>JAWNOR010000113.1:6289166-7532500 GCA_035045885.1 Drosophila borealis
TTTCACTTCAAGCATCAAGTAAATTTAGAATATTTCGTTGAAATTCTAGCTTAAATTCAAATTCTTAAAGGTGCAGTATACAAATGGCACACCCATCGCATGCAAACATTTTTTTGCATTCCCATTAATAACCAATCAATATCTCTTTCACACTCCAAATACTAGACATTTAAAGCGTCATATCAAACCACTAGAATTGTTGTTACAGCTCTACGCATACTTTAACGAGAGTGTATTATGTTTCTTCAGCCAGAGCTAAGAACGTGGCAAGAAGTGTAGCATACACAAAGGCTCAACTTTATACATTGAAAGTCAAAAGTTCCTATACATATGTGCACACATATATATATATTTTATATACAAACGCGCACAAAACTTGTAGTTTATATAAGTTGGAAAATTCAATTGTAGCTCAAAGGAATTTCAAGCTGTCAGAAAATGGTAGAGACGCTTGTTGAGCACTTGATTAAGGATTAAAATGAAAGCAAATGGAAATCAGTTGCTCAATCAGTTTGAGCAATTTGCCAAGCAAGCTGGCGCTTAATAGCGCTAAGTAGCGTTAAAGGCAACCTATAAAAATCACATAAAAGGCAAACAAGTAAACAAATTAAGGAAAAATACAAAATACGAAAATACGTTGCCTTTTTATTGTCTAGCAATAAAAACGTTGTGCAATCCGTAAAGAAACTTTCCGGGCAACTTTTCAGTTTGAAGTAAATCATGTGGCCCAGCGCTATAAATAATCAGGGGTCTGTCCACGCCTACGCAGCTAAGCGCCAACCACGCCCAGTCGTGTCTGCACATAATTTGTGGAATAAAATAATCGAACATGGCCAAATTGAAACAAAATTAAATTGCAATATATCAACTTGGCGTTAATAGCGTTTCACTGATAACCATTAAGTAGGCGTCGTCATGGGCTTCCAAGAAGCTACAGAGCGGCAAATAAACAAAAGGACGAACACACACACACGCACACGCAGATACAAGCATATGTGTGTACATGTCAGGATGTTCGTTTGGCTTGAGATTGGGATGTTTTCTTTTTGTTTTCTGGCCCACGCTATTTGTATTTTCTTTTTAACGCCTAATTGATTTGTATTTTACATGCTTGCCTGGGAGCCACTGCAGGGCCAATACTGATGGAGAGTATGGTAACTGCCACACGCATTGAATTCGCAATTGTTTTGACATCGGCTCCGTGTTGTTATTGTTATCATTTTGGAGTGTTCAATGAAGCGCAAGCTATGCCTGAAGGCGTATCTGATGTCCTGTGTGTTGACATATGTACTCGTATCGTATGATTATTGATATTTGTATTTAGAAAAGGGAACTGTTGTAAGAATAACAAGAATGAAATAAATTGGATCAGGGACAGTACTTAAATACGCTTACAAAATGCTAGAAATTAAAGATATTAAAGATATGGAAACTTTGGTGTGTAGCAACTGATACATATAAATTGTATTTACTGGATGCAAAGGCTTAATCATACTATTATTGGGCACCTTAAGCAATTTTTAAAAAGCAGTTGATTTCCCATTTCATCTTTAATTGATTGACAATATTATTTTAGTTGCTTGAGTCACAATTTAAAAAGTTCCTATTTCTGCATTCTTCACCTTTTCCTTGTTTTAATAAATCATTTAAGACGAAAATGTTCGAATTTAATTTATATATATAGTAAACCATATGAATAATATCTAATAACGGATGTTATATACGAAATAAAACAAAAAATTTTTTTCAACATTTAATTCCTTATATGTTAACATTTCACAATAATTGAATGTATCCACATACAAAAAGAGTACAAACAAATTGAGACAAAGGCGGTATCGCAAATAATAAGTGTACATTTGTCTCTTGTGATATTTACATTATTTGTAATCATTGCGGAAGTTGTCCTAATAAATGATGACACAGGGCGACATTTGCGCATTGTGCTTTAAGCGGACCCAACAATAAGCCGTGACGATAAGAGCTCACATAGAACAATGAAGCTGAATGCGCTTCAACATCCTGCCACACACCACACGCATACACACATATATATAACATATATATATATATATATATATATATATATATATATATATATATATATATATATATATATATATATATATATATGTCATGTCAACTCACCAAACAGTAGTAAAAGAAGAAATTAAATAAAGCTCAAATTTAATTTCATTTCATAAGCAAAAAATGTCACTCACAACATGTGGCAGGAAGCAAAAACAAAACAAAAATGTTGCACAAAAAGTGTGAGGAAATAGGAGAAAAAACTGAGCAACAATTGCACGTGGTAGCATTGACAATTTGCATGCATAAGCAGCGGCAGCGTCGAATGAGCTGGCAGGCAATAAATTTTGCATAGCCCGAGTCAATTACAGTTTTACAGCCCCATTCGGTGCGGCTATGCTGCGTATGAGCAGCATGCACAGGCAGAAGTAGAACCCAACAAAACTGTACAACAAGTTTTGCCGGAAACGGAAATGCGCGCACAAACGCACACCCCCAGCGCAGTCGCCTGCTGTTTTGTCTAGGTGCATGCAGCTGTAAGAAACTTACGAACCGACGACAGACGGTCGCTGAAAAGCAAACGAAACCAAAAACAAAAACAAAAATAAATATGTTTGACGCTTAGGATAGAAAAAACTTCAGACGCGACCCAGGGGCACTTAAAAAATCGTAAAAAAAAGGAAAATGGTAGTTGAAACGCGAGCGCAAGTTGTAAATTATGTAAATAGCAAAAGCGTTGAAATCCGCGCCTAAGGACCATCAGACCAGATAATTGCAGCAGGATGTGGAGTGCACTAAAAATAAGATATACCAAATTGCAGGCAAAGTGGCAAGAAAAAATTGTATATAAAAGAGAGCAGCCAGAACGTGCCCAAAACATTCATCCCACTTGGGCAGCCTCTGTGCTTGCGCGTAATGCGCTTAATGAGAATATGCAAAGGCGACAACGGACAGCGAGTTTATTCTCAGCAAAACTTGAAATACAAGCAAACCAAGGCAAACAACTTCAACCCGGCTATGAACTTCAAGTGCAAGCCGAGCAAAAAACCGTCAACAGCGGACAGCCCGAGGAGCAGTTCGAGTGCCTCGGAACTAGGTCAGCGTCAGCGGGTTAACGACGCACCAAAGTATGCAACGAATTGCGGGCGCTTTAAATTAAATTAAATTAAATGACTTGAACCACTTTCATGATGATGAATTGTGTTTTTATTTGCGACACTTGGGAGTTAATGAAGCTTTTAAGAAAATTTAAATATTCTTAGAATATTCTTGTCAAGCATAATAATATTTAATAAATATTAAAGCAATTCGTCAAAAATAACAAAGGATTAGACGCAAATTCTTAAATAAATAAATAATTCTTATAATAACTCAAATAATTGCAATATTTTTGAAAATATTTATTTAATTTAAGAATTTCAGGCTTAGATCTTTGATTATTTGTTAGCTACCAAGTAATTATTAATCTGTTCAGCTCAGTATAATTAAATCTGTAAAAAGTAACTTTGCATAAAACAACATCGTAGCGAAACAAAAATTTCTTATGCTTCTGAACTTATTACTTTCAAAGTTTTTAGTTGAACTTCGCAATATTATCGCCTGCATCCATCACAGCAGACAACTTAATCTGCAAGTGTTTTCAATTTATTTACAGCATCTTAATTACAGCCTCTCCGTCCAGAAGCATTTTGCATTCTTTATAGTTTATCATAAAAGTGTTGTTTACTGAACACCAACAGCGTTTTCAGGCACGCCAAGCTCGCAATCAAGTGGCTAGAAAAATTCATTACGAAATTCGCAGAATATTTAGCTGTTCGTGAGTTGCATGCCGCGTGATGGTTTTTTTGTTCCCGACACCTACTCAAGTGCCACCTCCCACGCCAGCAGCAAACATGAAAGTGACGGAAGCACATGCACAAAAAAAAATGGAACAATCAAACAAAAATGCAACAAATGGGGCAAGTAGTAGGTTATTGTAAGGAGTGGGAGAGTCGGTGACGTTAGCATCATTTATACGATTCCAATAAAAGTGGCACAAACATCCCCTTTAGCCAAACCGAGAGCTCATTGCCATTGTCAGCTATATTGGCCCGGAGGTGGGTTTTTATTAGACAGATGATGAGTGGCGGAAGAATCTGTCAGCCAAGTTCTTCGCTGTGTGCTCATGTTGAACTTTATTAATGCCGAAACGTATATGGGCAACTTTTGATGCATCTGTGCTACGTTTGTGGTTTTCCTCTATTTTCTGTTTTTAGTTTTTCCTTTCTCAATTTCTATTTTCAGCTGCTTTCAACGTTGCATTTGTCACTTGCCACATAGTTTACTTTAATGGCATGCTGCTAGTTGCGCAAAGAAATAGAAACTTAAAAGCAGAATGCTGCTAGCGCGTGTAAAAGTCGCGTACGCCTCGACTCAGTGTACGTGAGCAATGTCATCTATACCCGATGCACACACACACACACACACACACAACTAGACACAATGTCGCTCAGTGAACATGTACGTGTGTGTGAGTGCATAAATGATTAAGTGCGTGCTTACATTTGGCTTGCACTGCACGTACAGTCCATGCATTTTTGCCTTTGACACAAAGCCCTTTATAATGCCCACCCATACAATCAAACACTCACACACACACATATACAGACAGAACTGCACATTAAGACATTTACCATTGCATTTGATTTCTATTTGACATTTTATACAATACTGTGTTTCAATCAAGCGTATGCATTGTAATTAGAGGACTTGTGGCTTCATTTTCAATTTACAGCATTCAATGATGCGTATACGTAATATTTTCTTACAAAGGATATGCATATTTGTAATTTGATTAAGTGCTGTGATTTATCATCGAACCAGTCACTTTAAGAGCTTTCAATAATAAATGATTTCGGTGTTTATAAATAGGCAATGTTGTATGCTCTTTGAAAACGTTTGTAAGTGGAATAAATATATTTTATTATTCATTTCTGTACTTCGAGATAATATGTAACAAATGGATGAAAGGGCTATTATCTACGTTTAGATATTTATTATTCCTTAAATGCTTGTATTATCCTGAGTACAGATAGATTAAACAGTGTGTCAGACTGTCTTTCAGTAAAGCACAAGCACATAACCCCATTTTAATTTGCATAATTAAGATCCGGTAGAAACTCTTTTAATACCCATTACAGAATCACAGTTTGATTAAAGCATTTAATTTATTCTCGTGCATATCTGTCAGGTAAAGTTGTAATACTGTTCTAGCGTTGGGTCAAACTCTTGGCCCCTCTTGGGGATCGAGCCAAAATATTCGGACCACGTCCACTACCGTACAAAAAAGCTACAGACCACAAATCACAAAAATCATATTTTCTTCGTGCTTGATTCGACCGATTAGTTTGAAAGTGCCTGCCATAGTGCCCACTAACCCCACTACAAAGAGGGTTCTTTTCCAGTTGTTTTCAAATTTTCTTACTTTGTTTTGTGTAGTTTAATACTTCTACAAAAAATTTCAGCGAACATACTTTACACAAGACAAGAAAGAAACTGATATTTATACTTTATGCAGAATGTTCAAACTTAAGCAAAAGTTTTTTCTCAGCTATACAAATTTAATTATAGTTTGAATAGTAAAGTTCTTAACAAAGTCATTAGTAGGCAGCCCAAAAAAGTGCCAACACTAAAAATATATTTCAAGCACCTAAATTCCAGGAAGTTAACTTTTTAGGTAAAACTATCAGGGCCAAGGGCCAACACGTAACCAATCCCTCAGCGTCTACAAAACAGCAACAATTTGCATAACACGAACAGGCAATACACTTTTCATTTACACACCAGATTACTTGTACTGACAGACAGCCAGAGCAAGCTGGGTAACATTTGCGAGTGGTTTCCTTTAAATAGAATCAAAGTCAGCCGCCAAGTGGCACCCATTGCAGCTATACGGAGCGTGGCGCAGCTGAGCACCCGTAAACAGTAAAACCAACAAAATCAGAAATAACAACTCGGGCGTCTAGTTTCAGTTGCGACCAGGGCCACTTGACTGCCTCCGCTGGCTGAAAAGTGCATTGCCTGCAGCCTGCCGTCTGCCTTCCGCCGTCTGTCCGTTCGTCCGCCTATCCGACTATCTGTTTTTCTAACTTTCCAACTTGTCCGAGCTGTTTCCTTATAAAGCTGCTGCATTTCCGCCAGCGTTCGTAGTTTCCGTTTTTGTTGCTTTGTGTACGTGTGCGTATGCGTGTGTGTGCGTGCGAATCTCTGTATCCTTTACTGTATATATTCTGTGTATTTACAGGCTTCTTGTTGTTCTCTATGCTGTTCATCCTTTGACAACTGCCAGTTGAGGAATTTCAAATTAAGAAAGAGTTTATTTTTCTGCGGACAGCCGTACAATTTTTCTTCGCATAGCTCTGACTCTACGCCTTCTGGCTAGCTCAACTTAAGTCTTTGGTGGCATTCACGTTCGATGTCCTTTGGTTAATCACAAGGTGCTGCTGTGGCGCCAGACAGTAATTAAATTTGTTAGTTTGCCAAGCTAAAATGCGAGTGACAGCCTTAAAGGAATGCGAGCACTCCAATACATTTTGTTATTTTTGCTTCTGTCAGCTTTAAGCTAAACGTTGTACACTTAAAACTGCTTACGCTCAACTTTTTGCTAGTTGCCGAAAGTTCTCCGATAGTTTTCTGCAGGAAGTTTCCAGTCAGTAAGATAAGATACTGGTGTTGGCGTCTAATGATATTTGGGTTATCAAGCCACAAAAGTTTCAGTTTTAAAGGAAAAACCCAGCAGAGGCTATATTAGAATAAGGCAAGAACTGAAATATGCATTGACTAACACGTGGTGGTAAAAATATAATTAAAATAGTTTTAAAACAAATTATTGCACTAAGCGCCATTATAAAACTCATGTGTCACACATCTTGAAAATGGGTGAAAAGAGTATAATGTATTATGTGCAAATTTATCTAAAAGTCAGACGGAAACATCTCCGACCCTATGAAATCTATTTAGTCTTGGGCAGCACGACAAACTAAGTAGATCTAGCCATGTCCGTCTATGTGAATGCGCCGATCTCGAAAATTATAAGAGTAAGAAACTTATAATTCCAAATATATATCTAAAGAAAAAATAAAATAATTTTGGTATTTATACACATTTGAGGCCCCGAAAGTTTCATAAGGATCGGATTCTAAGCAACGATGCAAGTCAAGAGTTCAGAGTATCTTGTAGTGGGGCACTCCCGCCTAGAGTACTCTGGTTTATACACACCCTGTTGTCAGCAAAATATTTAAATTGATGCATTGGCAAACATTTTGTATTAATTATCTATTCGTTCGTTATTCAGTTTGGGCAGACAAATCGACTGTAACCAAAGTAATTAAAGTAACTGCTAATTTTAACACCAATAGCTTATTAACCCATGTAACATAAGCTTAGTTGTTTGAATTAATTTTAAAGAATCATGGGCTTCTATTAGCCGGTAAATACTTAATTTCATTTGGAAATCTTTCGCCTTCAACATATTGCTTGCCGTCTTAGTATCTACATTGGCGTAGAAATATAATTCAATTGTCCTTACGTACTCTCATAGTCATCAACTTGTTTTGCCATCATCCATTTGAGTCCCATGTCTGCTCAGCCTGCAGGCAACTTAAGTAACTGCTGACCACACACAAATACACATCAAGCAAGCGGCAACTAAATCTGATGTCATGCTCAGTTCATTTGGCAGAGATATACTCTATATTTATGTAGCATTAGTAGGGTGTCTGCTGCTTATGTGTTAATTAGCCCTGGGTAGCCACAGCTAACCTAACTCAAAGTCAAATGGCAAGAAAAAAATATTCAAATTTATGCCTGACTTGACTTGTGCCCACAGGATGCCTGCACATGGCCATGACTACCAGGAGCAGGCTCCAACTATCCTACATGCTGTTGTTATTTATGCAAATTACTGGAGCAAACTCTGAAAAACATATATGATCAACCACACACCCAAATGCTTGGCCATAACTTTGGCAAAAACCGTACACCATGCAAGCGCCCCCACTTTTGGGTGTAATTTGTTTTGCATAGTTCTAGGCGCGTGTCCCTATTTATTGTTTACTCGATGTCTGCTATGCGAATACAGCAAAAACATAGAAACTGCGCCTTTGTTTTAGCATTGTCTGGTCAATCCGGTGTTTTGCCTGTGTGTAAGTTATGTTTATTCTGCAGCTATTTTTGGCAAATTTAATTTGGCCTTTTCGTGTTATTTAAGGCGCAGCTCTGCCTTTTGGGCCTCTCAATTTATTTATGCCCATTTCAGCACAGCGACAACATTAAGCACTGATGTCTGACTTCTTTTACAGCCATACAATGCTGTTTCTTGTAAATTTTTATTCTTGCATGGCACTTAGATTTATGCTCGGCTCATTTGATTAATGTTTTGCGGTTGGGCTGGGGAATTTACGAGTCGCTGCCATAAAATTCTAATTTTTGCCTATAAATTTATTGATGTGTTTTTGCGGTCAGTTGGCAAAGCTGGTCAGGGCTATTTGGTAAATAAATTTTAACAATGTATTTCTTATTTAAATGCTAGAAAAGGCATTGAAAATTAATTTTGTCTGCGATCCAAAATATATGAAAATATAAATAAATATAAAATACGTTAAACAGGCCTGAAAACTCATTTCCATATCCGCCCAGGTTTCTATTGGACGCTGGGTTTAAATTCCCATTTCACATAAAAATATGGCAAATATGGTATGATAAATGCAATGCTTAGAGCTACTTATGTTTAGAGTCTGGGTCTGTCTAAAAAGTTGCTTATTTTAAACCAAAATAATTTTTTAAAATAATTTCGATTTGTTTATGGTCTGTCTTTTTAAAGGCTTAGATTTAGGTTTGGTTCATAGAAAAAAGAAAATGCAAATCTGGTTTGGCGCGAAACATGCAAACATAGCTTTACATAATATTTTTTTATTTTTTTTTTTTATAGTTTATTAAATATTATTTGCACGTGTCCTAGAGGCCTTTTATTATCCATTTTATTTTCCACATTTAAGAAGTTTTTCCGCAACATTGACGGCACATAATCCGATTTCTGCAGCATTTTATAAGTCAATAATTTACAAACTAGCAATATAATAGGCTAATATGCTATTTCGCCGGCACTTGGCCTTCTTTGGCTTTATCATTGGGCACAAGCCCATAGAGCCAACCGTCAGAGCAGCCGCAGCATCTGTGACCAGCAAACTAACCAAAATTATGTTAGCCAAAATGATGGTAATTTTTCACATTTCTCTACCCGCTCCATCCTCTCTAGTCATTTGCTCGCTCGTGCCAGTTACGCACTCAGCTGTCAAAAGTGCCGCTCAACAGTTTGTCAAGTAAACAAACACAACACAACACAACATTCAAGCAAGCACAGCTCGCATCTCGCTCGCACCCACGGCTAATGTTCGTGGAAAATGGAGGGAGGGGCCGCTTTATTAATTTCAATTTGTGTCAACATCAACGCCAAATATGCGCAGCCAGTGAGCCAAGCGAAATGATTTAAGCCAGCTGATGACAAAATGTTCGCCATTAGGCGAATTAAAGCGCACTTTTTCGGGTGCTGCGGCAAACATCAGTCATGTGGCCAGCCACCGGCAGCCCCCGAGCCAGTCGACAAATACGGTCCTGGAGCTGGCTTTTGTGGATTTGGTTCAAGAGTAGTTCATAAAACTCAACGACTGGCCATTGCTGTCCGAATAACAACCATTAAAACAATGATTGATGCGCACGGCTTGACCCAAATGCATGTTTTTATACCTACTTAACAGATACGCTGCCATTTCTATGTCATTTCGTATTTGTCAGCAAGTGTGTGTGTGTATATATGAAGATGTGTGTGTACGGACAATATGCGGTTGCTTAAATATAAAACAGAATTCAACACCAAACACGCGTTGGGTTCATTGAACTTTGCTGTAAGCCAAGAAGCTGCCATTTTCCGAAATCATTTTGCTTATTATCTGACCGTTCTCGCTAGCTTAGCACACTGCGTATACGCAATATTCCATTTAATTTCACTTTATGCTACGTTTTACCCGCTTTCAGCACTTTGGTCTCGAGCACAATGTAATCGGTATTAATGAAAAGTGCAATAAAAGTAAACACACAAAACAGACGGGCCAAAGTAGAGGGATATTAGTTGTAAAAGTTGAAGTATATCCTCATAGATATCAATGAAGAAAACGGAAAAATTTTGTAAAAACTGTGCAAATAAAAGTTGGGAACTTATTTATTTAATAATGGTGAAACAGTTCTTTTTAGCGTAATTTAAGACTTGCTTTAAGCATATTACTTTCAAGTAAGAAAATTTACAAATTATATTTAAAATTTTACTGTAAATCAACTATGACTTTTCATTTAAAACACATTCAATTAAAAATTGCATACAATTTGTGCGCATTATTGTGTTTGCTTTAAAATAAATTGATTTACCAAAAATATTTCGATTCTGTTCAATTTCAAGCAAGCATTGTTATAAAAAATACTTGGAATTCATAAAACTTTGCTTATTAATTATGATATATGATTTAAAAAAAAATAATTGAAGTGAGTTCCTGGAAATTAATTATCTTTAGCCAACAATGTAAATGAAATTTTTAAAAAGCCTTAAAAAAATAATCGTAAATGATTTTAATGAAATGCGTCTGCCCAGCTGCGTCGCAGAGCATATGCCACAACCTTGCTTAACCACTTGTGTGTCCACTGCAAATATTCCGTTTCAACGCTATTTGCAATCCTTGCGGATTTGGCTACAGCTGCTGATTTATAAGCACAGCAGCTGCAGCAGTTTCAGAATTTGGCCTTTCGCTGTTGTTATTGTATTGCCGTAAAATTAAATTAACTTGGCATTCTCAGTATTTTGTGGCCACACATTTGTCTTGCTAATGCAGTTGGCGATATGCAACTGCTAAAATTTGTCAGGGCTACTTTAAGCTCAAAGCCGCAGCCAAAAGCCGCATAAAGCGCACTTAAAGTCACACCACTGAAAGCCTTAGGCAGGATACTGCCACCATTTTGCTTTCCTATGCGGCACTTAAGAGCGCCACAATGCCACAACAGCCGCGGGCTCAAGTGCCTGCCTTTGTTATTGCTGGCACACTTAATAATCAGACATAATAGTTGCGGCGCCAGACAAAGTTGTGCAACAGGTGGCAGCTTTTCTTGGCATTGCAGCTTGCAACTTGCTCCATTACCCTTTTGGCGAAATTGCCTTTTAATAAGGACTTACGGTTGCCCAAGCGGACGTTGCTGTGGTCTTATCAGCCGCCTGTTAAGCAGTTGGCCTTTGGGCTACTTCCTCAACTCCTTTGGCTCTAAATTAAATTTCGCACTTTTATTGCTGCCAACAAAAAGGCAATTTCCTTAAGGTGCAAAGCGAAATTGAAAAAGGCATAATGACTTGCTGCCAAAAAGGGCAAAAGCAAAATATAAAAAAAATAAACAAATATAAAGGGCAATACACACAACCAGAAATGGCTGATCATTAAAAAGGGGTTACAACGTGCCATTTATTTCATTTTTATGGCACACAAAAAAAAGAGCTTGAGTAAAATATTACTAAAATATAATTTTACAAATGAGTTCCGGAAAACCATTTCAACATAAATTTCAAAGGAAATATTTTGAATAAGTATATGTTTATTACCTATTGACTATTTAATGGATTTCCTTTAGACATAAAAATATTATTATTAAACACAATGATTTATATAAGACGTTTATCTACGTCAATATTTTACGAAGAATAATTTTCTTTATTTATAAGAGATAGTCAGAACTGGTCTTATATTTGGAAAGTATTTACTTTTTCACCCAGCGAAATTAAGAAAAACGAATTTTCTGGAACACGTATATATTTACTATATATGTATGTATATTATTATATTTACAAGCTCGCCGCAAAATCCCGAAGCTCTTAACACTTCAAAAATATTTCGCCAACAGTTGCTGGCACAAAAAAATTTAAATAAAATGTGGGAAAAATTCTCCAAAAAAATGGTCTATAATAAAAAGCACAAGCGCTGAACGAACGTCAAACGGCCAAAGTTCCAAACAAATTTTTTCATGAGTTTTCTTTTTATTTTGTGCCGCGGCTTAAGTATAAAAATTGTCAAAGTCATGGAAGAAAACTTACAGCAAAAGGCGCAAACACTTCAGGACACAAAGCCAAAGGCTTTAAAAAATGGTCCAGTCATTGATGCTAAATTCAAAAGAAAACGAAAGGATTCTCAAACCACTTGGCTAGAACACTTGCTTCAGTGGCTTGAAAGCCAAAAGCCAAAAATTGCAAGATAAATTTTAAGTTTAAAGAAATGTTGGCCACATTTAAAAATAAACACTGGGCAGTCAACTTATGAAAAACAAAGCAGACAGCACTTCCATATACCTTTATAAATATCGTAAATATAAAGAAAAAAATGAGTAAAAATAGCCGAGCTGTCTGGCCGTGTTTGCTCATTTCGCGTTTTGGCTGATTTATACGGCAATTTGCGCAACATGATCAACTGCCAGCCAGCCAAAAGGCGACTTGTCTCAGAATCTCGGTGTGCCAAACGGTTGCCCAAATATCTATAATTTACACGACGGCAGCACAAAAAAAATTCAAGGAACAATAACATTTGCAGCAAAAACATGTAGCATAGGCTCAGGCGCCTTCAGTCTGCTAGCAGGCAGTAAAAACCAACTGTCAAGACTGTCAAGTTGCTGGTGGCAAGTTCTCATTTAGTGCGTGCTGCTTGCCAGTCTGAAGCCATAATACAAATTAACTACCTTAATATAGGGTTATCCGCTATAGAAATTTTTGTGCAGCGTTACGTGGGTGTAAAGCAGCTAGGATGACATGTAGCTTACTTTTAACATTTAATGCTAACCCATATTTAAGTTAGACATAAGACCAGGTTGAGACAGGTTTCTTAATTAAACAACATTTAATCACTTGTCAATTGCATGCAGTATTGTTTGGTGTTGAAAGTCTAATTTGATGTCACATATTTACCATGTACCTGGTAAAGATTGCAAGACAAATTTAACATAAATTAACATGGGAGAACGCACAAGAGTTTCAAGATATATTTCAGGCGCATGTTATGTTTAACGTGAACTTAAAATAGGGCTAAAATCTTTGAAGGGGTTTTAATTTATGGTATTAAATTGTAAGCTTGCATGCGAACATAAAGAAAAATTATGTTTACTTTGTTACTGCGGCAACCCTGCATTATAACAAAGTCCTCTTTTATTAGATCAAGTTAGACTGGCTTCCCGTATTTCTAAGCTTAATTCAGGCACATCTGGCACTTGGCTTCGGCTACAAATTTCTAGCGAGAAGCACACAGCAAACCTAATTACCTCATCGAAAACCGGTGACTGGAGCGCAGCACCATACACAACCAATTGATAGCAACAACTTTTGGTGTTTGCCTTCTATCGTTACCACGGGCAATGTGGATTGCTTTTGGTTGTTGTTGTTGTTGTTGACGTGTCTTGTTGGCTCAGAGAGTAAACTTCCGCTGGCACATCCTGCCAGACGCCTACGTTGGCCCTGACTCGGCCTCGGTTCGCATCAGTTAGTGTCTATCATTTTTATGGCTATTTAAAGAGCCATAAACAAAGGGGCGTGTGTGGTTTTATGCTAGTCTGTATGTCCGTGTGGTTGTGTGTGTGTAGAATTGCTATGATATTAAATTGAGTTTTATGCGTGATTTCCCCTCTTAACACTTTGTTGACAATGTACTTTATGGTCGGTTAGTGAACTGTTTTAAAACTAAAAATTATATCTTTCTCACTTCTTTTTCTATCTCGCACCGACAGACGGAACAATTTGCTGTACTGTGGATACTTTTTACCGTCATTGTGCTGGGCAATTCGGCGGTTTTATTTGTGATGTTCATAAACAAGAATCGCAAGTCGCGAATGAACTATTTCATTAGACAGCTGGCGCTGGCAGGTGAGTGAGGGGTTTGGCGGCATAGATGGACAAAAGTGCGTATATTTATATGTGTTTACTTTTGATAGATCTGTGTGTGGGACTGCTCAATGTTCTGACGGATATCATTTGGCGCATCACAATCTCGTGGCGGGCCGGAAATGTGGCCTGTAAGGTCATACGCTTCTCCCAGGTGTGCGTCACATACTCCTCCACCTATGTGCTGGTGGCCATGAGCATTGACAGATACGATGCAATAACGCACCCAATGAACTTCTCAAAGTCGTGTAAGTCCACGCTCGTAAACTTTTTTAATTGGAAAATGTTTGGCACTTTACGTAACAAGCCAAATGTTTCTGTGTGTTTGTCTCCATACAGGGAAACGCGCTCGTCATTTGGTGGCTGGCGCTTGGCTGCTCTCCGCTCTCTTTTCGCTGCCCATATTAGTGCTGTATGAGGAGAAACTCATACAGGGCCATCCGCAGTGCTGGATTGAGCTGGGCTCGCCAATGGCCTGGCAGATTTATATGTGTCTCGTCTCGGCCACATTGTTTTTGGTGCCCGCATTGATAATATCCGCCTGCTATGCGATTATTGTAAAGACCATATGGGCTAAGGGCTCCATATTTGTGCCCACAGGTAGGTGGACTATACCAATATAATCTACCCAATAGCTCTTGCTCATGTGTTACTTTGCCTAGAACGTGTAGGATTCGGCGGTGCAGCAACAAGGCGCGCCAGCTCGAGGGGCATCATACCACGCGCCAAGGTCAAGACTGTGAAGATGACGCTAACGATTGTATTTGTGTTTATTCTATGCTGGTCGCCGTACATTATATTCGATCTGCTACAAGTCTTTGGCCAGATACCGCACTCACAGACCAACATTGCCATAGCCACATTTATACAGAGCCTGGCACCACTCAACTCGGCAGCGAATCCTCTAATATACTGCCTGTTCTCCTCACAAGTGTTTCGCACGCTCAGGTAAGCAACGGATTCGAGACCATCAACTATACCACTAACCACGCCCCTACTTTAGTCGTTTCCCGCCCTTCAAGTGGTTGACCTGCTGCTGCAAATCCTATCGCAACAACTCGCAGCAGAATCGCTGCCACACAGTGGGTCGTCGTCTGCACAACAGCTGCGATTCCATGCGCACTCTGACCACTTCTCTGACGGTTTCAAGACGCTCCACTAATAAGACAAACGCCCGGGTCGTCATCTGCGAGCGGCCCAACAAGGTAATCACCGTGCCGGCCATGTCAGAGGTATGATAGCTGGCGCATTCAACCCGCAAGCGTTCAACGTTTGCGGTACATGGACCGACGTCCTTCAGCGATGCGGAGTTTCTATAAGTAAATTGCCAGCGCCCACTGCAGGCTATACGAGGCTTAGACAATAAGTGCGATAGTTGTGTGTGCATAGCGAATGCCCAAATCGAATATATATACATATATATACATACATACATATATGCATAATGTGCGTGTGTTTAGGTGTGCTACGAATTTCAATGCATGTATTTCCCATTGCAATTTATTCTAAGTATTTATGCAATTAGCTCGTAACTATCATAAAGGATATACTATAAAACAAAACTTCTTCAACTGAATGAGAACTTAACATCACAATGCATTGGGCATCGATTTGTTTCCTAATTTGTCTTAAATACTTTTGCATTTTAGACTAATACCAAGTGATGTTATTTTATAAACACTCCTACTCGTATTCTATTTACCAGACTGATGTTATTTATTTACACGAAATTCAAATAATTGCATTTCTTTTATGTCCAACTAGTTGTTAGCATTAGGTATTTACAATATGCATAAATATATATACTAACTATATAATCGTATTTCTATTCTGCCAACTACATATATACCAATCTTCGGCTGTACATACTTACATATTTGGTAGAATCTAAGTGTGTAGAACTTGTCCAAGCATCAAAAACCAAAATCTATATACAATTAATGAAAACATAAGAATTAATAGAGCATAATGTTTTAGTCAATTTGGTCTAAGCTAATATTTATTTCATAATTATATGTATCAAGTGAGAAAGCGCAAAGAATAAAGGCCAAAATTAAAAAAGAAGAAATCTTTTGGCTCATATTTTAATTCATTTTGGCATGCGCCACAAATTTCATTCTTAGGTCTCTATGCTACAGCGCACAATGGGCCCAAGGACGAAACAGCAAGGACCAACATCGAGTCTGTCTGAGCAGCAGGGGACAAGCCGGGACAGCTCATTTTCAATCTCACTTCATTTGTAATTGTTGTAATATTTGCGGCTTTTAACATCAATGGCCAAAAAGTCAAAACAACAAAATGACCAAATGCCTGACTACTATATGAAATCATATTTCAATATTGTTCTTGGGTTTTGTAAAAAACAAAAAGTTTTTTTTACTTTCGGGATATTATAACCACATAATATTATGTAATCGCTGAATACGACTCATTCAATGCGGACAAAACTTTCACTTCCTGCCTGACTGAACAGCTAAGCTCATGGAAACTATTAATAAATGCTGAAAACATAATCAGCCACAAAGTCGCTGTCATTTATTTTTATTCAATTTTACTTTAATACGCTTCATTAGAAATCAGCGAGTGCGACTGGCCGTAAATATTTGCAATTAGACTTTCATAATTTACTTGTCAACTTTTAATTGAAATTCCATTAGAGGGACAGTCAACTGGCACGATTACAAAATAAAAAAACGCAAACTTTATGTCTTATACACATATAGACTATTTGAGACACAAAAAGAAAGTTTAAGTGTTGGCAAACTGAATAAATTAATGTCTTTCAATGGAAAATTACGTCTTTTGTTAGAGATAACAATTTAAACTCGTTTCTACAATTGCAAAATGGAAGACCCCTAGTGCACATATACTGAGTACTTTGTTGAGTACCACTCGAAACAATTATTTTTTTAACACTTTCACTCCCCGGTGCTCACAGTCAGCTAATGCATTTTTTTATGACAGATCATATTAAAAACTTTATATATTATATTTGTTATATTATTAGTGCATTTGTTCATACTGTATTATTTTGCACTGTCTGTTAGCCTGCTAGCAAACAAAGCCTGCTGAGAATAATCATACAGTTACAGAAATATTAAAAATGTCTCTTGCTGCTCATGGAACAAAAGACAAGAAAGTTATTCCCTTTTATATCATGTTGCTGAATAATATCTGGTAGGGCTTGACATTTGAAAGGCAGGCAACATTTTAAACATTTTAACACCGTAGCTGATTAAGCAAAAATAAGGTTTAAGAACGAAAAACAAAAAACCGGTTTTTAATAACATTTTACATGCTTTAATAGCTTAGAAATATTTTAACAATTCGGCAGTTTGCAGTTTAAACATTCCAATACATCGAAACATCGATTTTTCCCTGGAAATTTTCTTATACGCTGTTAAAAATCAAAGTTCCTTTCGGACTTACATCACTACTGCGCATCAAAAATTTAAATTATACTAAGAAATAAGAAATATCTAAACGAATTTAAGGGAAAAAAATATGGTATACCTACCAGCTGAATTCTTTGCCTTGAATATTGTACGTTGGTTTCAGTTAGAGCACTCTAAATTAAATCAAACCCAGATATTCAATAGAATTGGTGGGACACGCTGTCGTTTTTCAACATAAACACATCTAGCCAGAACGTCAAAAACGTTTTCAATTGGTTTTAGGTCGGATAAGATCATTGGCCAGACGATTAAAGCAAATAAAACACATTACCCAGAACGCCCAAGTTTGCCGAATTCTGTGAAAGGTGCATTCTCCAGCATAGAGATATGCGGTCCCACCCTATTTTTCTCTGTAACTAACAAGAGGCATCTTTCTAGTACATTTGTAAACTGTGTGCTGTCCAAAAGCTCGTTATGCGTAAGGCAATTTCTTATTCAATGCACACCTTTAATAAATACCCTTTCTATGACACATTTTGGCTTTTCCTTAAAAATCATCGAATTCTCATAAACAGGCTCGAAAATAAATTCGAAATTATAAAAGTAGTGCAAGTGATCCCAAATACGCCCACATAAGACGCTTGTGTCACACTCAAAATCAAAGTACAGAACCTTATTTTTAGAACCTGTCTCTTAAATTTTTGTGCAGCTCGAACTTTCATCTCCAAAACTATGTTTCCCAACTATTGCTTTCGAAAGCCTCCCAATGATTTCGGCTATGATTTATTGTACATGCCAAAAAATAGCTACAACAGCAGCTCCCAACAATCCAACCGTCCTGAGCATCAGTCCCATTCACGTTCCCGGTCACGGTCGTCGCGGCAAAGCACAAAACTGTGCTGCGATGATCTTATTTCGCTGCAGGCTCTCCAGGAGCATAATGAGAGACTGCGTCATTCGCACGGCCTGAAATCTCGGTCACGAACTCCCGCACGCACTGTGGAGTTTCGCCTGCCTCCGATTGAGAAGCACCGATACAGGGAGGCGTCTATGCCACTAAGGGAAAGTGCAGGCATGGAGTCAGCTGAGCGGGAATACCATCAGAAGCAGCAACAACTACAACAGCAACAGGAACCCTCTCCATCCAGCGACATGCCATCCAGTGCCTCTGATACCAATCGTGGAATGCAAGAGTCGTGCACAGACTTTTTCAACATCATCTACGAGAATGTCTTGGAGGCAGTGCATGGCGCCGTCGAGCACATGGTGAATAAGCACTTTGAGGAGATCATTACCAGGATGGATCAGCTATCCTCGGACATCACGCATCAGGAGGCGGTCTTGAAGCAACTCAATGCCGATCTGATGGGCAGTAAGTGAAATAAATTGTTATAATTGTTGTAAAGATTTATATTCGACCACCGAACCTTAGAAATTGGCGAACAAAATGAGACAAGTCTCAATCAGTTCAAGTTCGTTGCCCAGATGCTTATCGACAATCAGACGATTTTCTATCGGGCACTGAGCCACCAGCGGCGATTAAAACAGCATTGCAAAGAGGAGCGGGAGGAACGGGAAGACCGGATGGAGGAAAAGAGTAGTGCCAATTCGGATCGTGCACAGAGCTTAATGGAAAGCTATAATAGGAGACAAGACTCTCAGCCGCAAAAAGTATCGGAGGGTACGTCGCAACAAAGACCGCAGCATCAGCTCTGGCAGCAGCAAGATTCCCGCATTTTTCCGCAGCAGTCCGCCTGCAAGAGTTGCAATCACCACAAGTCGTCGAGATCTGCAAATTCGGCATCCGCCAAGCCAACAATTGTGCGTCGTACGGCCAAGGGAATCTCTACTGTAAGCATGCCTGATTTGCATCGCTCCTCTATGTTCCCAAATTCAAGAAGTCCCAGCAGCAAGTGCAGTGGCAACCACACCCAGCGTTCACCTACGCCCACTCCGTGGACTCAGTTGGGCACTGGGCGACTTGGCAGCCAAGCGACACAGTCGGGAGCAGTCGGATCTAATCGGAAATGCCGCTGTCTTTTCCCCTCACCCATGACCACACAGGGACAACCGGTTAGTCCAAGACGAAAGTTACGTAGCTTAAGCAAGACGTTGCAAAGTTTGGATGATATAAGATCCCACAGATAAGCCAAATGTTTAACTCTGATTTATGCATGGGCACCAACGTACTGTAGATGTCAATTGTGTGCCATAGAACAGGAGAAGATTCCATTAAATTTGATATTTCTATGCACACAATTGGCATCTATAGTTGGTTGACTTTATGCCTAAATTGTTTTCAATTCCTGCAAAATTATATATATTACACAAATTTATTGTTGTACAAGATTTTACATTATTAAACTGAATTATTTAAATTTCTCAAGAATTTCAGTGAAATTTTGCTAAAGAGTAAAAAAAATAATATGTGGATTAACATGATAAACAAAGGGTGGCATTATTACATTAAAGTATTGACTTTTATAGTCAAGTCCCGAAAGCTGAGCCAAAACGATTTGGAAAAGAAAAAGTATAAACTTTAAAAATAATTAGCTTCTGAATAAGGCATTAAGTATTAAAACTATGGATCTACCTAATTCAGATCACCCGAATCAGAACTGTCTGAGCTCTACGGTCTGATAACGACTATTTTTCATCATAAGCCGTTGAACAAACGGAGCTAAGAGCTGCGGGTCTACAGAATTCACATCCTGACGCCCAAATATAAAGGTAGCCAAGTTTGAAAGAACAATATTTAAGGAAGCGCCAGTCAAAGTGTACAATAGGAAAGACATGTGGTATACAGATGAGCCGCTGTGTGGTTCACTGTAAAAAAAATATGACTATATTAAGAAAAAATATTTTTGTTCGCTACTTACTATTCCGCTGTTGAGTTCAGATAGCGACTCATATCGAACTCGTAGTCACAATGCTCCACAGAAACTGGCAGCTTGGTATGACGAAATGAGCCGCTCACATTGGCAATTTGTGCATTGACCGTAATCCAAGCCATAACAGCAAATGATAGAACGCTGCTTAAAAACATGCTCTGAAAATATAAAAAGTATTTTTATATAATCGAGGGTGGTTGGTGTAGAATGACCCACCCTTTCACCCACCCAGGGCATTAACATGCCCACGGTAAAGATGCCTAACATGGGACCGTACAAGCTGGACTGTAGTGTGGCCGACAGCTGCAGCACCATGCCCAGATGCTCGACCACATATACCATAAATATAGAACAAATGCCAAATATAATCACTACCAGACGCATGGTCACTGCTACTGTTTGCTCCGTCATGGGCTTATTGCGCATATGTGGCTTTGCAAAGTCCTCCAGTATGACGGCCGCCAACGAGTTGAGCAGCGTTGAGAGCGAGCTAAGAGCAGCGCTAAATACGGCGGAGACGAACATACCCGGCAGTCCAGGCACAACGCCCAGCACGCGCATAACCATCAGCGGCACAAGCTGATCCCGACGTCCAGCCAGCTGTACAGAAAGATAAAAAAATAGCAAAAAACTTCAAGCATTCAGGAAGTTATCATACTCACTCCCGTGGTCATGGGATCGCAGTCATAATACGTGGCATAGCACACCAGACCCACATAGACACAGCTCATATAGAGTAGAATCAACCCAATGCTAAAGGTGAAAAGGGTTTGCTTGATATGCTTTAAGGAGGGTAAGCTCATAAAACGCTGTATGGTGGCCTGATTGATCGAGGTGTTCTGCAGCTTGAAGAAAGTACCGCCTACAAACACCGAAAGCACGCTCATGCGCACTGTGGGGTCCAGGCTCCAGCTTCGGAAAAAAAGCGGCGCAGTTTGCAATTGTCTTTAGACTTAAGCCCAGTTTAAGACTACTCACTCAGGCACATTGAGTCGACCGCCCTCCAAATTACGCTGCCAGACTACACCAAGCCCGCCGAGATCCAGGGTGCCCTTGATCATAATTATCACCAGTGAGCCATACATAATAACACTTTGCACCACATCCGTCCAGACGACGCCTTTAATGCCTCCGACAGTGGTATAGAAGGTGCAAATGACGATCACAATTGGTGTTATGGTATGTACTCCAATGCCACTGACTTGATTGAAGGTTAGCGCGGGCACGTACACCGCAATTGGCAGCCAAATGATCTGAAAAGGGAAACGTCCTATAGTAATCCTTAGTTACAAATTTTGAAGAGGTTTTCACTTACCGCCTTGAGCACAAAGAGTGAGGCGCCAAATATACGCATGCGTCGGCTGAAACGTCTCTCAAAGTACTGAAAGAGTGAGTGTGTGTAAGTATTTTTGTATTGACAACCAAGTGGAAAATTTGTGTATTGATAATCCGTGGAAATCTCTGGGCATTAAACGGAACCAGCTGTAAGCTATTAGGTTAACGTAGTCAGGATTAAATATGGGACAGTACAAGTCTTAAGGCTAATATAAAACTTCAAGGGCTGCGTTTGTAATTATGATATTTATTGATCAATTAGGGTATAAATTTCTTAGGAAGTTTGAGGATAGTAAGGGGTTTGCTCCATCTCTTCCAATTTCGGTTGCGTTAACGATTCGTGCAGCTTCAGTTGCTTCTTCTCTTCATCATCGCTGGCAACGCTCTCATACTCCCCATACCAATATTTGTGCAGGACTGGCGAAACCAGTTCCTTATCCACCAGACGTACATCCTGCTTTCCAAAGTATAGGGTAGCCAACAGCGAACAGAGAACCGTTCCTAAAGAACCAATAAAAGTGTACCACAAAAACGAGATCTCATGTAAGGTGTGACTTTTGTCCTCGTTAGTATTCCTATATAAAGAAATTACATATAAAATGGAGGTCTTCCTAAGCGCACGAACGCTGGGCAATAACATACGCGCCGCTGGGGGTATTCCAGTTAGCATGCATCTCAAAGCTGTAGTCACAATCTTCCACGGAAACAGGTTTCATAGGAAAGTTCATTTGGCCGGTCGCTATGGCAATCTGAGCACGCACAACAATATAGCATGTGAAGGTGGTGGCTACCGAAATGCCGGTAAGCAAGCTCTGCAATAGGAAAGATGCTTACGCGTAGTTGCTTAAGTCATTCACCCAAATCAAACCTCTGTTCGAACAAAAGGCAATAGCATGCCAACTGAGAATGCGCCAAGCAATGGACCACAGGTGATTGCACCCACGGTGGAGGAGAGCTGCATGAGCATGCCCAATTTCTGCACTACCGAGACACTTGCCATTGAGATGAGCCCAAAGACAACAACCACGCCCCGGAGGACATAGGCAGTCTGCCGCTCTGTCAATGGGCAGCTGCGATACGGCTCGACAAAGTCCTTGAGCACCACCGCTGAGAGACAATTGAGTTCCGTGGACAGTGAGCTAAGTGCAGCACTAAACACCCCTGCGACAAACAGACCAACGATTCCAGGCACAACGCCAGCACTTTGCATAACATACAACGGTATTACCTGATCCTTGGCGCGTGCCAGCTGTGAAGGAAATAAAAGTTATATACTTTTCATCATGCGACGACAATTGTCCTACTCACGCCCGTGGTTATGGGATCACAATGATAATATGCGGCAAAGGCGAGCATTCCAATATAAATACACATGGCCATGACGAGTAAAAAGCCTATAAGGGAAATCAAAAGTGCCTGCTTGACTGCCTTCAGGTTGGGCAAGGTCAGAAAACGCTGGACTGCGGCCTGATTTATGCTATTAGCCTGCAGCTTAAAGAAAGTGCCTCCAACAAACAAAGCAAAAACGCTCATGCGAACCGTGGGATCTAATGTCATGCTGGAATTTAAAGACAAGCTTAAAAAAAAAGATTCTAAGGTATTTAAATGACTTACTCTGGGGCCACCAAACGATCAAATTGACGATTACGTTCAAGAACCACAGCCAAACCACCCAAATCGTAAGTGCCTTTTATAATCACAAAACCCAAGGCGCCGACCATGACAGCTCCTTGTATAACGTCTGTCCAAACAACGCCCTTAATGCCACCCTATATGAAAGTAGTACAGCATCAGATTCAGGAAAGTCTCTGAGATAACTGCGAGCAATCACATTACTTACAATGCTGGTATAGATGATGCAAATGAGACTGGTCAGTGGAACGATCGTGTGAACACTGATGCCGGAAACTAAAAATAACCACAAGAAAGTAAGACAATTTAATGATATGAAGATATTATATCCATGGTATTGTTTTACATATTTATTTATTTACATTATTTATTATTAGGTTTTCGAAACTCACCTTGATTCAATGTAAGTGCCGGCACATAAATGCAAATAGGTTGCCAAAGTATCTATACAAGAGCGAATATATTGACACTTAATATTTAGAAAAGAAGGCATTTAAATACTCACGTTCATAAGAACAAATAGACATGATCCAAAGATGCGAATGCGTCGATCAAAGCGTCTCTCAAAGTACTGCATGTTAAGCACGGCAAAGAAAAAATATATAATATTAAAAAAGTAACGTAATGTCATAAATATGTAATGGAATATCATGTTAAATGCCAGACAATTACAGAATGAAAATCGCCCCTGAAAAAAACTAAAGAAGAATTTATTTTGTGAATAGTTGAGTTTTCTTTTTTGAGTTCTTCTTTATTAAGACATGCAGTCTTTGTCTTGACATCAGCTTGACCCTTACTCCTTATTATCCACTCCTGATAATTGAATTTATCTAGGCATTAAACGGAACCAGCTGTAAGTTTTTAGGTTAACGTAGACAGGATTAAATATGGACAGTTCAAATCTTACGACTAAAATAAAACTACAAAGGCTGTTGTATTCATGATATTTATTGTATTCATGATATTTATAAATAGGGATATATAGCCCTAGGCAGTTTGAGGATAGTAAGGGGTTCGTTACATATCATCCAATTTCGGTTGCGTTAACGATTCGTGCAGCTTCAGTTGATTCTTCTCTTCATCATCGCTGGCAACGCTCTCATACTCCCCATACCAATATTTGTGCAGGACTGGCGAAACCAGTTCCTTATCCACCAGACGTACATCCTGCTTTCCAAAGTATAGGGTAGCCAACAGCGAACAGAGAACCGTTCCTAAAGAACCAATCAAAGTGTACCACAAAAACGAAATCTCATGTAAGCTGTGACTTTTGTCCTCGTGAGTATTCCTATATAAAGAAATTACATATTAAATATTAAATGTATTAAATTATTGGATTTGTTATGTCTTCTTCAGCACCAGAGCTAGGAGCAATAACATACGCGCTGCTGGGGCCATTCCAGTTAGCATGCAGCTCGAAGCTGTAGTCACAGTCCTCCACGGAAACAGGTTTCATGGGAAAGGTCATTTGGCCGGTAGCCATCGCAATCTGAGCGCGAACAACAATGTAGGATATGAAAGTGGTGGCCACCGAAATGCCAGTTAACAAACTCTGAAAAAGGAAAAGAAGAAAAGCCGTAATTTCTTATGTAATTCAATACGAAGACCCCAATCAAACCTCTGTTCGAACAAAAGGCAATAGCATGCCAACTGAGAATGCGCCAAGCAATGGACCACAGGTGATTGCACCCACGGTGGAGGAGAGCTGCATAAGCATACCCAATTTCTGCACTATTGGGACACTTGCCATTGAAATGAGCCCAAAGACAACAACCACGCCTCGGAGGACATAGGCAGTCTGACGCTCGGTTAGTGGACGACTGCGATACGGCTCGACAAAGTCCTTGAGCACCACCGCTGAGAGGGAATTGAGTGCGGTGGAAAGAGAGCTAAGTGCAGCGCTAAACACACCTGCGACAAATAGACCCACAATTCCAGGCACGACGCCAGCACTTTGCATTACATACAACGGTATTACCTGATCCTTGGCGCGTGCCAGCTGTGATGGAAATAAAAGTAATATACTTTTCATCATGCGACGACAATTGTCCTACTCACGCCCGTGGTTATGGGATCACAATGATAATATGCGGCAAAGGCGAGCATTCCAATATAAATACACATGGCCATGACGAGAATAAAGCCTATGAGGGATAGCAGAAGTGCCTGCTTGACCGCCTTGAAGTTGGGCAAGGTCAGAAAACGCTGGACTGCGGTCTGATTTATGCAATTGGCCTGCAGCTTAAAGAAGGCGCCACCAACAAACAAGGCAAAAACGCCCATCCGAGCCGTTGGATCGAATGTCATGCTGTAAATTAAAGGACAAGCATTAATGGAGATTCCGCGACATTTAACAAGTTAAACTTGTATAGCCTGAAGTGCTCTACTAGGAGATACACTGAACCCAGGGCCGAGTTACCGCTTCACACATTTTCGATTCCTTCCTTACATACATACACATACATACGCACACATTAAGTCAGGCCCGTCCGCCGCCTGGTACGCAGCTTACGCAGCAGCTTCTTTTTCTCTTAGCCTGACGCTATGCAAATGGTTTTTGAATAGCATCGATGAACATTATCATCTTTATGAAATTTTCTGACCATTCAAATATATGTAAATATTACCGAAAATGCGAAAAAATCAAATATTTTGATTCTTTGTATACAATACGAGAGTCTTCATACCAAATTATAGGTGTCCATCTCTGAAAAGCTCCGAAATATGCTAAAAAATAGTATACCAAATTCGATTATTCGAGTAATCAAGATCTGCAGATCTTATCGTTTTGGGATAGAAGCATCGATACATGCGGACGGACGGACGGACAGACGAAAGGACGGACAGGCAGACGGACATGGCTAAATCGAATTGACTATTAATGCTGACCAACAATAATTATACTTTATGGGGTTGGAGATGCTTCCCCTCCTGCCATTTGTACAAAACCATAATACGCTTTTTACATATTTTCAAAGGATTCAGGAGTATAAAAATGACTTACTCGGGGGCCACCAAACGATCAAATTGACGATTACGTTCTAGAACCACAGCCAAACCACCCAAATCGTAAGTGCCTTTTATGATGACAAAGCCCATGGCTCCAACCATGACAGCTCCTTGTATAACATCTGTCCAAACTACGCCCTTAATGCCACCCTATAAGAAAGTGATACGGCATCAGATTAAGGAAAGTCTCTGAGATAACTGCGAGCAATCGCATTACTTACAATGCTGGTATAGATGATGCAAATGAGACTGGTCAGTGGAACGATCGTGTGAACACTGATGCCGGAAACTACAAATAACCACAAGAAAGTAAGACAATTTAATGATATAAAGATATTATAACCATAGTATTGTTTTACATATTTATTTATTTACATTGCTTACATTCTTTATTATTAGGTTTGCAAAACTCACCTTGATTCAATGTAAGTGCCGGCACATAAATGCAAATGGGTTGCCAAAGTATCTATACAAGAGCCAATATATTGACACTTAATATTTAAAATAAAGAGACAATTTAAATACTCACGTTCATAAGCACAAATAGACATGATCCAAAAATGCGAATGCGTCGATCAAAGCGTCTCTCAAAGTACTGCATGTTAAGCACGGCAAAGAAAAAAAATAAATATAAAATTAAAAAAGTAACGTCATGTCATGAATAATCTAATGTATAATGTCATAAGTATGAAACGCCGGACAGGTACAAAATAAAAAACTTCTATGGAAAAACAAAACAAGAATTTATTTTTGACTATTTAAATGTTTGTTTTTAATTGATTTCTTTATCAAGACATGCTGTCTCTGCCTCGACATCAGCTTGCACCTTACGCCTAAACAGCTCTTCCAAGTTTATAACCTCATATTGTTTTTTAGGCAAAAAGCGACGCATGCACGGCGTAATTAAAGCTGGATCCATTTGAGATACATCCTGCCAGCCAAACACAAAGCTGGCCAGAAGGGCAACCACAGTACAAATAAAGCCGCCTGCGGCTGTGTACCACAAAAATGACAAATGATATATATTACGATCTGTTGAAGGACTGGAAATAGAAATAGAAAGATAAAAAGTATTTTTGTGTTCCTGTTTTTTTTTTTTTAAGCATATGATGCTCACCTGTACTCATGGAGGGTGCGCCAGACAGTATCGTTATCGTAAGAATATTCACATCCCGACACTGAGACAGGCATCTTTGGGTACCGAATCTCGCCGTTCATTAGCGCTAGCTGTGCCTTCAAGCAGATCCAAGCCAAGGCAACAAAGGAAACCAAGCTGCCCGTTAAAACACTCTAAAAAATGCAATCCATTAGGCGGGTCTTAAAGATCGCAGATTGAGAGAAGCTAACTTTAGCATTCACCCAGGGCAGGCACACGCCCATCGCATAAATTCCTAGCAGCGGTCCCATAGATACAGCCGACGTGGTGGTAGCCAACTGCACAACCATGCCCAGCTTCTCCACAACATTCACCAGGCCCATGCAGCACGTGCCAAACAAGACGACAATGGCGCGCAGCAGAAATGCGATTTGGCGTTCCGTTAGGGGCTTCTTAAGCAACGGACGTACCATATCCTGTGAGATCACGCATGCCATTGAGTTAAGTCCTGTGGAAAGCGAGCTCAAAGCGGCGCTAAACACGCCAGCTACAAAGAGTCCTGGCAGACCAGGCCACGAGCCCAAGATGCGCATCATAAGCAGCGAAGGCAACTGATCGCTGGCCTTGGCAAGCTGAATGAAGCGTATGAGAGAAGGTATATAGCAGATGGATTTGAGCCCACCTTGGTGCTGATGGGATCACAGTCGTGGTAAACAGCATAAGTCACCAGGCCCATGTAGCTGCAGCAGCTCAAAAGGAATATGAGAAGTAGGGTAAATAGAAGCATGGATTGCTTGGCATGTTTATAGCTGGGCAGTGATAGAAAGCGTTGTATGGACACTTGATTGACATCGGAGGATTGTATTTTGTGCAACGTGCCGCCCACAATAACAGACAGCATTGAGAGGCGAACGGTGGGATCCCAGGTCCATCTGTAAAGAGTTGGGTTCATATAGGCTTTGCCAAACAAATTTAAACAAAACACTTACTCCGGTGCATTGAGACGTCCGCTCTCCCCATTCCGCTGCAACACCACGTTCAGGCCGCCCACATCGTAGGTGCCCTTTATGCACACTGCCAAAATGGAGCCAAACATGACGAAGCTCTGGATGACATCTGTCCAAATGACCGCCTTTAAGCCGCCCTGAAATACCGATAATTTGCATGTGAGCTATTTCCTAAACAGGCCATAATTTAATTAAAGCTTACCACACACGTGTAGAAAGTGCAAATTATGCAGACAATGGGCGTAATAACATGGATGCTCGTGCCAGTCACTGCAATCGTTGAACTATAGCTTCATAGCCAGAAACTAAGACGAAACTCACCTTGATTATAGGTGATGGCAGGCACATAGAGGGCCACAGGTAGCCAAAGCATCTGTATTTAACATTTAAATTATGTTGTAGCGCTTATTGTTATATTTGATATATTTAAATACTTGCCATGCCCACAATAAAAAGGACAGAGCCGAAGTTTCGAATGCTGCCACCATAGCGCAGCTCAAAGTACTAGGTAAAATTATATTATAATTAAGTTAGAGAAACTCTAAAAACTTATTCATAATTAATGCCTTACAAACCATTATTTACAAGGTACATATTTAGTAACAATGTGCAAGTGGCGCATGTTAGTGACAGTCCTAAATCAGGAAAATAATACAAAACTAAATAAAAATGATATTAACAGATTAGTCTGGCGTTTAGGCAAAGCTACAGTCAAACACGGCGTATACTTAATCAAAACTTTTATTACAACTCTTAAATCGTCAGCACATGCTATGTTATGTAAAAATTCTATTTGCCAGACTTTACTACGGACTCATTAGTCTCCACACTGGCATATTTGCGTCTATAGAAACGTCGCATGCAAGGCGCCAGCAGCTCAACATCCACATCCTCAAGCGCAACATGTCCAAAAATAAAGCTCGAAAGATGGCCAAAAATAATGCCGACGAGAGCCGCAAACAGTGTGTAGTTCATAAAGGATATATGATAGATTTGCTGGAAAAAGCTAAGCGAACTTTGAAAGCAAGATATCTGTCAGTAATATCTAATTCAGTTAAGCTCATGCCTGCTACTTACGCCGGCTCAGTGGCAGTCACAGTGGCATTTCTGGGCGTAATTAACGGCATTTCGTACTGGTAATCGCAGCCCTCGATGCTGACGGGCTTGCTTTCATGGTGCAGCTCACCAGAATTGCTAGACAGTTGGGCATTAATGCACAGCCAGGTCATAAAGGTAAAGGAGCAAAGGGCACCGGATAGAGCGCTCTGTAAAGCAAGTCATAACAAAAATATATTTTTATACAAAAATGTTTTCAATAACAAAATCCAATACAAACTTTTGCATTTAGCCGCGGGCACAGCATGCCCATCACAAAGAGCGCCAACGATGGACCCTGTGTCACCGAACTCAGCATCATAAACAACTGAACCATATGTGTGCCCATACGCTCCACCACGAAAACCAAGGCAACGCTTACGATGCCAATGATAACTGTGCAGAGGCGCATAGTGATGCCCGTTTGACGTTCGGTTAAGGGCTTCCTGCAAAGTGGCTTGATATAGTCCTCGAGAGAGACGGCGGCCAGGGAATTGAGCGCCGTGGACAACGAGCTAAGCGCTGCGCTAAACACACCAGCTATAAACATGCCGCACACACCTGGAAATGAGCTCAGCGTATCCATGACAAGCAATGGCACCAGCTGATCCTTGGCTTTGGCCAGCTGCAAAACAGTCAATCAACTTGCGACTCATACAGATACAAATCACAAACCTTGGTAGTCAATGGATCGCAGTCGTAGTAGGTGGCATAGAGCAGCACGCCATTGTATAGGGTAAGTGAGGTTAAAAGGACTATACCACTAATAAATAGCAGCGACGCTCTTCCCATAGCCTTCACATTGGGCAACGACATGTAGCGCTGTGTTATGATCTGATTGCAACCTAAATTGAACGTGGAATGTGCTGTATAGCCCACAAACAAGGCGAATATAGACATGCGAGCCTTGGGATCGAATGTTAATCTATTTGAATATATTAATAGTCATTAGCTAAAAACAGTTTTTTAATATTAGTGCTGCAAAACTATTGATTGTACTATCGTTACTATTGATTATAGCCGTATAATTCTGAAATTAAAATGGTTTTCCACAACGATTGGTTTTACTCTTTGTAGATGAAATCAAATGATAGTATTCAGCCCTACATAAAACTGTCGATATCGGTATATCGAAAAGATTCAGTTGTGTCTCACTATAGTTGATATTCCATACACTATCCAACAATTCGAACTATTTTTCCAATTGGATATTGTAGATATTGTGACTTCACCACCGTCAAAACCCATTGGAAGTGAACAACCATCAAGATATTTTAACACTTGCTTAAGACGATGCATTAGTTATGATGAACCACTTTATCAACAGTTTTACAGGGCAAGTACATATAATAAATCATTCAACAGTTTTTAATAACAACGTATAGCTCTTATCAATAGCTTTGCAGTATAAGAAAAGTACTATCTGAAATCTGAGCTAAATTGACTATCACCCACTCGGGCCACTCGAGGCGTCCACTGTCCAGATTACGCTGTATGACCACACCCAGTCCGCCCACATCGCTGGTGCCCTTTATTACGACAAAGATTACGGCGCCAACCATAATTATGGTTTGAATAACATCCGTCCAGACAACAGCCTTCAAACCGCCCACAGTGGTGTAAAATATGCAAACAATGCACACCGCAGGCGTAATGATATGAACATTTATGCCAGTCACTGTAAGGGGTTCAAATCAAGAACTGGCACAAATTTTGCTTGATCTGATCTAAAACCTACCCTGATTAAAGGCCAACGCCGGCATATAGATGACTATTGGCAGCCAAATAAACTAGAATAAATAGTAATTGGTTATCATTTTTTATGGTGGGTCAATTTTTTTATAACTTACTGTGGTTACGGTGAAGAGCGCCGAGGCAACAAGACGAGTGGTTTTACTGAAGCGCAGCTCAAAGTACTGTAAATATTTTTTGACTTTGTTTTCTTTCTTTGTTGCCGCTTTTTATTTCGACAATGCAAACGCACACAAATACAAACACATAAAAGAGCGCACGCACACACATCAAGTGAATGTAGGTAACGGGGCACATACATAATCGAATATTACGCATACGCCATGTAGTCGATATGGCAAATAGTTTATGAGCCACCACAACGTTCGCGTCTGCTGTCCAATACAACAATTGGATTTTGTACATGAAAACAGCTCTTTGTACTCCTATTTGGAATTTGCTGGCACAACGCACGCATATATTTCGCTTGACACAACAACTACAATGTACAAAACAATGCTCGGACTTTTCCTGGAAATTCTGCTACATGACAGGCAAATAACTTGTTCACATATTTGTCTGGCAATGGTCTGTGCTTTCTTTTGAAGTTGGTGGTCCCTGGTTTGATTTTAGCATCAGCTACATATACTGAATCAGCTTAAATTTCTGACTTGCCGAGCCTCTTAATTAAATACATATTCTATTAATATTGCAGTGCAAGTTGACACAGGATTTTTACTTACATATTAACATGCAACATAAATCACAATTAAATTTCTCTGACAATAGAAAAGGCCTAAATCGGCTTAGTATGAAACAAATATTATGTAAAATGCTAATAGGGATTTAAAAAAAAAGTATAAAAGTGTCTTCAGTATTCCGAAGTATTTATACCCTTGCAGATTGTTTATAGCAATTTAAACTTGTTTTTCTTATTACATTAGGCCATTATGTGTATAACACCTTAAAATGGCATGCAAAAATTATTTTGTAAATAATTTGTTGTATAAAACTATATGAATGTATAAAATTAAATTTTTTTTCAATTCAATTTTTCAACATGCATTTAAAACAAATGTACAAGTTTTAATTGAATCAGACAAAACAAATATATATTTTTAATGGAATTCGAGTTTGGAAATTACTTAATAATTCCAACACTCTTTCTGCAAGGGTGTAGAAAAATAAGTAGACTGCGATTAAACACTAATCAGACAACGTTCAACTCACCTCATAAGTGGAAGTCAATTGTAGATTGCAGAAAACAGGCAAAAAGATATACCACGATATAAGTCCCGATATGGCCAGTGTAATGAGTATGAAGGCATATTGGGTACCATAAACATAGATCTCCGTTGAGGTGCCCAGCAATGAAATGCCCGAAACAAAACTATATAAAGGTTATTAATAAATATTATTTTAAAATATATAAGCAAAATTGTTACCATAAAATAAAAATAATTAAAATCATCTAACAATTATTAATAAAGTATTGTATTAAATTGTGCTATTAAATTCTCAATTATTATAGAATTTTATTATGCCTTTAATTTTGCTGCCGAGAAAATTGAAATCGTTCAAGTTCCCAACAACATTGCCTGTCTGAGCAGCGACATGCGAGCAACTTTTCAAATCTTTTGCCATATATTTCATAATCATAATTTCAATCTGATGGTTAATGTCCACAACAACAATCATCATTTCAATTCAGCCCCAAAACATATGCACTGCCCCAAGCCTTAGCCGTGCCAACAGAAAAGTTTTTGGCAGCCAAAATACCATTAAAAGTTGATAAGAAGTGGCGTTGAAGTATGCAGATGCAGGCACAAAATCTACTATATAATGAATTGAAAGAGAGATGAAATAAAAATAAAAATAAACCATAATGAAGCAGCTCAAACGAATCGGCGAGAAAAAGCTGGCGTGCAATTGTAATTCAAAGCACGTCGCCAAAATTTGTTGCAGAAGGCAAACGACTACAGAACAAAATGAACGATAACAATAAAAGGCGTACAAAACAATTTGTTGGTGAGGCAAATGATCAAATCTGGACAGAAGGAACAGGAGAAACCGAAGCATTCCTTCATTCCTTTTATTTTTTTTTCCAGTCATTAATGCGCTTACAATACGCCCAGGACAAAGGCTATGTGCCGCCGAAAGGTGCTTGACCAAACGTGTCAAATAGAATGCTCCAAAAGCGTGACACCACCAAGGTCGCCACAAAACAAAAAAGTAATTTAACAAATTTTTTGAGTTTGCGGCTGCCGTAAGTTTAAACAACTTCAATCAGGCTTAGTTCTTGGGTGCCCTGCCTAAGAGCGAAATGAGCTGCTAAATTGTATTCATGCGCCAGATATTTATCAACAAAGTTCCGCAAGTTCCCAGAGCGATATCAAAGAGCATTATCTGCATAATCATCAGCCATAATAAACTTGACCCTGACACTCAATATTGTATTATATATTTTTTATATGGATACATTCTCGCCAAGTTCCCATTCTCTTTGGGGCCATTTACTTAAAGTTTAAATAAAATTCTTTTGTTTGCGCAGACAAACATTGCGCCAGACGCCGCTGGGGCTGCCAGTTTTATGTGGTTTTTCTTAGATTACGCATACGCACGGTTAGCCGTGGCCACCTTATGGCAAATCAAGTGAAATTAGGCGCATATTTTTGATTGATTTCTGAGAAAATTATGTATTTCGGTTGGCCAAGCATTTTAATGTGCAGAGACCAATCTGTATAATGAATAGCAAACGATTTTCAATTTCGGCAAGTGTATTGCCAACGGCATTATTCTTCTCTTATGGAATGTGTTATTCGTGGACAGAGATAGTATAGTATATATATTTAGTAATACACGATATAGTATATTTGCACAATGCTATTTAAAGTAATATTTATATTACAAGAAATTTATTGTCATAATAATTTGATTTATTTTTCGAGTAGTTCTCATATGAATCATCAGGTAAAAGGTTGCTACTTAAATATAAAAAAGTAATTCATAATTATTAAGCTGACATGGGAAAGTTTAGAACGGATAAGGCTACAGATTATATTTTATTTATTTAGAAAACAAATGTTATTTATTTTTTTCATATTTGTACCAAAATAATTAATTTATTGATTTAACTTGTTCTTCAAACAAATTAAAGTACCTTGCTTGTGGGAACGATATCAAAGCAATCTGTGGCATTGACTGACACAAAAATAATGGTCTGTGGTTCGTGTCCTATTCAATTTAAAACAGAATTACAAAACTGCTTGACCATACCAATACAGAGAGCAATCCCATTAGGCACTGCACGCTCCAGTCTAAGCAATTAAATAGGCCTCGTCTATCCTGTTGCCCCAGAGGAGCCAACCCCACCCGCATTTACATATAGTTAATGTTGCTGTAACTCACCTAGCCACCAGTGACAGCGAGACCGGAAACACTTTCATTTTGCGTCCACCCACCAAGTAATCCAATGCTTCCGAGCCGCGCCGCTCCTCGATGCCAGCAGCGCCGGGGCCATCTTTTTCATCGGCGGACACTTGGCCCTTTTGCTTTTTCTTCTTCTTCTTCTCGATGAAGCCGAAATAGAAGCCAATTACGGCACAGACCACCAGCATGGCTATGAAAACCAAATAATCAACAATTCCAAAATGTTGCAGTGCGCTGCTTAAATCGCTCACGCTGAGCTTCTCCGTCATGCTGGACGATGATGGCGTTGATAATGTGGTTGTTCCTGTTGCTGGAGCGGCTGTGCTGGCGGTGGTGGTGCTGGCAAAAGCTGCGGCACTTGTTGTTGTTGCTTTTGATGTTGTGCTGCTAATTATGGATTGGACTGTCTGAACAAACGCATTGGTCACTGTTGACGGCGTATTAAGAGTCTCCGCCGCCGCCATTGTCGTGCCCTCCTCCTCAATAGTCGTTGACATAATTCTGTAGACCGCAAGTTGCTTTTATGTGTTTATTTTTATTGACTTCCTGCCGTGTTGCTTCTTTTTTTTTCTTGCCTAAATGCGCTTAGCTTTGATTACTTTTGTATTAGTTTAGTGGCGCACACATACACACGCACAGATAGTGCTAAAATGGCTGTAGTCCTCTTCGATTTTTCATTAAGTTTTTGCCACTTGCTTGTGTATCCTAATCACCAGCACTTGCAACTTTGCCACAAGACAAACCTCTTTTGTTATAAAGTATTCTGAGTAAGTCGTGACGAAAATAAATTTGTTATAAACATTTTTTTTAATTGTAGTAGATACTTGTAAATTCTTATAAAACAGCTTTAGTTTCAAGTACAAATATTATTTAATTTCAAATTAGAGCTTCAAATCACATGTTTCCTAAGAAAAAGGATGTTACAAAAACATGTTTAAATGTAAAAATTATAAATCGCAGTCAACACAAAGAACGAATCATTTTGCTGTGGTTTACGAAATACACAGAAAATATTTGCTTCTGTTAGTCGCCAGACATAAGCATATAAAACTGTATTCTCTATTAATTGGTTAGTCTTTACAAGACACGAACTGCCGATCCTTTCGAATCAGGATAACAATCACAATTAATCAAGCGATGACACAAGTAACACACACAAGTCGCAGCGATAAACTGAACTTAAAGCCCACACGAACCGAGCATCTTCTACGGTTTTGAGATCAGCAATGCTTATCACAGACGATCTCATATTTCATGTAAATCTTATAAGTGCGCATGTCTCTATGTGAGTGGACTTTAATAACAGATTAGGCGGACGTCTATATTGAATAAATAAATACACACCCCCACTTTCTTGTAGTCTGACGTGTTATATGTAAGTCTTTGTCTGCCTTTAGCTTCTAAATAATACGGGCGCCGGGCTAAGATAAAAGTGTAAGTCCGCATATCTCATATATCCCAGTTTTTTTCCTATCATCATACTTCTATCACGTCAGTCAGGTGTTATGTTTACATTTGAGATAACACGTTGATAACTCCGATTCAGGTGCTTTATTTGTATATGATTAGATGAGTGTTTGGTTTGAACTGGCTGTTGGCAAGATGCTACTGGTTATGTTAACATTAAACAACGTGTGTATGACTGATATCTATGAAATATTCTCACCTTGAAATCCTTACAGCATTTAAACATTTTTATATAGTTTAATTAAATTATTTTATTTGATAAACTTAACACATACTTTCATATATGTTTGTCAAATTCATCTGATTAAAGTTAGGCGCCGTTTATTTGTTTTATGCGCTCGTAAAGGCCATGAACAACATTCTATGCATGCATGGCGTATGCGTGACATTTCGGTAACTGAGCATTTTAAATATACACAATGTATAATAGTAGATAACAATTTGCTTACAGCCCGAAGCTGTTCCCAAAAACAAACGCTAAAAAAACACTCAAGTGCAATCTTCAATAGGTAAACTATTTTCACTATGAACAAGACTTTGTTGTACAATTGTTGCCTTGTTATCGCTCTCACTGCATTAAGCGTGGTTTTTATTGGGTTCAACTAATAAACTAATGCACATTAATGGCCATACAAAGGCACAATGCACATGGATTGTGCGTCAATTTATGCTAGATGTAGAGTGTATAAATATATAATTTAATATGCAACGAGACCTTTACGCAATTAATCAATTGAAAATTTTCAAATACAACACGTCTATGAGAACTAATTGTTTTTTGATTGCTCGTGCCAAACGGAAGCAGAGCATTTTGTATACATTTTTGACCGCAAAACTGTAACTAAGCTAAGTCATTCGCGAATGTGTAAGGCTTATGTAAATACGTGTGCATATTCAATTTGCGAACCCTCAAGTGTGCACCGAGGCGTATGCGTAATATATGTAACTGACTTGGCAAAGGTGCGTAAGGGTTATACCAAAAAACATTGCGGATCTTTTTTTTTGAGTATGTTAGGAATTTTAATTTAAATATTTAAGCGAATAGATGCTAGTTTGCGGCTGTCATCTGCCTGTACGACAAAAAACACAGACATACAATAAGTTATAATTAAATGTAATTAAATAAATTTCAATCTGCATGGTGTTATCATTTGAAACGAGCTCAACGCGAACCGGAGGTGCCAAGCCATAATGAAATAAAACAAAAGTGTATTTGGCCAGGAACCAAGAGGACGCCAACTGCTACAAAAAGTGAAAATTATTATTTTTTACTAAAAAATATAATATTAAAAGCGGCAGGCAGCATAGAGATTAAAAGGAAAATAAAAACAGCTTGCAAAGTAATGAACAGCAACGAATGCTAAAAATGTACCCTTTTTTTAGAGAGTTGTGCATATAAAATGTATATATATAAGTTCCTTTTTTGTCTTTCTTTATGGTTTTTAATTTGTCTGGGAGACGCACCAGCTTTGACTTTATGGCCCGCGCCGAAAACAATCAACGCCTCCAGAACATCAACAAATGGGCGTGAAAAATTCTCTTGGCCCGTCAACGGGAATTTATTCTTGTATTGAAATAAGATATAAAGTAAGAGCATTTTTTTATTATAAATATTATATGGGAACATCTGATTCACTTGTCTTGTTTTTGTCACTGATGCCAATTTGCCGTTGGCAACAGTTTGTTTTTTTCCTTCTTTTTATACCATGTACCTTAACACTTACGAAAAGGGATATCCTTGAAAGTTTTTGAATTTGTCAATTGTGTAGTCAGTCCAAAGCAATCGGGGAAAATCGCTCGCATTGAAATTTTTACCATTCCAGTCGACCGAGATTTAACTCCCTTTTTAAATTCAATTGCAAGCTTCTACGTAACACAATTATGACGTCAAGCAAAGCTGGGTAATACGTGCTAGTTTCTTATTACTGGATTTATAAATAGGACTATACAATACTTTCATATCTGTCCGATAGTCTCTATTTACTCTACTAACTCGACTACTTTTCACAGGGTGCCAGTTAGTCCTGTATACTCCATTAAAACACTTGAACGGGTTCTTTTTGTATTGCGCACACTTGAGCCAATTTAACGCTTCCGTGTGTTTTTTGCTCGCCACGCCTTGCTGGCTGCACGCTTCTCTTACTGTTGCAAAATGCTGCAATATGCTCTGGTACACTTTGATTTACTTTTAGCTAACAACTACAAGTAAAGGCGAATTGTGTAAAAAAAGCTCTGGAAAGTTGTTAAAGGCGAAATTGTTGCAGAGAACTCGCATCTTCACGTGAAATTTGTGAAACCTTACAGCTGTAATCGCAACTGCGAAATGAAATGGAAACTTGAACTTATTAGATTCTGAAATCCAAATGTCAATTAAATAAGTGGCACTTGTTTCCGACAACCGATTTGATAGCAGTCAAGCATTAGCTCTTGATATGTCAACTAAAGGGTATAAAAAACTTATAACGATTTAAGTTTGAAATAATGAAATAAATAAAAACAAGTAAGAGGTTCTAGTCGGGAGCTCCCGACTAGGGGATACCCTGAACCCTCTTTGATTTACGCGCTCGTTTGATTTAGTAGTAATAAATAAAAATGAAAAGATAAAAAATAAATTGTTTCCTTGGTAGGGTTCAAACTCGGAACTAACCGCCACTCTTGCCGCTCCCTCTACTCAAGGGCCACACCAATAACTGAGCTTTAATGAGAAAAAACCCAATTAAAATAACATCTCAGAAAACAATACAATCGCAATTGCAATGCTGTTGATAGAATTCAAAGGAGACGTGCATGAATGTGTGTGTGCGTACATATATACGGAAATTCTTGGAATTTGCGCAGCAGCTATGCTGCTAACACGTGTTTTAAGTTTATTAATTAGTTCAAAATCAGGCTTAGCGCATTTTCTGGCCCATTTGGCGTCCTTGAACTTGCCGACTAAGGCCAAGGCCAAACGAGTTTCAGTATGTTCACATTTTTCAGATATGTCCGCCAGGACTTGATTTGAATTTGGCTGCTGCTTTTAACACACATGTATTCAAGTGTATATGCATAAAGTTGGCTTTTCCCTTTGAGAATTGAAGACCAGAATAGCCTGTCGAGCCCCAAATGATTTAATATGTACGGGGCAAACTTTATTAGAATTTTCGATGCTATGTGGTCAGAACTTGCTTGCCTGGGTCCTCATATGCATTTGGAAAGTTGTTCAATTGAAAAATATTTTGGCAACCAGACGTACAATAAATGAGATACAAATTTGCAAACTTTTACACAATTTCTAACGTGTGCGTCCAAAGAGCTCAAAAGGCTAAATACTTCCCTTATTTAAAAAGTATTTTGTTATATGCATGAAATCTTTAGGGAACGCATTATTTATTCTATTTTGCGTAAAGTACAGATCGATTTGTAATCAAATATTAACAAATATTAAAATAATTCCAAACCATGATTCCATGTGACATAGCTATATGATATATTAGTCCGATTTAAAGAGCATGGTAAAGCTAGTAAATAATAAATTTGGTTAAGATATCTTACAGAAACAAAAAAGATTTCTGGCTATGTCAACTATGCAGTGGATATTGCTCAAGCACAACGGAATTGCAAGCAGGACGGCTCGAGTTCAATGTTTGTCTCACCAACTCACGACAATAAGATATGAGCACTAAACGTGAGCATGACAGCCTGCCTCTATCTATTTCAAGAATCTTCCGGTTCTACCTTTAGAAGACTTTATGAAACCTCCAGATTTGCAAGCTCTTGTCCCCAGTTTTAACCACTTGAGAACTATAGGCAAAAAAAAACAACGACAAAGCTAGTAAATCCAAAGCCTACTTTTGTATGTTTACCTCTGGCTCGGAAATGGCTCCTATGCTTTACAAATTTCATACCACAATAAGGCAATACAAACAGCTTTTGATTTCTTTATCGACACCGACAATAATATTGATTAAAATATTTTAATAGCTTTAACTTATCTTAGACCCCCCTGAACTGTGCCAATCGTTCCAATCTTTTTGAACAGCCAAGATTATGGCCATCAAAAAGAACAACAACAAAACAATGTTATCAATAAAAACAATTTTTTTTTTGTAGTTAAAAATAGTCTTAAACAAAGATTAAATAACTTTCTAAAGCATAAACCTTAATCTAAATAATCACATTTCTTTATTGGCCTCTTCAAATTTCTTCATAATCTCAATAACTGGCTCGTTCAAATATATACGGACCTCCATGTTGAGGGCAAAGTCCCCGTGATCCCACATAGGATCCTCCATGCGGTGCAGCTCTCTATTGGGCAGGCGGTCAGCCAGAGCCCTGACATCCTCCACCGCTGCCATATTATCATTGTCAGAGTACCATAAGTGTAGCCTGGAGCTTATATTCTCGACCGGATAATCTGGTGGCTGCTCCGATTTATATATTTCCAGATTCTTTTTGGGCCCGTGATCGTACTGTCGAAAATGTCCGGACTGCTGCTCCTGCAGATAATGCAGCATTTGGTTGGCGGAACAGCCGGACGGATGCGTAGCCATGCCCTCCGGCATAGCACTCTACATAATAAATATGGTTAAGATTTGCTTAATATTAGGCAGATTCCTATCTCTCACCATATTCACACGACCACCAGAATAAAGCCTTCCCAAAGCGTTGTCGCAAACTGGCCTCAGCATCTGATCCGGCTCGCATAAATTGGAGAACATACTTAAAAGAATATTGTTGTATGGTACTATTTCTTGGTCAGAAAATAATAGCGAGTAGCTATTCTGGTGTCCCAGATAGGGTCCCACTTTTCGCACTAATTTGTTTTCCATATTACTCATGATCGCAATGGGAGCAAACATGTGGGCCGTTTTGATCTTCTCATTATATTCGGGACGCAAGGACATCAATGTGAAAAATACAGTAGTGCCCTGGGAGTGGCCCACGTAGTGAATGGACTTCTGGCCCTGCCCATTGATCTCCAGAGCGTAATCGATCATGGCTGCAATATCATAGTATCCGATCTCGTGCCAGCTGAAGCGCCAGAAATACGGATGTTCTGCGGAGCGTAAAGTATGATTCCTTGAGTAGGTATTTCCACGACCATTTCCCAGCCAGACATCGAAGCCCGCGTCAGCAAGCAGATAGGGCAGACCATCATTTGGACCATTGAGTATCCAAGCATCCGAGCAGCTAGTCAGACCGTGCTGGATAAGCACAATTGGCCGATTCTCGTTTTGATTCTGCAGTTTGTGGGAGTAAGGTATGCGAAAGACGCCCACAATGTAGCCATCCTCAGTTACAATGTGGTGGTGCTCCGCCGGATACCCATGCGCAGCAATACGTTCACGCTAATTGAAGATTTAGTTTATAAAAAAAAAAACACCAGAAGCCATAGATTTCTCAGACTTACTGTTGTGCGCCTGGGTCTTACACTTATATGCGCCTCTGGATTGTCGTATAGCTTATAGAAGTCAATGTTGGCTGGTGGTGCATTGACAGCGGCTGACAGTATGCCAACCACTGAGGTGGCTAATAAAGTAATTAACCAAAGAAATTGACTCTGCATTGCTTAATGTCTGAACTATGACTGCGGCTAATCAAATATTTGACTTGCATTTTTAAGTAGCCTTTTCGCGGTATATCATCAAGTGGTTTTAGATTATCAAATATGTCAATTAGTAAAGGAACTTAAGATAGGAAAAGTTAAGAAAATCATAAAAGTATACACTTCTTAACAAAGAATTGCTACTTATATAACTTTACTAACAGAACTTTTTAAGAGAATCAATTGTTTAATATATATAATATAAAATAATATATAAATATATATATAATATAACTTACTGTAAAACATAAAACAACTTATTTACTTCAACAGACTAGACAACCAGACTTTTAGGCCCTTATTACAATTAAACAATTAAATGATTAAACTGGGAAAATACTACATTATTGATAATTTAAGCACTTATAAGTACTTTGCAACGCCACAAATTACTGGCAAATAAAGTGTTATTATCATTAATTTTTCTCTCCAAAAAGAATAAGCATAATTCGTAGAATGCGACGAATGCTTATCTTATTGGCGTGGCTTTACTTATCATTAATCCCGCAAACGGTTGCCTGCGATGGTTATATTAACTAAACTAAATATAGAGCTGATTATAGACCACACATCGCAGTTGTTCAAAACTCATCAAATTTTGCCTAAGAACAAAATATCTGTACATTTTAAATCCAGGAATGGAAGAAAAACATAATCAGATTTGATATAAGAAGAGGAGAAAAACGAACGATCTAGAGTAAGACCAGGAGAAAGATAATTAAAAAGCAAAGATAAAATTAAAGTTAGAGAATAATTTAATTAATATAAAACTTATGATCAAAGCTTAAAAGCCTGTAAAGCTTCCTAGAATACATGAGAATCGCAAAGTAGTGAGATGTTTAAAATCTAACATTCCGGATAATTAACATTTCCCATTACCCACCCGTAGAAAATTTTAAATATGTCCTAACAACTTTAGATTTTTGGAAAACAACCGATTTTCGGTAGGGCTACTTATTATTTTTAATTTTAAGTTACAAAAAAAACGAATTTGAAGCCGATAGCGACAGTCCTCAATTTTCCACCTAGAGTTGAAAATAAATGTAGACTTAGTTGCAATTCACAGGGTCTACCAAAAAGATTTAATGACATTCAATCACATTCAATTTAAAGACTTTTCAAAATTACTTATTATCCTAATGACTGGCTCATTTAGGTAAGTACGAAGCTTCATATTCAGCGCAAAGTCATCGTGGTCCCACTTGGGATCCTCTATGTGATGTAGCTCCTTATTGGGCAAGCGCTTAGCGAAAGCCAAGACATCCTCCACCGAGGTCATAACATCGTTGTCTGAATACCACAAATGTACCTTACAGATTATTTTCTCGACTGGATAGTCTGGTGGGTGCTCCAATCTATACACTTCCTGATTCTTTTTGGGCCCGTGATCAAACTGTCGAAAATGACCCGACTGCTGTTCCTGTAAATAATGCAGTATTTGATTTGTGGAACAGCCGGCCGGCAGCACACCAATACCTTCTGACAGAGCAGTCTACTTAATGGGATTTGATAAGATTTCTGAAATATATCACCTGATTTAGCTTACCTTATTCCATCGGCGACTATTGTAAAATTTATGAACAATATAGATACAGACTGGTCGTAACAGCCGATCGTGCCCACAAATATTATAGATCATCGCTAAAAAATAGCGATTGTATGGTAAAAACTCCTTGTTAGAAAATAAAAGTGAGAATATATTCGTATGTCCCAAAAAGAATGATAATAAACGAACTAATTGGTTTTTCATATGGGTCATAATCGCTACGGGAGCAAACATGTGAGCCGTTTTGATCTTCTCATTGTATTCGGGGCGCAAGGACATCAGTGTGAAAAATGCAGTAGTGCCCTGGGAGTGGCCCACATAGTGGATGGATTTTTGTCCTTGTCCATTTATCTTCAAAGTAAAATCTATTGTGGCAGCTATGTCATAGTAGCCAATCTCGTGCCAGCTAAAGCACCAAAAGTCACTCTTTTCTGCAGAGCGCGAAGTATGATTCCTTGAGTAGGTATTGCCACGGCCATTTCCCAGCCATACATCGAAGCCGGAATCGACAAGCATGTAGGGCAGAGCATCGTTTGGACCAACGGAGACCCAAGCATCCGAGCCACCCATTAGACCATGCTGAATAAGCACAATGGGGCGGTATTCTTCTTGATTCTGCAAATTGTGCGAGTAGGGTATACGAAAGACGCCCAAAATATAGCCATCCTCGGTAACGATGTGGTGATGCTCCACCGGATAACCATGATCAGCAATGCGTTCCCGCTTATTAAATATGTTGTTCAGAACTTCGATCAAATAAACCACAAAAATCAGAGACTTACCGTTGTGGGCTGCTTGATCCCCAATTTTGACTCTGCTGGATTGTAGAACTTATAAAACGGGATGTTGAATGGTGTAATAAATATAGAAGCAGACTTTACGCCAACCGCAATGACTACCATCAAAACGATAGCCGAAAGAAAGTAGTCATGCATTGTGTAAAGCCTAAACTAGAACTACGGTTAGCCAAACATTTGACTTCAAGTGTTTCAATTGCCTCTTTAAGGTTTATCATCAAGTGATCATGGTCTACCCCAAATGTCTATTGATGAGATATATTAATATAGATGTCAAAAATGGTATACAAAATAAGACAGAATATATCCTATAGCCTTCACCAAATAAATAATATAATGCGCGTACATATTAAGTCAGTCACTTATTAAATGAGCTTTTTTACATATATCAATTTTGTTCTATTAATAACGTTTTGCTTCGTGCATTTTATTTGTACTTGCCCACATGACGACAGTCCATAAATCATGGATTGCGAAGCTTGCGCTTGTGTTGATTTCGCACAGAAAGTGTCTCAATTTATTAACCTCAAATCCAAAATGACATTTATTTATACGTACGATTTATGAAAGTTTAAACGTAAACAGTTTGATCATTTTTTTATTATGATTCAAACATATTTAAGCAATTTTTAAAAGACCCTTAATAGTTAGATATTGGCGGTTAATTTAATTTGCAGCCTAGTACACAATTGGACCGCATATCTGCAAAATATCAAAATTAGCACATTCAAAATTTCATGAAAAATACTGAATGCCTTGTTATATTGCTTGTTTGAAAAGAATACGTACTCTCCTACAGAAATTGCGAAATCGCCTAAAATCCTTAACTAAAATCAAGCCAAACTTTTCCGCTAGAATTACTACAATATTTGTAGTCTACATATGCCCGCGCTACTGAAATTATTGCAAGCCATAGATATTTTCATATTGAAGATGCAGTCTTTAGTTGATCTCTACCGAAATTCCGCATATCTATTTTGAGCCGAATCTTTAAAAATGATTCGGTTCGGCTGTTATTGGTGCTAAATAGAAATTCCGGGTTCAAACAGGTTCGATTAAAATCCGATTTGCAGCCTTGATTTAAATTGTAATTTAAGCGGGTTTACTAAAACACCGAATGTATAAGTTAAACAAAACAAACTAAACTAAACTAGGGCTAATCCTCTCCAGGTGGCAACGGTTGGTTTAAGTCGCTAAGCACGGGCGCGGGCACTGGCAGTGGCAGTGGTGCGGGTACGGGCATTGGTGCGGCCACTGGTAGTGTAGTCAAAACGGGCACTGTGGAAATAACGCTGATATCTGAGGGATCCACTAGCTCCTTCTTGATGTTGTCAGGATTGATGTAACCGCCGCTTTCATCCTGCAAAACATACGAAAATAGTTAAAATTTATGCTTGCACATGCTGATCGATTAGATTTACCGTAACAAATACATCCACCGATTTGCCGGTAATGATGTCCAGTATTTGCTGAGTGATGCCGCTCATGGGCTCGTCCTGTATGCTCTCCGCGTATTCAAGTAGTTGCGGTCTAAGATCTGGGCACTGTTGCAGTGCATCTGCCAATTGTGGGGGTGGTAGCTGCAGCAGCACAGACAGCGATTGCGGCTTGAGCCGTTGTACCGTCTTCAGGAAACCTTCCCAGATAACCTTTTGACGCCACACCTGCTTCAGTATCAGGCGCTGCAGAAGGTTAAGCACAAAGTTTGCGAGACGTGGACACAGCGTTAAGCTCTGTATGGTAGTGCGCATCATCAGCGTTGGCACAGGCATTATCTCCACCAGTTGCTGCAGCACTGCCATAAGCACTTCCTGCGTGTACACATCACGCTCGGACAGACACAGCGACGTGGCTTTTACAATGGCCTTCAGATCGCACACATTCGTATCGATGGTGTGAAGAGCAACAAGCAAGTCTGTGGGCGATAGCGCCATCTGCTGATGCGCAAACTCGGCGCCAATGCCAAGCAAGCGATTAAATACCTCCTTGACCACGGCCTGATTAAGTTTTATCAATTTCGGCAGCACGGCGATTAGCTCAGAGCGGGACAGGCCACTCAGAATGGGTATGAGCACGCGCACATCTTTGACTTTGTTTTGATAAAGATCACGCACCCGATGCACCAGATCCGGATGTGGTGTGGGCACGCGTTCAGTCAATATATAAATGATGCGTATAACAAGAGTTTCCAAGCCTTTAGGACAGTCTTCCAGCAGCTTAAGCAACGCTGGAGACTCCACGCCCAGTTTCTTTATGGGTGCGTCCAAACTACGTAATATAGTACGTTTCAGTTCTGCCGAGGTCTCGGTAAACACCTGACAGATCTTCTCCAGATAAACTGAAAACGGTCAAGATTAGTTTTTATTAAGATTGTGCAACCGATAACTTACCTTCGGGCTTATAGGGCAACAGTGTGAGGGCCAGAAGCAGACACACCTTAGCGGTGTCTTCCTTCCAGGCCGTCTCCGGCGTGGGCCTGCCGTAATCTGCCGAGAATATGGCGTTTGGTGGCGTTTCAGCCACCACATATTCTAACCACTCTATGGCAAACTCATCAATGCGCGCTGGAACAATCTTATGCACATGATAGATGGTAATCAAATGCGCCAAGGCACGCTCTCGCAGATCGGCACGTTCGTGCACGGCATAGTTGAGGAGCACGCGGACAAAACGATTTTTACGTGGCGGTCGCAGCACCGCCAGATCCTTGACAATCTCCAAGCCATGCGCCATGAACTCTTCCACCAGGCACAGCTTCACAAGCTGCACTATGGCCTCCTCGGTTAGAATAGGCGCTTCTAGATAAAGACGACGCAGCAAAATGATTCTATCCTTATACTCACAGCGGTTATTGATGCCAGAAATAAGCTGATTTAATAATTCGTTGTAGGCGTGATCTGGACGGTTCTCCGTCTTTACATAGGTGTGGCGTGTAAAGCCCTGCAGCAGAGAGTACTCCTCAAAGAGCCAGGAGAAGGCAAGATCTATACGCTGCTTGATATCGCTCAGAATGAACTCCATTATGCCATAACGCACATTATCCGGAAATGTGGCGGCAATAACAGTAACCAACTTGCGTCGCTTGGCTGCTACGCCGCCCATGATGCATTGCCGCTCTGAGTTAAGGATGCGCATGATGGCATCCAGCAGAAACTTCTCTTTAATGTTGCGTGCCAGAGGTTTGGTAATCTCCTGCAACTTGAGAGTCTTGGCGCGCTCCTTCATGCGCTCAATGACCGTCTGTTCGCCCTTAGAGCGCTCCATGGTCTCGCGCAACTTTTTGGTAGCTTCTTCCTTGCGTTGCAGCTCCTGTTCGCTTAGCTTATCTGGCGCCTCGTCAACATCCATAGCCACAGCTGCTGCATCTAATATGGCAGGCGTCGCCTGACTCTTTGGTCGCATTGGCAGCTCTTTACTAAACGCAGCCGAGCCGGGTCCAAGTCGCAGCTCCGTCAGTTGCTGCCCAAACTGATGGGAAATATTGCTTACTTGTTGCGGCAAGGACAGCTGTTTGATTGGTGTGTACTCCGCCAAGAATTTAGCTGGTGCGGCCTCCGGCAATGTGGGCAAAAACTCAACAACAAGATTGACCACAGTTTCAGTGGCACGCAAATGCTCCGCAAGAAACTTTTCATTGACACGCGTACTTTTCTGCCTCTGCCGTTCCAGCTCCTCCTCATCCAGTTCCATCTCTCGCGGCTGCTGCTGTTTCTCCCGCTGCTGCTCAACTAGTCGCGCTTTTTTAGCTAAACTCTGTGCCGCGTTCTCCAGAATACGCTTCTGTCGGCGGGCCATCTCTTGCTTGTCCATTTTGGGAAGCAGCTTTTGTATTTCATTGGCGCTGGCACCAAGATCCATTAGTATATTGCGTATGGTGCCAGCAAACTCAAAGGAGCCGCGCAGTTTGAGCAGCATTTGCAGCTGCAAGCGTAAGCTCTTGCGCACTGAGCTCACCTGCGAGTCGGTCAGTGTGGGCGGCAAGTTATTGTTGAGCTGACGGAAGGCCTCCACGACGGAGCCCATGAAAATGGGACGCATTTTGGCCACCGTGCAAAGACTACTTGTGCAGGCTATCAGATTCACTGATGAGATGTGTGTAGTGCCATGGAACTGCAGCATAATGTCAAATATGTTGGTGCCCTCGTCCTGTAGTTTCTGGCGCCTGATAAGTTTGCACTGCTCCGGCACATCAGATAGCGAAAAGTCGCCGTCGCGTTTCATGCTATCCTCATCCGCATAGCTTTGCAGTATTATGATGCCTTCCAGAAACTTTATGGCATTTGTGCGTATACCATCGTTCTCATTGTCAATCATGTCCAGGATTTGTGCTTTTATCAAACTCAAGACACTCCATGCTTGTTCGGCACTATCGCTGGCATCAGTTAGGCTACACAAATATTGCAGCCCGTTTTTGTAGATACTGCCACAAGCCTGTATAACACGTTTGATGACCTGTGCCGAGGAATCCCGCAACATCATCGATATCACATTAATTACATAGGGCAGCAGCTCGACTTTGACCTTGCTGTGAGTGAAATAGATATCAATTGCACGTGTTAACAGTCTATGCATGCAAGTGCTCTTAAACCAGATTTTTAGATCTATAGATCTTCGTCATTAGTTACCATATTTGCTCTATGAATGAGACAACTTGCTTGCGCACCTCCTGATTCTGATCGTGCGCCAGCGACAGCACCGGCTCTAAAAATTCTTCGGCAAGCTCAACACATGAGCTGAGGACAATTTCCTGCACTTTAACTAGCAGCTCACATTTCAACGTAGCATTTGCTGTGCCAAGCTCATTGCACCATTCCACAACCTACGGGGAAAACGAGCAGTTTCAAATAGCAGCCGCATCAGATTGGGCTCGATAATGATTACTAACCTTTGCACGGGCTGTGGCCGTCTTCTCATCTGTAAAGAGATTCGCTGTTTCTGAGACGAACTGGTTGCGCCCAATTATGCTGTCCATGTTTGCATAAATTATATTAAGTAAAATGTGTACTAAAATAGAATTTATAAAAGCCGCGAGTGCAAGCTGACAGTGAGCCCAGTTTTCGATATCTCTAGTGGTGGGTGACGAAGTGACCGATAATTGTTTCAACCAGTCAATTATCATAAAATTTTTTTTCACACATCATTGAAGATAATTAAATTTTGAGTGTCAGCATTTTAATGACCCAATAATATTATTACTCCCAACATACATTTATTTTCAATTAATAATAAAAAACATTCGCAATGACCACTTGCTGTATGTGTGACGTCAGACATACATTCAGACAATGCTATCTTCTAAGTGTATGATACTTGTGCTCAAAATTGCACACAAAACATCGGATAGCGATACATCGGCTGTTAATTATCGATAGCATCGATGCATCGATTTACTCACATTTTTTGGGTGTTTTAAAAGCGTGAAAAAAACGCCTAAACAAGCCAAAACGGCCGCACATCAGGACCAATAAGCGCAGTTAGTTAACTCACTCAGCTACTGCACTAGAAGGCATAAAGAATCGAGGACGCAAACGGCAACAACAGCAGGTTCAGCAATACCCAGTGTGTTATTGAACAACGGTTGAAGAGTCATAGTCAGTGAACAAGAAGGGTGGTAGCGGAGAGTACGGGCTTGTGTGTATGTGTGTGTGCGAGTGTGTGGGCAGAAGTTGCGGCTGTGGAGCAGCGGCGGCGGCGTCGGCGACGACGACAGCGGCAGGTTTAGTTGGAGCAGAGCAAACACGGAGCAAAGATTTCAAGCAAATAGTGAAGAAACGTTGAAATAAACAATTGAGCAAACACAACAACAACAGCAAGACGCATTAGTAGTAGCAGCAACAGCGGTTCAACTGCTTTTGTGAGCAACAAACGACGACCGCGCCCTAATGTCAAATAGCCAAGCAAATGCCGGCAGCAGCGGTAGCGTCGTGGATGAAACGAATCCCAATCCGAATCCAAATGCAATTAACCTGGCAACAGGCACCCCAATTGCCACCGCCAATAATCTGACGACCGCATCCACAACAGCTCAAAGCTCCACGGTACAACCGGCGTCTACAGCTGTAGCTAGTGCCGCATCGCACCTAGTAGGCGCCTCCAGCACAACAACAACAACGACAGCAGCAGCATCAGCAACTGCTGGCGATGGAGGCGTTAGCAGTTTGGCTGTAGACTCATCGCCGCGCGAGTCTGGCGATGATTCGGAGGATGAGAGTGAAATATTGGAGGAGTCACCATGTGGTCGGTGGCTAAAGCGACGCGAGGAGGTCGATCAGCGAGATGTGCCTGGCATTGATTGTGTGCATCTGGCCATGGACACCGAGGAGGGTGTTGAGGTCGTCTGGAATGAGGTGCAATATGCGCAGCTGCAGGAGCTCAAAACTCAGGAGGACAAAATGCGTCAGGTGTTTGACAACCTGCTACAGCTGGACCATCAGAATATTGTCAAGTTTCATCGCTACTGGACGGACACGTTGCAAGCGGAGCGACCACGCGTCATCTTCATCACAGAGTACATGTCGTCCGGTTCATTAAAACAGTTCCTCAAGCGCACCAAGCGCAATGCCAAGCGATTGCCGCTTGAATCGTGGCGCCGCTGGTGCACTCAGATCCTGTCCGCGCTCAGTTATTTGCATTCCTGCTCGCCGCCCATCATTCATGGCAATCTAACCTGTGATAGCATTTTCATACAGCACAATGGTCTGGTCAAAATAGGCTCTGTGGTCCCGGATGCGGTGCATTATAGCGTGCGCCGTCAGCATCTTGACCAACTGGAGCAGTTGCCGGAACGTGAACGGGAGCGTGGTGCGCACTATTTCCATGCACCAGAATATGGTGCTGCCGAGCAACTAACCGCCGCCGTCGACATCTACGCTTTTGGCATGTGTGCCCTGGAAATGGCCGCGCTGGAGATACAACCGCAGTCTAGCAACAGCGAATCGACTGCCATCAACGAGGAGACCATACTGCGCACAATTAATAGCTTAGACAATGATCTGCAACGTGATCTGATACTAAAATGTCTAAATCCACAACCCCAAGATCGACCAAGTGCTAGCGACTTGCTTTTTCATCCACTGCTCTTTGAGGTGAGTTGACCCAAAGACAAATAATAAAAAAAAAAAACACCTAGATATATGTTATATATTTCGAGTAATCATATGTAAGTATCCTGTGATTAGTCTCTTTAGCTATATATGTTTAAAATCTGCTTATCGATTCCCCTTTAGCTACAGCTGTTCCTTGGTGCTGCTGATATGAATTCAAATATATTAAGTTTTTAAAATAGATCAAAAGTTGATTTGAAAACAGATGCATACATCACAAAAGTTCTTAAGCTTTTAAGCCGCGTTTTAATTAATATAACAAAAAAGAGAATATACGAATAGGATATACAAAATTTGTGCACATGTATTTAAAAGGTGTATCAATTAAAGGTCTTCAAATAGACTGTTCCGTTTGACGGATTTGCTTTTGGATTTTTTGTGTACAAAAATTGGTTTGATCAATATAAACACGGATTTGAGCATCAAATAAGTTAGCGGAGAATCAATTTATTACCTTGTGGTTCTTTGTGAGTTATGCGTTAGGTAAAGGGTATCTCACAGTCGAGAATTTTCGTTTAGAGAACTTATTTGTTTTTATACTATCGTTTTATCAATAGTTTGTATAAAATTTTAAGTATATAGTGATAAAATTTGGATAATCCTTACAGGTGCATGCACTAAAACTACTGGCCGCCCACTGTCTGGTCTTCTCGCCCGCCAATCGAACTATGTTCTCGGAGACAGCCTTCGATGGGCTAATGCAGCGCTATAATCACCCTGATGTGATAATGGCGCAGCTCAAATTGTCTGGCGGTAATGAGCGTCAATTTCGACTATCGGATGTGCCCGGCGCCGATAAGCTGGAAAAATTCGTGGAGGATGTTAAATATGGTGTCTATCCGCTGATCACGTACAGTGGCAAGAAGCCGCCACATTTTCGTTCGCGCGCTGCCTCACCCGAACGTGCCGACTCGGTCAAGTCGGCAACGCCGGAGCCGGTGGATACTGAGTCGCGTCGCATTGTGAACATGATGTGCAGCGTGAAGAAACTGAAGGAGGACAGCAACGATATACTGATGACCATACTGTTGCGAATGGATGACAAAATGAATCGACAGCTAACGTGTCAGGTGAACGAGGAGGATACTGCGGCGGACCTGACTTGTGAGCTGGTGCGATTGGGCTTTGTGCATCTAGACGATCAGGACAAGATTCAGGCCCTACTCGAGGAGACGCTGCGAGCGGGCGTCCTCAGTGATGGCTCTGGCGCCGAAAGTTCCGGCGCTGGAGTGACCACAACGGCAACGATGGCCGCGCTGGAGCAATTGGAGCGTAACTGGTCTATCTCCGATGCGGACAAAACGATGACGTCCAGCATGTCGGTCAACACTTCGCCAAGCACTGCTGTCATGTATGTGCCAGAGGACCACGCGGACGCGGAGGGCGCGACGGTCCACAACAGTAGCAACAGTCACAGCAATTGAAGACGATGAAAGTATTCGGGCAAAGCCGGCGGGGTGCGCATTGTTTTTATTAATGGAATGAAAAAATTACATACTACGATTTTATTGCTACTATTATTTTTGTTATTTTTATATACCTATATATGTATTGCATATGTATACATATATATGTATATATACGTATATGTGTGTATGTACTTGAAATAATATTTATGTATATGTATATTTAAAAGATGTTGTACAAGGCTTCCATGCAAGAGATTTCAGACGTGTATCCCACACTTACTCGAACACACACATACATACATATACACATACACACGCAGCTGCTGTAACCCGTAAGCCAGAGACGAGCTTGTAAAATCGAAGCATTCGCTAAGCACGACTTTCGAAAATACCGAATCGAATTCGGCATTCTCGAATATAACGTTAGAAAATAATCTAATCTAAACAACCGAGAAAATTTTAAACTCTATAAACATTTCAAATGCGGCTGCCACATAAATCTACAAAGAAAAAAAATGTAATAAAAAACACTCGACCTTTTTTCAAAAATAGCATTTAGGCGCCCACAATTATTTTCGTTGATACATAAATCATTTTGTAATAACTAACGAGAAAGACAAAAGAACAAAAAAAATCCCCAATGGCAGTGAATGTATTTCAACGTATTACAAATATTAGAATATGCAAAACAGGCCACAAAAGCAAAATACTGACAGATCGTAGCATAAAGCAGCCACAAACTACAACAGAAATACACAACAAACATAGCGACACTATTATTAAATAAATAAATAAATAAAGCAAAAACTGACAAAAAAAAAAGAACAGATTTAATGCATGACTACTTTTATTCTTGCTACTATATCAAATCACATTGATAATATAGATCATACTACTTGGTATCAAACTTAAGCACACGGCGTTACAACAAGCTCGGCTTCATTGGAATCCCTCTCTGGGGTGCTTAGCTTAATGCGTTTGCACTGACGCGCCTCTTCAGGTTCCTCGTCGGTGAATGCCTCGGGTGCTTCCTCTGGTCCAACATCGTTTGCCTGCTGGGTTGATATTGTCCGTACCTCTAACTGTTCGTCGTATAAATCCAACAACTTGTTGCCCTCATACAAAACAAATGGCAGACTGGCGCGCTGATAGTAATCCGGCACCAGCTCCAAATTGCTGATGACTGTGTCGAGCATATGCGATTTTTCGCACCAAATACCAGGCGCATCATTTCTGATCGGATTAATGTGAACATGCAGATGATAGAACGACGGCTGATAATGGAAGTACATGCGCAGCTGGGTGGGATTTAAGCCGTAGCGCTGAAGTATAGCCTGCTTGGCGGACTGCCGCAAATTTCGAAGCAACGGCAAGTGGCTCGCATTGAGATCACGCAATGATTTAATATCACGCTTGCGCACAATACCCAGCAAATAAAGGTTCTCCACATTGCGTCCGTCCCACTTAAGATCCGGGAGTAGTATAAAGCCATTTTCAGGATGCGTATCTTCGAAAACAATTCGTTCAGTTTCCTGCTTATGCTCAAGTATATTGTACACCCAATCGAGTGAGAATTGGCTTGAGCTAATATAAGGCAGCGTAACGGATTTATAGAGATCTGGTGTTTCATTTATTATGTACTTCTGGCATATAGAGTATTTCTCAATGTGCTTTTCGGTGGCCGGATAAATCACTGTGCCCTTCACGGCTGTAAGCGATGGAAAAATAATTTACATCTGGTCATACAATTGCAAGGTCACTATTACTGTACATACCACACAGCTGTTGGGTGGGCACACACTGAAAACTCGCGTATATATTGTTTATAAAATCGGTGCGAACTTGTAAGTCGGTGCTAAAGTAACTCGGCTTAGGCTCCGACTCCGACTCTTTATTCGCCGACACTTCAGTTGCCACGTCGCTCTCCCGATAAGCTGCATGAATAAAAAAAATTAATTTTCAATATGACACACCCGAATTACTTACCATTTTTCTCGAAAACCACAATAGCGGCGTCAGTTTCCGATAAATCCGGGAATGTGCCGAGTAATGTTATACTCTTGCATTTGCTATTGTTGTTGAGTATGCGTTTGAGACGGAACTTGGTTAAATCATAAGATGGCGACTTAATCTCGCTGCTTACATTCAGTTTTGAACTCGATTCAACTTGTTCAGGCATTATTTTATGTTTATTTATGAGTTGTTTTTTTTTCAGGCGGCAACTATTCTTTAGTGTTGGCAAACGACAGCTAGCTGAAATTTAGACATCGGCCCCACATGACTATGCTGAATTAACAGAACCACTCCACACTTAACAGAAGGCGACTGCTCCTCACTTAACCGGCTTGCGTTTTATTAAAATTTCGTTTATTTTTCGTTGTTACATTTTCATTTTATTGTGAATAAGCCATATGACAATATTGTTCACGAACTTTAGAATACAAGTATATAAAGGACTATATCGCAACACCAAGTGCATGCCAACATGTTCAAAACATTTATAATCAATTTGGGCTTAACACTAGCAAACTCTTTGCACTTACACATTAAAAACTATTGTTGATGTCTGTTTGAGTGGGCATACAAGGCGCAATTATTTAAAAAATATATCTTGCTATTCCGCTTGCTTGTATATATTATACAACAACACCCTTGGAGGGCTTGGCGCCCAGTATATCGGAAAGTTTTTGCTGATAGGAAGCCAATAAATTGACATCGGTTATGCCGCAGGCCTTGCAAGACAACTGCAATGCATTTAGCAATTGCATCTCTGAGAATTGTGTGCCGCGTTCCAGCAACGCATTTAGTATTTCCTGCAAGAGTGGACGTTAAAAGCTTGACTTTCAGTTACCTTCAAACACTTACTTCTGGTTCCATGCAGAGCAGCTCATAGAAATGTTTCGCCTGGTCTAGTGCAATCTCCCTAGACGCCGTAATATTGCTCAGCGTTTGCTGCAGGGCAATAGAATTGCGACACATGCGTTGCACGGTGATCTGATCAATGTGCTCCAGGTAATTGGATGCCTGTATAAGTATGCGTGCTGCCAGATGTGCCAAGCCCTCGAATATATACTAAAAAGGAAACTTAGAAAAGTTAGAGAACAGTTTTGAGCGTTCTGCAGAGAGGTAATATTAACCCTTGTCTTGCGCGGATGCAGGGTGGCACTGAATGCTTCATCCATTTCCGATAGCCTTTTCGTTAGCACCAATACCTGACGATCTGGCTCCAATATATCATCCTTGGAGCCAACATAGCTGTTGGTTTTAACGCTCGACTTGGATCGCAAATAATGGAAGCATTGTACGCGCACCTCCAGATGCAGCACTAGCAGGCACGTGTTGGCCAACTCATCGAATTCCAATGCCAGATTAGTCATTACTTTGATGGTACCATCCTTGATCGCCACGTTTGCCCCACAGTCTGCCGTTGCTGAATTCAAACCGTTAACTAATGGACGCCTTAGCTCGTTGGCAAACTCTGAGACGCGACACGAGAACCATTCCATGCTCTCCTGCAGTATAGCCAACTCCTTGAGCACGCTTATGTCAGCCAGTATCTCCTGCTGTGTTATGCCGCCCTCACCCAAATTGCTGGTTAACATTTCGGCTTCGCGTATATTACGTTGCTGCACTTGCAGCGGACTCTCCTCCTCGGACGGTTCAAAGTTTCCACGTTGCAGCTTGCGCGTGTAGCGTGCACGCTGGCTGGAGGTCTTAAGATCCGTCCAATTGGGCAGCGTTCTGCAACAGGAAACAAATATCAAGTTAGTTAATTGTCAAGGCGAACTTAATTGCAAGATGGCTACTTTAAAAATCGACTTATATCCTCGTCCTTTAACCAGGCCACGCTGTAGATGCGTTTATCTTCCGAATCCGGCTGCACAATACCCCTGTAGGCCGTCTGGCATATCTCGCGATAGGCCTTGAGAAGAGCGCACACCATCTTGAGCAGCTCTTCTGAGTAGCAGGGCAAATCTTCAATAAGATTTTTGGTCTCCACCAGCCGACGCTCTACCATGACAGTGGACTGCAGCAATGGCCGACTCAAATTTAAACTTTTCATTTCCTCGGGCGTTATAATGGCACGCCAGGCATCCTGATTCTTTGATAGCGACTCAATGGTCAACTGCAAATTGCGATTGTGGCCCTTGGATAGGAATGTATCCTTTATATAATTATCCACAAAGTCATGCAGGCTGCACGGTTGACTAATGAATGTATAGATAGAGAGATATGTGAGATAATGACGTTGATGATATGTGAATTGTAAGCTAACCCTGGCTTGCACTTCATAAAGTTCTCAATTTCCTGTATGTAGCCCATTATTGGAAGATACACCTTGGTGATCACATTCTGATCGGGCGTGCATATTAACAATTTCTCTCGCTGTTTCTTCTCATGAGGCAATAGGCCAGTCAAAGAGCCCTTGCCGCTGCCAAGCAGATTGGCACCCAAATTGTCATCAACAGAGGCATCTGAAGCATTGCGTCGATGCTCCTTGAAAGGCTCATGTTTGCTGTTGGTGTTGCTGCTACTGCTTACATTATCGGCTATGTGCGAGGACTTGTCAAACTTGAACATGGCCTTTTTCGTGCTAGCCGTTGAGAATTGAAAAAGTTTAAAGTATAATTAGATATTTTGTAAGAGCACATAACAAACCTTGGAACTTTGCGCCTTAGAAAATAAGAATTAATATTGTTTATAGGTTCCACAAAGCCCGTCTGCGAGCTCTCATCCGCCGATGCATTTTGTATGTCCAAATAATCCGTAAGCAGCAGTTGCAACTGTGATAAAAAATAAAAACATTTAAAAATACAGAAGTTGCTTATTTATATATAGTTACACTTACTACTGACTGAGCCTGAGCCCAAAAGTCGGTCAGATCGTAGGATTGTGGTCCCACAACGGCATACTTTTGACCCACAGCCAGATAGTTCTTTAGCAGGAGCGTATGCGTTTTGGCAATAGCTTTGAACTGCTTGAATATGATCTCCAGGAGGGTTAGCAGCGGATTGCTGGCACCTGCACCTACACCCGCTTGCAGCGTACCACCCGACGCCAGCTGATGCGTGGTCTGTCGCACAACATTTAGAAGCTCTGTTTGAATTTGGACGCGCAGCGTTTCTAATGAATCTGGCACTTTCTGCAGCATGCCAAAACATTCTACAATGATGGCAATAAAGTAATTCATGCTTAGTTCCGGATCAATAAGATCCGCGTCTTCAATTATCTCCGCCTTGTCCAGCTCAAAGCCCTGCGCCATGTCACTCAATGCCTTACGCACGCGAGCATTTGCCTCGATGCGATCCGTGGAGCGTCGTGCGCCAATGCCACGCGTGAAACTAGAATTGAGGCGACTCGAATTGCTGCGTTGAAAGGCTTCATTGGCAGAGTTCTTGTACACCTGCGTGACAAGTTCCTCGTGTAAGCGATGATATAGCTGTTGCCGGCGCGTTTGCAAATCGGTGCGCAAATCGGCCAAGCCCTCGACGCCTGCTAATGGTCCGTTGAGCGTGGCCAGGGCATCCGTCAGTGCCTTGCTGGCATGCAAGTACTGACGTTTCGCCGTGTAGCTGACCACACGTTGAGGCACTTTCCGGAGCTCTTGGCTGCAAAGCGAAGCGTTGTGAGCTTGTTTTCCATTCCGAGCATTTTTTACTTACATTTGCTCCAGCATTTCCAACACATACTTGTGCTGTACAGCGTCCGTCCACATTTTCTTAAGCTCATCGCGACGACACTGCAGGAGGCGCTTGCAGGCGCCCAGATTCTCTTTGACCGCGTGTATACGCTCGCGACTGGCCGTCACCTCTGTGGACACCTGGCTAAATAGTGGCAGTACTTGAGTCAGCTGCTGGTCATGTCGTGAGACCAGCTCGTTTAGACGCAGATCCGAGCGCTTGAATTCCTGTTCGATTTTCTGCTTCTCCTTTTGACGCTCCTCGGTGGTCTCGCTGAAACCCAGAGACTTGATGACGTTGACGAGAAAGCCACAGCTGGCAGACTGCAAAACAAAAACAATAACAAAGCGCAAGAGTACACGCCCAGTATAATTAATATTCGCGATTTTTTACTATCAAATATCAAAGAGGGCGTGCAACAACAAAAACAACAACTACAACATGAGACCGCATCAGCGTTGGTGTCGTCATCAGCTCGTTACAAGCGGCTTTTTCGCCAAAGAAAGTTACACTACGTATTTTGTACGACTTTAGGTTATCGTGCACTTTATTATATCAAATTATAATAACAATTTAGGGTTTATAAAGTATTTTTAGTTTTGTCTTGAACAAATGTACCTCATCTTTTCCATATTTAACGCCTCTGGGTGGCTTTGTTGGCGGCGGCGCGTCCATGCAAATGCGTTTGAAGTCAAAGTTATCCGTGAACGTCCTCTTTACTATAAAGGTATTTATTTTAATTTAATTTTTTTTATAACATTTTGTGTTGCAAGTGTTTTATTCTTTATTAAATGAGTTGCAAAAACACTAATCTGGCAGCCCTGACTGCCAGTGTGACCGTAAAAACTTAAAATACTGAAATGTTGCTTGACCTTAAGGCACATGTTGCTTAACGAGTAACACGGTAATAGCAACATGCAGCTGAGTGAGTAGTAATCAGTAAAAAGCATAAAAATATAAAAAACTTAAGCATGTTACGCAAAAAGAGTCTGTTAGCGCAGTATGCAGCTCCTGTTCAAAAACGATAACAAGCGATTGTATTAAAATACAAATCGAGACCGCAAGTCATTTCAAAACATTCCGTTCAGATATTTGATTTCAAATTTAAACTTTATTGTTGAATGGTGGCTACATCTATTGTTGAGTGCTTGGATTATTTTTGAAATTGATGTCTTAAGCATTTGCTTCACACTAAAAAGCCAATATCGCAACCGTTGTACTACGAAATACTCTTAAGCGCTTAGCTACTACATTTTTTTGGTGATTTTCTTTATTGCTTTAATAATTTTATTAAACACATTATATTCATTATTTGTGTGCCTGATTGGTTTCATAAATACTTTAAATAGTCAGCTTAATGCTGTGGTGCTTTCAACTTACGCTATTTAACAATTGTATATAATTTTTAGTTATTAAAAACAGCATTTCTCGACTGTTTGAAAATACATGTGTAGCAAATATTCTGAAAACAAGGTTAAAATGGGAGTGATACGGTATTTTTTTTTACTTGAGTTTTCAATTGCTTAGGTACAGTACTAATCGGAGGTATTAGATGATGATTGCTTGTACAAGTCATGTGTATAAGAATTAGTTAATGACAAGTTTGTCGATAAGTTCGAACATTTGAAGGTTGAGATATGATCGTATTTCTTTTGGTTTCACAGGTGGGTCGTTGGATATTACATATAAGTTTTTGTAACTCGATATTCAAAACAATAACTAATTAAAAATTTAAAATTCATATTGTTCATTTGGCTAAAAAATAATACGATTGCATCATGAATGATTGTTTGGCCTCTTGTTTTACAAAATTTAACTTTTTCGTCGCGTTTCTCACGACTTGTTACTAATTTAAGTAATTAATTTAAATATGCGTTGTGTTTAGCTTAGTTACACTACTCGAAGCTGAACATTTTGCGCCTGCCCACGCGTGTAACTGTGTGTAGTTTGTCGATTACTCCTTTTTAGGGGACTCACTGTTCATAATGCTGAGGCGACGTATATTGGGCTTGTCGTAGTCCTCCATGGAAATGCCTCGCGATAAGCGGCGCTCAAAGGAACCGGAGCTGGCAGTAGAAAAGGAGCGTCCGCGATCTACTCCGGGCATTACGATCGAAGTAAGCAAACCTTGCCCCTTGCAAAATAGTAATATGGACTGAGCTACCTTCGAGGGCTAACAATGAAAAGTAAAGTGTTCGAATTTTTTGTCCATAAGAAGTGCTTATCCAAATTAAACTTACAGCATCAGCCAATACATCGCCAGCACGTTCAATTTTTAAGATGGTCACGCGTTCCTTTTCCACATCGCGATGTAATTTCTCTACCATAGAGGCATACGGGCTGAGCATGCCTGTAATTAATATAACATCAACTTTGCAGCCTTTGAGCGTAAGATCCTTGCGACTAAAAATGAAAAAATTATTCTAGATTGCGAAATCATTTTCCATTAATTTGTTTACATACTTCATAAACGCCTTGACATAGAGGCCAACGTTCTTGCTATTTAGGGAGCGGTGCAAACGCTTTTGATATTCGGCCACTATTTTGTCCTTATCTGGGTTCTCGCCAACAATTTGCTATGTGTATAATTTGTTATGGTTGTGTTGTTTGTTGTGCATTGTAAGTAAGCAGAACGTTTGCATTAGAAAATATTTTACTTGGTGGCAGCGCTACAACATTAAGCTGACAGCTACAAAACTTAAGCCATGCAAACTACAAAGCATGCAAACAAATATAATAATGGACTAAATTTAAGTCAATTTTGTATTTTCGTTTTGGCCGATTTCTTGCTGGAAGTTCTACGTACCGAGGTCTAAAAGAAAAATTATGAAAAAAATAATAATGAAATAAATATTAATATACATGCTTTTCGAAGGACCTAAAGCTGTTCGAGTTTGTTCAAATTTGTGAATTGAAATATTAGGAGACTATTAAAAAGAGCGTTGCTTCAAATGGAGAGCTAAATAGAGCTGAAGAGACTTGTTTATTAGACTGTAAAACTGTTTACCTCCATGACCTGTTGTGCCAAGTAAAACAGTTCACAACATAAAATAGACAAAAAATAAGATAAAGTAAATACAACATAACACTGAGATTAACCAACCACACAGCACAGTCGGACACACACACGCACACACACAGACACACACACACGCATTCACACTTACAGGGTCACACCTATTAGAAAAGGGTGGCAACTCGAGCTGCGACTACTTACATGTCCAAATTTGTGATACATCAGAAAGCTCTCAGCCGAATGGGCAACCTCATCGCTTTTCCAGCTAATGAACTGCAAATGCGAAAGGGTGTTACATGTATTAATTGCATACCAAACGCGATATCCGCACCTTGTTCCTAAAGGACTGCAAAACACTTGCAGCACTGCCCGTGGCATTGATCAGGATAAGACCCAGTGCACGACTGGGATGGGCGAGCCCGAAGCGGGCCAGCACATTTGCCCCAGCCCCCTCGCCCAAACCAATTACGTATTTCACGTGCAGATAATCCAGGACCGTAACCAAATCTTCACCCAGTGCCTGCAGCGAAGGAAAGGGAAAGCCATCGGATAGTGCTTCGGCATTGTCCGCATGGCCGGGCACATCAACGTGTATGAAACACGAGCGCTCCTTAATTTCCGTCATGCATGGGCTGCTAACAAATTCCTGAAACGAATTATCTGCCAAAAAGAAGTCGTATGAGTTATGTCGAAATGCTGTTAATTAGGTTACAACTTTGCGCTACATACGATTGCATCCCAAATCATGCACAGTAATAAATACAGCGCGTTTCTCCTGCTGCGATAAGTCGCCCTGAAAATTTAAGTTTTTAAATCATTGAATTAAATTAAATTAATTAAAGAGATTATTCTAGATATTTGAATTTTTATACCTGCACTATAACAGTCAAGTCGCCGCATTTTTCCGTGCTAATATTGTATTTCTGCGAAGCCCAAAAAAAAAAACACAATTAAAAATTATTTAAATATGCGCTGCGTTATTAACGCATTAAGGCCATTTTCAAAGCAGAAATTAAAACGTATAAGTGGGAAACTAAAAGGCAAAATCATTTTCACGTTGCCATTTAAACAAACTGAAGCGTGAAAAATGACGGGCATGAAATGACCAAAAACTAGGAAGATTAGGTGTCTGCGAGCTGCTAAAGATTAAATACCCTAAATACGAATTAAATAATAACAATAGGAATCGCTCATCCGATCTTACCTCAAATCTTTCAAACATTTTTTTTCTCCACTTTTTTCAATTCATAGAATCTATAATAAAATAAAGGCTGTGCTCGTAATACAAATTATGTTGCTTATGGTGACGAGATTCTCTACTGAAATGCGATACCTTTTCGGTAGGGTATTAAAAGCGCTGAGGGTTTATGCACAATACTTTGTACAGGCGAAATGACGCTGTGTGTTTGCCTCCTGGGGTAAAAGCGAGTTTCCTGCTTAACGACGATGCCAAGTGCTAAATGTATGCGTACAATTTCAATTCAATTTAGAGCTACGCGTTTTAAACTGACTTTTAAACAATTGCAAAAGTTGAACGCAAATATTCTGCGCATTGAAGTAGGCTATGAAAGCTGTGCAGCTAGGCAAAATGAAAATTAACGAGCAAAATGTGAGTTAGTTTAGGAAACTAACCTTTAACTACGTTCAAATTAGTTATCTACTAATTAAAAAGTTTGAAATGAAATGTAATCGCAATGCAAATATGTTGCCGCCAAAACTTTGCAATTTAATCTAGCACTAATGGCTTTTAAATTCTTTTTATAAATAACTTAAGCTAAAGTCAAATAAATCCACAATGCCTCCACAGACTATCAGACCGAGAATCCGCACACACGCACACACATTGATCGAAACTATAAAAGTGTCAAAAGACCTGACCTAACACCCGTTTCTAGGGGCTCTTGGCGCACAATTTGCCTAATGTGCTCTAAAGTGTTTTTTTGAAAAGACAGTAAATATATCTAGATGGCTAGGTAAACAAACAAGTAGTATGTAAATGTGGCAGCGACTTCTAATAGCATTTCTATGCCGAACTATCACGGGTCATCGTATAAAAATATATGGAAAAACTATACAAATAAAGGGTAAAGGTATGCAAAGAGCTGCAGTTCATCCTGTTTGCCACATGCTAATAAAAAGTTGCGTTTTGCAAATTAAAAACATAAATAAAACATGTAGATGCTGTCGCTTGGGGCTAGCGCCGTAAATTTATATAACTTTTTTACCTCGTAGCCACTGACCGCCGAACATAAAGCTTGACTCAGATGCAGGCTAATGCAACTTGACGTTAACGAGCACTGTGCGTTGTACATTATTCCAATGCCACGCCCTTAAGGCGTACAGCCTTGCACGGCGGGGGGAAGCTGCACAGCAGAGAGCTATGCAGACAAACAAAACAACGCAAATAATTGCGTTGACAATGGCGCTGGCTATGGCGGTGGAAAAGGGAATGGAATTGGACCTGGGAGTGACGTTGTTGAGGCCCGCAATGCTAACCGGGAATTATTGCTGAATAAACAACATGGAACTGCGCGCATTGTCGTCACAAATCAATTGCAGTTAATTGAGCGTTTGAAATATGAGAAACAATCGCTCAAAGCGCTTTGAGAAGTACATTAGTAAATAAAAGAGCTGATTGCTATGACAGCTTATTAACGCATTTTGCTATAAAACTGCGCACACAGGGTTGCATTTGTAGAAAATGTGCAAATTAATTGACTAGCACAAGCATTTGGTCTAATCACGAAAGCTCTTAGCTATGAACAGTGTAATCATCAACAGTGTAATCACCACAAATATATAATAAACACTGGCGTGTATAGCCCGGCCTTGCCCGTGGCAAACAAATGTGCTCAAAAGCAATGAAAATGATTTAGACACTGATCGGACGATAAACAAAAAACTTTCATACAAACGTTTTCCGCCAATTTATTAACTTCCTATGTAGAGCTTTGAAAATAAGTTTGAAGCAAATCGGAAAAAACTTAAAACTTCACCAAAAAAATCTTTGAAATGCACTTTCCATCGAGGAAGCTTTGATTTTAAGAATATTGAGAAATCTCAATTGATTTTTCATATACATAGATCCTTTGAAATGAATTTGAGCACAAAACGTCACCCACCAAGGAGGAATGAATTCTTCGAAAGGTGTGAAAACACCTAGCTGCTTATTATAACATATGATCACATCGCTGCATTTGGTGGCAAAATGAAAGATCCTTGTTATGGCAACTATTCAACTATGATTCTGGCAATTTCCAATTAATGTAAGTAATGTAATGTTCAGTCAACCGATCAAGAACAACAAACAAACGCATCTTGCCATAGAACATTAAGTTCACATAGCAGACAGCAGACAAAACAAAACCATTCACCGGGTAATGCCATAAAACGTGTTTATCAATAATGAAATTGGCAATAAATTGTGCTGCAGAGCTGATGTACGAGCACCTGCCACCTGGCTGACTGCACTTCACGACCTGTCAATGCTCAACCGCTTCATCCTTTTACCTCCCCTAACCACCTTTACGTGACGCAGTCAAGATGACGTCACGTTTTATTGTTCAGGTTGACGCATTGGATGATCGATGTTACGGTTGCCGAGAGACTGTCGCACACAGAAACAACGGAGAACTACGCACCTTCGACCGCACATGTCGTATACGTAATGCGAAAAACTTTTGTGACCATGCAACACTTGATGAGGTGTCTGTCGACTTTTTGTTTTCGTGTGGTTTTCTCTGTTAAGCTGCGATTGTAAATTGCAATTGTTCACTTGTACTTTTGTACTTTGCCTTGGGCGTTTGGTTCTTATAGCTTCTCCCACTTGAATATTTTCATCAATCAATTACCAGAAAAAAAGCACTTGGCTCAATCGCTTGATTTATATTTCCTTTAGCTTGAAAAGTTTTGGTTTGTTTGCTGTGTTTAAACAAAATTCAAATGTTTGTTAACGTTTATTTTTATTGCTGTAGGGGGCGCATTTTAATTGACTTCTCAATGGTTCAATTTGAAAGGAACTGTTTCCGTTGCAGTTGTGCATCTTTAAATTGAGATACACAAGTTTTTTACAAATTGCTTTGACGTGAAATCGCCTAATTGACATACGCTTCATTAAATGCTGAAGGAATTGCTAATTGGGGCATGCCGCGCATTAGGCGTAGGTGTGGGAAAGCCTTGAGCCCGAACCACGCGCAAAAATGTAATTTGTAATCAGATATTAGTTTTCACAATTACAGTTGCGTTCAAACGACATTGAAATATTAGAGTTAATTATTATTTACTGAACACTGTGATACAGAAATTGAAAACCAATTAACAAATGAAAAGAATAGTTGGCAATACCCTTGCAAACTGCATACAAATTGTCTTTGCATAAAAAAATTTGAACCAAACATTTCGAAATTTCGCTCGAATCTTAATTTTATCAAATATATTATGATAAGTGGTCCGATCCGGCCGATTTCGTCATAGGAAAATCAATTCTTACAGTTATCGAATCCCTCTTAATGCAACGCTTGCCGCAAATCTCAGCCCATAAATAGGTTGCTGTCTAATCAAGGATGAAAAACCTGGCTACATTGTCGGCTCCCATGCCATGAGCACTAAGCTTGAGCTATTCGATTATGACATATAAATGAAATGGTGGGCGCTTGAAATGATGCAGAATCACGGAATGAGTTGTTGGCCATTGGTCCTGCAATATGAGTAAAACAGCAGCCAGGCAGGAAACGGGCTATGGGAAAGTAAAAGAAAAACTGGCAACGTCAACGATTTCAGAAAACCGAAAAAAAAAACATAAATATGCCAGTCAAGGACCGAGCAGCAATGGCAGTCGCTACCAAGAGGCGAGGCAGCAGCAGCAGCAGCCACAGGAACGAGGTCAATGAGTTGACACGTACACACAACATACATACAGCTGGAACGAACTTTCAGCTGGTGCTGTAGGCTCAACTATGGGCGAAGCCCTTCCCACAATGCCCACAGCCATATCGCATAAGCAAGTGATACAGTTTTATGCATGTTTGCCAGGCATTCGAGCATCATAACAGCAACAAAAGGCGACGTTTAGTAGTTCAACATAACATATACCTATGTGTGTGTGAGGCTATAGAATATGTATGAATTTACAGCTATGGCTGTTGCAACTGCAGCAGCAACTGTTGTTGTGTGTTGAGAGCTGGCCAAAAAAAAAAATGCCCATGAAAACAAGCGAACCGAAAACCAAACTCAAAACTTTTTGAACATGAAAATGCAATAGGTATTATATATACAGACATATATATAGAGAGAGATATATATGTTTATGTAGACATTTAAAACCTCTATATTTTGTTATTTTGCATGCTGCATGACCAACTTGTTTACCTTGACCAAAAAGTATGCAACGAAATTTTACTTTTACGTTCTTGACATGCAAATTTATAAGCTCGAAAACTTTATGCTGGCTATGAAAAGTGACAGTAAAATTTGTTGATTTCCTGAAAGACTTGATAGCAAATTGATGTTGTTAGGCAAATAGCTTGAGTGCTTTTATATAACAAAAGAAAGAGGTGTGGAAATCGAAAAAGCAACTGTGGCTAGTTAGTAGCCGCTCTAGTGTCTTTCTTCTGCAGTTCTTGTTTCTGCCAAGAGCACTTCTTGCAACTGCTGCAACTCAACTCAACTCAAAGCTAAGCTAAGTTATTCTGAAGTGTTCTACAAAGCATGGTCGCTGACAGCGAGCGGAAAACTTAAACGCAAAAGTTTATCTAACAAAGTGCTTGTTACTCAGTTTCAACCGCTTCTTCGGGATCTCTTTACAAATCCAGGCCAATCAGAGTTTTCTTTGCCTAACTCAATCGCTGGGCTTACATTGAGTTACATTTGTTGCATTCATAATTTACACATCGATTCGCTCTTTCTCTCTCTTTCTAACATGCTCTTTCTCTTTCTCCAACTCACTCCTCGCTAAGCAAACAAATGCTGTTTGTTTATGGCTAACACCAAAGTTTGTTCGCTTTTGTCCACTTCATCATGACCAAAATGTATTCAGGCGTAAATGGATTTTCGGTTCATAACCACATTCACAGACACTTGCACACTTGCACACACACACAAACACACACACACACACACGCACACAAACACACACACACACACACGCACACAACTATACACTTGTACGCGGAGATACACTTCAGCGTTCGTTGATATCCCAAAGCGCTTGCCACATCCGGCTTAATAAAACAAGTTATAATACTCCAGACCTGATGACCGAATAGAAAATACCCTGTAGCCCATTATCAGGCAGGCAAAAGTTGATAATGAGCAGATAGTTGATAATACGGCTCGAAAGCTTCTGAAACATGTAAAGACCAATGGCAAGGAATGCGATTAAAAGGCAAAAATTGACACCAAATGAAAGCATTCGTATTCTTATCTTCCGACGAAGCCCAGCCTTATGAAATCCTTATCTATCCCTGTGTAGGGTATCATAAAGAGCAGTTCGACCTTTCACATCAGAAATAGTACATTCTTTTATAGTATGCGTGGTTAAGTGCTGTCATGTGTCGCCTGCCAATTCACCCATATCCAACCGGATGTATATGCTTGCCATCAAATTGATGTTACAATTTTGATATGGCTGAGAGCATTGCGTAAATACCTGCACGCCTCTAAGGCATATAATCCAAATTGAATAATTGGCATATCTGTCGCTATATTCGTTTTTCTTTTTGTGGGGGTTTCAATTTGTGAAATATGCATGACGTTTTATTGATTATATATATGCAAAATTTACAGCCGCTTTGCGTTTATTTTTTATATTCCAATGGAATTTCAATTTGTTAGCTGGCAACAAACTTATTTGGCAACCATTGCGCACACATTAATTTTAATTAATATTTAAATAGCTGACATTGCGTAGCATATTTAAAATGCAGACATTGCTAATTGACCTGCAAATTCACCAGGAGTTCAATAGGCGTTAAATAAACAATGTGTAATATTAAATAGTTAAAAATTAATCGATATTAAGTTCAATATTACATAATTACCCCCAGGTATGTGCTGAGTGAGCATCAGCTTCTAGTATGCACAAAAGAATACACTTTATCAACTGGTAAATAATAGTTAACATGTACTGAAATGAGATACTCTTTATTGCCATGCACAAGTAACTTCATAAATAAGCAGAACTGCCAAGGGATAAAAGTACTACAAGTCAGCAATCAATTTAGGCTTGAACAAATTTAGCCAACTACGTGACTTACAAGAGAGCCCGTAAAATACAAAGCGATGTCCTCTTTTGCTCTGGAGAGCATTTGATTTTTAACTTTGCAATATTGCTTTTAATGTGGCGCATTTCAATAATTTGGTATAGGAATATGCCTACATCTGTCAAAGGTTAAGTATGCTAGGTTTCGATAACAAGAGAGTTCGTTTAGGCCATCTTTCCATTACATATCTAAAGATGATATTTAATTTTGTTGCTTGTTTTATTTATAACCCATTAAATATGACCGCAAAGAGAATATATATACTGGAGTGGTATCAGGAGTCGATAGGGTTATATCCGTCATTGCTTCTGTCTATTATTTTTAAAGCTTTTTTGCACAACGTCTTTCGTTTATCGATATTTATTGGCTCACCAACTATTAGTTTTTTTATATGAGTATAATCTTATCAACATCGGACTAATACATCGATTAGCTCTTATTTAAAGGATTTATATATTAAAAATAACTTTTTTACTACTCTGCTCTTTAATAATTCTCTAACCATTTGTATTGGCTTTTGGCGCTGGACAAATTGGGTTTCTACTTAGTTAAGCATAACTTGAATAATCAAACATGAACATTCCCAGCTTGTAAATCACTTTCAGATCACTTAACCGCCTTTTGGTAGAACGAATAAGCATTACTTTATTTCTGAAAGTCATTTATTTTAACTTTAAAGTCTACGCCATAATTTCCATTAACTGTCGCTGCTTAGTTGCCCATTGTGAGAAGCGCATAGACTGCGCGAAAATTTGCTGCTAATTGGAAATTATCCTTCTCCTCCCATCCCGTGGAGATGTTAAATCCTATTAGAAATTATGGCGAATTCTATTAAAGGCGGCACGCAAAGTTGAATCCCACGTCAATGCCTTATATATTTATATGCTTCGACACGCGCATTGGGCAGTTGAGAGTCCGAATCTTTGCAATGATTTCGTGCTCTGCGTAATAAAAGTCTAAAGGAAAAGTTCGTGAGATATACGGACAAAATGAAATGCGGACTCCGAAAGGCATGGCCCAACAAATTGTGGCAAAGTTTAGAGGCTGCATTAAGTAGGCTTTTTTTTTTATCTAACGTAGGTCTGCCGTAAAATCCGCCAATTAAAGGTCATTTAAGTTTTGTAAGCAGGCACAGGCCGTCAGGCTGTAGGCAGTCAGGAATTGATGAAAAGCGGTTTGCTTTATGCGGCGTATGCGCAACGTTACCTTGCAAACTTTGACACTTTGCCAATCGCAAAGTTATGCGAGCTTAAAAAGAAAATATTCACGATGTTGTTGCAAATGCCGCACTGAAATATGTGGAAGTGTGCGTGCGGCAGCTTTAAGGAACAGCTGGGCCTCGAAACAGTCGAATGCCACGCGGCGTATGTGCAATGTTTATTGGAGGGACAACTCAATTGCTGCTAAGTGAAATGAAAAATGTTTTAAAATTGCAATTAATATAGCAATTTTAGATGAAATAAACAACACAATCTAAAAATAAAACAACAACAAAACAAAAAACTATAGAGCTGGAGGCGAAGAAATAAGGGCTAAGAAATTGTTTTATGTTCATTTCTTTGCGCATTCTTTGCAAACAAAAGTATTCGTAGACGTTTATATATAAAGAAAATGCTATGAAGCTAAGGTCTTATATAACACACAAACACACACACCCGCTAGAAAGGCGTGGCATTTTTTACTCTGTTTGCCAATTTGATGTAATGAAAGTTTATTCAATGCACAGGGCCATCAACTTGTCCAACCGATGCTCCACAAACAATATAAAAGCCAGTCGAACAAGTGAAAGGGCTGAACGGTGGCTGTGAACTCATCTGGGGGTAGAAGCGGTTTTGCTCTCTGATCTCTCTAACATTTTTGTTTCCGTGTAAGTCAACATATTACACGCAAAATTGGACATTTTTTCTCTCTTTTTCCTGCAATAACGATACGCATATAAATGGAAGATATTTCATTATGTGTGTGTTTGCGTGTGCATATGTATGTATAAATATGCGTCGACCCATTTAGTAACCCGCGGCGCTGTGCACATGTTCTACGAAATGCATAAAAAACAAATGAAAATTGCTTTAACTGCAAATAAATGACCCTATAGATGCCCTGTAATATTACAAAAATTGTCTATAAAACAGTGGCTAGTTAGAATAAACTTATTGCTTATTAAAAATAATAAATTTTGCAATTAACAAGCTATTTTCAAATCTGTTACACTCTTTTATAAGTAGAAGGGATATAAATATAACTGGCGATTGCTATAATTTTATAATATAATTTTTGGTGTTTTACGCCAAACAAAACTCATAACTGTACCTAAATTCATTTTGAAACTCAATTAAATTGAGCATTAAATTCCAAAAAATTATCACAATTTCAATTAAATAATCTTCAACACAAGTAAGCTTAACCCAAAAGAGCAAATAAAAAATTCTTTAGGGTCAAAGCGGATTTTTTCTTAATTAAATTTTGCATTCTTCGTTGTTGGCTAAGAACAAAAGAGTCAAAGTCAGCATTAAAATAAAACAACAGCTCGATGAAATGAGAAGACAAACAAAAAAAAAACAAAAAATAAACGAAATCTCACGAAATTGGAGCTTTCCGAGGAAAATTCGTAGCATGTTATTATCTGACGCAAACGGATATAAGTTGGGTTGTCAGCATATTCTGAATTGAAATTGAATGCGAGCGCAGAAGCCATGGGGCATGCAACATTTGCGCTTGGTTAAACCAACGGAGAAAAACCTTGCATACTTTCTCTGTGTTGATTCAGTTAAACACAAGCCAAGCCACACAATAGGATGCGACATGGAAGAGTAAGATTTCCATTTAAGTGAACATACTTTGTTTGAATACGGTTTGTGTGAATACGGTTATATGTGAAAGATTTAAGCTAAAGATAACAATAAAGCTGGAAATCAACTAGAACAAGTTTACGGCTTCAACGATAAAATTAACCAAATTTAATTTAATTAGTGTCTGTATAAAAATATAAAAAAACGTTTGTATGAAACTTTTTGCTTATTATCCGATTATTTCGGAAAATGCATTCCTCCTTGGAATAAATGGGGATCAAAGATTTGGTGAGTGAAGTTTCGCATTCAAAGTCGTATTTCACACTTTTCACAGAATACAAGCTTACTCTGTGAAAAATGCGTTTCATCGATTTTTTGGATTTTTAAAATCCCTAAATAAGAACTTTGCAATACGTGTTGCAGCGATTTTGGAAATTCCATCAGAAAATGTGGTAAATTGCCGTAAAACGGTTGTATGAAATTATTGTTTACCATCCGATTGGCTTCTAAATATTTTTCAGAGACGATGAGATCAAGACTTAAAATTTTCACTAGCGGGCGCTGGATGAAAAAGACATAACTAAAATTTCTAGTACAAAACATGTCATGGGCAAGGCGGGGTAATACCAGCTAGTCTTATATAAAGGAGAACAAGGACTACGCACTTTGATAAAAATGATTAGATAATGATTATTTAAAGATTAGCATGAAGACATCATATTCCTGACTTCCAAAGACTTAAGATCAAATCGAAACCAATACAAACGAGTGTGACAGAGAAATCTTTTCCAAGCAAATTCAAATTCTTGATGACACAGGAATAGTTTTTGGTTGACTTGAAAACTTTGGTATTTTGTTAACAGATTTAAAAAGTTTATAATTAAGGAGAATACGGATTTTGTTAATATTGTATACAAAAAAATTCCGATAAAAATGCGGGGACCAAAACCTCTGAAAATAATCCGACCATTATAGAGCCGACTGGCTATAAATTAAATTAAGTTAAATTAATTAAATCTCTCGAATGTTTGTTCGACTAATGAATTTGAGAATTCCGGGTCCGAAAATTTGAGAACCAGCCGAACGAGATAAATTAGAATGGCATTAGAAAAATATGACAATGAAACAAATGAAACAACATAAATTTGTGTTTTGCTTAATTACCCAGTACAGTGTAGCTTACTTGCAACAATTATGGCAGAACGTTAATAAGAAACTTAATAAACGACTAGCAACGGTCGTTGGCAATTTAAGGACCTCAATTTATTTGGCCTGCCAGATGCCAACGCAAATGGCACGTAAAATGACTGCGTTAACGGTAATGGTCGCACAACATACACAATCACACACACTTACACAACACATATACATAACAGTTACAGTTATAAGCCCACATGCACACACACACACACACACCTACACAGCAACAAATATGCAATTTTTATAAGTCACACGGCAAAAAGTATGCTGTGCCCTTTGAGGCTAACCTGACAGCAACCAAACAACAAATTCCAAAGCGCCAACATACACACACACACATACACACACAGTGTCCAAGGTCATATGACTTGAGCGGACTTATGCCTGCTTTTGTGCGACGCTGCAGTTGATACGCCAGCCTAAGGCCTTTGCTTAGAGTTGGGTAACACAAATACGCGTCAGGACGTGTCAGGTGCACCCAAAGTCACAATGCTTTTGCGAAATGCACTGCATGACGGCTGAGAAATTGCTTAGTATGGCAGTGGAGATGGAATCGCTAACACATAATTTAACACACACACACGCACACACACTCGACCAGCTCAAGCAGCTCAAGCGGCTCAAGAATTGCGCATTTAAGCAAGTGTGGCAAGTGGTTGTGCGTCATCAACCATGCAATTCGAGCTCGGGCGGAGCATGTCAGCACACTGGCAAAACTTACGCTAATCTTCTCCGCCGAACCAGATGCGGCGCCACGATGCTGAGGTGTAACCGGCTTAGACATGGCCAAGCTAAATTCACAACGCAATTTTCGAACACGAACCAAACGGTTAACACACAAACGTTTTCGATTTTGCGAGTATCAGGCGCACAGACGCACTTGGCACAGTATTCGCAAATGGGCACACTTTTGCAGTTGGTTCTCTGGTTGTAGCTTCTCTTGCTGGCAGCTTATTTCGTATTTCGATTTCAACGTTTCGAGCGTTCGACGACGACTGCTGCTGCTGTTGCCGCGTGGTCTTATCAAAGCTGCGTAGATGCGCTGTCGCCGCCGGAAATGGCACGAAGCGACGACGCAGACACGAAGCATCAAAACGATGGCGACGAAGCGGCTAGCAAAACAAAATGCCGAAAAGTGTTATTGTAATGGTAGTTATCGTTATAGTGGTGGGTTTGGAACTGTGTGTGTGTAAGTGTGTGTGCGTGTGAGTGTAGTGGTAATGGCGCTGCGTCCCTTGTGCCTGAGCAAGATGTTGAGACGCAAAAAGAAGCATTAAATTTTTTTGTGCGGGGGCGTCAGAATGTTGCCGTAGGGCACTCAGTTGGGTAGGTGCTGGGCTATGCCAAGTTGCCAGATTGTTAATGGAATTTCTTAGTTTAAAAATGTTAAAAGAAATGCACTAGAAAACTTCAACGCATAAGTTCTTAATGGTTATAAGTATCTTTTGTGTGAACAGGCTTGGGAAAACCTTAAATGATATCCCAATCCAATAGCAAAGGGTACGCCTTAAGCATGCATTTGAAAATCGATTTTTATTGTTACCATAGTAAAACCAAACACAAAAAAAATCAATTTGTTGTAATACTGTCATTTATATTTGGCTGTGATAAATAATCACAGTTAAATAATTGGAATATATAAACTAAAGCAACTTCTCACTGAATATAGAAAAGCTAAGCAAAAAGATAATGCTTTGGAACTTAGTACAAAAACGCTGCTACCAAAATGTGTATTCATTTAATCCATTACTATTCAATTTGCGCTTCAGTATCATCAATTTTCATTTTCAATTGCTTATTTTAGTTTAGCTGTCTGGCAACGCTGTGCCACCCACGCAAAATGCCACAGCACAGTGCAAAATTTCGTTGCCTACTTGTGAGCGCCCAGCTTTTTGCACCCACGCATTGTCTTTTACTGTAGTATGTGTGCGTGTGTGTGAGCTTGTGGCCGTTTTTTACAAAATATTCCTTTTGTTTTAGTTTTCGCGCTTAGATGCATTGTTTTTGCCGATTCTTCCTGGCGACTGCCGCTATTGTTTTTGTTCTTGTGCCTTCTAAGCGTCTTTTTGTTTTGATGCGCTAATTTGCCAGCTCGCAGAAAATAAAATGCACGACTGTCATTGCCATTCATTTATCCAGCAAGCAGCTAAAACCACCCTTATGCCACTTCCCCCTAAAGTCGTATACAATATGCGCATTTCGAATTTACGTGGCGTAGGTCAAGCCGGCAACTGGCAGCTCCTAACCCAAATCGCTGCCTGCCACATCAGACAACAAAGCCCGTCGAATTCAAGAGTGCATTTCACTAAAAATGCATAGGATAAAAAATAAAACTGAACAACTATTATCATTTGCATTTTAAATATATAGAAAGGAAAAAACAGGAAAAGAAACAATGCTCAGCAATAATGATGATGTTGATAATGATGAACTGAATACGAATGTGTGCGCGAATGTGAATGCTGCTCACGTTCAACTACGAATATCACGGTTGTCAATGAGCATGGCCATAAGTCTGATGAGTTTCTTTTTTTTTAGGTTTTTTATTTTGCACTGACACAGCACAAAAATTCGTTGTCAACGCTGGAAAATTCAAGGTTGAATAAAAAATGCGACACACTCGTATATCCAGGGGTTGTGTAATACAAAAATTCAAATTACGACAGAAAACTTTAATATAGCTTAAGCAAGAAACCTTTGCCGGCATGGAATTTAAAACATAGCAGATTAACATGGCCTATACGATATTACAGATGATTGGAATTAACTTAAGGCAAATGGAAAATGAATATGGTCCTTGAATAAACTGAAGTTTGCCGGAATTTTACAAAAATGAAAACACGTTCTACTTTTTTTTTGTTGTCCGACAAACACGGGGCACACGATACGTTTAATAAAAGTTCGCTTCCTGTAGTTTAAGATAATAATGTAAAAGTGTTTTTTATATTCAATCAGTTTATTTTATTAATGGTTGCTTACTATGCTCGAAATTCGATAATTTCGGAAATAGCCTTCTTGTTTATAAACCCAATTAGGGATCATTGTCCTACCTTTACCCACAAGTAGTCGCATTGCTTAACCGAGATTCGGAATCCTGCTTTAGCTGATACTAATTGTCTATGTAACAATAAATCAATAGTAGGAATATCTTTAAGAATTTTAATTCGAGCTGAATAAAGTCACCCAGGTGATACAATTTATAATGTTATTGCTATAGCCCATGCTCTTATTATGATGTTTTTTAGTTATATCAAGTATAATATCAAATAAATAATTTAATTGACTTGTACCTTTAATACTAGGGCTCCCTGATATAGCTTTACCACGTATAAATAACACATGATTTATTGTCAATTTGATCCCCAACTGTTCGACATATTACCTGTCAGATTTTATTATCGCACTTAAGTCAATCAACCGAGACGCAATCACAATCTCATTTAACTTAACCAGTTTATTTTTGTTCTGTTGATTGTTTGGCTTAGCACTTCTGCATTATCATGCACTTATTTTTATAGCTATTCAAAAAGTACAGATAATGCCACGTCCCCGTTAACTCAGCTGGTGGCCTTTGGCAAGTGGCTTACGGGCTTTCAATTGTCTTTCGGCTTTTGCGCCTTAAAGTATGCTCAGCACAGCACTCGGAAACTTTTTGCCATTGTTGCTTTGACTTATTGTCACGCCCCCGACACGCCCCACACCAAACGTTTAAGTAACGCGTCTTTTCTATGTATTTTGTTTTCCAGCCTGTGCATATAAGTCGTCTTTTGCTCGTTGTTATTGTTGTTTTTGCTGTAGTTCTTCTTGTTTATTTGCATTGCGCACCTGCCTAGGTAATTGTAGCTGACATTGTTGCTGTTGCTTTTGTTGCTGTTAATGTTTTGTTAATGTTTGTGCAGTAACTGTTGTTGTGGTTGAGCTTTCACTTTTTATATACCCTGTGCCCATTAAAAAGGGGTTAAAATGGGGTATAACAAAGTTGTGCAGTTGTAAAACGTTTGGAATATATAGTGTATTCTTGATCTGACCGCCTGTCTAATTTAATGAACAATTCGAACTTAAAAGCTATGACACTGTCGTATATGTACCAAACGTGTTTCTCCCACTATCCAGAGAAAGATTTCTGATTCTTGGAGTGCATAAAAATTGGCATATTATTTATAATGCTAAAAATTATATAAGGATCACACTTAACCGAAATTTATAATGAACGCGTTTCCCATAGGAAAAAGCAATTGTGAATGTATGTAGAGAAGAAACTAGAAAAGGCTTGAAAAGGCAGCTTGCTGCTGGGCTCAGTGTATCTCATAGTCGAGCACTTCTTTATTTCTTCGCCTTTAGCCCCCCTCTCCTACAAACCACTTTCGTTCATTTCTTCAATTAAATTGAAATTAAAGCATAAAATTTGCGCTTTAACTGTTACCTGCTTGTATTTTCCATAGTTCATATAACTGTTGTGCAATTAATTCGAAAAAAACGCGGCGTATACGCAATTAGCTCTTTAATCCACTTCCTCATTCACACATTTTTATATAACTTAAATTCTGTCCGCAACATAAGCTGAACGCCAAAAAATCCAGAAAAAAAAATTGTTAGAACATGCTTAAAAAAAATCAATAAATAAATAGATTCAATGTAATTATGAACAAGGTAACCAAATATTGTGCGACATGTAAAATGTAGATTGCACAATATGTCAATAACTTAATTATGTACTTTTAGAGAATTAATTAACGGTAATCGAATAACGTTATAAGCGCGTATACACATAACGTCTAGTCGTTATATATTTTGTTTCATAAAATTGCACATCTTATTGAAATATATATCTGAGCTTATTTTCAATCGTATCACAAATTGTTTGGGGCTCTTCTTAAGTACCTCTAAGTTAAATCTTGATATTAATCAACCTCAATAATCTATCTATTAAATAACGGCAGACACTTTAAAATTGAGACGCTCGATATGTTGGGCGAAAATTTAATGCGTTTTAAATGTGAGCCCGGGGCAAATTCAAGTGCTTGGTTTTCAAAGCGGTATTACTTATAAACAAACACACAAATTCTCATACACACACTGAGACACACAGACAAAGCACATAGCATAAGAAAAGAGGACACTTTAAGCCCCAATGGCAATACAAACACACGTGCCAGGACAACGAAGGATATCAGCAAAAAGAGCAGGAAAATTCAAGTACAAACTCTGGCACTTTGCTGAAAATATTTTCGGCAAGCCATCAAGTTACGAGCCTTGTGTATCGCCCCACCCCTGTATACCCTCTCTCCCTTCCTGTTTCCCGCTATCTCTCTCTCTCTCTCTCTCTCTCTCTCTCTCTGTGTCTTCTTGGTCCGCTGCCAAATTCATTGGCACGATGAATTCACGCGATGTTTACGCACGCATTTATTTATGTTGCACTTTATTAGCTTTTTATCGTTCATTTATTTTGCTTTGTGTTTTTTGTTTTTTCCTTCTCTTTGTTTTGCTTGCGTGCCGCACTGTCACACTCTACGCAATTGCCTTTATTTGCGTTGCTATTTTCGATAAGACAAATATGCTAGTCCGATAAAGACATTCACGTCGTTCCATGCTCAGAGGGGAAGCCCCGTTCGTATATCTGAGCCGTGCTAATGCGAACTGATTGATACATTATACTTTATCATTATACAGCTCTTCTCTCGACGATGGCTGAGTTTTTTTTTTTATTAAATTCTGCAGTCTTAACCGGCTAAATATGCAATTAAATCGTTTTCTAAATTGTTATCTGTAACTTTAACTGACTAACTAACTATATATAGAACTTCAATTCCCATGCATTTTTTTATTATATTTATATACTGTAGATTGGTGCTGTACATACAATTTGTCATAAATGTATATATGGAAATAACTTTGATTTGTATGTACTTATATTGATAAAATTTTATTTTCGCCACTCTTTCGAATGGAAAATATTTAATTTTGATTTTAAGCATTTAAATATTTCTTTACATTTATTTCTGTGTTAATATATGGACCAAATTATATCTAAAAGCGTTTATAACTCTTGCCAAAACATTTAAGGGATTAAAGTGTGATTTCCTTTTTAAATTATGCGCCTTATGCGTTTTATACAATTGCCTGTCCCTTACCAAAACCCCAACAACTTGCTTTTCGTACGGAGTTTATGAGCTGCCCTCGTCTATCTAAATATTACACACACCATTTGGCGTTCAATTAAATATTTGAATGCAACAAAACAAATGAACTGCTCGGTCGTTGGCCAACTATGTGTTTTTCTGTGTGTAAGTTTCTGTGCTGTGTTGCTTCACCCGTTTAATTAATTCTGCGGCTTTGTACGTAAATAGTTATGTACATATGTATGTATGTACATCGATGTAACTATTTATTACCCAGTCCTCATTCAATTGATGTCACTGCGAAAGCGTCTGAGTCTGATAAAGACGCATTCGCTTTGCACAATAACCAAGCCAATTTGGCGAGCTTCTTAATTTGAAAGATTTATTTATAGCTCGAACGCTAAAGGCGTACATCGACACAAACAGAGAGCATTATCAAGATCTCAGGCTTTCGAATGGCTATAGATAAAGTGGTCACTGCCCACAGAGCTATGACCGTTTCGCCAAAAATTAAAGCGCTCTGGAATAATTGAGAAACAAAGAGTCAATTAAATAGACAATAACGTTCCATTAAATTGTTAATAGCACTCACATCATCATTAACAACAACAGTTTTCCTGTCAATAACCACGTCGTGTCCTCGATCATTATACATTTAATACGCCTCACTAATTGTTGTTGTAATAAATCGCAAGCATAATACATATACATATATATATGTTTGTTTGGGGAACTATTCTTTTTCAAAGATTAATTGACAGAGCATACCAAAGTCAGGGCAGCGAGCCAAGTCAAATAGGCACGTCTGCGAGTGTCTAAATTCGTAATGACTTGCACCCACGCCCATTACGTCTAATCAAATAAATATTGATATTGAATATATATAGTATATGTGTGTGTGTATGGGTATTTATGTTTATAGCATTTTTATCGATAGGGGATTGCATGACTTTACATTCCCGTTCATGCTTCCGCTAGCCCAAATTTGGTATGCAGAAACGGACTTTTGAGGTAATAGTTTGGGGACTGGTCCAAGCAATGATTTCACAACTGGTGTTTAATTAATTGCACATTAATTCCAATTGAGTGGCAAACAATCATGCAGGTAAGCCTAAAAAACAACTTGATCGAAAAGCAAACAAATTGTTATATCTCACGCATTTTGGTCACTTGATACCGATTACCTCGTAAATGGTTTTCAAAACTCTCACCCGCTCCACCAGACTTTCGGCCCGGCGCGCAAACGATGCGCGTTTGTCAGCGGCAATCGCGGACATGATTTGTTCTTTGATACGGATGCACTTGGGTTTCGTTGCGCTCGGTTGGTCTTATGTTATTTAACTGAATGCACAGCCGGCAAAAGAGCAGCTGCAAAGAGACAAGGAGAAAGCAGACATTTAGTAATTAATCACATTTGATAATATTGTTAATTATCTAAATCATATGATGGATGGTATCTATAAGACTTTTTTAAGCACAACAAATATCACAAGGTTGTAAAAGTCACGCACACACACGGAATCACATACAGCTTGATTGTCTAATGTTTAATATGTAAACAATCGTTGATAATTGTTGCCAAAAATCAAAACAATGAAAAAAAACAAAACATATTGGCAAGCGGATGTCGACACAGCTGCAGATACCGAAAATTTTGAAAAATATTTACAAAAATAATTTCAAATTTGGGAACGATATTAGCAAAACCAACCGACAGCCAACAAGGTCAGTCGCGAAAGGCAAATAAGAACGGCAGACACACAACTATATTAAAATATGCACACATTAATTTTCAAAATGCAAAATATGCAAAGGGCGTAATACAAATAATGCAAATAATGTACACATATTACCGTTAAGCGAAGCACACACGAGCACACAACTACATATGAGTGAAGTCAACTCAGCTGCCTATCTCTGCATAAAAACTTAGGCGATAGTTATCAATAACTGGCATTAAATGTTTGCGTAAATTGCTAATTCTCCTTAAAATCTCCGTTGCCGATCGCATGCGCTTCGCACCAAGACGTTCTGCGAAAGAATACCGCCGTAGAACTGATGGCACTTAGCGGTTGTTTCCACTTTTGTAGCCCAGCGAGCATAAGGCGCTCAAAGAGCTATGGCAAAGAGCGTATAGAACACAACCGTTTGCAAAGAGCTGCAGCAAAAAAGTAAAAATAGATATGTATGTATTTTATGTATAATTTTATTTTTAAATATGCGCTTTTTGCACTCTTTATTGTTCGCCTTTTCGTGAATTGATTTATGGATTGAAATGCAAATAAGCAACAGGTGGCAGTGGCGCAGTTGCCCGACCAATGAGCTTCAGTTCACGGTGCCTTAGCGTCCACTTACCAAATTTAAGTTCATTTAAATGTGTACTTAATTATGCTAATATTACAGATAAATTGCGGAAAAGTAATGTGGTAAATGAAAAGTTGGCGTATTTTTTTTTAAAACTTATAGTGATTTACAGCACTCACGATGCCTATTGCCCGACCTCCACAATTTAATGTAAACTGTTGATAACGAGTATTTGGTACTGTAGAGTTAATTTCACTGTTAACCAACACTCATTTTATGCCATCTGCACCGCTGTAATCGACTGACCACCACAATGTATCGTCCGAGCAAATGTTGTGAGAAGTACTTTGAAGACAGTTAAATTGTATTTAAAATTGTTGAAAAGCTTTGGTAAAAACGGCATCGAATTGACGCACCAAAATGGCATCTCGCGGCGGTCCAATGGTCGCGGGCACCGATGGCAATGACTTCGAGTTTAGGCAGAAAGTGGCAAACACATATCAAATAAGGTTAATAACACTTTCTAAACCTCCACAAAATTATCTAATTACTTACAAGTAGCTGCGCCTGCACTGCCAAAAGCCAAAAGGTCATGCCATCGCAATCGACTGCAATCAGGTTGCAACTCCTGCTACAGAAGGTGCACGAGCCAGACAAACAGTCAGTCAGCCAGCCTGGCAGCGCCAGCAGAGTGGGTGGGCAAAGTGCCAGCTAGACACTCAGCATGTGTGCCTGTTTACAGTAACAACAACAACAACATCATTGTTTGTGTACATATTTTGGATAGCTAAAGGCCGAGGGCTACCAAACAAACGGAAACCTAACAAACGAGACAAGTTACTACAAATGCAACATACATTTTCCTTTATTTGCAGCTTGTTGAACAAATCGCGTCTAAAGTACTGCATTTTCTTTCATGCCCTGCTATTCTTTGTCATGCTGGCCAAGCTGACGTCTGACATATTAGATCGCTTGGATATATTTGTGCTAGAAATCGAAGAGTTGGAGGTGCCGCAGCCACTGTGGTGGGAATACGTTTGGGCTGCCTCGCTGCTCACATCGTTTTTGGGCCTCTCAGCGGCACGTGGCAACAAGGTCCGCGATATGCAAAAGTATATGGTTGCCATTTTGATAATGGCTGTGCTCCCGCTGCTCTACTGTTTCGCCTATTACTTTGCCGACGTTTGGGAGTTTTTGACCATGGACAAGGCCGTGGAGCTGGACGAAACAGACATTTTCTTATGGCGCGTAAGTCAAATAAAAAAAGAAAAGAACAAAAAAACGTATCAAATTAACAATTTGGTTGCTTCTCTTTCAGGGATTCCCTTATGGTGTATTTTGGTATGCCTTTTGTTTTGTGGGCTTTCAGATTCATGGGTTCACACTTTACTTTGCGTACAATCTAGTCAAGGCCTGGAAGGCGCGATCATCCACACGTAAATTTCAATAAGTCAATAGAGTCGTGGAAATACTACTAAATACTCGCCAAATTAGTGAAACGTCATTACAAGATGCTATAGGGCTAGTTGTAAATAATTTGAAGAAAAAAAAACTTTAAACTATCTCTCTAGTGCACAAAAGCAAAACAGAAATAATAATAAATCACACATTTTTAGTAATCAGACATAATATTTTCAGAAAGAAAAAATTACCAACGTTATAGTTATTGTTAAAGCGTTACATACATAAAAAAAAGTAAATCTATAAACAATTATCTATATACATACGATACACATGCAACCTTATAAAGTCGAGTCGACAACAAAGCAACTGAAGCCACCAAATTTCCCAAGTCAAAAAGGAAACAAAATGATAATAACAAGATGTAAACTTAATATTCTCTTTTGGGGTCTACTTACATTTCGACGTGCCTCGTGTTTGTTAGAAACGGCTAATATATTTATTAAATACTTATTAATGTATGTCTATACTGATATATATATGATGAATGAGTACATTTGAAACTATTAGTTTTAAAAGAATTTTCAAATGGTTTTTATTGCGTTTTGTTTTTCATTATTTTAACTACATAATTTAAAATGCACTATTATTCAATATATTTGTGTGTTTGTGTAGAATTTGTTTGTAAACTGCCCAAAATATTTTACGATTTACAGTTATTTAATTGCAATTTTGAGTGTTTAAGCAAAGTTCAAGTTTTGATCACAAAAAATTTGTATAAGATAAAATGTGAAATATTTATAAAAAGTTTCACCAATTACAAACTGGTTTTTGAATGGTCATTTACTATCAGAATTTATAAGTAGTTTTTTAAAAATCGATCAATAAAAATCAAATATATTTGTTTTTCTGAGTGGGTTAAAAAATAAAAAAACCTTATTTAAATGGTGAGGGGAAGCAAATAATCTATATACGTAATGAGCGATAGAGCAAGAGTGATAGAAAAATTGGCAATATATATAAAAATAAAGGAGAAGTCAGAGCGCATCGGAATATAGATATTTTCAAAATATATCAAGTGTAAACTTAATATGTAATTCACTTAAAGTATGCAACACAACATTTTAAAATGTAAATTCAATGCAGCACTCTTCTGCATTTTAAGCAAAATAAGAGAACAAGCAACATTGTTGCTTATATATATGTGTATATACATATATATAATTCAAAGAGCATTAAAACAAAATTGAGTATTGTCTCTTAAAACACGCCAGTTGTACATAAAAGGCATAGAATGCATACCATAATGCACATATAAACATCCCCCAGTTTTCACCATTTTCACCAGCTGACTTTGGGCCAAACATTCAATGCGGCTGACCACCAACATTGCGCCCAGTTAGTGACCATTTGTGCAGCGTGTCGTGAAGAGGGCCGCCAAAGGGCAACAGCGTCGCAACGCTGCACTTTTAAAGTTGCGCAATTCGACCAGCTGAGAGAAGAGAGCCACGAAGAGAGAGAGAGTTTAGCGCGTGAGAGCAACGGCTGCTGTAATGCAGCATCACCATCTACCGTCTCAGTTGGCTCACAGCTCATTTTGACAATGCCTGTGGGAAGAGCAGACGCAAAATTCTTTCAACACTCATATTTTGGCAAAAATAAAGAAGAGAAAATCTTAAAAAAAAATAAAAATTTATAGTGAAAATTTGAATATTTGTTTTGGTAAAACGTGAAATTGAAGTACAAGGATGCGCGGCGAGGAGACCTACAGACGCACCACACGCGAAAAGATTGTGCTGCGTGGCAATACAGCCATACGCACCGTGGACTCCACATCCACCTTTTTGCCTATGATGAACGCAGGGTAAGTAATGTAGCAGCAGCATTAGGCATACATTTTTCCATGAAGCGCCTTCTGTAGGCGTGCTAGGCCACTTCAACGTGATTTGACTGGTAAAAACCAAGTGCATATTTTTTCCCTCAATGCGTATCGATTTTTATCTCAGGCAGCTGATTTGTCTATATATATACTAAACAAAAATGTCCTTCGTTTGTTGACAAGACACTCCAAGCCGTATATACTATTTAAATATACATTCATAAAAAATATTATTTTTTATGATATGTTGAGGTTTAGCTCGCAATTTAAGCCGCATGCAAGCGCGCTATTATAGCCGGCAAAAACAAACGCCTAATTATTAAGAATGTATTGTAATACATTAAAAGGCATGTGTATATATGTGAGTTCATTTATGTACGTGCCCTAGCTAGTCGCAGAAATCGATGGCATCTTTTGCTTGAGTTTGAGTCAACTTGGGCTAGCGTGCTTTGACCACTGGACTCAGGTGTAGGCAATAAATGAACAACAGCAACAACAGCTCAAAGCAATACTTCCTTTAACCTCATTTCACATGCACACACACAGATACACATACAAAAAATACCCAGAAACTACCCGCCATGCAAATAATGAGCTTGCTTTCTGTTGTGGACGCGTCCGTCGTCCAGTTATGTGGTCAGTTGGCGGACAACCCTTGAGTCGCTAGGTAGATGCCGACTCGCGACGCGTCGTATTGTTTCCGAATATTCCGTCAAGCAGTAGTACATTTTGAGTAAATTTTAGTGTGCTTTTAAATTGTTAGTGAATATTGCCAAGTCTTTGTTGCTGCAGCCGGCAACAATGTTTAACACAAATGCACAAAACTGGTTTGGCATGGGCCAATCGGTTGCTGGACCTCCTCCAACTGGCGCCAACGTTGCCCAAATGCTGAACAACAACAATGGAACACAATCGTTTATGCGTCAACGTACGCTGACCAGCTCAAATCCAGCGCTGGAGCGCACCGCGCTAGCAGTGCGTCCGCAATCTCCGCCCAATGTTCAGGTGGAATATGAAGTGGCCGTGCCCTTTATGTCTGGCTATAGACACACGCCATATCATTCGCTATGGGATCTGCATCAGTGGTAATTATGCGTGAAAAAAGGGCCATGCCCTTTACGTCATTCTTTATGGGATCTGCACAAAAAGTCTATTATATCGCAGGCCTTAACTTTCAAACCAAAGAGACTTTTAATATCAGTTCGATCCATTTGAAGTTTATTTTAAAAATAGATTCGGTTATTTAAATACAAGTTAAAAACAAATTTTTAGAGAAGTGTATGCTTTCCAACAAGTTGGAATATTTACCTATTTATTCACTATTCGTATTTCATAAAACCCATAGTTCACGAAACTTACCATCTATTGAACTTTGGAGTAATTTAAATATACGTTAAATTTGCATAAGGTTGATTCGGTGTAAGACGCAAGTTTCCCAGTCCTTAGCCTACTATCAGACGACTTCCGACCACTTGACGTTTTTGCTAGTCATATTTTCTATTAGTTGTTATTTGCATAAATTGACGGCTCTGTGGGTTGGCTTTCTTTGTAACAAGAAATTAACATAAACACCTTTTTCAGTGACACGCATTTGCACCGACAAGCGTTTTAAAACAAAGAATGAACGAGGAGAAAGAGAGAGAAAGGGGGAGCCGACTGAGCTATCCATTCATCTAGATTCCTGTTTCTATCAGTTAGTTTTCCTCGGCAGCCTTGTGCCAGTTTGCCCATCAATCAAGCGTGCTATTTATATGGCTTTGTACTCAGATTCGAAGCGCGCCAATAAACAAACCATAGATATAAAGCCAGAGTCAATAAATATATAGGCCAAATAGGCGGATCAGCCGTTTTTAATGACTCTGCTAGCGCAAAAGTTGGCCCAGTTAGCCGCTAATCACAGAAATCTCTGGCTCCGGAACGTGGGTGCCTGTTAGCTACCATATCAGAAACATTAACCCAATTGTTTATGTGCGCGCAATAAGACCACATCCGGTCTGTGGCTGCCCAAGAAATATGGCCGACTGCGGACAACTTAATTAGCTAAGTCGAAAAACGTAATAGAAAATACTGTAGCATACTTTTGAGCGTGTGGGCATTTTTTGATACAGGCAGCAATCGAATAAAATGGCAATTGCACTATTATAGCAAAATGTTCAGGCAAATGAATTACCGTTAATCACGATGACGCATATGAATGTTAACAATAACAATAGTCGCCGGCACGTCAATAACCTGGGCGGCATTTCAGCGCCCGAGTTTATTGAACCCACAACTGTTTTGCATATTTATGTATGGGTATGACAGGTGCGCGCTTTAGCCACACGAACTTTGGCTTCCTAGAATTACCTGGGCACTATCTGTGCATGTGTTTGTGCCTGCTCTGCCACACACTTAAATGTTGTGGAACTAGACAAACATTGGCCAGACTAGAAACGGCGCACGCAAGGGACTTGTTGTCGCCAGCTGATAAGCCGGACAAATTGACCTTTGCTGGGCGTTGGGCCAAGTTGAATGTGCAGGGCCAATGGCAAGCAGCATTAACCATGGGCCAATGTTTTCCTTACCTTGTTTGCAGCTCATCAACGCCACCCGCAAGCTTATCGCATATGGCGCGCATGATGGACTCATTAATCTTGGATTCGCTGTCACCGTTTGCCTTCACCAAAATCACCACCACCAGCCGGCCCACGCGTAATAGCAATGCCGTGAAGAAGCCGCCGGCAGAAATCGTGCATCCACAGGCCGCCCCCGTAAATCCACATCGGCCCATCAACAATCTAGGACCCAATGCACCCAATGGCCTGGGCATTGGCGGCGCGCTGCCTTTGCGCAATAAGCAGCGTTTGCCCACACAAGGTTTGTGCCTCAAATGTTTATTTGATCGCTCACCCAACAATTAAACGCAGTCTACGATACAGAGGTAGCCCCGCAACCACGCACCAGTCAGACTGCAATGTCGTTTCCCTCACAGCAACAGCAGGACAGTCGCTGGGTGTCCTCGTTGCGGCGACGCGATCCCGAGCTGCAGCCAACGCTGCCCTCCATTAGCAGCAATTTGAATAGCAACAGTCTGAGCCAGAGCCATCATGGCAGCGCTGGCAATGTGGGCATAGCAGCGAGCAGCACGGCCAGCAATGCCGGGGTCGGTTTGCGTTTGAGTCGCCCAGGCAGAGCCTCCGCGCTGACAGCAGCAGTGCGCAAGAGTCGATCCGTGGAACGTTTGCGGGCCCGCAAGCTGAGTACCAATACACAGCTGACACTCAAACAAAGGGCGGTAAAGAAGAATTCATTGGATGAGAACTCGAATTCGGATGATCAGGATGCGACCACATCGCTGGAGGATAATTCGCATACACAATCTACCACGCACAATACACCAAGATGTTCGCCCAAGATAAAAGTCAAGCATTTCTCACCGTTGGGCTATGAGGGACACCTAGTTGATACGCTGGAGAAGGACATACTGCAACGACATCCTTGCATCAAATGGACCGAGGTAGCTGGTCTCAATGAGGCTAAGACCATATTGCAGGTAATATTATTGAAATCATAAACCATTTTCAGTTGATTTTCAATTGCTTTACTCCAGGAAGCTGTGGTTCTGCCCAATATAATGCCCGAATTTTTTAAGGGCATACGTCGACCGTGGCGCGGCGTGCTTATGGTGGGTCCACCAGGCACGGGCAAAACCTTGCTGGCTAAGGCCGTGGCCACTGAATGCGGCACAACATTCTTCAACGTTTCCTCATCCACGCTGACATCCAAATACCGCGGCGAGAGCGAGAAGCTGGTACGTCTGCTCTTTGAGATGGCGCGCTTCTATGCGCCCAGCACCATATTCATTGATGAAATCGACGCTCTGTGCGCCTCACGCGGCAGCGACTCCGAGCACGAGGCTAGCCGGCGTTTCAAAGCGGAGCTGCTTATCCAAATGGATGGCATAAATGCTAGTTTGCAGGATGACAAGGTCATCATGGTGCTGGCAGCCACAAATCATCCATGGGACATTGACGAGGCTTTTCGCCGGCGCTTCGAGAAACGCATCTATATACCGCTGCCCAATGGTCCGTGACCTAAACTTATCTGAGCCAGACCTATTCTAATGATATTTTCATTTAACAGAGGAAACACGTGCAGCACTGCTAAAGCTCTGCCTTAAGGATGTATCGCTGTCGTCTGATCTCAACACGAGCATTATTGGTGATGAGTTGCAAGGGTATTCCGGCTCGGACATAAGCAATGTTTGCCGAGATGCCTCCATGATGGCAATGCGACGCCTCATCTCTGGCCGCACGCCGCAGCAAATTAAGCAAATACGCCGCGAAGATGTGGACCAGCCTATCACACTACAGGATTTTCAGGATGCTCAGCAGCGCACCAAAAAATCCGTTTCGGCTGACGATGTGGCACGTTTCGAGAAATGGATGGAGGAGTACGGGTCCTGCTAGTTATACGAACTTTGTGCTAGTGCAGCACAAGATCTATAAAGTCCCCGAATATTTACACCCATACGCATGTACTTCCAATACGCAACCTTTTTTTAATTCTTGTAAAAACAATACATATATGTATGTATCGATATATAATTATAAAAAATGTTTTCTATGTGTTTAACTGCTCAAGAGCGCGTACACGCCTCAAATTTTGCCCTACACACAGACATACACACACGAAGGTATTTTTTAATACACATTTATTCGACAGAATTCTACTGTAGGCTTATAGCAACAAATTGTATTTTGTAATCAACATATTAAGAACGGAAAATGTAATAAATTAATCAACACCCAGCGGTCTTCTTTTTATATATTATAGATCTAGGCTCGTAGCTTATCAATAGTATTTTTGTAATCCTGTTCAATGAGCACATACTCCTCCTGCAGCTGCTCCATGCGCTGTTTCGTATTTGGCAAACGTGCACGCAGCATTTCTGTATCCATTTTATAACGTTCCATCTTTTGCAGATCTTTTATCTGTTTATAGTAAACGGCGTTGAGGCGTTTCTTAACCTCTAGACGATACATTTTATACTCCTTTTCGTCAAGCACGTTGGTGTAGTAGAGCCGCAGCAATTCATAAACTTTCCGCACCTGACGCGGATTAAGCTTCAAGGCCTCACGTGCCTCCCGTACCATCTCTTTGTTGAACCCCTTTTTGATTTCGTCGCGTGCAAAGCATTTAAGCTCCAGACACAAACGTGCGTCAACGAAATTTCGCAATCTCTGAAACTCCTCCGATGGATCCTCAACGGTTATGTCCACCACATTTTTCTGGCTCTGGTAGAACTTGTAGATGGTTTCCACTAGTTGGGTGGCCAGACCCAGTTTCTGGAATGGTGGCAAAATGAGCATTTGGCTGATACGCGGCCTCTTATTTTGCGGATACGCGTAATATTCATAAACGGTAGTGTACCCTGCAGTTGCATACTGGTACTGTCCATCCTTATTCTTGTATTTCTCATAGCTAAAATAAACTAGGCTTAAAAGAGGCGTAAATTATATATAAAAGTCGACTTACCAGATGAAGTAACACCACTGGGCGTCGTCGGTGTCTATATAGGAGGCAGCGTCGACAAACCACAATATAAACGTTTGCAGACGCGCAAAGAACTTTAAAAATGAGGACATTTTGTAGTCGCACTGGTATATCTCAAAGAGCCGCTCACTGCCATCATCAGCGGTCCGAGTGTATTCGCCGAGCTTCTCGCCAAATGGTTGGAACTTGTCAGCCTTGTCCAGCGTTTTAAGAAACTCATCTAGGTTAATGAAATAGCAGCCGTCAGGCAGGCTTTGTGCAATGGTGGCCACCACATCGTCGGCTTTAATTTCACCACCAGAGATTTCATTGACACGCTTCTCGTACTCAATGCCCAGATAGATGTGCAGCGGACCGGCCGTGTACAGCACGCGCACGTGTAAGCCCTGATACCCAAATATGGTCTCCGACTCACCAAATATTTGGTGCGCCATGGCGGGATGAAATATAATGGCATCATTGTTGATGTCCGCCTTGTCGCGTACTGCAAGCAGGCAAACGACAGTTAATATTATAATTGAAGACTGACCCAACAGCTGCACTTACTCAGCTTGAACTCGACCGTATCGAGTGCGTCTAGCACCAGATCCTGATATTCCTGTATTTGTGCCATTTTGGTGCTTGTCTTTCGGCTGCCCCTCGAATTGGCGCGCAAAATGTGATTGTAGTTGTAGCGTTGAAACAGCAAACGCTTGCGACACTGTGCAAGGAGTTAATTACGAATAGCGCAACGCAGTTTCTTCGCATAAAAACAATTTACACACGCTTTTCATAAAACAATTGCCTAATTTATTGTATTTTAGCGAATTTTTTCGCGGCTTAACAAAGGCTAAATCGCGAGTGTTGTGCAGTGTAGCTAAAATGCAGCACCAGGGATGCACAACTTACCGTACGTTTGCGCGATTTGCGATTTTTGTTCTTTTTTCGTCGTAGCCTTGTTCTTTTACCAGTTGTCATTCTATAAGCCCAAATTGCAAATTTTGTACTTTTTAGATGTTTAACAAATTTTTTTAATCAATCTAGTTTTGATGTTAGTTTTAATTTGAAAATGCATTGTTTGTCAGACACTGCTCAACACTGATATCTCGCGCAGCCAACTTAACATCATTTGTAAGCAAATTTCTGCAGAGTTTTAATCGAAATTCACCGCATTTATTTGCTAGTGCCCGAAAAAATAGTATATCAATAACAGCAACCGCAAATAGGGCGGCAAATAGTTAAGTTTACTTCATTTAACATCAAAAAATACGCTTCGAGACAGTTCAACGTAACAAAATGTGAGTAGCGGCGCTGCCAAAAAGTTGCCTTGTCATACTACCGAATTACAACAACAACAACATCAACAAAAATTCTATAACTATAACATATTTTTCAATTTTGAAGCTAATCATGGATAACTATTTGTTCGATGGCGGTCGCATTACAAAAATGGAGGTGGATTATGAGCCCGCCTGTGATGAGAAAATTCCCCTAGCCAAGGAGCTGGCCAAAAAGAATCCTGATGCCTTTCATGAAGCCATCGAAATTATGCTTCAGCTAGAGAAACAAACACGTCTGGGCGCTGATATGGTTTCCTGTTCACGTGTGCTCGTGGCCATCTGCCAGATATGCCTCCAGACAGGCAACTGGAATGCATTGAACGAGTACGTCTCACTGCTTGTGCGTCGCCGCTCGCAACTCAAGCAGGCCGTGGTCAAGATGATACAGGAATGCTGCACATATGTGGAAAAAACGCCCGATAAGGAGAGCAAGCTGAAGCTGATAGATACACTGCGTTCTGTTACCGAAGGCAAAATATATGTAGAAATTGAACGTGCACGCTTAACTAAAATCTTAGCGGACATTAAGGAAGCCGATGGCGATGTGGTGGGAGCTGCAGCGGTCATGGAAGAGCTGCAAGTGGAGACCTATGGCTCCATGGACAAGCGTGAGAAGGTCGAGCTCATATTGGAGCAAATGCGTCTGTGTCTGTTGAAAGAGGACTATGTGTCCACTCAGATCATTTCCAAGAAAATTAGCATAAAATTCTTTGATGATCCGGCACAACATGATCTCAAGTTAAAATTCTACAACCTGATGATACAACTGAATCGAGATACATCCTTCCTGAATACATCGCGTCATTATCAAGCTATTGCAGAGCCGCCGCGAAAAAAGGCCCCAGAAACCGATGACTCATCCACTGGAGATGAGAAGAAAAAGAGTGAGGATAAAAAAACAAAAGAAGAGGATGATAAGAAGTCGGAACCCGCTACTGCACTAGAGCCTGAAATTGAACTGACAGATGCGCAGAAAAAGGAGCTGACTGATAAGCTGGTCTGCGCTGTGATTTACTGCGTGTTGGCTCCCTATGACAACGAGCAGAGCGATATGATGGCACATCTATCAAAGAACAAGAAACTAGAGGATGTTCCCGCCTATAAGTAACATATAACATTCATGCCATATGCCTTATCCATATGACTTAGTTATTTTCTTATTTTAACAGGGAAATACTGCGTCTGTTCATGTCAAAGGAGCTTATAAACTTCGATACGTTCAATGCAGATTTTGGCATGGTTTTGGCCGAAAACGATATGTTCAAGGATAACACCAAGCATGGCAAAAAGTGCATCACTGAGCTGAAAGACCGCTTGATAGAACACGTAAGTTTTAGAAAAAGTACTTGAATAAATTAATTCTAATTTCAATATTTTTGTTAAGAATATACGTATCATAGCGATGTATTACTCCCGATTGCACTTGACGCGTATGAGTGAGCTGCTAAATTTGCCCACAAATCGCTGTGAGGAGTATCTGTCCAAGTTGGCTAACAGTGATACAATACGTGTTAAGATCGATAGACCTGCTGGCATTATATATTTTACAACAAAGAAGAGTGCTTCAGATATATTGAACAACTGGGCAACCGATGTGAACCAGCTGATGTCCCTGGTCAACAAAACCTGTCATTTGATCAACAAGGAGGAATGCGTCTACTCAGTTATGTGTGCTGTCGAGGATTAGTAGCATTTTAGGTTTATTGTGTTTTCTTATTGAAACGTCTGCCCATATACATACACTTATTGTAATACTAACCAACTACAAATTTATTATTTTGCAAAAGTTTGTATTCATTGAATGAACTACAATAATTAAAACCAAACTCAATATACACATTGCAAGGTGTTTTGATAATTAAAATTCTTGAAACGATGATTTTCCACATTTAGTATCGATTTGCTGGCAATAAACCACGTGCGTCAAATTAGCGGCGGTGACTTAGCGTCGAAACCCATTAAATTTAAATGCAGAATTGCAAAAAAATAAATTATTTACTGTCCACATTCATTTGTGTTGGAATTTTAGTTTATAATATGGGTATACGAAGGGGTTGAAAAATGAGGTTTCCAGCATTCTCTATATATCTTAATTCAGGGATAATGGCCTCGAAAACCGCATATACACGATTAAAGCCAATAGTTTCACCTAACCAACCTTGAAAAAATTATAAAAATCGATCAGCACGTTTTTAAGATATTTGTACAGAAGTGCAGCAACCTCGTTGCTAGCTCCATACAAAATGTCCGTAAAAAATAAGAAATTCAAAATATTGATAAAATATCCTCGCCATTTCGATAAATAAATATTTTAAGGAAATATTGCCAGCTAGTTTTTTTACAATAACATAGGGCATAAATAGAAAAATGAGAATTTCTTGAAAACTGGCTGGACGATTTTCTTGATGTAAAAAGCAAAATGATTGATAATGCGCGATGTATATGTTTAACTACCGTGCATTTAAGGCCATTATCGGAGATAAATAAAATAAGGATGAATAATATGTTGAAATATTGCCACCTATTTGTTATTATACTGTGTATAAATACATAAATGCACTGTTGCCTTATTTAGCAGCAGTCTATATTTCCAAAAATAATGTTTTACTGTAAAATACCAATTATTTCATTTATTACTTCTTTTCTTTCACTTATACAAATATTTTGAATTAATTTGTTCCCGCTCAATACTGTATAACATTATTCAACACTGATTCCAAGCAGTGGTTCGGTTCACGTTGGAACTAGTAGCTCGATAGGCATTTTGAAAGAACAACACGAGGTGTGTTTACATTTTATTATTTTTCTAAAAAGTTGGCTGATCGATTTGTTTCGAATTAGTGCGTAAGGCTTCCTAAAACGTGTATCTTCAAGTTTGTATAGCGTGCATTGAGGGCCATTATCCCTGAGAAAAGATATTAGGGCTTAAATGCAAGGGCAATTTTTTACGGATATTTTGTATGGGGCTATCAACGATGTTGCTCCACTTCTGTACAAATATCTTAAAAACGTGCTGATCGATTTTTATAATTTTTTCAAGGTTGGTTAGGTGAAACTATTAGCTTTAATCGTGTATATGCGGTTTTCGAGGCCATTATTCCTGAATTAAGATATATAGAGAATGGTGGAAACCTCATTTTTCAACCCCTTGGTATACTCATATTATAAATTAAAATTCCAACACAAATGAATGTGGACAGTAAATAATTTAATTTTTTGCAATTCTGCATTTAAATTTATTGGGTTTTGTGCTTAAAAACATTAATAAATGCATTCAAAAGTGACCGATTCTTTTTCCGATACCAAGTACCAAAAATCGACGCTAAGTCACCGCCGCTATGACTATCGACATATCGATCAATAAAATCAAATGCAACTGCTACAACGCTAGTTACACTTTTGGTAGCTAGCAAGAAGAAGAAAAAGCTTTCAGTATCGATTTCCATTTTGCATGCATATTAAAATAAATAAATAAATTTCTTGAAATTATAAAAATGCCAAAGGCTGACTGTAAATACTGGGACAAATGCTATCAGCGTAATGACGCCCATCTAGAAAAATATAATCATCCAGCAAGGCAAACTGAAGCGCCAAAAATGGCGCCAAATCGCAAAAGAACTGCCAAGGATGAAGACAAAGATAGTCCCAACTCAACCGGCAGCATGGAAACACCGGAGGTGGATGTGGAAGAGGCTGTTGGCAACTATGAGTCGGAAACGGCGAAGCTACAGAAGGAGGCAATGAACAATATTGCTGGCAAAAATTTTATGGAAATACTGGAAAAGCGCATACGTTTGTCGGTGCAACAGGAGTATGATAATCTTTGTGAGAGCAATGAATTTATAAGACACAAATTTCTAGTGGAAATGCCAGAAGATTTCTATGAATTCTGGAAATTCATAAACACGCTTAAGAAGGACACCACCAAAGCTGCTGCACTACAGCACATAGAAACGGTGTTCCAGCTAGAGCTTGTGGGTCCATTTGAATTTCTGGCTGGTAAATTCCATAAGGCAAAAATCGGTGAACCGGGCGATTATCTGCGGCACTGGCGCTTCTATTACGATCCGCCCGAATTCCAAACTGTTTTTGTGCGTCAAGGCACGGGCATACACTACGGCTACTGGCGCGATGTGCCACAGGACAAGGAGCGGCTGATGTTGGCGCGCAATGACGCCTCACGCAGCTGTGAGTTTGAATTTGTGGCTGGCAACATATTTGATGCGTTTCTCCACTATTTGCAACATGATTATGTGGGTACACCATTTACAGCAGCCCAAGTAGCTGCCACCAAGAAAGCGGTGAAGCAGTACATCAGTGATAACTCGCTGGAATTGGCCCAGCTCGACAGCTTGAAAAATGAGCGCGATAAGCGGGTGCTGGCCAAAACGTTTCATCGGGCTGGCATTGTGGTGCCCTACGAGCGCAAGTCGCAGCAGGGGTATCGGCCGCTAATGGTTAGCGATGCAGAGCTAAAGAAAATCTTGGCTCTATTTGAACGCAAAGATCTCAATGATGGCAGCGATAATGCCAAGCAGGCTGTGTTAGAGAAATTACAGCCGGTCGCCAACGCAGCCAATATAGCTGTGGATGAATGCGATTTTGGCACGGCTTTAGAGTTGGGCCTCGATTTGTTTAGCAGTGGTCACAAGGAGCTGCATATGTTGATCTCTTCGCTGCTCGTGCCCGCATATTCACTGCTCTCGCGGCCACAATTCATAGCCATTGCCAAGGCGCACATGGATCAGCGCAGCAAGGAGATCAATTTGAGCATATTTGAAGTATTAAAATAAGTTAAATTTCTTTACAAATGAATTGTGTGGTATTTTTTTTTGCAACCGCAACCTTTAATTAAAATATAAACAGCCACCTTAGCTTATGTTAACTATTTTTACATATACAAGTAGGAGGTATCCTTGGCTGGTGGTATATAACGTTCGGTGCACGGTACGCCAAGCTTTTGCATCAGCTTGAGCACTGGCTGAGCAGCAATTACATCCAATGGCAGTTTGTCTGTGTAAATAACATAAGAGCTGACCGGCAAATCCATCTGATGGCGCCAGCTCGCAACTAAAGAAAGCAAAATAATATATACATTAATGTACAAGCTGATATAGGCGGGCTTGGCCCGTTCAGTTTTTTTTATCACCAATCGACTGCGAATATGCGCGTGAAAACTTACTGCCTGCTGCTACGCCAGCTATAAAGTTGGGTGCCTCTAGCTCGGTCACAGCTTTATCGTCTGTTTTGCCCCCTACGCTATGAACTATGGCCACGTGCCCACTGTATTTGCCAATCACCTCACTTTTGTAGTCCACCTTGGGCTTTATGGTGATGGTCAGCACGCGTTTTGCCAACTGTGCGTAAGGTATGAGCAGCTCAGTAACTTCGCCACTGCTAGTCAGATCCTCTTCCAGTGCGGCCAGCAATTGTCCCTTCGAAGCGTTCCAATGCAAAGATGAATTTTTTGCTGGTATATCGCAAATGGGTTTTGCATCCTGGAGCAGCGCACCACTGCAAAATTCTTTAATGTGCGGTCCTTCGACGAGTACGAAAAGCTCGCTGGCGAATGGTGCTTCGTCCGCACCAACAGTAAATTTTAGCTGCGACCTGTTGAAATAATAGATTCTATTGGAGAAAGCACGTTACAAACAAAAACTGCACTCTCACTTTGTGGCCGGCTCAATGCTCTCAAATTCGTCTTCCTCGCAATCATCCCAGAAGGCCCGGGAGGAGGGTATGTTAACTTCACCAAAGCCCGGACAACTCATTGTGTGTTGTATTGAAAAGGGTTTCTATTGAAAAACAAGAAAGCGTAGCCGCTTGTGTTAATTTTTTCAAGTCATTTTCAAAAGTATCGAATGGAATACCTTGATGCTGCTCTGAAAAAGTATTTTAAAGTAGCAAGTCACAGTACTGTTAAAACAGACACCCCTTTTGTTTTCTTATATTAGCTTCATTAACAATAAACGATTGCTCTTTATTTTTAGTGCAAAGACTTATTTAAATTTTAATTTTACTAACACATGTTAGGTACAATTTTGATAATCACGCACAAACTTCTGATATTTAAGAGTGTTTGTCACTGTCACATTAAAACTATAGTATCGTTTGTAACTTGAATCGATGCTGCCATACCAACACGTAAGGCGATAATTACGTTAGCAAACGTTGTTATCGATGCTTTTTACGTCCTTACTGGAAGTTCGCACAAATTGATTTTTCTCCTAAAATAACAATAGCGCCACTGTAGTGAGAACAACTACATATACGACAAACTAAACCAAGCGAGCAGTTTAAGAAAGACGACTAACGAAAATGACAACAATGCAGGTTGACCAGGTAATTGTGATTCCTTTGAATTTTTGTAACTATACATACGCAACAAATTCCGCCATCATGAAAAACCGAAAACTGCATTAAATTACAGAAACGTGCCCTAATCAAGCTAAAGCACGACCTGGAACCATTCCGCAATGCCATTGTGGGTGCCTACGGTGTTCTTACATGGGAAAAGCAATACTATGCCGGCGTCGTCTTTGGCGCCATCAGTATCATGTATCTGTTGCTATGGTACATGGATCTATCTTTTATAACTCTATTCTCTTTGCTGGCTTTACTGGCGTTCTTTATGGACTTTGTTATTCCAATGTTGTCGCGTTTGGTTTCCAGCGGGGACAAATGGGATGGTGAACAGGAGGCCAAGTTTGAGGAGGTTTGCGGACAGCTATATAGCATTAAGTCAGGTATTGCCGAATGGTATGATTACCTGTTCAAGGAGCGCAAGCCAACAATGGTAAGTCGTATAAACATATAAAACAATGACATCTGTATGAATACAACCCCTTTATGATTTCTATAGGTTGTGATCATAATAAGCATGGGCTTGTTGGCTCTGGCCTGGATTGGTGCTATCATAAACAATCTATTGCTCATGTATTGTGCTACTGTGCTAGTGGCCATGTGGCCGGGCTTGAATGAAAAGGATGTGTTCAAGGGCCTCACTCAGAAAGTCTCTAAAATAATCAATGAAAAAATTCAATATGGCAAAAAGAAGCTGCAGTAGATGGATAATTATTTATTAAATTATATTATGGAATACTAAATAAAACTCATCAGGCACACACACACAACCCATCACATTCGACCAAAAACGCATATATATTTATAACTAAGTCATTTACTTGCCATCTCGTACACCCTTATCAATAAATTTAGTCTATCATAAAAGCTAAGAATACTTTGCGCATAATGAAAGTATTATCATTTACATAAATAGCTAAAAACAATGATTTATACATAAGATATTATGGAAACCTATATATAGCGGCATTTCTAACTTTAAGTTTGTATGGGGCCCCGAAGATTCTCAAAGAAAAGACATTTTTGTGATTATTTGTGAGTTAATTGAAATTTAATGATAATCCTGCATAGGTAAGCACGCTTAGGCGTCTACTGATGATACATAAATGTTTAAAATAAAGTTTTGAAGTGAATCAACAACTGAGTCACCTTACTTCTTTCTTTGTACTACCTGGCACGCCCCTCGCGTGATCGGGAGCGTGTGCGGGAACGCGCATGTTTACTTTTCTTCGTCTTCTTTTTGTGCTTGCTTTGATGACGACGTCGCGCACGTTCATCTGCGCTGCTGTCGCTGTCTTCACTGCTGATCGAGGAGCGATGTTGGCGATGCGATTTACCTTTGGTTTTCTTTGACTTCCTTTTCTTGGATTTGTTGCGGCTACTACCACTTTTGGACTTTTTGTTTTTGCGCTCGTAGGCGGAATCGGAATCACTTTCTGTTGATTCACCCGTATCCTCGGCTTCGTCTGAGCTGCTTTGCTGTCGCCGCCGACTACTCGCTTTTGATGTACTGCTGCTGGGGAGTGAATCTTGACCATGTTCATGGTAACGACTACTGCTGCTACTTTCATCTCTGCCGCGCTCTTCAGCCTTGTAAGGTTTGCGCTCCCCTCGCCTATAGGATGTGCTGCACTCTTCTTTGTACTCCCTGCTCTCAGCTCGTCGTTCTTCAGGCTTGACACTCCGGTGCTCTTTTTTATATGGCTTCCGTTCTTCGTCCTTTGTTGCATGCAATTTGCGCTCCTCCTCACGTTGTCTTTCCCGACGTTCTGTTTTAACACTAGTTCGCTCCGTTGACTTCTCCCGCTTGATAATTATTTGACCATGCTCGTTTTCCAGCTTCTTAAACTCCTCGTACTTGGCCGTATCTGTAAGCAATTGCAACTATTATTTACCTTTCACTTAGTCTGTTCTTTAAATATTTCTGGTTGCCACTTACTTATGCACTTGCCATACTGCGAGTACTCCTTGCGCGAGACGGGTTGGCAGAGAAACTCATTGAATGCCTCCTTGGCACCTCCAATGGCCATTTTAACAATCACACGGCCCGCATGATCGTCAAAGCCCTCGATTTGTCCATACTGATCTTTCTGCTTGCCACCCAATATTCGTACAAAGGCTTGCTTCTTGATTTCCAACACTTCATTTTTATCCGGCTGCACCAACAGTGCCTTTGGCTTCAAGGCCTTGTCAGCGCCCAGGCCCATGCCTTTGGGTCGCAAAAATGGCGCCTCGTCCACTGGAGCAGCTCCTTTTTTTTTGGGCGGCGGATCCACCCATCCCATGCCACGCAGCATTGCAAGACCAAACTTATCTATAGGTATTGAGTCATAGTCATCCAAGGTTGCCTCCTTGGCACCGTCCAGCGGAAGCTCATCAGCTTTCAGCGCCGGCAACACAAGCATTTCACCATTCACAATTTCATTACCGTTGGCTAGTGCGGCGGCGATTAGCTCACGTGCGGCGCGTTGTTCTAAGTTTGCGCTTTCACTATTAGCTGTTACTTCTGCTATGGATTGGGGCTCGACAGTGGATTCCTCGGGCTCTACATCATCTTCGCCCAGCAGCACAGCGCGTCTTTTCATTAGACTTGCCAGCGCTGTGGATGTTTTCTGACTAGTTGGCAGTTGTATGACCAGTGGCGCAGCTTCTTGTTTTTCACTGGTAGCATAGAAAATAAATTTAGCTTGTCATTGTTTTAGGGAAAGTGTTAACTTACGTGACCAGTCTTATTTCCTTGCCTTCGAGGCATTTTATAAGCTCAACTTTGTTTTCTTCTTTTTGCACTTTGCTGGGCAATATATTTGGCTTCTTGGCCACCTTGCTAAAGCCAAAAGATATCTTCTTGGTATCCATTGGTCTGTTTTTGACAAAAATGCCGCTAGAAAACGTTTATAAACAAAAACGCAACAGCTGTGGTCAGGGTGCTGCCAGAGCGCGTAAGGTTATCGATTCATTACCGATATCGAGTTTGATCATTTTCGAATGCGTTGCCAAATTAAATAAATTACGATTTGTAGCATTTATTATATATATTATACAGTATTTACGTGTGTAATTTCAATAACAACAATTATAAAGTAACGCTCTAATTAATTGGCAATAATAATTTATGTTATCGAATCTTCTCGAATCGTGTGTCAGCGTGTCTAACCTCAAAAACAAACGTCACTCATTCTCTTTCGAACAGCGGCAACTGCGGAACGCGAGGCACGAGTTCTTTTATTTTCGCATAGAAATTAATTAAAAACAGCTATAAATATGTTTGGTGGACAACAACCAATACTCGTGTTGAGTAAGTACTAAATTTTCATTGATGTGAGACAATTTATCAACTTATTCTTATCGTGTAGGTCAAAACACAAAAAGAGAATCGGGCCGCAAAGTGCAGTTGGAAAACATCCAAGCCGGAAAGGTATGTGTGTGTGTGCGTGTGACTTCGCTAGTGTGTGTGCGTGTGTGTAACGCTTGTGACTCACATGTCTCTTGCGTCTTTCGTGCGATTTTGACCATCTGTTTACAAGATTGTAAAATTATTGTCCCTTTCAGGCTATTGCTGATGTGATACGCACATGCTTGGGCCCCCAGGCCATGCTGAAAATGCTTATGGATCCAATGGGCGGCATTGTGATGACCAACGATGGCAATGCGATTTTGCGAGAGATTACTGTGCAGCATCCGGCGGCCAAGAGCATGATTGAGATTGCACGCACACAGGACGAGGAAGTTGGCGATGGCACCACCTCTGTCATTGTACTGGCCGGCGAGATGCTTGCTGCTGCCGAGCCATTCTTGCAACAGCAAATACATCCGACAGTGATCATTCGGGCTTATCGGGAAGCCCTCGAGGATATTGTTAATCATTTGCAGACCGATTTGAGTGTCCAGCTAGATGTTAATGATAAGGCTAAAATGGCTGACGTGGTAAAGGCCTGCGTCGGCACCAAATTCATTGGCAAGTGGTCTGACATGGCTGTCAAGATTGCTTTGGATGCTGTTGAGACTGTTACTTTGAATGAGAATGGACGCTTGGAGGTGGATATTAAGCGGTAGGTGTTTGATGAATAGGGATCTGGTCTGATTATTAACTTTATATTATGATATATATAGCTATGCTAAGGTAGAGAAGATTCCCGGTGGCGCTATTGAAGAATCATGTGTGCTCAAGGGCGTTATGCTTAATAAGGATGTGACGCATCCCAAAATGCGTCGCTATATTGAGAATCCACGCATTGTGCTATTGGATTGCTCTTTGGAGTACAAAAAGGGCGAGAGCCAGACAAATGTTGAGATCATTGGCGAGCAGGACTTTACGCGCATGCTGCAAATTGAAGAGGAGTTTGTGCAGCGCGTTTGCGCTGATATAATTGCAGTTAAGCCGGATCTAGTGTTTACCGAGAAGGGTGTCTCTGATCTAGCACAGCATTATTTGCTTAAGGCGGGCATCACCGCTATCCGACGCTTGCGCAAAACGGACAATTTGCGTATTGCACGCGCCTGCGGGGCTACCATTGTGAATCGTACTGAGGAGCTGACAGAAAAGGATGTGGGCACTGGTGCCGGACTATTCGAGATCAAGAAAATAGGCGACGAGTATTTCACGTTTGTCACACAGTGCAAGGATCCCAAGGCCTGCACCATACTGCTGCGCGGCGCCAGTAAGGACATACTAAATGAAACGGAGCGCAATCTCCAGGATGCCCTGCATGTGGCACGGAATCTTGTGCTGGAGCCACGTCTTGTGGCCGGCGGCGGCGCTATCGAAATGGCTGCATCCCAGCTGCTGACACGCAAGCAGGTCAAAGGACCCTACACCGCCGTGGCTCACGCGCTGGAGATCATACCACGCACACTGGCCCAGAACTGCGGCGCGAATACCATACGCGCCTTGACCGCTCTACGTGCCAAGCACGCTTCACACACTGGCGCAGGCGTCTGTGCCTGGGGCATTGATGGTGAATCTGGCGAAATTGTCGACATGAATGTGAAGAACATTTGGGAGCCGCTTGCCGTCAAGCTGCAAACCTACAAAACTGCTGTGGAGACAGCTATTCTGCTGCTGCGCATCGATGATATTGTGTCTGGATCGAAGAAGCGCGGCGGCAACGAACCAACCAACCCGGCAGCCATGGCTCAGGGCCAAGAGTAGGCAAAGAACAACAAATACATGTGTATTAATAATGCTTAATATCTTAATACTTAATTTAACACACAAACCACCAAAACAAAACACACACACACCACACTACAAATGTCTAACATTTCGCCAGCTCCCTCACATACAAAATTCTTGTTGCATTTGCTCTCATTAACAGTACACAAATATATACGAAAATAAAACACGATTTATTCATGTAATACCTTAATTCTCTAAGCTTTCGCAACAAATTCGCGGGAACTATTATTAAAAAAGCTAGTGGAGCTGGTTATTGCTTATTTTGTTTAGTATATCTTGAAAAACATAAAAAGTTTATATAAAAATATACCCTTTTTGCCCATTATCAATGGGTTCAGGGTATAAGAACTATGACCAATGTTGCTACGGCAGTTCCATATACGGTCATGTTCGGGTGACTCCGGCATATGTACAGCAAAGAGTCGGAGTAAGCAGTATATTTAAAATGGAAAACTTAAAATAAAACTCGCTGCAAAGACCCTACTTGAAAAATGACTCATGGTTATGAGTATGTTTACATGTTGAAGGGTTGGCTACAATTTAAACCTGCTAGAGTATATAGTTACAGATCAACAGGCAAAAATTATCCTTGTTAGTTTATCTTTATTTTTTTATCGTATAAGCGGTCATCCATTAGCTTCAATACTTCCAAGCCAATGGATGTGAATTGGGGTTGTAAATAACGTGCAAACAGTTCTAAGCAGTTGGGCTCCACTTGATCTCTCTCCAGCTTCAGATATTGACGCAGCCAGTAAAGCAGTGGCGGTTTGTGGGAGTGCACAATGCTAGGCACGCTGAGCAGCAGTTCTATTCGTTTCAAGTCTGTGGCATATGCCCCATTGCTCTGGACATGGCATGCCAAATAGAGCACCTCATAGGGCTGCTTTTGTGAGGCATCCACTTGGCTCAAGTCGCTGATGAGTTTATGCGCCGTATTCAGCTTGTACCAGCGCAGTTTATGTAGCAAACGTAGTTGCCAACGGGGCATAAGCTGTGTTTCCAGCGTCTGTTGATGCAGGTTTGAGTTCGTGCACCAAATCGCAACCAAGGTGTGTTCATGCGTGAGATGTCCAAGCGGCAGCAATGCTAGCTGGTCGTTATCCATCATAGCATAGCCCAACTCCTGCTTGACGCGCTTCAGGCGGCGTATATATTTGTTACGCCAAGGTGGGTCAATCACGATTAAATCATAGCTTGGCCGAAGCTGCGGCAGCAACGTCCTTAACTGATCCACATTGTGGTTGTAAAAGCTGGCCCCGTGTGGTATGATGAAAGTGCTTGTCGGAGTTTGGAACGTTTGAAATTTACCACTCGTATTGCCTCCATGCAGCTGGGGAAGTTTGTACTCATCTTCCCAGAAGCGCGGGAGAGTTGACACTGTGTCCACATCTGCTCTTGGCAACAGCTCAAGGTACTCATTAATGTTATCCACTGCTGCATTCTTTGGTGCTTGGCTCAATTTGCGTTTGCGTTTTGTTTGGTTTTGTTGTGGCTGCTGCGTGGTTTTTGGTTGAAATTGAAACAACTGCGACTTTAGTTCATATGTATCACTGTTAGGCACTGCAGAGCTGTAGGCTTTATTTATGAGTTGCCTATGATCAAGTAAAAGCGCGTGTTTTTCTTTTTGTTTTGATTGCTGCAATTTTTGCATGTTGACCGTCTTAACATAACGATGTATCGATATTGTGTTATCGAATATTTGCTGTTAAAGTTACATTGATGCATTGATGCCGCTACAAACATTTTAACATTTATCTATCTATAGAATCTATTAATCTATAGAAATTAAGTTCTTCCCCGGCATGCTCTGCAACATGTGGGAGCATTTTCCCAATGCCTAAACTTGTATGGTAGCAACGTATAGGATTATGTTTATCATATCGTGGTAGCAGAAACATTGCAGGAGTGGTTTCAAAATTAAACTTTTTGGGGACCTTGTTTGTATCTATATTCATTTTGAATATATTTACTTGTTCCTGTTGCATTCTGGCAGCCAGTCGCTCTAGATTATCTAGAAAATTGTCGGTTTCAGCCGTTCCAAGTTTATAAGAGCTGTAAAACCCAAGAACAATGTCCGCCTGCTGTTTGCCGTAGATAAGATCATTGAAGTTTGCCAACTCCATGTCAGGCACTCGTCGCTTATCCTCAAATCTAAACTGTTGGACTAGTGAATCTGTCAATAATTGAGTGCAGAACACATTTAGCGAAATTGCTCAAGAAACAGGATTTCGATATCGATTTTGGAAACGGGGCAAGCTATCGATTATCGGAAACAAACTCGATCTGCGCATGGACTAGGAGGATCTACAGCTAAAATTTCAAGTCTCTAGCTCTTATAGGTTCTGAGATCCTTGCGTTCATACATACGGACAGAAGGACAGACGGACGGACGGACAGACAGACGGACATGGCTAAATCGACTCGGCTGTTGATGCTTATCAAGAATATATATACTTTATGTGGTCGGAGATGCTTCCTTTTGCCTGTTGCATACATTTCCACAAATACATTATACCCGTTTTACCCATTTTCAATGGGTTCAGGGTATAAAAACATCACTACTCTGTTCTTTTAGGTGATAAAAATTCTGTTGTGGCAAATCTAAAACAGAACCGGGGCTTAATACAACAGCCTGATATAGTTTGCCCTGAATCAGCATCTCACAGAAATGCTTAAGATATTTGTAGCTGAATAGCATTTGCATGGTATATGGTATATGTGATTATCCTGATCTATGCCTTAGAGTCGGGGTGGAGTATCCGCGCGATAGAAACCAAAAGCCTCCACTCTTAATGACTGATGAAGGGCACTTGTAGATTTTATATCTTGTACATTAATACTCATTGATAGATTGTCAATCAAAATAGTCCATTTGTTGAGATCTTTGTAATGGCGGTCAAAATAGAGTAAAAAAATCATAATTTTTAGAGTATTATTAGGGCGCAGATTAATTGACGAATAGTTCATCGTTGACGCGATTTCCGACCAGCCCTTATCCAAAATTTGTATCATCACCGTTGTTGGTAAATCCATTTTTCTCTTTGCTTATTAAAGAAAACAAGAAACGAGAAAGGACGGCTATCTTTGGCACGCCAAAGATTTAATACCCTTTCATAATGCTCAAAGTGCTTTGCCCGTATCTAAGAAGCACAGGGAAAATAGTTAATGTCGAGTGTGCTGAAGATATCTTGACAAACAAAAATGTTTTCCATACAAGAAACTAAATTTTCGAGCGATCGTTCCTATGGCAGCTCTTTGATTTAGTAGCCCGATGTAAATGAGATTTTGTATAAATGGAGGGAGCATGGTAAAACTAATAATAAAGCTATATGATATAGTGGATCCAGCTGGCTCCGACATATGTATTGCGTTCAACAGAAAGATGCTCTTCTGCAAAGTTTCATAAAGTTAGCTTTAAAACTGAAAGACTAGTTCGCATAGTATATGTTTTATGGGGTCGGATAAGTCTCCTAATTAGCGTTACACATTTCACGACAAATTTATAATACCCTTTGCAAGGGTATAACAAACTGAACGAAGTGAAGTTTTTAAAAAAATACTAATCTTTCAATTCCACAACAATCGGTTATAAAAGCTCACTTAACAGTGAGACCAAGTTAAAACAAAAATACCCTTCATAGTCAGGCAGGTATAGCATTCAAATTCTAAATACCTTTTTCAATTCATGTTTCTTTAATGTTTGTATAAAAAATGGCTGAAATCACAAAATAATTAAGAATTCATCCCGATTGCTTGCTTTCCACATCAATAAAACTAGTTGTTTACTTGTGCTCGTCACAATTAAAGTTTATTTATAATAACATATTGTAAAAGGTTAGTTTTTATATATATTCATATATCCGACAATGCAACTATTCGTTCACCTTTTTTGTTTTGCTTATATAATAGTTTAAAAATACCCTGGTATTGAACCGGCGACCTCTCGCTTGTTATTCCGACGCTCAGACCCTTGCCCAGACACCATAGTAGCACAGCCTCATGCCTTCACCTTTGAAAAGCACAATTTATGTGGCTGCGTTGCTTCAGATGTTTTGCATACACAAAGAGAAACTTCTGTACAAATTTCGGCTTCCCAACTTTTTCCGCTTGATCAGCAATGAGATTGGACATACCTTTTTATATGTACAGATAACTTAAAATATCGGTAGAATATAAAATATATAAAAATATACCTACCATAAGGCTAGTTTTATTTTGGGCTAAGCCGATCGTCAACATTTGTACACAAACCACTTTGAATTTAGCCAGATATCATGATACCATCGGCATATTTTCTCAGGCATATATTCCATACATTAAACATTTTTAATAATAATATGTGGAATGTATATAACAAAAAAAAAATAAAAATAAAAATTGCAGCATTTATATGTCCAGTGCCCAGAACTGGATAAATAAAACTAAACAACAGTGGCATTCCTGTATCGTCTATGCATTTGTTCATATAGTTTATAGGTTGGCGCATGGTTTAATCAGATACTTCTTAACATAAAACAAACCCGTACTTCTAAAACTAAAAACGATAACTAATTAACAGACAAACTATGCTTAGTATCGTTTACAGAGTAATTTGTAAATTGCATACAAAAATAGATTCTGTGCTGTGAACTTTTTCACTACTTAAGTGCTAAACAGAAAACTGTTGCGGCGCCTACCAGAGGAGCACCTGCCTAAGCTTGTCGTAAATGCTAAAATACAAGGCCGTTGTCAGGCTTGACTTAAGCAGCGTGGGAGCAACGCCCTTGTACAGACCCCATACGCCCTCCTGCCGCACCGTTAACTGAAGACAATCCCAAACGCCATTGCATTGAAGGGTACGTCCAAATGTTTGTCGATTTTGCTCAAAGCCTTGGATTTGCAGACGCTTCTTGATTAAATCAAACGGATACACAATTGTCTTGGACAACATGCCCGACGAGGCGCCCAGCACCAAAAGCGTCCAAGTAGGCAGATTGCTACGGTCGTCCACCTCGAAGAAAGTGCATGCCGATTCGCTGAACAAACGATAGGCCATAAAGTTGGTGCCCATCAAGGGCGCAATTTGCAACAGGGCCGAGGACAAGCCGCGGTACATTCCACGTGGTCCCTCCTGCCGCATAATGTCCGTGATGGCACGTGTTGCATTGCTGTAAACGAATTGAAGATTTATTAAAAATATAGGTTTAGATTAGTTAATATGCTGTATGTTACCGATATCCTTTGCTAGTGTCTTGGGCAATCAGGCGTGTGCGTATAACATCTAAAGGTGTTGAAATGATCACTGCTGCAGCGCCCGCTACAGCGCCGCACATAAAATTTGAAAGATGTGGGTGATCCTTGAGGTAGTTGGTTTGTTTGGCTACCAAGCTAAGCTGCTCGTATGTCCAGAACTGACAGATGCCGTACATAATGCTCAACACCTGGGCAGGATTGTGACCTTTCCAGAAGGCCAACAGGCCCTCCTCGCGATAAATGGTGCGCACAGCTTGAATAATAGACGTGTATTTAGAAGACTGTAATCGCATATCGGATTGTTTGCTTGGTGGGGCCAAGTTATTTTCTGATGTCCTGAATGGTTCCACCTGCAGCTGAAAGCGTATCTTGAGCACATCCAGGGGCTGACAGGTGGAACGTGTAATAGCGGCCGCCATGCCACCGGCAACAATTTGCTGCAGTTGCTCACGTGCGCTGTGTTTGCGACGTTGACTGACCGGTGTGGATGTGGGCGAGGCACACGCTGATACGGTCCCATTACTGCTAGTTACCGCCGGCGTCATATTGCTTGCTGTCTTTTCAACTAACTGTATCGATGTCAATGGCTCTTTTGGTGTGGCTGTGCGTGCGAGTTTTCGTGCTGATTTCACTTTTATTGCTGCGGCTGCGTCTTCAATGGCATTTCTGTAAATCATATAAACAACAACAGCGGCATTAATTTGCTGTTAGACAAACAAAATAGTTTTCAACTCTTCCGTTGTCGCTCTACTGAAATACTATTCAAGGTGCGCCCTGGTCTCGCATCAAATTGTTTGCACAGTCATCAAGTGATTGCCAAATTAATGTGTGAAAAAACGATGCGATGAGATGAAGATCGCAGCCGAACTTACAAGGTGTCATGCCCAGTGGAGCGCGTGTCAGTCGTTTGTTTCACTAGGCACCTCTTATGCCTGGTGTTGTGGTTTCTTTTTTCCTTTTGGTTTCGCTATGGTCGCATGCGCGCCAATTTTGACATAGTCTTCAATCAGACTTAATTCACAAATTCATTCATTCAGGGATGGGGGCATCTTGTCGGCAATTTCACTTTTGTTGTTGTTTTGTTGTCTGGTTGGCAGGGCTGATGCTGCTGGCAAAACATAGATAAAGCCGTTGCATTTGGTATGCATAACAAACGGAATGCCTCACCTTAAAAATATGCCAAATATCCACGAAAGTCGCTCGTCAATAAATTCGACTGTCCGCTGCCAGAGTGCAGTGTAAACTGTATAGCTGCCCAGCCGCACGACCACGACGCTTCTTCATTACAAATTACAAGTAACGGCCATACGATTGCGTCAAAACTTTCTTTTGCCCAGCGCTTGTGTGTGTGTGTGTGTAATAACTGTATGCTGCTGCAGTTTATGCGAAAGACTGTAAAAACCGGTTTTGAAACGATTTTCGGCTATAACAAAACAAATTGAAAGCTAAACTTGGCCTTAAGTTACGTCAAGTGCATTCCCGAAACAGCTGTTGCTGTGCGCTCCAGCTGAAAAACTAATACTATCTGCGTTTTTTTTAACGATATATCGATATATTTATATTGGCGTTGCCACCGGGCGTGCGCGCGACAATATTAATTCGAACTCTATCGAAAGTGCTTATACAAAATAATATAGAATACAAAATATATATAACTATTTCCAGCCTATATTGCCAGAGGCATCAGCAGGTGCACTCGGCGAGGGCTGATAGCCCGGGGGTATGCTAAAGCCGAGCACTTCAAAACTGTTGCCACCAGCAGGTACAGCTGCGTGCGTTTGCACAGGATACGGCGGCGTCTTGTGAGCTGGAACAGTCGTCGGTTTTGCTACTGGCGAAACAGGATTTGGTGTGTAATGCACTGGAGCTGCTGGCGATGTGTCCTCGGCTTTCGGATAAAGACTAGGTACAGGTGATTTGGCACCATTGGCGCTTACAGGCTGGCCATTAAACAAGTAAACCGGATAACGTGGCTTAAACGTGTTGGACTCAAAGTGTTCAGTGCACACATCCTCTTGAAAATTCGGTGCAGCTGCGGGGATAGAAAAATTCCCTAAACACAGGCTAATATATAAGTTAGATGCCGCTTACGCAAAGCTTGATAGCTGCCATTTGTGCTCGGTGCCTGCAGCTTCTGCCCGGGACCCTTATCGTCAGCGCTGCCCAGCAACGGCACTGTGCCAATGACCAGTGGAAACTCTACCACCAAATCCCCGCCGCCGTGCAAACGGAATGTTTTGGCTATAAAACGAAGCGTGTAGCTAACCCGAATGGGATCTCGGTCGCTCAGTGTTGTTGGTGTTGTGGGTGGGACCAGTAGGTAGTCATCGAATTGCGCCTTATTATGTTTGTCGACCTCGCCACAGTGTTTATCGGCTATACGCGCCTCCGTAGTTTTAAACTGCTCCTTATCACCAGCTTTGCCGCGATAGGTGACATTCTTGAACAGACGCACTTTCACATCCTGGCACTGCACATCTGACTGATTGTCTAGCACAATGTGAAACTGTATTTTCTGGCCAGGCACATAGGCGCCGTAGGAGGTGCTCGCATCCATGACCATTGGCTTATTACCGCCGAATATTGAGCCCCACCAAAAGGTTTTCTCCTCAATACGCTTCAGGGGTTGCTGAGCATAACAGAAGGTAATGATTAGTATATTCAAATATTATTTTTAACCCGATGTTGAACGTACCAAATGCTCCCGCTTCACATTTAAATCGTTCGGCAGTATAACCGTAAAGCATTGTTTGAATGTATTATTATATCGCACGGCTCGATCTATAGTCAAGGTCACCTCGTGCTTTACCTGTCCATGCGTGCCGTTAAAAGATGTGGGCGCCTGGGGCGGTATGGTGCTTTGAAAGGGGAACACATACTTGCCCTGGGGCAGCTCCAGCTGCGACCCACCGCTCTGTCCATACACATACTTATCGCTGCTATAGTAGATCTCAGTGGCAGTGTGCGTTTCTAGAGCTTTAACTAGTTTGCCATCGGCACCGGGTTTTTCGACGCTTTCCTGCCAGCGCGTCTCCACAAAACCATTCACGGTTATATATATAGCTGTATGAGAACAGGAAGAGAGAGCAGATGGGGGCTTGAGAGTAATTGGCTTAATTGAATTGTAATATTATTAAGCTGAATGCCATGTGGGCAGTCTACGGATCAAGCTGCGTTTCAGCCAAGTTCAATTGTGCTTAATTCGAATTTATTTGACATGGCCCTGACTTTTTATAGAATCATATTCTATTTGCGGCCTATTATAAAACCAGTTTGAAGCATAATTTTTTGTCTTTCAAGTTAATTTAAGCCAGCCACAAAAAAATCTAAAACCTAAAACTAAGCATTTTGTTATTGTTCTCAAGCTCTACGCTAATGTTATTTCATTCTCCAATTTATAACGAAAAGTTAATTGTTCGTTTACAAATCAAAGTACAGCACAAGTTTAACTTTAATGCCCAATATTCATAACAAATAGCAACCGTATAATTCGAAGAAAAACTAGTTTTTTACTCTCGCTACAATATCAAATAGCCGACAGAGAATATATGTATGTGTGTATAGGCATATTAACATTCATATATATATATATATATGGCATAAGCCACCGGCACAATAACAAAAGAAATACATAACAACAGCAACAGCAACAATGACAACAACAACAACAACAACAATGACGGCTCGAATACTAATGAAGCGTCTGCCCCAAGCCCAAAGCATTTCTATACGCAATGGAATTGGATGAGGAAGGGAGCACCATGACGTCATGCCATCCACAAGCACAACGAAATATTATTTACGTCTTGGGCTACACACTTACAGCGTATGGTTTTTGGGCGCTCTGTGATAAGCTCTGCTGTGCCGGATACTACCTGTCCAGCATAGTAGACGCCCAAGATACTATCGAAGCTAAAATTCACCTTGCTACTCATCCTTTGGGTCGTTATTGGGCTGTGTAGATATACGTATATAGATATATGGACCTTGGTGACAGGCAGTGTCAGGATATGTGCTTAAAATGGTGGTATGTTTGTTTGTATTGACTGTGGCAAGCAACGCGGAACACACACGAGGTGAGGACACAACGACCAACTCATGCGGCCACGACCACTGGACGCGACAAGCTACAAATTAATACTGAAGCAGAATCCGATTAATAAATTATCTTATGCTCTTCGGCAATGCGCTCTGTTTCTGTGCGTGGATTCTTCTTCTTGTCGAATAATCGGGGAAGAACCTGCTTACAAAATTACAACCCTGCCAATAATTCATATTTTTATTTGGTATTGTGCAAAATATAGTAAATGAGTAAATAAATATTTATTCTGAACACTATGCTGCTTATCGCATTTTTAAATGTTAACTTTCAGCGCGTCAACTGCAAGCAAGGTGGCAACACCGTTTTATGTTTAGCGCCAGCTGATTTGTAAAAGTTATCGCTTATCGTTATCGTGTGGCAAGCTAAAACAAAAGCAACAACGTTTCTAGTTACTTTTCATGAATTATTAAAAATATTTGCCGTTGTTAATGTAATTTAAAAGACCTGAGTGCGCGCAAATGTAATTAACATCCCGCTACATATTATCAGTTAAAGTGTACGGCTCAATTCATTCTCTAGTTGATTAAAAGTGCCCGAAGTTGTAGTTGTATTTCTGCACAGTGATACCAAAGCGGCCGCTCAAATGTGGCGTTTTATGTGTTATTTTTGGATGAGTATTTAATGAGAGCAGCAGCATGGAAAGCGAACGACTATGCATTCGACTGGACAATCCAGAACGCATTTTCTATGCCGGGCAGGTCATACGCGGCGAGATTTGGATGAATCTTAACAAGCGTACCAAAATAAGAGGTAAATTTTTAATTATTATTGTTATTTGTTATTTCACAACCGGAGCTTGCATCATGAGTGAGTCAGGCCCTGCCAGAGCACAATTTGCGGTCAGTAGTGAAGTTTTCTGATTTTGTTGTACCCATTGTCATCGTGGTTTCGTTATGGCCGCATTGGCATAAACAAAGAAGATGTTTAACAACAACAACAATACAAACAAAGCTCTGCAGCCGTAGCCATTTTTTTACGTTTAGTTTCTCTTGGTTTGTGCGAGATTCTGATTCTGCATTCTTTAAATTTGTAATTGTTCATCGATAAGTGCTCAATTGCCTGCATTCGGTAATTTCTCTTCTTTTTTGTGGGGTCATTTGATTCAGGAAATACTACGCGCGGGTTCAGTTAGATAGCGGCGAGCAGGGTGCAGGTGTTGTGTGCGAGTACGCGTATTCCCTCGGTATGTGCGTGTGTATGTACTAAAAATGCCGTAATAATGGCTGAAGCACAAAGAGAGCTTCGCTCTCAATACAGTACTGGCTAGAAAATAGTGAACACGTACTGCATCGCTCTTGCTATTAATGTCAATTGACAATGTCAATAGAGAAGATTTTAATGATTGGAAAGGTCGACCATCATTCTTTTTAACACGCGATATACAACAAAAAATATTAAAATGAACTATAGTTGTTACAATTCAAATAAGTCATAACTTCTATTAAAATAAATAGGTTTATTATCAATGCACAATATTTAGCAGCTGCTTTATACTACAGCTGAAAAAACAGCCGGTTATTAAATAAGTATAAATTTCGTATTTATTGTCATCAGTTTTATAAGTTGCTACACTGCATTCCTTTGCTTACACTTACAAAGTTTCAAAATCAAAACAAACACCTGCATATCATAGTTGCTGTAAGGTAAAACGCCTACAGAAAGAGAATGAAAAAGAGAATAATGTGGCGTCCTTCTGTTTACTAAACTTCATTATCATTAATTCTATTTGACTAAACGATTTTGTGTATGTGCGCGTGAGAGAACTTCGTGAGCGCCACACTGCACAGCTGTCGTGCCCTACACACCAACAAGCAGGGCATATAAGGTTGCCGCATATGGGAAGCCACAAAGCGTACAAGCTGGTGTTCTACATCAAGTGTTTTGTGTTACGTAGCCTTAATATGGTTTTCGCCATATCTCTTGGGGCTCCATGTTAAAATCAGCAAGTTCGTTATCAATAGGCAGTATAAAACATAAAAAAAACTATTTATTATCAGAGCACCTACTTGGAAGCTTTATACAAGTACATATATATATATATATATATATATAATATTCATATCAAAACAAAACATTTTTATTAGGGGAATGTTTTTGATGGTTGTAGCACATTATCAGTGTATGCACATGTATGGCAAAAGACAAATACATTTGGACACATTTTACTCTTTTGATTCGTTTGTAGTTTATAAGGCTTCGCAATTACATTTAATTTGTTACAATGAACCGTAAATCCCCCTTTTAGCCCCACCCCACTGCGCATAATATATATCTAATACATATGTTAGGCCTTAATTGAACACATCTTACTCCTCGTTAGCAACAGCTGCCTATTTATAAGAAACAAAAATTTGTGCACATAATTGAACTGTTGTTCTCTTTTTGCCATAATGCCACCCTCTTAACCCTTGTTGACTTTGTCCTTAAGAAAGCGCTCGACACGAGGCCAAATTTCTTTGGTTTCGCGACCTTTGAAACTGGTTACCAGACCACGTTTCGCATACCAGGCCAACACTGGGCCCATCAGCTCATCGTAGAGCTTTAAACGTTTGGAGACCACCTCAGGCTTGTCATCCTCGCGTTGGGTCAGCTGCTCGCCCGTCACATCATCTTTGCCGGCCACCTGAGGATCATTGAAGCCGATATTGTACACACGTCCGGATGGTGCGTGTATCCAGCGATGTTTTACACGCTCGATGATCACATCATGTGGAATGTCTAAATTGATAACAGCATCGATTTGCTCACGCGCCGACAAAATGTCCGCTTGGGCACTGTTGCGCGGAAAACCATCCAGAATGTAGGACTTGTTGCCAACCTCTGTGATGCGGGCCAGCATTGTCTTAGTCACTATCTCATCGGGCACCAGTTGGCCGGAGGCAATATACCGTTGTGCCTTTTTGCCCAAATCCGTGTTGTTGATAATATTTTGTCGGAGAATATCGCCCGAGGAGATGTGCAGAAAGCCAAAAGTCTTGACAATGCGATCCGATATGGTGCCTTTTCCTGAGCCAGGAGCTCCGATTATCACAGCACGAAAGATTTTCGTATACATTTTGATTATATGGTATTTTTGTTGAATTTGCGCTGCAAGAGATATGAAAAGAAATACGAGTTAAGTTTTGTGATTATTTGTCTATTTTGATAACAGGCTAAGAGTCTCAAATTATTTTCTTTTCTGTTGCTAAGGCAATTATTGAGAATGTAGTTATTACCGATATGTACAAAGAATATCAACACATGCTTAAAGCTAGCTTAAACTCCCTTTAAAAAACGTAAAAATGTCTCAAAACTCTGAGAAAATTGTTGTCTCTGTAGGCAGTGATACATAAGCAAAATATTTATGTATAAAGTTTTTCGTTTTAACATATTGTTTTGCTAAATTAGCTGACTCCAATATTTAATATAAATATACTTTTAGCTTCTAGATAACGCTTAACTATTTTTGTCTAGCAAGCGCTTATAAATCGTAACTGTGGTAATCTTTATTTTCATTCACGCCTGTTCAAACACATGGCCTTTGAATTGACATAAGCTCAACATGGCAACAACAATGTAGCGCAGCCAAAACAACAACCACAAGCATGGCTTTTTTCAAGTTCTTTAGTTCTTTGTCTTTGTGTAGTTATTGCTGTGTTTATTGTTGTGTTTAGTTGTTGTTGTTGTGGGTGCGCTCTTATCGTTCAAAGTCCAAACAAAAGCCAATGTCGCCGCGTGTTGTTTTTTTCTGCACTTTTCGTTTGCATTCGCAATTTTCTTGCATTGCGTAGTTTACTGCTCCCGTTGTTCGTATTGAACGAATGCAGCGCTTATGTAAATTTGCAGTGCCAACAAAACGATGCTTTCGTATCTTACTTACCCAATTATTCTTTTTAGATTTATTGTGATATAATAATCGCTAAATATATTTTGCTACCTGTTACGCGTGTTTATTCGATTATAATTTAAGCTCACGTACTAATTACAATAACTTGTCGCGTTTATTATTCTAAATCAAAGTCTTGTGCGCGAACAAATACATGTACACACACACACAGAAACATAGGCACACAATCAGACGCACATATTCCCCCCTGATGTGGGCTCCAAAAGCTGCTTCTGCTGCTGCCGGCAGGCAAATATCAACTGAATGCGGACAGGGGTAACACGCTTTATCTCGGACTCAGTTTGAACTTCGTTTGGCGTCCAGACTTTTTATGCCCGCTGCTCGTACGATGTTCAGCACCAACTGTGGCGCACCAATACAGCTGTAAGCACTTTTGCGCTCTCTTTGTTTGGTGTGGGCGCTGTGTGTATGGGTGCGTAAGAGAGCGTCAACTATTGTGAACAGCCGGTTTGCGCAATCTCGATTTGTTTGTTGTGTTTGTAACTATTCGTGAGAGGAACGAAGCACGCGTTTCGGAATAAATAGAAATACATACGTCTGTACATGCAGTGCGGAAGCAACTGGCTAGGAAAAACGAATCAACTGTTGATATCGGTAACGATTCTGGGATATACCCTGAAAACAAATGCCCAAAGGGGTATATTTGGGTGTACTTTATAACTACATTCGAAATGTTTTACAAATTTGTAAACATGTTTGCAACTTTATCGATATTATTTGTACGTTTGATACCAAAATGATCGAATATATTAAGGATTTCAATATAATGGGCGCTCGCAAATTGGAAATCGTCTGTTCCAGTGTTTAAAAAAAAAACAGCATAGAATTAAAAAAAAATTTAATTACCCTAATTGGAAAAGTGTTTAATAACAAAATAAAAAAACAACAAAAATGCTGTCAAAAATAAAATTGTAATTTTAAAAAATTGAAAAATGGGAAATTCAGTTTTTAATTTCTGGACAAGTCTAAATTCTGGCAATTTTAATTTCCGAGAGTCTAGTGCTGTATTAATTCTGAAAAATATCTTATTTTATTATGGCTGTGCATTCAATAAAAATTTTAATTTTTAAAATTTTTTTTTCGTTTTTATAATGTTGCTTACCTTTGCTGATATAAGGATTATAACTTGAAACCCGTTTAAAGTTGCAAACAATTGTTTTTTGTTTTTATATCTGGCGTAAGATATACATATATTCTCATGAATTTTCAAAAAGTTTATTTACATTTATTGACGGTTATGAAAAAAGATTTCTTCTTTATCTGTAATGCATGCAGATCATGCAAATTGCTTCTTAAGCATCTTTATTTTGGTGTCCATGTTTGTGTTAATGGGGGCTATCAGATATTAATTACATTTTGAGTGTATACATAGAACTACGTATAAAGGGAAACTTAACACTGTATGTGCCTATACTTAAATTCTAACCGCTGTCACTGGTAGCGTTTGTTGATTTCTTTTTAAGTATATCCTTGTCGCTCTCAATGATTCCTTGCTTGCGCTCCTTTTGTGCCTCTTTGATCATTTCGTCCACCTCTTCGATGGTGGGTCCATCACCAGGAGGGCTCACGCTCCGCTCGGGACCCGAACGCCTGCCATTATGACGGCTGTCAAAATTCCAACGATTCTGAAACCGTCCACGACCGCGTCCACGTCCGCGCGGCGTGAATCGTTTTGTATGATGTCGCCCGGGACTAAAGCTGCGTGAACGTGAGCGAGTGCGTCGATAGCGAGTGGCCGGCGAGGGAGTCCGTCGAGGCACAAACGGGGAGGGTGTGCGTCGGGCTACAAATGGCGAGGGTGTGCGTCGAGGCACAAACGGCGACGGCGTGCGACGTCCTCGGCCAAAGGAACGTGAGCGGGTACGACGATTTCCAAAGCGTTGCTTATATCCACGCCCCCCTCTAAAGCGTGATCTGCCTCCTCCATAACGTGAAGGCGAGTAACTACGACTGCGACTGCTTCTACGACTACGGCTACGGCTAGGTGTGCGTCGTCTTCTAGATCTTGAGTAACGTGAACGGCTGCGACCGCTCCTGCTCCTGCTGCGAGAACGCGAGCTGCCACCGCGCCGTCGCAATGAGCGTCTGTCGCGGGAGCGGCTTCGACTGCGTCGTCTAGGCGAGCGACTGCGGCTGCGACTATGCGAATGCGAGCTGAGTGGCGTGGCTAAGCGCAGCAATCCAAATTTATCCATTTGTAGCGGACGCTTCTTAATTTGAAATGAGAGCTTCTGCTGTTGTTGCTCCAGTTGCTCCAGTTGCTGCAGTTGCTGATGCTGATGAATATGAAACTTGGGCGCCGGCGGCGGCTGCTCATCATCCACAATTGCCGCAGCGGCGGCATATTTCGAAGTGCTGGGTCCCATCATTAAACTGTAATCAACTGCCGATGGATGCTTCCGCATTGTGGTGGATGCAGGCGGTGGTGGTGGCGGTGGTGTTTCCGAGCGTTCCCTACTCTTAAAATAGTTTTGCAGCTGGGCCTTCAGCTGGGCATCACTGCTGCTGCTGCTCATGAGCCTGCAAAGGTTTTAGCAAAAAAGAAACGTGTAAAATATGCACAAAAAAGACAAGCACTCACTTAGCATACTTATTATTCCGGCTAATACTTCATGCATAGATGAGCGCAAGGATAAAATCAATTCGATTGCGGGTACTTAAAACGGGTCAATGGGCCCAGATCATAACTAGCAAAATTGCAGTGTTTGGTGACTAACTGTGACTAGCTCCAAAAAATATATATATATATGCATATCCAAAGGATGAAGCCGTTCAGATTAATGAACGATGCAGGAATCCAATATACAATATGAAGGTAGTAGTCAACAGGTTTGCCAGTCATCTTTTTATGATCAAGGTTTTGACCCGCTTAACATAAGATACACGCAGTTACCTGAACGCCTCCGCATAGTCAATTTTCTTGAGCATTTCCAGTGCAGCCTCTGTTGTTGTCATTGCATCAACTTCATCCGCCGACTTTGATTTGGATTTCTTGAGATCCCTGCGATCCTTGTCCTTCTTCTTTTTGCCTCGCTTTTTGGATTTTTTGTGCTTGCTGGCCTCGCGCAACAGCCGGCGGACACTGCTCATCGTCTCATCATCGTCCAGCTTGAACTCGTTAGCTGATAGGGCATCGCTAACGGCGTGCTTGTTCCGCTCTATTGGCAAATGAACGTCCCTGGAGCGCGATTTGCCGGCTAAAATATACAATAGGTTGGTTGTGGTAAATTCAGTCATGCCTGACACTTACGCTGCTCCTCGCTGTCATTTTCGTTGTCACTGGCACTTGATGAGCTGGACTCGTCCGAGGAGCCAATGGTGATGGCAGTGCCAGCAGCGTTGGGCAAATTGAGCAGCTCAGCGCCATGCTGTATGGGCCTGAGATTGGAACTGGTACCAAGTGCAGCTGATCGCTGTTGCTGCAGTGCATCCAGCGAGATGCGTGCCTGTTCATGCTGTGGCAATAGGTTCAAGCAATCGCTGTAGGCCTTGATAGCATCCGGAATGCGATTCTCCTCCTCATAGCTGCGTCCGAGTGCCACCAGGGTTTCGCCCATATATTTACGCGCATTCACATGGTACTTATTCAACATTAGCGCCTTTTCAAAGTCTTTCAGACCCTTCAAGAAACTGCCCCGATTCGCGTATAGCGCCCCGCGCGCCACCAAACCCTCGACATTGCGCGGATCAATGTTTAGGGCCTTGTTTAGGCATTGAAAGGCCTCAACTTGTTGGCCATTCTTAAAGTGCTCAATGCCGTCAGCTACGGAGCTGATTTTAGAATTAATTTGCGTACGTGTGTGGGTGTATGCAATGGATATATGGACAATTATACATACATATTTTGATGCATGTTTTAGCAACTAAAATGCTTCAAATCACGGCTGGTCGCTGCTGCTCGCATTATCAGTGAACTATTCAAAATAGTGTCTATATAACCTTGCTTATCAGCGCGCTTTGCGATCAGCCGTGATTTGAAATTATAACACTTACCGAAATGCCCATTGTGAGGCCTGTTTCTGGCGCAGTTCCAGCGCATATTCAGCCTCGGGAAAGCCAACTTTGATGCTGCTCATCAATGTTAGATTCTCGTTAGGTTGCAGTCCATTGAGCTGAAATAGCACATCATAGTTGGGATTCTCAAACTCCAGCGCTGCATTCAACTGATCCTCATAATGTGGCGCACTCGATGGCTCCTGATTATGTATTTGACTAAGCGCATATTTGATTTAATGGAAAGACTCTTTTGCACGTGACCAATCCACATACCGATAGTAATTAGGAAGAGCCGAGAGATCGCATAGGCCCAGTTTCAGATCGGGCGTTTTATTGTACACACCCATCATGCCTAAAGTCAAACGCTCCACATCAGCAGATACGTTGCAAACTTCACAGCGTATGAAATCATTTATTGCAAATGACCGAGGATTGCCCTGTTTGTCCAGCGGTAGTGGACCCCAATGGTCCTGCATAACGATGGCCTGAAAAAATATATAATATTAATAATGAATTTAAGTTGTAGAAGGGAACGAGATATTGATAACCAACCTTAATGGGCATATCGGCCAAATAGAAGTGCAAAGGTTCTCCTGTGCACAAGGGCTTGACCATTATACGGTTCGCATTGGCCATAACCTTTTGCACAGAGGCAAACACGATGTCGCCTTGCTTGAGTGCACCTATGCGATATGCCCAGGCCTTGCGTTTGTCCTTTACATTTAAATAAAACTCAAGCGGTGGCTGCTGTGCGATGCAGTTGCTCATTTGTGTTAGCCATGATTCCTCCATCACATTGCCCACCAACTGCCGGTCATACAAATCCAATGCTTTACGTGCCAGAAACTGATGAATCTTCAAGCGTTTGGCTCGCTCCTGAAATGTAAAATACTTCTGCCGCTCCTGGTACACACTGTAGTTGGGCTGCGTCAGATTTAGTCGGCGCAGGTCCTCAATGCCGCGCTCATCGTCCCAGATTTTCTGCAATGGCTGGCCATGATAGCAGAGTGCGCGTGATATATAATTGGCATTCATATTTTCAGCGGGCACACGCAATTTCTACTCCATTACAATTTTCACTGGCTGGCGTCCTGAAGTGCGAAAAAGAAAGAAAAAGAGGAACGCATGACAATATTTGCGGCTCGCCTATAACACAATAATATACATTTGCCTGTGTTGCAGCAAAATGACTGAAGAGATTATAGATTGGTTTGTTAGATTTACTTGCCTGCTTAAGTTCAGATAATAAAATTAAATGCCTTTATATATTTTTTCCAATGCCCGAAGAAAATCGTGTTTTCTGTTCAGCAAACACGTGGCAACTCTGGTATTTTGAAAGACACATACAGAAGGTTATCGATATTTCGTGGGCAGCTACGCCTTAGCGATTACAGTTGCAGAAATTAAAATTCTATAACGAAAGACACTGTCAATTGTTGCATTGAATAAACATCGATTTTTGAACATACAATTTTAATTAAATATATAAAACTTCAAACTAAATATTATGTTTATAGTTCAAAATAACTACTGGTAGCAGCGGAGCACTTTATTTTGTATGAATTAAGTCAAGGCGCGAACCATGAGGCCGAGTGCATTGTCATTAGTTGGCAACGCGGTCTGATATTTAGTTCTCGAATAATACGCTAGACGGCGCTTTTGAAACTATTTAAATTTAAAAAACGGTTAGTAATTTTTTGTTTTTCCCCTACAGCCATAAAAATTCAGGTAACTGGCAAAGGCAAATGCAAATGGATGGAAATCTTGCGCAAAAATTCCAACAACAATGAATACACGCGCAGCTTATTTTACACCAGCAAAGAGATTTACGAGCATAGCGAAACTCCGCTTCCCGAATTCGAACCGCGCGGCCTGGAACTGTCGCCCGGCGAGCACACTTTCAACTTCAATGTGGCACTGGGCCGTCAGCTGCCTTCGAGCTTCCGGGGCAGCTATGGCAGCATCAAGTACAAGATGCGTATACTCATACAAAGACCCTGGACCTTCGACGAACGCCACACCATACCATTTACGGTCGTAAAGAATATGCCCCTGCCATCGACATATCGCAGCAATCCCACTCCGCTGGAAAAGCAAATCACCAAGACAATTAGCCTGTTCGGTACACGACCCATTACCATGTTGGCTCTGCTGCCCGAGGACTTTGCCGTGCGAGGTGAACCGTTGCGCATTTGTGTTACCGTCATGAACAACAGCACAACGAATGTGGAAAAGCTGCGCTTCAAGTAAGTGTTGGGCATGTACCTGTCTAAGTTAACGTTCAGTTAAATATGTTGTTAAACTAGGTTTGTATTTTCAAACATACGTACATCCACAAAAAGACACATGTACACTGTGGGAAATGGATTCTCTCTTCTGTCCGATCACAATATAAAATTATCGGTTTGTGGGGAGGTATTTAATATTGGAATATTCTCTATAAATGCCAACATGGGCATCGCTCATTGCGACATCTGAAAGCAGCACGATCGTAGAGGGAAAGTAGGTCTCTAAGCTTAATTGTCAAATCTCGCGGAATCTTTGGGCAAACACACAATCCAAGTAGGCATTCAACCTTCCACACTTTAACAAGAACAGGATAAGGGTGGTGACAGGAGCTATAAGTATTACTTCTGGGGCATCTGCGGGAACTTAGAGAAGACAGAAAACATCCAATAGCTCCTGTGTGATTCTTCTGCACTTGTGAGAAAATGGTTGCGAAAATAGATGAGAAATCGTTAGTCAAAGATCTTTGCCACGGGGGAGCTGGCTCGATTTGTCTAGAGACGCGAACTGGCCTAGGACAACCCAAACACTCACAGAAAATATTCCGCTACTCACCCCAGGCTAATAACGAGATTTGAATCCTCTTATTGCAGCATTTTGCAGTACGTCACCTACTACAGCCATGTGCCATTGCGCGTGCAAAAGGTCGAGTGCATCGCGATTGCCAACAAGGAGACGGGCGCCGTCGCCAAGAAAAGTGAGCGCAGCTTTGCCCACGAGCTGCTCATGCCGGACACGGCACAGCCTACGGATGAGCAGTACAGTGGCGTCATAACTATAGCCTATGAGCTGCGTGTTGAGGCTGTGCTGCGCGGCTTCTTTAAAAATTTGGTGCTTAACTTGCCTTTCAAGGTGTATTCGCAGGATGTTTCTGCCAGACTGGGCTCCGTGCGTCCATCGCTGCCGCCGCGCCCCGACGACGGGCCACCAGGTCCGGATGACGCTGCCGCCACACCAGGCAATCCCTTTGAGCCGACAGCTGCTTTGTCTGTGTATCCAACGCTAGATTCTTCCATTGGCTCGCCATCGCATTCATCGGTATACAGCGAATGCAGTTCCCTGAACTCCACCACATCGGACTCAACGCTGAGTCCGGCGGTTGGTGGCGTCGAGTTGTCCTACACATCTGGCTCGCAATCTTCGCAGTTCGGCAGCCCCTCGGCTCGAGCTAGCTTGCGCAGCAGCTCGAATGTGCCCTACATGCCTTATTCATCCAGCCCACTGATGGTGCAGTCCTATCCACCGCCACACTTACCGCCGTATCCATTGCCAGAATCGCCGCAGTACACGCTGCTCGCTCTGACGCCTCCGCCAGCGACGCCAGGTGGACCACAGCCGCAGGCTGGCGGCGGCTATAGCCAATTGCCATCCACCTCGGGGGCGTCCGGATCTTATCTGCAGTCACGCCAAACCGGCGGCGCGCAGGCTTTGCGTAAGTTTTTACTAAAAGTTTATTTTGGATTTTATTTGAAACTTTGTAATCTATTGCAGCTCCCTCCTACGAGGAGCTCTTTGGCAGCGCCCATGCACCGCCGGAGTCGCCCAAGTGAGATGCAATCATTGCCGAGCCCCTATGTAGTTCATTGCCGCCCAGTTATATCTAAGCTTTGCCCGGAAATGCTTCAGGTTTACTTTAGAGTGCTTACAAGCATAACTATTAACTATATTCTGGAGTTGTGTATCTCAAACAAATGTTACAAAACGTATCTCGAATGAGCAAATCGTAACGAAACGAACAATGCCATCAAATTTTCACACAAAAACAAACATATATTTACAATACGCGTCATTGTAAATCAGCGCAGGAAATATATGTGTAAAATAGTTTCATTAACTAACTTATTGATAAGTTTCGCATTAGACCGTAAGATATCCAAATGTAAGTTTGCATCAATTGATCAGCAAAAACCTTGCCTTTGTGTGGCTGATTAGACTCGTTTATACTAACGCCAATTTTGTGTTCGCACCTTTTTAAAAGGCGTGGTAGCAACAGACTTTCAATATCTACCGAATAGTTAGCTTATTGGCTTATTCATATTCTAAATCGTGACTAGATTTAAACCATTTTAATCAATTATTTTAAATTAGTTAAACGAAATTTACCCAAATATCGTTAACGCAATTTGCCTGAAGAATCATAAAGAATTTTATTTATTTTTTATATTACTATACTATAAAGCACAAACTTTAATTTTTTTCCATACAGTATCTTTCAATTTAACAAATTACAATTTTTCCCAAAAAAATGTTGAGACAGCTTTAAAAAAATCGGTTAATGGTTAATCCTATATTATTTATGACAGCCAACTGTGTGTGCATTTTATTAAATTAAAACAAAAACATTTCTTTCAAAATCCTCATTTTCTTTAATATTTATTGAAAGGTCACCAAAACAATCAACAATTAACACTCATCGATGACTCAATGTTTGTTTTAGTCCATTCACTCAACCATTTTCAGCAAATATTTGTTGTTATTTATTTTTTGCACCACATTTAAATAATTATATTTATATATTTTACTCGAATACGTACAGCTAAAGTGAACAAATGCGAAATGTTTTGATCAAAAAGCAAAAATGTGAACTGATCGATAATCGATATGCAAAACCAATGTATCGATCGATATTTGTCCTATGCAAAGTAAACAATTGAGTTGTAAGTTGCACAAACCAAATCGTAACATAAATTATTTCGCTAAGGTGCTTTATTAATTATTCAGCGAATATTTTTGGAATATTTTTATTGCTGTTTTTTTTTACATTTGATTTATAAACGCAATGGCGCCAATAAAATGTTTACATACAAGAAATATAATTATGGCACTGAAAGCTCTGGTCTTTTTATTGGGCTAATGAATATGGAGGTTCCAGTCTCTGAGTATCTTGTTTAGCACTTATTGGGAATAACATTTTTCTTAAATAGTTCTGTCTACTATGGCTTTCAGCTTATACTTGGCAGCATCTAGCCTGCAATCCGAGCCGGTATTCTCGTTGATTTGTTGCCTGCACGACTGGCCTACTTAGGCAACTTGTCCAACGAAGACTCTAGTTAAATTTTTGCCATGCAACACTTATAGCGACAACAAGTTCTAATTTGAATCCATTTTAAACAGGGTCTTTGATTTTACCCATCCTTTTTTTTATTTTGACACGGATTTTCTTTTCCTAAATTTTTAACTCGATAAAAACTTATATACCTGGCGCAATTTTTATTTGAATATCCCGGTCGAGCAATCTGGTAAGGTTTTAAATTTGTGTCTTGGTGCACAGCAAGCCCCAAATCAAAATTCGTAATCTTATTGTGCCCCATCGCAAACGGGTCAACAAGTCAGTGGGGCGTTTTGCCGTGTGGGTCGCCCGGCCCAGAACTGACCACCTACGCAAGTCGTTACCTGAAATACAAACGGTGTATTGTTACGTGTACGTGTTAAATTACAATTTCAAGTGCTTGAAGGAGCAGTGCGTTCACGCCCCACTCTGCCTATCCCGGCGCCAGAGTGTAGGATAAACGTGTGCGGTTTTCTACAACAAGCAACGGAAGTGTTAAGTCAGCTGTAATTGTTTTCCCACTTTTTGTTTCGAGGAACAACGACGACGAAACAACGACAATTTAGTTTTTTCTCCCTCCCCCCCCACACTTTTGGCATAGTCTTAGTAACCATAAATTATATTTCATATAGGGTATATTTGCGGAGGGAGTCGAGGGTGCAGAAGCGGGTGTCTGCATGGGTAGCATACATAAACAAAATTGTTAAATAATAGCAACATTTAACGGAAGTGTACTGCCTCTTATTCAGGGACCAACAACACGCGCGACAAACGATCGAGCACTCGGCTCTGGTATTTATGTCAAATTATACAGGTGTTAAGGGGCGACTCTTGACGCACGTGAACTGGCCCCTTTGCGTCTTGGGGCTCCCCCAGCAACCCAGCTGCCCAACTGCCTAGCTCTTTAATGTCTCAATCCTTGTTGCTCCATGCCAAACATTTAAGGTAAGAAACAGACTTATGCCACGTAACATTCGACCAATTTAATGATTTGATTTTGACATTAAAAACGTGCCACTAGCTGATATTAAGTATACGCCATATGTGACCAACAGAAAAAAGATTAGAAACACGCACATTAAAATAAACTGATAACTTATGTCTATTTGGCTGAACAGTAAGCCAGTAAAAAGCTAACCAACTTGTTCATGAATTGTTATTTCAATGTCTCTCAGAGATTTCAAATATGTTTAATTATAATTGAATTAAGAGAATTAATAATAATAAAATCTAGATATTTTGTTTTTTGAGTAGATTGGTCAACTTAGATAATTAAAAGTGGCGCTAGTTTTAGATTTGAGTTATTTTTCTGTTGAAGTATTCTGTTGTAAATTATCAAGGAATTTGTTGATTTACTTTCGTAATAAATAGAAGCTGCCTTCGATATTTATATTAAAATATATAATTAAATATTTCCCTCTATGGAAACTTTTTCTTTCTATTATCGCAACCTCTTTTCAGAGGAGAGTTCCTAGAAATTTGTGGAGTCAAATAAAATTATAAACAACAATTGTTGTTGATTATTTATTAAGATATTGAATAACTTGCGCTTTATGCCTTTACCAAAGACAATTCTCAACACATATAGTCTGCCTGTAATATTGTTGAGTTCAAATTCAACTATTTTGTGTATGACGTCAACATTGTCTTTACGAGCACAAACTAAAATTGGTCATAGCAAAATTTGATTGTCTAAAATAACTATTTTTTGCTATAAATCTTAATTTTTTTCCGGTTTAAAGTATATTGAATTTATCATGAAATGTGTAACGCATAATATGTGAATATGTATTTTTGATCAGTATCAATAACCGAGTCTGTTTCCAGGCACTCTAGTCTCTCGGTCTTAAAGCCATAGTCATGGATTTCGTCTTGCTGTTGTAGATCGAAGCACTTTATCATATAGTTGCCATAAGAGTAATTGATCAATTAAATTCTGGAAATATGAAAAACCTTTCTTATTTTCAAGATTTATTGACGAAACCCGGCATTTGTTAGTTAAACTCTGCTCTTCGATATTTATAGCTCAATGGCAATGACAATGATATCCACATGCTCTTGATGTAGAAAAGTTAATATAAACTGTGGACCAGTGCGGGTGAACAGCAAGTTTTCTTTGGTATTTCCGTGGCATGTGGCAAACATACCATAAGCAACTTTGTATACGAATTGGCGGCACATGTCCCAGCTGCCGGCAGAAGCAGCTGGTTTCGTTTTGGGGGGACGTCGCTGAAAATTAGTATATTTGCCTGGGCCTAGTCCTTGGCCTGAGCCGAGGGGAAGTCAACAATGGGGAAAAATGAAAGAAATTGGGCAAAGTAAAAAGCATATTGCCTAATGCCGAATAACCAAATCAAAACTAATCGAGCAGAAGTTACTGCAACTGTTTCAGCTGCCTGCCGCAGCAGGTGGTGGCGGCTGCCCGGCTGCCCGACTGCCCGGCTGCCTGGTGGCTTGCTGGCCAGTGGCTGGTTGCCCGCCCGCAGTGAAAATGGTTTTAAATTGGCGCCTGATTGTCTTTCAACTTGGCTTACACTTGTGGCCTTGCCTTTGGTCACGGACTCGCCTTTTGGCTTTCAACCATTTTGCAACTCCAAATTTAATCAAGCGCACAAATTTTAGCACGTACGTTTTTCTATTTCTATCTCTATGATATTCAATGGGAGGTAGCACATTTTTGGAGCTGCTGCTTGCACAGCTGTTGGTCACATGTGGTGACTCCCCACTCCCCACGCCCCCACAGACCGGTTCCTAGCAGTCTGCCAGTGTGAATGGGCGTGAAACGAGCTCAGTCCCGAATTTGTACGGGCAACAGTTGCCAAAGACTGCGACCCTTTTGTCATTGTTGTTGCTCGCTCTCAGGCAGTCGCTTCATTAAACATATTCTTCGTTGTTGTTGTTGTTGTTGTTGCTGCTGTTGTTGTTGTCGTTAAGGAACTCCAGCTGTGCGGCATTGTGTAAAAGTTGCATTTGAAGTTTTTGTCTGTGGATTACACTGACAGAAAATAACAAATAGAATGAGCACAATTGACAGTTCGGATGATGAATTAATAGTCATATGTGTGTAAGGTCAGCTTTTATTACTGAGTTTATAATTTTATTATAAATATTCACAATTAATGTGTTATTTATACAAGCCTAGGCAGTCCATCATAATAATCACTGCTAGCCGAATAGTTCTATGAATAGTTCTATGAAAATCAATAATATCGTTAACTCTTTCAAAAAGTTTAATAAATAAGAATCATTTTTTTAAATGTATGATTATAAAATAAATTATAGTTAATTGTGTTCTTATAATTAAAATTTGGTGCTATTTCCAACTCAAATAGTAATCTTAAAAAGCATTGGATCTTTATAGCTTTGTATGAGGATGAATGATGAGTCTAAAAAGTGAAATGAGCCTTGAGCTTCGATTATTTTCGTTGATTCCAATTGAAAATCTGGATCGAAAGAACGTTAAAAGAATTCCAAATTTTTCTTAATTTAAAATGTTTACATTTTTGACCGAAATATGGTTTTATTATGTTATAAGAACTGCAATTTTAATGCACACATTGTTGCTATTGGCAGTTGGCAAATAAGTCTTTGACACAAATGCTGACCGTCACGTTGATTTCTCTAGCAATTTGTTGTGGTGCAGACCACATACGCACGTGCCGTCCACCTTCTGGAACCGCACGCAGACAAGCTGCCCGTGCTGCTGCCCCTAATTCGACCACATGCAACAATATGTTGCAATTTCTGTTAATTTTGTTATTGAGACACGTTCGCACGAATTGCGTCACAGCTTGTGAAGAATTTGGCCAGCGCTCAAATGCAGCAGCAGCAGCTGCTTACATGTGAATTGGCTATGGGATCGGGGGAATGGCCTGATTGATGCGCCTTGTGCTATGGCCGTATTGGCAAACGAGCCACAGCAAAAGCTTGCGGTTAGCATATAATTTTATAACCAAAGCCAATAGGGCCTTCAAGAAATGCCAAAGCACTGACCGGTCCTCAATAGGCCACAACAAAGCACATGCATTGGTCAACATGCCAGACCAACTTAAGCAAAAGACCCACCAATTTATGCAGAGTTGTGGAAATATTTTATATAATCCTCGCTTTGAAATGCTGCTTGTTCATTTTTCTTTGCCTGCAAGCGCCACGCTGTGTATGCGTAATTTTTAATTACCGCAAGCTTGAGTTTTATTTTCTACTCTACCCCTATCCGGTAACATTGCTTTGCATCATTTTTGTGGAATTGATTTATTAGAAAAAATCGGCAAATGGGTAAATAATGCCAGCTGGTAACTTTTGTTCGATTAACTAGGAAGATTCAGTGTACTCTCAGAGACACAATTAACAATTTTTATCAAAAAGAAAATTGACATCTGAAGGGTATTTAAATTCGATGTTATAAACATTTGCTTGCTTTCTAATGGTTTTATTGAGAAATGTTTGCAGCTAGCATAGTTTTGCATAAAAACTTTGGCAATGGAGTATATTCGCACTGGTTGTTCAATCAGTAAACAAACTCTGATAAATGTTAAAAAAAAGCTTTCAGCATTTAACGTGCAATTGTTTGCATTTCGAATCGTTCGAATAAAAATAAATACTTTTTTTTGGTAAATATATCAGCAATTAATGCTCAAAAATCAACATATTTAAATTATGTTGCTTAACATGCTGTTTGATAATTATTTTTATTGGCTGCTGGACAATAAAAAAAATGGCTAACAAACACATTTATATAAATGAACACCTCTAATGTGGACATATGTGGTACATATGTGAATGCTCCTAGCAAATTTAATTAAGGTGTTTTACGAATGATTTGCATACGTTTAAGGGCAGTGCGAGTGTAATCGACTGGGAAATTTACCCTGTAATTAGATTGAACTTTAGTTGTTGTGGGAATGTTGTCAATATAAAAAACTCGGTCTTTTTTACATTCTTAACAAAATCAATCATTTATTTAGATAGTGAACAAATTAAAAGTTTAATCGAAAACAAGTTATTTAAGTCCAAAATTAACATCGAATTTAAATGTCGAATAAAATCGCTGTGGGAAAATTCAACGTCTCGATGTTTTCGAATATTCGACATCAATGTATTGAACTCATTAAAATTAATTTAAAAGGAAACAAATAATCGCATTTTATAATTAATCGCATTTTATAATAAAAACTTTTTGTTTAATTATTCCAATCACTTAAATGAAAAAAATTTAAAAATATTAGTTAAGAAAGCCTTGCCTAAAATATGCTCATTTAGAGTTTTGCCGGGCTCTGAAAAATCTTTCGACTGACCTAGTTTGTGTTAGGAATGCGGGAAAGACCAAAAGTTTTTATTATATTATTATAGAAATATCGAAAATAAAATAATCGTTAAAAATCAAAAGTATAATATTAAATACAGGGTATTATTAGTAACACAAGGTTTTTGTGAAAATAATAAATCATGTAAAATTGACTTTAATTTATGAATGTAATCGTGTCAAAATTGTTCACTTTAATTGAATGAAAATATGTTAAACCTGAACATTTTTTGCAATAAAAGAACATTTGATATTTGATTTAACTTTGATAAAAATGTCCAAAATTTGATTAAAACTTGGCTTACATAAAGTAAAAAGGCTAAATTTAATTATATGCAAATAACATAATTACTTCGCAGGCAATACTAAAATTTGATTTTTCCTGATCGAAATTGCTGGGAAATGAATTTCAAATTTAATAAACTGCGAACATGCCATACAACATAAAAAAGTTTCACATAAAAGTAAAAGAAATTCGAGTAAGGAAAATGATGGCGACTAGGCATATACACTTTTATGTTATAAAAAATGTTATGTGATTAATAGCACTTTCACTCGAGTTCAATTTTAGTAAAAGCTAACATACTCGGAAACTCATAGCTTAATATATTTATTCTGAATAAATATGGCACATTACCTGATTGATGAATGCAACGCATACATTCTCACCTAGCTAATGGGCCACATACATATGGGAATGTTCAATTATTCGATGTATGTGCATGCGGACGATAAAGTGCGCAAATTAAATTGAAATGCGAGCTCGATTAATTTGTCAGGTTAACTGGCTCAAAAAAGCAAACTGAATAAGGATATTAAATTCAATTTACAAATATGCGGCAAACAAATCGTTCGCTCCAATTTCACTCTGTCAAAATGCCAAAGAGACTGCTAAATACATTGCACAGTAAAGGAAAATAAGTAAGAAAACAGTTGTTGAGGGTGTTCGACTATGGGATATCCAGTGCGAGATATTATAGGATTAAAAGTTATAGTATTTACATTTTTTAATATATAATATATATTTAGTATATATTTGCTGGTTCTGATGTCATATAAAGGCCGAATGGACATGGGTACGGCTAGGTTGACAGACTCTGTTGAGCAAAAACATATCTATGGTTTTCGTCCGATAGATATTTGTCAATTTTTCTCTTCCATATACCTACAAAATGTTATATTATCCATTAAATGGCTACAGGGTATACTTAATGCCATTTAAGTCTAAGTAATGTTGACAATGACAAAACCAAAACGAAATCAAAATTAACAAGAAATGTTGACAGGACCAAAGTGAAATGCTTGGCATAGTTTGTCATGAGTCATGGTCATGGTGTCCCAGGTACTTGGATCGCATTCTTCTGTCGTAGCACTTGGGTAAATAAGATTGCCAGTGGCCAAGTTAATAGAATACAAATATGCAGAGTCAACGAAGAAATGTTAACTATGAGTTGATTAGTCGCCATGCCGCACATTTTTCACATTGAATGCAAATTGATTCAAATATTGGCATTTAATTAAATGCAAACAGACGTTACCTGGCCTCCAAAATTATGTGGACTGGCATTTGAACCTCCCCCGCTTCCGCCAGCCATGCCATAGCCTCCCTGAAGAACTTCATTTAGATGCCAACAGGCGTCGCATGAAACCAAAGCCCAAAAATTCCTTTAACATTTGCATTTTGTAAAATTTAAATGGCAGTTGAAAAAGCTACAGCCAGAGTTGACACCCCATCGCAGTCCACTTCAATGCCATGTAATTGTTGTCCGGCTCGGTACGGGCCGGCCGTCTGGAGCAGCCCTGCAGTTATTTGCATTCAAATCGCAATTTTTGTATCATTAAGAAGGTAGGGGCCGTGAACATCCGTGGCCCTGAAACAAGCCCGGCCCCCAGCAGCAGCCATGTAGCTCAGACATGGTCGAGTACGTTGTCGCTTAAGTGTACCAAAGTTGCGTTGTCGGCCGCACAGCCAAAATGAATGCCAACAAGTCAGACAGTCATTCAGCCGGACAGCCTGTCCTCCACACCCAGTTGTACTGTGGCTCCTCATCCTCAGCCAGTCAATGGCAATGTTATCGCCGGCGGGTTTTAGTTTAATTTCCCTCCGATTTTCGTTGTACAATTTTCACATTTCTCCCGATAGGGTGCTCGCTGTACGAGAATTGAGCTAAGGGTTGCTGCTTCTGCCACTGCTTTGCAAACTGATATTGCCTTTTAAGTAAATCAATATCAAATGCCTTGGATTAAAGTTTGCCAAGCCAAGCGATGAAAAAAGGAAAAAAAATATTGTACGAAATTTGTAAATGCAAGTAAGGGAATTTCGTTAAGGCACATCGACAACTGAAAACGTTTAATAAGAACTGCTCGATTTTCTTTTTTTATTAGTATTTTCAACTTCTAAAATTGTATTATTTGATTTGATTCTTATATAAATAGAATTGGGCGAGAGTTTGGCTCCTGTCGAATTTTCTTTCGTGACACTAATAAGATAAAAAATTTAAATTATAATATATTTAGCTTTGCCCGATCCAAGTTTAGTTGTGTCAAAATTACATAGTTATTTGAAAATTGTTTTGAAATACATTGTGTCCCAAGCTAACAAAATTCTTTCTTTCATACAACCACATTTACCATTTAAAAGAAGTGGATTTTGCGAAATTTGCGAAAAAGGAATTAAATTAATTTTTACGAATGAATTTGTCAAATGAATTTGAAGAAAGATATTTGAATATGAGTTGTGGGCCGATCGGATGATAAACAAAAATAGTTTCATGGAATTTGAACCTTCATCTCAACAAGGTAACTACTGATTGATGCATACTCAGTCCGTCAGGACAACCCGTTTTTTACATAAAGATGTTTAGTATCATTTCAAAGATAATGAAAAATAAAATTTTTCTATTTAAAAAAAAAAATATAAATAAAACAAAAAGTTATATAAGTTATATTGTTTTTACACGTTTAAGACAATGTCACACGAGAGGGCTTAAAGAAATAACAAAAATATTTGTATAATTCCTTTCCACATTTTAATATTGCAGTCAAAATACTCCGACTTGGGTAGAGCATATTTTTGGTGGATGCATAATGCGAAATTTTGTGATGATGAATGAAAATTTCGTTCTGTGTGTATATTTTATGTGCGCGTTTTTAATTTTCCAAAGTGAAAAGCAAATTTGTCACAATTTCATTCTCTGTGTTATTGGATTGAGCCGCATTTGATGAAGCTCTGCTTTCATTATATTCGGTTTTTCGTTTTATATTTTTCAGTTCTATTTTTTAAAATGTTGTTTTTTTTTGTTGCCTGGTTGGTGGGTGGGCTCAAGTCGTTCTGCGGCTAATGCTAATAAATTATATGGCAGCTTTCAAATTGAAATCCGCGACGACAACTCAAACGAATTTAATTGAAAAACTGCTCTTGTCGCGTTTTGCATATAAATCAGTCAGTCAGGCCAGCAAGCAGGCCGGCGGAGGCAAGGGGCGTAGCAAGCGGCAGCCTTGGGCTCGACAAACAGCATTTGCATCCATTGCCAGAGCCGTTGATACAGCCATAGACTCATAGCGCTAACTATTCACATAGCCAAGCGTTGGTCGTTCGATTCAACTCACATGCACATCGTGCATTTGGGCAAACAAACGTGGACCGTACGGGTCACTGCGTATTGGGAGCATAGCGGGGCGCGCAACTGGCCACGCCCACCTGCCTACCACACATGCACAGTTGCCCGCGCGCTCGCTTTCAATTAGTAATTTGTCAGCGGATTTCAGTGCTTGGTTTTTGCAAATTACCGACTCCTCCCCAAAAAAAAATTTATATATAAGCTAGAGGGTATTCCCCGGCATTGCCCGCCGCTAGTTTTTTTTTAAAAGTTACCGCCCGTATTGCCTTGAAATCAACGTCTTAAATTTACTTTTAACTATATATTTGAAAAAACTGTCTAAAGTCCTTTGAATTAAGAACACAACTTTTTCCGCCAAGAGCCTTGAAGCCGAAAAATAAACTTTCGTTAGTTCAATAGTTGACACACATTTTCCTTCCGAGAGCGGTGAATTTAGGGAAAACGTAGCAAATAAACTTTTAAGAAAGGTCTTTGAAAATACGGTTTAAGCCGATCCGATGGTAAATAATAATACACTGAAACACTTATTCATTAGGTACTTATGATGTACTTGGACGAAACCCCATTTCCACTAGGGAAGAGTGGATTTTCCGAAAATTGCGAAACATCCCACAAATAAATTGGAACAAAGATGTTTGAAAATGAGTTTGGAAGCGATCGGAAGGTACACAAGAACTTTTGTACAACAGTTTAATGATTTTTTTCCACATTAGCTTTTCTTAGCTCTTACGTTTTGGGCCGTTGATCAGTCAGTCAGTCAGTCAGTCAATCAGTCAGTCAATCAGTCAGTCTATCGGTCAGTCAGTTAATCAGTCACATAAAGATGTATATACCCCATATAGTTACTAACAAATGGAATTCAAATTTACGAGTTGGCAAGGTAAAAATATGTCCAACCATATTTTTCCATTTTATTTTATAAATCAAATGTCCTTTACAGGGCATGTTGTCATGTGTTTTTTATTCTTTGCTATTGCGAAAACATATAAACGATAAGTTTCGCGATTTAATTAAAATTTTCCCAACAAATGTGATTTTAGCCTAGGGTTTTGTAATGTATTTTTTGTATGAGAATTTTGGTTTGATTGCGTTGACTGCAAAGTGTGGTCAAATTTGGTTATGAAGTGTCCAGATTTGTGTACATATAATGGCTATTAGTTAGTTGACTTCCGGCTGTAAGTTTGTTGATTTATTTACCATATTGAAAACATTGATTATATTAAATGGCAAATGCTTTTGAACGGAATAAATGCTTTAAATAGTACAGGCTAAAATTTTAAAACCTATATGACCTAGCTATAAACATATCAATGAAAAATATAGTATGTAAATATACATTTTTGATTCTCACAAAGATACTACGATTTGTATGACTGAAAGACTTTTACCTAGGTCTGCTAGACAATCAACCCTTGACTTTATAAAGACACTAATTTAATTATTTATAATCTTTAGAATCTGTCCAGTACCGGCCACTGTCTCGTTTACTTGTTGTTTGAACAATTAGTGAATAAAATCATAATGCATAAGAACAATCTTTTTATAAGGTCAAGATAAGAAGTTAGAAAGGAGGTAGAATCATTGGGAAATTGGTTTGAAATGGGTTCTAACCTGTAACAGGAAAATCGCGATGAATAACACAAAGTGTTGGATTTAATTAAAATTAATTAAATGAACATTTTGATTTGTAGGCTTTATTCATCATTTCAATGTTTATATGTTTTAATTTGAGGCATTATTTATTTTTCTTGTATTATAAAAATGGTGTTCTGTTAAAATGTATACAAGCGCACTCCTTTACACTTTTAGATTAAAATCAACAAACAAAAATGTATTCCCTTTGTTTATATAAGCAGCTTCTCATACATAAATTTGTATATCTACATATCTACATTTTAATGTACACAGCAAATATTCTGTAGTCACTTTTTGTAACCCCAAATTTCGTCCCGTTGGGCCCATGGGCTTTTTTTTGCCCGCTGGATGTGCGGCTCTTAGCGTGTAAACATTATCACGGTCAACGGTTTTTAATTAGTGATTTAGCTGCAGGAAATGACGCAAGCCAAAGTGAATTTAAAAGCAGAACGTTTTGCCATTTGCTTGCCTACTTTTAGGCGCATAATTTGTTAAAAAATATTTTGCGTTGTTCGCTTAGTATAAGGGAGGGCCTGCAGGTACTCCAACAAAATGAAATGCAATTTGCATCTGCACATTTACAATGCAAATTTAATTCGACAGCCGAACTTCGCATAATTCAATTTATGTACTGTTAGATGAGAAAAACTTACCTATGGTGGCTTATTGAGTATAGGTATAGATGTGTGCGTGCACAAAGACTATTTCTGTTAGTATTCACTGTAATCGCTTTTGTATTAATGTAAAAGTTATACTGCCTGGGCCATGTTATACGCGCAATTTTAACCCTCTTTTCGGGCGGAACTAAAGTTAAACAGGTATATCAAAATATACAGAAAAAATTACTTTTTACAATAGAGCAATAAACAAACAGCACTTTATACCATGTATCTATGGGTTTTAAAAATAAAAACATATGTCTTTAGTTTTTTTCATTAATTAAATTAAAAACAAGTTGTAGAAGTAAGAATCTTTAAGATATATATTAAAGTCGTCGCTAATCAGGTTAAATACATCATAAATACTTATATGCTCTTTCCCCGCTTTACTGCCACAGCATTAGTCCACATCCTTAGAGTTATGTCTTTTCTTGGAGCAATGAAAAGACCCGAGCACAAGTAATAGTACTTGCGTTTGTATTGTCTAAGGTGTTGGGAAAGATATCTTGAGTTCTATGCCATATTGTGGAACATTAGCAGCATGACGTATTTATAAGTTTTTAGTTGCTGCATGGCAAAAGCAAAGCGCCCCTGGGCCAACGGTAATACTCGTATGCAACTTCATCAGCCACACTCACACACACACACCCAAACACACATGCACAGTTGCACCTACGAGTACTCAAACAATATAACGACGGAAGTAGCAAATAAAATTCAAATTTGTGCCAAAGTGTTTCATGGCCGAAGTGAGGAGCTTCCTGCCAAATGCTCTGCAGTTGATAGCATAACGCTAATGTGAGCCCATGTAACTGTGAATGTGTGCGTGTGTGTGTATATGCTCGAGTACTCTATGCGACTGCTGTGTTTGTGTGTGAGCTGTAATAAATTTTACTCGCTGCGCTATTTTCAAGTTCCATATTGCCTTTTATTATTTTTACTGGCTTTGGGCGCCTGCATTTCCCTGACTGGCGTGTGTGTGTGTGCGTGTGAGTGGGCTTTTGTGTTGGTATGCAATATTATTATGTTAATTATCTTTTGATATTTCAATTGCAATAACAATGCGCCTGCCTACTCTTCAATAAGCGCTTTCCAAGCATAAGCTGATTAAATTTTAAAGGTGCATTTATTGAAATTTTTAACTTGTTTGATATTACCAAATATTTGCAAATTGAATTTGATGAATGTTATTGGTGATGATGATGTTATTGGGTAAATATAAAAAATTAATAAGATACCGAAGCAAAATATTGTATATATAATGTGTAACGTGTTGAATAAGAGATTTTATGCCGTATGGCATATAAAATATAGACCGCATGTTGAAAGATTATGTTGTTATTTTTGTTTTTATCTACATACATATATCTTGACCAATTTGCAAATTTTTCAACAGTAATATGGCTTGCAATTTTATTTTATGTGTTAAAATTGAAAGAAATCATGCTATAAATCAGACTCTATATTATTTTAATTGATGATTTCATTGAATTTTAAGAAATGTCTTTTATTATAATTTTAGCGATTCTTCAGTTTATTATTTAAAACTACTAAGTTAACTATGTACATATATAGAACTTAAGTAGGAAAAATTCTATAAGAATTTAATTTTGTGGTTCACACTCGTAATTCAACTTATTTGATGTTCAGCCTCAAAATGTTTAGGCCTCATTAATTGTGGTTGATTCGAAACCACTTTAAAACTTATTAAATGCCAGGTGGCAGGGCATCAAAATCGTGACATGCATGGCAGGAGCGACGGTTGTTTGCGGCTGAATATGGTTTGAAAATTGGCTGTATATTAAGGCAGGTACGCAGCTGCATATTAACAATAATTTCCCCAAATGTGTGGTTACGTTTAAGCCAACAAACGCCAAAAATGCGGCGCAATAATAATTGCCATTGCTTGTGTGCGCGCGTGGGCGTGCGTGTGCATGTGCGTGTGTGGGTGTGTGTGTGTGAGAGTACAATCATTAACATGTATGCCACACTCAAACATGAAATGTCTGGCCAATATACAAAGGGGCTATGTACTACATAAACATATATCCCGTACAAGAGCAACAATAACAACGACAAATGTGCGAAACAATAATAATGTCAATGTGTGTGTGTTTGTTATGGTGCGCACGTGAATAATGACTAACAACTACAAGTGTGTGTGTGTGTGTGTGTGTAGGTGTCTGGCCTGTGCCTTGGGCCACATTGTTGCGCCCTTTGTGTGGCAATTAAATTAAACTTAACATTTCCCCAGCTCCACGCAAAATGTATTAAAAATAAGTAATATGACATACGAGTTCTTCCACGGACAATGCACTTCGGGGCGTGTGCACAGCTGTTTTAAATGGGCGTGGCATTGAAATTAATATGTAGACTACTATAATGTCACTTCAGAGATTTCTGCTTAACCAAATATGGACAGTCTATAAGCATTCGAAAGAAGTAGGACCGGTTGAGAGGGGGTAATATTTATTTATTTGTATTTGTAAAGGTTACAAATTATTTATAAACACTAAAACTTAATTATTAATTATCCATTATTCTTTCTGGTTGTACTGTTTCCCGCTTCCATCAAGTGAATTTTGACGAAAAGTCGTTTAAATTCGAAAATATTTGACGAAGATGCCTCCATCGTCTAGTTACTTACATTTATACAAAACCAATATGCCCCATTTCAGGGTATAAAAATCTTCTTAAGTAACGCTCTTTGGTACTTATGACTAGTTTGGTAGTAACGGCCAGCAACTGGTAACTTTCTGACAAATTTACACTATTTGTTATCATTCCTGTTTTTGTTTCTGTTATTTATGGGCATACTTATATTTCGAAGCAGCTCTGAATCAAATAAATTCAAGCAAAATTTATTTCACTGCAATATATTGAATTGCATTCAATTTTCATTAACGCTAAAACTAATCAAGTATTTTTGTTTTCATACATTTAAAGTTCAGCTGCTGGTTTTGTTGCTGTTATGTGCTTTTGTGGCCAGGTCCATCCGCTGTCTGGACTGCAACGCTATTGTAAATAGAACAACAGCAACGACAACAATACAAGCTTGCAAAATTCAGGCAGGTAAATAAAATTTAACAATGCACAAAAGCTCCAAAGCAGCCGGCCCTTGAATAGCAAACGAATTTCAAGTAATTGTACAGAGAATTGAGTGACATAGAATCGTTTGAGTTGCCGTATCTGACAAATATTGAAAGTGACTAAAATGTTGGCTAACCGAATGCCATACAAAACGTGTGTAAGAGCGGCGTGTTAATGTTTGTGAAGTAAATTTAAATTGAGAAATTCTATACAGAACGAAATTTGCTTTTTTAGGAAAGCTGGATAATAGACTTGAAAATTTAATTTTAAACAATTTGATGTAGTTTGGTTCAGCTTTCGATGTACATTGTGTTGGTATAAGCCCAAGTTTGGCATACAAGTTGAGCTCCTTAAGTATTGTTTAGTTGAATTTACTGAAATTCGTAAAACAATAGAAAGTTTTTTTCAGGTATTTTATCAATTTACTAGCGGGTATTGCCCGGCCTTGCCCGTGGAACGTTTTGTGCTAAAAATTGTAGATATAACCTTTCTCTTACTACGCCCGTCGAAAATTGAAATCTACCCATATTGATCTCCAATTCTATTTAAAAATATATTTGAAGAGAATAAAGAACCAATTGCTGGAATCAATGATTTTCGTCCATGTTAGTCTTGCGGTGAGAATCTTGAAGCTAAAGAATAAACTTTCGTTATTCAAACCTTTGATCTCACAAAGATCTTTAAAAATGTTTTTGAAGCCGATCGGATGATCGGAAATTTCAGCTTCCTATCTCTTACGGCTTGGCTGTGGGTGGATCACCAATCAGTCAGTCAGTCAGTCAGGACAAACAGTTTTGTATATAGATACACTGTGATAGATTTATTCATAAATTCTTATCTATGTATGTGTATATGTTTATGTGTATATGTATATGTATATGTATATGTGCCTACCGAAGATTCACAGACAATCGCATGATTATATTAGAAATACACGGAGGGTCAGAGCAGGCGTAAGATAGGGGAATAATACTAGGAAAAGCGTAAGTGCAAGACACTAAATTTGTACTAGAGTACAAACAGAGATAAAGTTTACTAGATTGCCAACAACAATGAGCAATGCATGAAAACCTTTGGGCTCTACTTGAATTCATGAGAATCACAAACGATATTTATAAGTGGGTTTTCGTTTTTTCATCGTAGCAGGAGCGTTATAAAAAAACTTAAGTAAACTTGGACTGCATATGGTTTAAGAAAAGATTCACATACACAGCTAAAAAATGTATCTGCGTTTGGTATAAGATAAAATACCAAGGGGGTGTTGTCGTGCTAAGCCGAACCTTCTTATTTTAAAATTTTGGCACAGTGGATCTAAAAGGATTAACATGATTAACATAATATGTTGAACAAAGTTTTTTAAGTGTATTTATTATGTTTGCTAACGTATAAATCTGTGTTTCCCTTAGGAGTTTTTTAAGCTGCTCATGTTTAAGGCCATGTATTTCAATAATAAACATTGTGTTTGTCATTCTACTAATGCATGCATGTTCATTTTATGGTTTTATTGTGTTTGTTGTGGCCATGTTTTTCTCTAGTAATTTATTTTGCCAATATTTGTATAATAAATTGCCAAGGAAATCTTTTGGCATTGCAATATCAAACGTTGCACTAATTGAAAAAACATATCAAATGCAAAGCCAAACGACTGCATGCTAATAATAAAGTCCATTCGGATCTCAAATTTATATTTATTTCTAATTGGCTCTTTAAACGATTTTTAAATGCACGGGAAAGCAATAAAATTGCTTTAATAAATGTAATTATTAATTGTGTACCATGCAATAGACTTCTGTTCTCAGCTATTCTTTGTACTTGGTCTCCTTAAAAGATGGAGCCATACATAATATGGCCATGGCCATTAATTGCAAAACATTTGTATACCTGAACCCATTAAAAATGGCTAAAAGGAATATCGGTCTTGTGTAACAGCTAGAAGGAAGCGTCTTCGAACCCATAAAGTTTATATAATCCTGGTCAGCATCAATAGTCGAGTTGATCTAGCTGTGTTCGTCGGTCGATAAAAATCAAAATGGAAATCCAGTTTTTAAACAAATCTCTGGAAAAGTAGCTTCTAGAAGAGTATATACAGATCAATTATCTTTCATTTAATGGCGAAAGTTATTTTTATAAATGCAAGAATATCCCTTTGAATAGGTAAAATAATTGTAAAGCTTAGACGAACGAGCGACTAGCGTGAGCTGCATTTGTTATTAGTGGAAGAATGTTCAGGGTATCCCCTATTCGGGCACTTTCAACTAGAGCACTCTTACTTGTTAGTTTTTAAAGTCATCTCCTTGGTGTTACAGTCTAACTGCTTTCGACTAGCTGGAATTAAGAAAATAAAACAAACTTAAGCTTTGCATCAATTTTGTAGGCTATTTAATAGAACATATATACAAAATAAATATTTTATGCCAAATAATAAACGACACATTCTGCAATCTTTAAACAACAATAAATGGGTGCATCAAAATATTTTGCAAATGCAACAGAATAACAATAAAATTAATTAATGAACAACAAATGTGAGGCTAGACAAAACATAATGCGACCAGAGACAGGCAAAATAATATTTATGAGCCCCACAGTTTAATTTTTAATGAGTATGTGTTTAAGTGTGTGTGTAAAACAACGGGCTGCCTTGCCGGAAAACAATTATAATTACAATAGCCATAAATGTAAATTACAATAAACAACCAGTGCTTGTGTGTGTGAGTGTGTGCAACATACATGCTCAAACTGCTTGGAGCCAGAGTCAAAAGTCATTTCCATTCATGTGCAACACACTTGACCAGGAAAACAGGCAGCACCATAACACGATTCAGTTTTACTACCGCTGCCAAAAAGTCGACTATAAAATTTTGCACATTACATTGCGCTCAAGAGGAGCGAGCGAGATGGATGAAGATGCGGTGCCAAAACTAGAGCTCAACAATGCTATAACTGTGAATTTAGATTACTTATGATGATTATGAGCCGGTGCCTTGCTAACAAAAAAAAATATATATAGAATGGAAAACCTGAAGAGCAATTCAATGCACAACAATGCGCATTTCTTGATAGTCCTTTAACGATCTCAAGTTTAGCATATGGCAAGCAACTCTTCTCTTCTTCTTGCTGCACACTATGTTGTAGGCGCGCTCTCATAAAACTCGAATGAAAACAATAACAAAACAAGAGCCCACAGTTTTTATGGCTCATATAAAGCATAAGCTATGGCGCATATTACAAAAACTGATGTGCACACACAAGCAAAGTTTTTCGGTAAAATTTTAGTGGCTTGCATTTAGTTCTAATTGGCTGAAAGCATAAAAAGCTTTTGGCAATTCAAACTATGAAAACAAACCAGCATTAGCATTCACCTTTCAAAGGATCATTATGTAAGTAAGTAAGTTTAAAAAGTGGACATTTCTTTTTGGTTCCATATTTATTAGAATGTTAAAGCTATTAAATTTAGACATGCTATTTTTATTTTCGACAGCTCGTGTATATAGCGAAAAAAAAGCATAGCTGTGAGAGTAAGATGCTACAAGAGAACTATCCTGCTTGTCAATTGAAGCTCACGTCAGCTCTGATTTCTTCAGCTTCAACCTATCCATTAGCGGGCACTCAGGAGCCATGTAAATGCTAATGCCAGCAAATAAGCCGATTGACAGCGACACCTATGTCCACGTAGGTGGTGAGAAAAAACCCTAAATCTTATGCAAAGTTAAGCGCATTTGCGCCTCTTAACCAAATAGCCAACTGCTTGCCATGCATTTAATATTGAGCCTGGAGATTACGTATACGCATAGTTTGACCACAAATGGTAAAGTGGGGGGCGTTGGCGGCTGCCATTAAGGCAGTTGGCTATTTCACTGCTTTGGGTGCTGAAACTGCTGCTGCTGCTGCTGGCTCTGACTTACCAACATAATTAAAATTGTGGCTGAATTATAAATGGCACCTGTGGCGGTTGACCACAGGTATGCAGCGAGCTGTGTGCACATTGCCGGCGTGTGAAGTCCTGTGGCTTCTGCTGAGCACTTAAGGCGACCCTCACAAAAAGTATACCACACCACAGCAACAACAACGGCAGCAAATAAACCAAAAAACAAGCAACAACAACAAGTTAAAGTTGTCTGCTGTACCATTTCATGGTATAAATTTTAAGTGCAGCACATTAACGGGTTACAGCCCTAGCACAAAAAGCCAAACATATACAAAAAACGCAAGGGGAACTCGAGTCAGAGTGGCAAATGCACCTGCAGCTGCCACTGGCTCTTAGCCGTGGCTGCAACATATGGTCGTGTCATAATTGCCAGAGCGCGACTTTTTCGCCAACTCGGTTCAACATCGAAATGACTTTCCATAAAGCGACTACTGACCCAAATTTTGAGGTTACATTATTAAAGCGCTGGCTTTCCGCATGCAAAAAACTTTTACCATTAAGCGGATGTTAAAGCCACGCCCACTTTGTGCACCTGGCTGCCTGCCTACCAACCTTGCCAACCTGGCTAAGTCCAAGCCTCATGCTTGACTTGCACTTATTGTTGAAGGCTGTTTAGCGGCATTTGCTGTGCTTGGTATACCCTGGACACAAAGAAATAAACCAAAAATGGGGTGTAATAGCAGTGGAGAGAAGAATGATTAATTATAGTTTCTATATAATAATTGTTGTTTGGAGATTTGATGTGTAAAATCTTGTAAGGCTTGTAGATTTTAGTTTACCGTAGATTAGCTTATTTTTTTTAAGTGCTTGATATCTTCCCAAAATGATGAGAAGGTATCAGGCGTTTTTTTGAAGAATTTGAATATTTTTAATTCTCGGTATGATACTCTTTTTAGTTAATCCTCATCATTAACAAGAAGAAATGCTCTTTTAAAAACAACTAAAAACAGTCGGTTAACTATCGCAGTTTTGATGAGCTTAACATCGATTATTTTTGGCATTATAAATATTCATGTCTATCGATAGTATTGGCATCGGCTATCGACTATTTGAAGTGAGAAAACCATCGCTATTTAGGAGTATTGGATATGGATGTGCTTATTTGAAGCTGAATGCTACTATGGGGTATCTCTCAATCGTGTCACTTTCGAGTAGAGCATTCCTACAAGTTGCTGTTGTTGCTGTTGACTTGTAATTTTTCTACTCGAACGCTCGACTGGGCCACGATGAAGCTTTTGTCGCTTGTTCTGCCATTTTTATGCCATTTTTACAGTCCTAATAATAGCAAGCGCTCTCGACAGCATAATCACTTGTTTTATGCATATAATTTTCTGCATGAACAGCCTCTAGTTCTAGCCCACAACTCTATAGGTGGGTACCTATAGCTCCAGCCATTTGGCATATTCGAGTGTATCCCAGGTAAACTGTTCATAATCATTAGTTGGCTGGCAGGCCATGAATAATGACTTGCCACTTGATATTGGTAAGCAAATAGCTGGCCAAAAATTATTAATGTGCCTTGTTGCTTAGAGGTGGGATGGCGGTGACTGTGGCAATTGCTGTGCTGTGGCCAGTAGCCAGCCGTAGGTCCGTGCGCAAATGCTTACGGCCAGTCCGTCCGTCTGGTGTGCTGTCAAGCAGCATTTAGTGGGGCGCGGCTGTGGCTAAACGATGGCTTACATTGATATCTATAATATTCAGCTATATAAAACTCATTTCAAAAAATGGGAATTAAATACGTTTTTGCTCAACATAATATTTACACAGTTTTCTCATGATTTTATTTAATTGAAATGTCTGCTTTTTATAAAATTGTATCTACATTTTTTTAATATATTGATTTTCAGGTTTATTATCGAAATGTTAAGGTAAAAGTATACGCAACTTTGTTTAAATAATATTACGATTATTTTTTAACTGAATAAATAGTTTTACCTGTACTTTATATGTTTTATTTATATGAATTTTAAATGAAACCACTGAAAAAATATAATATTTTTGAACAATATAAAATCTTTCGAAACTGATATATGTACACTTAACCACTTAACATAAGTAAACGGAACTCAGAAAAAGCTGCTTCAATTGGTAAAAAATCGAAAATCAGTCATAAATCGAAATAGCTTGCAATAATAATATTATTTACAATTGTTTTTGTAGTTTTTCTTTTCGATACGGCTTTGTCAGCCGCGTATATTACACGACTCAATGGGGCCAACTGATTGTTTATAAATAAATACACATGGAAATAAAAGGGCAAATCGACAACATAAAATGAAATGAATTTTAAAATAAGTGAAAGGTGAAACCGAAAATAAAAAATGACAATCTGTGTGGGCTATATTAAAAATGCATTATGAAAAACACCGTCTGTTTATTGTGGGCGTTCAAAAGAAAAGTAGCGCAAAAAAGCGACAGATTTTATGACCTGTATTCATCGCATAAGGGTATATATGTTAAGACATATACATATAGATGTATGCGATGCTGCATTCAACGGCGGCAATCGAAAATAAACATGCATCAACGTGCTGCACGCACCGCCGTAAACATGTTGGGCACGGCCCGTGCAACGATTCTGGAGTAGCCATGGCCATGGCACGCTACCCAAAACCGACACGACATGCCACTCATTTCAAGTAGCCGCCCCATTGCCATTGCCCCCATTTGCCACCTGGGTAGGTAGCAGCAGTGGTGCACACATCACTTCATTCAGCAGCAAATTGAATAACAACATTTTCCATTTGCTACATATTTTATATGGTGATTAAATTAAAGTTGCAACGTGTTCTAGAGTACAGCCAGGTTGGGAAATCGTCAGGCAATTTCTACAAATACGTAAGCCCAGCCTTAATGCAGCAAATTGTCAACTCACGACCCGTTCACCATATTAAATACCAGCTTACGTCTTTGGTGTGTAGATTTACATAATTTATATGAGCGAGAATCTTAAAAGCTAACTTAAGACTTCCTACTGTGCTCCTTTGTACAAAGTAGTATTTAGATTGTTTAGCGTATTTAAAAATTAATGTGTATTTTTCTACTTATGTTTTTTAGCGCATCGTTAGAACAAATTTGAACTTTTTAGAAATGATTTGTTTAATGAAGTTAACATGCCACAAAATAATTGAAAATTGTCCATCAAGCTTCTTTCAAATCGGATAGCTAGAGCACGCAAACATATATATATCAGCTATCGAAAGTATATTTCGAAAAAAGACTAGTTGATTTAATGGATTTCAGGCATTGACATAACCCTCTTACAGATATCGCTCATGGCAAAAAGTTGTATGGAATCAAGCCATATAACGGGCATATGAAAGATATAAAATGCCAAATTCCTTTTGTTTGCTAGCAACAAATAAATAAATAAATATGCAGCTTACAGCGCCCAGCGATATGCAATGCATATTTTTTATGTCCCCATAACGCTGCCACGTACGATTGTAAATACAATTTATGCACATGTGTGTGACACATATGTGCGTATGTGTTTGTTTGTGTTTGTGTGCGGGGCAGTATTATAATGCCACTACACACGCACAACATTCGGTTCATGATTTACAATATCACGGTCAATAATAAAAAATGACGACGTAAAAGTTTAATAATCACAAATGTTGTATAACAATATGGTTGTTTGCCTATTCAATTTTCAATGTCAAACTGGATTGAAAATATAGAGAAAAAATGATGAAAAAGCATATTTCAAGCTTAGCAATGTTTTGTAATTGTTCAGAGTCAATAAAATGAAAATTGTTTAAGAGGATTTTGTACAAAGCCCTTGCAATACGTGCACGCTAAACAATATCCATATTAAATAGGCATATTTATGCTTATAGAATATTTCACAAGTTTACGCCTGCTCTAGTAAAATTCATTAAACTGATTTTAACATTCAATTATGCAAACGCATGTAACTCGAAATGAAATAAAATTAATTATCTGCAACAATGCCGAGCGGTCTGCAAAACAGACAATTCACATAGAGATTGTAATGAAATCAAATTAATATTACAAAATTCGCTCATAGTCACATACTTAGCATAGATATACATATGTATGTGTATTTATATTCATACATATCTAGGTATCTGTGCCTATAGCTTTTTACAAGTTGGTTGAGTTACGCAAACAGTTTTAATTTGTAAAATTAAATTCAATAAGCTGCAAGCTACATTTTTAATACCCAATTATTCTACTAAACTGATATTTATAAAATGTGTGGATTTTAATACCCTGTACCGAAGTTGGGGAATAGTGTATGCATCAACTGTTATAGCCCCAAGGTAAACACAAGCACAGAGTAGTGTCTAACGATTTACTTAAGTAGGGAACCGAATCTTATCTCGATTCTGACAATTAAATTCGAGGTGCTGAAGAGTTGCTCTAAATAATCGTTCAGGTTTCAGATTCAGGTATATTTACAATTTTAAAGCATTGCAAGCCCGCGGATTCAACAAAAAAAGAAACCTTTTCTACCAAACATAATATAGATACATACAGCTAGGGCACTTAGCTAGTTTTAATATAATCGAATTTAAAGCACAGAAATTGTTGAAAAATATTTTTAATTTGCATACCCTGAAACCCATTAGCAATTGGTAAAAAAGGAATAATGGCTTTGTGCAAATGTATGTAACAGGTAGAAGGAAGCGTCTCCGACCGCTTACAGTATATACATATATTCTTGGTTGGTATCGATAGTCGAGTCGATCTAACCATGTCTGTCTGTCCCTCTGTCCGTATGTAAGAAACGCGTCGATCTCAGAACCTATACGAGCTAGAGGCGTGATATTTTGAAAGTAGGTCCTCGCAGCCCACCAAATTTGACATGTAGATTCCAAAATAGTATATACAGATCGAGTATTTTGCTTTTATGGCTAAATTTATTTTTATTAGTGCAAGAATAACCCTTTACATACACATAGGTAAAATAATTTAAAAGCTAAGGCAACGAGCGCTTAGCGCGAGCTGTATTTGGTGTGAGTAGAAGCAGGGTTTGGTTATCACCTCGTCGGCCACTCCCGACTAGAGCAATCTTACTTGTTTGTGTTGGGAATTAAAATCTTCTCATTGCCTTAGTTCAAGCCTTACTTATTGAGCAACGGCGTAACTCAAAGTCGACTATTCTTACTAGCATTTTTATATAACTTTAATTTATGTTTACATTCGCTTAGTTCTATGCACTTCAACCGATCAGCCAATAAATTGTGGGAATATTTTATCGCTTCCGCTGCGGTGTGGCCAGTCTTAATATATATAAAAAAAAATATATATATATGTATGAGTTAAAATACAGAAAACATTTACATGGACTGCTGAATACTGAATTTGCCGAAAATAAAAGTAGAGGTGGAGTAGCTGAAAGTTAAATTAAATATGTAACAAGAATGTTAAAGCGAAACAAAATTTAAAGAGTTTATTTTTTCGGTTTAGTCCTTAGTACTTAGAGAAACGCGTTTGCTTTGTGGCATTACTCATTAATTTTTCCAGTGCAAAAATATTTGCCGGCTTGTCAACTTTTATAGTTATTCTAAACAGGGTATTTCATATTTTAGTTAGTCAATATCAAAATACAGTTTGTTGTTGTTTGTTATTTACTTAGATTGTGCATAATTTACGCATAATTATAGATGGCAAACAAATCGGTGGGTTCAATTGTTTTACCCACACCAATTGCAGCGCGTGTGTCGAGTGTGTATAGTTTTTAGTGAACAAAAAAATTGACTTGCCATTAAATATTAGTCGTATTATCAATTTGCCGCACATTTTGCTAATATTATTTAATTGCATATTAATTTTATGTGCTGGCCGGGCCATATATTTTGTGGTTTGCTTTTAGGCAGCTAGCGAGCACATGACAGTACAGAAAGCAGACACTAAAACACTCTTGCTTTCAGCGGATAGCAGGCTGGGGCGAGTGGTGCACCGCTGGCAGCTTCCTGTCCGTGATTAATGTGCCGCAATAATGCTAGAGCTGCTTTAAAGCAAAGCGAAACGAGAAAGGGAAGTGGCTTAAAAGTAAAACACGCATACACATATACTCAAGTACGCACACATGTGCAACTCCATTTTCTTAGCCTGCAAATATTTTTGTCTGCTTGCAAAATATTTAACACAATGACCATTAATGGCTGTGGCCACTGGCAAAATCTCTTTTAAAATAATTTTTGTTGTACTTTTTCTGTAATTTTGTGTTTTTTTTTTTCGTTTACATTTTAAACATAACAAACGATAAATTAGCAGCTATCCTACTGCTCCGAGTACTTGCCTGCCGCACTAATTGTAAGTGCAGGTCATATAAATAACTTCTGCTGCCGCCTTGCGATGTCCGCCTTGCGATATTAAAGAAGCCCTCTTAAAGTACTCACACGCTTCAGTTGTATTTTCTTTCCGTACATTAATTAATTATGTTATTATACGTGAAAAAGTTGCTGCAAACTTTGCTACAAAATATTGAAAATTAAGACCCAGCCATGCCTTTCTTTCTGAAAGTGTTAGTCTATTAAGTGGCCGTTTTACACACACACGCACGCATACACATGCGAACGACAACAACTTTTATGGTCGAAAGTTCTGTCCCACGGCACTCTCAAGTTGGGGTTCACACATTTTAAGCGTTTTTATAGATATTTTATGCGCACAGCAACAACACGGCGTATGCGTAATGTGGCAAGTTTTCACAATTTATGAGCAAGGTATATGCATATATGATATTCACATAATAGAGGTTAATAATTTATAAGAATGGAAAGGCGAGTGAACACTGAGATTGTATACAAAAGTTCATATTTATATATGTGTGTAATATATTTGCAAAGTAGTTTTATAATAGAAATATCCATAGATAAATTTTATATTAATTTGCCTTAGTTTATTCTAAATTAAATTCAACAAGATCAGGGACAATTATACCAAGCTTTATACGTTTAGCCATTGAAACTGAATTGCAGTATGGGCTGTTGTTGTGTGACGGCGCTTGTTAAGTGCGTTTACCTTCAGCGGGACAAACAAATTGAGGGCTAAGTGTTTGGCGAACGCGCGATGCCAACAAATGTCGATAAATCATTACATGCCAAATGCTGCGCCAGTCAGTGTGTGCGTGTGTGTGTACGTAAATAGGTAGTGTTTGTACACATACGTAGACATTGGCAGGCTAACACTTGAATAAATATAAATGCATGGCGCTTATGTAAAAAGCACCCAACGGGGGCACTTATCAAGTGTCGGGCCCATGTCTGCTCCTTGCTGTGGGCCCCCTGCAGGCTGACGACATGAGTGATTGCTCTGCATGTGTGTCAGTAAGTGCACTAAATTTGTGTGTGTGTGTCTTGTGGGTGTGTGTCTGTGTGGCTGCTGTCATGAGATACTTTGACAGCTTTTGTTTGGCTTGCCAGCCAGCAGAGAGAGCCGCCTCGCCTGGCCATATAAGATGACAATGGTAGCTTGGAGCGCAGCCGTGCTTCAGGCGTTATGTAAATTTGTGGCGAGTGTTGAGTGTTTTCTTTCCTTTCATGTGGGTGCGTGTGTGTCTGTGTATGATTTGCTGTTAGTGACTTGGCAGTGTCAAGTCGTCAAACAGGTGTGCGCACTATAACACAAGATGCAGCAGCAGCAGCAGCAGCTTCAAAGCAGCCTTTAAATCAAATGAATATTTATTAAAGCGTTGCAACACACACAGCTCAGCTATGTGCGAGTGTGTGTAAGGGGGGCGTTGAGAATGCACACCCTGGGCGCCAAATGCCAAAGACGTGGGCGGTGTGGCTCAACGCGTTTATGCTTCAATAAGCTCATGATTAATAGCCCGTCTCTACGGCGTTATAATGAGCATGAGCAAAGGCAGCGACGAAAGTAAGACTGAGCAAAACAAAGCTGAAAAGGGCAGAGTCCAGAGGAAGAGAGAGCAAAAGAAATAGCGAGAGAAATACAGAGAGAGAGGCATAGAGAGCAAGCTTGGTTAGCTTCATAAGCTGCTGTCATGGCAGCCAGAGCCAGAAATTGAACTTGGAACTAAAATGGTTCTAAAGAGAATTCGGTTCAATGAACGAAACGCATGTCAACAAGTTTAAATTTTTAAACGCAGCTTAATATTTAATGACAACAAATTGAATCACTAATACAAACTAATACAAATTACGCATTCCTTGATACTTGCCACCAATTTCTATAAAAATAAAACCAATTTCCTGTTTGCTTAAGAACGTAGCATATAAAAAAGCCATGCAGCTTATATTTAAAATTCTGATCAAATATTATATATTCTGAAAGGGCCTATCCTTCATAAACGTTATCGGAAGCAAATGTCGTCTGCAATGCGCTTTCGATATGTTCACTGTGTGACCCAGTTCACGAACACCATCAAATGAACGACAGCTTAGGATTTGAGTGCTTTTCGAAGTTGTATTTCGAGGAGCATTGCTCACATTACGCATACGCCGCATTAGACATTAGACGAAAACGATGTAACGCCCGCACTCGTTGCCGCTTGAATATTTTTTTTTGAAGTATTGAGGGTGCTTTGAAGGATTTATGCAAATATTGAAGATGCCATCGTCATTGTTGGCATCGCTTAGCGCATAACTTCACACACGGCTAAATCATTGGAAGTTTGGGATATGGGTACACCTTAATGCTTTTACCATTACCATATGGTATGTCAGCTGGAGCCAGCCAGCGAGAAGGGGTGCGAAGGGGGAGCGGCCGAAAACTGGCTGTTTGTTTTGTTTGATTTTCCGTTTTTCGGTTTTCTGGTTTTTGTTTGCTTTGCTGTGGGTTTCTGGCCGAGCCACTGGCAGCAGTTAATGTTACGTGTAAATGCGCATTTCCGTTTCCTGCGGCAGCCTCAGACCACATCATACAACGACCCGCTTTTTAACACGCTCGCCCTGGGCACCCACCCGCCGCCCCGCTTTCCCACACATATGCCACTCAGGCGGTTTGTCAAAAAGCCAACTGTTTGACAGGAAGTTGCGCAAAGAATTTTACAGCCTATTTGCATACGCCTCAAGAATATTACAAGCTTTAAAAGGTGGCTCTTTTACCTCTCCCTTCTCTAGCTCTGCTTGTGTGAGTAATTATGGTAAATAGTTTTAAGCAAGTCGAATCAAAGTGACTTTTCAGATGGAAAAATCTAAGGTGTATTAGAAACATATCATGGCAACAGCGTAAATGTCAGCTACATTGTGAGGTCTATCTTAGTTGCAGCTGAGTTTTTGTTGTATGTTTCAAAATTAAAAAAGTTTGTCGTCTAGACTGAGAAAAATTTTGTCAAATATCAGGGTTTGACTGAATAGCGAGTGCTCATCGGGGTTAAGTAATAAAAGGAACATCGCGGTGAAAATGTTTTATTCCATAATTCCCACATGTGAAAACATTTTTGCTTAATCAAAAAAAATTATAATTTTGGAAAAAAATTCCTACATTTTACGGGGTCAAAAAATTACATAACGTGCTCAGGGTCAAACTAAATTAAATGCTTGAGATACAGTCATAAAATATTGAAGGGCTTTGATGTAACTAACTAACCTATGACTAGCTATAGATTCTAATTATAATTCTAAACGCTTTTAGAAAAAATGTCTATTTTGTTTTGGATTAGGCTAAAGACATTTTTCGATCGCTCTCAATTTATTCTTCTTCTCATTAGTAAGTCTTTCAGCCTTTATAAATTACCTGTTTTCAATGTGCTGCTCGTTTTTTTATCGTCATTTCCAATCGTCCATCTCGGGAATCACAAAGTTGAGTTCATTAGTTTTGGGCAACTCGTTCCGCCCGAAAACTCTTATTATGATTATACCAGCGTCAAATATAAGATTCTATAGCAGGTCGGAAGAAGCTGTAGCCTAAGAGCTAAAGTGAAAAAACACTAGAATCAAGATGAGCTCTTTGAAAGATCGATCATTAGGAACGTGGAAAACTGGACAAATCGATATATATCGTACTGTTATTTTACTCAGAGCGTGTATTAGCCAGTCGGCAGCGCCCGCTTGCATCACACTATTTTTTTTGTTATTTTAGTTGTTGACGCTGCCTGGGTGCACTTCCTGTGCCTGGAATTTAATTACAATGTTGTCGCTGCAGTTTCTGCTTTTGTAGCCGTCCAGCTTTTTATGCGTAATCAAATTATAGCGTAATATTTTTTTAATCTTTTTTTTTTGGTTGTGCAGGATTGTACCTCTCGGTCCCTATGGCTGTCAGTTAACTTGCTTTTTATAAAAGTTTGCATGGCAAATTATGTGCGCCTACCGCTACAGCCAGCATTTTACAGGCATGGTTAGGGGTCGTGGGCTGTAATTTTGTTTTCCTTAACCCATTGAAAATGGGTATCAAGGGAATATTAGTTTTGTAGAAAATGTATGTTATAGATAGAACGATCCCCTGACCAAAAAGGTGAATATATTCTTGATCTCGACGAAGATCGGAATTGATATAGCCATTGCCTTTCGCCATCCTGACTGTTCGATACGGGAAAAGCGGGAAAATATATTCAAAAAACGAATAAGTTGCTCTGCGCAAAATATGCTCGAAAATATATTTAAAATTTGAGTCATAGACTCCAAATTTTAAATATTTATCCTCGTATTTTTTACGCAGAACAAGTAAATAATTTGTTCGATATCTTTCTCCGCATCCCAAAAATATATATATATATATATATATATATATATCGATTTTGCGATCTGGGTACTTGCCCGATCTCCAAAAAATTGGACAAACATTTGTTAAGGCAGCTTGGTGCTTTGGTTGAGGTATCTCATAGTCGGTCACTGCTAACTTGTTAGTTGTGTTGTTGTGTAAATTACATTTGATGAGCAACTACTGAAGTTTCACTTGTGCATGGCCAAAATGAGTTATTAATTGAGTTATTAGTTCAAATAGCGTTACACCATTTTTTGCGAACAATTTTTTCTTGTGCTGCTGTAAAATGTCATTTTGCAAACGTTTATTAAAAACAAGTATATTTTTTTTTTTACAAATTTTAATAAATGTACTGAACTTTTATTTACCATGATACTTCATTTGTGTTTCATTCAAGAGTTTTTGCCTGTATATAATTTTATATCAACTTTTTTAAGAATTACCAAACTGGTTAAGATTAAAAAATTTAACACTGTTATTTCATTTTTTCGTGCATTGATCCGAGGGCAAATATTTGGAATTATTATGTATAACTTATTCATACCGTCAGTAGGTTCAGATTTTAAATGGAAAAGCAATGCTTGGTATAAAATGAGTAAATCCGAAAATCGAATGCATTTAAATATTTAAAAGAGAATTCCTGCTGCATCGCGTAATATAATATAAAAGTTAAAATCAAATGATTTTCAAAAGTTTTAATTAATAATTGGTAATGGATATTAATGATTCCATTCAAATCTGATACACTTTGCAATGCATACTCTTCTGCTCGATATCTGCACTTTATCAATTTGACGTCGCACAGAACTCTATGTAATTGTATGCACGGGTGCATTATACCCACATATACCCATATCAGTAAAAAAAAATATAAAGGGAAAATAAAAATTGATTAAAAAAATAGAAAACCGTTGTAGTTTTGCAAGCTGCGCTCATAAGATAAATCTTTGTGCTGACTGCGTCAGTCGTGCACTTTTCATTTGTTATTGGCGCAATATGCGCGTAAATCGCGATTTCAACGGCCAAATATTGATTGAATGAATGAACTCAATATGCAAGGCTAGGTATGCGCCATACGGCCGAGTGGGCGGGTGGCCCTGCCTATCAAACTATCAACTAGATATATAAACGTATATACTATCTATTCAACTAACTATATATGTATATATATATATATATATATATAGATGCGTGTGCGTGTGTGTGAACTGGCAGTTAGTTGGCAATTGAAATAGGTGAGTTGTGTATTGGCCCGCTGCAGGCGGAACATGTAGAAACAAAGTTGCTTCTCGGGTCAGGTTATTGCAATGAAAATCTCTTTAAGCCGGAAAATGCAAACTGCATTTGGGCCGGGCTGCTGGTGGTTCTGGCGGTGCTGGTGCTGGACCGAGCCGATCAAGCCGAGCAGGTTGCGGCTGGCCACTTGAAACGCGCTCAAAATCATGTTACCTGCACGTTTCGCCCATCTATTTTAGCCATATATAGTGCACACCCAGCGCACGTTGCCTATTTTCGGGCTCCGCAGAGCAGTGCAGCTCGTGTTATTGTAGCACTGAACGATTTATTGAAAAATGTGCACACACACAGACAGCGTAATACAAACATAGAGCTACATGAATATGTGTAGATACATTGAAAAGGTGTGCGAGTGTGCGTGCGTGTGTTTGCGCCTGTGTGAGTCTATGTGTTGGGCTTTTTGTACAACGTTTGGCAGTCGCTGGACGCTTGAGTTTCAATTGATGCTGTGGTAACGCTTTATTTTCATTGCAGTCCCAGTTCATGTCTATGTTTTGGTTGCCTGCGGCTGTTGAACGACAGTGTACAACATTTCAGCATTTCAGTATTTCAGCATTTTAGCATTTTGGCATTTATTAACTGCCTTTAGACACAGCTAAATATCAATTACTTAAGCTATGTCCGATTGCTGCCTATGAGTTTAGTATTTGAAATTGCATTTTGTTTGTTCCTATATATGTATGTGTGTATACGCCAGTGGGTAAACATGAAAGTGCCATCAATCATGATGTATGGCCTATAGTGGCAGATTTAACTGATTGAATTTTCATAAAAATATTATTGCTACATATTTCTAGCAAATGGGCATGCATGTTTATGTTTATATGTACTCTTCTTTTGACAAGTTTTGTAAATATTTAATTTCATAAGAAATATATTTCATAAAATTCGCATCAGCAAATATTTGAGTACATCAGAAAGTGTTAATTTACTATTTTTTAATAATCTTGGCATATTCTCTGGCCCAAGGCTTTTAAGCAAATATGCGGATTCGCTTTGTCTGTTAGGTTTGTCTGTTATATATATGTATATATATAATAATATATATATATATATATATATATATATATATATATATATATATATATATATATATACTAGCGGGTATAACCCGGCCTTGCCCGTGGCACGTATGTTATAAAATCAATGTTCTCAAACAAATTTAAAATGATTTTGAAACTGATCGGATGGTAAACAAAAAACTTTCATACAACCGTTTTCCGCAAATTTACCACTGTTGCGAGTGGAATTTCCCAAATCGCTGAAACGCGTATTCATTACATTCTTATGTAGAGCTTTGAAAATAAGTTTGAAGCAAATCGTACACAATATAAAACTTCGTATAAAAAATCTTTGAGTCGCATTTCACCCAAAAAAGTTTGGATTCTGCAAAAAGTGTGAAACACGTCTCAAATGATTTTTATTATAGATCTTTGGAAACGAATTTGAGCGCGAAACGTCACCTACCAAATATTTGACGCCCATTTCCACCAAGGAGGAACTTATTTTTCAAAAAGTGTGAAACACCCCTCAAATGAATTTGAACAAAGACCTTTGAAAATAAATTTGAGGCCGATCGGATGGTAAACAAAAAAGTTACATACAAACGTTTTTCCCGATTTTTCCACACTTGCGGGTGACTGATTGGTGATCAACGCACAGCCCAAACCGTGAGAGCTAGGAAGCTGAAATTTTCACTGTAGTTACCTTTTGTGATGTAGGTGCACGTTAAGACGGGCTTTCGGGAAATTCCACCCGCAAGTGTGGAAAAATCGCGAAAAATGTTTGTATGTAACTTTTTTGATTACCATTCTATCGGCCTCAAATTTGTTTTCAAAGATCTTTGTTCAAATTCATTTGAGGGGTGTTTCACACTTTTTGAAAAATCCATTCCTCCTTGGTGGAAATGGAGGTCAAAGATTTGGTAAGTGATGTTTTGCGCTCAAATTTATTTCCAGAGATCTTTAAGAAAAATCATTTGAGACGTGTTTCACACTTTTTGCAGAATCCAAACTTCTTCGGGGGGAATGCGATTTAAAGATTTTTTGGGCGAAGTTTTAATTTGTGTCCGATTTGCTTTAAACTTAATTTCAAAGCTCTACATAAGAACTTAATAAATACGTATTTCAGCGATTTGGAAAATTCCACCCGCAACAGTGGTAAATTGGCGGAAAACGGTTGTATGAAAGTTTTTTGTTTACCATCCGATCGGCCCCACACTTATTTTCAAAGATCTTTGTTCAAATTCATTTGAGGGGTGTTTCACACTTTTAAGAAATGACGTTTCGCGCTCCAATTCATTTCCAAAGATCTATAATAAAAATCATTTGAGACGTGTTTCACACTTTTTGCAGAATCCAAACTTTTTCGGGTGGAATGCGGCTCAAAGATTTTTTGTACGAAGTTTTAAATTGTATCCGATTTGCTTCAAACTTATTTTCAAAGCTCTACATAAGAATGTAATAAATACGTGTTTCAGCGATTTGGGAAATTCCACTCGCAGCAGTGGTAAATTGGCGGAAAACGTTTGTATGAAAGTTGTTTGTTTACCGTCCGATCAGTTTCAAAATCATTTCAAATTTGTTTGAGAACATTGATTTTATAACATACGTGCCACGGGCAAGGCCGGGATATACCCCCAACATGAAATGTGCAAAGGATAGAATGAGACATCTTCAACCCCATTAAGTATATACATATACTAGATCAGGGACAAAAGTTGAGTGGATATAGCCATATTTGTCTTTCTAGACATCTTGATCACACTCAACATTCATTAGTTTCAGCTCTATACATATATTTAAAATATTATTTAGTTCGTACCCCTATATCTATAGAAAGAAAAGGTGAAAAATGAGAATTGGTAGAGAATAATTTTCTGCTTTTCAACATATCAATTTATAGCCACTCCTTCCTGTTTGTTAATTATTTGGGCATTTTAAATTTTAATTTGCCTTTAATAATTTGTAGATATTTATCTGGTACACAAAAACATATTTTAAGGCCTCTAAACAGGCGATAACTTTGGTTGGTGAAATAAATTTGCAGATTTAGTTAGAAGCTAAATAATGTTTAAGCGACATAAGCCCCACCAAGGCGACAGGCCAAAGCCAATGTAGCATATGAATATTGTCAGGGCTATGGCAAAACAACAACAGCAATATAAAATAAACAATAAAAAATGTATAAATATGCTAAAAAATCGAGAAAATAAAAACATGCAAAACACTTAGTAAAAAAGAGTATAAGAATAAGCGCAAAACAAACAAACAAGTTCTATATATACCAGTAGTATTTTTTGTCAATAAAGCAAACAAAACGGCAGGAAAGCAAACACATGCATAGTGTCTCTCACACACACGCACACACACTTACATACAATACGTATTACACGTATATAGGCAAACAAAGGATCTACGCCCTTATGTCTTTGTGACTTTTTGGAATTTTTTTTTTTTGGTGCCCTTGCGCACTTGACATTGTTTGTACGTGTTTTGTTGTTGTGTTTTTAAGTTTCGAATTTGCTTACTTTTTTTTCTCTCTCCTCCGTGCAAAATAAATACAAATATCACGCGACGTTATGTTTTACAACCTGTCATATAGATATATACGAATTTATTTTTTATCGTTAAATGTGTGCATATATTTATATTTGCAGTTTTTTTTGTGGTTTTAGAATTTTATAGCAGCTACTCGCAGGGTTCTATCAGACATTTACAGGGCATCCAATTTCATGTGCAACTTAAATATTTACATTTGACTTAAATATGCGTATTTTCACATAAATTACAAAATATTTCGCATACACATTCTGTTCGTGTGCCACGCGATATGTTTGTCATATACATATTTTTAAATTATATACTATACAACAACAATATTATGACATTTCTGTAATAAAATTTATTAGATTTTGCTTGTGGCGTCTGTTAAGCTCATTTGTGCAGTCCTTTTCAGTTTTTATTTTTTTTTGGTTTTGCTGTAATTTTCTTTTTATATGGGGCAGCTTTCTGGTCATAAACTATAATAGGAAATGCCTTTGGGGATAAAGCAGTCCAAAAAGGGTTAAAACTTAATATTTGAACACACAATTTGCCAAACGTTGGAAAATATTGCACAGTTCAGGTTTGATGGTGCGTGCGGAGTGAGAAATAAAGGTTATTTTGCATTTAATATTGCATTTAAATTTTAAAACGATGTCTTTCTGTTACTTATTTTGATTAGAATTATTTTAAAATATTTTCTCTTTAGCTTAGCTTTTTTTGACAATTTAAGTTAACCAGATTTGGTTCACTGATTTGTTTTTCATATTTAGTAATTACCTTAATTGTCATTTAAATGAAGGACACGAAAATGAGTGCAGATTGAATGCAAGATTTTGTTAAGACAATAAGAGTGACCAGAACGTAAAGCATATTGAATTATATTCACTTTTATAAAATCAATCAAACATTTTTGGCTAAAATTTCCAAAAATGTTTGATTGCTTTATTGTTAAATAATTCGAAATCAAAATGCGATTAATAAAAGTTTTTCAGTCTCGGTGCAAAACTAAAATCGCGGCATTAATAAAAATTTCGAATTTGCTCCTGAAGTGTGGACAAAAGCGGAGCGGGAACGGCTGTGGGGGTGTACCAACAGAGCACGCAGTTGGACTCTAAGCCAAATAAAGCTGCGGCCAAAATCAAACGAAACAAAAAACTGCATGTGGGCAAAGCGAAAAACCCGAAAATTGAAACGTTTGTGCAATGCAAATGGATGTCCACAGGTGCCTTTAGAATCCCGGTGGGGCTGGTCAGCAAAAAATTTGTGCGGTTCAGATTAAAGTTTGGAGATCCAGTTTTAGATGGGCTGGAGTTGGCTTTAATACAAACACCGTCAATAGGTTGGCGATAAATGATGTTATGCAATTGCTTTTGGCAATTAACTTTCCATTGCCTTGCTCTTGAGTGCAAACACAATTAGCCGAACAATTGAGAAAAAAGAGAACAGCCCGATATAAAACTGAAACTTTAACAATTGAGCATTGCAGTTGTCGTGCTGCAAGAAACTGAATGCAAAACAAAAATCGGCCAAAGTTAATATTTGCACAACTGGACAATTGTGAAGGCAGAGTGTGTTAGTTCAGCTGTGGTGCCCCGCCCACCTAAACGATGAGCTACAGTCTCAGTCCCAGTCGTACATTACGCAGCAGCTAAACCCCAGGATACACGAGACTTGACTCAACTCGAATCAACTCGACACGGCAGGACACGACTCTGGGTTTCCTTGAGAGCGAACTAGAGTAATGTCGTGGGAGTCAAAGATAAATAACACTTAAGGAAACCAGAGGACGGGAGGATGTGCGAAGGAAGAGAGAGAGAGAGAAACAATTTGCCGTTTGAGCTTTGAAAAATGCATGAGCTAAAGTAAATGGAAAAAGTTGCCGAATAACGAAACATACAAAACAACGTGGCGGCGAGAGCATGAGAGTGATAGAGAGGGCCCATTCGAGCAGAATGGGAGGCTGGGAATAGTTTTGCTCGTTTCTTTTTTGTTTTCGAGGACGACTACAAAATATTGCGGTCTGCTTTTAGGCGCAATTTGACATTTTTAGCATGGCTCGTGCCGTTGGGCGCCCGTCGCTGAAGAACAGCCGTTGATTTTTCATTCGTCCAACTTTTTAGCAGCTTTATTTATTTGTCGCTTTATTTGCTGACAAGAAATATAGACAATATATTGCAGCCCACAATACACACACTCGCACACACATGACAGTGGCATGTCGCCGCTGACACTTAACATGCCCGTAGACAGTTATTAGGGTCATTGCAGGCAGGCAACGTCGTCGTTGAGTAGTACTCCCCCCCTCAAAAGGGCACAGAGATAAGTTTCAGCTGGCTTTTTCGCCTCTCACTCGCTCGGTTTTTTGGATATGGTTGTGTGTGTGTTTTAGAGTTTTGCTGCTGGCCGAAAGTATGCTACAATTTATTGCGCTGTGTGCCTAAATGTATACACTGACTTTATAGTGCGCCTGTTCCGGGTTGTGTGTTTTTTGTTTTTTTCTTGTCATGCAAGTGTTTTTGTCAATGGCGTCGGGGGAGAATTTACATATGACACTCCCAGGGTGTGCCTTTGTGTGTGTGTGTGTGCGTGTATGCCACAAGCTGTTTAGTGCTATTTTGTGCACTTGGGGCCTGTCTACTATTTTTAGTAAATTGTATTATAGTTTTAGTGCCTCTGTTCAACTTTGCTGTTTTTTTTTTGCATTTTGGGATTTTTGGGTTTTTTGATGTTGCAATTTCATGCTTGGCAGCTTTGCTGACTCCTGTGTATTCCGAAGCTCTTCAACTCGGTCTTCGGTCAGTGGCTTATGCTGAAAAATTAGTTAATTTAGTTGCACTGTGATAGGGGGAACAAAACGTCAACTAGTTCCCAGAAACCATTTGAAACAGGCCAACATCGTTAAAAGTCTGGGAAATTGATGCAACCTTGGTAAATTTTTGTGTGGGCAGCATTCACTTTGCGCTGATTTATTCCCGTCTATATGTGACTTATAAATGCAAGAGATCATTTGGTGCATTTTTAATTATTCATTCTTAATGGCAAGAAAATGTATTGCAAATTTTCAAGGCTGTTCAAAGTAAAATATTTAACCGAGTCTTTACCTATCATTTTCTAAATTTTCTAAATAGAAGCCAAAAAGTTTTGTGTCAATTAAATTTGATACCACGTGCGTCTGTCGCCCTCTCATTTTCAATAAATCTTAAACTACATGTGCAATTAAAAGTATTATGTTACTTTTAATTTGAGCAATAAGTACAAAATTATGTTAATAAAAAGATAAACATGAATATTCGACAATATTTAGATAAGTGGTAAAATAGAAATCCGACTAGGGTAATTGAAATTCAATACCATTTCTCACTTCAATTCATAATTTAATCAACAGCATTGAGAAGCAGTTTATATAAGTATAAGCATACACAAAACTGTTTGCAACTCTCAGTTACATGTGGCGTATGAGTAATGCATACAAAATAGCTTATACGATACACGTTTTATACGCCATAAGTACTTGCGACTTAGCCAAGCTCAGACTAGCTGTCTGCATATTGGATGATAGCACAAATTTCACTTTTGGTCAGCAATCTGAACACAGAGCACTCCAGAGAGTTCACACGCAAAACACACTTGCAGAAACTTTTGTGGGTGGCTAACAAAATAAAAAAATGTAAGCAAATTGACTACCAACACGTTGTATTTTGTTGCTGTTTTTGTAGGTTAAATGCTGGCGTTAGCGTTGGTGCAGGCTCAATTGCTGTAGTTGGCTGCAGTTGCAAGTTGACGGTTGGCACAATAGCAAACAACTTGCAAAACACAGCACTATAGTACAGAAAATTCATTTGCGAACGAAAATAAAACTTTTACCGTTAACTGTGTAAATTTTAAAACATTTTTTGAGCGCTTTTTTACGCTACCATTGACATTCAAACTCTGTGTTGTTCTTGTTTCTGTTGTCCTGGTCGTGACTTTATTTATTTATTTGGCGTAGTTTTTGTTGCAATTTCCAACTGTCAAACACAACATCAATTTGTACAAAAAATAAGTAGCGACAACTTTTTCTTGTTGCCGCTTGCATTGCTTTCTCTAAACTGTTTTTGTTTTTTTGCGTCCTTGCTTCCATTTGCGTGAGTGGGAGCGTATTCGTGTGTGTTAGAACAACAATGCAACATTAAAAAGTCACATTGCTGCTGATTTATTTTGTAATTCAAAGTTAACTTTTTGGCTCCGACATTTGCAAGTGCAAAACGTGCGAGACAATTGCCGACATTTATGAGCCGAGACATTTCATTGCTTAAACATTGTCTTCGCTCATTCACGAAGGTAGATACTGCCTTTTGTATTTAAATATTTATACGTAAAAACAAAAGATGGAAAACAATTTTTAAAGAACACATCAGACTTAAAACTATTCTTTATAGTTTTGAAATAAAATAAAAAATTTCTAAATTAAAGACCCCACCGACCTTCTTGGCCTATACTGACGCACCTCGTACTGAGAAAATTACCTACTAATATCTGCTCGTTTCTCTTCTTTAAATGTACTTGTACCGACTTTTCACATAAAATAGCTAAAAACTAAAAAAAGCAAAAGAAATCAAAAATAATAAAAGAAATTAAACATTTTGCAGGAATTCAAGTCTAGTCGCGAATACAAATATTGAAATTCCGCAACAAGATAGTTTAAAGCACTTAAAAGAAAATTTAATTAAAATAGTTTGTTTACATTTGATTTCACTATATTTTTTGGCAGCATCAGTTGTGATCTTTGTTGCAAACCAAACACGGCGAAATGCTATGGTAGAAATTAAGAAAACTACTCGTACTCAAAGCGGTTATTATTATTTCTTGCTGGCTCGAAAAGTCAAGGCGGTAAATGGGCGGGTGTGCAAAGTTTTTGGCCACAAGCAGCAAGTTACAAGTTGCTCAACTTGCGGCCGCGAAGAAGCGCAAAATTTTCTAATTAAATTCATTTGAGACCCTCACGCACTCAAGGCTTCTGCGTGCTGTGCATCCGAATTCCGGCTTCGCCGCCCTGCCGTTTAAGAAGTGACCGAATGACGTTGCCACCGAAAGTTGCCGTTGAAATGTTGCACAATTTGCAATCACAAACGGAAAGACATCGCATGGGCTGTGCAGACTGTTTGCCTCTCCCTCTATATTTTCTCTCTGTGTCTCCTTAAATCTGCCTATCTGTGCTCGGGCGCTGCTTATGCGGCATCGATGACATTGTGTGTAGCATAAAGTAATTTCCGTCTTGCACAAGCGTCGCTTCCGGTGCGGCAAACGTGCGCCGAGCCCTGACACTTGCTGCAGATGTCATGTGTGTGTGTGTGTTTGCGTGTGTGTGTGTGTCAGTGTCATCGCATTCTTTTTTTTCTGGTTTGCTCACACGCTAACATGGAAATAATCAAAATGTCGCATTGAGATTGAAAATCACTGCATTTGCCAACACTTCCGCTCAAGTGATGAGCAAGTTGTTGCCCCGCGTGTGTGTGAGAGTATGTTGTTAGTGTGTGTGTGTGTGCTTGGATTTAACAGACTGTTATCAACAAAATTGACAATAAGTTGCTGTTAAAGACAGCCGCAAGAGAAATTTGCCATGTAAGCAATTTTTTAAGATCGCTTTTGGGTTGGTCTCTTCGCTTCGTGGCGTATGCGTAATATTTCAACTTAAAGGCGTTTGCGAGCAGAAAAAGTAAGTACGAGTGAACATAAAAGAGCAGTTGATAAGTTGGTAGAGAAAACAAAAGCAGTAGAAACAGAAATATGAGTAAAGTAAATTTTTCATGAGAAGAATTTGCATTTATTTACATATACTTTGAACTTGTTAGCACGGTGAAGTACGCTTCAGCTGAAAAAAAAATTTCCAAAATATATCAATACATCCCAAAATTCAATATTAGAACAGTAAATTCTAGTTTTAATAAAATCTCTTAAATACTTACTAGAATATTAAAGAGAAGAATTGATTTTGATAGTTAATAAAATGAAAGACTCTTGTGGATTGTAAAGAAAGTAACTGGGACTTAGATATTTCTGACACGGTCTATTGAAAGCTGAAGCGGAAGTGTATTCAATAAGCAAAACGCAACCTTTAAGAGTGACGCCTTTGGGGTGTAACTTATGCACTTGAGGCTTATCCTTAGTCGAATGGCTGCCAACCAGTCGACTGCCGGGCAAACTGGTCGTAGGACGGCCATAGTATTAAGTATACGAATAGGCAGCAAAAACTAATGCGGCAAAGTGAAAGCTAAACAGCCGAGAGCAGCCGCAAAGAGCAACAGCACGAGGCAACACCAAACAGCAACAACTAACAAGTGGTACAACAAGCAGCTACTTACTTAAAAAGCATTGAGCCTAAGTAAACTTTTACGCTTGGCTTTCGTCCGTCCATCCCGATGACGACCTCGACTGCACTTAAAGATGAGTCGGGACCACAGGCAGTATGGGGGGAAAGGCATCATGACAGCAAGGACGACGTCTTAATGCAAGGCAAATGATGTACAAACAGTTGGGCTGGCACTTGGCATTAAAGTTATGCCACTGCAAGTGAGTTACGCGTAAAAATAAGATGTGGGCGGAGCAAAAATATTGACAAGGCCGAAAGGCCCAGAGAGTTGACTGTAGTTCAAGAGTCGTTGCCAGAGTTGCCAGAGACTGAGACGCCTTGGCCTGTCAGGCGCAAGCGGCTTATGAGTTAATGCAAAACAGATTGCCGTTCGCTTAAGGCGACACTTTGCACCTTTTTTCTGTTGCTCTTCTTTTTGCGGCAGAGTCCCTTAAATATTTACAAACTGCAGGGCAACAGAATACAGGTAAAAAACTACCTGCCTGCTATTTAAATTGCGTGGCCAGGCTCAAGGCAAAATTTATAGCACCTGACTGAAGATGGGACTGTGGAACGGACAGTGGCACTCGATGCTGCCTTCCAGGCAGCTGACTCTGATGAGGGTCTACGTGGTATTTGGAACTGGGTCCTGTTATCTGGTCGCTGCGATCTGTGTGACTTCTCTCGGTTCCTACATTTTCATTTTCAATTTGAATTTTTATGCCTGTGCCAGGTAGCTTGTAAAAAGTAAATATCCTGACGGTGGCGTCCTCGCAATGTTTGTCGCTTTATTAGTTTATCGCAATTTAAGCATCTCGGGCATTTTGCTGGCCAAACGGATGTGAAAGTGAAGCGGAAGCAGCTGCTGCTGTTTTTCTGCACCTTATTTCTGCTCTTCAACCATTGTTCTATACCCTAAGTCCTGCGTCAACGATGTTTGTCTTATACTCTGTTCTATGTTTTTTTTGTTTTTTTTTCTGCGCGTGTATTCGCGTCGCACGTCGTTTTCAATAAATTAATCAGTCGAAGTGCTTTAGTTTTGCGCCTGCAGAATGTCAGGAGCAGCACAACTCAATCGCGATAAAGCCCTCCAGGTAAATTATAGTTATTTGATTTTGTTGGGTGATTTGTTTGGCCCATCGTTTTTTAACGCTGACATCAAATTGAATTGCATTCGAGTTTGGCTTTAAGACTATTTCTTTCTTTTTTCTCTCGCCACTGCCCAACCGAAAAGTAATAGAGCCCAAAATTATGTAGCATGCATAAATTTTGGTTGCCAGGAAGCCGCCGTCTCGTTTTCTGCCTCTTATCGTCACGAAAACCCAAACATTTCATGTGTGGGGCTGTGTATGTCTGTGTGTGCTTTCGAGAGAGGAAACTCCATTAGAAGCGAACACAAGAAGCAAAGCTTTGATTGAAAGCTTATGGCGAATAACTGATACTCTTTAATTAACTGAAGAAAATTGAAAAGGAAGGAAGTGTCTTGAATAAATGGTATTTTTTCGTAACAATACTAACTAACAAGAAAAATATGAAAATAACATAAATACTTGACTTAAAATATAAAGTTAAACTAAATATTTATTAAAAGTCGAATTATTATTCTTATTTATAAGGAGTATATATATAGTTGTTATTTTGTATTTAGTTACTTGGGTATAACTTCTTTACCTATTAAACATCACATCATTTGGAATTCAATTTGTTGTAAAATAAAGTTATTGTTGCAAACGTTGTCAATGACAAGCAATGGAAGTGTGTAGCTCAGTGCCTGGCTAAGACAACGAGCTAGCAAAGGCTTAGAGCCAGAGTGAAGACGGTGCCATGGCAGTTAAATCTGTGCATACAAGTTGGGAGGATTGAAAGTGCATAAAGTTGAGTTTATTGTTGGCTAAAGTATATGGTTTATGCTTCATGCTTTATGGTGGTAATGGAGGCATTTTTGTACGCGCGCGCTCACACACACACACACACAAACTGAGGCACAAACACATATGCACCAATCTTTATCAGGCAGGCAAAGAAATTATGACGGAAATCTAAAAAGTTGTGCATTAAAACTTGTTTGCGGTTGGGTTGTGCTGGCTCCGAGTTGGTTTTTAGATGTCGTACGCCACTCATAAATATCAAAAGCAACAAAGCCAAAGGCAGGCGTTGCTTAAATGGATAGCAATTATGTGAGGCCTTTGCAACCAGCTTGTGCCCGTTCTGCGTACTGCAACAATTTCAGGTTTTACCCAGAAAAACGAAAAACTGTATACAAAAAACTCTGCATGCAGGTGTCAAAAGTCGAATCCATAGTTTAATTATAGGGCGGTAAAATTGTTTTTGCAATTCTTCATGCAAAGTAGTTTTTATTATTTCAAAGCTGGAAAAATTTGTATTTAGATTTTCCATATATAATAATTGAAGAATGAGTAAAATAAATGAGTAAATAAAAGAGATGTCTCAACTTTAAAGGAAGGAACATTTTCGGTTCTTAATATTACTAGAACCTTAAAAAATGTTTTATTTTTAATAAATGGTCGAAAAATCGAGTGTTAGCCTAATCAGAGTATAAAAGTTTTAAATAATAATGTATCGACACAATCTACAACTAGGAAGGAAGGTGTTAGTATAGTATTATATAGAAAAAGTACTCCTGAGTAAATCCTAAAAAGATTCTTAGTGAAATATATTAATTTAGAATATAGACACTTAGAAAAAAAGGAGAGAAAGGTTATTAAAAGAGTAAAGAAGTTTGTTATAAAATGGAGACAGATGGGAACAATAATATTAATTAGTTGTTTCTAATTATATTAAATTGAGAGATAGAGATGGAAAATTTCAAAAGCTTTTTATTTTGTATTGAATTGTGGAACTATTCTTTCTCCGTAAATAATAAACGACAGTAAAATTTTGTATATGTCATTTTTGCAATTTAATTAAATTCTATTCAATTCAATGCATTTCACTTTGGCCAAATCTCTTTGAAATCAAAAATATTCAGTGCCCATCTCACAGAAGTCCCTCACTTTAAGTTGCGGCGGCCAATGCGCAATCGCATGGTGTATAGTTGAGAGGCGCACGACATTGGCCTGGCCAGCAAGATTCTTATGTTCATTGGCCATACAATAGAATTGCCTGGTGACAGCTTCGAGCTTAGGGTTTAGGTACTGGCCCGGCCTCGACTGGCGGTAGCCACAGAATTTAGCACAAAAATATTTTCAATTATGATGCCAAAGTGAGGAACTCTAGAATTTTTCAATTAAGTTCTGTGGGCGTTGGGCGTTGCCTTGTCTTACGTCGATTTGCCAACACAAAATGGAATTTCTTTGCAAAAAAAAAACAAAAAACTGCACTTGCTGTAGTTGAATTTGTGGGGGGTAGTAAAAGTGCTAGACATAAAGGTAAAAGCATTAAAGTTATATGCGCTTTAAACTAGCTATTGTTGTTGTTTTTGTTGTTGTAGCCTCTGCTGCTGCTAGTCTTGTGCTACTTTTATGTGCCAAGGCAAAAGTTGTCGTAGTTTTAGTGACCGTGGCCGCCCCTCAACGCCCACAACGTGTCCGCGCGACATAAAAATTTGCAACAGCTGCACAGCCTGGGACTAAGTCCACAACTAGAACTGAGTAAGAGACTGAGGTACCTTGACAGTAGTCAGCCAAAAGGATTTTATTTTTTTGGCTTCCGATACTCTGCCCAAATGCTGGGCTAGCTAAATTGACCAAAACACCTATTAGAGACGGGCTCATTGACGGTACAAATAATATATTGGGTTGAAACCAGTGTACAAAATGCCTTAAGCTTGACTTGAAATGATGCTTGCTTGAAAATATTTTCTAATTCGAAGACCTCCATAGCTCTTAACTTACTTTTTTATAAATGTACATTTGTCAATATTAATCTGCTCTATGCTATTACATAATTTTAAAAAAGGTGATGATATTTCGTTTGAAAGCATCGATAAGGATGATAAGCGACTATCGATTAGGGATCTATCGATATCTTAACAGTTTTATGGCAGTAGCAGACTACCGACTATCGATTATATCGATTTTGACCGAGAACGATAGTTTTCAGTAATATTTAATAATTTCTTTCTTTATTCAACCAGTTTCTTTCTCAGACAGATAGTGCATTTGAAATTCGTTAATACCTAGTTGCTTGCTTGGGGGGTCTTTTGTTTTTGCGGTTTGCTTTCGTCCAATAATTTGGTCTATCTAATGGCAGCACAAAATGCATTATTTTGCAACGTATCTGTAGCTTGGCAAATGGCCTTAGTCGCTTAGTTTGCTCTCTGCGCCAGTTAGCCCCAAGTCCCCCGCTGCCGCTCTCTTCGCCCCTGCTGGCAAAGTCTGTGCATAAAATAACAATATAATGCTATGACCCGAGTGCCAGAGAGTTCTTCCATTTTTTTTGGCAAAGCCAGGAGAAAAGCGACTAGAATGCGACTTATTATGCATTAGCAGATGTCAAATTTGTTGCCATTTTGTGCCACTGAGAGTATAAATAAATATATATATGTATATATATGGTGGTAGTTTTTGTTGTTGATAAAGCTTAAGAACTTTTGGCTAGCTTTGATGTTGTCTATTTTTCTTGTTGGACAGATGTCAGACGGCTGATATGTGTCTAATATAATATGATATCAAAGTTATAAATCGTTGGGCGTTTTGTTCGCTCAGCTGCTTTGCATTTAGTTAATTAGTTTTCTAGGGCTTTAAAACCCATAATTCATAAACCTTCTGGAAGAGATGACAATGCTGTTATCCAACGACCAGGCCCAAGCGCATGCCTCCGCAAGCCTGGTTGTTCCAATTACGATAATTGTCGCGTTCATTTTTCATTTGACAACGTGAGACAGCAGCACTTGCAGTTACAGCCTTGACAACTGGCGCGTTATGGACAGTTGCCAAAATAAAAAAATATATTAACTCGAAGAGAAGAGAACACCCCCGCACGTATACACATAAATATATGTATATATACTGACTGCTGCTTTTGTAATAATTCAATAAGAGTTGGTTCATGAGTAACATTGCTCATACGCCATGTGCAACGGAAGCGGAAACAGTGGCGAGTAAGTGAAAGGACTCATTACACATACATTGCCTCATTTATACTCACTCACCCATTATAATAAATATTTGATTATATTATATACTTCGCCAGGCTCAAGTTAAAAGCTTTGGTAAGATTGGTACAGCTGCAGTTACTGTTACAGTTGACCCAGTTGCCCAGTAAGTGAGCTCAACTCAGCTCAACTGAACTGAACTAAAGGTAAAAAAAAGCAAATTGAATGGCTCTGCCCTGAACTCCAGATGAGCAGTTGCAGTTCAATGTACCTTTGGTTGCATATATGTCGACAACCAGAGGGTTGCTTTATGAGTTTCCGATTCATTTGCATGATAACAAAAAAATTAAGCCTGGCGTGATTTAATATTAAGTTATAGAATTTTAAAATTAGCTATGCCTATTTATAAAAAAATTGCTTCTAGTTTATATTTAATAGTTTAGTGTTTTTGATAGTTTCGACCTCTCGTTCTAATTAATTATAAAGTTAATTTTAATATTAACATGATGTATATTTGAGGTAAATTCAATAAACATTAACATTGCTCTGTTAAGCAACATATGTTTCTTTTAAGGCAGTATGCTTTTCTACACTTTACGTACTGTTGTTAAAGTTTTGCATATCTGAATTCATAAATCTAACCGTGTGACATTTTTGACCACCCATGCATATCGGTTACCTCTCGCTTTTCGGCTCATGCCGCAAACAAGTACGTTCCTTGTCAATGCATAAATAAGACAACATGAGAATAGACTGTAGCCTGCTTCAAATGCAGTTGCAGTTGGATGCAGCTGCTGTCTGTCTGGCTAGCTGGCTGACAAGTGGCAAGCAGCTTCTCGAATTGTACAAAATTTGCAAAAGTGCAACACTCAGCTTGGACTTTGTTGCATGTGCAGTGCGTTGGTCCGAGGCTCGCGCCTAATCTCAATGCAATCACTCACAGCAACAAGCTTGCAAGCCAAAAAAAAAAAAAGAAGAAGAAGATAGAAACAAGAGCTTGGTTCAATCCGGGCCAAACAACAAAGTGGCCGCTTGAGTTGAACTGAGTTGAGTTTAACTGTTACACGCTTTTAGGCTGCCTTGTGGAGGGCGTAGACGTTGCTGTTGTTTTCAATCACTTTGCAATTTGGAAAATGCACTTTTAACACCACAAAAATGTAGAGTAGTAGAAAACCAGAGAATAGCTTGGCATTTCCCAACAGAAAGCTGGGCATATAATAAATGTGGAGTTGCAGCTATTCTGCGGGCTCCATTTCTGGTAGCTCTGGGTTAGGGCTACAAGACGCACTTCATTTCACTATCGTTGACAAGCAACGAGTGTCGAGCTATCGTGTCGTGTACTATGGCATTCGAAGAGAGGGCTGGCTGGGCTGTTGCTTTTTTCAAACAATTGTCACTGGCTGGCCGGGAGTGTCTGCCAAAGTCTAGACAAGCCTGGCTGCCTGTTGGTTTTATTGTGGTGTTTAGACAAAGCCAGACACCTTTGTATCAGTCAAGTGGTTTTCGTTAGACGGAAGTGCTGTCAAAGCAAGCGCAGATCCCAGATTAGTTCAAGCTCCCACGAGTGTTTATATGTAAGGCTGTGGTATTGGTGTGAAGGTGGGTGGGGAAGGGTTGGTGGGTGTGGGGCGGAAAATTAATGTGCTGACAGCACGCCCAACTAACATTTCCCCATCTACTCTATTCGTATAGTTGGACTTAAAGTGAACTACAATTCATTTGGGGCGTTGGCGTGTAGTTTAAAGTTTGACGCGTCGCTTGACACTTAGACAGCAACAACTCATCAACGTCATGAGCAGGAAAAAATGCTGCAAAAACAGAACTAAAGTGAAAACTGTGAAACAATATTAGTCGTTACACAGTTGGGAGACGGCGCCTTTTTGGATGGGTTACTCCTGCATCCACGCACATGTGTGTGAAATGCCTGTCAGTTACAACGATACCAAAAGCAACAACAGTGACGCTTTCGGGGGGCATGCAAAAAGCAAGTGAAAATAGCTAGAAACACAGCTGCCGACTTTTAGGCGCTCTAACAAAGAGCAAAAACTATTCAACAAGCTTGGCGTCTCGGCTTATTAATGCGGCTGTGCAATGATCTGGGAATGTTGATAGTGACAGGGGTTTTGGCACTTGTAATTGAATACGGTTAAGGGAATGGGAATGGGCTGTATAAGCAATTGTGGAAAACTGTGACAAGCTTTAAGAAATTATTAGGTCTTTTAGGAAAACAAAAGCTAAATTTAAATTAAAACGTTTCGGGGTAACAGAGGCTGTTGAAGTATTCAAAGCTTAAGTATTCGGGCAACATGAATTGGATGCCATGTAACCGGAAGATTTAAAAGAAAGAAGAGGAAAGAAGAATTAACTTCTCATTTGAATGCTGTAAATTGTTTCAAATGTGGATCTTTCTGGTTGCAATACCGTCGCTACCTTCCCACAAAATAAAATACTGTAAATTGACTATGTCTTGGGACCTATAAAATATGTACAATACACCCTGCCATTTACTACATCCACTAAGTCATGTTATGCTGGCAAAAAAAAATCTCTTGACGTTTTTGGGAACACCCCTCAAATAGTTGTTGCTGAGGTCTTGTCAGGGCGCACGCCGACTGTTGACTGTTGCGCCTCTGCTGGGTTGTCAGCTTATTTGCCCTGGTCTTGGGGTAGGCTGGTCATGTGGAGCGCATAGCTAAGTCAGTGCATGTCAAGGGTGAGCAATTGTAGGGAGTAGGGAGGCCTGCAATTTGAGCTGTGCCTTTTGACATCCACTGGGAATTACCCGGCTGTTGCCTCAGTTGCTGTGCCTGCAACAAGGACTAATTTTTTTTCTTTCTTGCTGTTGCTGCTTTTGTTGTCGTCTTTGCTTGCGCGCTGTCATTAAGTTTTATTTAATTCTGACTTTCGTTTGACTGTTTTTTTCACTGCGCTGGTAGTTCCTTTTTATTGTTGCGACAGTTTTTGCTAACAAATTGCTTAGCGTCAAGTGTCATGTAATTACGCTCATACACACACACACACACACACACACACACATACCAGCATATTCACACGCATGTGCTCATGTGAGGTGGCCGTGGGCGGGACAACATGTTGTTATTAGATTGCTGCCAGCAAGTCGCTCGGGAAAGTTGCTTTTAATTTTCTTTAGCTTTTGCAATTGTTGCTTGTCATGTTGCCATTGTTGTTGTTGTGCATGTTTGTGTTGTTGTTGCTGCCTTAGATGTGGTTAGTGTATCCGTTTTGTGGCCCACAAATTAATGCCATAATAATAGTTGGCCCTATTACTGTTGCCTAATGATGCTGAACTTGAATCCAGCTGTGCCACGCTGCCAGCTGCTAATTATGCGTAGATTTGTGCTTTAACCTCAACTGGGGATTGGCTAAGTCAACACAAATTCATAACCACACAGCAAATATGCTCTTCTCATGCCAGTACATTTTGTCAAATACTACTTTTTCATTTGGTTTCTGTATTATCGTTTTTCCTTGTATAATCACAAATTCCGTAGTAAATTAGAACGAGCATAATTTTTTCATTGAAATTAAAACAGTTTTGAAAACGAAAAATTATAAAATTATAAATTTTGGTTGATAGCTGGCATCAAAATAAGGATGAGGTAAATTGAATTTGAATCAATTCAATGAATTAGTTCCACTTAACATTTAAAGTTTTTGTTTTTTATAAATGAATAAAATACTTTCTTTGCAAGGATGTTCCATGATATAAATACAATAAATCAGAGTTTTAAAAATAATAAAAATATTTTAAAGCTCGAGCACATACATTATACATTTTAAGTTGATGACAGGTATCGCAAGACTCCCAAAAGTTTTATGCCTCAACCCTGCAGCTCATATTAATTTCTGTGAAATTGTCGTGAAACACTCCCTGTGTATAAATTTGGCCAGATGTTAAAAAATGCAGTCAACTAGCGCTTGTTATACTAAACGAAAAATTCATACGTAAATGCGGACGCCCACTTCTGACAGCTGCACAAAAATGTTGTGTGGTTGGGCGCGGCGAGCTGGGACGCCAAAAGAGCGCTATAGTCTAAACTGTTTGCGCGTCCCTGGCCACATAATTAGAGTTTCGCTGTTGCCGTGGCGCCATTTTAAAATTGGCGCATAAAATGTCAATTTGATGTCATTGGATCAACTTAAATGCGCTGCCCAGAATGAGGCTGCTGCTCTGTTGCTCGGTTGTTTGGGCCCTGATGTCCTGCCTGGCAATTTACATTGCCCAGAAATGATTTCCCGGCTGCTGTTGCTGTTGCGGCTGCTGCACTTGCGGGTTAATTTTGGCATCACGTTACGCGGTGACCTCGCAACTTTCCAATATAAGGCAACGGTCACGCCCACGCCCACGTCCACGTCCACAACTGACTCGCTGTGTTTTGGCGGTCCTTGTGTGTCTATGACTATGTGATGTTGCTGCTTCATTTTGGAAAGTTTCCCTGCCTGTGTAGTGGCTGTGTGTTGACATTCATGTTGTCGTTGTGCTACTGCTCTGTCATGTGTTGGGCGTGGCCCGCTGGCTACCTGTGCAAATACGTGTTTATGTTATGCCTGCCGCAGCAGCAACACATCAGCAACAGCAACAGCAGCGCAGGCGGCAGCTGGCAGCTGGCAGGTGACAGTAGGCAGCAGCCGGTCTCGTCAGCAGATTAGTTTGCTTAAATTGATGGCAACTTAGCGCTAATAACAACAACGCGACGTGTTGCGTGTTGCGCCTATGGCTGTTAAAATGTTTGCACTGCATACCTTAAGGCGCCAAGTGGGTCAGCGAATTAATGATGATGCCCCCCGCCAGCCCACTCACACGCCCTTTCAAAATCAGACCAATTGAATAGCCCAGTGTGCGCTGCGGCTTAATTAAATGATATGGCCAGTGCATTAATCAATTTTCTTTTTGTGCGTTGCGTCCTCTATATAAACTTTGCTTATTTCCCCGGTGTACTGCTTGCGAGAACAGTGCGTGTATGCCACGCCCATCAAACCATCACACATATACAATGTGTGTACATGCATAATTTACCATTCTTATAGCGTTTTTGGCATAACTTTTGCTTACTTTAAATAAATCAACGTTGGCCATGTGAGCGTCAGTGCGCAGCGTGGCTTTGAATAACTTTTTTGATATATGAGCAGCACTCCAGCGATAGAGTTTTGGGGGCAATACTAGCTGGCAGCAACAGCAGCAGCAGTGGCCGCATCAGCAGTGGCAGAACCTGTAGGGAGTCTCGTAAAGTATGCAACAGTTAATAAAAAATGGGGATCAAGGTACACATGTACACACATGGGCACTGTGATTTGCCCTTCAAACATCAACGAAATTGATGCTTTTAAATGTGACGGCAGAAAAGTTCAAGGCATTGCTTCACAAGTGTGGTCCAAAAACATTTATTAGTACCCTGTAATCCCAGAACCAAGAAAAAAACACATGATTAATAAAATTGTAACTGTACTTTTTGTCTGCAGGTACGCAAATAAAATTAAACGGGTTGGCATCTATTTGATCGGCTTAAAAAAAGAACATACTGCCTTATAATATGCGTAAATATGTCGCCTTAAAAAAATGTCCGAATTTTGATTTAATAAGGGAAGTACATTTGCATATATAGACTTCATTATTTTCTTAGGCCATATTTACTCAAATATCTAAAGGGTCTCATGTAAGCTTTATGGCCATTATCATTTAAAACGGCCCATACATTATATTAGTAGGATAAATTATTTCCCATTATTTATTTATTTAGCTGAATCGAGGAGTTTAATAAATATGACCAATATATTTCGGATGCGCATCGGCAAATATTTTGCACATCCGCGCTCTTTGATGTGGAGATTCCAAATATTTACATTAACAGAATTTTTACATATTTTTTGACATCATTTTTACGTAATCTTTATTATTTATTGGATAATAATCATGCAATATTTTAATTTAATTGGAAATAGTTTTTAAAATTTTGGGTTTGGAGTTTAAAAATAAAAAATAAATGTGCTTTAAAAAATTATTCCAGTTTAACAAAACCTTTTCATCTTATACTTTAAGATGCTTTCAGGACATGAACAGTTTAATTATTTGGTGTAAAATTTATAGAACATTGTAAAAGCTGTGGAAAATTATTCATTAGGCACCTTTTGCTCATCAGAAATTTACAGCTTGTGCAATTTCTTGTCCAAAAATAAACCCAGAGCACCCAGTAACTACGGCTATTTATAAAATGTAATTTTCGGAGTGTACAACCGGGCAACTTTGAACGGCACAAACTTTGGCACTGACCCAAAACATTGCCGTTGGCCAGGCTACTACTTATCATGGCTCATCGGCACGTTGATGGGTAGCAGCTTCGGGTGTGTGCTGCCTGTTGGCGTGCTTAATATAAGTTTTACCTTTTACACCTTTGGCGAGGCTCTCTGCGAGCATCTGCTTCTTCCGCCTGATGGGGCGGGTAACTTTTCATTTGTGTCTCCGGCGTACAGGATGACACTCAGTGTCAAATGATGTGTCAAAATGTGCACAATTTACCGTATGCTCGGACTCGTATACAATGTACGGCCCGGACCCGGTCATGGATTCAAGCCTGGTGTTAAATGTGTACGGGATTAATAGGCGCCACACTCTGTTGAGTGGTAGGTGTGGCAATCAGCTGCACTGTGGTACGTAGCAATCAAATTCTTTTTAAAGTGGTCGGCGATCATTTGCTCAATACAACAGAATTCTGAATTCTGTAATAGAATTAGTAACAAGTACGAGGCTCTAGTCGGGAGTTCGCGACTAGGAGATCTCCCGAACCCCCTTTTACCAACACCAAATGCTGAAGTTATAAAAATAAATTAACCAAAAATCCAAAAAAAATTTCCATGATATGACCCGAACTCGAAATAGACCACACTATTTGCAACCGCCTCTACCCAACAGCCACACCAACAATTGAATCCTAATGAGAAAAAAACGGATTAAAATAGCAGCACAGAAAACAATACAGTCGCAATTGTACTGCTGTTGATTGAACTCAACAAAGACGCGTATGAATGTGTGTGTGTGTACATGTATTCAGAAATTCTTACAATTTGTGCTATCTGTCCCAACCACGTGGACAGCCAAAACACGTATTCTTTAATAACTTTTGTGTTTCTGAACCGATCTTGGTGAAATTTTCTATTTTCTTTTTGTACTATAGAATATTTGTATATTCTCCAGACAATTGCAATTAAAGTGTGGCTTCAATTGGTGGCTAAAACAAATTGGTTTATGTACTTGATTTATAGCTATGTGGTGGTAGCGGGGAGGTGGCGATACCTATATTATGAAAGATACTTGATATATATATATACTATTCTAGAAGCTACATGTCAAGTTTGGTGACTCTAGCTCTTATAACTTACGAGATCTGCTCAAAAAACAGGATTTCGATTTTTATCAATTTATTGGAAACGGGCTGGTTATTGATTATCGAAAACTAACTGCGCGGGACTTGGAGGATATACGTTCTAAATTTCAAGTTCCTATATATAGCTGTATACAGTATAATATGAGTTTTAAATTATGATATTACAATTCCGTATACATGTTTAGAAATTTACCTACCATAAAAATTTTATTATGATCAGATAATCAACATAATCACAGACAAATTATAAGAAAATATTTTTTTTTACAAGTTAAGAGAAAAGTATTTGTGTCCTTATGTTGAATTAAAAGCACTAGCAGCAAACCGCACCCGAAGGTCTCACATAGTCTGGTGTCTTCATGACATCCCAAGGTCATAAATGTTTTGTTAGCCTGAATGGGGCATCATTTATGGCAAGGGCATTTTACACGGCACGTGTAATTGCCCCCAACACCTTTTCTTTTATGCCCCACTCTGGCTATATCCCTATCTCCATATTTTGCTTTCTGCTTTTGACTGACAGAAGTATGTTTTATAAATTATGTTTAGCTATTTGGGGAAAATTAAAACGCACACGGCACATGGCACATTTTTAAATGCATGCACGTGCATGTAGTCGTCACCTTTCTACCCTCGGCCTGCAACCTTTTGCAACCCCTTTCCATACATTCATCTGCTGCTGCTTCTGCTTCGAAGACGGCGTCAATTTTTCACATAAAGTTTGGAAAACGCTCGACTTGCATATAAATGACTTGGCCGTATTTTTGAGCTGCTTTGGGGACCTGATGAGGTCTGGGAGCTCTGGAGCTTGGGGAGCAGCATTCGAGTTGTCAACTCTTTCAACGTGTTTTACATTTTAAGCGGCAGCAAGAAAAATGCGAAGGTGAAGGTAGAAAAAATAATTTCCTCTGCGTAATGTGTGTGCTGTAAGCATATGCCGAGCTGTTGAGTGCTTGTTGTTGTTATTCAGTGTCATGAAAAGCGCAGAGGTAGGCACCCTGCCAGGGATTGAGTCGGAGTTTTTGGTAGCGTTTCGGTCAGCTAAAAGCTTCAGTGCGCTATGCTTTGGGCATAAGAAAATGTTTATATGAATATCTGGATTGATGTAGATGTAATGAGCAATGACTAAGATAAATCCGAATAAAACAGAAGCAATATGTTTGCCTGTTAAAGGTGCATTATAAGTGAATAAGAGCTTCAGCCATATCTTTATATGAGTGAGCTACATTTAGTAAATGAAAGATTCGAAATAATGCTTAGCCTTGTAAGACATAATTATCAATTTAAATTGATTTGCTTTTATAAAGTCATCATATTTAAAACATTTTTATTATTTACTTTATTGTGACTGCATGTTTTTTATATTCTTCATTCTAGCTTCCTAAGGAATGAACACAATTTTTTTGGTGTAGCGCAGCGCAAAGTGCGTTAAAAGCTGCGTCTAGAGTGAATAATACTCTTACGACGTGCTGCTACTTGCAACTAAAATAAATAGATATATACATTATATATATATATATATATATATATATATATATATATATATATATATATATATATATATATATATATATATATATATATATATATATATATACATATATATATATATATATTTATGTATATACATAAACATAATTGTTTAAATTTCCAGTACATTATTCATAAATAGTAAGCTTATAAGGTGAGTATGTGGCGGTTATATATATTATTTGACATTTGTAAGCGATCAAATTTGACATGTACTTATAAACGGATTGACTTTCGTATAGGTAACGCTGTCTACGTGCAGCTATTTATGCATAAATATGTTTTTCACATCTATTAAATTACATTTGCATATATTCCGCATACGTCACGTCGTACGCAGCACAGATATTAAGCAAATGTGATGGGAAGGGACGGGTAGTTCAAGTAACGACAGAACTCAATCAAACAAAAATTTCATTAAATGCAATGAATAAACGTTTTCGCATCTTTTTTTCTTGCGTAATTTTCTTTGATAGACAAATTTTCGGTTTTGTGTGAGGCGGTGTGGGTGCGTAGGGGATGGGCGTGTCAGCTTCGGGACCGGCATCTGCCTGTGTCAGCATTATCAGCCTGATCAAAAGGCAGCATTTGTCATCCATCAAAGTTAAATCACACTTTTTATTATTTCTGCCACTCGATGGCATAAAATATGCCAATCGACCAACAACGAATCCGCAGACGAAACCCCAAAGCGCCTAAATACGCGTAAAAATTGTTTGTGGTGCTGTTTGTATATATATAAAATTTGTTCAATTTCGACGTGAATATGTTTGTGTGTGTGTGTGTGTGTGTGTGTGTGTGTATGTCAGTGCGTTTGACAGAGCTGCAAATTATCAATAAATAAATAAAATTAGGCGCACTTTGGCTTAGTGTTTGGATTCCATTTTGATGTCTGGCATATGATTGCTTTTCGGTATATTTATATATATCTTTCCAGGCATCTAACGATTAGCTTTGAGACTGGGTAAAAAGTTAAAAGTTAGAGGAACGAAAATTGGCACCATGATTAAATTTTGTATTTATTTAGTTTTTAAATAAAGTATGCTTTTTAATTACATTTTTAACATTCAGAGTCTTGGTTGTTAATAATATTGCTATTAAATTATCTGCTATTGATCACATTAAAAATATAACAAGATTACGAATTTATTTGTTTTTAATACTCTAGACAAAACAAATAAAGCTGTGCAATAAACTATATTTTTGTATAATCAGTGGCAAAAAGTTTGATGTCGCAATTTTAAAATTTATAGGGAATAGTAAGAGTAGGAGTACGAGTAAGAGCAAACACATAATCCATTGCAACAGAGTTTCGATTAAACTTGATTGTTATCACTGTTATCGGCAACACGCTTTCCAATCTCCCATTAGAAACATTTTATTATTCGACCAGATTGCTAAAAACAATATTTGAAATACTGAATTTATTAAAAAAAAGTTACGTTTTACAAGTAGAGAAACTTTTTATTATATATATGCCTAACCTTCCCAAGACAAGTAGTTTGCGTTCAGTGCCCTTAATCGTAATCGTATTAATTATGCAGAAAAGCCCTTTATAATTATGCTTGGGAAATTGCATTCATCCCGGATGAACTATCATTAGGCCATAATTAATGAGAGTTTACTAATCTGATGCTAAACCGCGCTGACCAACACTGGCTGCATTCCATAGCCTGACGCTCATTATGCTTGGCATTGGCTTGGCAAGCATATTAATTACTCATAAACAACACATCACGACTGTCCGCCTGCCTTTAAGTAAGTTTTGGCTGACTTGTTTATTATTCAACGGCATTTGCCGCTACGCAATTACGCTTTGTTTTGCGCCATAAACACCTAAAGGCTTAGAGTACAAATCAAACCACACACACACTGACATACTCAATCAATCCTAAACTGTGCTGAACTGAATTCAGTTGAGCTGAACTGTCAGCAACTTTATTTTTGGGTGAATCTTTGTTTTGGGTTTTTATGTGAATCGTGCCTGTTGTGGGGGTGTGTGTGTTAGCGGGCGACTGTGATTCCTGGTTTTTCCCGTGCCTTTTCCAATTCTTGATGCTGCAGATTCTTTTAGCGGCGGTATCAAAATTTATTGAGCGCTGTCATGAAGCTGTCAAAGTCGATATCAAAAACATTTGATTTTTGACTTTATTTTGGCAGCCAGCAGCAACAAGCTCACACTTGGAGTCCCAACCCTAACCACAGCCCATCCCCGTTGAATTTGCCCAGAAGCCAATACAACCCAACTCAGTTGGGTCCCAGGGCGGGTGCGATCCACGCACATTATAACCAACGTCGTATGTGATTTTTGTTTTTGCCCGTAAGCGAAAGAAAGAAATAATCATAATAAAAAAGCACATAAAAAAGTCGTGAGCTGGCAGCTGAAAATTTTCATGCGCTCCCAAAGCGCTCGAAGATTGATAAATTAATGATTGCCAAGTCGAGGACAAAGTCGTCAAAAGGCGAAACAGCGAAGCGTGCAAGGCTTCAAAGGTGCTGTGGGTAACTAAAATATGTGGGGAGCTGGGAGTGGCAGCACCCACTCTCCATTCAACCGGTTTATGTGAAATCAATTTATGCGAACAGGTTGCTAGAACCCATTTCTCAACAATTTCGCCATGTTTTCATTTAAAAATTACGTTTGAAAGTGTGCTTAAAAGAAGTTGCTGATATCATGTAATAAGCCAAATAGCTCAACATATATTTAATTCGCCATTTTCTATTTATTTAATCTTAAAAATTCGAAAAAGCTGTAATATTTCTTTCTCTCCCCTCGAATTTCAATTATTTATTAACCGTTCACTGAGTGTTAAGTGTATTTGTTTATTCGGTTTTGCTTATATATTTAATTTCTATTTTTTTATAATTTAAATTTAAATAATTTGCCAATTAATCTGTTTATTTAACTGCCAAACGTTTTAACAATTTTTCGAATTAGTGTCGAAATTGTGTTTCAGAACTCAGGCAACACACATGATTTGCAGCTATTGTGAGCTTTTAGGGGCATATGAATTTCCGTCCAGCTCCCCCTAATGAATATTAATGTCCAAATGGCCGAGAGACTGACTGCTCGGCATACCTGTGCCTATATATTAAAGCGCCAAAGCCACTTGTCTTATCAGTTGTGCAGACTTTGAGTTGGACTATTAACAAAACAAATACAGTTTGCGCATGAAAGGCTGCGAGCCGGGCAACGACAGGATAATAGGCCTCCGGCTAGCGGGCAGTCTTAGTGGGCGAGGGTTTTTGCCCACTTGAATCGCTGAACATGGCGGATTAATGTCATTTATCACGCGCGTGTGGCGGCCGCATTTGAAATGTGCAAAATAAATAAAGGACTCCCTTCCTCAGCTCCCACGTACCCAACGCACCCCACATCCAGGCATTGCGAGTGGCATGCTCAACTTTAATGCGAAGATTAGGACACAGTTGTTGCTGCGGCTTGTACACAAAAAGGATAATGACAAATAATCAAGGATAAACGCTTTTGATTGATCTTTAATGGCAGTTGTTATTCGAGGTCGTTTGACAGCACAACCAATTGTAAATGTAAATCATATTAACTTCAATGTACCATATAAAATTGTTCCTTGCCGCTGACTAGCGCTTGGTTGGCCTGGTACATACTCACAGATACATAGTCACATACTTATCAACGATAAGCCCATACACACGCATGTGATGTGTTTGTTGCCACATTCTTTCACAATTGTGCTGCGTGGCGGCAAATGCTGTTAAATATATCAAAGGCGGGTAGCCTTCAAGAAAGTAGAAATCAAAAAAAGATTGCTACGACTTGGGATTGCTCTAGTAAATATTATAGATTGGAAATTAAATCAGCGAAATATTGCATACTTTATAATGTATATTTCTAATAGGGCTAGTTGAATATACTAACAGGTTTGGGCATCCAGTGCCGTGTAATGACTCCAATATAGCGAGTCAGTCTAGTCAACTGTCAATCATCTTAGCTATTTATTCAACACTAGCTTGACAGGGTTGAGGAATGTGAGAAGATACTAATTAAGCAGTGTTGAATCGAGATGGATGTGTGCGAATTTGAATTAAATCTGGTGATTTCGAATTAAATTGTGGAATATAGAAATATACATATTTAAAATTAAAAAGACTATTACAATAATGATTTAAGAAGTTATACATAATATATTTAAAAAAAACTTTTTTTCGATTAATCGATCATATTATTTACTTAAATTTAAAAGTTATTAAGGTGGATTAAACATTTTTATACATATTTTGATTAATCAATGTTGGTAAAAGTTTTGAGAAAAGTTTAACTAAAAGCTGTTTATATCTGTCATGTCAATTAAATGATAATTTTATTCTTAAATAAGCGAAATTAGGATAAGTGAAAAAAAATATATATTCTTCAAGTATTGCAAGTCGAATCAAATATTGAAATTACCCATTTAATACCCAATTCTATTGCATATAAAATGGCATTGTCTATACGCTCGCACAGTTCTATAGCCTCTTGCCAAAATAGCATTTGTACTATTTTGCGTGGAAAAGGCAATTGAGTCGATTTTCTAAGGAGCATCCGTCAGGCCGCAGCTGGAGAAAGATCTGCGGAGCATTTGCAATGCTCTATGGCAGTCAAAGGCATCAGCGAAATAAAGCAATTAAGCGGCTTACAAATGTCGGCAACTGACAATGAGATGAGAGAACGTCACAGCATCGGCCCAAATAAGCCTGACAAGCAAAAAGAAATTAAGAAAACGGCAGCAAATTAATTTACATGTGCGATTCATCAATCAACAGCGACATAAGAGAGGGGTTGAAAGGGAGGCATAAAGTGGTCCAGTATAGAGTCCAGTTTCAAGATATTCAAGTCTGAAGATGCGCAGCCGTTCAACGTCAGCAAAAGTCATAAATGGCCCCGTGTGCATGTGTGTGTGTGTTTTGTATCTGAATGTGTACAATTTCTATATGAGTAGCAGGCCGTGTGTTGATTGATGGTAAATACTCGATGCCCTTACAATGGCTGCTTGAGATAAGGCGTTTAAATGCGCCGCATATGAAATGATGCTATATGAAAAGTGAAAGGATGTCGTCAGAGGCATAGCAACCCCTGCCTGAGGGGTTTTCTTTCTTCCCCTTTTTGATTATTATATAACGCTCGGTCAAAGTCTACGGACAATAGTTATAAATGACCCTTGGCACGGGTTCCATTTGCCTAGTTGCGCCGCTCCCATTGCCCTTGTCAGCTTTCCTGCATTGTTTGCCAGCGATAACATTTATGCTACTACATAAACATATAAATAAATCAGTATTAGTTGAACCTCACATGCTTGTTATGTGTTAAAATGTTAAATATTTCATTTATATAAGTAAAATACCATTTTGTTGTTGGGCTATAGGTACGGGAAAGTTTCAAATTGAAATATACAAAACGGATTGAATTAACCTGGATATCGAAATTTTTTTAATTCAAGTTTAAAATAAGTTGCTCAGTAATAATGTGTGTTTAACTTAAGTGATATTCGAAAGATTATATTTTAAATAAGCTATAATTCAATTTAATTTTCACCCGAATGGCCATAATATTATTAAAAATCGATTTGGATGAAAAAAAATTAATCTAGTTGATTAACTGTCTGATTGGTGTTGATCGAAAATCTCAAACAGCAGTTATTTTATCTGTTATATGAAATATAAAATATATAACGCAAATTGATAAAAATCGGCTGTGAATATAAGTTATTAAAGAAAACGGATGATCGTATTGGCAAGCGCAGGCATTTCTGCATATGCATAGTGCACGCAAACGTTGAGTATTGCGGTGGGGTGAGAGGCGATGGCTCGTAGCTTGTTCAGTTAATGAGAGCAAGTTTGAGCTTCGCATAAATTATTAATTTACTTTCGAATAATGCTAGTCCTATCCCTTTACTCGTTAAATAGGTAAGAACTCTAAAACGTGTATTTCCTTGGCTTGAGCAAGCGAGCTCGCATGTTATTAACATATTGTAGAAGACAAATGCCGCTTTCAAAGTAAAACACATAATTCATCTCGATACGACTGTTCGATCGCGACTCTCTCGCGTTCGTTTTATGCTTACAGACTAAAGGAGAATTGACAATAATTTTGTGTGTGTGTAAGCGAGACAAGGAGTGATTCGACTTGTCGAGCTCTTCTTGCAAGAATTAGAGTGCATGAGGAATGTTAGCGCTTAAAACAAACGGGAGATTGTTGCCTAAATGGCCTTGAGAATGTGTCTATCTGTATGTGTATGTACATGCATGTATTTGTCCTACTACAATATGTATGTGTGCATGTATTAATGAACATGAATTCGTAACCATTTTTAAATTAGATCACCTAAATGCGTACTTATGGGAAACATCAGGTAACGTAATCCATGTAGAAGGGGGCTATAATAGGTGCTTCTTTGATACACGCAGAGCAGATCTGTTTTAAATCAATGATTGATTACCCTGACGTGCAATCTCTCCGATCAGAACACTTAATTGTTTTATACTATCAATTTTTTAAGTCTATTTATACAATAAAAAAAATTATGACAGAATATGTGATAAAAACTATTTTTTGTACCTAATTTTTCAAACGAAGCACGCGTAATATTGAAGTATTGGGCAAAAAAATTGTTTAAATACAAAAAACAAGGGTTTTTAATAATTTTAAATTTATTACTCTACGAAACTTAAAATTGCTTTAAGAGATTCTGCTTACTGGCACATGAAAAATGTATATTCTGCCTGTCATTATGTTCGCACTTTGCATTTATCAAGTTGGGGAAAAATGAATGACAAATTAAGTCAGCGACATACGAATGGCTTTTATTTAATACATATTGTTCATTTGTATAATGCGTCTGGCTGGTAATAATTGGAGCCGAAATTCCCGGGGGAGTCTACGCGGCGACAAGAGTGCAAGCATTAGGAACCGGGGTTACGCCTTTGAAGCTAAGCATGTAATGAGTCCAAAAGGCAAGGAGTCACCCTCTCAAAGACCTAAGGAAAGGTCACAGACATTTCAAGTATTTCATTGTCGCTTAATTTTGTTGTTTTCGTTTTTGTTATGCTTTGCAATTCAGAGCTCACGTGCATGCGACTGCACCCACGTTGGTCGCGGAGCAAGCACTCGGCTCAACGCCGTGTCAGACCTTGTTAGACCCGTCGGTGTGCGCCAGACGACGCCGTTTGACGTCGCTTTGTCAACGGCTTTTAACAAATTTCATTCACATTCATATTCACATGATTTTCACAACTCTGCCAATGGGCGCTGGTATTCACAGTGCGCAAATTAAAAATGACCTCCGCTCGGGAGCTGGCAACATTTCTGTCCCGTTGCTTGTATTTGCATAACATTGCTGGGCTCCCATGTGTTCCATTCATAAATTAAAGTGGGAAATTTGTGCAGTGTACAGTGCTTGGGGCCAGCATTAGCCGAGAGCTGGCAGCTTCAATAAAAATCCCGCCTGCTGCTAAATACCTGCTCGGCTTGTATTCACCTGTATATGGCAGGCGAGGAGTACAACAAGTTAATTATGGATGCATGCGGCTTGTAGTCGCGGGGCCGGTTTGCCATAAATTCTGTGGGCTTCTGCGGGGGCCCCTACGACATTTAATGAGTGTGCAAATGTTCGAGGTGTGTGTGCGTGTGTGAGAGTGCAGTTTGAAGTTTTGCAGGTAAATGCTGGTCGACTATTTGAGTAAGAAACTTTCTTCAACTTTTTTTTTGAAGTTGTCGGTTAACTTCTATTTTAACTCGTTTTCGAAAGGAAATTGCAAGGAGCTGTATATCAATAAGGAAGCTATCGATTGCAGAGCTCCAAACACTTGATTTGGTTAAGTATCGATCTGAAAGTCAGTTTCTTTAAGCGGACTCTTCATATTTTAGTTTAATATGGTAATCGGCCCAGAAGATTTCTCACTATATATCTTTTATATTCAATGGTCTATCTTGGCTTGGTTAATTTTATTTATAACGCAATATTAAGAGCATGAAAACCATAAAATAAAAGAAGTCGACTTCACACAAATGCAGCATTTTATTTTCTTTAGTCATCATCATAGCTTAGTTGAAAATCTAACTGGCAAACTAGTCGTTGCCTGTGAAGTGAAACGATAAGGTTGAATAGTTGTCGGACAAATGATGGACGTTGGCGTTCAAAGCTATACGGGTTGCCCGGGCAGCGACGAGAGTTTATACAAAAATAGGACGAGGCAAGCATTTTTAGTGGAATGCTTGACAATAATGCGAACTTTGGTTTTAGTTTAATTTTTATCTACTAATTTGATATCAGGGCGTTTCAAGCAAAAACACTCCGCTATCTGTGTGGTGCCCCCTGGTATATTTATTTTATTTTATTTTATTTATTTATATGTGGTCGACAAAACGAGTGTCTTCCAATTATTCAACACATTATAAAAACAATTAGAAAAATTAAATGCTAAAAGCCTAGATAGAGAACACAAATTTCAAATAGCATCACCGACCGATGGAGGTGTTTTATTTGCCAGTCCGGCCAGCTGTGCCCCTTTTCACAGCTAATTTTGTCAGTGACGCTATTAGAGCCTACATCTAAAAAGAAGGGTGTAAGTAGGAAAAAGTGTTCTTACGTAAAATTAAAAATAATGTTAATTTGCTATATTATTTAAGAATATAGCATAAATAGGAGAAAAGAAAGGAGGAAGATTGTTAATAAAGTATAGAACTGTATGCTAGATATGCAGAGTGTTAATTAGATAGAATAAAGAGATAGTATTGGGAGTGCGAACTTCCGATTTGGAAAAAGACCAAGGAGTGTCCAAAGTCGGGGACGTCATAAACAAACAGACTGCAAACTACATAACGCGACTGGAAAACCATCCAAATCGCCTGGCTAGGCGCCTTCTAAAGAGGCGTCGAATTGGAGGAGTCCGAACGCGGAGGAGATTGCGGAGGTCTCATCCAATCGATCTCCCAGATCGATATATTTAGTCACCATTACTTTGTTAATTTTATATTAGACTTAATAGTAAACTAAGTAGTATTGTAAATTTTCTAATAAATTTAATTTAAGTTGTTCTTATAATAACAGGAAAATTAAAATAAAGCTAAGAAATTAAAAAAAAAAAAAACAAATTTGATGTGAATTTGCCAACTATCTTATAAATTCAAAATTTTGCAGCTGTAAATGCGAACAATGCAGCTGAACAAGAAATTACCATATATTAAAACAAAATCAGATACACGGCAAAAACATCAAGAAAAACAAAAACAAGTCAAAGAAGTTGAAATGTGGCACATTCATTGCGCTCGCCCGCATGTTGTAGTTACAACTAGTACGACGAGGGGCACAAAAACTTGCGAGTGTTTGTCATGTGCCAACACTTTGAGCGCAGCAAAGTATGCTACACTTTTTGCAGCCCTATTTTTTGCGTGTGCGTGTGCGTGGATGTGTTTGTGTGTGTGCGACTAATTTGCGCATAATTAAATATAAATTGTATACGGTAACTGTTTGCTTTTGCCGAGTCGTGTTCTGCAAGTTGCTGGCAACAAGCAATGGGCGTAAATATATTAAACAAATTGCAGGGCAACCCGCGTTACGTATGCGCCATGTATGCCACTATTGCAGTCGCTGCTGCAGTTGCTGTTGTTGTTGAGCTTTGGCAACTGACACAACGGCGACAAGTTGTTGAGAGGGTGCAACGGAGAATGAGAAAGGGAGCGAAAAGCAAGCCAAGAGCAATTGCAACTGTTTTGGCAACAGCACAAAGAAAAAGTAATTATTTACGTTTTCAACAGACGGCGATGGCGGCGGCGACAACAACTTCCGGTCTTGTTGGTCTAGTTGTTGTTGTTGTTGATATTGTTGTTGTTGTCAGCGATGGCGTCGCGTCAACAGCAATTTATTTGAGTGTGAAAAAGATGAATTAATTTTACAGCATTGTGCAGCACAATTAAAAATTATTTGCTCTGCTCTACTCGTCCGCCCGCCCAATGGCCGACCATAGCTTAATTGCTGCAAAGTTGCTGTGGCTTAGCGAGGTCCTTGTATCACAGGATTGCCTATGCTGCCACCGTTGCTACTGCTGCTGCTGTTGCTGCTGCTACTGCTGCTGTTGTCGCTGTTGCTGCGGCTGCTGCTGTTGCCCTGCAGCAATTTATGTTTGCCAACTGGCCCGAGGGGCGCTTTCGGACACCACTTGGAGGCATGGTTTTCGGTGTTTTTTTTTCATTGTTGGCCGGCTGCTGCTGATGCTGTCCCTTCGCCTGCTATTGTTGGCTTTTGTTTGTGGTTGATGATGAGAAAAGTTTTTGCCTGCTGGCAGCTGAAGTGTTGGCGACGTTGACGTCGACGTCGGCATGTTTTATGCATTTTCTTATGACTTTACTTTTGGCGTAGATTTGTGCGTTCTCTCCCCTAAATAAAAACCCCAAAACCCCACTCACTTTTGTGGCGAGCAAGGGAGCGGAAGAGCGTGTGAATTATTATGTACATTTGAAATGTGTGCAACTCGCCAACAACAACAGCAACAACAACAATAATAGCTAAGGCAATAACAACAATAACGAGAACAACCAAAAGCAACGCCGTAAATTTGTTTTGCTGCCAAGTGTACAAAAAGAGGGGCACACAAGAGTGTCTAGGGACAACCGCAGCGTTGGGGTACGGTGGTGCGTTAAGCAAAGTGAATCCCCAAATAAAAACTATGACCTGTTCGCCATGTTGTGAACTTTTTTGGGTAGGCGGTTGCCGGCACATTTGTCATTTTGGAGCAGCAAATGAGTCTGGAAGGGGGCAGGGGGGGGTCACATAACTTAATTAAAGTAAATGTGTTCGTGAACATAAGAAGTTGTAATTAGTTGGGCGTGGCCAGAGTGTTTATTAAAAACTCGAGTTCAAATTGTCAAAAGAAGCCCGACTTTGATTCTTATTGCATTGAAAGCACAATAACAAATTACTGTAATAAAATGAAAAGAGACTTAGCTTCAGCAGCTAATTAGTTGGAGATGCACAAAGAATGCCGCAAGATAGCTCGCCCACTTACTAAATTAGCAGATTGCACAAGTTTGGATCATATTGTGAAGTGTTTAAAATTGTTTCTGGCATTCCTTGCGATACGGTACTTCATTTGCTTAAGCACTTATATAATTAAACATTATATTTACAAATGATTCCGTTAATAATTGGATCTCAATATTCACAAAAATTGTACAGCTGGTTATTATGTATGTATGTCGTTGAAGACATTTTTAGATATAAATAATAAGTATAATTGTCGTTATTTTATTAGTTTTGTTTAAAACACAACTACAATTTTTTTTCAGATTTTCTGGTTGATATAACGTGTTGTACTTGGATATAATTATATTTCAATGGAGGAAGATCAGAGTTGGTTTATTAATCAAACGATAGAAAAAAACAATCGTGACAAGGTATAATTATAATCATCTGCATTTGACATTGACCTGAGTGCTATTAAGTAATATAAATTAAGTAATTTCACAGAATTGATCACACTTTTATTATGAAAATTCTGCGAATTATCCATATGCCTTTTTAATTTAAAATGCAGATAGCGAATAATTTAAAACATAAATAAATAAAAATCATGCCCGTATAATTTCGTAGGCTATATGATATAAATACTAGCCTAAAATTAAGTTGAAAGCTTCTTCCCAAATGGAAGCATACTTAGCGAGTACTTTTCTAGATAGTTGTCTGCCCACTGGCTGATTGGTTCATTAACTTCATTGTCATCGCTTCCTTAATAACTTATGCATTATGTCTGGTTTTCTTTCGTGGGGTGACGACTCCATAAGAAATTCTGCACACTTCCGCTTCCAGGACAAGACTCAGAGCTCCAGCAGGGCCTCGCCGGTCAGCACATAGTTGTTGCTGTCTGGCGTGCTTTTGTTTGCCAGTTTATAGATTAAATTCTGTAGCAGAAGAAACTAACGTTAAGATGTTGAGCTGCAAATTTTGAGCCAGACAGGTCGCCCACTGAATGTCCTACTACTGCTCAGTGCTCATTTCCATTAAGGAAGCGGCTACAATGTGACGAAAGGCAAAGTTATTTATTTCATTTCAGTCAGTTTAATTTTTCGAAGTTACTTTCGTTTATTCTTTTTTTCTTTTTCTGCAGCTGTGTTTTTTTTTCTTGCTTGTTGCGTTCAAGTTGACTTCCTTTGCACTTTGGAAACAAGTTTTGAAAAACAGGATTTAACAACGGAAAATTACATTTAGCAGCAGACTTGCTGCGTGGGGCCAGCGACGCGAAGAAGCGCTGCTCAAAAGCAAAAGCGAAGAGCACAAGGACGACGGACAGGAGCTGGCCGCCAGGATGGTCCAAGAAAACATGAATAAATGAAATGCGCTAACTTTACGGGCCTCAACAAAGGAGAACTAAATGCGGGTGTAAATGTCCAGTTGCAGTGGGAAAAACTTTGCCCAGGCTCAAAACTGACGAGAGGGTTGAGAAATAAAAGAAAGAGAGACGGAGAGAGTGAGGAAGAGAGAGAGAGAGTGATATAGGGTAAAAAAGGAACTTCAGTTCGCTTCCGCTTCCGGTATGCGTTGATTGAGCTCTTTAATAATGCATTCAAGTCGCGTGGCAAATGTTAATTGAAAGCAAGCAAATGCGTTGAGCTCTGACAGCTTCAAGAACACAAGCCACAACAACACACAGCTCCCATATCTACGCCCCAACACACACACGCACACACACACACACCAAAATCTGTTAACCGCAATAAGAGATTGTTGCGTGGAATAGTTTTTAAAACTACTTAAAATTAATGAATGAACCGTGACACATTAAAAACGTTTAGCTGACAGCATAAAAACATCGCGCGGCCAAGTAAAACCCGTTGAGCATGTGTGAGTGAGAGTTTATATTTATGTGTGTGCATGCGCATGTGTGAGTGAGAGTTTATATGAATGTGTGTGTGTGTAAGTCTGCGTGCTATGTTAACTCACATTGGGCGCATTAAAAAATTACAGCATTGTAAAACATGAAAATGTTATCATTATAAAGTAGACAAAGGGCGCAACGACGCATTGACTAGAGTCAAGGGAGCCAAAGGGTCGGGGGCTGCTTTCGGCTTGCCAGGGTTGTCATGAATTAGCAGAAATTCTGTTATGCCAGACAATCTACTTCGTAGCACAATGAAGTTGTTAACATGTGTGTGCTTGTGCGTGCACGCCGTATAAATGCTGTGAATATTATTTTTATATATTAAGTCCAAAGTTGCAGACACACATCGCATATAAATTGAGTGTACAGTCAGGCAAAGACACACAGACACACACACACCCACACCCAAAAAAGTGTCAAGTCATTAAGTTTATATTATTCATAATATTTATATATATATTTATATATGTATATATAGTTAAAGTACAAATAAGCGCAACCCACATGAATGTTGGTGCCCAACCACATGTTAAAATTCCGTTGTGCAAAAATGTTGCTAAAGGGCCAATGTCAAATTTAGTGGTTTTAAAGGGGGGAGAGAGACACAGATAAAACTGATTAATGGTATTTTTAAGTGATTTATGATATTTTTTACATTTTTTTTGTTGACAGCTAAGTTAAAGTGAGGACATAAATGTTTGCCTCATTTTACTTTTGAATTGATTTATCAATTTTTCTGGTATTTTTAAGTTAAAATATGTTTTCTTTAGAATTGAATTTAGTTGAATTTGTTACTAGATCATTTAGACAATTTAGCCTAAGAGGTGAATGATTTTTAAGAAATCGACTTTTTCACTTAATAATTTTTTTTCTTTTGATTTGGCTGTTTAAATTTAACAAATCATCTTACTCTTTGGTCTTTCCTTTCCCGCACTTTATTTTAAATAAATTATGTTACTTAATTAAATTCTTGATAAAATCTTGATCTATTTTATTTCCCTTTGCATTCACTTGACTTCCACATGTGCACAACTCAAATGTTGCAGCCAATTTGCTAGCGGGTCTCACGCAGACACTCATTGTACATTGTGGCGCAAGTGTGTGTTTGTGGGAACCAGCACGTCAAGCTAAACGTTATTTCACACGCCTCTTGTTTTAAAGCACCAACACGGTGCCCAGCACCCTTTCCCAAGTCAGGCAGGAACACCCCTTTCCTGTCTAGCGAGACGCTCGCCTTGCCTTTGGCAGCTGCTTGGTGCTTGTTGCTCCCTGTTCCCCACTACCCGCTATTCGCTGCTGCTATGTTAAGCAAAACAAATGAGTTAAAGGGTTTTTACTTGCTGTGTGCTGGCAGCTAACTGGTTACGCCCCCGTGGCCTACAACTGACTCATTGTGCACGGTCTGGTGGGCAACGGCCCCTTCCCAACACAAATACCCCAATCCTTTGCTTACTCTGCCTTTGGCTTCAGTAACGGCAGCTCGCATAATGTGCCTCAACATAATGTGTACATTAGTGTTCACACATTTATAGACGTGTGTCTATGTGTCTGTGAGACTGTTCTCGTGCAGGAGTGTGTGGTGTTTTGTGTGCATGTGTGTGTACGAGTTGCATGTTTATGGGCGTCTCCTTGTGAGCGTACAGAGCAGCAGCGGAGCCGAATGGAAAAAAATCACATACAAAATATGTGGCAGCGAATCAGGGCATATGTGCAACAGCAACGACAACAACAACAACAACAACAACAGCCGTAGCAGCTTCCACAGCATCCGCCGCATTTGTGAGCTAATGACATTATAAACATGAAAACTCCATTAATATTTTTTGCTGATTATGATGTTACTGTTAGCTATTTGTTGTTGTTGTTGCTGTTGCTATTTTTTATGCTGTTAGTACACGGCTGCTGCTGCTGCTTCTGCTACTGCTCTTTTTCTTATTTTCTCTGCAGCTGCCTGGCTGGCAACAAAATTGTACTCTTTTTGAGCAGCGCATATGAATAGGCCAGCGGCAAGCGCTGGCTGCAACCAAGCGACAAATGTCATTTCTCTCACTTTACTCTACCTTTTTCTTTCCATAATTTTTTTGATTTATTTGCACGCACAGCACGCGAATTCTGAAGGCGGGGTTTGGCTACGATTTCTACTCCTTGAACGTCTTGCGAGTATGTCCTGCCCGCAGCCTGCAGAGCTCTAAAAGTATTTTGATGCTTGACAATTTTTTCAAATTAAAAAAACACTTTTTTTTCACGTCGTGAGCTTAATTTTTGGCGTAGGCTTCAGGTGTAAGTGCTCTGTAGTGTTCCATATATGCGCTGAAGCGTACCAAATACGCGCTTAAATACTTAAAATGTTTGAGTTGTTTGAGTATTTTATTTAAAAATAATTTTTTTGTGCCAGTTAAAACTATAATTTTGGAGAATATAGAATCAAGGATCAGGGACTCTTCTCGCAGCAACAAAGATGCAGCTAGATTTGAGCCATATTAGCTTTTATTGATAGCTGGAACCAGTTTCTTTTATGTCCACTTTAATTTTAGTTAGCAGATAAAAAAAATGTTTGAAGTATTTTCTTAAACCATGAAAATCCCAAGTTCTGACTGATAGAAATTGAAAAAAAAAAAAAACAAAAACCAGAGAATGACCGATTCATAGTTAGTGTGAGAAAAAAAGGGAGAAGGGTTATTACTAGACCTATGTGTAAAAGCTAGGATATTTCACCTGCATGAAAAGGGCGAAAAATGATTGTATACACCTTTTTCTTTTCCATCCCATCTGTCTCAAACTTTGTTCAAATTTATTTGAGAGGTTTTTTTTTTTTTTTTGCAAAATCCATTCATCCTTGGTGGAAATAAGATCAAATATTTTATTGGTGAAGTTTTGGGTTATTCGCAAGGATCTTTATGTTTTGCATGTTTGATGAAAATCTACCCGCTTTGAAGAAAAATAGGGATCATAGGTAATATGGGCAAATTTTGGAGTTCCGATTTTTCGCAATATTCACCTTGCATGAATGGAAATAGCGGATCAAATGTTGAATGAAAATAAATTTACTTTTTATCTGGAAGTTTGTCAACACAAGACCAAAATGGGCTTAAAATATTTAAAATTTATATGCCTTACTTCAAGCTCTGAAAATCGCATAGAAATGAGATTTGATTTTAAATTTAGGAGATAGCAAAGAAACATCAAAGGAAAAAAGTTATTGAGCAATTAAAAAAGAGAAAGACGGCAAGGCAAAAGAGTTCAATTTTAAATGAGAATCTGGGACAAAAACAAGTGAAAGGCACCTAACTAGAGACAGCGAGAATGACTTTCAAGAGAAAGAAAGATTTGGAAAAATAGAGACCAAGCGAAAAAGCCAAGCAAACACTTGTGAAAGGAAGATATCCGTCTGAGTGTATTACCTAAATTTTAGATGGGAAGGAACTTTAAAGATATGATTCCTATATGCACTTATACTCAACAAAATTCAAATTTTCAAATTAATTTCAACACCCTAACTGAGCCATAAACTTGGCTAAAACAATTGAGAGAAGCCATATAGTATTTTATGGAAAAGTAGTCGTTAGAAATAATAGTTCTTATGCACATTAAGAAAGTGTGGCTTACATTTAATGGCTAGCCATTGGCTCAGTTTCAAGAATTGAAAGCAAAGGACAACAGACAACCAGGCAGACAGTTAGGCAGTTAGGCGGCAGGCAGCTAAATTTGTGAAGTGCATTTCATTTGACTACAAATTGAAACTTCCACTCCCACTTGGCTGATGTGTTGGGCTGTGCCATTAGATTGCAGAATGAATGGGACTCGGGATCTGCCTGCCATTTGCTTCGGGCTCAAATCTCTAGTTAGTGGCTCTGTCATGCGTCTGAGAGGGGAATGGCGGTGATAGCGGGGCCCCGGCAGCCTATTGATATTTGAGTTGAGGCCTTCAGTCGTTTGTTGCTTTTGAAATCAATGAACATTTCGGCAATGAGGGCTGCTCGAAAATTTCATTGGCGTTTTCATTACATTTTCATTGCATTTCCGCAAATTTGCACATACAAAGAGACGGGTAGAAATGGATTTCACCCCGGGAAATCTCCAAAATGCACAGGCAATAAGCTGCACTCCATTACGCGGTTTTTAATATATAAAAAGCACGAAAGAGCAAAGCAGAGATAGACGGAGAGAGAAAGAGAGGGGGAAAGAGAGCGAGTGAGAAGAACGGGCTTACTTGGGGCTTTGCAGCATTTCCTTAAGGAAAAAGGCAATTTACTATTTTGAAAAGGCAGCAGCAATGCAGCAGCTGCAGTTGCTGCAGTTGTTGTTGTTGCTGTTGTCATTTTGTGCGTTGTCGATAATAGCAATTGAGTGTTGCATTCGCTTTGATTTGCATTTGTGTTGCTCGAATTTCGCATTTGCCATTTTATTTGTGTGTGAGTGTGCGTGTGTGTGTTTGTGTATGTATTTTTTTTATTGTGCTGCTCCTGTTGCAAAGCTTTTGTTTGCTATGCTTGGCTTGCCTTGGCTCGGCTTGGCTTGGCTTGTGGCTGTTAGCGGCTTATGCGGCTTGGCCTCGCCTTGCAACGCATCGCCTCGCATCGCCTAGCTCTATGGCAGTGTTTGAGAAATGTTATAGCGACTTGGGGATTTGTGGTTTGTGCTGCTGGCAGGACGAGTGCTGCCTGTGCAGCTTTTGTCAATTTACTCCTCTGCGATTTGGCATTTGTCAAAGCCACATTAGGCATACGCACTATTGCCACGCCACAAAACGCTGGAATTCGAACTGTATCATTTTGCTTTTTGGGCTGATAGCTTTTTGCCCCACAATTCTATACTGTTTGAGAAGTCAGCAACTGTTTTGTTTTTAAATTATTTGACAATGACAGAAATTGTATTATTTGCTTAGCTATTGCAAATTCAAGTGCAGTTTAAACATAGTCTTGTAACATTTTCAACTCGCAATTGATTGACTTAAAGCATAAATTAAATAATTGTATATTATGTTAAGCTAAATAGAAAGTGTCTACATAAGGCAAAATATTTTCTAAAATTTATTAATTTATTTATTTAAATGAGTAAAGTTATATTTATCAATTTTGGCACACTCCACTGTCTTGTGCCTGAGCAAGATTCTCTACCAATAGCTATACAATTCGCACATAAGCCGCATACGCACTGTTGCCGCATTCCACATTACGTACACGCATCTTGCCATCGACAGCAGCTGTCAGCGGTTTCTGCTACTTTTCACGCTTAATGCAACCCTTCATATTCGACAGCTACGTTGTTGCCTTTAGGTGCGCTGAAATCGGACCACAATCTCTCCTATAATAACTAAGACGCATTGCGTCAGCCACAAGCATTAATACCCTTGGAGCTGTAGCAATTTTGCTTTAACGTTGTTGTTGCTGCTGCTGCTGCTGCATTTGTGTGTGCGGTCAGGGCGTGGCAACTGCAGCAGTCGCTGCAATAATTGTTATCGCTGCAGCAAGCTGAAGTTATGTCTTGGCTTTAGTTTTTATGTGGCGCTCACTGCTCCAAAATGCTCAACTATTTGTTTGTGATTGTCTGATTCGTTTTTATAGTATGTGTGGTTGTGTATATGTTTGTGTGTGTGTGTGGGTGTTCGTCCTTCGAGTTACTCACGCGTGCTCTACGTTGATGGGGCAGCTATTGGAATTCGCTTTTCTAACTGATATGCGAGCTGCATGAAACACTGTGGTTTTTACCACGCTGATTGCCTTGCAATTGGAATCGTAATGAATAAATAAAAGGATTGCATTTTCAGTTCTTAAAGTTTTATGGTTAATTCGTGTTTTATGAAGTTATATAAATTTGCCATGCTTCTAAGGTTGGTTATTATGATAAAATTGTTTTTAACTAGCTTTATTCGGCAAGAAAAATCTAGATGAAATCTCCTGAACATTCTCTTAAATTGTAGCTTCTACTCCCTGTTGAATGCTTATGAATTCTTAATCAAATCTTGCATTTGTTAGCGAATTGAACAGCATTTAGCTTTCCATTGGCACTTTATTACAGCCTGCATGAGCAACACGAATGGCTTTTATATTCTTTGCCCAGCATAATGCATGAAAACGGAATCTAAATCAAAAGCACCTTCATAAAGAGGCCAAGTGACCAAGTTATCTGCACCTACAACTACACCCTGCAGCAGGTCAATTGAGCCTTTCCGACCCACGTTCTATGCCCGTCCTCAACACGAGCTGTGGGTGCACAGCAGGTCGCCTTTTTCTATATGCACATATATACTATATATATATATGAATGTATATAAATATATATATATTTATATGTATGTGTGACAGGACTAAATGCTGGACAACACATTTCATTGTGTGGCATGTCCCGCTGGTAGCTGTTGCCAGCCTTTATACAATGTCATGCCCATCCAACTCCACAGCCGCGCACCACCCACGACTAACATTTTTATTTTTGGTCATACAATTTTATTTATGTTTGTGTGGGTGTATGTGTGTGTGTGTAAATCTGTGTGTCTTTAATTTTTTTTGACCGCCCTTCTGGCTTTTGACCATTTTTGATCTGCTGCTTGAGCTGCGGCTCGCTTTGGTTTGCAGCCGTTTTGGTTTTATTCCGCGCTTTTATTTTTGTTTTTCTTTTTTTTATATATATATTTACAGAGCTTATCTTTGACCACACGTATGTTGGCAGAGCAAAATTGTTTTTGAAATTGAAAAATTGCAATACAAGCTGAGCTCTGGGGTCAGCTATAGAGTCGCTGTAATACAAAATAATGCGACTACCCTGGCCTGTGCAACACTATCCCGCGACCCCCTTTCTCACACTCTTTCCTTTTCTCATTCTCGCAAACTTAGCTGCGGCATTTTTCTTTTAGTATTTTGCCTTGCGCTCGTTTTTCGTGCCGGCTTCCACTTTTATTTTCTTTGTTTAGCATTTTCATTTTTTTTGGAAGCGAGCGCAGCGCTTATATTTTTATGGTAGCGTACAGTATGGCATATATAGTATATGTGAGATATTCAGTTGGTGGCTGGGTCGGTTGTTGGCCATAGAGAGGACTGTACTGAGAATGCTTTGTGCGCTGTGCTGGCACTTTCAAGGATCTGCTGCAGGTGCTCAAAAAGCTGCCGCTGCCTGCCTTTCTTGCCAGCAAGTTATGCACATATTTAAATTAAGTGCACTGAAATATATACGTATACATATATATAAACACCTATGCAAATATATGTATATATATACATACAGATAAAGCTGGAAGCATAAATAAATAATAGCTCCAAGCGCAACACTAAAGTGTTATTAGCCGTTTAATGGAAATAAGCACCCTCTATACACATAAGCCTTACATTTGTTGCCAGTATTGCGGTCTACATTGTGGCTCGGCCGTTTCTTGTTGTGGATTTTAGTGACGGTAAAGCCTTTTGTTAATTAAAAAATAGGAATAGAGAGTAAATGCTAGGAAGCAGAAATTTTCATTTTGAATCGAAAGTGAGCTGAATTCTATTGAAAAATAAAAATAGGTAAACCTAGTTTTAAATATAATATATATTGCAGATAAAATGTTTTTTTTTTCAATTACAGTTTACATAATTGAATTTCTCTATGGGTATGGGTATTAATCAAAGGCAGAACAAGTATGAAAGTTTCTTTCGGATGCTACCGACTGCACAATATTCGGTTTACAGTGTAGGTACATGCAATGAAGCCTTAAAGCATCCTTTTATTTTAATCTTATGAAATTGATTCTGCTGTCAGCTGCCAAATTAAATATTTTTATAATTATATACTGCAAAGAAATTAAAAAGAAAACTAAACTATGCAACATGGGCAAGTTATACAGCAAGCTGCGATTTCAATTAGCTTTGTCATAACTATTAAAGTTTTCAAATTACCTAGATTCTCACAATCTCATCACCACACGAAGCGGTCGAGTAGTACGTTCACCTGCACAGATTGATCGTGAGCGTAGCAGGGAGCAATGTTCGGTAAATAAAGATGAGGGGACTCTTGATAACATGGGATCTGCAATTAGTCAAAAGCAGTCGAGATTTCGTAAACTCATCTATCTGGATTTAAGTGAACCTGCAGCCATCGTATGCCATGAACCAGCAGCTGCTGCTGTAGTGGATGAAGATGTTGAGCTGAAACGATGCTTGGACAAGTTTCTGGGATTAACCGATGCACGCCGTACACTATATAATTCGAGGGAATCTCTAGAGGCGATGGAAGAGTCTGCGCACACTGATCTATGGCCTGCCAACGCAGTGCAGCCAGAGCCAGAGCCAAAGACATGGCGTCAGCAGCTGCCACGAGTGGAGCTGGTGCTATTTAAATTGCTGAAGCAGAAACTATTTGAAGACAATGTGCTGCGCATCAATGCCAACTACTTTGAGCAGCAAACGCCGCAGCAGCTCAAGGAGCCCATCGAATTGAGCGCCCTGCCCAGCGAGGCGGAACGGACCCGTATTTGCTGCTGGCACAAGAAACTGGTGCAACAAATCCTGGAGCAGCAGCTGCACTACTATAGCTTCCTGAGCTCGCTAAGTCGTGAGTAGCTGGTTAATCTGCATTCGGCTTAGCTTAGATTATCTCTGTAGCGGACACGCCCCTTGCCCTGTGCCATCCGTTTGCGCTCAGCTATCGCCAGGAGAGCTTTGACAGCTGTAAAGCGCGATTGGCCAAGTCTTTGTTTAGCCTGTTTAACCATGTGATTTTCTATTGTGGCCTGCGGCAGTGCATCGAGTGGCAGCAGAACAGGCAGCAGCCGAGCAGCTGTGTCCTTAGCCTTGCGGCTGACAGGCAGCGTCGCGCACGCTTTCAGCTCTCGGCAAATATTCGAGAGCCCAGCATGCTTATTGAGACGCTGCTGCATCAGATGTGCCACGCGGCTGCCTATATATACAATGGTGAAACTGCACATGGCCACAACACGCAGAAGTGGTAAGTGCAACAGTTGCATCGTACCCTGATCCGCTGCAGCCAACATTCACGCAGGGCATATCGCGCCAAGTCCTTGCTGCCGCAGCTGCCTCTGCTAGCTGACTGCACGGCTTGCTACAAGTACAGCTGCGTCCTGTGCCGCCGCAGCTCCTATGGCAACATCCGGTTTCAGGGCAAGCGAAGGCTGCTGCGCTGCTACCACTGCCAATTCGAGCTGGTCGTGAGTGCCTGCAGAGCAGACAGTACACACGAGCTGCCGCTTGGCGTACAGCAGGAGACGTCCCACATGATCTTCATACGCGCCCACTACTTGAAGTGTGAACAGAGCGGGCACAGCTCCAAGATGCGCGCTCTCAATGCGCAGTACTTCCAAATGTATAATGTGTAAAGGACCTGGCCCTAACAATTTCTATAAACCTTTATTATTTATTTATTTATTTTATTTATTTAAAAGCATAAGAGTATTAAAAATTGACATTTTTCAAGCAATCTGGCTTGGATAAAAAATCAGTTCACAATAATCAGCAAAAATAACTTAATCCGGATTAAAATTTCATTCAAGAAAATAATTCGTAAACTTCTCAAATTAGATCAAGTTTTTTACTTTCAATACTCCCACGAAAATGGGAAAAAAACGTGATAAACCAAAGTTCGAACTCCTCTTGACGAGCAAGGAAAATGAATTCCACGATTTTTTTTGAATACATGTAATTTTTATAAATGTATTAATTTTGGGAAAGTTATTTAAAGGCAAATGTCAACTGAAAATTTGAGTTCAAATATAATTGACTATTACCAGTTCAGCACAAAATTAATTCGATTTTTAAAACAACAGTTTGTGTAAAACTCGTTTTTGTACCGTCGAAATTGTAATGCTTAATGATTTAAAGTCGCTTTAATCGCATCACGTACCACCACACAGACATACACACACACACACACATACACACACAGATTTGTATGCAGCAAACTCATGTCCCCATCTCCCTTATCAAATATATACCAAATATAGGAAACCACACGCATTTTGGCTTTGGTGTAAACACGAAAATTCACAGCACAAATTTTGGGTTGGGCGGATAAAACGAGGAAAATCAATTCAACAAATGAACGCAAACGCCGACAATTTGTTGATGGTTTTTCGGGTGTGCCGACCATAGCTAAAATTAATTTCCAATGTTATGTCAATGCTTTTATGCCCGAACCAAATGTATCTGTAATTTGATGTGTGTGTGTGTGTGCGTGTAAATTAAAATAATTTTAATTACGTTTGCGCAAAAAATCGCGAATTGCAGCATCGACATCACGACATTGCGACATGCAACGCGAAACGCCCATAATTATGCAATGATTATTCGATGCGCACATCCGCCAGGTTTGAGGAGCGGCCTGAATTCGCATTATTTTCTAAGCCCCGACATTTTAGCAAATTGTAACACTGCCTGTGCGCTTGTGTGTATACGTGTGTCCGAGATAACCATTGACATGTCAAAGGCGACAAAGCATAACGAAATTAATTGTGCGCATTAAAAGGGATTGTGCAAACATTAAAAGGGATTGCACAAAAAAAAGTGTAACTGCCACATACAAACCAAATGTGATAATAAGCGTTTCTATTTTACACTGATTTTAAGCCGCTTTTTGTATTTTAGATCTCACTGCGGATTTGTAATATTATTAAATATGTAGTTAGAAAATTAAGCAATTAATTTTATTTGAATGTCAAAGTCTTTTTTTTTATGAACACATTCGATGCTAAACTCTTTTTTCGGCAAATCGAATGTTAAATATATTATCTTGGTGCCTTATTTTCTGTAGACAACAAGGTTGCCCACTTGTTGTAAATAAACTTACGGGTTGATGAAATAAATGCCTTAAAGAAACAAGTCATCATTTTAAACCAATCATTTATATTGACATTGTTTTTGACATCTAATAAAAGCTTCTGTTTATTCGATTTCTTTGGCTGTGGCGATAAGTTGAGTAACAATTTAAGGAGCTGCCCACACATCAATTATTATTCAAAGTCCAAATTGGATGACATGATATGCAAGAAGGGTGCACAGTTATTGCTCGAATAGCATAATTGCATGCTGCATTCGCCTGCGGCTATGCAACAGTTGCTTTTGTTTAAACAACAGTGAGACGATGTGAAAAGGATGCGCCCAGCCGTGGCATATCATGGCCATCGGGAAGGACATAGAGTGCCAACTATAAATGTGAATGGCAGTTGAAACAATGTAAACGTCGGGATTGCAAGACAGCGGCCTGTGGCATAGCCTGCGCTATCCTGGCTTGTGCCCGGCAGGACGCCCTCTGCTGCGTGGTCTGACAATTGGGGCGTGGCCGCCAATTAACGCATTGGTATGCTTCCACTTGCAGTATAATGTGCGCTCACGTCTCAGTATCTCTCTGTGTGCGTTTGTGTGTGCTCATACTATCTGCATTTCTGTGTGCATGTCTCTCTGTGTATGTGTGTGCCTCTATATGCATGTGTAGACGCCACGCATTGTGTTTTCACAAGAGAATGCAATTTAAATTGCGTTAAAATTGATTGAATTCATGGAACGCAGCTACAACGCGTCCTGTCAATGTGTATGTGTGTGTGTGCCTGTATTATGTGTCTGTCTATGTGCGAGTGTGCGTGAGGCGCATGTGCTCTCATGCGTGGCGCATGTTTGTTTTGTACAACGTTAAGTGGGCAAGCGGGTTTAAAAGGTTGCTCATACACGGACATCTTCTTGAGCACACTTCACTTATGCGTTGCCAACGAAAAAACCGGTAAGTCGAACCTATTAAAAGTAGTTGCCATTTATTATACCCTGAACCCATTGAAAATGGGTGAAAAGGGTATAATGCATTTGTGCAAATGTATGTAACAGGCAGAAGATAGCATCTCCGACCCCATAAAGTATATATATTCTTGATCAGCATCAACAGCCGAGTCGATCTAGCCATGTCCGTCCCTCTGTCCGTCCGTCCGCATGTATGAACGCAAGGATTTCAGAACCTATTAGAGCTAGAGTTTTGAAATTTGGTATGTAGGTACTCCTAGTCCATGCGTAGTACGAGAATGCTTTCGATAATCGATAACTTACTCAGTTTCTTAGCAATCGAAAAATATCGATATCGAAATTGTGCTTTTTTTGAGCAAAAAGAGTAAATAATAAGAGCTAGAGTCATCAAACTTGATATGTTGCTTCTAGAATGGTATAAATATATCAAGTATCTTTCATTTTATCGCAACCTCCCCTCTACCACTACTAAGCTATAAATCAAGTTAATAAACCAACAACTTTTGATAATACACAAAAATTCTATGGCACAATAAGATGTTCTGTAGACAATTTCATTAAGTTCGGTTAAGAAACTCAAAAGTTATTAAAGAAAATGAGTTTTGGCTGGCCACTTGTTTGAGGCAGCTAGTGCAAGTTGCAAGAATTTCTGTATACATATACACACACACATTCATGCGGGTTTTCTTTGAATTCTATCAACAGCATTGCAATTGCGATTGTATTGTATTTTGAGCTATGTGTATGTTCTGCTATTTAATTTGGTTTTTTTTCAATGAAGATGAACTGGTGGTTTGCCTGTTGAGTAGGGGTGGTGGCAAGAAGTGTGGCCTGTCGCCTGCTCGAGTCCTCTTGAGATATCTATTTTTTTTTATACTCTTAACCCATAAAAAATTGTTTAGAAGCTATATTGAAAACTTCATCAAGATCGTTTAAGAAACACAAAGAAAACGTGTTTTGGCTGGCCTCGTGTTAGCGGCAGCTAGCGCAAAATGCAAGAATTTTTGTATACATATACACACACATTCATAAGCGTCTTTTCTATCTACAGCATTGCAATTGCGATTGTATTGTTTTCCGTGCTCTGCCGATTTTTCTCATTAAGACTCAATTCTTGGCGTGTCTGTTGAGTTGAGGCGTTTGAAAGTAGTGTAGTCTGTTACGAGTTCGAGACCTATCGAGGAAACATTTTTTTTTTAAATTTATTTTTATTACTGTTGAAGCAAACGAGCGTAGTGCGAGCTGCATTTGGTGTTGGTTGATGAGGGTTCAAGGTATTCCCTACTCGGGAGCTGCCGACTAGAGCCTCTCACTTGCTTTAATTATAGGTATGTAGCAATTAACTTGTATAAACTTTCAGAACGCAAGAAAGATTTGGGTTTCCCAAGCAGATGAATTGGTATATTGTTAACTAGAAGATTGACTTAAATAGAGCAGAACGTAAACAATGTTCCAAGACAATTTTAAATACTTAACGTAGCTTTTTAATATATAATATTTTTTGTTTTCAGGCCCAATGCTATAATGGTCATGGCTTATCCTTTGATTTGATCATCTACATGCACCTAAAAGGAAATGAATATTATATGTTAATCTTACTCTTCTTGTTCGCCAAAAAGCTGTCGAATCGTTTTTGCAATTTTTGTCTTTCTGTCTATTTGATTATTTTTATTTCTGTCATGCTGGAAGGACAACAGAATTGAAAAAAAGTTTTTTTTTCCAATAAAAGCAAGTACAGGATATATTCCAGTCAAAAATTCTTGACTCTTTTATTTTATTATAAAAATATTCTTGTCACGAAACAGCAAATGCAGGCCAATTCAATGAGAGCAGCACATTATATATACATATATTTATATATATATATACATATATTTATATATATATATACATATGTATATACATATATATACATTGAACTCATGCAATTACTTTCATGAGTACAAAAATTGCACGGCTGATGTATTTTCTGTAAAAAATCATTTGCAATACATATTAACAGCTCTCTCATAAATTTGCTACTTTAGTAATATAATTTTTTTTACCTCAACAATAGCTGCAATTAATTTGCAGTCGTTTGGCTGGATTACAGGTTTGATGGCAGAGGGGTTAATCGGTCATATGGTTGGCGAGGGGGAAAGGGGTCGTTGTCAGCTGTAGAGCCAATAAGCATAATGCATTTATTTGCTGCTATTCGTTGTGGGTTTTCGATTTTGCTGCTGCAGCGTGACAATTAATGCGCATTAATGAATTATTAATTTGTATGTGGGATTGCAGCGGCGTCCGAAAGTATGCAATTAAATTCTATTTGTTAATTTATGGCTGCCACCAAATATGCATTGATTATGCAAATGGAATTGGTTCTGATGACATCGATTGCCGCGTCCGTCCGGCAATTTTGCCATTCCGCACATCGGCTTCGGTCTTAACCAGGCCTTAATCAGCTCTCACTTACACGTGAACACTTATGTATCTGCGTTTAGTCTGGCTTTATATTTTGTTTTAAGCTTTTTGGATAAACTGTTAATAGTTAATTGCACCTTTGATGTTTGTGCCATGCCGAGGCTGCACTTCACTTGCCTCAATGGCCAAAGTGACGTTGCATTTAATTCATTATAATTAGAGTTAATCTCGCGTTTAATTACATTTGATTGCCTTTGTTGCTTCTGCTGCTGCTGCACTTGGCCAGCAACAAGATAATTAAGCCTAATGAATAAATAGCCAGTTGATTGGGTGACAATTCGATAACAGCCACAAAGCATGGCACCCCTTACCACTAATCCAAATTGTTATTGATTTGGTGTTCGATATACGATATAACAGCTTGCATCGGGAATTATGGAAATGAAACAGGATCTTATTCAGAAATTCGAAATATTTAATTAATTGTATATAATTAATTATGTCCACACTTTTATTAAGCACTTTTATGCACCACAACCTTTGTTTAGGTCCTTTGTGTCGAAAAATTGGGCTACCCTTTATTCAACCCTTTTCATACCCCGCACCTTTTGCAGATGGATAAAAGTGTATATTGTTGTTGTACAAATGTATGTTATAAATTATATATTTTCTTGATCAGCACGACCAGCCAAATCAAGCTAGCCACATCTGCCCACCTGACTGACTGCAAAACTAAAGCATGAAATTTAAAAAAAGTTTTTTCCCATATACCATGCGCAGAACATGTTTATTGTTTTATTTTTCCGATGTCTACTCTCTCTAATAATATTGTTCAATATATATTTGAGACATGGCTAGCTAGATGCTAAATACTTGGCTTATAGATTCTCGTACAGAATACTGATTAAGTATATTTTTTTTTTTAAGTAGACAATTCGGAAGGAATTTGTTTAAAATAAAAAAACGATAGAATTTCAGTAATGATTTTTTGATTCTCTTTTTGTTATGTATCCCATTTTGGCAACATTTTTTATAGTCCGAAATCATCAAAATATGTTAAAAAGGTTGTGTTTGTATTCGCCAGCTTAAAAATGTATTTAAATTGACAGCCAAGTTCATAATACTCTGTTTTGTTGTTGCATCTCCCTTCCAGTAGCATGGTCCTGGTTTAACCATTAGCGTTTAACGCTATTTCGTAATCTTTTTGGAAATAGAAGTAAGTGCAAGATAGAAAGTTTTACCGCTGGAGTTGTATCTTTGGGGTGGTTATAAGCTGGCACTCTTAAGTGCAACATCGATAACTTCTAGCCAGAGTTTTTAGCTCCTTTTGTCGTCAACGTGGCGACCATAAAACTCTGCCAGCTGCACTGGCCAACTAAAAAGTTCTTCGGTGCTAAAATATTTGTAGGTGTAGCCGGCGTGTCCAATGTTTCTTCTGCTGCTGCTGCTTCTTTTGGCTAAGTTACATGTGGTCCGATATATCTACGTATCTCTTATTCACATGGCCCCATTGAAATTGTAAATTCGTTGTTGCTGTTATTCGAGGGAAAACGAAAAACGAGCAGAAAAATCAACAAACATAAGGCAAATTGTTGTACATGTTGCTGTTGCATGTATGTTTGTATGTGTATGTGAGTGACTGTGTGTTTGGTTTTTTTTTTGTTTTCGCTGCTGCTGCTTCTTGTTTTCATTGTTGGCTCAACAAAACGGTTACTTGTTTTTTTAGGCAACCGTTTTGCTTATTTTGGGCTTAGTATACACCTACACCTACAAACGTACGCGCGCGCACACACATTTAGCTATAAGGCGAGAAAGAACAAGAAAGCAAGAAAGCACAGCACAGATAGCATCATCCTTTCTCTCTCTTTCTCTGTCGCTCTGCCTCTCTGTTCCTTGTTTTATATCTGCCTGGATAATGGCAGCAGCGCGAAACGCCGACTCGTTCCACAAAATATATGCTATCCCTATTTGTTTATACAAATTTAATGAATACACATATTGAGATACGTGCATGTATTGCAGATATATGGCCCTTATTTGTGTGCATGTGTATAAGTGCTGCCCGTTGCGGTGGTATCGTATTGTACAATGAGTATCAGTACGAATACTTCTGTTCATTTGCATATTTACAATTCTTAGATGCGAATTGCTGCTGGTCATTTTCGAACAATTTTAGAGTTATATTTTACTTGAGTGTGTATGTTGCAACTCTTGTGGCAGTTGCCTTCAAAATGAAACAGAAATACTGCAATTGGCTGAATTAGAAAGTTAAAAGATAAATGCGGGAAGCTGGTTTAATTTTATTAATAATGTAAATATTCCTGATCAGCACCATTAGAGCTAACCATACAACATTTGTTATAGTGATATTATAAGCCTATATTATTGAAGATTTGTACTTCCGCTAGTTCTAGGCTATATTCATGACTTATATTTAGCTACTTATAATTAAATAAGTGATATTTGAATTTTTGTTCAAGGCTTAGAGCTTTCTCTCTCTCTCCTCTTTCATTTTCCACACTCTCTATATCTTACTACGTTTTCCTCACTCTCTACTATTCTCACTGCCTCTCACTTGCTGCCTTTTATATTAAACAGCGCCTTTCAACGCAATGCCCAATACTTATTGCTTTTTTTATTTTTTTATTGACTAAAATATTTTTAAATGTATAAATTTCTTTGTGGGAAACACAATTCTAATCAGACATGATTTATCCAATATTAAATCCATATCCAATATTAAATCCATATATATATATTATATATTTAACAGCATTTTTCGTTTTTCAATTAAAACATTTTTCATTTGAGTTACCAATTATCTTATTATATTTCAATGAAATCAACAAATGATTAATTCTTACTTCAAAAATTGTTTAAAGCTGAAAGAGTTCGCCGCAAACTAACCCTGAAAAGTATTACAGCCAAATAATTTTTTGTTAATTTTCCAAACACGTTTTGCGGCAAGGGAAAAAAACCAAAAATGTTGCAAGAAAAAAACAAATAAGAAGTCGTGGCAGGAAAAAAAAGTATGGTAACAAAGAGCGTAGTTTGTTTATGTTAAATGCGCGTCTCAGTTGGATGTGTGTGCTTGTGTGTGTGTGGGTGGGCGTGTGTTGGTGTGACAAAACTTTTGCTTAGCTTAACGCGTGTCCTTGCGCCATTGTTGCCTGTGTGCAGTTGTTGTTGCAGTTGCCTCGCTATGTTGCAGCTTTCCTTGCTTTAGACAAAGACCGCAGGCGAAACGAGTTGACTGACAGCCAACTGCCAACTGCGCGCAGCGTGTTGCAAGTTGCGAGCAGCCAGTTGAAACTTTGCGTTTTGCTTAAGTGACGACGTGTGACAAGGGGCAAGCCAGGCCCTGCCAATATTTGTTTTTATTTTGTATTTTTTTGGCAAACTGTTGTTGCTGCCTGGACTTTTAATATTTAAGCAAGCCAGTCAGCCAGCCCAGCGAACAGCGAATGAGTCCGGCCGACTAACTGCTAACAGCAATAGCAACACCAACAGTAGCAGAATACACACACGTGCCCCAAAAACTTTTTTTGTGGCACTGCAACAACTTGCTACACCTCGTGCATGGATGGATCGCCTGGCAGACTCGGTGTGCGAACAAGGAGTTGCTGGTTGCTGTTGCTTTTTTTAACAAAGTTGCCACCATCACAGCTTGCCCCAGGCGACAGAGTTGTCCTCTGCTGTTGCTGCTGCTCCTTTACGGCTCAGCTCACTTGTCCTGTCTATCGACCAATATGTTGCTAGCTGCATTGCCCAAGAATTTAACTACAAAGCTATACCATTTGCACAATACCAATATTTCTGGTATTTTGGCAACTGTGCACACATAAATATCTATGAGTGAAAATAATATATTATATATTTGAATAATTATTGTTTAGTTCGATTGAATGGCATTGTACACAATTAAAATATATTTTTTCTTGCTCAGATTTCATTGAAATTGTTTTTACAGATTTATTCATTTTTTTGTTGTACATAATCCAAAACCTTTATCTAAAATTATAGTTTAAATTACAGATGATTGCAAAACAATTTTATTCAAATTAAAATCAAATACTTGTGATGGATTTTTATGGATATATTTGTTAAACAAAATTAAAATAGAAAATAATAATTTGACCTATCTAAACTGCTAGTTGCTTACTGATATATTTCAAATAAATTAATAAAGCAAGTAGATGAGAGCCATATACGGTTTTAATTTGTCGAAATTATGAATACTTAAATTATTAAAATAAGTAGTTGAAAGAAAAATGGTATTTTATGTTTTAAACTTGAACTGGAAGTTTCAGGTGAATTAATTTTAATAAAATAAACGGAACGCATCAAAAATTTGTTCTTGTCTTGAGTATAAAAGTATCTTATTTTCAGCCACAAGAAAATAGCATCAGGACAAAAGAAAAGGATATGCTTCCGCTGTGCTGACCAAAAGAATAACCTTTCCCACACACATACGTACCACCCTCTGTGCATGTGTGCGTGTAGGTGTGCGTAAGTAAGTTATTTGCTAAGCTGCACATAAATAACTTTCAATAGATGCTTAATAATTAAATTATAACTTTTTAACAAAGAAGAGCTCAACTCCTTTGAGGCTGGCAGTGCTCTGGCTTTGCCCCAAAAAGTACGATTGGTGGGAGGGCGTGTTCAGTCCAGTGTCTTGGCCAGTTTGATGTGTTGCGGTTGCCGTTTGTAGTTTGATTAATTAATGAATGCGGTCAGTGAAAAAAGGTTAGTTGAAAAGTGGCGTTATGGTCAAAGGGTTCGCCGACATGAAATATGCGATAAGTAAACAATATTTTGATTTTCAACAAGTACTATATATCAAGGATATATACTGTTTGATGTAATAGCACTTCATCAATAAGACGAAAGCATTTTGGTCGACTTAAGAGCCAATTGTCCAATTAAACGTTGCTTTAATTGAGTGTTTGATTTAATTATGGAACATTTAAATGCCGCGGTACGCTATGCTGTTGCTGTTGCATCATTAAGCATTGATTACGCAAGCTGATTAATTAGTTGCCAGCCCCACACTCACACACACGCACACAGACACTTGTACACCTGGACAGCTGTACGCACGCACACACGTGTCTCCTATGATAGTGCTGCAAAGTGCGTCTAATTATATAATTGTTTGTTTGGTATTTAAATTTTAGCAACAAGCAAGAGTGCGTGGGTGGGGCTTGCTCGACTAGGAGCTGCCATGTACTAAGCGTTAAGGAAACTCGAGAAATAGATAAATAGTTATTTAAGCAAGTGATTTAGTCTTTTAGCTGAGCCATATCGAATGTTGCAGAATAGAAGAGTCGTGTTCTATGGGCGAGTTTGATAAACGAATCGAAAGATTTTAATTGAGAACAGCCCTGCATATACAGGCCGATATTTTCATCAAGTAAATGAAATAAGAAAGAAAGAAGAAAGAACATTTGTATATCCCCTTCAGGCTTTATATAATTTTCCTTTGAATACACTCTAAATATCCACTTATCTACTTATGGGGTATAATTTTTTACCTTTTTTACCGGATCGTTAGATAACGGGGTATCTTCTTAATAATTGCTATTGAGCTATTGCTCACAATTTGTAAGGCATAAAGCATGTGAATCGAGTCAATTTTTAATGATAACACGCCTAACAGCGCTTAGCCATCAACTTTCTCCACTCGTCAGACAGTCAGTTTGTCAGTCATTCATTTTATCAGTGTGTGCGTGCGTCAGTCGCTGGCCACGAAAACCGCCGCCTCATGATTTAAATTTAATGTAACTTTTGCTTTACAGCCAAACTGTCGCTGGCAATGGCAACAGCATCATCCACAGCAGCAACAGCTAACGTAAAAGCTATAAAGTCATGTGCAACAGCAGCGCCACATCCGGCGGTTCGGGACTCAGGAGTCAGGACTTTTGCCAGCTATTTGGTCACTGCACTTAGTGCACTTCCTTTGCTCACACTAGCAACAACAACAGCAACAACAACAGCAACAACAACAACAACAACTCATCGCATTGCTGGTGTTTCAGCGGGATTTCGGTTGGGAGTGTCTGGAGGGGAGAGTAGGTTTTTTTTTTGGGTTTTCTGATGAAATGCCATGCTTAGCGGTTGAGCGTTGAGATTTTCCAGCAGCTGAAGCCCCTGGACACATCAGTCGCCACACGACGTGGGATGTAACCATGGGTGCCATATGCTCTATATCCATTTGTGTGGGTCTATCCATGTGTGTGTGTGTTTGGAATTTTGGTTAGTTTTACTTAATGTGCGAAGTATACCAAATTATAGCTCAAAGTAAATTCTTGTGGGGGCAGCAAGGGTGCAAATTTTCCTGATTAGCTAACTGTGCTCTTCAATTTTTAATTGTTTCTCCCTGAAAACAGCCTGCAACCGAACGTCGAAAAGGTTAAAGGCTAATCAAACGAAATATTAAGAAAAAAAACTCAAACGACCCACGCAGTTGAGCTTATTTGAGTGGTATAAGAGCTAAACCGTTACGTACCGCTCCAAAGTTATAGTTCAAAATGAACACAATCCACAAAGTTGGAATCCACAGCAAAACATGAGACGCATGTGCGAGTTCGAAAACGTAGCGAGAGAGCGCAACGGCAGCTCGTGAGAACGCTCGGTTCGGCTCTGGCTTCGGCTCTTCTTATCGGGCCTCTTGTAAGCCGTACAGGCGCCCATTGCCGTAACGGGGGCCAGTCGGAATTACATAGTACGGTAAATGTCCTTTTTCGCATACTATTTCGAATAAGCATAAAGAAAATCTTATTAATGAATGGGTGTCTTAGTAGCGCGAATGCGGCAGGTGCCAAAAGGAGGTGCTGCTGGGAAGGGTAATATACTAACTGTAGATGTAAGCGATGGAAGTTTGAAGATTGAATAGCCAAGACGTTTAGATAATCTAAAAAGAAATACAGAGTTATTGAGTAGTAAGTCAGGCCTTATTAAATACAGTTAAGTGCAGGTCAATTTCTAAAGTTTCTTACTTTAAGTAAAGTAAAAGTAAAGTAAAGTAACATTTTATCAATTTAAAAAATATATTTTTTAAAGTACTTATATGCCCGATTTGTAGACCCTGTTCTTGGGTAAGGTCGTGTTCTTGTGTGCACGCAATGTTAAGGGCTCGCTTTGATGTCATTTTTGGTGCAGCATGCAACATAATTTTCGACTTGTGAACAGACAAGTTGCAGCTGCCGAGTGATATGTTTTCTCTTGGTGAGCGACAGTGAGCGTAACTCCATCGTGAGCGTGAGAGTCCGTAACATTATTGTGCGTTGTAATAGGTTCCACCCGAATTGTAATTTTGAATTGAGGTAGGCTAGAATTAAACCCAAACAGGATTAGCGAAACATAACCCAAGCTAACTGTGTTTTAATAAACTTTTATAAAAAAGGATGGAATTTAGAAAACCGAGATTATAGAAAATCAACCCTAGTTATACAAATATATTTTGACTTTTAAGTGAAGTTAAATATTATTAGTAAGCTTATCCCTTAGAAAATAAAATAAAAACGTTAAAAATATTTATTTTCGAATTTGTATATAGCATACGCTCAGTAATTTAAACAACAAATTTTGCAGAGTTAAGAATAGTTTGCTGCGGGGCATTAACTAAATGCCTTACATAGTAAATTCTTATTGATGTTAACTTTTTATAGTTTTCTAAAGTGTTTTTTAAATTTAAGGTATTGTTCCATGCAATTTTAATTTTTTCAAATGCATCTCTAAATGGGACTTCCATAAATTTGAATTTAAAAGGATAATTTTTAGTTTCAGATGCATAAATGTTAAAATAAGTGTTTTCTAGGAACTCTTCTTTTTGGCAGAACTCTGTGTCTTTTATATTCGACATTATTTTAAGCTTATTTTTAGATCTTTACATTTAATCGCATTTTCATCATGCACTCAACGCTGTGAAGAACAACTCTCACCAAAGCTTACATTCCACAAACAACGCTCCCTCAGCACTGGTTACAGCGTGATACTCAAAGTTTCGTCCAGTTGCAATGTAAAGCGTGGCACACTTACAAGCGCCCCCACCCCCATTGCTAGCGGTACCCACCCGCACACTGAATGCTCTCTCCCACTACACGATGCGATTCGCAACGTCGCTTAGTCGTGCTTTTCGAACTTGCGCGCGAGCCGAAGTCGCTTGCGAGTCGGGCGAGGGCCACAGGCAGCGGCATAGCCAAAGTCGCGCGTCGTCCGCTCGAATTGCACGAATGGCAATGAATGAAAGTCGCTTTAGTACTAAAAAGGTCGTGGATTTGTGTAGTTGTCGTGTGCGCTACGCTGCGCTGTGTTTGTCGTGCCGTGTTCAACAACTCACAAAAGCACACACAGAGACTCCGTGTCAAAACTGTCGTCGCGTCTTTTTACCGTTAAAGCGTTAATCGCTCAACGCTGCTCTGCCCAATAGCCACAGAGTAATTTGTAAGTCGAGTGTGCGGAATCAGTGTTGCACAATCTCAAATAACCATAGTGATTAATTGTTGCATGAGTGTGTGTGTGTGTGCGCGTGAGCGCCCGTGTGTCGTAGCAAGTGCACGTGCTAAAGCCAAACATTTCCTCCTTTCTTACACTTTTTCTCCGTGTTGTTATGCAAATAGCGTCTGTCGTTTCAGGCAACAACAATAACTGACTGTGCGTGCGCCAGAGTATGTGTGAGTGTGGGGCGCGCCCACAATGCATAAATCAAAATACACATTATTGAGTCATAAATAAAGTTCGCATCGCTTGCGCTTCGGTACTTTAAATAAAGCCGAGGGCATTGTACGCCCCAACCCGCAACGCCCCTCTATCGCTCGTGGCCGCCAAAGACTTTGCCATATTTTTTGCTCAATTGTTTGCTATTGATCCTCTTGCGCGCCGCCTCGCATCCGCGCTCCAACCGACCCATTTGCCTCGCCTGGCCAACTGATGATGCGTGCGTCTCGTTTGTTGCATAAAACTTGCTCAATGCTTACACGCCCTCAAAAGCAACAACAACAACAAGAGCAGCATCAAGCATAATAACAACAACAACAACTACGCGCAATACACGAGTCCCTCGGGCTGGTTTTATTACAAAGGCCGTAAAAATCGCCCAAAAACAAAAATAAAAAAAATACAAACAAAAAGTAAGCGGAGTAAAGGGTACTGAAAGGATACTACGCGGCTGCCAGTGTAAGTGCATGCATACAGCAGACAATATATGTATTTACATATATATATCTATATATATATATATATATATACATATATATACTTATTTATATACATATTTTTAGCTACTTTCATATTCCAAATTATCCTATCTTCCCCATATCGACAATGCTTACGAATACGTATGTAGCATACAGTCCGGCGCTGCCTTAAGTGAAATATACTAGAGTAAGATATTAGCTGCAAATTGAGTGTTGAAAATTGTTGCAAAAATCCTTGCCACATTTTATTTGACCCATCTTATGCACTTTAAGATTATTGTGATCTATGATCCTGATCAATACTGCTAGCCGAGTCGATATAGCCATATCCGTCTGGGCCGTTTCTTTGCCAACTATCTTTGTTTTGAAACTTGATAAAACTTTGCAAAGATGCGATTGAAATACAATATCATTTATATATACTCTTAACAAATATAAAGATTATACTATAGAAATAGTATGAATAGTTCTCATAGGAAAAGTCGGCGAAAAAAGAAGTTGTTTAAGGAAACAATTTTTGGTTTTAAGATTATTTAACTCAGCCAAAACACGTTTAAATGTTGAATACACATATCATATATCATTTATAAAAATAATAAGCTATTTAATCTTCGCCAATTCTAAGATAAGTGTTTTAAAAATAGGAATATTTACTTTAAAGCCCGATAAAAGCTATTGATATTCATCCTTTTTACTAAAAATGTATATTGCTTATATTTTCAACTTTAAAACATATTCATAATTAAGAAGTTTTGTATGATTACTCGTTTTCAGCCTTGGCTTTAATCATCTTTATGACTGCGCATACTTGGCGTATGCGCTATTTGTGTGGGTTTCTGTGTCAGTCAGTCACTGAATCGAATGGAGTCGAGGCGAACGAATTTGTGGCAAATACTTTTTTTAAATGCGTGAATCGCGAGCTGCGAGTCGTAAGTCGTCTGGACGAAAAAGTAAGCCATGAAAATCATATTAAAATGCTGTCGGTGCACAGTCCTACTTTTTTTATAGCTGCTGTATGAAAGTTTTCGTCTGGCTGTGGCTGCAGCTCTCCATAGATTGTTGCTATTTCACTTTTGCTGAGCACACACCCTAAAATACACGCACACAAACACACACACACACAAGTTGTGTGTGTTTGCATTGCTGCAGGCGCTTGCCAAATGCGCTTTGTGCTGGCGCCATTGTCAACATGCTAGGGATATTTTTGCATTTTATTTTTTTTCGGCTCAATCAGCGAAACGTGGCTTGGCAGGAGGCCAGCGTCAGAGCCAGCACATGCAGGACATGCGCTGCATAGTCTCTGATTTTGCTGCTTAAATTATTAAAATAGCGCAGAAAGTTGCACATAAATCACATAACTGGCCAACGGAACAACCTGGCGTATGCGCAACTTTAATACAAAGCTCGGCCCGAGGGTGGCTGGGGAGCTCAAGGCTTAAACTTTGTACCGAAGCGGGTCCCATAACTTCAGAGCAAGTTTAATGCAGCATGTAAATATTGTCGTGGCACACGAAAACTTTCACTTTGCTTGCCTTTTGTTGACAAGCCTCGAGGACGAGGATGAGCACAATCAAGATAGGATGTATGGTACAGTGAGAGGGTGTAAGAGAGAGAGAGAGTGGTAAATTTATGTGCGTTAGGATATGTCGACACGTGTGCTGACCAAGAATGAAAAGTTTAACAATTAATTTGAATAGCTGATGAGCCATGCGAGTGGACGCTCTTTAAATCGATAGCCAAACAAAACAGTTGATGAGTCGCCCGATAAAAACACACTGTGCCAGCTGCTTAGCCACTTGACTGCTTAACTACTTAACGGACTTGGCTATAAGCAACTGAGAGTGTTTTCAAAGTCAATTGTTTGCCGAGACTATCATATTACACAGAGCCAGATACCCAAAGGCCAAAGAGTAAAATCAAGTGAGGAGTACGCTAGAAACCAGTACCTGACTTGCTAAATACTCTGTAACTGTGCCGTAGCACTCGTTCGATTTACAAATATAAATTTGATAGTATGGAATACATTTCACATAAGATTACTTTTTTAGCTTCAGACAAAGAAAATCATTTTTTGCGGAGCTCCTGTATTTATTTCCGAATATGGTTTCAATTGGATAGGGCATACAAACAGATTATTTAGGAAATATGCATTGATCAAATATCAAGCCTGTAATTCTTAATATGACCCAGTTCTTAAAATATTGTAGTAATCGCTAGCAGTTCCGGTGGGCATCAAGATGTACTCAAAATATTTGACCTGAACATTAATTATGAAACTGCTTAAATATATCGGACAAAAAATTATCGAATCACTTGTATAAGAAAATCCACATTTATAATTTCTAGTTCTGATATTATTGAAGGAATATCGAATAAAAACACAAAGTTATCGATTTGAGTGTTTGGTTAAATTTGTTGTCCTTTTATAATCTTAAGATCCTTTAAAAGGGGGCTTGTTATCGGATGCGCATGTACAGAATGTATTAAAAAACTAAATTAAATCGGGTTGCTTGTACGGGGTATAAAAGAAAAAAAAAAAACAAAAAAAAATGCAGCAGCGAAAGGCAACATAAATCAAAGCGGCAGCTGTAAGCAAATAATCCATCAAGTGGCATTTACTTGAAACAATAAATTTCCCACAGCTGCCGTGCGCTCTCCACGTGGGCGTTGGCAAAATATGGGCGTGGCAATTGGCTTTCTCACTCGCTCGCTCACTCACTTGCTGGATAACTCGCTCAAACCCTCGACAAGCTCCTGCAACCTCAACCAGACAACACTTGAAGTGCTTGCCTAATCAGGTTTCAAATGCCTCGGCACATATACACACACACGCACACAGACTCACAATAACACCCACACACACACACTCGAATTGCGATTGTTGATTTGTGATTGCGCTTGTACAGTTAAGTAGCAGGTGCGACCAGGCAGGTTGGTAGAGGCTTATGTGGGGGTTTTTCGGATTGGTAATCAAAGCTGCTCGGGGCTTAAAATCTGCGCTTTGATTGTAGTTTCGTTTATAATGAGGCAAGTCGTTGGCTTCTCTGGCGGCACTTTTTATTGCCGCATTTGCTTTTTAGTCTAGACAGTTCGCATGTTTTTTATTTTCTATAAAAAATGTTTTGTGTGTTGCCAGCTCGAGTTTCCGTTTAATAAAAGTTTCTATTGACTCTTCAACTTAACAAATTTAAGTGGCGAGAGAAGCAGAAGGATTGAAATTGAGTCAGTTTGATCGTAGTTGGAGGCTTAGGTGCTTGTATGTCTGAGTTGAACGTTTGAATATTTTAACAAATCTTTAAGTAGATATATAATGATTTATATTTCATGTAGACTGAATGATAAAACATGATTTCTTTGATTTTATTTAGTATCTTAAAATTTTAGGCATCAACTCTAATTATTGTCAATGGTTAGAGGCTTTCCAAAATTAAATATGGCTTAGACATTAGAAAAGAAGAGAACCTAGCTTCAGCTATATAAATAAACCTTTGTTGACGAATAATTATCGATACAAAGGACAGTGAAATTGGGAATTACGGATGTGTATGGAACAGGCAGAAGAAAGCATCTTAATCAGGACGACGACCTGAGTCGATCTAGCCATGTCTGTCTGTCCATCAGTTTGTCGGACTGTCTGATCATCGATCTCAAAAACTATACTATCTAGAGACTTTGACATATATTTTCACTTATACGCTCTTGATTTCGAGATATTTCCAATGTGTCGATAAATTTCGATTTCGAGACTTGTTTTTTAAGCATATCGGAAGTCTATAACTTTGTGTGTAGCTAAAATTTATGTAAAATAAGATCACTTTATTTTTTGGCCAATATTGGAAGAACTCATATTGAATGATGGATGAATAATAGAGTCTTTGGTACATATGCACTTTTTCATGCCATTTTTATGACCTGAAAATTTCATAAACATCTGACCTAACACACCGAAGTTAATCAAGAATGCATTTCTCATAGTTTTATGGCATGCGTGCTTTGTGTAAAAGTATGTGTATAAGGATATCTTCGAGTCTCTTGAATCGAATAAATCTTTATAGTCGCTTGGCATGGTTTTTTGAAATCGTTTCAATTACAGACTCTACAACAAAACAAACCCAAGTGAAAGCAGCTGTTAAGATACTTTAGTTTCTGATTGCTGTTCTTTGAGCACATTCTGTGCAGTTCCCAGTACTTGACATGTTTGGCATCAGTTTCTGCTGCTGTAATTCTCGAAATTGTTGCGTACTTTACACACATTTTGCCCCCTCGAATTGTTGGGCTTCGATTTCACATGGATTAGCAGTAATAGCTTGTCATTGTCCTAATTTGGAGCAAAAAGAGAGGCAAAAGATGCGTCCAGCTGGTCGGTGGTAATTCGAATGCTTTCTTCGCTTGCCAATCAACAATCAACTGTGCTGCGAGGCTTTGGGAAATTAAAGGGGACCACCTACTCTCACTGCCCTCGCCAAGAGGATGTTCAATTCTTAATGTTGACCCAGGCAAAGAAAATACCAACAACAACAACAGCAACAGGAAAATAAAAATAAAGTGCAAATAATATGAATTGAGGAGAGAAAAAGGCCGACAGGAGCAGTTAGCCCACAGTAGCACTAGCAGCGGCAGCGGCAGCGCCAACAGCAACTGTAAAATGTGAACTCATTCAGATACTCGACCCAAATCTCCGCTCAACAACAAAAACAACAAAAAACAGAAGAAATGCCACAGCACCAAAACAAAAACTTAGCCAGCAGGCCACTCTTAAAAAGCTTTCAGTCCAAGTTTGGTAACCAACTTTACTGGTCAGCCGCATTTATACGTATATTCATTTGTACCTGATTTCTTGTAAGGGGTATATTAGATGAATTAGAAGTTTAAATCTTGTGCAATAAGCCACAGGACACAGCTTCCTTTTTCTTTTTAGATATTTTTCAGCACTACAAAATACAAAAAACTTTGAAATACGCTTTAAAGCATCTGAAAACTCCAGGGAATATTCACATAAAACAAAAAGCTTCAATTTATTCTTAGGAAATAGCTAATTATCATCCTAACAGCTAAATAATCCCTTAAATACCTTTCAAACGAGAGTATAATAATAAAAATAATTATATCGAAACCGGAAGTATTGTGTGAATAAAAAAGTGTGTTATTTATATAAACATTTTTAAAAATTGTAGATTATTAAAATGAAATATACAATCAATTAAAGAAGTTCAGCATATATACAATACAAAGTATTGAAAACAATTAATAAGCAATATATATGCAAAAATACTAAAACATAATATAATAATAAGTATGAAAATAATAATGAAAAAATTGCCTAGGTAAAAAATAAAATGAAAATTAATGAAAAACCCAATCAAATCAAAGAATAAAATATAATTAAACTATAACAATTTGTTGTTAATTGTGATTTTGGTAGTGCCTAGATTATTCTTACCATTTTTTTTTAAAGGTACTTTAGATAAAAAGTGTTATTCTTTCTATTTGTACAGAATATTTTAAGATACATATATATACAGTTATTTCTTTATATATATATATTTATATATAATATATTCATATACATATAGATATATTTGCAGCTATATATAATCATCACCGTCATAAATCTAGGGTATGCTTTTAGTTAACACATTTTTACCTCGAAAACTGCGGTACGCTTTAGTGAGCTTTACTTTTTGCGGTCTGTTGCTCCGTTTGTTTTCAGTGTGCTCTTTCTGCTTTGTTTCTCTTCTCTTCGCTTCTCTCTGCATTAACCGTTGGCATTGTGGGCGCATAATAGCCTGAAATTAAATCAGCTAGCGCGTGGGCAACTTAAAATAATAGCCATTGCTTGTATATAAGTAGAAAAAAAGATGTGAAATATGTACTTTACTGGTATATGCGAAACAGATGCTGCTGCTGCTGCTGCTGGTGCAGTGGCAACTGCAATTCCACTTCATTTTATTATTTTTTTATTTTTTGTTTGCTGTTTTTATTCATTTCGCCTGCTTACGTATTTCCGTTTCCGCTTGGCTCGACTTGCTGCATTTTTTATGAGTTTTTTTTATTTTTTTATTTTATAATCTTCAAGCATTTTGTTTAAGTCATCCACTTACTTTTTGCTAGTTGCCCTATTAATGCCGCCGCTTTCCTATTTTGCTTTATATATTTGCTTTATGTATGAAGCTCGCTTTAATGTGTGCCTGATGTGCATTTGATTGTCAAGGTTTTATATTGTCCATATAATTTGTTGTTTGCTTGCAGGTAAACGATATCTGTTTGTATTGGCTGCCAGATATTTGACACCCGCTGTTATATGCTAATACTAACAATTATTAAATCGAAGCTGAAGTACGCTTTATGTGAGTGCGTGTGCTTGTGTATGGATTGCCCGCAAGTCCTTGGTGTTATTGATTAATGTCTCTGGTTCTGGCTAATATTGCTACTTAATCTAATTGTTTGTATGGCTTTTTAGTTGACGAGGCGTGTATTTGATTGTCATACATACATACACACACACTCACACAATGGTATACATGTGATTAGCATACATTTTTTCCAAAATTTTATTGATCAAAGGTCATGATAAATTATTTATTGAAATGGCCATTGCACGTGTTATGGCAGAATTGTTGATTATAGAAAATTATGTGGTTACAAATGTGATTTTCTGACATTCACTGAATGTCTGCACTTTCATATTTCACGCATGGGGCATACAATATATGTATATTAAATTTGTACTGATCCCAAGTCAATTTACTAAATCAGATTTATGTTCAATAAAGTAATATAGGAAAATATGTATTATTATTATTAAACTTTCATTTAACTTTCAAACTTTCATTCAACTTTATATAAGACTTTCAAATTCTACCGGTGCGCTACTCAACTATTTTTACAAGTTTATTGGAACGGTAAACGTATGCAGCTAATTTGAAGTAAATCGATTAAATAGTTGTGAGAACTTAATGAAATCCATAAATGTAATTAGTAAAGACTTTCAAAACACGTTTATCAATTGATTTAATCGTATTTTAATTAATTTAGAATCGTAAATGAAATGCCGACAATAAAAAACTAAGTGAAAATAAAACTTGACTTTAGGAAAATTATTATATATTCATTGATTTCAAGAAAATGAATTTATATGCCGCAAAGGCAAATAAATAGAACGATAACAACGAGTTGGCATATGAAATGAGCAAATAATAAAAATGCCATTCAATTATCTAAAAAGCAAACCGAAATGCTATGAAAATTAATTTGACATCTTTGACATTTTGGGCAAACACAAACATGAAAATCAAAGGCGCAACAAGAACAACAACAATAACAAACATTCCCTAGGACATAGGAGATGATAAAGTAACCGCTCATGTGTGCCTATGCGAGTATGTGTGTGCGTAAAGAAATTTGTATATGTGTGATATATGAAGGAAGCCAAGCAAACATTTGGTTGGTAAATAAATATATGTACGCACATACATACATATATACCATATAGAAGCATGCTACAGGAAGTGGCGTGACAGTCGCTTAACTCTTTAATCAGCATTGTTTTATATACTAATTTCTGTCCATTTGCCTTTCGGATACACATTTTCAAGGCGAATGCGCATACTTTTTCATAAGGTTTCTGTTTTTGGTATTTTTTCTCAAGGTTTTTTTTTTTTTGCATAATTTGCGCAACAGTCACGCAAACTTGTGCGTCTTAAGCGTGTGTTTGCGTGTGTGTTATTGTGTGTTTGTTTGTCACGCATAAAACGCTGACAGCAAGGCAAACAGATGGCTATTAAAAGCAAACACACGTAAAAAACTAAAGCCGAGTCGAGCCTAAAAGTATGCAGCAGCAAAGTCGTGCAAGGACGCAGACAGGAGCATGTGTGTGAAAAGTAAAAAGAAAAGGATTTGCTCAAAGCAAACAGCAGAAGCCACAAATGATAATCAGCATTGCATAAGGCTCATCATGATGATGATGACGTGTATAAAGCGAGTAAAGCAACGTGATGTATAAGAATTCATAGACAACTTGGCAATGCCGAAGAACAAATACTCTTAAGTTAGATTATCTCTATTATATGATGATTATATCCACATAGTGCTGTTCTTTGTATAACATTATCTTTAGTTGATCATGCAGAAAAATTATTGCCAAATTTGTTTGAGCTTCAGCCACTTAGATTCTTCTTTGGGCGCTTTGTTATAGAAGTTATATTTTCTACCGATCTTGAATATCAAAATAAATCATATAGTCAATTCGGAAAATTAAGTTATACGATTCCTTCTACTGCGAGAGAAGGCGTAGGACTTGCATAAAGTTATATCAATGTATGTTAATACAAAACTAAAATGTTGTCTCAAATAGTCGGTTGTTGATTCTGATCTAGTGTGCCTCTTGAAAAACCAATAATATCCTCCGCAAGGGTACATCAGCGATATATACAGAAAGAACAACAAATATTTCCTGTCTGCGCTTTAAGATTTCCTAAAATTGAAAGCGCATTGCATGTCAGCGACCCCTCGCCACGCCCCCACTCTGGCAGTCTGCTTGAGCTACGTCCATGTGACGAGCATACAAAAAGTTTGCGTCTCATATGAAAATGATGCCAGCACACGCAGGAGAGTCTTTATAAGTGTGCGTAGGTGTGTGCGTGTGTGTCTGTGTGTGTGTGTGTCGTGGATGTGTGTGGATGTGTTTGCTGTTAAGCACATCATTTTGGACTGCTGCTGCCTTTTGATATTTTTTTTGCGCAATTTAGCGCGCCATCAAAATGAAGTAGAAGTTGACTATTGCCGGTTTGCCAATGGCAAAAGTTGTATTTGTGTATGGGTTGGTGTATTTTTGTGTATGCCAAATTATTTGTCTAACCATTTGGCTGCCTTACCGCTCCGACAGTCGTTCAAACCATTTTGCATATATTTCTCTGACTTTTTATGAATTTTTTGTTTCCACTTGACTTTAATTAATAGTGAAATTGCTGGCTGGACAGGTTTCAGGTTTTAGCTTTTACTTTTCAATTTATGATATAAGCACTCAAAATTTCAAAACGTACTTTGCATTTAAAATGAGGCCCATCCTTTTTTTGTATGCAAATCCCAAGCTTAACACTATTTGGCTCATAAATTAAGCCTATGCTATGTGTATGTAAAAAATATATACCTATATTTATATAGGTAAAGAATCTGGTTGTTCCGGCAACTTTGAATATGGCATATAAATAAAATAATTTGGGCGTTAATACCAATGAATAGCATATAAGTATATACATATGTATATATATATGTAACTATACAAAAAGAAAAATAAAGCCAAAAACGAAAAACTTGGAAAAGTTTTCTTAGTGCCGGCAAAAATCGAAGCGTAATCAAAGCGCTCAAGTGCAAACGAATGCTAAAGCCGTAACAAAGTAAGTGTGTGCCACATAGTGTAGGTGTGCGTGTGTGTGTGGGGCGCGTGTGCGGCGTAACCGGAAACGGCTACCAGTTACGTGACTTTTATATTTTCAACGCATTTTTGCTAAGGCCAAATCTCAAAGTCTTTGAAAGGATTTGCCTGAGGTGAAGTAGAGAAAGGTGGGAGAGGAAGGGAAAGAAATTCAAAGAGTTCAAAAGAGAGAGATATGCTCTGTGATATGCTCGTCAAACGTCAACCCCATCACGACAGACGACTTTTGTCAATGGCTGCAGCAGAAGGTCAAGATTGCGTACGCAACGCATGCATAGACACGGCGCTTAGCGTAAGGGTATCCAATTATTCGACTAATTAAAAAGTTGTGCGCACCAACTCAATTAGGCCAAATTGGCGTGTCATTAATGTCAATTGGCTGGCGTACTGAGCTGCGCACAGTGTGGCAAATGACAATGAATAGGCGAATTGCAAATGGCAAACAAGAAAATTAGCGCATGACTTTCACGCGTAAAATTGAAAATCATTGCAGCAACACCTGCCACTTGAGGCAGGCAGCTTGCCACACACACACACACCTACACCGAACGGCATTACGTGATTTTCGTTTATGATTTCTGCTTACAGCTTAAGCACTTCCGTTTCCGCCGCAATGAGCACAGCAAGCTGCCGCCATTTTGACTGCATAATACACACACAATCACAACACACACAGACACATACACACACATCCACTTTCACACAGTGAGACTTGCCCTTGTCTTAGCCATAAAAATGAATATTTATGCTACACATTTAGGCGACATGAACATGCGGATATACATATATGTATTATATATGCATGGCCATGATCTGTACTGGTGGTTGTACGTGTGTTTATGTGTGTGTGTATCTGTATAATATAGTTGGTATGCATCAAATCGCATCGATTATTGTGTACGTGGCATGTGGAGCAAAATAGTATAACATGCGCCCAGCAGAAGCATCTCAGGGGCTTTAGCACGTGGCTCTGCGTCATTTGTCATGAACAACAGCAGCAGCAGTCGAGGGCATGGTGATTTATCATATTTACTGTAGATATATACAACGATAGAATATAGAGAAATAGTGAAACAGAGAGTGAGCGAGTGGGGGATAGGGAGAGAGAGAGAGGAATTGTTGTGTAGCTTGCAGCACAGGTGCAAGAGTTCAGCTTCCTAACGCAATTTGTTGCTTAACTCTGGAGCAGAGTTTTATGTCAGCACTAGAAACAAGGACGAGCAGCAGCAGTACAACATTTCTAGCTGGACAGTCGAGAGCGAGATGCAGCCTCTCTGTATAGCATGCAGCTCTAAACGTAGGTGAGTGTGTGTGCTTAGTTTACAAGCGAGTATAGCTCTATGTTTGAGTGTATTTGTAGTTTGCTGATGTGCGTGTAAGTGCAAAGTCCCATTTAAGTGCTTTGCATAACATTTAATGCAGTAAAATCACACGTAAAGTGCAGCTTTTGTTTATCCTGCTGGTTAACTATAAAGCTCATCATTGCATATTTTCATACAATTTCAATATCCATGTATATCAAAGATTTTGTTCGAACTGGCCTGATTGACTGTAAAAGCTAGGAGCTTTTACCGACACTGTTTTTTTATTCATTTCACCTGTAGGTTATGGAAAACGCTGGTGAAAGCCGGTATGAAAACTCAGGTATACAAGCGTGCTGTCATGAGCCAGAGTTTTTTGAGCGTTAAATTCGGCATATATTTGTTTATTTAATTTACTTTTATCTCAAAAAATATCAAATTAAATAAAATAAAAATAATAAAACATCAATAATAATTAAAAATATCTTTATTGAGTATGCTTCAGCAGGCTCCAAGAAGTCCTTGTAGTGCGCACCGTTTCCATTGTCAACGTTATTCCTTTGTCCCAAACGTAAACTTAATATATAAAATAGCGAATTAAATTGTTTTGCCTGCATATAGATTAGAGCATGTGTTTAATATAGAGTTTAGTTAGACAATTTGAGACTTTAGGGGTTATTACACATGTCAAATTTAAGTTGGAACAGTTAGAATTGTGTATATAGTCATGAATATTATTAAATTTTATTATTCGCCTTTGCCACACTGGCGTTATGTAATAATGAACTGTCGTATATGTATAAATATATATATTTAATTCGAATTAAGCATTTATATTTTCTACACAAAGTGCAGGAGGACTTTTTCCATGAAGCCCATACATTTAAATTATCTTTCAAAAATGGTTGCCTTTTATCTTATGCAAACTCCAAAAGCTTTTAGCTCTGAGTTATACGAATAAGCAATACTAATCGGTACCCACACACACGCACACACACGCACACACACGCATACACACATGTATAAACACATATGGTCCCACCAAGGCAAGCTGAATTCATAAGCCGCATAATAATGTGGCTGTCGTTTTTGGAATTTAGATTTTCTAATGAATGCCATTTTAAATTGATTTAAAATCTCAGCTGAAACTATAAATACGACCAAACACAAACACGCCCACACACAAACACACACACGCACTCTGCGACTGATGCATTGACAATCATAAAAAAGCAGCAAACAAATCGCATAAATTATTTATGAAAGATATTAGGTTGCCTCTGGGCTGATGCTGATGCCGTTGCTCCTACAGCTGCTTTAACTGCTCCTGCTTCTGCCTAATTTTCAAACGAAAAGCGCACATCAAACGCTTAATTGCGCACACAAAATGGCGGCGAGCACATGGAACCATTTCCTGCAACGCCATTGCTCACAGCTATTTAACAGAGCTGCAAAACCATGAAAGTAAATTCGCTTCATATATATTACACCGAAGCGCAGTGAACTCTTTAAAATGAACAAAAAGTGTAATAAATTATAAGTTAGCAAATTATTATATCAGGAACATTACTCAACGTTTCTTCTTTTACTTATTTGAATATGATTATTAATTATTAAATACAGTAATCATATAATTTTTTATTTATTTAAATATAGAATAAATTTATTATTCAATTAATGTAACTTAAAATATATTTTAATGTATTTAGAGAAATTTTTGTGGGTAATTTATAGTTGAAACTTTAAAAAAAATAAAAGTGTACCAATTAAAACAATTTTTTCGATTTGTAGAAACTTTGAAACCTTTATTGAAAAATTTGGACCTTAATTTAATCGCTGAAACTAAAATGTCTAGTAAAATGTTTTTGTAAATAAATAGTAAAGTATAATCTATTCTTAAACTTTGGATATATTTTGCATAATATTAATGAGTAATATATTTAATAATAGCCTATTATAAAAAAGCCCTTTGGCAAAATTTAAATAAGTAAAATATGTAACAAACTATTGTTTTTTTATCAGGGAACATTATGGAAATATAACAATATATAAGCTTAATTTATAAACGGAAAAGGCACGCCTGTATATTATTTTGATATTTATTTTTAATATTTCTAAAAATATTACCTTATACAAATTATTATAAGCGTGTACAAGATAAATGAGCCTATTGACTCGGCTGAAGGGTATATCAAAATCAGATATGGCATAAATCAAACAAAATAAAAATGATAAAAAAGAATACACATAAATAAGTGACTGTAATCGATGGATTGGTATGAGAATAAGCTCCAGTGCTACTCTACAGTTGATTGCTTTAGGTGTGTGTGTGTGCGCTAATGTATGTGTGCGTATGAAATAATATTGACGATTAAGCGCTTTGCATGACACAGACGACACACACACGCATACACACGGGCTGGCAGTGAAAGGCGATGTGTTTGTATACTGAGCGCTTGAGACGATTTGTGGCTTTTAATGTGCCCGCGTGGCGCTTCATAAGTAAACGGGAAATGTAACTCTAATACTGATGTATAAGTGCACGTGTGTGTGTGTGTATGGGGGTGGTGGAGTGTATGTAATTTGATCGGCAGGCACGCTAAAATGGCAAAAGCTTTACAATTCCCCGCATGCTGAGGCGTCGTCTGCTCGCCGCTGCTTATTTATTTATTTGCTGCTTGAGTATGTAGGTGTGTGTGGGCGTAGGTGCTGGTGCGTGTGTTGAGGTGCGCTTTAATCGAATCAATAATTCAATTTGCGGCATAATTTTCAACGCTGATTTTGATTGATTCACACTCATTGCAGTTGGGGTGCGACATATGCGGCGTATGCGCAATGCGGCAAGTGGAATCTAATGTATCGTATGACAGTTTTTGTTGTCGATGTGAATCATTTTCTAAAGCGGCCCTCAAAAAAAATAAATTTGTTTGCTTAATGTGATCGATGTTTTTGTGGTTGTTGCTACACAAAAAAAAAAAAAATAAATAAATAAGAAAAGTAGGTAATGCTTTTTGTGCGACTCAAGCATTTGTGAGGCTGAGTCGGAAGCTGTAGCAGCTACATCAAAGCACATTAGTTTGTATGGGCGCACAAATTGGTTAGGCAGGCACTTTACACACCAGCACACACTTTACACAGCAATACACCCACACACTTACAGACGCGCACACACCTGCATGCATATCAGCATCTAAATCTGCCGTGTGCTCCATTTTCGTTTGGTAAAAACAAAAGCTGACGAATACAACAGTGCTAAAGTGGGCTAACGTTGAGTGCAAAAGCGCCCTCTCACTCCCCTGCGCAACTTATCGCTGCGGGGCATTGCAAAAGCTGACATACATAGGAGGCAGGGGTGTGCCGCGTTAGATAGCGCCTGATATGTCAAGCTGTTTTGATGGCGGCACTTTTTGTCTATGCCCAATCAGGGCTGTAGTCCTTGTGACCCCGGGCCAAGCAGCCTTTGCCGCCGTTTGCTGCTGTCGCTATCATGTTCCACGTTCAACTGGCGGCCATTTTTGGCAGCTTTGACATATGACAAAAGCAACAATTTGCAACATTCCGCCGTTGTCTGCGTCTGTGCGAGTGAGTGGCGAGCGTTAAGCTCATTAGGCTTAGACGTTACTTGCTTAATTACAAATAGGGGGAAATTCTACGACTTGATACCGTTGCCAGCGCAACCAAGTTGCTAGAGCCACGCCCATTAAAATAATTTATGGAAGCGCCCCAATCTTAAGCAAATTATTGAAATTTAATGGGTAAAACTTTGTGCTCCGCCTTTCATAATTGCAAAATCAATGAAAATCAAAACGAATTTTCTGTGCACTAATTACACAAAGTTTTCTCTAGGGGGAGGCAGCACAACAGCTGCTAATTAATATCTACATCTAAATCTATATTTGGATTTAATTATAAGATACTGCATAGCGCATATATATAATTTATAGTTAAATGGTCCTCAAGCTAAGATGCCTTTCAATCAGTCAGCGCCAAGCCAGCCGATGTTGAACCGCCTGCAAACCAAACGATTTAATATCTCTGACAACAAAAGCGGCAAACAAACTGCGAGCTCTCTCTTTTCTTCTTGGCAAATAAAAATCGATTTTGTTTTGTAGCTGGTAGCAGTCGAAGGGGATAGCAAATAAAATAAAGGACACATAACAGGCAGTGAGACAGATTGAAAGACAAAGCTAATAAAAAAGGCAACGATAGCAAAAGATGCCACCAACAGCAGTAACAGCAACAGCAGTCAAGGAGCTGCTGCACGATATCAGGACTGAGGCAACATTCAATGCTCTTTTACTATTTGATGTTGTGTTAAAGCTTTGCGTTCTGTTTGCCATGCTCACAGATACCAGACAGTGTGAATACACACAAACACAAACAGCAACAGCCACTTGAGCTGTTGCAAAATGCCAAAGGTCATGAAAAATATTTAATAGCGATTGCAGATAAAATTGCGCACAAATGTATTAACTAATTGAGACTGACCGGTGATCGACGCACTGTGGAACATGGGATAGAATTGTGTTTATTAAAGCAATGCTAAAAAAAAAAACAGGAATAAGTCTAGGGTTATCCAGCGATAAAGTAACTCATTCTGGCTTAAAATATATTCGGAAATTATTTAGAAACCATTCAAAAGAAAGCTTTTCGAATTTGCTAAGCCCCAGTTTTTATTAATTAGTAGCTACAAAATGTAAATAATGTTATTTTTTTCTAAGATTTAAATACAAAGCACTTGTTAAAGATTTCGATTTTGATTGTCATTATTATAATTACAATTTATTATTATTATTATTTTTTATAAACGAAGCCAAAGGCTATTTAATGGCAAGCTACACGGGGCGTGTGCCCCAGGTCGGTGTTGCTTTATTTTAAGTGTCCTAAATTATGCGCCAATAATCTCACGATAAGCCCCACAGTGATTTGCCCATTGTGTTTGTATGTGCAGCCATAACACAGTCTACTCGTAACTGCGCTAAAAACTGGCTACTGATCAACATATGTCAAAGAATGTCACAGAGATTAACGCGACTAATTGCCTGTTCGGAACTTTTTTCGACTTAGATGCGATGCGACACATAATCAAGTGCAGTGAGACAAATTGACACTTCGTGAGGGATGAATTGGTCAATGGTTGCGTTGGCATTTACATATCGATTATATTCAGCCAGTTCGCCGGTGACGCTTCATTAACTAGCTGTTATTAATGATGATGGTCATTTTGTACTCAATTTGCCCATTGCAGCAAAAGACGGTTAGCGAAAACCTTGAGAAATAATTATATATGCACTTTGCATGATTTAAAAAAAAAATTATCCACAAATTCGGATTAACTAGTTAATATAAAACTTTATTGATTCATCAGTTTTCGAAAGCATTTTTGGTTAACACCAAAGCATTATATTCTCAGCACACCATTCAACTCAGCTTTCAACTGCTTTATTGGCATCATTAGGAGTTCCATAACCATACTATAGTTGTCCAATCAAAGGCTGAATATAAGCTAGTTCAATTCCTTTACGCTCTTAGCTGCATTAAAAGCTACCTCATTAGAAGTTCCAACATTATATCATAGTTCCTCTTGCAAGCGCTGAATATGCCATTTCGCAAAGGTTTCGATGTTGAGTTATATGCTTGTCAACGTAAGCCTGGAGGACAATCATCAAAGGGCAGCGACATATTGAAACTTGACAAATTGTTTGGTACGCTCGCTGATGATGATGGGCAGCATAAAATGGGTTTGATTCTAACCATCAAAAGTGCATTTCGGGCGTGTGGGTGAGTACAGATGCTCTGTGTAGCAATGCAAAATTTGAGCCTAGAAGCGGGTGCCAAGTTTCAAAGGCTTATAACCTGTGCTATGACTGCTGTTGCCTGTCAGCGCTCACCAACATTGTTAGGCGTAGCGTGCTGCGGTGGGCAAAGGAAGAACGTCAGATACAAGGCGAATATAGATTGTGCATGGGCGTAGCCTGGCACAGCCTCTTGCGCTATTATAAATCAAAGTCAAAACAGGCGCTTTTAGCCATTTTGCCTATGCGAAATTAGTTGCGTAAGTCCCAATACGAGAACGCACTTGAATCAACCGTCTAAACGTGCAGAAGCCGCTGCAACAAATTAGGCAAGGAGCAAAGAAAAACGATAAAAAGTATAAAAACTAGAAAGAGAGCGAAAGAGATAGTTGGAGCTAGAGAGAGCGAAAGCACGCAGTTGGAAATGAAAATAAAAGCAGCTTAAACGGCTGGCGGCTGCTCAACTATGCGCTTAACACGGAGCGTATGTGTAATAAACCAGCACTAACACATGTCCTACCTCTGCCACACACACTCACAAACACACGAGCGCTCTCACACACACGCACACACAAAAGTCGCTTTGTCTTTTGGGAAATTAAAGCGTGTGGGACAAAAAGTGCCAGGCTTCATGTTAATTTTCATTAAAATTATATTAACTTGTAACGTGGCTGCTGCTGCTGTTGCTGCCACGACACACAGGACCCAGAGCTCAGGACGCAGCACGGCTCAGGCTGGCGACAAATTTTTTAGTGTCCTTGCAAGTTTCTCGCATGTGTGTATGTGCATGCGAGGGCAAATCCTGCGGGACACTTAAAATATTTAAATGCGCAAAATAATAAATTAGCAATTTTCCAAACTAAACGATAAACGCAAAAACTTTGCCACTGCCTCGTTTTTGGTCAGCTGTTGCTGGCCCATGTTACATGTCCTGTCCTGGCCTGGCCCGTGCCCTCCACCCAGTCCCATATATGGTCAAGTCCTTGCCCAGAGCTGTCTGACACATAACATGACAGCGCAGGATCTGAGCGCCTCAACTAGGTCAGCTGAACAATTATTCCCCGGGTAATTAGTAAATAATAAAGTCATTAGTTTAATAAGGAAACTGAGATAGCTTGAGGTTTTTAAATGTAAATGAGATAAACAACTGCTTGACATAGGCATATGCGGAGAATTGGGAATCGTAGAATTAACACGGGCTATATTTATAAAAAAAAAGGATGTATATTTATGAATTGAGAGTGTTCGTCACAGATATGGGCACATTACAAGTCAAAGTGGAAAGCTGCTACAAGCTTTGCAGATATTTTAATTTAAAATAGGGGATATAACATTTAGCAATGCCTTGAATGGAAGGAATTTCATGTTGATAAAATTAAATCACAATATAATAATATATGCATTAAAGAGGGAATAATAACAATAAAAGTACATGCACTAAAAAGAGAATAATAATAAATGTAGTGCAATATTAATAATATAATTTAAGTGCATTAAAAAATCCTTAGGAATTACAAGAAATGCGTTATGCATCATTTTATCATTATTGGCTCACACTACTATATTGATTTATTATCTCTATATATAAAACTGTTTGTCCTGACTGACTGACTGACTGACTGATTGTTTCGGGAAATTCCACCCGCAAGTGTGGAAAAATCGCGAAAAACGTTTGTATGTAACTTTTTTGTTTACCATCCGATCGGCCTCAAACTTATTTTCAAAGATCTTTGTTCAAATTCATTTGAGGGGTGTTTCACACTTTTTGAAAAATCCATCCCTCCTTGGTGCAAATGGAGGTCAAAGATTTGGTGGGTGAAGTTTCGCGCTCAAATTCATTTCCAGAGATCTATAAGAAAAATCATTTGATACGTGTTTCACACTTTTCGCAGAATTCAAACTTCTGCGATTTAAAGATTTTTTGGGCGAAGTTTTAAGTTGTGTCCGATTTGCTTCAAACTTATTTTCAAGGCTCTACGCAACAGTGGTAAATTGGCGAAAAACTTTTGTATGAAAGTTATTTGTTTACCGTCCGATCAGTTTCAAAATCATTTCAAATTTGTTTGAGAACATTGATTTTATAACATACGTGCCACGGGCAAGGCCGGGTTATACCCGCTAGTAAGTGTATATAAGAATAATATTTATTGAAATGTTGAAATGAAATGCATTTAATCTAGGCTACAAGCCCAAACAACAAACTTTGTCGTTAATTTGGCTCTGGTCTCGCGTTGAGGTTTGGTTAATAAACCTCTTTTACTAAATCATAGTGCGTATGTTTTGGTTAGGACCTCAGTAAGCCGAACTTTTATAGTTAAAAATAAAGATTGCGTAGGCAAAATAAGCTCGGATAGATCATTTGGGGCACTCGTTGTACTAATTCCTCTGACAGATTTTTAACAAAAATAAATTCAATCCAATTTGCGAACGGGTAAGCTTTTTTTAGGCATTAATACATTTGAATGCGCATTTAAACTTTTTGATTTCTATTTAAGAATTGGCGAAGATAAATACGAAGAATGTCGTTCTATGTGTACTCGGTATGTAGTCGTCCTATACATATTTATTACATGTGTCAGTGTGTAATTAATTAAAATAACTGTGATTTTATTATTGCCCATCTTCGCTTTTAAGTTAGTCCAAGCAAGGTAGAGGCGAGTCAACTTATATATGTTTTTATGTTTTCAACCAAACGTCTATTTGGAAATCTAGGGTTGGGTTTGTGTGTTGGTTCGGTTACATTTCACATTTTTCTGGAACTGGTTGGGTTCAAGGTTGCCAAAAATAAAATAAAATTTTGGTTTATATTACAGCACAGCTAAATCTAACTAAGTTGATAACAAACTTTCTAGTTTTTATAGCACTTTACTTATTTGTTATCACATTGAAAAAAAAATTGTTAGTTATAAAAGTAGACAACGGCTGCATTCAACACATCTGTCATGATGGCACAAAACGAATATCATGGATAAATACGTGCATGTATCCTGGCAGTCTGTATGACTTTAATAATGTCCTAGGTGTTTGTTTGATGGCGATGACTAACGTGCGCTTTATGAGTCCTTCGCTGGCAATGGCCATTTATTATGTTGGCATATAAACAATATTTTATTTAACATCATTGTCAGCCTGCCAGTGTGTGGGTGTAAGCGAGTGTGTCTGAATGTGTGTTTGTAAGTAGAAGACTATAAAAATTGTCAGCTTGGCTTCCCTGCGCCCCTGTGCGGACTCTGAGCACTGTGCTGTGAATTATTTCACGCTTTGCTTTATTATAAAACACTTTTATGTTTATGTCTTCATATAACCCAAACATTTTGAGTGTCGTTGCACACTCTCTCTCTCTCTCTCTCTCTCTCTCTTTCTCACGCACACACACACACACACATGCACGCAGCTTCCGCTATCGTTGCTACATGCGGCACTGTTTCTTCCTGTCGCCTTGACTTTGCTCTTATGCTGTGCTTTCATAGCGCTTGCCACTTGCGCTGTAAACATAAATTTGATGCGGCCAGCACATGAAGCATTTTGTGGCAGCTACCGCGTGACAATAAAGCTCGTCATAATAATAACCGGGACACACAAAACCTATCAAAATCAATGGGCGAGTCGGTCTGTCTAAAAGGGCAAAACGCTTTAGCGAACCAACACAAGGGTAGGGCGTAAATATGTTGATGTATTGCAGGCCTAGAATGTGCGAGGGATAGGAAAAGCGAGGACAAGACAGGAAGGTGGGCATAAACTGAGTTAAGGGCAGATGGTTGCCATAAAAATGCGAGTTAATTAAAACAAAACATTTTCAATTATAAGCTGTGCATTGCTGGCGGGGCCGAATGCAGCTGCAGCTGCTGTAGCTTGCCATATCTACACACAACAGCGAACTTACCCACAGACATACATACAGATTTTAACAAAACAAGCGGCGTTCACGTTTCGGTGCGCAAGTTTTGCTTGTTATTGCAAAAAATGCAGTATACTTATGTGGGCGACGGCAATGACGACACAACAGATGCTGTTTGCATAGGTATATGGGTGACTGTATGTGTGTGTGCGTGTGTGTATGTGTACAAGTGTGCGTGCATGCAATGCCAAGAGTTATTGTCGTTGCAGCTGTTGCTCACGCTGCTGTTATTGTTTTTATTATAGTTGTTTTCACAGCACGATGTCAACAGGCGACAGACAACAGCCCCATGAATACATTTAAATAAAAGCACTTAATGTGCTCGCTAACAAATTTAAAGGATGCTTTTCAGCAAACTGATGGCTATTTAAAATGCGATTATCAATAAGGTTTAGAAGAGCTATGGTTATATAATAAAAGGAAAAAAACATCGATTGAATATTTCTAATGAAATCCAATTATCAAAAATGTTATACTGATATTACAAAAATATAGACAGCATTTTGATAAATAATAAATAATAGGTTAATTAATGATATTCATTCCATACAGTTTTCCAAAGTTGGTAGATATTTTGAAAAGTTTTTAAAGCTACATATATTTAATATATATAGTAATTACCAAATAATATTAAACAAATGTCAATTTACGTTTTGCCTTAATTTAATATTGAACTTAATTGAAAATAAAACAATATCATTCGAATTTCCTTTATTACGAATAGTTATGTTCTATCTAAGCCTAATCAAATAATTGCGGTAGATTGACCCTTTTATTTTATAATAGAAAATATCAATATTTGTCTTGAAAACGCAATCAGCAGACAAAGAACATTTTGTTAGACTGTCTATTTAACAATTTCTCAGGAAATCCGTCCATTTTATTTCAACTGACAAAAATGTCCCAAATAACACGAACCACAACACAATTACAGCTTGCATGGCAGCTATCTGAAATTGTAACAATCAATCAATCAGAGGAAACAATCAACATTATTAACTCGTGTCCATTTTAATTAGTCGCACACACACACACACAGACACACACACACGCACAAACATGCCAACACACAGTCTCTTACACACAATGGCGAGTGGGAAAAACTAGTTAGCACGCTGTCCGCATACCACAGACAATTGTTTTGCTTCTGGACGTGTGAGCTGCTTAGATTAATGAACTCAGTCAGCCCCAAAACTGGGCCATGTCCATGCCTACACCTGTCGACCTGTATGTCGCATTTCAGTTTGACCGTTAGCCCATGCGCCAATAGCATTAAACAAGGTGCAGCTGGCTGCAGGTGTCTATATAAAAGTCTGATACTGTCACAGACTCATAATTTTTAACGTACATATTCGGTTTAATCACAGGAAAGCCCCGAAATAATCCACAAAGAGCCCAAAAGTTGCACTCGGATGAATATTATAAAAATAAAAAGACATAAATAGCGTCTAAGTGTGCCATAGATAAACTCTTAGACACAGACAGTCCCTTATACAAACACACAGCGCCCACCCACTCCTCGCTCGCTTGTTGGCGGTCGCGTTGCCTGTCTGTGTGGAAGACGCAGACAAATTATGGACAAATTACGTCGACCTGGAAATGAGCAACGGCCATGTCGCGGCCATGGAGCTCCTGGTTCATTATATGCGCCGCAATAGATGCGCCCTTATTGTCGCAATCCCACCCTCACCAGCAGACACCAGACACCAGCCACCAGCCACCACCTCACCACTCATTTCCCCTAGCTGTGCGTCTAGCGTTTGTGGACTGTTTGGCTTTGGCTTTGGTCTGGCTATATTTAAACCGGAGGAAGTCAGTGCCAGGACGTTGCTGAGCCGGCTGGTTAGCTCTATTTTTTCCACTCATATGTGCATTTGTCTGTACTCGTGTCTGTGTGTTGGTATACGTGTGCAGGCCTGTGGCTGTGGTGGTCTTTTTTGCCGCAACCATTTCCGGTCGTTTGTCGCCATTTTTATAATGCGACCCTTTCCCGCTGGCAAGTTGTTGATTTCATTGCGTTTTTTCAACACTGCCCCCCTTCTCAATAACCGACCCCCACTAGCCACTGACAGATACTTTTTAATTTAACAACATTGCTCATATTTAGGTCGTTTTCGAGCTTAATATTAAAAATGCACTTAAACACACATTTCTGCAGTGCATCATGCGACAGAAAAATAAAACAAAAAAATTTCGAACGCAACGATTTCGGTATTTTACCATTTTTTTGCGTTGGGCACATTTTTTTTATTATTTAGTGAAATTCAGTTGAGCGTACAGTCAAAATGAATGGGGGCTTGGACAGGCTGGGTAGGCAGCTCGCAGCAACGGATAAGCCTTGTCGGCCTTTTGCCGGAAATTGAGGCAGCAGCGAAAAAGCGTGCAAAGGGAAATTGTTTCAACTGCAGCTGCAGGTGCAACATTCGCAGCTGAGTTTTGGATTTTTCCCCCTTTCTTTTGGACAAAATGCTTAAGTTGAGTACATGGCGTGAGGGCGTTGTAAATATAAAACATGAAATATTTAAGAGACAGGCTTTTAAAATATTGCTTAAAATTGTATGCTGCCGGCTGCAGGCAATGAAGGCAGGCACTGTGTAAAGACGACGAAGGCCATGCGGGCTGAATTTAATTGAAGTGGCCCCAAGGGTGGACTCTTTTGTTTCAGCAACTTTAACGAAGAAATTCTTTGTAAGGGAATCAATAAATAAGCTTTTTGCAGTTTCTGGTACATTTATCAAATTAATTAAATATATAAGTTAATTTATGTAATTGATTGAGTTTCAATAAGTAATGTAGAGTGCCTGTAACAATTTTGTCTTTTTGTAATAAACTAAAAGAAATAGAAAACAGATACTTTGAATATTAAGATATAGTTTGCTGGTTTAATATTAGTTTTATTGAAAGCTTTTTTCAAAAATGAATTGAAACACTGCATAAATTAAATATACTAGAACATAAACCAATTTAAAAAAAAAAAACATCAATGCCTCAAAAAATACCCTACATTTCACTTATCCTGGCTTTTATTTATAACTGTCACTGCGTCAGTTTAAAACTCAAAACAAGCTATACAAAAAAAATATTGCATGCAAATGAAATGGAAAGGAACCCAGCGGAGGGAAATACGAAAAGCAAAACCACAACAAGACAACGTCACTAGCACGAAACACCAATGACAAATCGCAACATTTGTCAGCTTGAAAAGCATGTCAAGTGACTAAATTACCGTTGTATTCCCGTTTGTGTGTCTCGCTTGCTCGAACACACACACTCACACACCCACTCTTTTCCTCTTGCTTATTGATTTCGCAATTTTTCAAAAATTTTCCTTGGCTGTGCTCTGCTTCGCTGTTCCACATAGTCACTTTTTGCATTACCATGTCGCTGACTTTGCTTTGTTATAAAACGCAACCGCAATTCATTTGAATTCAATTGTCAAACGGCTAACAACAAAGCTAAACTCTGTGCGGGCGTGTGTAAGTGTGTACGTGTGTGCTGCGTGTGTGTGTTGCACTTCCGGCATGCCTGCTGGCATATAAAAGCCAAAGCAGCTGTGCTGCTGGCGCCCTGGCTAAAGGTCTTGCATTATGCATTTTGTTAGCAAAATTTAATGTGATTTAGAAGTTGAGGCAGACATAGGGGAGTAGAAAGAGATGCCAGCATATCATAGTCAAAATGCTCGAGGGGTCATGAACTAAGTTTATTGTGCACATTTAAATGAAATTGCTGCGCTCAATTTATGCGCTAAACGCCAAGAGGCATTCACAGGCACTAACAGGCATTCACAAAACACTCACAGATATTTACTGGCAGGCAGGCAAGCGACTTCATGGCAACAGCAAAAACTACCATTGAAGCAGCAGCAAGAACATTCACCCGATTCCACTGCACTCGCTGCTTATTCATTTCGATTCGTTTGTTTTTTGTTATATTTTTTGTTTTATTGTTAGTCGGCGCACTCGTCGCAATAGTTTTATGAATATCGTTGTGGTTTTAAGTTGTTTTTGCTGTTGTTGTTTGTTAGTCGGTTTGGCTGAAATGTGTGCATATTGTTGGCATAATTGAATGGTTTTTGCTGCTTCCAAGTTGGCTACGTTTTTTGCCAACCTGGGCAAAAGTGTGCTGTGACATTTGTTGACTCTTTAATAGGTGATTCGAATGCAATGGGTTCAGTGACTTTTATTTATTTAGAAAATATCACTTTCTACAAATAAAAGGAACCAAGTAGTTGAATGGGATCTTTCTATGCATATGGTGTGCCTTTTTGTAAAATAATATTATTCTTATATAAATTTTATAATATCGATTACTCCAACCTAATTACTCCATCGTAATCAGAGCTTTTATTGACTTAGACATAAATATTATATTTTATTTTTTATAAGTAATTTTTAGTTCTAGATAAGATATAAGTAATTGTTTTGCCAGAACTTATCCGGTTCCAAGTGTTTCTTATTTAAATATGTTCATTTAGTTTGGTAGAGCTATGTCAGCTTCAATATAATAATTAATGCGACATCAATGGAGTTAGTTAAAAAACCCTCCAATATATTCTTGTCCCATGTCGAAAGTTTCAGTCTCATGCTGTACTTTGACATTTTCAAAGGCCATCAAATCTCATGCAAATTTAAAGCTATGTTTCTTTCTTTTATAATTAAATCAAAAATAAAATGTGTAACTTTCTTGGGAATCTCGAAAATAATCTTTGCTAAATTATCCTTTGGTTTTGAAGTGAAAAGCAGCTGTTAATCGCCTCGGTGCTTGCGCTTATCTTTTTAATCATTATATTTTGTGGCTTTGGTTGAACTTTTGCTCTAGAAGTTTGTACTAGGAGCAGAGAGTAGCACTAGTTTGACACTAGTTAGCAACTAACAACTACTTAGCCGCAAGTTCGCAGCTTCTCGCAATCTCTCTCAATAAACACTTGCACAGCTCTTAATTACCCAATGCAAACTTAGTCAAGGCAACAACTTGTGTAAGAGAAGCGCGAGGGGCACTGTGTTGGGCCCCCACCTAGCGATGCTTGATGCCATCTGAAATTTGGGGCTGAGAACTTGGGGGTTGCGACGTGGCAGTCACCGGAATGTCATGCAAGTTTATCAGCTTGTTCGAGCTGCGTGTTAAACAAAAAACGTGGCGAAACTTTCAAGTCAAAGTTTTCATGACTCCTTTGTCAATTACCTGTATTTGGCAAGTAGAGCCTGTTAGGTCGCAAAAATATATGGAAGTTATATATAAATATATATCTGCGGCTCATATAGGGGTATATATGAGTATTTGTCTACATACCTGAGCACAATTTGAACCTATTGACATTTCGATTGCGTATGTTTGGGATAACTTCATCTGGCATGTTTACATGGCACGTGCGACCTCACAGCCTGCTCCTTCCCTACGGCCCCTTCTTAAGATTTACTCAATTAATACGTTGTGCAAAGTTTTTTTGGGCTTTTTCATTTGGCGGGCCGCATCCTGGGCTTGTATATAATTTACGATTCTTGTGTGCGATGGCCGGACGGGTCTAATCTATCATTATTGATTGGCATTAGGTTTTTCCCTCTCCTTTTACTAACGGGCATTATGAAATGACCGGCAAATGTTTTGGTCATTTATATATAGACAAATTCCCGAGTGAAACTAGCTGAATTTCGGTACTAACCACATAAATCTGTTTAACTTTTTTAATTCCAGTAGTGGACCGATGAATGACATTTGAAGGCACTGTGGCAAACAAATTTCCAGTGTCAACATGGTGAAAGGATTAGAAATCAAATTTTAAGAACTGCTTTTGCGAGTAAGAAAGCAGCGTAAAATAAGCAACACGTGCGCGCTTTATTTTAATTATTCATAAACACATATACAAAATACCCTCAAACACACACACACCGAGTGCGAGTGTGAGTGAGAGGAAGGGGCGTGCCACTAAAGTTGCTTCGTCGCCTCGTCAAATTCTATTAAAAATTCATCTTAACGGTTATGTGTTTTGACAAAAAATAACAACAACAAAACAAACACAACATAAAGAACGAACAACAACATCAGCTGCAAAAAAGGGCGACTGTTTGTAAATATTTAAATGAATTTATGAGCAGCGCAAAAGTTTTTAATTAAGTGAAAAAAAATTAAAGCAACAACAAAAAGGATTCAAGCCAAAGAAAATAAAATATATAAAATAACACCACGAGCACCAACAACCACGTGCACGAATATTGTCACTAAACACACACGCAAAAAGCCAGCAAATCATTTGGCTCATATGTGTGAGTGTGTATGTACGTGTGTGTGCATATTTGAAATGATGTTTGCATAAAGCGAAGCAAATTTATTTGAATTTTTTATGCCCATGTAGCCGCTCTCTACCTATACAGTACGCACCACATACATAGAGAATTTACGTCTTACATTTACAATTGCCATTTGGCACAGTCAGAAAAAAGGAAGCCGAAACGAAATGGGGTCCAACATGAAGCAGCAACTGAAATGCACACCGTTCATTTTATGCCTCATCATTGGCACCCTGTACCTAACCGGGACTGAGACACACGAGCATGTCGATGGCTATAAGCCAGGTAAGCACACATAATATCTATTATAGTATTATATACGGAGAATCTTTAGGCTATATTATATCAGACATTAAAATGCAATTTCTTGACCTGATATTGGCTGACATTCTATATAGGATGGTGCTTTAATAATAAAAACTGTGGTATTCAAAACCAAATACTTTTTTTCAGATAATATCCAAAAAAATTGTTTGACACTTCCTTTGCCATTTAAATACTATATAAATATTTAATTTTATGGATTATTTATTGATAAAATTGTTGAAAATTAATACTCTCCCATTATCCGGGCTATAATTTATTGATAATTATAAATTTGTCCTGCTCAATCGTTGTTTATACCCTGCTTTAAAGAAACCGGCACACTTGGGTATACCAATGATATAACCACGGCAGATAATGTAAACGATATTCATCGCCAAAAGAGTGTGTACTACGTACCCTTATACCCTTATACATGATAAATACATATAACATATTTCATAGTCCACCTATCATACAGATAGTCCACCAGTTCTTACTGCAGTGTGCTATATATATAGTATAATCACAAGTTAAGAGTTTAGTATAGAATCAAAAAAGCTGGAATATTGGGTTCAATTAAGTGCTGATGACTGCATTAGTTAGGGCAGGTATTAGAGGTATTAGATTGTGTAAAAAGCACAACCTGCATATCTAACAATGGAATATAAAATCATACTGTACTCAAGGTGTCTGCCAGCCTTACATTATCGGTTCTCACACTACACATACATCTTAACACATTATCATATTTACAACAATTTAATTAAAATTATTTATTCAAATTGTTCGACATTTGATTGTTTTTGAATACATGTGTACAATATTTAATTGATTTTTTTTTTGTGTTTAATGTAAGCCTAGTATTTACATTGCTTGAGTATTTATCCGTAGTTATCCGTGTGTGGCGTATTTTTATAATTTTTCGGTCCTCCTTTGGCTGAGAGTAAAAGCTGTGAGCATTTAGCATATTAATTTTAATTATGCAGCAGAATCATAAAATTTTAATTGCTCATTTGAAACTTTGCTTAAAGCCTTTTTGCTTGCCAAACTCTAGAAGATGATGTGGGAAAAGCTTGGCAAGCTGTTAAAACAACAAAATGTTGAAATACATAAGTGGTGCGATTAATCGACTATAAAACCAAAACTTTTAAATTTAAAAGAAAAAGTTCATATCTTGTATCATAACTGAGCTAACTACGTAGATTGCATTTTTATAAACAATTTAAATTTAAATTTGTATATTTGCGAGCATATTTGAGGATGGGATAGAAACTCGGTCTAGAATCTTAAGAATACCTCTTACCTAGCTGGCTGATAACTCATAACCTTACAAATATATAATAAATAAATATGTAAATAATAGTTTTTGTATGTGTACAAATTGATTAAGCTATGAAAGGTCTGCTTATATTTCGATTCGATTTTCGATTCGATTTTTTCTCTTTCATTCAAAATTGTATGCTATCCTCAATAATTCGCATGTACATGAATATGTTTTTTAATTTTTTTTTAATTTGCCAGTTATTCTTCGAATTTGCAATATAACCTTTTCCATAATTGAAATACCATTTCTCAATTAAAACATTCTGCGCATTCCATGTACGTGTAAACTGCACTAAATTGTTGGTAGCTGTTATTAAATGCAGCATTTAACTGCATTTTACAGTGCAGTGAAGTACAAGGTTTTTTTATGGCCAGTGCTTAAAAATGTGGCAATTATTTTTGTTGTTCACTTTTGTGTGTATGTGTGTGTGTTCAAATAAACCAAAGTTGAGCTGCTCGAAAATGTTAAATTAATAAATATTAAATTATGCAATTTATACAACTTCATTATTAACTTTTTTCCAAGAGGCAAGAAGCGACATGTGCGACGCGCTTGTTTATGGCTCTTGTTGTTATTGTTTTTTCTTATTTATTTATATTTTTTTTGTTCCGCAGTCACAAATCCAAAGCGTCACCTGCGTCACCTGCCCCATTGAGCGCCCATTGGGTTGGGCCACGCCCCGTTAGCCTTATCCCTGCGGTGACTACTTTTCCGAGCTGCATAAATTCTCATTTTTATGTGTCTGCGTTGGACTTTACATTAGCTGCTGCTGCTGCTGGCTGTTGTTGTTGCTGTTGCTGTTGCTGCTGATTATCCCCAGAGTGCTATATAAAAATTTGTGCTCGCATTTTGCTGTTGATCTCTTATTTTCGTTGCATGTATAAATTTATTACGCTGTGCACATTTTCCAGCGACCAGGGAATTTATAAAATGAAATGAAGTAAAGAAAATTGAGTTGACCAAATAATTTCCTATAGAGCGGACGCATAAATAAAATGTAGATTGCTGTTGTTCTCATATATGTATGTATTCATAGAGCATTAGTTGAGCCTGAATAAAGCAGCAGCGCATTTGACACCTCTGGAAAAAAGCTTTAATTTCATTACATAGCGCTCGTAGCTCGAGCGCTTACATAATAATTAGTAAAATAAATTTCACCTAAATACACAGAAACGCGGAATAGACCGAGAGGAGGCGTGTGCCACGGCAAAGAGTAAACACAAGCAAAGCTGGGCTAGGCAAACAGGTAACCAACGTCGAGGGTATCCCTGGGCAAAAACGTGTAGCAAATGGCCACGTCAAACGCACGTTCGGGCTCAACTTTGAGTTTGCTTTAAGTCTTCAACGTTTGCAAATTATTTTCCATCATTTTTCACGCAAAAAGCTCACGAATTTTGCGTTTGCAGATACCAGTACAGAAACTTTATGTAGGGGAAGGGTGACTGGGTTAGAGAGGAAGACGTAAGCGTCGACAGAGACACAACGCTCTTGTCAACAGGCCACGTTCGTGTCCGCGTCGGTGTCGGCGTCAGTGTCCGCGTTGCTGGTATGGCAGGCGGCCGGCCGGCTGGGTAGGACAGCAGTTGGCAGCTCCAAGAAGACACGCTCGAAATGAAATCTAATTAAAGTGTGCACTAAACGTGCAGCCGGCGTTGCAGTTGAAGCTTCAACATATTTAAAATACTTCACATGAAATGCGTTTCTCTTCGGCTTTTGATGGTACAAAAAAAAGTTTCCTATTTAAACTGAGGCAATGTTTAAAGAATAAATAAGTTTTAGCCGGTCCTAACTGTACTATATATGTGGTCACAGATGTAGTAAATTTTAGACTTATTTTAGAATCTATAGCAGCAAAATAAATAAATATCTAAGAAACTGTCGAAAATACTGATGGCAAAGCAATTGTTGTTAGTAGCAATTGAGCCATATTAAAATATTGATAATAACAATAAAGTTATCGATTAATGTGCCTGGAATGTGCCTTCGCGCATGCAATCAAAAACAAAAATGAGCTCAACTTTAGTGCATTTTAAAAATGCATAATTCTGTCAAAAAAGTTGAGCGCTTTTTTAATTTTATAGTTTTAATTTAAATTAAAAAAAAAATAGCTTCTTTGCCTGTCTCTTTGATATGTGACCGTACGTCTAAAAGGGAATGCTCTAAGTTAAGCGGTTGTTTAAGAAATATAAAAATCATCATCAAATGATTGAGGCACAATCAAAAATAAAATGATTTAAAGTGGTATCCTTTATGTATTTGTCATTCACACTCAGTCTCATAAAGAGATAAATGTTGGCTACATCCACTGACCACATCAATTGAAAATGTTTTAGAGCTTAGTAAAACAAACCGAATACCACAGAATATTACACACACAGCGGCAGTCTATGATAGATTCGGATTGGGATAGCGATAGCTATAGTTGTAGAGACTACCTGGGGCAGCTGGCATAACATGCGATTTCTAATTCAATTTCGGTGACAGCACATAAATAAAAGAAACATTTTAGAGTTGAAGTAGCAGCCAAAAGCAGAGCAAACGAACCAAAAACTGTAAAAGCAATTCCTTGACAAAATAAAAGGCGCACAAATGTCACATTTCCCAGGCCAAATACGACCACAACTAGAAAATGTGGTACAGCATGAAGAGTAGAAGAAGAAGCGAATTGCGACGAATCGTTTACCAATTTTCTGACTGCTGCAAATCAAACAAACACTAAAAAGAACAGAAAAAAAAATTGAAAATACAAAAAGCAAGAAACAGAATCAGCAGCAGAAGCAACCGAAAAACTTTTTAAATTAACTAAAAAAACACACACATTCCGAAAAAGAGACAGAAATCGAGTGTGAAAGAGAGAGAGAGAGAGAGAGAGACAAAGAGGAAGAAAGAGAGAATGAGTCAGAATAAGAACGCGAACGCGACACGTTGTCGCTGGTGTTGGCATTTGGTTTGAGTATTTTAGAGGAAAGTGGAAAACTTTTAGTGGCATGTTTACAAAATAAACTTCAACTTGCAGAACGACATAAAAGAGAAACAGACGAAAAAACATAAATAAAAAAAAGAAGCTGATTGGTACGAAAAAAAGATGATAATATTGGGGCCAGTTTCTTAGCCAAGTCAGCCCCATTATTATAGTATATGGGATAACGACTATGACGGTCATCCGTTGACACATATTTTCGTTGCAAGGTAAGACACCCACATACACACACCCCACACCCCACACGCCCACACACCCGCTGCGAAAAAGTTTTTTGGCAACTTTTGTTTAGTTTGTTGTCATTGTGGGCTAACAAAAAGTTTTATTTTGTTTTGTTGCGCTGTCGCTGCTGCTTTTTGTGCTGACAGTTGGCAAACAAAGCATAATTTTTAATCTGAATCTGGCCATGCAAACATTGTTACATATGCCAAAGACACACACACACACCTTCAAATACACACATGTACACCTGCTAGCACACCTGCAGCCACACCTGCAATGGCTTTTAGCCTGATTATTAACTACCGACAAAAAAATGATGTTTACTTGGCATTGGCTGCGATTCGCAAAAAACAATTTCGCAGCATCCTACAAATTGCACATACGCAGCGTGCGCCACCCAAACAGGGAGTTCCCTGTATCCTCAATATTTTTGGACTTGTTTTTTTTTTTGTTTCGAACAACCGAAACGTGACAATATCATCAAGTGAACGCCTTTTTACTGAGACTACCGCTGCGTGTTTGTTGATTTTGCATTTAATAGTTTTCGTGGAACTCGCACGTATTTCAACAGTTTGAGACTTGTCACATAAATCAGGCATAGACCATAAATTTGGCTCGGCCCAACAGTTGCAACTTTCTTAAATATTACAAACCTGATTGTTAAATACGTTTATTTATTCTGCGACAATTAATATCGCTTTTTTAAAGATATGTTATAATGCCGTACTAAAGATTATAAAGAAGAAGGATGTGCTAAAATAGACTTTTAAGATATTAGAGAAGAGCCCTCATAAATGCATGATGCATTTTCTTAATAGATTCAATTGCTTTGTTAAACTCGACTTCATTTAACTCGACTTTTTTTAAATAAGAAATATCTATATAGATACACTAATGCCCTAAGCTATACTTGAGTGTTGTCTGTTAAAAACAAAGTACAAATTTTTTATTTTTCATAAAAATAAAATTTATTCAAAACGAACCTTCTCTGTAACAATATATGTTTATGTCATTAAATATAAGCTTAATAAAATTATAGTGTAATAGTATAATAATATTATAATATTGCATACAAAGCTTTATTTCTTCAAGTTGAAGCGAACCTAATTTGCCCAAGAGCATATAATTATCGTAGAAATGTTAAGGGCCCCTTAAAAAAAAAAATCATATTATTATTTATGAAAGAATTCACGTGAAATTTGTTTGTCAAGTTTGACAGTTAAGGGCCGTGGCGCAGTCATCAAACTGACAGTTATGGAGCTGCCTTCATATCGAGGGAGCCTTTTGGTATATTAACATGTAGTTTGTGTTGGGGCAAGCGGGTATTGTTTGTGTTCAACTGACATTTAATGACCACACACAACATGTTATTTGCGGTGCGGCAGCATTTAAAATTCAAGTTCATCGTGTGAGCGCTGCATATTTAAATTGACAACAGCTGTTGCTGACAGCCAGTCAGGATCACAGATCCGAACCCAAAAAAACAACACAGCCCAGCACCTTGGCCAGACATTAAAAAGCATTCAGCGGCAGTAGGAACCAGAAACGTATTTGATATGTATCCGGCCGAGCTGCATTAATCAGCATACGACGTGCTGGGTAGACGTTGTCAAAGCTTTTCGTATTTGCAAATTTCTTAACACGAAATTAGTCGCAATAAACAAGGCTAACAAACAAGGCAACGCAACGTCAAGGAGTGCAGCTGGCGGCATGTCGCAGGGGCTGATGTCTAATCGAAAGCAAATAAAATGCATTGCATACCTGCATACCATAAACTGTCACTTGCATTGTGTGGCGTACCCAGCCGGTAGACGGCATGCAATCCAGACGAGACACCTCCGACCCCCAGGCCCCGCCCAACTAACCAATGTCTGGCTGACTGTCTGCCAGTCCGTATAGCTGTCTGTCTATCTGTCTGCATGTCTATCTGTCTTTCTCTGACAAGGGATGCGTGTGTTTGCATGTGTATCTGTGTGTTTGCGTGTGTGTGTGTGTGGCATGCCAAGCCCTCGTTTTGTATGCACCATCGCCTACCAATACCGGCTGCAGCCTTGTGGGCCCGGCGCACGGCTATTAGCCGACGTCGCTGTATGTTTTACCATAATTTGCCAGCAGTTTCAGTTCGAGGCAACTGACACTGGCATGCGGCATCGTTTGTCGTCTCTTATCGAATGGCATACGAGTGTGGTTTGCATGTCGCACTCCACTGAATCCACATCGCCTGCACCCAAACCGCTGTCTGTGGCAATTATAAATGCAGAACTCAGCCCCTGAGCTGCATGCAGAAATTAAAATTGTTTACCCAAGACATTACTACGCCACCTATTTACGTATATTATTGAATGCGCCGTCAAATAGTTACAACGAATTGCTTTTAGGCGACAACTGCCTCACATTTCATGTAATTGCTGGCACTGGCAGCAAATAAATTGAATTTATAAGCACAGTTATGGGCAGGCTTAATGAATAGGAATGTGGTTTTATTGTTTTAAACATTTTTAAGGCCAAGAGTCTTTTTAAAAGCCGATAAAAACTTTTTTTTAGACGAAATTAGGCTTGGCATGCATGTGAATAATGCTCATAAAAATGCTATAGGCCATTTAAAGCCTCAAGCTGCGACTTTAAAAGTATTTAATTTAAAGGTCGCAAGGAGAATAGTCACAAGAAAAGCAGATTCTGACGGTGTATGTTTATTTTATTCACAAGCATATCAATTTGTATTGTTATGACTCGCTGCATTTGGAAATATGCATTATGTTTAATTAATTAATAACTGATAAGAACGGAAATTGGGGATTTACACCCAATATATATTTGATGTAAATTGATAGGCAATGTTTACGCAATTATTATATTTTTATTATAATTATATTACAGCAAATATATATTGAGATATTGGGATCATATTATTCAAATTCAGACTAGCTCATATTATTTTCTCCTATCCTATTCTATAATTTGAGTATCATACCCTTCTTTATGAATTTATTTTATTTTGTTCTTTTTATTAGAGCTTTTTAGGATATTAACCTGAATCTGACCGTAGATACGAGTACGAGTATGCTTAATAGCCCACTTTAGCAACACATGCAGTCACAGCTTACGCCTTGCATGAATTGCTCTTAGTTGCCATGTGCACACACGGTTTTCAAAAAGACGAAACAACAAAAACGGGAAGTCGGGTGCCAAGAAATCACCGCGACCCAACACACGGAAAACCCAAGCAACGCCAACAAAAATAATTGAAAAGGTTTCATTGTGCGCACATTTTCACGTGTAGTGCTGTTCGGCTAAAGTGGGTGCGGCACCAGTTTCATTTGCTATGTATGTATGTGCACACACACACATACACACACGCAAAACACATAAATAACATGGATCAAGCCCTAATCCCATGGCAGCGCCAAAGAGCGCTGGAAAAGGGGTACGCGTTGTCAGAGGCAGCATTCAATGTCAGCGAATGCGGCGCTTTAAATGCTTTGATTTCATTTTTCATTTTAGCTAACACTCACCCACACACATTCACACAGATATATATGTCTGTATGTGGGAACGACAATTGTCAGGTGTGTATGCGATCCAAATGAGATGTTGGCAGCTGGGTTGGCTGGCTCCTGGCTCAATTCAATCACAAGCTACTTACAGACAAAGCCATTACTCGACATTGCTTGTGTAATGAATTTGAGAGTGTGTGTTCGTGTGTTCATGTGCGTGGCATACCTTTTTGGGATCGAGCGACAGCTTAGCAATGCGAACCCACCTTAGCTCACCTCTTCACTCTGCTACCTTTGCATTTTTGGTGTTGCGGTAGAAATAAGCAGGATTAACTGCGCTTAAAACCAACTCTATGAGATTTTCATACGCAAAAAATAAGTGTATCCGAGAGATATGAGCGCATCAGAAATGGCGGGTGGAGAGGGAAGGTAAAGTTTGAAACACCAATCTTAATCTCGTGTGTAGCTTCGTGTCATTGTCCTAGCTAAGGCATGTGCCACCCTCATGTGGCTTTTTCAACGTATACGACACGTGGTACTGCCAAAAACCACATTAAAGCTGGACACATAAAGCGAATATATATATATAAATATATATATATATATATATATATATATATATATATATATTAAATGAGGCAAGGTTTGTGTGGTTGGGGTGAACATTTTTGAGGACGACCAAAAAAGAAGTGCCAAATAAACTTACAAGCAGTTAGCATGCATCTTTTGAGGCCAGTTGTGAGTTGATAAAGTTCTTTACAAAGCTCGAGGGCAATGCCTGGGCTAGATGAAAACTCTTAGTAAAAAAATATCGAGAGACCGAAAAGGAATAACAAATATTAAAAAAAATAATGTATAAAATGATTTTCAAAAGTAGACAAAAAAAAGTTGGTATATAAGCTAAGCTAGATCTGTAAATATTTAAATCTGCTTCTGTTATTTTGTTTAGTAAACATTTAAAAAAGCTACTAAAACATTTGTATACGAGAATTAAAAAAATATTCTTTTGGTATATCATTATTCAATAATATAAAATTATATAGGGGCTACAGATTAAACTTTTTTTTAAATATTAATTCTGCACGAAATCAATAATATAATAAAATACCGATTTATGATTGCATTTTATTATTATTGTTATTATTATTATAATTATTATTATTATTATTTTATTCTAAGGTAATACCTGACAACAAAATTTATGTGCCTTTTTAGTTTGGTAAGTAGCTTGAAGTATGGGATATAAAAAAAAATTATTTACTTGGGCATTGCTGCTGCCTGAAGGATTCTGGTACGCCCGGCTCGCAAATAATTCTCTGATTTTGTACGCTGCGCCGCGTTGCGTTGCCTACTTAGCGGCGCTAATGCGTGCGAATGGCCTGCGGTGCCCAAGCGGTGGCAAACAACACGCACAAATTGCCGTTACGCGCTTCGGTTGAGCAGCTTAAAGCTTAAGTCAACATAACCAGCATGGGCCAAGCACAAATTCCTCGAAGCCTTTGTAAAGCGGAATAAAAATTGTGTAAATTTTTCTTTTGCTTGGTCTTGTCGGCATCTTAAGCATTTTTCGGCTGCCTCTTAAAGGTGCTGTACAGGTGTGTGTGTGTGTGTGTGTTTGCGAGCCTACCAAAATTGCTTTCTGAGGCAATTGCTGCTGTTTTATTTCATTTATTTACTTGCCCCCCACGCACACACATACACACTGAAAGACTTTGAGTGTAGGTGGGCTTTGGCTGGGTAAAAGGTGAGCTGTGCTTTTGTTGTGGTGAGCTGCCCGTTTACTGATTGAATTTTCCAAGTGAGTAATTTTTAAATTGTGCCTTGGTCAAAAGATAATTCAATTTTAGTTTACAATTTCTATTACCCAGAAGTTGTTGAGCCGAAGTTACTGGATCAAGATTTTTTGCGGCTTTGTGTGGGCCGGCTGTAATGTCTATTTATGTGCATATTTATTCCTCTGGCTGCTCAATTTTCAGTCTGATTTATGTGCAAAAAATTAGGAGCAATTGTTGCTGCAGCTGAATTGAAGCGAAAGTTGGCCAAATGCTCTGGCCTTGGGCCAATAAAAGTTGTAGGAGACAGGTAGCTACCTGGGGCAATTATTTAAATATTAAAATCTTTAAAACGCTTTTAAAAAATCATCGGATTTAAGTTGAAGCTCAAAAAGCTCAGCATATTTAAACGTAGCTTTTAACCTGACTTTTCTTTTACAACTACCCGGAATCCCAGCTGGATTCTCAACTTGCAGCATTGCAATTTTATACTCTGGCATTGCTGCAACATGCCCTTATCAATGATAATCGTTAAATGTCATGTTCAATGCTTAAATGCAGACCAACCCACGCACACAGACACACACATGCACACATAAAATGCCACAATTTGTATGCATTATGCTTGCCTGGAGATATAGCCTGAGGAAGCAGGGGCGGGCGGAGTAACAGCAACAGCAGGGGCAGCAGCAGTAGCAGCAGCAGCAGAAAAGATACTCCGGCAGCTACAAGCGTCAGTTAAGAGCTGCAGACTAAGCCAAAAATGCCACAAAACATTTACCATATATCATGCATTTTTACGTACACTTTTAGCCACTTTTGGAGCGTGTATCTGTATTTGCAAGGGCAACTGCCCGACTACCATTCTGCTAGCTGTCCTTGCTCAATGTAGCGCTTTGGCTGCTGCTGTTGTTGTTGCAACTTTTGTGCGAAACTCGTAATTTACACATGTACTCGACGCCACAGCAAACAACAACAACAGGAACAACAACTGCACTGGCAACTCTGGCACTGGCGCGTTTATCTGGCAAAAGCTATGCGAGCTGAGCTTGGCCCTGAACGACGCATTCTGGCTGCTTGCCCACGCGACGTATGCGCAACATGCAGCTCAAGTTGCTGTTCCTGCTGCGGCTGCAACATTTTGCCATTTGTCTCCGTTGACATACCATACTTTTGTGTGCCACTATATACTAGGTCTGACACTGACTCGGGCCGTATATAATTTATGTATTTACCTATTTCGAGCTGCTCTAACAACAGATTAAGGCATAATCGATTTCTTTGTCAGCCTCAACAGCAAATTCCGCTCTCAGGCGCTTTTATTTGCCATCCCAAACAACTTTCCGCTTCATTATATGTGTTTGTGTTTGTGTAAAGCTGGGTGCATGTATTAGTTAAGCTGTTTATAGTCTTGCTGCTGTTGTTGTTGTTACTGCTCTTGTGCTGTATTCTCCAAACAATTTACTTCTAAATTGATGAAATAAATTTTCCAACACACTTATTTCTGTGTATTACATTTTTTTCGCTGTGTTGGTGTCTGAATTTCGTAAATTTTCCATTTTCTTTGTTGAGCCTCAACTTTATTTTATTCGCTGGGTTTATTTTTTCCTTGCTTGATGACTGCGGCTATTTTAGGGGCCCGTCCTAGTCAGAACTTTGCGCAGCCTGGCTTCCGTTCTTCTATTTTCTATTTCTTATCTGAGCTAAGTGGCAGTCGGTGTTGTTAGTCAAGCCAAGATCTATAAAAGCAGCCACTTATTGGAAATATTGGAATTTTCAGTTTTAATATATATCTGTAGGAATATTTCAGCAAACTATAATTGTGTATTTTCCGAAAAATAATTAGTTGTTTTTCAACCGACCAAGTAGCTGGCCCAAGCAGAAATCCCATTTAGATTGTAGGCTGTGAAGTCGAGACCTGGCTTTTTATAATATAATTTAGATATATGTATAATAAGTTCAGATTTCGCAATGTATTACGACTATGGCGCCCGAGGAGGGACATCTTACGTTATATATGTATAAATATTACAAGCGTAACCATTGGCTTTTTAGGATTACTCATGTCTCACCGCACATATAAATCTCATTACGCTAATTCGCATTAATTGGGCTCCTAACGCTTTTGATTGTCTTATTAACTTTTCTGGACTAATAATTTACTTAACTCCATTCATGCAAATTCATTCATCGGAAGTGCCAGGTTCAACTGTTGCATGTTGATGCTCTTGTTGGGGATCAGTGTTGCTTAGGCAACAAATGCCACTTGAGAATTTTTAATGGCTGCCTGTGAGACAAGTGCAGATATGCATGCTGCTTGTAGAGCTTCATTAGCATCATGGCCCGAGTTTCGAGCACTTCGCCCACTTCAGCTTTGCCTGTCTAAATGTAGGCAGCTGCTCATTGCTATTACAGCTGCATCCTTGGCTGCTTGCAGTTTTTGTAGTGCTTATAAATTACACTTAAGCGACATAAGTCTTCATCATCATCAGTAGTTTTTGGCAGTAGAAAGAAGCAGCTTACTGGCTGTGTATATCAGTTTGCCTTATGCTCTCACAGTTCCGTCATATCTTTACCTTATAGTATATATATTTTTTGTAACTTCTCCAGCTTTGAGGACCGCCTACCATTCATCTTGACAAGAATTTGCCTGTCCTGTTTGGTTAATTTTCCTCTTTCCGCTTTTGTATCTGCATACATATTTAATTGACCTGTGCTAAATACACGTCATGTGCATAGTCTGTAGCTCACCTAGCTATTTATGTAAGTCTGTCTCGACTTTATCCGTAGAATTTTTAATGATTTTTCGCACATTTGGCTCGGATATCTTTTGTTGTCAGCTTCTTTGTTGGCAAACATTTTTCTTGTCCTACACTTTAAGCTGGCCATTATTAAAATACGAGCTGATAACAATTTAGCTGCAAGCTGAAAGTCAAACACAGGAAAACATACACACACATACACATACCCGCACACACAGATTTACTTAGACACATGCCGGCATTTTCTTGGCTTTTGCTGTCTGGTCGTGTCCTTTTGGTGCGTTGAACTTGTCTTCTTTCTATGCATAAGTTTTCGGGTCTACTTTTGCCGCGTTGGTAAATTTCAACTGCCTCTGGATATCTGTCTGAGTGCCTTTTGCAAGGTCAGCTGAAATGCCTTTCGCTTGCTCCCTTTTTCTCTAACGAACGCTTCCGGTCTCTTTCGCACTTAAAGTTTCTTTCTTGCAGGCCCTTTAAATTGGTTGTTAGCCAACCACAAAACGTGATTAAACCAATAATTGAGCCAATTTTCTCAATTTTATAAAAAAGTATGCATGTATATATATATATATAAAAAGTATGTATATATAACAAGTGTATATGCAACAGCAAAAATCACGCAAAATTGTCAATTTAAATACCAGCCTGTTGGAGCGACGGGAGTTGCCTGTATCCGGAATATAGGCTTCCCTTTTTACATTTTTAATCAAGTGAGGCGCATTGCATGCTTTTAGGCGTGGCACAGCCACAACAAAGTGTTAGACAGGTTAATTGATACGTAGACACCGAGAACAAACTGCCAACCACGAGAACAACTCGCCAACTTCCACCCTATGCATGTGCTCGTGTTCGGGGCATATCTTTTGAAATTTTAATGAAATCAATTTCGGGGTTAGCTGGAAGCTGCCACAGATTGCCGGAGGGCATTGCCACAGAAAGTGTGCATGAGTATGAGACTGAAAGTGTACGTGTATGTATGTGTTGCCTGATCTGGTTGTGCGTGCGATTACATCAAAATACGCTATGGCCCTGATTATGGCACTCTGTGTCCGTGTTGCCTATTGGCTTAGGCCTGCAACTTAAGACCATTCCAATGTTAAGCTCATGCATGGACCTTTTGCAGAGCTATCACATTTCATTGGGGAACACTTAGGGAATATGTCATCAATTTATCTAGAACACCCACAGAATCATTTTTTATTACAAATTTTAAATTTAATACTAATATGAAAAGGGAATAAGTATTAAATGCTTAAAATGTTAAAATGTCTTTCAAATATATTATAATTGAAGTTGCAAGAAACCAATAAATATTTTTTAGTCTTAAATGCATAAAAAGAATATATTTTATTTGAATTTTCGGTTATTCTAAGAACGGCTCTTAGAACAAATATTTAATGCATAAAGATGCATATGTATCTATCGAAAGTCTTTTGAATATAAATATTACGTAATATTTATAAATGTTAGAGCTTCAAAGCATTAGATGCAAATTCAAAAGAAATCTTTGAGGAAAAATATATCATACATAAATACAAATTTAAAGAGTCCGTTCCATGGAAGAAGTTAAGTTTAAGCTGCTTTAGTTGGGAGAGTATAATAAACTAAAAGCTTAAAGTAAGGCAAGGTCTATTGTTACCCTTGGCTGAGGGTCTGTGTGCATTCCACAGCTGTTGCCTGTCAGATTTGTGCTACTTTCGTGTGCCCTCGCCTTACAGTTGCAGTCTTCTTTAAGCGCAGTTAAGAGGCTGTTTTGGTTATGTGTGTATGTGTTTGTGTGTGTGTGGGTCTATGTGACATAGATTCTCAGAGGTGCACGAGGTTCAAGCACCTTAAATAAGTGCGATTTATCAATGTGGCAGAAAGCGAAAAGGCAGACGTATGTTTACCCGCAAAATTCCATTTAAAAATGGTCACAGCTGTTGCCAAATTAGCCACAGCCAGCGAGAGAGAGAGAGAGAGAAATATAGAGTGGGCTGAGAAAGGCACAAAGTACAGAGTACGAGTGATGAAAGCCTTTCACATTGGAATTGAAAAGGGGCTGTCGGCTGTGGCAAAGTGGCCACCAACGCAGCTGCTGCCACTGCTGCTGTGGCTAAGCGCAAAATTAAGCAAATTAAAAGCCGCACACAGAACACCAGCTGCATAAATCATGTGTGTGTGTCCCGTCTGACCCATCTGTATGTGTGTTTCATGCCTTTTGCAGTCCGTGACCTAAGTTGGTATGTGTAAAGAACCGCAGCTCAGGGTCACCTTTGGCCCACAGCGAAGCACAAAAAATGCCATTGAAAAATGTTCGCTTTGCTGGCCATTTTCAGATTTTTATCAAGCCGCTCAACTTGTATGCCCCCAGCCCCACCCCCTAAATTCCGTACAAAATCAGCGCTTAAAAGCCGTTGACGTGAAACTTTTCCTTTTTTTGATTTTTTTTTTAAAGCAACCAAAAGGCTGCCAAAAACATTTTAAATTAAAATTCAGCGCAAAATAAAATGGCGCTCAAAATAACAACAAAGAAGAAAATGCAACATTTAAAGCACAACGAACTTTTAATGCTCTAAGTGCGATTTATTTTGTTGAGAATGATGAATATATAAAATGATAAGCTCTATCTTTAAACTATTAAATGGAACACAAATAATTAAAAGGAATACATTTTAAACTGGTTGTTAAACTTTTAGTCTTAGTTAGAGAAAATAAACATTTGCGAATATGGTACACATCAGGGCATATCCATGAAAAACAGACACACAATTCTAAAGGTGGTATGGTAAAAAGTGATGATGTGATTTTATATATGTATGTGCATTATATGTGACTGATCTGCAATTAATAGAATCCCCAAAAAATAAAAGTAGGCTTAAATAAACCTCCTTTACAAACGCTCTTATTTAGTGAAAATTACTTGATACTAGCCTTGTCTCCATTGCATTCTCGTTTGGAGTATTTCGGGGCTAAAATGCAAAAAAGCCCATATAGAATTCCGAATACTGTTGCCATTGATTTATAGCCAGTGTTACAGGCAGATTAGGATCGGCGACTTAACCCTGTGCAAGAGTAGGGTATATTAAAAAAAATTCAGAAAGTGAGTAGAACATTTTCCATGGCCTTGGATGTGGCAAGAGCAGCGGCAGCATTAACTGTTATTGTCGCGCGTGGGCGTGAGCTTGGGGGCGGGCATTTGGGCATGGGTCGCGGATTTTGGCCAAAATATGCGCAAAGTGTAAGCCGTTTAGCGCTCTTTGATGGCCTGCCAGCAGCAGTGGATAATTTATAGCACGCTTTTGGGACGACTGTTTGGCAGGGGACAGCAATAGCCAACAATTGGGCAATTTCGAGAGGCAGACGCCTAACAAATGACAGTTTAAAATGCGTGACATACACAAACACACAAACACACACACTCGCACACAAACACAAGTCTCCTGCTGCTAGTTGCGCTGACTGCAGGCAAAGCACTTTGGGTGCATGTTTAATGGCATTTGTTGCTAATCAATGAATAATTTATGGGCCAAGGTTTTGCCGCCTGCTGGCAGTAAACCAACAATCGCAACAACTGACACACACAGCCACACAAACACACACGCGCGCACACATTCGCAGCTCTGACTGCTTCTGGTGCGTGCTCTGCTCTGGGTAAAATCATGTTTTAAACTATTTGCCAGGACTTTTGGCTGGTTGTTGTCGCTGCTGCTGAGTGGTTGTTGTTTTTGTTGTTATTGTTGTGGTTGTTGCAGTTTGTGTTAGGGTTGCATTGCCCAATGCTGTTCGTGTTACTGTTTGGCGTCGGCTTACACATTCCCATCGCTTGTTTCAGCTAATGCCTTCAGGTTGTTGTTGTTGTTTCTGCTTTTGCTTTGTTGTGTCGCATTTAATATGCAATTTTTAATAGCGCAATTATAATTTGCATGTTGTAATAGTTTTTTTTTATAACATAGCATAGCACTATAAAACATATATATATATTTTCTTTGGGCGGGTGCACTTGTACTGGGAAATGCAAAAGCTGTACGACAGTGATCGAAGGGGTGGAAAATCGTAAAGGTGGCTGGCTGAGCCGTTTGTATATCAGTTATATCCTTTTTAAAAAAATACTTATGCTTACAAAAAACGGTATAGAGCGGCATGCCACAAACATGTGTTTTTTTTAAATAAATTTACGTGAATATTTTTGTATGCAAACAAAAATAATTTATATTTGAAGTTTTTAATATATTTATTTACTTTTAATGTTAATGCTTTATTGTTATTAGATATTATTACCAGCACTGTTTAAATATTTCACACCTGTAATTTGTTTATTTATTATAATTATTATTTTATTGGACACTTTTAATAAATATATTACTAACTATAACTAGCACCACTTTATTAATATTCAATAACAATTGAATATAGAATGTTATTAAATGTTTACCTATTAATTTAAAGTTATCTTGTCTACTTGTCTAGCGCATTTCATAGTTTGATTAGAGTTCTTTGTAGTAGCTAATTTCGCTTAATATTTTATGAGCCATGAACTTAAGAAAAAACTATTAAATTGCTCTTCTTTGCACGCCTCAATCGCGAGGCCTGCCAACGGCCCATTAAAATGTACACGGCTTTACATTTAAATAATGTAAGTTTTATCGATCGATTTGCATACGCTGAGACCTGACAAACTAGTGAGTCGATTCAGAATTTAACTATGCCACATGCCACAAAGTTGACTTGGCCACAAATTTAATTCGGGAATAAGCAATGACATTGGCAATTGGCATGCCCTGAAAGTGTCACTTGTGGTGTGCATAAAAATTTTCCGGCAATTAATCTTGATAAGGGCTTTTCAGCAATCGCAATAAACACGGCAATAATCATAACTAACACAAAGACAACAAATGCTAGGCTGGACAACTACAAAACACAAATAATTTGGCCAAGTCGAAAACAAAAACTTTTGGACCGCATGTGGGAAGCAGTAGCAGACATATGGGCCATATAGGGCATTTAACCGTTAGATAAATGTTGACGAGGTCAATGGGCGTAAAGCGGAAGTTATGGCCGGGAACCAGTCGGGCCCAGCGACACGTACAAATAAAGTAGATGCCAGCGGCAACATTGGGCCATTAGCTGAGCGTAGTCAAAGGGGGACTCAGCGGGGAAAGATTGAGAGTTGGGAAGAGACAGCTTCACGGGCATTACGTGCCCAGCCAATAATCTCTGTCAACATCAATTTGGCCGGGGCCTGAGCAACGGAAACTAATTAAATGGTGTCCCATAAATTGCACATTAAAGAAAATTTATTGCATGCCCAAAATCGAAATTATTGCCAAAGTCGCGAGACGTTTAATAAACTTGGCCAACAATTTGGCCCGCAACTTGGCAAACGTGTCGCGATCGTAGCATACTTTACAGCGCAACCAAATTGTGATTTATGCACCAGCTTATCAGACTTGAGGCTGAGAGACAGACTTGCCAGACTTACAGAATTAAAGCCAACTTTTTCCATCCGCCAAAATGCGGGCTAGTTAGCAGCTTGTGGTTCACTTGGCCTTGTTTTACCTTGTTCTCTGATTTGCTAAAGTTTTCGTTTCGTCATTTGGCATTAGCAAAGCTGCTGTTTAACTTAAACAACAATTTGTGCCAACGAAGCTCGCGAGCTATGAACAAACACATTCCGTAGACCATGGCATGTGGCCGCACTGATCCGGACCTGTTTGTGGTGTTTGCTATCGCCAGAACCTAAGCCCTTGGGTTTCCACGTGTCACACAAAAGTTTGCGCATTTGATCTTTCACTTTTAGTGGTACGCACCAAAATGTTGCTGTGGCTCATACTCATCTTTATTATACCAACTATAGTTTTATTATTATGTTACCATCATAATTTGCTTGTTGAGCTGCATTCAACTCGATTTTCGACTAGCTGCAAAAGTTTAGGACGCTTTGCTAAACTTCTAATACGAAAGTTTTGACGTTATCATTTTAATGCAGCCCCTAGTTAGCTGTGCTGCTGCACTTCTCTTTCATCTGGCGCTGTCAGTGCTCGATTCCTATGGCAGTCAATTGCTTTCAGCTGACAGGCTGACTCCTTGACTGCCAGCATTTATGGCTCTCCGATAATGCTGCAGCTGAAATACTAATGCATGATAAAATAGAAAATGCATTAACGTTTTAAAACACAATATAGAATTGTGCTCACTTGACATTTGATTGAACATTATTTGCTGTTTCTCATGGCGTATACACAATGTCTGGGAAATTTAATTTAAGAGCTGCATATATCTGCATTGTACAAGATACGCAATGTCTTTTTATATTAAGTTGTATACGTTCTATATTTATTTTATTTTTTATATTTATATTTTGGCAAGAGAGAAATATGATAGTCGACAATATGGACTCAAACTAGTTGAACCGAAAGCAATATAGCTCTTAAGCATTAAGTACTAAGCATTGATTATAATTAAAGTATCACCACCATTAGATCGATTATTTTGCAAGAGCTGGGCTGTTTTAATTTAAATATAAATTAAACAACTACATTTTAGTACAGAGCGGGCTTCGAACAGAATCACCAAAATAAATATGTTTTTTAAGAGTCTTAAAAGTTTAATTTCTTGACAAAAGTAAATTAAAAACTAAATCATCCTCACTTTAAATATTTACCAGCAATTGTGCACACACTTTCGCATTCCAGCTGTTGAGCAGAACCTTAAAGCATGTTGACTCTGTGTAAAGCTAACATATCACGCATTCGCCTAGTTATCCAATATTTGCTGTACGTTTTGCCTGCTTTTGAATTTTTTTCCTTGCATCGGCATTTGCACGGCTTGATGAAGGCTAATGCGGTTTGCAGTACGCCAAGTGGCAAGTACGACAAATACCGAAGTTGCTGGCTGCTGCAACACCCGATAGACCATAGACAAGACTACGGCCTTCTTTTTTTATTGGCAAATCCCATTTGAGGTGTAGACCCATACACATTGTTGTTGCTGTTCTGAAAACATTATCACGTGGTTTTTGTATTTAGTTGCATCGCCTGTTCGGTATGGACTCACGACTGGCAAGGGCGACCATGAGAGTAGAAATAAGGGACGTCATGGCCAGATTGCATACCGGACTGCCAGTCTTTACTGGTATTGTGTGCGGGCGTGTTTTTTCTTCCTTAACTGTAGCATAGCAGCAGGCAGGCAGCGCTCCCCCCTTTTCGACGCTCCTTATGGAGCCAATGCAATAAATTCCGAGCTACGTTTCGTATAGCATTGTCAGGCGAAGCTATTGTGCCACAACTTTATTTTGTTTTTGTATGCGTGTTTGCAATCGCTGTTGTTGTTACTGTTGTTCGTGTTGGTGCTGCTTTTGTTGTTAAGGAAATTGAAATAAATGTGTGTGTAAATGCGTCAAAATAAAGTTCTGAAAATGTTTTTGCGAGTGACAAGTGTCAATTAGAAAATGTTCAATTACATTAAAGCAGACAACAACAACAACAATGGTGCGCAGATATAATAACAAACTACAAAAACAACAATAGACACATCAAGTGATTCTTTGTAAGAGGCAGCCACTACTTGAAGCTATTGTTGTTGGCATTTTCATTGTTGTATCGGGCACAGCATGAAGATAAACCAAAGCAAACGGATAGAGAGAAACGGAGATACAGAGCAGGAGGCGGACAACTTGCCAGATAAATGTAATTAGTGGCACTCTGAGTTAGCTGGAACAAAAGTTGCGCCCGGGCAATGTACAGACTTAGTATAAAGTACATCGGCAAGTAATGTGGCACAGCATAAATTGGACTTTTAATTGGACTTATAACCTAAGAATTTCAAAACAGAATCCCATTTAACATTTATATTTTTCCAGAGAAAACCGAGACATGTGGAATACATAAAAAATATTTGGTAATACATTTTTCCATTAAATCATATATTTGAAATTAAAAGAACATTTTTTACAGGTAATAGTTTTTACCATAACTAGAAAACAATTGTAGTCAAAATAAAAGCTAAATTACAGAAGTTTTTGTTTTACCTAAATTTATGCTTATTTATTTCTTCTCTGAAACGCAAGTCAGATGAAAAGAAAATTTAAATTCATTACAATTTATTATTCATTATTACTGTTCATTCGTATTAAAGACCCTTTCGCGCTTACATTACTGCATTCATTTGTTTACCTTTAAGTTTAATAAATTAATTACTCTTTTCATAATTCCATTTATGAGCGTTTGTTTGTAGTTAAGCAAACTTGTATGGCAATATTTGTCTTACTCGGCGGTAAACCTGGCGTAGGCTTGATATGCTACACGTACACTTAATAAACTGTTTGCTAATTAAATAAATTATTAATCATCAGATGTAGAGACAGCAGCAGCATCAGCCTTAAAGCTGTCGTTGTCCTGTTCCAAGCCAAGCAATTAAGCAAATGATAAATCTATCATTATGTGGGCAGTGTGAATGGTGGGGGCAAATGTAATTGCTGCATGCGGTCAGTGGGCCACAAGTTGTTCGCCGTTGTAAATGGCATCGTGTGGGCGTTTGTGTGTGTGTGCGTGTGTGTCAAGTGTGTGTCCAACTGCCCTGAACATGGCGTATGCGCGATAATTTTATTCGCCTCTCCGCGCACTTTTGAGCTGCCTGCAACGACAACAACATATTCGCTGCCATTTATAAACTGCTCATTATTTGTATTTAAATAGGCACCCCACAAAGCGCCATAGCCCCTCAACAATTCCATCTATTGCACATCTGTTGTGTGTTTGGTTGCTGTTGTTTCTGTTGCTGTCTTTGTTGCCCGGCTGCTTGGTTGGCTAACAACAAATTGAAGGGAAATGATTCCATTTCATGCTAGATTAAACATGTGTCCACATAATTTATCGATTATTTATCATGTGGTCGCCCGTTTGTTTGTAGACAAAGTGACGCAGTGCCTGCCGGGCACAACCGAAAGAAATAAAAGTGTGTGTATCTGCGTGTGTGTGTGTGTGTATGTGTGTCTGTGTGGGTGTTTGGTTGGGAGTGTGCGTAGGCCTTTGCGATTATATTGCGCACACAAGTGCAAAATTAGAAACAAAAGCCCAGCCCAAGGCGCTTTCTGGCAGTTTGCTTTATGCTATTCCCAACGTAGTAACCAACTCACAGTTTGCAATTCGCAATTCACAGTTGTTGTTGTTGTTCTTGCTGCTGTAGTTCTTGACATCGCTGTTGTGGTTGCCAGCTCTTTTAGTCGTGATTTTTACGTTATACGCATTGCATTTTCCGCATACAAGTATACAAACACACACACACACACACACACACACACACACACACACTGTACAAAAACATGAAAATGGCAGCCATTTTGTAATCCGCATGCGGCTGGGTAATCACCTCATACAGCTTCCCTCACGTGCGGCAGCATTGGCCGGGTTTTTGCGGCACATTGGCGCATTATGCGGCCGCCTCCATGGACGTTCTGATTTTGTTTTTTTTTTCTATCTACCATTTTTTTCATTTATTTTTTTATGCTGGTTACACGCTGGTCAGTCGATCGATATTTTAAAGCTTAGCCAAATGATGTGGCTGCATTAGGCGCATAAAACTATTTCAGCGAGATCACCACAATTGCCAGCTTTGCCTGCCTTAGACGCATTAGGGCACAGGCATGGCTGGAGCCGAGCACAAAGTGTGGCCACATCTGTCATGGTTTTACTAAATTGGCCAACAAATATTTTAAATTGACGAAAATTTCTAATAATGCGGGGGCCAAAAATGTGATTTGTGATTTTTATAATTGAAATAGTTTACATACTAAATTCAACGAATCGAAATATCTAAAAACCTTAAATAAAGAAGCAAAACAAAAATAGCTAGTAAACGAGAAATTAAATCTCAATAATTTGCAAAAACGGTCAAGAAATTGCAGAAACATTTGCTCATATAGTATATTTCAATTCATTAATGATGTACAATACTCATTTTATTGTGCTATCTTTTACAGATGGTGACATTCTGCGAGTGCTCGTCAATAATTCGGCACAAATCAAATGCGATGTGGGCTCTAGTTTGCCGGATGACAAGGTGCTCCTGGTTGTTTGGTACAAAAACAATTTGCCAATCTATAGGTAAGTTCAATGAGTTGAACTTTAATATGCACTTTAGCAAATGTGCCGAGTTTTCAACAGTTATGACACGCGTGGAGCCCATGCAGGAACGCCCTCACATTGGCGTGATGAGGAGGTGCTCGAAGATCGGGCCGTCTTTCGCACGCACAAGGAGCCAGCGGAATTGATTATAAATCCGGTTAAGGTAAGTCAACCCAAATGCCATAGCAAAAGCTAAAGTGTCAACAATACAACAATCCATAATTGAATTTTTGTTACCCCCACAACAGGAAAAGGATGCGGGTAACTTTCGCTGTCGCGTGGACTTTAAGCTATCGCAGACCAGAAATAGCAACGTCAATTTGGAAGTTGTTGGTGTGTATAAAAAAATTGAATTTTGGGGGACACCATTTAGCGAAAGACATTTGAAAGGGACTTAAAAATTTCAAGGCCTTCGCCTCGCGCATTTACCTAAACTAACTTCGAGACAATAAAAATCAAGTATGAGAGTTTTAGCTAAGCTCCGAAACATGATCAAAACATAGGATTTCAATATCCATTTGTATTGATTTCATATAAATGATTATTGATGATTTGATTCGGACACTCCCAACTGTTTAATTTATTAAAGTTTACCTTAACGCAATTAAATTGTTTTTATAAATAATAATGTATAATACATTTATAATTAAATAAATTTGAATGTGAACGCAATGCAATTAATTTTTTTTTAAATTAAAATCATAATCATTTACGATTTAAATTTTATTATAAAGCCCACAGAAAAATATCACGCCATAGTAATTTAATATATAAGAAATACCTTAATATATTTCTTTGCAATCCAAATTACACGAAATGTAAAAAAAGAAAATGCATTTCATCAAGAATAAAATTAAGTTTATTGTTTGCAGCGCTTTAAGTTCCCAAAACCCATTAAAAAATATATTTTTTATATATATTGTTTTATCATATTTATTTTATGTAAATTATTTGCCTGTTGTCACGACGAAATGTAAAAAAAATGCAATTAACATTTATTGGCCTTTTTTTCTGCGTGCTGCACGCATAAATTAGCTCAAATGATTTTTCGGTTAGCCGCAAAACATACAATTTAAAATGCAAATATATGTATATGCACATATATTATGAATGTATGTGGATATGCTCGTCGATATAGGACACAGTTGGCACATTCCCTTTGATGTTTTGCAATGCACAAATTATATGTGATTTGCGGCTGGCGAATGTTTAAAACTGTCGAATTTGGTATTTGGCTAAGACTTAATTGAATGGGCAAATGAATGCCATATAACTAATTGGCCAATTCCCTTCCCTTTCTATAGTGCCTCCACATCAGCCGAACATTTACAATGATCGTCGCTTGCGCATCGATTCCCGTGCGGGTCCCTACGAGGAGGGCGGCAGCCTAGAAGTTACCTGTGTCGTATATGGTGGTAAGTAAGCGAGTTTTAGCATTAAGCAGCAAATATAACTTTCCTCGGGCTGGTTTTATGAAATCCAATCAGCAATTAAAGTTTACAGGCATCGTTAAAACATAAATTTTCGTGCACAAAACCTATCAGAAATTAAAATCGCGCTAAGAAATGAAAAACAATTCGCTGGAATGTTGTCCGCAGTGGCCTGGGATGGTCTGGGGTGGCCTGGTGTGTACGCGGCCAAACAAACAATGGGTCGCGGCATAAACAACAAATAATAAATAAGGTAAATAACATTGGAATTGTAAGAAGCGAACAACAAAAGTCACCGAACAAAAAGCCAATTGAAAGCGAATGGCAAAGAGAACGCCAAAGTCAATTTCTCAAATATATACCAAGCGCACAAAAGGATTAAAAATTATCGGGGCAGTTGGCAGAGGGAATGGTAAAGGGAAATGAGGGGGGGGGGGGAAGGCAAGTTAATCCGAAGAATGAAAACGTTGCCTTTGAGCATAGCCAAACAATTGTTAAGCAAATAAAAGGGGGTGGCCGGCAGGCACATTCCAGCATTGAAAACATGGGCGACAACCTGACAACAATTTCTTAACACACACACATTCACATACATATTTGTATGTGCCATATAACACTTGAGTCAATTGTTGATAACGAAGTCCAAAAAAAAAAATTGCCGACAGTGAGAAAGAACACTCATCGCTGGGCATTGTGTGGCAATACGGAGCCTTGTGTTTCAAGCCGGGCCAAATAACAATGGCTTACACTCACAGTAAGTATGTCACACTCTACCTTAACAACAACAACAACAACAACAACAGGAAGAGCAACAAGAATAAGAACAGCAAGCACAGCAATCGCGTGCTTTATCGCTGCGGACTGCGAACCACGAACTGGTGAAACTCTCTGGCCAAAACGGAAGCGAAACCACTTTGAATGGTTTGACATGTCAACGTTGACATAAAATAAATCACCAGCAAGAAAACTGCACTCTAGACTGCCAACTGGCAACTGCCTGGGCGGGCTTAATCTAACGGGTTGACTGACCCACCCGAACCCACTTGGCGGGCTACAGCCACAAAAAATTGGGCACTCAAACTGTAGTATGTGCCAATTAAACGGGACCAAGAAATTGTTGCTAAATGTACGACCATATAAAAGTACAAATGTGAATACATATGTACACTTGTCCACCAACTTGCTGACAGGGTGGAAAACGATTGAGGGGTGGCTCGCACGGGTTAAAAGTTTCCGGCAAGTAGTTGGTCAAGTCTGTTGACAGCTAAGCGAAAGCATTTTCTGTTGCTAGACTCAAAGTGAATGGAAATTGAGCACCAAATAGAACTTTATAAATATTTGTGGAAATAATTTTTAATTCATAAAAAAATTAGTTGTGATTTTTAAAGCTTTTAATTTAAAATATAGTAGTGAAAATTCATATTTTATTAAATTAAAATACATTATTGGACCAATAAAGTAATGCACAATTAAATTTAGACAGGTTTTCTTATAAAAGGGTGGCGTATCACAAAAAGAGATTCGTTTCTAATTTGTTTGATATCTCGGCCACACCCTTAATTCACTTCTATTTTTTGTTCCCAAAATTATGTGTCAATTTGAAAATCTATGCAATTAAATGCTAAACAGAAGCCGGAAATAAATTACTAGCAAATGTCGGGCAATCATTCCTCAGCTGGCAATCAGGAAAGACAGGACAAAGGGAGCAAATTTGAAACCGGCACTCAACATGCAAAGTCCATTACAAAAATTGTAATTGTGTGGGTAACAAAAAAAAGAGAGCTTAAAGAAAGTAAAAAAAAAAAAAAAAAACAGTTGCCACTCAAAGAAGTGCAATCAGCAGGAGTAAGTCAAAGCGGAGCAGTTGATGGGAATGGCAATGAACGCGCGCCTATACCAAGTAATTTAGCTTGCTTGGGTAGCTTGAGGGTGTGCAAAATCGACAAAGAAGCACTAAATTTTATTGCAGCTAGGCAGCAGGGGAAGGGGCAGTACGGACGCGACTGGCAACTGTTGCAAATGAGCGCGACACGCCAACAGGGCCAAATGCTGGAGTAGAAATAAAGTTATAAAGCCGCACAGTCTGTGGTGCCAGTAAAAATTACCACCCCAGCAACCATAAGGCATCATGGGCTATTATACAAGCTCGGTGCTCAGCATTGTGACTAGATGGCAACGCCACTAAAAAGGACTCGCCTAGCCCGGCTACTAATACATAATATTTCGCGTTGCACGTCATGAATTTAACACGCGGCGGCTTTCGTTGGCCAAAACGTTGCCACACATATTCTTTCTAGTACCTTGAGTTGGCCAGAAAAAACAACAACAGCCACGAAAGTCTGCGTGTGTGTGTCAAACGGAAGTGCAGGCGTTTTTCGCTCTTGCCAAAGTGCGCCGCTGACACAGTAAAAATATTCCTTTCTTATATGTTGTTGTTGTTGTTGTGGATATTGCCCCTACTTTTGCTTCTCCCCTTGTTTTTTGTTGGTGTTGTTTCTGTGGCCAGGTTACAAAATTGTGTGCATTTTTATTAAAATTTTTCTCTTTTTTCTCCATATTTTGAGCTCGGAAATGTAACAATACGGGGAGCCTGGCATGAAATTGTTTGCCACAAAGCGAAGGGAGCTAAAAAAAAAAAATAGAGAGAAGCATAAAAAGACATCGTTGTAAAATGCATGCCACAAATTTCGCAACTGTTGTTGTTCTTGCTGCTTTGCATAATATTTTAGTCATTTTGCACTTACTGTGACGGCCTTTAAATGTGGGATCTTTTTTATAGGCAAATTTTGTGGCGCTAGCCGCACGTCAGTTACATCCGCCAAAATGGGCGTGCAGCACTGTCAGCAAGTAAAGTAAAGTACATTTACTTTTTATAGATTTAGTTGATGTTAAGCGGGTAGTAGTAATGCATCAGCACTTAGTTGAATTACTTTTTTATTTTCTGATTGAAAATCGATCATCTGTAGTTTATGGCAATAACTTAGAAGAAACTAGGAGAAAGGGGATATTACGGCTCTGGTGATATGCTTAGAAATAGTGATGTGTGTCCGAAAGGATCATCGATTTTGAACATCAGATAAGAAAATAGACTTAAAAATATGATGCGTTTATGTATTGAAACATTCAGTATCGAGACATCTTTTACCGACTAATTTGCATACTTTTAAAAAAAATCTTAGCCAATAAAGCAAATACAATGCATTTGTTATGACATCTTCCCTTTAATATACATACTCCAATCACAAAATCTATACTTTTATGTAGTCGTTTCAAATGTTGCCTGCCGCTGCCGCTTGGCAAATAAAAATAAAATGTATGTAAATTCGGTAATAAATTTGTTAACAATTGCTTTGCTAAAGATTGATTTGACGATTTTTCGTTGTTTTTTTACACACATACCTAGAATATTTAGTATACCAAATTGAGATGCGATTATTTTAACATAGTTAAAGGTAAGCCATAAAAAAGGTTTATCATTTTGTTCAGCCTTTGTTGGAGGTTGTTTATTTGCTTACAAATACTCATTTTAATGTACATTGAAGAGATTAGCTCGTATTACAGTATTTGTATCAGCTAGCACTTCTGTTCGCTGAAAATTCGCATTAAAATTCATGCGCCGCGCCAGCAAAGTTTTTGACCCCATGCAGATGTCTGTTATTTGTTCCAACTAAATGCGGTAACACAAACTGAACAAGAGGACGCCGAATCGCCACAGCCCATCCTCCCAACTTTCTAGAACAAATGACAACTTAGCAATTCAAGAAGATATTGAATGCAAGTTGTTTCCTGTTTTTGTTTGCTGCTTTGCGCGCAGTTTTTAAAGCGAGGGCACCAGCCAGAAGCAGTCCTTAAATTTATTTTACAGCTTCCTCAATGGTTGTCGACTGGGTACAAAAAGCTAAATGCCAAACACCAGACAGGCTCAAAAAAACACTCGCACGGAGTGTACAGAAAAGGAATAACTGAAAGTGTAGAAAAGACAACAGCATAAAAAATATTTATGTGGCAGTACATTTTTGCAACTATCAGCAGCAGACGTGGCAGTTGTTACAGTCGCTGTTTTATCTTAGACATACATATATATATATATATATATATATATATATATATATAGATGTATATACAGCACTTTGTGTTTCCTTCACTCGTCTGCTGCATGTATCACCCACACAGCAGATGCAAAAGATGCAAAGATATGCAAAACTACACAAGCAAATATTTCAGCATTGCATAACTAAGCCAAGTCCAAGCTCACACATTTACCACTCTCTGTCTCTCTCACTCGCACTGCATTTGTCTCTTTCGTATTCTCTCTACGAGCAAATAGCACAATGAGCAACGAGAACTCAGCCAGCCGACGCGTGCATTAGCGAGAAAGGTTTGCGCTGAAGAGTATGCTACGACTTTAAGTTGGCACAAAGTCTGCAGAGAAGTATGAGTACTAAAAGAGTATAAAAAAAAACTAGCACGCATGTTAATGCTGCTGCTCATTAGGGAAGGGGCGTGCTGGCAACAGAGTTTGGATTGGGCGTGACAAAGCAATGTTAAATTGTCGCTGCTGGCACAAAACCCCCTTTTACCCTGCTCGAAAAAAGCGCTGCACTTGCAAAAAATGATAACATAAAAATAATAGAAAAAAGCTTTAGAGAAAAATAGCACGACTAATAGATACTCTTACCAATCATTTATTAGAGAGAGAGAGAGAGCGAGCGAGAGAAGTACCTTTACATGTTATTACATTGCATTTTAATAATTAAGATAAAGTAGTTGAACTAAATGTTCTAGCTTAGTAAATACCTTTAAGCTTAGGTGAAGGTTGGAATTTTATCAACAATTTTTTAGTACTTCCATTTTATTTAATTTACGAGAGAAATAATTGGCAACTCGCTCTAAAAAGGAAATCCATAATATTTTGTTATGGACTCCATAAAGACATGAGCTAACTGATAACCAAGTTCCCTCCTGCCAAAAAAATGCATTGAAACATTTCTTTTTTACAGGGTATAAAACATGTAAAGCTGCATACAGTAAATATGTGTGTTTTTAGTGCAATGCAAGTTAGCTGCTGCTCCAGTCACAAAAGGCACATATAGAGCACATATTTGCACACAAGTATGTGCCATGTGCTTGCGTGTGTACTTGTCTATTTGTGTGTTGGCACCTTGTGTTAAATGAGAAAATCTAAGAGCAGCTGTCACGACTTTAAAGTGAAAGCGAAAGTCGGGCCAAGCGATAAACACGCCAAACGGTCGCAATAAAAGACAATGACAAAGGGGCTTGCAGTGGGCGGAGGCAACGTCTGGACGCTAATTAAATTTTGACGTTGAGCGGAGGCCGGGGAAAGTAGTGAAACAAAAGCGAACGCGAGGCAAATTAGTTAAATTTATGAGCGAACTGCACGCACATTGCTACAGCACAGCAAAGCACTAGGCGAACTTGCAATGTTCGCTACAATTGCTTTAAGCTGCGTGGCAGCTGGGAAAAAATTGCAACTCCAAATCAAATTTGGCCTGTTGGCCAATTTTTGTTTGTTTTATTGGACTGGCTCTCTGCTATCTCCTCCCCCCTGTCTCGCAATCTCCTCCACGTTCTTTGCTTGTGTTTCTGTGAGGCTAATAAATCACAGGCGACCATTAAGCCGCATGGTACATATGCGCTAATCTACTGACACACATACACACGTGCATACATACGCAGACAAATGTTGCGACCCCAAAACACACATATAGGTGCATGTGTGTGTGTGTGCGCATGCATAGAGAGCTGTTCGTTTGAGTGTGTGAAATATTTTTATAAACAACATAAAACTCAACCAAATGGCAGTTATTAATCAAAGTAATGTGCGTTTATTTATATGATATATGTACACACATGAATGTGTGTGTGTGTGTGACATTTTTCATAGGTATAAACTGCAGTTAGTTTTGCTGAATATCCAGGTGGATTTGATGGCACTTGGCAGCAACATAGAACAGCAACGCAATATTTCGTATAAAAATAAATATACTTGAATTATATGTAAAATATAATGATAGCCAAATGAGCCTACTCTAATATACGAACTGGCTAAAATACACGCTGCAAAATAATGATTAGAAAACTCTCTAGAAAATAATAATGAAATACAAAACTACAAAGATTAGGAGTAGAACATATATCAGCTGCAGCTCTTGTCATCTTTCAGTTTCTCAGTACAGTCCAGTATGAAGGTGTACAAAGTTGTATTATAGTACCTAACCAAGTTCATAATAATGATAGCACAGCTAATTATAGAGCGCTTACAACACACAACAAGTACTTAGTTAGGCCCTTTAGTGGTTTCCCTAACAAATCCCTGACTCAGTTACCTTTTCGTTTCGTTCAGTGTATTTATTTTGTTTCCTTTTTTATTTGCACCTCGTAGATCTGGCCTACCCGCAGCTATTAAATTAATGTGCGCTCATATACGCACACAAAAGCTAATTTCACTGCTCGATTAAGTTGAAGTCGTTAAGAGCGGCCAAGTACCACACGCTGCGTATGAGTAATGTGTGTTAATTTAAGTGCCATGCCAGCAACACAACAGCGACAACAACATCAAAATGGGCAGCGACAACGTTGATAGCGTCTAGTTAGCAAGCATAACACAAGACTAAACGAGAGACTCAAATCAATGAGTACTTACTGCTAAATATTTGACGCTTACTGAATAATACGCTTACTGGGAAATATTAAAAAAGGAATTGGGCTTTCCAGAATGATAAATATAAATTGTATTCTCCCTTCAGGTTTATTTATTAAGGGGTTAGCATTAAATTTTGTAAAGTGAACTTATTGGAAAATGTCATTAATTTTCTTTTCTAGAAAGGGATTATCCCATTTCAAGAAATAATAATAAGACCCATAGTATACCCGAATCCCCAAGCTTAATTCCAATAGCAATAACGGCAACTTTAAAGCATTCTCATTTGTGTACATGTTTTCTGGTTATCCCTCACAGGCTCGCCGCCGCCGACTGTCACATGGCTGATGAATGGACAACTTCAAAATAGCGTTGTCGATTACACATACGACGGCACCATCAACAGCAAATTGGTGGTGCGTAACTTGTCACGCATCCACCAGCATGCGGTTTACACGTGCCAGGCGAGCAATTTCCACAAGAAATATGTGGCCACCAACATAACGATTGAGCTCTATCGTAAGTATAGCCCAACTGTACTGTGTAACTTTAACTTGAACTTTAAGGACATATGTATGTGGGTAAGCCCTCGGCTCAAATTGTGCTCTGATTTGATATGTCGACTTCGGGTTCGTGTTCTGCCACTTTTAACTATGCATTAAATTGAAAATTTTAAATTGAGTTTCAAGCGTTTGCAGACGCCAGCAACAACAAGAACAACAACAACAACGAAACAACAACAGCAACAGCAACAGCACGAAATATGGTGCTAAAAACGGTTTGGCCGACAGTTTATTTATTTATTTTTTTTTTTGCTGCTGACCCGACCCGCAGCACGGTTTTAAGCGTTGCGATAAAAGTTTTAACAAATAGCTGCGCAGATAAAACCCATTCACAGGCAACAACAAACGGCACAAAAAAATATAATAGATAATAAAATAGCTTATGCAAATATGAAAAAAAAATTAAATCAGCAACAACAACAATAGCAACAAAAAATGCAGCTTTGAAATTCTGCGCGCAACGGCTGTTCAATAGCGTCCTGTCCCGGTGCATGTCCTGGCTACAGCTGCTTTTACTTTGAACATATTTTATTTTGGCAGAACATTCGTCGCATTTAACGCATACACACATCCATACAGAAACACACACATATGCACGTACATAAATTTGTGGTATCCAAGTGCACTTTCAAACGGATTTATTATTTTGTGAACATTTTTTTTAATTGCCCTTTCGCGCGACACTGAATTGCTTTGCAAATTGTAAAATTGAATTAAATTGCAGCCAATTTGTGTTTGTTTTCATCCGTAGGTGTGTACGTTTGTCTGTCTATATATGCTATATGCATGTATTTGTGAGTGTACAGTTCAGGGCTTGATCCCTTAAGCCTTATTAGTATTTGCTCGCTTTGATCCAATCAGAACTGTGTAAAATGCTGATGTGCAATTTGCTTTTGTGCAATTTACAAACTCAATTTTCCATTTTCTTATTATTCAACGTATAACGTTTGTATTTCCCACCAGAATTCAGCTTTTCACTTACAACATCGCATCAACTGCATTTTCATTGAGTATATAGCATGAAATAAATACTTATCGATTGTGTAACATTTGAACTAAAAATGAAGATTATTTTGGTAATAATGCATATCCGCTTTATTTAATGACTTTTTTAAAGTTTTTTTAACGTTTGTTTTAATTGGTTTATATTCTTTACCCTTTCCTTTTCTTCACTATGCAAATTAAAATCTTGCATAGAAATTGCATTTTTCACATTGATATTCATAATATATGGCTGAGCATAAAACAATTGTTAATTTGCTATTGAAATAGTTAATTGAACCAAAAGTTATCTTTTTGTCTTACCTTAATTAATTTAATTAAATTGATTCGTATGTATGGTAGTTATATATTATAATTATATTACGATATAAACTAGATACTGATATCTGGTATAAAATCAAGTAGGAACTTTTGAGATGTTCGATGTTTCCCTTTTGCAGCTTTTACATCTTTTCTTAAATTCCTGAAACTTTCAGTGTATAACATTAGTTAGTCATTAACTTTGCTAACCGCCAACAAATGCCGTTTTTATAGTCGCGCGATGGCATTTTGGAATGGTGTTCTTTTAATATTAATTTAATGTAAAGTACCGTTATTTTGGCAAATAAATAAAGAAACTTTGGCAAAACAAAACCCAGAGCTCAGGTCTTGTTGCATTACGTCCGATCCAGCATCAGCTTCAGCTCCTGCCAGCCATTGCCAAATATTATGCCCAAGGCATTGCGCTAACAGCCAAAGATTGGCCATTGAATTTTATGGCACTTGGGCTTCCCTCCCGCTCCTCTCTATCCATCTCTTACCGTCTGCTCCCAGTGTCCCCAAAAAGAAAAGCAATTGCTGTCAATTTTTACTTAGGCTTGGGCTAATAAAAGTAAAAATGTTTTGCGACAACAGATGGTGATGCGCATATTTGATATTATTGCGCACACACACACACGCACTCACACACACACACACATTTATGTGTGTGCACGTGCAATAAGAATGTCGCACTTAGATAGCATGAAATTTAACACGCCAATAATAAACGCTCTGAAATTATTGGGTGAACGCGTTTACTAAAGTGGCCAACAACAAGAACAAGAGCATAAACAGCAGGAATGTCATTGACTCTTTAAGTCGTGTTAATTAATATGGCAGAAAATAGGTATAGACATGTATACCTTAGACATCCATACCTTTCCAAGTATGTTAGTGTTCTGTGCCAACACTTAACCTTGGCCAACAGGATTGGGATTGGGATGGTGGCAAGAGAGAAAGGGGAGTGTGTCGGTTTGTTGCGTGGCCCCAAAAATTTGTTTTGCTGTGGCCCTGTGCGTGTCGCAGGCAGGCAAAAAGTTTTGAATAATAAGTATGACCTTAATTAGGTAATTTTATGGCCACTAACAATTAGATTACTAATGTCACGAATCTCACACAGGCATCGAGGCTCATTAGCGCATATTTTAAATAACCTGCTCAAACTAGCTGGCAATGCCAATAAAATAAAAAGCCAACATTGATGGACTGTCAATTTCGTTGTTTATACCCTGAATAAAACATTTGCTTTATTTTGTTTTTGCTAACGATTAAAACTTTTACTTGTCGGTAATTTTGAATTGATATAAACATATTAATATGCCTGCGCGTGCATCCAGACAGATTTTATAATCAATCTGTTTAGTCTATTTATGAACAACACATGATGTCCTGCTCAGACGGTGACACACAAATTAAAAACAAAAATGTAGATTTTTTTCAAAAAGATTTGTTTTAGTTTTGTTTTTAATAGCGTATTTAATCAGTAAATTTTATATGTTTTGAAAATTCAATTCATACTTATGCTAGAATTTAATTTAAGCACTTGGGCACATTAACATTTAATAATTACAAACGTTCGTTTGCATAAGTAATCAAACTCAGGCATTGGGTGCGCTATTGGTTTTTGTAGTATGTTTAATTAAACATTTAAATGGTTTTCCAATGCAAATGGGCATAATTAATTTAATTACAATCAAGTGTAACTGAAAAAACCACACACACATACATATAAGCAAGTGTTGCTTCAATAAAAACATAATAATAAGAATATAGCAACTACACGTATACATACATAAAAATGCGGTTTGAATATAAAAAATGTTGTAGGTTATTATATGTATACATATACATATTTTTTCACTTCATTTTCATTTCATTTTGGCTCAACTGAAATGTCATGCCTTTAAATTAATGCATAAAATACGCGGCCAACCGCAATAAATGAAAAAACAACAGTAACTGCAAAAAATTGTAGCCTACTAAATGCAGTAAAATGCAGTCGAGAACCAGACCCATTGGGTCGGGTATAGATTTAATACCCTCACAAACGTAGAACATTTTTTATTTAAATTAGACAGCACCTCAACACGTTGTAGGGTGTTTTATTTAGATGCATACCACTTGACTTTTGTTTTTAAGGCAATCTTATTTAGTTCATGAAATTATATGATGACTGACTATATATAGCTACAAGGCTAAATTCACTAATTATAAAGCAACGATCAAGTTTATTTAACTGCCTGATTTCGTTTTCCAAGATATAAACAAATGTCCCAATAAAATCTGATATACTCCTGTAAAGGGTATTCAAACAAAAAAAATCAAAAATTAATGTTATGCCTATCATCCATCCGAGAGCCGAAGTCTGGAAGATAATATTGCAATACGTCCTTCAAATGATACTTATTTAAATAACGCCCTGAATATTGAAATTCGTTATTAATAATTTAAATTGCATTTTCATTGAACACAGCAAAAAACGACTACGAACGAAAAAAGTAAACAAATTTGTTTTCTAGGTAATATTATGACAACAATGTGTGAACGCGATAATGAACCTGACCACATTACGTGACCGTGTTTTTATTTATTTTATGAACAATTTTAGCAAATATGTCTATACACACGAACACACAAACACGTGTGTGTTCGCTTTTTAATTTAGCATGTAAACAATTTGCATCCACAATAAATATTAACAAGATTTCACATTATGCCCAAAACACGCATGTGGTCTGAATGCATATACAGCTATTCAGATAAATATATATGAATATTTCATTGCTGACTTTTTGTTTTGATTTTAAAATGAACGTTGGGGCCAAAATATTTAACGCTAATTGACAATCGGCAATTATTTTAAAGCTACACTATGTATTTATTTTAACTATTCAAATGATGCATTAGAACATTAAATTGTAGTTACAAATTTGTGTTTTGGTTATTATTATTATTTTATTATTTTTTTGATTAGCAGATTTTAAGCTCATTGGAGCTATTCCACTTTGGCCATTGCTCATATCGCTTTATAAAGTAATATTTAAAAGCATGAAATAGGCTAAAGCAAACACATCATACATCAATAAATAAAACATCAATATGATGCAATTTATATTTAAATATTACAGGTATTGGGTATTGCAGGCACCAAAGAAAAAGTGTCTACGGGACGTCATGTAAAATGTCGTTGTATTTAAAGCCAATATATATTTACGCATGTATGCACTAGCCTTGTTTCTTTATTTGTATGAGCCTTATATAAATATATTGATATTGCTACAATCAATGATAATCTTGTTGTTCTTGTTGTACAGCTGTTGAACGAGCGCTGCGCTCGTAATTCGTTGCAATTAATTTTAATTGCATTGCTTGTCCATTTTCATTGCGTTTTCGATTTTTCACACGCAATTTGAATGAATAAACAAAAGTGGTAAAAAGAAAGAACTAAAATATAAAAAAAAATATGCTTAAACGGCATTTAAACACATAAATTAACGATAAATATTAATGTGTACAAATATAAACGAACGCACACACACACACACACACATACACACGCTTGCATATTTGCAGTTCGTCCGCTTCTGGTGGAAATCAGCTTCAACAATCAGCCAATGTCAGCTGACCGTAAATATGAGATTGAGTGCCAGGCAATTGGATCAAGGCCACCTGCTAAAATAACCTGGTGGATGGGCAACCTGGAGATGCACGGCCACAGTCAGAAGGTGAGTGACACATCAACTGAGCCAAACAAAACCTCCAAATGGATCGCTTTTTCCCTCGCAGGTCTCTGAGGACGGCAATGCCAGTACCTCAATACTCTCTATTACCCCGACAAGGGAGGACCATGGCAAGGCGCTGTCCTGCCGAGCCACCAACGAACTGGTACGCAATGGCATACGAGAGACCGCAATGAAGCTAAATGTGTTCTGTAAGTAAAAGAAAGAGTTTGTTCTTAAATATGTAAAAATAAAAACAGGTTAGGCTACAGAAAACTTCAAAACCTTATAAATTGAATAAATTGCTAAAGTTTAGGCAAAACCATCTGCAACGTTGTGTCAGTTTCGGAAGACTGGGAATTTTGTAATTCCAACATTTTGCTAGGTTCAAACGCCAAAAGTTCCTATTAGCTCAAAATTTATTAGAAAAATATATTCCTTATTTTTTTTAAAGGGAGTTAAGAAGAAAATTTACACAAAAATAAACGTTTCTTAAAAACATAAATTATAAAATTTGAAAGGCATAAGCTCACCAAATTCGAAATTCTGATTATTTCTATGTTATTATCTAATGTACTTTAACTTTAGGTTCAAAATCAATCAATCATTTGAAAGGTGCAAAATGTTCAGTTGTTATACTTAATAAAAAAACAAAAAATGGAAAACAAATGGTTAAATAAAAGTATAATAATAATTCTGGCAATCATACAAACTGTGAAAGAAATCAAGTTTTTCATATTCCAGAATCGAGGGTGGGCGTGGCCATAGTATTAATAACTATAGCCTTCAAACTATAGGATACATAAACATTCCGCAATAGACAAACTGCTGAAATTGTTCCGAACTTGAAGGAAATTACGTTAACATAAACATTACACATAAGCCACAAGCTCTTCTCGCTTTCTGAATGAGTATACAAATTGTGTATCCCAAAATAAATAGTATTTCAAAAGAAACGAATCCTGAAAATACATGCCAAATGGAAATACTATGTTTTGGGATTGTTAATGGGCACGTTTTCAATTAGCTTTTCAGCTGACAACTTTAACACACATGCATTGGTATAACTGAAGACAATATCAACTAACAGATATATTGTGGCTGGCTTTTTGAATCGAGCTAATGCAGTTAATCAGTAGTCAGATGGTAAATGGCAGATGCAAATGTGACAGTCGCCTGACCCGCTTTCAGATAGATATTATTCAATTCAAACAAATGGGACAACCTGGCCCCAGTTGAACGCAAAGTCAATAAAACTTGTGCGCTTCCCAAGGGGTAAGGGGTAGCTACCCCTGTCAAATAATTACATGCATGTTGAACACGCGCTTTATTTTATGGCTGTCAGTGGCGCATAAACTAGCTAAGGTGCGGGGCTTGAGCTGGGAAGAGCGGCGGCAATGCCATAAACTGTGCCAAGCGCTTATCACCCGTGTCCTCGGAATCAATACTGATTTGCATATAAATTCGTAGACATGGAGATTTTTCTTTTGTTTTCGCGATTTCAGCCCGAATTTATGGGCCAAGTCAACAATATGCGCTCAAAGTTTGTTAATAAAATTTCTATGCCAAGATATTAAAAAAGCCAACTTGCGCTCTACCATATGGCTCAATATGAGTGTTTTTGGCATAGTGTCATCTCAAAGACTTTGACCCACGCACACACCCACACATAAAGTATATAGAAGTGCTCTCATTTATGTTTCAATAGTCTCAAGATTTTGCCAACGTAGTCGTTGTCGCTGCCGTTGTCGTTGTCGTTAGGCAAACAGTTGCCACGTCTATTATCCAAGAGTTTTTGCGCATCGTTCCTAAATGCCAAGGAAACTTTTACTCCTTTCAGCAACAGCAGCAGGAGCTGCCGCAGGAGCATCGCCCGCGCCAGCGCAAACCAAAGCTGTCTGCGTGGGCGCCTCGAAGCAGACTCTCAATTTTACGCGCGTCGCTTGCTGATATAAAAAATTAGATAACAATTTCAATTTCCATGCTCATTTACATGTTTATAGCGTGCTTAAAATATTTTGGTCTCCTTACCTCCTCCCCATCCCCAGCCCCCCTTGCTTCTTGTGATTTCCTCTCGCGTGCTTGCAGGATTTTGTGTCTTCTTTAAGCGCGCTCGTTGTTTGCATTGGGGGGTAAATTGAAAAGTTCCCTGCAATTCGCTGCAAATGAACAGCCAATAATTGTTCCATTATTCCACATTATATAAGAACTGTCATAAGATGAAGTTATCTAAAATCTTATGAAATTTCTCTGCTTGTATCGTGACCCAAAAAGAAAGCGTGAAGCTAGGCAGAGATTTAATTTTCCGCACAATCAACTCGCATTAAAATTTTAAATTTAATGAAACGGAAACCACTAAAAATTAAAGTCATATCCGCAATAAAAATAATGACGCAGCACCTACCCAAAAAGGGGACCAAGGTGGCAAAATATGGACAACGTCCAGGCAATAAATAAGTGTGTTCAAACTGTTTGCTTGTAAAGAGGGCAGTTCCGCCAAAGCTGACTGTAAACATGTGCTGACAGGGTGAAAAATACGAAAGGTAATCGAGAAGGGTGGGAAATAATGCTTTAAATTAAAGATACTTTAAGGTCTACAGCTGCTGAGCATATTTTTAAAGAGTTTTATTTGTTGAAATAGTGAAGTTCACTTCAGATATGAACTTAATTTCAATCTGGCTCTCTTACTCGAGGCTAATGTTGGTCATAGCAAACAACAATAACAAGGTACAAGCTACAATAGTAAACAGATTCGGTTCTAAGTTCCAGATTTAATTCTCAGTTGCTAAGCCGGAAAGAATATAAAGTTTATATTAAACAGTTTAGATGAACACATTAAAGCGTTTATCAGCCAAATGCCTATTTCAAACATTTAAGCACATTGCACAAGTAGATCGTAATTGACCTACTCTAAATTTCTTTTTAGATTTTTCCCACGTCATAAAATATTATCCTTGCCACAGAAGTTGCGAGCTAGTTTGGATGCACATTATTTTCAAAACTATTTACACTGCACATCTGCCATTTGCAGTTAATTTTACTCTAAGCCAATTTCTCTCCGTTTTACTTGGCCGGGCCAGGACAGAAGTACTTTTCAGTTAATGTAATTTATATGATCAGTAGCAGAGGCAGAGCCAGAAGTAGCAGCAACAGAAGCAAATGGAATCAATTTAAGGGCTGCTAACGAGCAGTCGTTCAACTTTTTACCCAACAGACAATGACAGGCCTCACACACTAGGAACAAAATGTGGAGTAGGATGAGCAGCCGGCAGGGAGGGGCAACCACTGGAGCACATTGCCAATGTCTACTACAAAGTGTGGCAGCGGCATTCAAAAGTCGTTACTTTAAGCTGCAGTTACGGGTTTCGGGCTTGCTTTGCTTTTGTACTGTTGCAGTTGGACTGTGTGCCATAAAATGCATTAGCCAAGTAAAGTTGGCCAGTTTGGGCGAAGGCTGCTGCTGACCAGCTTGGCCAGTGACAGTTATTACCACTTAAGCCCATCTAACCGCAACAGTGTGGCCAGCCAGCTAGCCAGCCAGCCAAGCAGCCACTTGCCAGAAGCGAGTATTGTGCTTTCCCAGCTACAAACTAAGCTTAAAGTCAACGTTAATGAACTTGTTGAGCAGCAGGCAAAAAGGTCTTTAAATTATGCAAACAACTTTTGTGTATGCCTTTGCCTTTGTCTATGTTTCTCTCTGTCTCTGCTTAACGTTTTTTACTCGATTCTCTAGCTAGCTGTCATTCGCTGGGCTTAGTCGAACGATTTTCATTTTCATTAACAAGTCTTTGCAAAGCGCAAAATCGGCTTAAAGAAACTTGTTTATAAAACGTGGCAAAAGAAAACAGTAAGCACACCCCAAGACCAAACTAAAAGGAGGAAAGGCAACAACAATGAGCAAAATAATAAGAAACCATTGCCAATGAAGGTAATGGTATGGAATGTGAGGCGGGGCACGTACTCCTTCGAAGCGACACTAATCACAGATGAGCGCGGATTAACCCCAATTCTTTTTTGTGTCCGTTTCTGGGAATTTTCTTTCATTTTTTGTTTTTTATTTTTTGTTGTGCTAAACTTGACCTAAAGTAAAAACTATAGCAAATTGCAGTTGATAGGCTGGGCCATGTCCAAGACCAGGCAGCACATAGGAAACTATACACACTACAGATACACTAAATGCAAATGCATGTTTGTGTATAAACACACATATATATTTGTAAAAAGACGTAGCTGTATTCTCATTATTATCTCCTTTTGCAGTTATACCCACCTTACAACTGGACTTAGGCTCAAATCTAAATCCGGAGGATATCGAGGAAGGCGATGATGTTTATTTCGAGTGTAAAGTGCATGCAAATCCTGCCGCTTATAAAGTTGTCTGGAAACATAATGTAAGTAACAAAAACACTTTTCAAATCCAAAGATTTATCAAGAGTTATTCACTGGTGGACGGCGAACGCAAAAGAGCGAAACAGGCAAAAGCGTTAGAAAGTGAGATAAACTATATGTAAATTCAGATTCTTAAAATACTTTAAATATATATACATATATTTAAAAGTTGCTCTCTTTAGTTTTGCATGTTCAAGGTTTTCGCCTTTATAATTTATATATGCAAATGTCTACAACTCGTTTTGAGTTGGCGAAAATATGGTCTAGATAGATTGACCTTCAAGTGTTCTTCAAATTTGCCCGAAACATTTGTGAATACGGATACGACGTTGTACTTCCGGCAATTCCCCAGGCATTGGCGTGCCGTCTATGTGTGTGTGTATTTGTGAATATTGGCTGTAAAGGGCAGAGCACCACTAAATTATGATGAAACCAAAATTAAGTGGTCATTTTTACTGAATTATTGGCCAATTATTTTAAGGCAATTGAGTCAAGTGGTTCAGTCGAGAGCGGCTTAGGGCCATTTCAAGGCCCCAAACGTGCAAAAGTTAGCGCAGCAAATCATTTGTTTATTAGTTTTACAAGTAGCACACAAAAACTTTAGCAGACTTGCATTAGTAAAAAGAAAAGATAACAACAAAGACAACAACCCGAACAACGAGCAAATAAATGTTATTCAATGCGCCAGAGTCAAAGCAAGTGAATCAAGTGTATGAATAATATGAATGCTAATTGAATTCATTAGAAGACGCAGCAACAACAAAGCCAACAAGAATAAAGCTGAGTACAAGCGCAAACAACAACAACAATAAAAGTCAGGCATAACTTTGGCAAATGATTATAATAAATAAACAACAACACCGCCAAAAAGTTTTTGGGGCCCATAAGCAGCGCACAAAACAAAGCAAAACAGATGTACCAAGAACTTAAAGTTCAGCTAGCAAAAGAGACACCAATTTTGACTGATGGAAAATGATAAAAAAAATGCTATAGGTGCACAGTATTTTCATGAAGAGCAACAACACCCAAAAAGTTGTTAAGTCTGAAATAAAAAAGTCCAATAAAATGGCTGTCAAACAATTTATAGACACGGCAAAAATTAAAATATTAAATTCAAATGGAGTATAAAGCAATACCCTGCTAATTAACAAAACTGCCTCCTAAATCTATCTGCAGAAAGAAAACCATTTTAGTCGATCATAATCGAACGATTAATCAGAGCATGTGTGGAGTCATTTCTTGATTGTGCAAGAAAAAATATTATTGTCTAAGGAAAAACTCGAAGAATTATCACAATACTTGACTAAAGTAAATGTGTTTTTCAGATGAAACCTAGCACAACCATCAAAGCCAAAGGGCTTACTACCTAAATTGTGATACTTCTTTTTATCTAAGACGATACGCATTGATATTTACCTGAAGTATTGCAAATGAAAGATAAAAAACCAACAGAAGCTTCAAGAAAAATACCATTCCAATGTGCTTGCGATAGAAAGGCTTACACACAAGAAGTGTTCGCACACGGACATGCAAATTGCAGCTCATGTCTCTGTTGACGGGTCTAACAAGAAAACTAAACAGTTAGTTAGTTGCCAACCAATTGACTTGCTCAGTGTCATAACAATAAAAGTTGAGTGCGCAGCACAAAGCGCAAGCGGAAATGAAATGGAAACGAAAGAGAGGGACAAGCAAAAAAGGGCGAAATACAATTGGCGATGCAGTTAGCTTTTCCGAGTGTGTGAGCGTGTGTGTGTTTGTGCGGCTCACATGGTGTATGCGTAATGAGTACAAGGTCTAATGGCAAAACGGCGTTTTGTGCGCCAGCAAACAGAATTTTCTCAGGGCAAAGGGAAAAGTCAAGAGCGAGTCAAGTGTGCACAAGTCAATTGGTAATTGGCAACAACAATTTGTGTGCATTATAAATACGAATTCAATTAAATAAACTTTTGTGGCATCTCTTGCCACTGTCGACACAGACCAATAATAAACTAGATTAATTTTTGCTTTGTTTCTCGTATTTTGCAGCGCATGCAATGCACTTCAATTAAAACAAAGCACTTTAACCACAACTTATTTTAAGCAACGTTCACTATGAAATTGTTGCTGCTGTTTAGGATTTAACCCGAGACATGACAGCACGAACACACATTTGAAATATAGTGTGTGTAAACAATGACAGAGGACAACTGAGCAGAATTGTTGGTTCTGTTGCGTTGCCTGCGTCAGTTATTATTCAATTATGCATGCCAACAATTAACGACGAGCTGGCAAATTAAATTAACAATTAGTTTTATTAAACTTACAGCCATACAGCAGCAAAACTTTCACCCCCTCTTAGTATATATGTGTGTATGTGTTTGTGTGTGTGTGTTTGTATGGCAGTGTGCTGTCTTTACGGCTGTGAATGTGTGGTAAACTTTTGCATGCTCATTAAGAAGCTGGCAACAATTTTGATGGAAGACGTTGCCAGCGCAACCGACCAGCACCAGTCGTTGCGCAGAGGGTAAAAACGCAAAACCCGACTTATGGATGCCGCTGGCAGTAAAAGTTATTTAACCCATGTGCATATATGCGTGTGTGAAAGTGTGCGTGTGCATGTGTGCGTCTATTTGTGTTAATGGAAGTTCTGAAAAAGCAAACATAAACGGAAAATTTGATTAGAAGCGAGCGGGTAACACTTCAATTCACTCAGACTACACACAGCATTTTTTAAGTTAACCAACTATTTGGCTCCAAATTGAGGCTTAACGAGGGCGGACACTTTTCGACATGACGTGTTCGTATAAATGCTCAAAAATTAAATTTTGTCCATATAGATTATTAATGTCAATGCTTCCCTTACAAAAAACACTTACTGGCTAATGTAAAATGTACAAAATGAATGTATATTAGCATTATTCTACAAGTTATTAAAGGCGATTCCGAATTGCTGAGCTCCTGTCAAAATTTTATGGTTACGCATTTTTGCTTTACTTTTGGTCAAGAAATTTATATTAATTTAGTTTAGTTTACTTGTGGTAAAATTAAACATCAAGAAAATGTGTGGCTGTTCATCAGATACTTTCTTTTGGTGGCATGAACGGGTTCTCAGTAAACCTTGCTTCCTTTGGACTACCAAAAGTCTTGAATGACACGTGTCCAACTCCGATTGACATTCACAAGATAACAATTTCCAAACTTCAAGAACAATTTGACTCTCAATGGAAATTACGTGCACTGAGAAAGTTTTTGCTGACTTTTCAAAATACCAGAATATGGCACAAATCTAGTTAAAAGACGACCAAATGTGTAGTTGATTTGTGGGCAAGAGAATGTTATTGGACCCGAAGAAGCCAACACAATCAGCCAGGCCATTAAATAAATGGTCAACACTAATTGGGTATTTATTGTAGCAGGGTAAGCAGCACAGCAGCAGCGAGTGGTAGGCAAATACAAACATGTCAAGGCGCTTGTCTCTGCAGACACACAAACAAAATGGCAGCGCATAAAATGCGCCATTGGCAAGGAGAGGCTGCGCGGCGAGCGGCAGATGGCAGCTGGCAAAAGGGTTGCGAGGCTGGCAACAACCTGGGCTTTGGTTCTGAGGCAAAACGGAAAAGCCAGTGCGGAAAAGCTGCAGCGGATGTGCCTTCAACTATTGAAATAATCCTCAACTGAGACGAAACGAAGCACAACCCACTTTTTTTTATTTATTTACTTATTTACTTTTTTTATTTCTGTGTGACAACCTTGAACTTTGTTTACTTTTGTGGGCCTGGCGACATTTTTATTTGTTTTATGACAACGGCAAGAACAACAGTGGACCCCGACGAGCTGAGCTCAGCAAATGGCTGGCAACATTTTGGGGGCTATTTAAGTGAGCCCTACGGGAATAGTGGCGGGGTCACGGGGCCAGTGAGGTTGCGCTGAGTGCTAAGCAGGCTTCAAGGTCGTGACTATTCGAATGCGTATTTGTCTGCTTAAGGCTAAAGCTGAGCGCCGTGTGCCTGGTCTTTAAAATGCGCTCATTATATATATTAAGAATACGCCCAGTTGGCTCTACCAAGCCAAGCCAGCTAGTTTTTTAAAAGCAAACAGTCAAAGGCATTTGATTTGGAACAATCACACACAAGCATACAAATATATAACCATTGGACAAATATTCTGTTAACTGACGAACTCAGTTGATTCCCTGCTCCTCAGTACCGCCTCTGTACCGCATTGTGGCTCCATTGTCATTGGCATTGTTTGGGCTGGGCCAAAGAGCTGCGACCAGACAAAAGACGCGACGCGACCATACGCACACACAATTAGATTCAAAGTTATGGCTCAGTTCGCACAAAAGTAGGCAACACTATTATCAAAGTGTTGCCACATTGCATTGTTTGCCCCCGCTTATTGTATGCTATTTGTACATATTCTCAAATGTATTTGTGCCACATTCTGTTTTTGCTGCTTTCTGCTTGTGCTTATGCATCCTTATGAGCACAAGTTGGGTGGGTGTTTGTGTGAGTGTGTGTGGTTGTGGGTGTGTGCTAAGGTCATACCGCCTTTGTTCGACTTGCTGTTGTTCTTGTTGTTATTTTGCCATTTTGACTTTTGTCGACAATTTATACACACATTTTTATTTATTTCAATGTTGTTATTGTTTTTGTTGCTATTGTTATTGTTGTTGTTGCTGGTGTGCAAGCCTAAGTGCGAATTTGTTTTGCTGCTAAATGGCACAAGGCTCTGGGGAAATGCGTCAAAATCTTGTCGAGTAACGGCGCACTGGGATCGCCATGCCAACAGAAGCCAGTCCCCATATATGCTTATAAATGAACGTGCTGGTCATGAAGGTCAACTGTGTGTGTGTGAAATTTAAGTAAATATTGCCGGATTTTCTGCTTTTTACAAATGCCAAACACGTTTCACACACTGACGCCCAATACTCTAATGAAGCGCCTCGCGTATGAGTGCGCGTTTATGAGCGAACCATTTTAGAGGGTTAGGTCTTATAATAAATGGAGCCGCTGCTGACCTTGCGGCCAAATGACGGGGGCAAATGTGCTGAGCTGAATGGCAATTTCTAGCACTTACGCATGTATTGCATGAATAATCTTTTAAAAATACAGAGCAATTTAATGAAAATGACATAATAAATGGTTAAGCAAATGTTGGCATATGCAAAAGATTCAATTTTAAATTTTTTTTTAAATCTTTAGCATAGCTCAAATGAAGTAGTAATAAATAAATTAATGTTAGCGTATACAAAATTTTTGCATTTAATTTTTTTTTGCAGTTAAATAAATTAAACGAAATGATATGACACCCAGAATATTTTAATTAAAACAATTTTAACTGGTTTGATTTGTAGAAGTGAGCCTCCAAAAATATGAAAATCCCTAATTTTAGTATATAATTATTTAAACGGATACTTCCCGTGGAAAGTTTTATGCTTCAAAATTTCAATACATCAATTTCAATCAGCCATTTCCTGCCAGTAGATAATTAAAATCTAACCATACTATATTGAACTCAACGTATACAATTATATTTACAAAGAGATTTGAAAATAAGATCAAAGTACATCGAATAAAGAATCACAAGTTGTAATCAAGGCGAGAATCTTGAAGCCGAAAAATTAACTTGCGTTCATTAAACCTATTACCCGTACTTTCCATTCAAGAGCGATGGATTTAGCGAAAAAAGTTTAAATAAAATTTCACAAAAATCTTTGAAAATGAGTTTGAAGCCAATCTGATGGTAAACAAAACGTTGCCAATTTTCCGTTAAATGTGAAATACTTCGGAAATGATTTTTCATAAGGATCCTTGGAAATTAATTTGGGGTCGAGACTTCACCCACCAAATCTTTGACCTCCATATCCACCAAGATAGAATTGATATTCAGAAAAAAGGGCACCCTTCAAAACAGTTTGAAAAGAGTTTCCAAAGCTCCGTTTTAGCGTGAACCATAAGGTAAATACGGTGAAAAGTTCAGCTTCTTAGCTATTGGCTTGGACTGTGCGTGGATCACCAATCAGTCAATCTTTCATTCAGCCAGGATTTTAAATTATAATTTAAATATGTAAAAACAACAATTTTTTTCACAAGAAAGAAATTTAATTTCCCTAATTAGCTTTACTGGAGTGTTTGTTTGCCTGGATGCGACTGTGCAGTCGAGTGTAGAACGTTTAGAAAATAAGCTACTTAGAGCTATTCAGCTAGAAAGGGCCGTTGTGTATATGTCGTGTACATAATCCTACTAATTGCCATAGCTTTTTCTATTTGATAACCATTCACCTGTAGCATTCATTGAGCGTGTGTGACTGACAGACAGAAACAAAAGAAAACGCTCATTAGCACGAACAGAATATAATGATAGGGATGCATAACTTGTTCATAATTCAAGACTAATGTTCATATGCTATTTATATTTCGTACCACTTGCAGCATCAAATCATACAGCACAACCAGCGTGCCGGCGTAATTGTGAGCAGCGGAGATCTGGCGCTGCAGGGCGTCACCCGCCACCAGGCCGGAAACTACACCTGTACCGCTTCCAACGTTGAGGGTGATGGCGACTCGAACATAGTCGAGCTGAAAGTGATGTGTAAGTACAAGTGCTCCATGGATTGGTAGACTTTAAATTATGGTTGGGGTAGCTGGAGTCGAATTTCGAGTTGAACTGCGCCCCATTTATTTAGGATTTCATTGAATTGATTGCGACTATATAAAAGCTTTGTTGTTGTCAACGATTGCGCCAGCAGTCGCATGTCAAGTTTTATAGCGCACGTGTTGAGTTTTATTTAGCACTTCAAAAAGGAAGGAACTGAAAAACCAAACCGAAAGTTATAGCAGTGTGCAACGCTGCGTATGCGCAACATTTTAAGCTTGGCCCACATTTGACATGTGTGTGTCGATTTGCATGGCTCTCGGCATTGTTATTGTGGCTTGGGTCATAAAAAATACGCGCTGAATGGTTGCGATTGGCGTTGCGTTGGGCCATCATTCTTTCAACACATGACTCAACGTAAAGTTTCAGCCATTAACAAACATTCGCAGCTCTTAAATGCCCGAACTGACTATTAAATCGAATCCCGTTTGGCTGCAGCCTCCATCATATTGCCAGTCTGCTTCGCCGCAACAGTGGGGGTGGTTGCACTGCTTAGGCTTTTGGTAAAAACCTTTGACACACAAAAAGGCAGCATTATTGAGTGGCCGAGTGGTTAGGTGGTTGGCTGGTCGAATGGGTGAGTGGCTCGTGAGAGTGGCGCATTGTGCGGCCGTGCGGGTTTTCTGCAGCTTTATTGCGTATACGCCCCCGTTATTGTGTTACACTCGAAAACCTTTTGTACTGTCGCTCTTTTGTGCTTGCAACTGAAAATGCAGAAGAACCGATTCTGGGGCTGGCTCGGGCTCAATTTTGGCTATGGCTTTGCCATCTTGGTCTCGTATAGAGCTCGCGCACTTTTGCGGTTGCCAACTTTGATTTCTGGAAACCAACTCACAATAAGCACAACTTACACTAGACCAACCAGCCAGTACCTGGCTTCCTGCCTTTTGTTGACGTTTAGTTATTTTGGTATTGACTGAGCGCATTTCCTTTTCCTTTTTATTAGTCAGCCAACAACACCAAAACCCGTAACACGAGCCAACAAATTATTGTCGATTTATGAATTTGTTTTCACAGATTTAAACGGCTTCAAGTATCTAATTGAATTTCTAATTAAATTATTGAAGATATTATGAAATAATTTCTTAAAGGGTTCAAGCAATATTATCTAGCGCTGTAGAGATTCATTTAATTCCAAGTCTCCTAAAATTCATTCCTATTTAGGATGTATAGAGTGTTTATTGTGCGAGCAGAAATAAACGTAGAGTTAATTCTTATGGCTCAAAATATGAGACTCCTCTGTCTCATTACACGGTCGTAGGTTGGCCTCAAATCTTTTGCCCAATTTGCTTACAAAGAGTGTTGAACCTGTAATTAAAAAAGAAGGAAAAGATGGCTCCTGTTAATTATTTTCTGTTTTCCAAGCAATTTAACACACAGATCCTTATTCCCAGCTCAATTTTGTGGTTGTTCTTGTTGTTGGTTTTTCTTGTTGCCTTATGCTTTTATTTCCTGTGCAATTTCCTGTTACAGTGCTTTCACTTAGCATTTATACAACCAGTTTGATATACCCTTGAAGAGAGTATTCTAATTCTTTCACGAAATGTGACATCAGACATCTTTCACCCCCTACAGTATATATTATTGTTAGTATTTTGAGCAGGCCGACGAGCTTATTTATTAAAGCCCTGTCCGGCTGGCAAAAATAATCAATAAGTTATTCCATAAAAAACACAGTTGTATGACTGAGTACAGTAACAAATCGAACAGCTGCTAAATGTGTGCAAGGATATTCACACTCTCCTGCATTCTTTTATTTCGGTATTCACAGCTTTTGCCTTTTTTCTTGCCTTGACTTTGTTTAAAGTTAAACCTCTGCCCGATGGTCGGCTCGCCCACTTTTCAACAAATGCATCCAGCGGTGAAGGTGGTGCAATGTTTTTTGTCATCCAAATTGTGGCCGCACACCAGTTCGCTCCAGTGTGGATTGGAATAGCCACAGTCAAAAACCCAATCTGTAACCCAATGCCTGTCGCTTGGACTTGGTTTGCGCCCTGGTCTGCTCAATGGAAATTTGTTTACAGCATAGTTTTGGCTTTGGCTATAACAGCAGCAGCAACAGCAACTCGAACAACATTGGGAGTTGTCAAACTGTACAATAAATTGTGCACTTGTAATGTCCAATGCAGTTGCAGCTGAAGCTGTGCCTGGCCAAGGATTAGAAGAAATTGAATTTTCCTAGCTGTTTCGTTACGGGCTCAGAACTTAAGTTTCGGCCAAGTTTTTCTTTCACTTAACGTTTGGTTAGATTTTTCTTTTGCTCAGCTCTGCTTTGTTTCTGTTGTTATTGCGGACTCTGTTTAGTTAGTTGCTTCAATGGGCAACAAGGAAGCCTGCATGCACAGGCTACACGGAATGCAAAAGGACTCTCCATTCTTGGTGCTTTTTGTGCTTTCAAACTTTTCTACTTAGGATTTGAGTGTGGTTTTCGGGCCTGGGCGTGGCATGCAAAAACAAAAACCCCAGCCATCCTCTTCAGCGGGAGAATGTGCACTCGAACTGCTCGGGCTTTATTGCATTTAGTTTGGGCAAGCAATGCGATTATTGATTGGCGGCAGCAGCCGCCGACGAACAGCAAAATGCACTCGACAAAAATCAAAGTTTCTAACTTTGGCTCACCTCCTCTCTCCTTTTATCTATCTATCTCCCTCTACAGATAAACCAATTTGCCGGCCCGATCAAAAGAAAATCTATGGCGTGGCCCGCAGCGAGTCGGCCGAAATCGTTTGCGAAGTAGACGCCTTTCCTCCGCCCGAGAACTTCAAGTGGTCCTTCAACAACACCGCGGAGACCTTCGATATGCCACAGAGTGGCTTTCGCCCACATTCCGCGCAGGGCTCCACGCTGACCTATACGCCAGTTAAGGTAAGTACGCATTGTTATGGCAGTAAATGTCATATATCTATATTTGACCTATTTGATGGGACACACCAGCCCCTGGCCCTTAACCCGCTCAACGATGTGTCTGCTTCGCGTTTCGCTTGCATTATGAAAATTACAAACGCCATGGCGTTAAATGCTAAACATGGAAACAACCGATACAACAGCCACATGGGATGTATGTGGGTGTGTGTGTGTGCGTGTGTGTGTTTTAATGGGCAGTTTAGTGGTGCATACAGACACGGGAGTTTGGTGCGGTCAAAGCTTGTCTTTCAGGTTTGATTTTTGGCTGACTTCAATTTAATTTCATGTCTTTGATGTGATATTGCTATTGACATATTTGACATTTGGCCAAATGGTAGACGAAGCAGCTAAACGTGCTGCTTCCAATTAAATGGCAAAATTTTAATTAATAGGCAGCTGACGCGTTGTTGTTGGGTCTCGTGTGCGTGTCACATTGTCAAACATGTAAAACCAACACGAGCCGGTGGGCGCTTTGAGGGTTGGCGTTATCTGGCTCTCGGCCAGCGCATGAGCAATTTTTAATTAAAAATTCTATTAGTGCTTTCTAATTGAATGCGCTGCCAACAACAGTGCCAACAGCAAAAGCCAGAGGTACGTTCATAATATTAAAGCAACTGCCACTCTGGTTCTAAGTTGCAACAATCAGCGTACTGCTGGCAGGGAAACAACGAGCCATACAATTGACTTGCCAGTTGCGATCACTATATGACTGACAATTGGCCAACATTTCCACTTAAATGGCCAACGTTATCGTCATCGATATAGCCCATTGCAATGCCAATGCAAGTGCTTTCACATTATAGATTTGATTACCACCCTGCCAATTGGGCAGCCAATTGGCCATCAAAGAGCTGCATTCCTATCAATGCCAAAAATTAGTAACCGAATGCGCCGACTGCCCAAAGCGCCCCCCTCTACCAACTCTATTAGAATTTTAGCCGTATCCAGTGGGAGCTTTGGCTGCTGCAGCTGCCTTTGTTCACTTTAATAGTCGGGCAATTCAAAATGGAATATGCACTGCAATTATGGACCAGACAATTGGGTTTGCTTAAGGCAACCAACCACTATATGGGCATTTGATTGAAATTTTGATCCCATATACATTCATATAAAATAAAAATGGAATACATACTTATTCTATGAAAAATATATATTTTTTATTCCAGTTAAGTTGTGGAAAAAACGCCAAACCAATATTTTAGTTAATTTTTAATAAGTGCACTTCATTTCACTGCCATTGACTGGTTTCATTTTGTGGCCATCATTCTGTTAAGTTGTAGTCTCAGCTTGTGGTTGCTTGTGAGCTAAAATGGCTGTCATTGGGCTACAATCACAATGACAACAATTGAAACAAATTTCCGTAAATGCAACGCTTGGCGAGGTATTTAAATTCAACGTAGTTGTTAAGCCGGCTGGTAGCTCGGTTAGTTGCTAAGATGACCCATTTTAAAGTGGTGCACCACCCGCCCTATCCAACATTATTTTATATGAGGGGACATGAAAGTTGCCTATGGCTCTGTGGATCGAATGTCCTGTCTGACTTTCTGGGCTCACATTTCAGTAGTCAAAGAAAAATGTTGCTAGTCAAACGGCATTCAAATGAGTTCCGTTCACAAACAGTCGCCCCGCACTGATTGCACCCACACACAGAAACATTGTAACACACACACACGCACGAAGTCACTCAAAGGCACACACACATCCACACATAAATCATTTAGCTCAATTGAATATGAAAAATCCCTTCCGTTCTGTTGTCATATATGCTGTTTCCGGCTTCCGCAACCGCAGCTCAAGCGACGTCGCTGACATTGTAGTCCTTTGGGCTGATTTTTCTTTCATTTTTTTATATTTTCCATTTTCTGTATGTGTTTTGCTCAAAGGCAGGCAACAGCCAACAGCTCATTAATTTTTCGCCATGCTTTGGTATTTCCCTCTCTTTCTCTCGACCCGTCTCGGTCTCTTTTGCATGTGTGAGCATTTGGGCTTGGCTTTCCTACTAGACTCATTCTCCATAGAGATGCAAACACGTATGGAAATAGCTCACGAAATTTGTCGAAAATTTCGCACACAGAATGCCTGGCCGAAAAACTCATTAAAATGTCACCGAAATGTTTAAATTTTAATTAAAATACATAAACAATAACATTTATTTTTCGGGCTGTCAGCACTAGGCAAGAATGCAATAAAAATGCAGGCAAGAGACGAGCCGAAGATAGGAAAAAAATCAGACAATGCCTTAAAGCAAAATTAAATGACCGTTTGCTTCTGTGTGTGTGTGTCCTTGTTTTTCCACAAACAATTTAGGCATTTGTGTTTGTTAGCTGTGCGCTGTACAACTGTAATAATATTTACGCTTGTTGCGGCAACATTAAAATAATATAAACAACAGTGCATAATGATAATTTATATTCCAAGTTGGGCATAAATCTGCAGTATTCACACATACACACAAGAGAAAAGAGTATGTGAGATGTAGCCAAAAATTTGCTTTTGCTCTGGCAAATGCAAGTTAAGCATCTTCTTGTCTGAAAATTGCAGCAGCCCCAAAAACTATGCAATGCTTTTCACAATACCTTATTCTCATCAGTATTTTCCGAGAATTTGTGTGTGAATATTGCAAATTTATTATTACTTAACATGCAGCATATGTGCCTGCCGCACTCTGTGTGTTGCTTGCGGTTACACACACACCCTCACGGTTGCGTGGGTGTTGATGCGAAGTGCTGGCAGCTGCCAAGTTGCCGCCTTTGTGATAGCACTTTTGCTAAATACAATACGGTAGAAGTGCATGTCATATAAATAAATATATATGTCCATATTTTAATTTTCATAAAGTTGTCATAAATTTGCATAAATACTTTGCCTGCACCTTACATAAACGTGCATAGCTGGTAAATACTCATGCTCATGCTCTACATGAGACAACGCAACACTTTCATTCTCAACTAATTCATGTTTTTGGTTGCCCCTCTTACATAGACAATGATGACTATCATAAGCTATTGGGCTGTTGGGAGACATTTGGTTAATGCCAATGTCAATATATAAAATAGAAAAATACTTTATGTATACAATTGATTTTTTAAAACAAATTGAAACGGCTTTTAGCTTAAGCAAATACTCAACTTTTTTTGCTTTATATTTTAAAGCGATTTCCAAAGTTTTTTTTATTAAATGTAATTTTTACCGCAATCAAACTGTTTTAGTTTCTTACACCTTTTTAAAAAGTTTACATTGCCTTTTCCTTTGTTTTACATACTTTTCTTTCATTTGCTGTGCTTCAATTAAAAAAACTTTAAAAGGCTTTTTTTTTGTTACTTTTTTTCTGTCCTAATTAAAATGACAAGAACGCCCGGTTTTAAGTTGGCTGGAAGGTCGAGAGTTGGGGTGTAAATATAAGTGCGTACTCCAACTGATAAATAAGCTGCAATTTGCGTGACATTTTGAAGCGTACTGGGCGCTGTAGAAGTGATTTTAATTTTTAATGAGTTCAAAAATTCAAGCGCTGATTAAGTGCGTTTATTTTTCCAGCTAACAATGCCCAAGGTAAATAGACACAGTCATGGCAAGCTGCTATCTGTGTATGTGCGCGCGCGCGTATGTGTGTGTGTGTGTGTATGTATTTGTTTTTGTGCAAACAAATCAATCGTCTTGAATGTTGTTGTTCATTTGACCGTAATAGAGTTGGAGGATTTCATTAGCACAACATTTGACACAACACAAACACACACAAAGAATCAACAATGGGCCCGCAGGGCGTGGCCACTTATCAGGTTCAACATGCCCGAACACATGGCATACATTAAAGCCATGTTAACATAGTTTCCTTGTGGCCCCAGCAATCACAGACTCGGAGAAATATGAGCCCAAATAGCCAGCCACAAAATGCTTCATTTGTTTTTACTGCCAAATTGGGAAAACTTTCCCTTCTTCTTGGCCTCATCTCACTCTTCTTAGCTCTTATCACATACTGTTACTAGCTGTGTGTGTGCAAGTGTATGTGTGCGTGTGTGCTTTTATTGACATGAAATTATATTAATGAAAGACTTATTGACAGCTGCGATCAATCAGGCGGTCTGACAAGCACATTACGCATACGCTACCGAGCCACAATACTGTACCGAACGCAACTTTAATGGTTTTATTGTGTATTTAATTTATTATTTAATGCATTAAAATCATATAACAATTACATAATGTAACATTAACCAATATAACAATTAACTATTTAAAACAACTTGATATACGTTGATTCATTTATTAAAAATAATGAAGATAGGAGCATAATAATTTAATTAACTTCTTTAAAAGGCATAATAAAAATGTTTTCATACTTTTTTTTTCAGGAAATGGACTTCGGCACCATCATGTGCTGGGCGGACAACAATGTGGGTCAACAAAAGGAACCCTGTGTATTCCATTTGATAGCTGCGGGAAAACCGGAAGCGCCCACCAATTGTACCGTGGTCAATCAAACGTCCGATTCATTGGAGGTTTATTGCCTCGAAGGTGAGTATAGGGCCACACTCAAAGGCTGCCAGAAATAGCCAATTGACCAGCTTTTATAATTGCTGATGAGCCAATTAATGGTCGAAAAAGAAAATACATATATGTATATGTATACATATATGCCTGAATATTTGTATGTGTGTGGTAAAAAAAAGTTAGCCACAACTCAAGCAATGTGCTGCATGGCTAGTTAAATGGCCAGAAGAGAGTTTGAAGAGTATGGTGAAAATCATGGTACATGTGTATGAGCATGTTGTTGGGTTTCCTGCAGCGCTTTTCAGACTCATTTAAAATACATGAGCAACTTAAGTGCACTTTGGCAGCAGGCAATGCGAATGAGAATGCGAGTATGTGGATCTGTGTATGTGTGTGTGTATGTGCAACTTCCTTCGAGATACAGGCGAATAATAAAAATGCAATGAAAGCATTAAACTAGAAAAGGCAACACGCTGAGAAATAGTCATAGTCCATATACAAAATGCTCTGGCGTTAGAGCAGATTGCAGTACTTGCTGAAAAAAAAAAACGGCTGGCAAATGTAGCAAAGTTTTAACCGCCAAACGGTTCATGGAGCAATGTTGCCAAAAATAAATAAAGCCGGAGTATAAAATGATGAAGTAGTCGCACAGTAGCAACAGCAGAGCCGGCAATAGAGACAGAGACGTAATACAGTGAGCGCCAAAAGTTAAGCACAAATTTGAAAATACAAAATGTTTTGGCTTGTTATGCAACTTGCTGGCAGTAAAAGTAAAAGCAAAAGCGCAAGAGCAAAAGCAACAGCAAATGCAAAAGGCGAAAACTTTAAATACAAATTCAATTCGCATATTTTATGCGCTACGGAAATGCAAAAGATAGAAAACTGCCAGCAAAGCGCAAAATAAGAAGCACAAATTGTTGCAGCCGAGCTCAAAGTTCAGCTCCACAGCGTTGCATATTAGCACAGAGAAGACGGCAGCCAGAGGACAGAGGACAGCAGTCGAGAAATGTCCTCACAAATTGCGACTGTGAGAGTCGAGTTTATGATGCATTTATGCAGCCCTCGAAACGCTCTCAAGTGCAAAGCAAAGCGAATAACAGAAGCAGAAGCAACAGACGCATAACGAGGCGGCTGCTGAAAGTTCAACAAAAAGCGCATAATAACTGCATACTTAATGCATGCCCTAATGTTAGCCTTCTTGACAAACCTATTCCTTAGTGTAACCAGCCCCCTTCGCGAGGCGACAACCCTTTTGCGCTAAATGTTGTTTGTCTCAAGCCTTAGCTCAGCTACTCCGCCAGACGCTGCGTATGCTTAATGTGATTTTACAATTTGAGAGACAAGTACACGAGTAGTTATCCAGAATATTTTAAAAATTTGTTGCCGAAAACTGTGAATCGAGTTTTCTAAGCATTTTCACTACATTGCGCTTTTTTAAATTAATTTGCCAAATTCTTTAAATTTTGATGTCATTTTATAAAAGTGTTAAATATTTTTTAAATCTATTATTAAGTGTAAGGCTACATAATTCAATTGAATTAATTATGTAAATATACATTTTTTATTATTTTCTTTTTCTTTTTCAATTTTCCCCTATTGATTTATTATTTTTTATGACATTTAATACAGTAAATTCGGAATAAAGGAATCTTAAATGATTAAGGCAGCTTTTGGCCGGCTTTGTTCCAGCCAGTCAGTCGATCCGTCAGTCTGGACAAACAGTTTTTACATGGAGATGTATTAAATGGAGCAATATTAAATTTAAAATTTTTTTTTTCACTGTGTTTAATGAAAATGATTGGAAGTGATGCACAGGGAAACGGGGAAAAAAGAGAAGGGGATTGCATACATGGGTGGTTACCAGCTTCATCAAAACTAGTGTGAAATATTTAAAAATTTCTACTTCTTTGGATTAAGTAATAAAAATGGCTTCATTCCAAAGATATTCAGTGAGTTCTAGCATAAGTATCGTGTTTTTATTGATTAGTGTAAGGTGCGTATTACGTATACGCCCCTTTATTGTGCGAGGGTTTAAGCTTCTCTCTTTGAGCATTTTATGTACATTTCGCAAAGACTTGCAGCCCGCATGCCTGCTAATTTAGTGGCTGCACATTATTATCATAGTCATCAGCATCATTAAAACTTTAACGCAAGCTGGTAAGCGGAAAAAGCAACAACAGCGGCAGCAACTAAACGCGATACTTCTTATATTGCACTTTACATTAAAGCAAATGACGCGCGCCCAACCCAGGGAATAGCCCGACCACCAACGCTGGCTTGTTTTTTATAATAACGCAACGTAAGCTGCGGTCGCTGCACGTTTCGACTTTAATAAGCCAGCACGCAAGTTGGCCAACTTGCTGCCTCAGAGAGCGACGTGGTAAGGACGCGGAAGAGGACGAGGACGAGGATGAGGACGAGGACGAGAACTTGCCTCGAATTCAATACAATGCGCGCTGGTGTTGCTGCTGCTGCGGCTCACAGACAACTTGAGGGCAAGTTGCCTGCCACAGGCTGCCTCTTAGCCAACCATTTCAGCTGAAACTCTCTCTTTCTCCTTCCGCTCTGTTTACTTCTTTTGCTCTCTGGGAGAGACAAGGCAACGAGGCAACGCAGGCAACTAACCAAACTCATCAAGCGTCGGTTTAATATAATAAAATTTCAGTTTATAACATTTTGCTCGCTGCCGCTGCCGCTGATGCTGCTGCTGCTGCCGTTGCTTTATTATTTCTACTCGAGTTGCGCAATTTCCATTGTAGCCTGGCCCAAGTAAATAAAATTAACCCATTACAATGAAGTTTTTGTTGTTGCCTGGCTTGTCTTGGCCCGATGCTGCGGCAAATTTCATTAGCTAAACGTTTTAAAGTGCGCACAAAATGCTTTGGATATAGCCATGGCCAGCCAACGACCGACCCCTGGCCACAAACAATGATGCCACACAAAAGCCTTTGAAGCAAAGGCGAAGCACATTCTTTTGACTCTATTTCCGTGCAGCCTTTGTGCTAACAACCACCATCAGCAGCGCCACTGTAGCCACCACCGGCTACAACTACAACAACAGTTGGCTAAAATAAGTACAACAATGCCGGCTAAATTCATAGCAACATATAAAACATTTTACACAACAATTTCTCCTCTGGGTGGCACGTCCCTCCTGCCGTCGTTGACCGACTCAAGTTGTAGTTGGGCAGCAACCTTTTCAAGCGCCGCCTTTATTACAAAATATTTTAACATTTTTCGCAAGTGTTTTAAGCCGACTTTTGTGTCTAGAACGAAGTACCATTTGAGCAGCAACAACAACAACAAGGCCGAAAGCAACAACAGTAACTTTAGCCGCTTATTTTTTGGTAAAGGGTGCCACATTTGCAACTGGTGGGTGGGGCGAACAATCTCCATTCAAGTGGGCGGCCAGTTCTTTTGTGGTGTTATTAAATGGCATTTAAAATGAAGCTTTAGATTACTTCAAGTATTTTTGTTAACTTCACTTGAACCACCCTCAAGAGAAGGGCACGGCGAGGCTTTCTCATACAAAATGTTTGCATTCGTAATACCCAAAATATAGGGCGTCAAGCTGTTATCATATAATTACTGTGTTTAGCTGCAAATGACATTAAACTGGCTTTCAAAAGGCATTTAATATTTGCATTCAGTTATAAATAAATATTTTGATTTTATAACAATTTAGTTAAAGTATCAGCCTTCAACGATTAGTTGTCTATTTTCGTTAAAAATTAAGAAGATACTTGATGTCTCTGTTATTCGAGGCATTTTAAAGAGATGCAAATGTTAAATCTTATTAAACAGCAACAAACTAAGTCTTGCCTCACTTCAATAACTCTTAAACATCATTTGCTTTTCCTTCATTACAGGGTTCGATGGAGGCATGCGTCAATGGTTCCTTATGGAAATCTTTGATCAGCACAGTGGGCTGCTGCAAGCCAATATCAGCGCCAAGTTCTCGGTGTTCAGTGTCAGCGGGCTGGATGCGGGTCGTCTATTCCGGATCTATATCTATGCGGTGAATGGACGCGGACGCAGTGAGGTCGTAGCCGTCGATGGATATACCCTAAAGGCTGCCGAAAAGCAAACTGGTAAGTAGTAAAGTAGTAAGTCTACAGTGGGCAGGGGACAGTTTTTCGCAATGCCAAATATTGCGCGAAGCAGTTGTCAAAGACTTGTGAATTATTAATGGATTTTTATGTGGCGCGTGTATTGGCCATTTATGAATTTTTTATGATAATGTTGTTCGTACTCGTATAGTCCGAGAGTCATGGCAGTTGAATAATTTTGCATAAGATTTTCTATGTATGTATAAGTGGGGCTCAAAGTCGGGCTGGAGAATTTTCCCAGCTATTATTATCGTGCCGTCTTGCAATTTAATTACTCTAAACTGCTCAACGAATTGTAAATTCCTCAGCGCTTCACAAAAACTTTTTCCTTGTAGTTGCGCCACCCAACAGAAACAAAAAAAAAGCTGAAAAAAAATGCAAGCGCCAGCGTAAAAAAAAACGAGAAGAAATTATATAAAATGATTAACATTAATGAATTGTCTTTAGGAGGTTTTCGCGTGGCACGAAATGAAAAAGCCGCGCAAAAGCAAATTGTAATACTAATTAGCTGAAACAAAATGCCGTAAAGTAAAGTTTAGAAGAGGTTTTTTCCAATGGCTGGGCCAAAGAAGCGGGACGGGCCATGGCGCACTTGGCAAAGACAGGCACATTTTTGGGTAAACAACTTGAGCCGTCGTTTTAATTTTTCATAAAGTCACAACAAAAGTGTAAAAGAAAAATGGTGAAATTTGATGAGGGCGGCAAAAGAGGAATTAGTTTTATCGAACACTGAATACCCTTTCACAACTTACGTTAAACTTGCTTTTGAGATAATCTTATGTACTTATTATCATTCAGACATCAAAAGAAACATACAATGAAAATTTGTTGAAAACATGAAACTTTCTTTATGCAGTCTGTACTGATTTTGCTATAAAACTTATTGTTTTAATATTATTGTTATTAGTTTTATATTATTAGTAATTTTATTATTTATATTATTATTTTTATTATTATTATTGGTATTATTATTGGTATTATTATTAGTATTATTATTATTACTATAATTACGGCTAACATCGTAAATTCGAATGCATAAGAGAATTAAAATGCTCATTTGCGTATAAAGTAAAAATGAAATTTGCACCCAGCCGTTTTATTAATGGGAAACTGTTTTGCGAGACTGCTTAGCGGCGCTTTGTCTAATTGGGCATTAAAAAGACTCCAAATTAAACATGATTTACACATGATTTCTCTCGTTCACTTCAAGTGTCTCTCTCTCTCTTTCTCTCTACCACTCTTTACAGTTGCATTAACGTCGTTGAAGGGTAGCGCTCAGGGCGCAAGCAGCTTTGAACTGACACCCATTCTATCCATTGGCATCTTTGTGGGCATTCTGGTGGCTCTGGTCTGCATTGCGATTGGCACCATCGCCGCGCTGAAGCTGCGCTCGCACAAGCATCAGCAGCAGCAGAAATTCGCACATTCGAATGCGAAATTTTCACGTCCGGGCAATTTGCAAATTAAGGATAAAATCTCATTGCCATTGAGCCACTCCGAAGAGATGTACGACGAGAAGAATCCCGATGTCGTACCCTACAACGAGGGTAAGTGCAATTGCAATTCAGTCTAAGCTCCCGCTTGCCTTAAGATAAATGCCCGGGAGTCTCTGTCTATGTAATTTATGAGCATTGGGCAAACGGGCTTCACGACAAACAGGCTGCCAGTCAGCCAAGATAAACAAACACGCTCAAGAGCATGGGTGGGGGCGGGGCTGCATTTTTGTGCCACGCTTGAAATATTTAAATGACAGCTAATTGCTGGCAGGCAGGCCTGAGCTGCCTTTTCCATGTGTCTGTTTGCTCATATGTCTGCAGTCGAGAGCCTGCCCCACCATCACACCCTCTGCTCCTTAAGCTATGCAGCACTTCAAGTTTGTACAGATGTTAGCCGGTGCGCACGTTTTTGGCTTGATTAATGGCAATGAAGAAATCAGCGACAGCCTCACAGCTCAACGATTTAATCAATTTTCTGAACGTACAGCAATTTCATGGCAAAAGCCGAAAAGAAAATTTAACGTTGCGCCACGAAAATCGCCAACAGATTTCCTTGAAAAAGGGCGGTACCCGGCAGCTTGGGCAGCCAAAAACTTTTGCTCTTTGCGCCATTTAACAACAACTTCAACTTTCTCTCCCTGTCACGTTCCCTTTCTCGCTCGCTTTCCCCTTTCCCTCCTTCCCGCTTTCGCTGTCTCCCAATTTAGTTGATGGCGAATATAAACAAAAATCAGCAACACAAACGCCATCGGGACATCTTTCAACAACCAGCGAGGTGGAAATCAGCTGTAAGCCTGGCGCCACAGCTGGTGTCGGCGTTGGCGCCGGTTGCTCAGCGGACAGCGGCGCTTACCAAAGTAGCAAGGTAAGTTACCGTTAGCATCGGAGCAAACTGTAAGCCATGTATATATAGCCTGCGCTATAGCGCACTTTTATGACTGCGAATATTTCAATGGCTGCAATATTTTTTAAAGTTACCATATCAAATTTACCATATCCTCACACTCGCAACCCCTCTCAAGGACGATGAGCTACACTATGCCGAGCTTTCGCTGAACAGCGCCACTTGCAGCAGCTCCAAGAAGAACCAACCCAGCCAGAACGCAGTCCAGCAGCAGTCGCAGTTGCAGCAGCCGCAGCCGCAGCAGTCGCAGTCGCAGCCAGCTATGGGAGGCACCCTGCCACATGGCTCGAGCATGCGCAAGCTGTTGCCCAACATACCGGCAACGGCGACGCTGCAGCGCCACAAGCCAAATGCGGGTGGACTGCAGCATCCGCATCAACATGCTCCGCCGCCCACATACGATTATTTCGAAGAGCCCACGATATACGCGCAGATTGATGCATATAAGACACGGGCCGGCACTGCGGCTGCCATGCAGGTGGACACAGTGGCTGGAGCCGCCTTCGGGCCATGCGTATCATCGCCCGGATCGCAAGGGACGCCCTCAACCGTGTCGCCGGGCACGGTGCAAATGTATACGTTACCCCCCCATCCGGGCGGCTATCATACGCTACCGCATAATCACCATCAGCAGCAGCAGCAGCCGCACAACTCCGCATCTATGATGCAAATGATGCATCAACAGTTGCAGCATCATCCAGCTGGCAACATGCCCATGCCACCCTCCTACCAGCAGCATCAGCAACAACAACAACAGCAACAGCAGCAACAGCAGCATCAGCAGCAGCAGCAGCAGCAGCTGGCACATGGCCAAATGCTCGTCTCGAGCAACAGCAGCGGGCTGGCCTCGACTGCGGCCATAGCCAGTCCCAGCAGCTCCCTCTCAGGACTCTCCGGTGTTGGCAAGTCCTACTCGCGCGAAATAGTCACAGTACGCACGCCGCTCATGTATTCGCAGCAGGAGAGCTGCGTCTAAGCCCAAGTCATGCGGAATTGTGAGCTCTTTGAGGTTTGTGTCTAGGCTAAGCGTTGCCAAATCGAATTGAAAGCAAAAAAATGAACTGTAAAATAAATCTACAAGAATTGCAAGATCTAAATGAAAAAATTGATGGGCCAAACGCCATTTGCCAGTTTCCCATTTGCGATACAAAATAAAAAAAGTTATAAATCAATGTAATTATAAATGTCAGTGCATACAAATATTTGAAAGCAAGCCATAAATTTGCTTTATTCAGCAAATTCTAAAACCATATTTATTAAAGCTAAATAACATTTGAGCGCAGAGCTACGACAGATACCAATGCACCGATTTATCAGATTTAATTGCCATTATCGTAAATACTGAAAACAGATACGATCCAAAAATTATTCCAATAAGAGTGGACGAAGTTGTAAGTTTAGAGCGTTTTTAAATATACGCTAGGTAATTGAACAACAAATAGAAAAATTCATAAAAAGCTTATAATTTAATTCAAGGCAGCGCAAAGTATTTCTATAACTGATACTGACTGAGCTTCACAGATTTTATGTTTATTTATTCTTGTTTTTTATTTTATTTCGACTCTACAACAGCAACAATGAATTCCAATTAATAGTGCATCACAAAAAGGTTCCTTCCTTAGTGTAAGTACTAACACTTGACGTCGCAAACAGCAGAAATAATATTTAAAAAGAATTTATTAAGACAATGCAAATATTTTCCAATTTAAATTTGTAAATGTATGTAAATGTTAAAAATATAACTACCCAATTAGTTGCAGTTTAGTAATTAATATAGTAAGCAGAACAACAACAATTTATAGGAACTAAGCTCAATATGGATAAACACTGAAGCATTAATTAATATATATTACTAGAAGCTCACAAATCACAAGAGATACACACAAAAAGAAACTTTTTTGGCAATTATATAAAAAAATTATTAAAAAAAGAAAAATAATAATAGAATAAAGACACACATATACACACACACAAACTATCTACAATTGGCTTAGCATAAATGATTAGTAGCTCATAACATCTGTAAATAGCAAAATGTTAAACAAAAATATATGATTTTTTTTTAAATCAATGTGTCATAAATGAATGTAAAGTAGTTGCATATTTAAAGATACAACTCAAAAGACTAAAAACTTCAAAAACATTTTTTGAATATATAAAATTTATTTGTATTTAAAATATATATATATGTAACTTCAAGCACTCTGTAAATTAATTGTTGCAACTTTAAATTTACTTCAATAAAGTGAGAAAAAACTTTAAACTTATTAGGCTAATTGTAAACAAAATAAAAAGTGTTGTAAAATCTGTTTGTCGATTCAGAAAACGGCGTATTAAAAATAAAAAAGCAGAAAATTATAGGTAAATACATGTATTTTAAAAGTGATGTCTCTTAAAAATTATGAATCAGAATCGGAATACATTGACTAATTGTATGTATGTAAGCATTCCAGAATGAAGTTAGTTTAGCTAATTAATGACAAATTAATTAAAAGTAAATGTAAAATTATGAACATTATGAAAAAGAAAACCAAAAAAACATAAATAATTAAGATTTAAATGTATGTTATTTAAGCCCTAGAAAAAAACATGGAATCCAAGAATCCAAGTGAAAAAGAAGAAGTCCCCCCAAACCAAAATACAAGGAATACAATAAACAAACTGAAAAACTAAATAAATTCAAAAATAAATTCGAAAAATTAAAAAAATATATCAGGGAGAGTAGTTTATACGTTTGTTAATCTTTAAAATACTTTCAGCCATGGACTTGCATGAATAGCACAAGTTGGGCACTCTAGAGGACAGGCAAATCGCATTAGGCAAGCCTAACCTTGCTAGGCATAAGGCTGCTAGCATATTTTGTTACAACAATTTGCCCATTTAGGTCCGCCATTTGACAACAATTTTAATGCACACACAATTTGACAATGCAACGTTGGCATCGTCGTAGGGCCTGTCGCCTGCATCTTCGGCTGCGCCTTGCGTCGCGGTTGCTGCACTTGCCTCAAGGGCAACCCAAGCCAAATAGCCTTTTCAAATTGTGCACTCAAATGGACACAGCGAGGACAGCCACCGACGACGAGGGCATTGCCAGTGTGTCTATGTCTCTGTCTGTGCAAACATAGCTATGTGCTATTCTATTTGTGTAATGTGAAATGTGTATGGCGAGAGAGGGAGAAAGAGAGACGTGATAGAACATTTCATTTGGCTTCTTCCATTTTGCTTTTTTTTATTTTAAATATTTTGGCCTGAGGAAAGCCGTGGCGGGACACACGTTTGCATGTGCACTGGGGCGTAGATCTAAAGAAATGAAAAAGCAGAGCAGGCACAGACATCACTTAGATTTGTGGCTTGAAAACCAGCAATGGCAACGACAATGCCAAATGGTCATGTTTGACAACTTTTCATGCGTTCTCACTTTTCCTATATACATACATAAGCATATCTCTCTCTTGCACTCGCTTTCCCTTTCTTTTCAAAGTTCTCTCTAATGCGTTACTTTGTCACGCTGGTCGAAATTAAAAAGGAATCTAAAAATGACATACTGTGAGACAGGACGACTATCGCGAAAGAGAGGGGGAGAGTAAGAGAGATATAAAAATCATTGCAGCAAATGCATGTAACAAGCATCTGGGAATGTGCACTCACTGCTCATATGTCACTTCCTAGACATTACTCCTCGTCCGCCCTTTGTCCCAAAAGTGTCTGCTGCTATTCGGCAGTAATTATTGTGCCTGCTTTGATGTTTTTGGTCCTCTTACAGGCGACTGCCTTCAAATTAAAATTTGAAATGTCCGCTCAATTAAGTGTGCCCCCTGATCATTTGTAATGTCTGTTTAATGTCCAGCTCTGCGCACAACATTTATGTTTGTGTATCAAATGAAGGAATCATTCTGCAACTTTGTGAACAGCGAAATAAAAAAAGATGGAGCATGTTTCATGCGTACAATTTTTGTCCTAGCCACATGGAAATGGTAGCAATTTTTTTCAAACTTTTAATTGAGAGATGGTCTGATGAGCTTATCTGGCTCTACTGTCCTAGAGTATTGTTTTCTATTTCCACAAAATTATTGCCGATAGCAAAGCTCCAACTTTGCTCAAAATTGTTGAATATTGTAAGAAAGAAAAATTACACGCTCTATGTACAAATGTTGCATTTTTCTGCATGCTGTTAGAAAATTGTAACCACAGGTAAACTTTAAAAGAGTTACTATTTACGGTTTAGCGAGGCACCCGAATTAAAGAATTTGTTATTTATGTTTTTTATATCAATCAGTTACAGTTATACCTGAAATGTTGGTGCATATAACAATCGCTGGATGCTGCAGCTGTCCATCAATGTCAGACCAGCAACAGCAACACCAAAATTTTTTGCTGGGTGCACTCCGTAGTTGGCTGCTCGGCGTAACTCATTCCTTGATATCTGCTGGCCATTTGTTAAGCAACGTATGCAGCTCAGTCTGGGGCGCATGCATCAAACTGTAAGTGCATAATACGCTCGTATTTGTTACATTTGACAGGGCATCAATAAAAATGGAAACACGCGGCGTATGCGCAATATTCATATTTGTATGCGTACTAATAGATATCAGGAAGTTGGTTGGGGTATTATAGTTGCAGCAGGTAAGTGACATCGCAGCTGGATTGCGCTCGACTTGCTTGTGTCGTATCAGCGTCTGAAGCAAAACAATCTCATTACCATTATTTTTAGCAGCAGCAAACTTTCAATCAACTTCCGCTGCAATATCCGCCAGCCGCATAAGGCGCTCGGCAAAATCTCAAGCAGCGGCTCATGTGCAGCGCCTGAAAATGCACTCAACACACTTTGCGCCAAAGCCATTCTTGTTGTTGTCATTGCTATTGTTGCTCTTACTGTTATTATTGCTATCCCGCTGTTGTTGCTGCTGTTGTGTGTCAGCGACGCCCAAGTGACAGCATTGTTTTGCGCCCTGACGCAGCTGATGCTACAAGAAATGCACGCTTTGAAGTAAACAAGCAATTTTGTAAAGCAGCAACAGCAGCAAACTCTGACTACCCCTAGACCATGCCCAGGCAACCCAGCACGTATGCATAGAGTCTAACTAGCAACATGGGCTGCGTCACAGTCTCGCCCATGCTCCTTGCTGTCAACTGTCAATGCACTCTCGACTCGTCGACTTGCTGCTCCTTTTGCTGCATTTTTTATGCTGCATCGCTCTTTGACTTTGCCGCTTTTGTTTGGCTGCTGCTGCCTGCCGCCCTATCAGCCATGAATTATTTTTTTCCATTTTTGCTGCATGCTGACAATGATGGGGCACATCCCAGACGCTGACAACAATGTCATCAACATAATCATCAGCCATCAAGTTAAGCAGCGTTTTTGTATACATACATCGACTTCCTTTAAAAATGTGTCCGGCCACCCTCAACCCTTGAAAGCGACTTTCACTCGGGGGCATAATTAATATTACGCATACGAAAGGAGGTGCACAGAGCAGCAGGGCTGCCTGTTGACTTGGCTTTACAAAGCGTAGAGCTTCGCACTGGATCCGGTGACAAATGTTTGGCCATAAATTACAGTTATGCATGCTATAAATATTCAAATAACATGACCAGCACCCAAATGCTCTCACAGCAACTGGCTAACTAATGATCTATTAGCCAACACTGGAAGTTCCTGTTCGGTTTCGTTTCGTTTTGCTTCTCATCTCCGCTGCATGTCTTATTAGTTCACAAAGGCGAGCACGTTTCAAGTTTTATGGCAGCCAGAGTTTGACAGCAAACATTTGTCTTACGGCTAACTGGGAATCTAGCAAAACTGAACATGGCCAACAATTTGTCCAATCTGAACGAAAATATGATTGAAACAATTTCTTGACCCTTGTGACCAAAAATTACTCAATTAATGGTGCTCAGGAGGGGCCGTGGAGGAGTTTGGGTTCTAATTTGAAATTTAGCTCAGCATTTTAGCGCAAGCGAAATTTGAGATGTTTCTTGGAGAAAAAAATCTAATCATTTTTTTCAATTCACGGAACACATGAGCTTTTGAATATGTTTGAAATAAATAGCAACGTTTGCTTTTGGCTATTAATTGTAATTAATATGATAATAAGAATAAGTTTTCTAATTTTTAAGTTAAATAGAAATGATCTCCTACTAAATTATTCCCTTTTTCAGAGCGAGTTCTCAGTTGAGAGTGATTGACGTGTTTTACTTGTGCTCCAAGATATTTATATATTTTTGCGCTTTAATCCTGCTTTTTATTTCTAATTTTGCATTTTTGGTGCTTTATTTAAAAAGCTTTTATAACTTGTGCAAAGTGTTATCTGTTGTGCAGCGTAAGTCTGCTAATTATTGCATTTATTAATTCTGATGATTCTGCTTTGCCGCAATTTGTTAATTGCTGGCTGTGTGAGAATATATTGCATGCTAAATGTGCAGGTCTCACTGGGCGTGATTGCGACAAGATCGCTGCAATTGCCAAGAAGGGCTGCGGCGGCTTGCGTTGGTCGTGCCCAGAATGCATCGACAAGCAAATTGATTTCTCCAGAATGTATAATTCTGTGAGAAATCAATTCTTAAAACTAAATAACGTGGTTAAGCAGCTCTCGAGTAGTTTTAACTCGAGTTTTGAGTCGCTTAACAAATACAAATTCGAGTCTCCAACCAATCGCCGATTGGAGCCTCAATTTTTGCAGTTGCCCTCTCCGTCTGTCCAGACACCTATGCCTCTTTTGTCCCTGCCTAGCAACTTGGATGTATCTCCATTATCGCCTTCTCCGAGTGACTGCCCGAATATTACCCCTGTTTTATTCCCTGTACAAGTCCCATTAGTACCCGTACCTGAACCTGTCTCAGTTAGCCAAACTGCCTCAGCCCTCTCAGCTCCTGGCCGCAAAGTTAGACCTGCGCGCAATATTGCCCAGATTGTTAAAAACAATCATGGTGCCTCTTTGGCCCCACCAAACCCTGTTTTACCTGCAGCCCTATCCGCTCCTACTGTAACTGTTGTTGCCTCTCGTAGGCAAATTTTTGTGTCTCGACTTTCGTCTGACACCACCTCTGAGTCATTGGCAGCCTATATTGCTAGCAAATCTTCTGCTAGCGTGTCAATTACCAAATTTAATTTCTCCACTCCTCGTGAATTATCATCATTCAATATAAATGCTTCACATGATATGTTCCTAATCATTTGTGATCCCATATTTTGGCCTCCACACATGATTGTTCACGAGTTCAAGCCAAAAAGGCGTAACCAGCCTGTCACCCTTCCAGTCCCTTCAAAACAGGGTACCATTTCTGCCCCAAAAAACTAACTTCTTCTTCTGACCAAGTCTCTATTCAATTTCAGAATGTCAGAGGTCTCATTTTCAAACTTAAAAATCTTTTCATGGCCAGCACTTCCTTCGATTCGGATATAATCGCATTTTCAGAAACATGGTTAAATTCAACCATATCTGATTTTGAGTTTTTTTCGAATAATTTTATTTCGGTTTTAGTACGCCTACTGACGCTGAGATTGTCTCAGTCAAGGTGTCCTTTCCTACACGGAATATTTATATTTCATGCTCTTATGTTCCTCCTTCTTCTGATATTCAAGTTTATATGAAACATATTTCTTGTATTAAAGAAGTTTCTTCACACGTGCTTGATAATGACCCATTTATTATATTGGGTGATTTTAATTTGCCGAACATCTCTTGGTCATTATTCACTGCCGAAAATTATCTAGTGCCCTCAGCACAGCATGACTTTATAGATTGCATGCTTGACCTTTCGTTGTTTCAAATCAATTCAATTTCTAATCATTTGAATAGAACACTTGGTCTTGTACTTGTTAACGACTACCTTATTTCTAATGTGTCTAGGTCCCCTCCTTTATCTCTTCCTGAGGATGTATATCATCCTACTTTAGAGGTTGCAATGTTCAATTGTAATCCTCTCATTTCGTGCTCATCAGCCAATAAGCCCCGCCGTTGCTTTCGCAAAGGAAATTATTCATTGCTGAATCAGCTTATTTATGCAACCGATTGGTCTTTCTTATATGACTCGGTTGACATGAATACTGCTTTTAACTTTTTTTATAACACCCTAAACTCCCTCTTAGATATGTGTATTCCCAAGTCAATTCCTTCGACTACCTCTTCAAAGCCACCTTGGTTTACTACCAGATTAACGAATCTAAAAAATATAAAATCTAAATATTTTAAAAAGTTTAAAAAGTCTGCTTCGTGTACTCACTTGGCTAAATATTCCATAGCCAAGTCGAACTTCTTTCTTCTGAATTCTCAATGCTATGAGAATTATCTAACTCGTTGCAAAAGACAATTTGCCCTAAATCCAAGACAGTTTTACAATTTTGTAAACTCGAAGCGTAAATCTTCAAGTTTGCCATCTTCTTTTTCTCTCGGGATGGATAAAGCTAGCAATGACTCTGATTCTGCTAACCTCTTTGTTACTTACTCTTCAGTCTGTCCTAATAATTATTCTTACCCTTATACTATTACTTCCTCAAGTTCTATACCTCCTCCTATTATTTCCCATTCCTCTCTCCTTTTAGCTATAAATTCATGAAAATATTCTTTCTCCCCTGGCCTGATAATAGTCCTAGTTTTCTACTCAAGGAGTGTAGTCCTTCCCTTGTTTATCCATCGCTAAATCTTTTTAATCTATCTTCTGTCTCTCCATATCTTTGGAAAGAAACTTATATCATTCCTCTCCACAAGAAAGGTGGAAAGTCTGATATACAAAATTACAGGGGCATTGCAAAACTGTTTGCTATTCCTAAATTAAAAAAAATAATCACTTCGAATTTGCAGCATTTCTGCAAATTAGTTGTTTCCCCTGTTCAACATGGATTCGTAAAGAATCGGTCAACTACGACCAATCTGCTTGAGTTTACTTCCTTGAAAAATGATGCTCTCCTTTTGAAAATGCAAGCTGATGTCATTTACACCGACTTCAGTAGGGTGTTTGACTCTTTGCACCATGACATTTAACTTTTTTAACTTGACCGAATAGGTTTCCCTCCGTCTCTTTTGCTTTGGATTAGTTCTTACTTAAAAGGTAGGACCCAAAGAGTAATGCTGAGGCTGACTACCTCTAAATAGGTTCACGTTACTTCTGGTGTTCCTCAAGGTAGTCATCTTGGACCTTTACTCTTTACTCTTTTTATAAATGATCTCCCCTCTGTTAGATCACATCCCCGTCTACTCATGTATGCGGACGACGTAAAACTTATTCTATCATACACTAATCCCCTACATCATTCTCGTATTCATTGGTATTGGTGTTCGGCCAATTAATTGCTTCTGAATTGTTCAAAATGTATGTTTATGACATTTAATCGTACTACATATTATCTTGTTAGATATACAGTTCACAATACTCTATTGCAACGTATACTAACCGTTAAGGATCTAGGCGTTCTTTTTTCAAACTCTGCTTCAATCTTCACATACATACCATCGTAAATGAGGCAAAAGGAGTACTTGGATTCATTAAAAGATGGTCGCAGTATAACAATAGCCAGGATCGTATTGAATCTGTTCAGAAGCAATTTCTGATTTTTGCCTTACGTGGCTTAAATTGGGATCTTTGGTTGCCACATTATTCCAGCAGGCTGCTTCTTCTTAATCTTCCGTCGTTTACCAATCGTAGGACAATTCTCGGTGTTGTCTTTCTACATAAGCTGGTTGTTGGCGATATAGATTCTCCTTTTCTGCTAGGGCGTCTTCAATTCTCTGTTCCGGCTAGACCAACCAGAAATTATCGCCCCTTACTCCTATCGACGTGCACAACTGACTAGGCTATGCGCAATCCTATTATCTCTCTATCCTATCTACTTAACACTCTATATATCTAGCATACAGTTCATTACTTTATTAACAATCTTCTTTCTTTCTTTTCTCCTATTTATGGTATTTTCTTAAATAATATAGCAAATTAAGATTATTTTCAGTTTCACTTAAGAACACTTTTTTCTTACTTACACCCTTCTTCTTAGATGTAGGCTCTAATAGCGTCACTGACAAAATTAGCTGTGAAAAGGGCACAGCTGGCCGGACTGGCAAATAAAACACCTCTATCGGTCGGTGATGCTATAGAAAATTGTGTTCTCTAACTATAAATATAATGTATTGAACAATAAGGAAGACACTCGTTTTATCGACCATTAATATATAAATAAATAAAAATTTTACCGTAATTTAGACTGTATTCAGTAATTCAATAATATAGATGTTGGTATTAAAAATTTAACTGACCATAAGACATTATTTTTCAACTCAATCCATACATCTTGATGAATGTCAGTTCACAGCTTCAACTGACTTCAAAAGTATCTTATAAATCGACTAACTGATTCTCATTTCTTTAAAATCCATAAATCAGTTTATATTTTTAATAGTAAACGATGCTGTACAATTTCAACAGTAACTTGATCTATTTCGTGTCGAAACTTGCCGCCGCGTTTATAGTTGCGTAAATTGAGAAAATGCCCCAGAAAGTTGAGCTGCCAGCTGGCAATCATTTATCGCCAGCATTGCCAGAGTATCTAATGGGGCGTGGGGTGACAGTTTTGGACAATGCGCGAATTACGAGTATCATGCCGCAGAAGCTGAGGCGAAACAAAAGTGCAAATCTAACTAAAAACTCGACAATAACAATGAGCAAAAGTATTTCAAAAACTTTGGCGATGCCGAAGCAGTAGAAAAGTTTTGCGCAAAACATTTTATTGCACTCTACAGAAAGTGCATATATGCCACAGACACAACAGAGACAAAAACCGGGTAGAAAAGTATGAGACGAAGCGAACGGCGTGGGAAGTTGGACGTGCCGCCTAGCAAGTAGCTCCCAAAGCAAACGTAAAATATGAAATATATTTCAACTTTTGCAGAGCAAACAAAACACTAAAATATGTGTGGCATCACTGGCGCAGCGGATGCTCTTACAAATATGCGGCAAGACCCGCAGTTGCAGCAACAAGCCCGTAAAGCATCTTAACCATGCAGCAAGCAGTAGCAGGCATTGCGGGCCATTAGAAACGCGCTGCCAGCTCACAAAATATGCAATGACACAAAACCGTGCCGCACACAAATGAAAATGAGTAAGGGAGAATTACGAGATGTTTTATCCAACAAATTCGAAAAATTTTATAATATCTAAAATGCATTGGTAATAATATATTTTACCAAAACTATATATATGTATATATTATGTATGTTTATACTATAATATATATGTGTGCAGGTAAGCCAGGCGTTTTTCTCACAAGTTAAATGGAAAACTATTTGCACTCTGTCATTAGTGGGCGACCATTTCTGGTTCCAGTTTCAATTTGGGTTCGATCTTGAGCTCGGCGTGAGGATGACAAGTGCAAATGCCAGCACCATTGGGGCTTATAGCTTCTAAAATTTCGATGACGCTAATGCACTACCTTCAAGACAGTGGTGCTGACAGTTGGCAGGCTGTTGATAGCGTTTCCAAACAACAAATCGATGTAGCCATGGCCATGCCAGAAAAGTGGCGTTGCGTTGCCAATGGGCACTATTTCAAGGGCAAGTGTCAAAAACTTATTTTCCCAAGAACTGAGATTGGGAATCGCATGACACAAGTCGAAGTGCAACTATTAAGTGAAATATAACATAAACTGACAACTTTCTTTGTGTAGAGCTGAGTCAGAAATTGAAAAAGGCCGCGGGTTCAAATCCTATTGTGGGCTATGCTTATTGTTCATGTATAGATAACCATTGGCTAGTTATTGTTATATTATTAAGATAATAAGTTTTATAAGCTTATTTCAAGCCCATTTTAATAGATCGTTGTAAATATGTATAATATTTATTCGTCACTTTTTCTTTAAAGCTAACCACGCTGCGCCCCAAAGCTATAAAAAAACACGTTTTTTCACTTATTGCCTTTCTCTGCGGTTGTCGTGTATTCAAGTGACACCTATAGGATTGCATGATTTGATTATAAGTATTATATAAACAAACCGTCTTCACAAACTTACATACTTAACTTTGACTCTCTAGCACTCTCTTGTATTCTAACTATTTACTACTCTCTAGTCTCTTCCTCCCTCTCTTCACCATTCTCCCTTTTGAAATATGTTTCGATTTTTTCCTTGTCTAACTCTATGCAGATCTTTATTTCTTTTGTTCTTTGAACGCTGCTTAGATGTAGACAAAGGTTTCTGTTTATTTTTAATCCTTTAAAACACATTTTGAACCTATATTTTCATTATCTCTCTCCTGAAATTAGATCTAAAAACTGAACTTTACCTATAGGCTATAGCATGTATTGGTTGACATCACTAGAGCACAGTTTTCAGTTGCTTCATTAAAAAAAATATATTCGCATAAGAAGCTTGAAATTGGATGTTCTAGCGATCAGACAGTGCGTATGCGTAATTTTAATTGATTGCCAACTTCCGCATCTGGCAGTGTGCATTAAATGCACTTTTAGCCACAACTCTTGCAGTTTTGCGCAATGTTTAATTAATTATCAATTAATGTGTTACAAGCCACAGCATTTAATTCATGCGCCGCGTTGCACAGCCGCAGACGAGGCCACGGCAACAGCAGCAACAAGCACCGCAGCAATCGGTTGCATCTATCAGGGTATTGCTGTTTATCGATTTCTTATTAAGGCTTAACTGTCTGCGTGTGTGTGTATGTGTATGTGTGTGTGTATGTGTGTGTGTGTATGGATGTGTGTGTATGTGTTGCGTGAGCATTGCTTGCACTTAGACCGCCAGCAAATAGACTATTTGGCGGGAATTCGCATAAATATGTGGGTCAAGCAGCGATAATGCGTAAATTGGGATAACAAGGTTGCGCAGCTTTGAGCTTTTAAATCGTTTGTTTAACTCTTAAAACCGAGAAACCAATTTACTGCAAGGCAATAACAGTTGCGGTTGCGTTAGAATGTGCCATTAATACTACCAAGAAAAAAATATCTACAAAATAATTGAAAATAAGCTTAGATTAACTTTCCCAAAAGAAGAACAATTTCTTTTAGCATGCCAGCCCAATATGTGAGCCGTTTCTTTTCCCATTCAATTTCCTTTTTAGTTCCTAGTATTAACAGTCAAGTTGATGTAGAGTTAATACAAAGCTTGTTGCTTCCTTTGCGAGAACCCGAACTAGATCCAGATATTTATGAATGCCCCAAATGTCCAGAGCAGCGCCACAGCTGAAATGCCTTTGCCTTGCTGTTGTTTTTGTTGTTCTGCTAGTGCTGTGTGGCAGCAGCACTTCTCAATGTTTTTGTTGTTGTTATTTTCACTCAAAGTCAACTCATTTTTTCTCATCTAATGCACGCCTGGGATCAATTTGCTATGTAAACAATTTATTGACTGTTTTGTTTAGTGCGCTTTTGGGAAACTTGCGCTTAAGTTTCGTGTGGCCAAGTAAACAAGTCCAAAGTCGTTTATATCAACCGAAATTGCGTTAAAGCTGCGCTCTATGAATTTTAAAGCGTAAAAATTCATTAGTATGAATTCATTTTTTGTATCTGGGCGCGTTAATTAAGCGCCACACCGACTCAGCTTGACCGCAAGAGAAGCCTCCAATTAATTTTAATTACAGTTTCGCATGGGGAGCAAAGGCACAAAGCGATAAACGCTAAAGATGCAGCAGTAGCAGCAGCAGCAGTAAAGAGAGGCAGCTAAATGTTTGTATTTTCACACCTTTTGGCCAGCAAATGCGCTGTGAAGATGCTGCCGAGCAGCAACAACAGCGAGACATCTACTTGTCCTAACCGCAACTTTGTGCACAGTTTGAGTCTTGGGTTTTCTTTGGTATTTTCTGTTTTTTTTGCTTTGGGTCTTTCTCGTTTTTCATGGCACGTTTTCCTATTTTACTTCTCTTTGCTTGTCTTTAGCTGGGTCTAAGATTTCTTTTCTACATTTGCTTACACTAATTATGACCCCAGGTGACTGCCGGCTGATTGTTCGCCATGGCAGCGGTGCATGTAATTAGTGATTAAATGGCCGCCCAGAGGTCAGCACAAGCGGGGGGCGTGACGTCCGCTCTAGGTATTATTGCGACATGCTCATTATCAAGTAGTTGGATTGCAGTTACAAGGCTGCTCAGCTGTTTCGACACCAAGACCCAGCCAGATGACACCAACGCCCCGCAGCTCTGTCAACCATTCCGAGCCCTCCCTTGCCTAGTGCTGAAAGGACAACATAAAGTGATTCGAAATAAGCTGAACTTACACGACTAACAAGTGATTTAAAAATTATTTAAAGAAAAAAAAGAAAGGTTAACTTTAAAACAAAATGTTATTCATTTAAAATATAGCTCAATTTAAATTATTTAATTTCACTTGTTTTATTTTGCAAAACCTAGATCAAACTTAAATTTGTTATTAGAAATTTGAAGAACTAGGCAACTTTTTAAAGCTCTTACGCATTCCAAAATGTTAGAGAACACAAATTTATTTAGTAATTTCGTGGAAAAAGAGTCTGCCCTTTAGCTTTATTTGAGAGAATTACCAATTATATTGACACAATATATTCAAATTCTCGTAAAGCTACTTATAGAAATACGCTGTGTAGCTGACAAAGAAGCGCAGATCATATACAATTATCAGTCAGCTTTGGTAGCCATCAAAACACGACAAGACCAACAAGATATTTCAACGAGTACTGATTGCTGATAGAAAACAATAAATAGAAAGATATCAGCGTCATAAGGCATTTTAATTCATAAGCTGACATTTGTCTCGGTCGCCGCCTGCTGCCTGGCTGACTGACTCCGAGTGAAATGAAAAAGATATTTTATGCTCATTTACATGAAATTTTCATTATGCGTCGCACACTAAAACTTATGCAATGATGGGGAGTAGGGCGAGCAGCAAAGGACTGAGACGAGCGACGGATGCGGATTTGGCCAGCAACGGAGAGAGGGAAAGCCAACAACAAAATCACGTTCGTTTATCATCGCGTCGGAGTTGGCATCATGCTCGACTATGATGTTGATGTTGATGAGCAGGCAGACTGACGGGGACGACGACAAGGACGCGGACGCGGACGAGAACCCAAACGCAAACGCGAACGGGAACAGGACGACTGACGGCGACAAAGCGTGTGACAGCATTTTGCATACGCTGATGAATCCATCATCTTTACTCAACGTCACATCATCAAATCCGTGGCGTTTAGTTTTACTTTGTTTTTGTGCGAGAGCGGGTGCGAATATGTGTCTTTAAGCCGCATTGCAACCGGCGCATTGCATACTCGGTGGCGCAACTAACGCCCGCATATATGCAAATAGAGAGCACCATGTCGATGGCATGCGGGCCTCATCAAACACTCAACAACAGCTATCGGCTGGGCTGGCATTCTACTGGTAGCTTCCAATGGTACATGGCCAGTCTATGTTTGGGCCCATGGGCAGTCGGTTTTGATTTGCAGCTCACGGCGTCTAGCGTGTTGTTTACGCGGCGTATACGTGATGGCATTTCAAGTGCATCCCTTTAATTGTTAAACGCAGAGCTTGGTCGGAGGGTCAGCACACGACTCTCAGCTATTGTCCTTGTCTATGTTGACAAAGTGGCCGACAGAGCCCCCCACGTACACGCCTTGGCACTTAAGGGGATTTGCTTAATTGAAACGAATGCCGGGGCGAGACTGGAGGTAAAGGCAGAGCCAAAGAAAAACGACGTCGACCAATGTCAAAACGAAAATGTAAAGCTCACATAAAGACAACGAATGTGAAACAGGGCGTGGGGAGGGAGACTTAAATAACAAGTCTAACAAATAAACAAACAAAAATGCACTTGAGCAACCAATGAAAATAGCAACAGCCAAGAGAAAGCCAAGGGCATGGAGAACTTGGCCAATTGTTTCAATTGTTGTCTCATGCTCAATGCTGTCACAGCTGTCTAGGCTTTCTTTTTAGCACCTTCCAACGCACACCCGCCCGTAATCGCAGTCATGTGCTTCGTGTTTCGACCTAACAATTTTGGGCCATTTGCTTAATTAGAAAGTGCTTTTGGATTGTCAGGTCTGTATAAAGAGACAAATCTTTTCTCGCAAGTGCCAGTCAGTCATAATTCATTAGCATGAATACCATTAGTTTGGGTAGGTAAAAATTAGAATATAATAGAATATAAATCATTCAACTCAAAGCAAAATGAATTAATAAATAAAATATTTACTCTAAAATATTATTAAAACCTTGAAAAATTTCATATTAATTATCTACATATGTATGTAAATAAAAGAGTTTGTCCTGACTGAATGAGTAACTGAACAGTGACATATGCCTGTGTGCAGCATCAATTGCAAATTTGTATATTTGTTTATTTAATTTGCGATTATTAGCAATGAATAGAACAATAATGATAAGTTAAAAGAAAAATATCAATGGAGCAGCATATATCCTTTATAAAAAAAGGTCAAATGCAACATTATCAAATGCAGAAAAGCTCTGAACTTTGAACTTGGCGCAAGATTTAATATGTCACTTTGGCAATATCTTAAGCCAGCAAATTGGCATTATGACTAATTCAATGTAAATTATAATGTCCCAAAAGTCAACCAGCCCACTTAAAATGATACAAATGCCATGGCAAAAAAAAAAGAAGTAAGAAAAATCATTTCAAGCAAACAAACAAATATCTGAAAGACAACAGTGAGAAGTCAACTTGATGACTGAAAATTGAAATTGAAACTGTAAGACGAAGCGAAGGATGAAAAATCAAGCCAACTGACGAACGGACAGACAGACATATCACAGTTGGTTGGTTGTATGTTGGCTGGTTGTTAAGTGGGTTTGTCAGTCAGTTGACTGGTTAGCCTGGTCAGCTGGTCAGTGGGTTGGGTTGTAGTATGCGTGTGGGTATGTGTTTTTTTGTTGTTGAGTGAGTGGGCCAAAAGCAAAGGTCTTTTAATTAAATTACGAGCAAACGGGGCAAGCAAAGGCAACTTTGATCCCTTTTAACGTATACTCTGGCTGTCTTCTTCCCTCAATTACTCTCTTGCGCCGACGCTCGAAGAGTATTTGGCGAACTTGTACAAGATTTGCGTTTGAAAATTTGTTTTTTTTTCACTCTTCAAGAAAAGTTGTTGGCCATTTTCTTTTTCTTGCTGCTTGTTTTTATGCTCAGCCTACTGTGGCTGGCCTTTCGTTACTTTTGCCGCTCGTCAGTTTTGCAGTTTGCTAGTTTCTGTTTTCGTTTTTCACTTTTGCCCAGGCTGCTTTTCATTTATGACAACCAAACTTTGCAAACTTTGACGAGTGACGTGAGGCCGAAGAAAAGTGCAAAGTGTAAGTGAAAATTCGTTCGTTCGCCAAGTGAAAGTCAAACGGCATAAATAAACAGCACAAATGTAACTCCATACCCAGCCGTAAATGGTACACGGTCAATGGGAACCAAAGCAACGAGAAATGAAAATGGAAATGAAAATGAAAATGTTAATGTCACCTGACCAACTTTCTCTCTTAATTGCAACGCTAATTAATAACCTGCAATCGTATTCAACTAACAATTCGTAGCAGGGCCCCTTCCGCAACGAGCTCATTTGCATAATTTGGCGTTCTTTTGCATACCATTAAAATTAAACATTTGTACGGCAATTAAACAAAATATGCGCCCTAATAAGCTTAAAAATAAATTAATTAACTTGTGTCTGAAATATGATAAAATACCCAACAAGACAGAGAACTAACCAAAAAGTAATATTCCCGCAATTGACTACAAGAAGTGCCCAGCAAAACTGATACTATAAGATTTAAGAGCCATTGATTCACAAAGCCAATTTGATGCGCTTTTTACAGTGCCCGAAGGTCTGAATGCATGCAACAAGCTGTGGCACTGGCCACGGGGCGTATGATTTACATTAAGCTAAGAGCAGGAACAGACAGTGCAAAGTAGCAGAAGGTTCAAAAAGCAAAGCTGATTGCAGCATTAAGTGGGATTGTAAGAACCAGGACAAGCACAACCAGGCCAGGTCCATTCATTCGCCAACCCTCACCTCTCCCCCCCGTCCATTTCAGTTCGACAAAGTGCAAATCGAAGAGCACATAAACTGGCAGAGGCAGATGCCAAATGGGGTTTAACCACATGCACAGTTCTTTAAATTTCTCTTTTCTCCTTTTGCAACTCTTTTTTTATTGGATTGTTCTCCTTCTCTTTGCATTTGAGCTGCACATAACGAATTCGGTGTGTATATGAGGAAATTGCTAGATGTATAAAAATTGTTAATCAATTAAGAAATTTAATAATTTTAAAGTTGCATAACTCCTTGATTAAGTTATGTTGGTCTTTTGTTTAGTTTATATTTATATTACCTTTAATATTATATTAAAAAAAAAATGTATTTTCCTTAATAATTCATTCCTATTACTAGTTTTATATAGTCTTTGTACGAGTATAAAAGCTTTATTCCCGTTTATATTCCCCAAGCATTAATTAATTTACATAAAAATTAAAATATGACGACAGGATATTTTACAGTCTTAATTTTTAGAGAAATCTGCCAGATTTTTAATTGCAACTCTTTAATTATGGCTAACGAAGACTTCGGCTACAGTGTTCTCTTATTATGGGCTTCACTTAAAGGATGTTCACTTAAAGCAGGAATGGACAAAAATACCGTCGGTGCTGAGAGACAAAAGGAAATTTAAATAAAAAATTCTCATGCCAAACATATAAAAGGCACATAAATCGAAATCTGTCACAAAGAACATGCGCAGCCAATAAATTTTCTTATCTCAATAGCAGCGACAAGCGTTAAGGAGAAAGAACGCGCCATTGGGGTAAATGGCTTGGTTTGGAGTTTGGGGGAAAGGGGCGTGGCCGTTGGCTGCAATTGAACATGTTGCATATGCAATGCTCTCACAGCCAGCCTCTCTCTCTCTCTGTGTGTGTTTTATGCTTTTCATCTGCTGCTGTGTTTGTTTGCTTTTGTTGTTGTTGTTGCTGCTGTCACATTGGCGCGCAAATTGAAATTATTGCGCTGGCATGAACTGTGATTAATATTTCTTTTTATATATTTGCATTTATTTTTTGTTTTCTTCTGTATTTTATTAATTTCTTTATGGTGGAACTGCCAAATGTTTGCAATTTTAATGATATTGACGCCACTATTTAAATTATTTAATTCATTAGAATTGTGATATGCGCGGTATTATATTTAAAAGACTTTTTATCAAACAACAAACAAGTTGATATATTATTCATATTTGTGATTTTGAGCATATGTTATTATTTTTGTATACATTTAGAAAAAACTAAAGTTTTTATAATGCACAAACACAAATGTTGTTTAATATGTAGTCTTTACCGTATATTCTATATTGTTACCTCTACTCTTAAGTCAAAAACCTGTACTTCCCTTAATTATGTCTAAAAAAGTTAAGTTAAAATAACAAACTAATAAATTAAACAGTTACACACTTTCAAATCCATAAATCACACATATAAATATGCAAATCTGAAAAAATATGGGCAGGCCAAGTTGTAGGCTTCATCATTGCCACAGTCCAACCCTGCCTCTCACGACTGTCCCCCTCACCCAGAGAATTGCAGACAAAACTGCAAACTGAAACTCAACGTAAAATTGAGGCACGTGTTCGGCTTGCAGAAATCTACATAAGCTGGCTGGCAGCCAATTTGGTAGAGGGCTAACTAGCCAGTAAGTCAGACAGTTTGGCCATCGTCCTGCCAAGAAATGTGTAGCTAAACGTTTGGCTCGCTCGCATTAAAAAGAAAAAAATGAGATGGTAGAAAAAAATCCGAAAAATAGCTGGTTAAAAAATCTGTTTTGCCAGCATTTGCATGGCATGCGTCGTCGTACTCGTAGCTTTGTGCGGCCATTTTGCATAACTTGGCAACACACTCTCACACACACGCAACACACATTTAGTTATTGGGCATAGGAAAGGAATAGATATGTGTGTATATGTATATTCCCAGTTTTTGGTTCGTTGAGTTTCTGTGATTTTGACAGCCAGCCACAAGTGCGAGCTTTACCAAAAAAAAAAAAAAAAAACATGATATATGCATAAATTCTAGTATTCCATGGAATAGGTGGAACAAAGTAAAGTTCCTTAGTAGGCATTGGGCCGGCCACTTGACTGTCAGAAAATATTTAAGCATTTTTCAATGCATTGAAAGATTTATGTTAGGCACTGTAATATGGTCAAGAGTGCGTAGAAATTCATTCAGCAAAATTATTTATGTTGCTGTTGTTGCTTATTGTTGTTCTTCATCATCGCTTTGTTTATTACATTTGCATATTATTTATTATTTATTTACATTCGCATATATATTTTTATGACTTCATTTTGCGGCCACGAAACGCGCGCACTTCAGCTTGCTTTTTGTGTGTTTCTGTGTGAGTGTTTGTAGTGTGTGTGTGTATGTGGCCCCGCCTAGAGGCTGCCCAGGCACAAAAGCCGCCCATCGCCTTGCAGTGCTTATTTCATTAGCTATTCCCTCGAATATTTTTTAAAGAAAGGACAACAAGGCTCACTGGAAAATATGCTACAAAAAAAACAGGAGGAACTGCTGCGGAGGCAACGCTTTAACTACCGGAAATTTCTTTGTACTGCTTTTCATGCTCATTTGTAGGCGGCCACGCCCCCCTCACACCACCAAAACCAAGCGCACAGTCAGCCAGCCGAAACACGCGCACCCACACTCACGCCCGCCCAATTTTTCGCTGTTGACAATTTTGGCGGTTGTTGTGGCAACACGTGACTGGGATGCGTAACAGCAACACCAGCAACAGCGCCAGAAACAATAACAACAACAGCAACAACAGCAACAACAACAACGAACAACTGCAAAAAGTTGCTCCAAGTTGAATTGAGACTGCGACTGGGTTACTTTTCTTTCATGCGACTCAAATTATTTAGTCTCGTCCTTGCCATCATTCTGCAGTTGGCTCGTACTTTAAACTGGCTGCCATGGACCGTTGATCACATTGAAATCAGTTTCGAAAATAATTCGCCGCTGAAATTCAATTTGTTATTTGTACATGGAGCCATTACGCTTCGCTCGCTTTGTTTGTGATTCTTCTTCTTCTTTCTGTTCTTCGAAAGGAGACATTTTTATTTAGTCGTAAGTAAATTATATCATCAGAGCTTATTATGCCTATCAGTGAAGGCATTTCCGGCGCCTCAAAGTGTAAGAAGATATGAATATATGCATTAAATTCTAATTGTGCCCAGTGGCACTTGGCATTACGAATACGTCCAAATTATGCTCAATTCAATTTTTGTGTATTTTAGTCGCCTTCAATATCAAGCCTGGCTTAGAAATTTAATTTTTTCCTATAAAACATAAGTGGAGAAAGGTTGGCATGAGATACCACTTGGCCATTAATATTTGTGGCCCTCAGGCTGCTTGTTACGGAACATGCATACAAATTATTTTAATATCCCATTTCCCATAAATTCTTTAAATCTGAAACTGAACCAGATTTTCTTGTGACAATTCGCGTCAATTATTTTTATTTAGTTATTTATTTCGTGCTCTCGTAATTAACTATGCACCTTAAATCCGCTAATAAAATGCATAAAATCGCACTTTATGTTGTTAAATATAAGGATTTAGACCTATCTTGCAGTAATTTATGTGCACTTCTACCTAAAACTATTTTAATGATAATTAAAAATATTATTCATTCCACAATCGAATATTTTCATTTGAATTGTTTAGTCATTTAATTTTTATATATAGAATTCCTCTACATGCAACTTGCTGTCGATTTTAAAACACAGCTCAAATTTACCTATTACTTTTTAGAAAATAATATTTGGACTATTGATTTGCGTTTTAGAAACTTCAAGCTTAGCATATCAAAATCCAGTTAGCCAAGTTATAGGCTTCAAGAGTTTCTAAGCATCTCACACTTTGCTATAGATACAATGTATGATTCTCAGTTTGATTAAATTTATGGTGGCTCGTTGTCAAAAACAAGGGTACATTTTAAAAGTAGTCTATAAATAGTCGTAGATCATGAGCAGCTCATTGAGTAGGAGCCTACACATGTCCCTGGATTTAATATATCCACATTTTCTCGCTTAAGTATATTGGCCATATTTCTTGATGGCTTTTAAATGATTACCACCTGCTGCCTTTGGTAATAGACGACGCGTCTAGACAGGAGTTAGACTTTTTTGTGAGATTGTTCGATTTGCATTTTATCGGCCAGGTTCGAGCTGTGCATTGAACCGCAAAGCTGAGGTTCATATTCAAAACGTATCGGCCCTCGGCACAGTTGTGGCAGAGCAGCGTACTTGAATTGGTGCTACACTCGGGCGCTTAGTAAACTGTTAACTGTAGTTGGCCATAAGCAAGTTGGGCCAAACAGTTTGTTAAACACAAACCGATGCTGAGACAGCGACAATGTACGCATAATTTATGGCTTCAATTGTCTAGTGATTCTGGCCTCGTCTGTTGGTAACTAGCTTAAGGGAACGCTGCTTGGGCGCACAGATAACGAGACACGTCAATTCTCGCTAATAAACTCAAGAAGGATTAATTTTGTGATTTATGAGCAGCAGCGAAGACATTTCCCCAGGCAGGCAGCACGAATGACCACTGCAAGGTCCAGACTTCGCTCTCCACAAGAGTCGCTTAGCAACGGCGGCAAGAAGAAGAATGTTGCATATTTTCCAACTGACACTTTTACATTAATTTGGCAGGCATATTAATTAATGTTGCCATAAATCTTACGAGCTATAATTCTGCAAGTATTTTAATCGTAAATTTAAGTTAGCTGACTTTAATTACTCGTGATATTTATTTTAAATTAGAAGATAATATAACAGATAAATAGATAGATAAAGCAATTCGACAAATACAGGCGTAGCGTAATATTTGAGAAATAAAATATATACGAGTTCTTCGTTTATCTTGACTTAAAGTGACAAGTTAAATGTATGCGATTTGTATGCTAAGCTGTTTAACAAATGATTACAACGTTTACGAAAGCGTCACAGAGAAGAATTGCAAAAGATTCCAGAGATCTGTAATAAGAAGTCTATATAGTTATGCTTGCCAAACAGTTCAGCCAACGAATCAAGGGCAAATCATTAGAAAAATTGTTTCTGTAATATGTAAACTTATTTCTGCATCTTTCAGCTTTAATTTTTCACTCTCAACAAAACAATTTTGAGCACAGAAACAACCGCAATTGCCTTGGCAGACAAGTTTCGTATTCAGCCAAGTATTTTCTATGAAAAAGGCGCCCACAATTGAGAGTGTGTGTGTGTGTGAGTATTGAGACTCAAATATATATTCTATAGAATATCTCTATATATATGAATATATATATATTTATATATAGAACAAGCAGAAATATGTAAAAGCGAATAGAAAACAAGCTGTTATAACAGGTGCCAGGAGCTCAGCTAGACAAGCTAACTGCACTGAAGTAAGGCCGAGGACCGTCAGAGTTCGACCTTTCCCGTACCAAACTGACAGTTTCTTGCCTTGACTATAAAAATTGTTTGCTGAGGCATTAAATTGAATGAAAATTTATGATCTTTTCATATTTACTTATGTGGTGCGGCGGGGCCCAGCTTGAAAGGAGCTGCGAGTGGCGCCGTTGGCAAAAGCTTGTGTGTGGTCTGTGCTATTTAATGGGCGCATGTAGCAGGGTGTATGAGTGTGTGAGTGTGTATGTGTACCTGAGCATGTGTTTGCGAGCGTGCGTGCTTTTATTACTTATATACAACATTGTCATATTGAATAGAAATACGATGCTGCTTTAAAGTTGCACCACAAATCAAACAAATTTTCAAAAGTCCACATGCCATCAATCAAACCGAATCACTTATATGCCTGATGCTATATTGATACATATATTTCCAATAACTGACCTATAGCTGATGTCAAAGTGCAGTCAGCTGCCATTTATCATAGCAAACGGCAAACAAAGTTGTCCACACTGACAATTGACTATAGAGTGGAACTGAGTCGTAATCTGGTGAGCAGTTAGCTCAGCTGCTAATCATTGCCATGATTGTTTGTTCTGTTTATTTTAAATTTTCTTTTTTTTTTCATTGTTTTTATAGGTGACAGCATTCATGGAATTCCAGGAATTCACTGCAAATCGTGGCGCCTAAGGCACTGTGAGAGCACGCGCTGGCTGCGGTCCTGGCCGCATCGACTCCTTGAAAAGTCCAGGCCCAAGCCTTGGCCTTGGTCTGCTGGTAAGAAAGATTAATGATTTGTAGTGTTTTGGCAAAGCGAAGAGCATTAATATTACCGCAATATGCAAAATACTACGTGTACAATATACTTGTACTGTCAGGGTGTACATAATTTGTAGTTTGTCAGCGACAAAGCAATAGACAATGTCTATAAAAAGGCCTTGAACTGGAATACGTTTTTATATGGGGATGCAAGTAAGTACTAAGATTTGTATTTATTTACCAAAAAGGAATACATATATATCTACCACGTGCTGGTTCCATCTCTTAAGTAGATTTTCATGGCCATTCCGTCTGACAGGTTTTAATGAGTGTCTAGCGAAAGTTCACATATAATTCTAATTTGTATAAATTGTTCACATTTCTTTTTAGTAGTATTATCGACTAGCATACTATATCAGTTTATACAATGTGTCTAAAGTTTCCCTTTTATGTATTTAAATGCGAATGTGTGCTAGGGAAATTCCCATCAGTATAGAGGACATTTCCTAGCCGTGCACTCTCTATCAGCGCATTTCCAATTGTTTTACAGTCTTAAGCTTTTCGCTTATTCTCAGTTAATTATCATTTTACTGTCATTAAAAGGGCAAAATGATAACTGCAAATTACACCCCATCATCCCGAAAAAACTCTTGTGGGTATTAGCAAATTCATTATACGATGCAATATACGAAAATTGCTGAAGACTAATTGATTTTCTATATAAGTAATACTTGTTTCTGTGCTTGTTCAAGCAGTGTGTGGGCGAACCCTCTTGAGTGGTTTAACCAGATGAGAAGCTGGCAGTTTCTTATCTACATAACACAACTCAAGCTAACCCCACACATAGAGCCATGGGGTGAGTGAAAGTGAGGGAGAGAAATTGAGAGAAGGAGAGTGGCAAGTGGGTCCATAACTCTCCGTCTTGTCATGTTAGACATGAAAGAACCTGCCTGCCCGCATATTGTATGAGTCGAGCTGGAGCTGGAGCTGGAGCTACAGCTGCAGCTTTCCGTTCAGTTTCAGCTCGGATTTTGGCTTGGCCTGTGCATGTTCACTTGTCAAAATACGTTTGTTGCATGTAACTCAATGTCGGTTTAGAACAGCGACTGCGCTGAGCTGCAGGCAGTGACTGCGGCACCTGCTTTATGCGCGCACCAACACAAATGCAGTGGGACGCCCCATGCAGCATGAAAGACAAGCGCAATGTCAAGCAAAATAATAGCAAAAGACATGAGCAATGACAGCGACGACGACAACTAGGACGAGCTGAAGGTGGTGCACCCAGCAACTAGTAGCCAGCATCCAACATTCTACATCCAACAGCCAGCAACCAGTATCCAGATGCAGCTGAAGAAAATGCCCCACAGTGATTTATTGTAGCACTCAGGGCGTTGGCGAGGAAGCTGCAACTTCAAGCGTAATGTTGCGGCCGCTTGCAACCGCATCATCAGCTGCCGCAGCACATCATTATGATCAACAGCATTTTCATCAATGTCGTCATCAACATAATCATCAACATGCATTTCGCCAATCGATAGCTTGTTGTCAACACACAAATAAATGTAAGAGCCAAAGACGTCTCAACATGCCGTGAGATGCTAACTAACTGAAAGACCAACAAAATGCAATTCCTTGAGATACAATAGGAACAATAGGGAATTCATTTTAAGGCAAATAAATAATATGCCTTTAGTATTCCAATTTTCCAGATTTTACTTTAGCAATATTTTACCGGTTTTTTTCTAAAATCTTATATTCTTGATATTCTTGCTGAACAGCGTGACACGTATCGTACGCTAGGATTAGCTGGCGTGTTTAGTTCATCCATTCCCATTTTCTCAAGAAACACAAATAAAAATAATAACAAAATCGAATATAAAACGCAAGTACATCTTGTATATACAAATCGGACAATTATATCAAAAAGCTGATTTTTAAATAAATAAATTTTTTGTGATATTGATTTTTGTAATATGAGAAAAACATTTTTGCAAGAATTATAATTCAGTTTGTACGTTCTATATCAATCGACAAATTCGGCAAAACAAAAGCCATTTCACACTATTTGCAACTATTCACACTATTGATTGAACCATGATTTTTTGTTTTTAAATAAAATGTAAACGCGTTGTTACAGTTCAAATTTAACATTTAAAACTTTTTAATCCCAAATACTACGGACGTGTACACGTTGTATAAGCTAAATAAAACTGATTTTATTACTTCGGGCTACTCGCATGGCTTGAACTTAGTTTGCTGAAGGGCATGTTGCCATATCGAACAGTGGCTGTAAGTTTTGAATGAAAATCATATTTAGTATATAATTCACAATCAAACAGTAAGTCATAACTATACTCTCCGCTGCTGGGTTTGTTAAGGACAAAGATTTAAATAAAGCACTTTAGTTGGCGTCTTATTGATTGGTTGTCAAGGTAATAATAAATAATAAAAAAGGAAGTGCACTTGCTTATTGTAATGCACAGAAGCTGGCGAAATTGCCTTTTTCACTTGCTTCATACTGGCAAACAATTCGCTTTTTCTTCTTCTGTCCTTTGCAGTCCTTTGTGTGCGCACGTCTTTCAAGTCTAATCAACACCATTTCATCAGCGCAAAGTTTAATTAAAATAAATTACAACAACAGACCAAAAAATTCGCCTTTCCGACGGCCCCTGAAAAGGGTTTTGTTCGCACAGGACAGGCTAAATGCCAGCTAATCATATTTTAGGACTTTAGCTCATGCTAGGAGAGTGCCCGTCGGGATGGGTATGAAGAAGACATATTTAAGCTGAAGCCCGTCGGAATACTCTGTTATTAGCAATGTCATAATTTCATTACTGTCAACGGTCGCTTCTCGTCGCGACGTCCTCATTCGCAATCTCCTTCGCGTTGTCGGTGCCGTGTTGGTTCTGTTCTGAGTTCCCTCTAAATTACACACGCGTGGCAGGTCTATTTATTACCGTTAGCGGTAATCCTAAGCCCCGTCGGCGGCAAGTGAAACAAAAGCAATAAGCGAGAAATGGGGAAAATTCTGAGGTGGCTGCCATAAGATACCCTAAATTAAATACTGACTATTCACAATAAAGATTTGTTCTTAGCATTTTTATACGAGTACATCAGTACAGTTATCGATAATTAAAGACCACAAAAAGTGTGTTCACATTTAAAAAAATCTTTATTCCTTGCAGGTATTCGGCTGGAAACCAACCTTCACTCTTCCACCTCTATGTGACTTTCATGGTGTACACATCTATCTCACCCATCCATCTCTTGTGACTAGTAGGCAGATCCGCCATTAGGCGTGCCGCTCTCCTTTTTCAGTAGCGGCTGTCGCGCATTTTTTTCACAGCCAATATATCATTATAATTTGCATTTCCGGCGTGGTCGGAAAATTGAGTAAGTAGCTAACAGAAGCCAGGCGGAACGGCCGCAACAGCCAGAAGCCGGTTACTGTGACAGAACACGAGCAAAAAAAGAATCAAGGCAAGAGAATAAAAAACAAACGCTTTCGCTGGCAGCTGTTGCCTCACAAATGTCTCAAGTGGCAATCAAGGCGCTTCCATTCAAATTTACGTCGCAACAAATTACCGAGCATTTGTCAAGTTGTCACGTCCCCCACCTTAACACTAACGCTGCCCCAGACTTGTTCTGTGTACGCTCCTAATCCACTAGTGTGAAAAATCTATGCTCACTGCAAATGTGCCGCGAAATGTGTCCAGAAATGAAGAAAAAAGAAGAAAACAGCTCACGCACTTTGATAAATTTTTATGTAACGCTTCAGCCAGAAAGTGTTGACAGTCGACTAATGTGCTTATTTATATTAGCCAACACTGGATAAGTTCATTAGCGAAATAAATATAAAGAGTTCGTCTAATTAAATGAGTCGAGTCGTTGGGTCAGTTGTTAAGGCCCATAGGACATGATTTTTTGGACGGCATTGCTGCTGAAATAATAATGAAAAAGAAATACTTACAACATATACTACCACCACTAACTATACAATGCATTGTATAGTTAGTGCTACTACTCACCAAGTAGTGTACAGATTGCCTGCTTTTTACGTTTTTATACCCTTATATATATATATATATTCGTAGCCATGTCCGTCTGTATGTCCGTATGTATGAACGCGTCGATCTTAGAACCTATTAGAGCTAGAGATTTGAAATTTTGAACGTATGTCCCCTCATTGCCTGCGCAGTACGACTTTGATTTCGATAATCGATAACTTGTCGTGCTTCTAAGACTCTCTGAGGCATGGGTATTTAACCCTAGACCGTCATCTTTCGTAATTTTTTTTTCTATTATTTGTTCCAATCTCAATTTCTCTTGCATGTCTCTTGTATTATATGGGTGGACGTACACGTGCAGCGCGCTGTGATAATCCATAGTTTTATTTTATTTTTTAATTTTTTCGAATTCAAAATTTCCATGGATATCTTCTTAGGAAAAATTGATGCTTGTGTTTTTATTTTTTAATCAAATGCTCTGAAAATGAAGTTTCTTCTAAAGTTTGGTATATATCTTTTAAGAAATAAAAATAATATTTTTGTTTATGATATTCTATGTTTTAAAAAAATTTTGAACGATGGCTGTGAAAACTCAAGTTTTACCTTAGACAGTGATAAAATAATTGGGATTTCCATTAATTTCGATTAAAATAATTAATTAATTAACAACAAAATATGTTCCATTCTATACACTCTCTGTGCTCAGGATCTGGATGACGTAAGCTAACAAAAAAGGGACGATATGACAGGGTTAAGTAAACAGTATATTTGTTTTACCAGCTGTCGATAGTTTTCAGGATATGTGCGTGTGGGCGTTCCAGCCAGGAATCCCACGATAAAAGCTAGAGGTTGCTTATTAGCCCCATTAGTTTCATAATCATTGCTCGCTTTGGTTGTGGCCAGCTGGCAGAGTAGCTTTTGTTTAATAAAATTCAATTAATTTGACTGGGCTAACGTTGCCGTTGCCCAACGCAACTTTGTTCCGCGTTGAGCATAAGCAAATTTTAATTGCAAATATTTTCGAAAAATTGCGTATAACCGAAGTCAACAACAACACAGTTGCAAAATATGTGGCAGCGGCACAAACTATTTGGTGAACAGCACTTGGTACTTAGCACATTTAAGAGCCTCACGTTTGACGTGCCCAACAAGAGAACCGCAAGAAATAATCAAGAAGAAGCAGCAGAAATGCCAAGACGTGGGCAACAATATTGCCGGGCAAGCTTCTTATTGCCCAAACATACGGTAATTTCTCACCTATTTATGGGCGTAATAAACGTTTATGATGATGCCTTGGTCCCCCGTGCTTACCGTATACCGCATGGCCAACCGCCAGTTGTTACCTGTTACCTGCTCTATACGCTGCCCTGCACTGACAGCTAGACAGAACCGGGCCAATGTTAGATTACGCATGTGTCCGTGTGTGTAAAGGTAACTACAATGTTGGCAACACACTAACTTTAAACATTACAGCACACATGCTTAAAATGAGGACTACCTATGCAACACAGCTCAAACATTGTTCGGTTTCTCGGGTGCCCAATGATATAAGGTCAATGCTGGAAACTCGTGTTCATATGTAGTTTGGCAACTTTCCACTTGAACTTTGGCCGTTGACTGTTTGTCATAAACTAACAAATATGAGTACGAGCAAACTTCCCTTCAAACGTCCATTTCAAAGTAAGCAACGGATGTGTGAAAAGCGACTACACATAATTACAAGGATATTTAATGAGCCCAACAACAACTTGCCCTCAGTGAGGGCAAATATATATATGAATATATATATAATATATATAATAATATATATATATATATGAAAATATTTACATGTGTATATTATGTGGAGTATTCAAAGTGCAATAACTGTTTTTACTTTTCAGTATTATTGAGCAAACAAAATCAGGCCACTTTGGAAATCGCTATGAAATGAATAATTTGTTCTTCGAGTAAAAACAATGTGCTAAGCTCCTATTGAATACATTTCACAAAAATCACATTGCAAGCTATGTCTGAACTAATTGAACGCAGGCAAAGAATTGTTTGCATTTTAATTGAATTTATAGCGTTTTGTAATGCACATGTTAAAAATACAAATATATTTATCTATGAGCTTGGACACATAATTAATCAAAATAATACCAAAAAAAATTCAATTACACAAATTGGAATTCAATTGCATCAAATTAATAAAATTCAATTAATGCAAATCGAATTATATTGAAATCGAATCCATAACAATGCCTCAACAATGCTGTGCATTTAAAACCGACTCGCTTACAGCATAGCAACAGTTCTCAAATAACAACATCAAAATTTGTCTAACCGCTATTTAATAAACATTTGGCTTTCTGTCGGTCGACAGCAACAATAGCAATGCTAACAAGAGCAATCAGTAAGGATCATGATTTCTGACCAGTGCATGTACGACCCAGACAAACGTTAAGTAATTAAAATTCATTGTTTTCCAAAAGGTTATAGGGCAGACACATCAAATCACAACAATCAAATGGCATATTAACTTACTTAAATAAGCACAGGCAGTGGCCAGGATATGCAGGACAGTCGTCGCTGTGTAGGCAACAGCCGTTATTGTTCTGAACTATGTTTGGCCAGAGCTTGTTGGCTTCTGCATTGATGGCTCGCGTATTGTCCTGCTGCACGTTCCTCTGCTCTGTCTACGCAAAACCCACAGCCGAGTGCGTAACTAATGTTTAGGCATGCCATATTTGCCCAATTGCCAAAGCAAAGTAACCTGGCAGCTATCTGATTATTTGATTTGTATTCGCTTACGACATATAACAATTAACTAATATTCAGAGTCAACTGGCCTGGCTACACAATTTTTAAAGGGCTGCTTCTTTATTATGCAACTGATGGCCGTTTATTGGAAGTTGCCACAGGCAACTTGGGCCCTAACTTAAAAGCTCGATAATCGCAGCTGCAATCAGTAAAGCATCTAATAACATAAATACTGAATGACATTCGGGAAGCTATTCATCCAGTTACAAAAATCAAGGTTGCCTGGCCTTACGGCCAAATATGAGCATAGACCCTGTAGCTTAATTTGAGTATATATGAGGTTTTGGCATATCATCATATAAAACAAGTTAGAACATCATGGTCACGTTATCGTATTTCCATTTTGGCATATACATGTATGGATTGAAAAAGATGTTTGTGCCTCATAACTATAGAAGTGTAACAATGTGGTTGTGTAAAGTCCAAATATTTAGACGTTTTTTATCGTAAGTAAAAATTAAAAACCACAATACTAAGCATACTAATGGACACTGCTAATAGTGGGACAGCCTACTCGGGTGAAATTTTCTCTGCAACCATATTATTTTTTTTAGTTGTCCCGAACAGTTTAACCTCTCTTAAGTTAAAGATTATCCCGAATTAAGAAAATACAGAGCAGGAGCTTGACTTTGATTGCACGAATAGCAATATAATCGACGTAATTGACAACAGCAATAATATAAATACTGAGCTTATGTATGTCTACATTTTCTTGTCAGGTGTACTCCAATGGAACAGCGAAAATATGTGTTGTCAATTTAAAGCAATTAAAAATGGCGATTGCTTAGCTATACGCACTATGAACTTATGGGGAAAAAAGTCCTACGGTCAGATCAGAATTTCTAAAAAGCTATAAAATATTTAATTTATAAAAACAACATTAAATATTCCCATCTTATGAAATGTTTTAACAAAACGCTTTTAAATTAATGAAACAATATTAGTTTGTTTAATACATACAAACTCTTATACAATACAATACAAATGTAAAATATTTTGGATTTTCCTTACATCCAAATTAAATATTCATGTATTTTTTAAAATCTATAAATCAGGCTACTCCCATTCCCTTGGCATTAGACACTTCCCTCAATCAATTTATTGCAATTACTATAACCTATTGCGAAACCAGAGATATATAAGCATAGCATGTCGATAAAATCGTTTATCCAAAGAGCAGTCAAAAGCTGGTTTATTTAATGAGAACCGAAAAATAATACTGAAGTAAAATAATGTGTAAAATTAATTTATCTAACGTACGAATTGTGTTATTTTCAATTGACATTCATTTTCATTGGCATTTGCTGAACCGTAAAATTAGGCGATATCCCGATTACAAACCCAAATAGGCTGGCAATAGTTTTATTTCAACACTAATTTGGTTAAAATTTTAATGATGATTTCGTGCAGCCACCATTTTGGGTCCGTTTTCTGTATGGGCTGCTGTTGATTTTCCAGCATGAAAGGCAAACAAAACCGATTTGCGAACGTGTTTGTGATTTTTGGCTAAAATTTTAATTATTCATGCAGCTGTTTTCGTTGCCCACACAATTAATCACATGTTAAGCAAATCCTTAGGCCCCATAACCACAACAGTTGCTAACTCAAAAAATACTCGTACCCGACATTTTCCCATTGCTACAACCAACTTGCAACCAACTCTTAACTGAATTTTGTGCTGCCTTAACACATAAATTGTGACAGGCAAAGGTTTCTGGGCCTGTGGTTAGCCTGAGGAGAAATGGGGCACCTACATTTATGAGCCATGTGCGACAACTGTCGAAAAAGCCAACAGGCGACGTGCCTCGCACCCAAGTCAAGTCAACGCTTGACATGTGATTGAAAACTTTGACTTTGCTGCATGTGGCAGCTCTAAAAATGGCCACAAAAAAAGAAAAAAGTATAAAAAAAAACAAAAGTGTCAGGCAGGTTGCCAGGTTGCCAGCAAACAAGTACACAAAATCACTCTGCGGTTGTGTGAGAAAACTTGTCAAAGTCTTGAGTTGTGTGTATCTTGTTTGTGTGCGTATCTACGTAAGTGTGTGTGTGCGTGCGGTTAGTTTTGATTAAAAATGCTTCTGTTTTATGAGAAATTCCAACTCAAAATATTAAGTCCCGTAAACACAAAATGAATCAACCAAAAATTTGCAATTTCGCACCAGTTTCAGATAAAGGAACTAAATTGCAGTCTGGATAATTAGGCGTAGACCATCAGAAAGAATCTTTTCTCTGAGTGCAATATTGGACAAATATGTGAAATTAAAAATCTATTGCTTTTGGACTCAAATTTAAATAATTTTTGCTTGGATTGGACATATAAAGACCTTGCTTTACAGCGAACTTCACACAAATAATTATGTGTGCGTGTTTTGAATTTTTAACTAAAATATTTTGCTTTAACTTTATTTGATTAAATGTATTATTATTTCTTCGGGAGTTCATCTATTGAAGCATCTTTGATTGTTGTGCCGAGAATTGAAAATAATTTCCCAATAACGGTTCTCACTGCTTGCATATGCTTTAGACAATATAAAGCCACAATGTTCGTTCAGATATATTTTTTCCAAACCTATTTTTTTTTTTATATGGATTATATAATTTTTTTCTTACAAGGTTACAAGAATTAATAATTTTTTATTATTTAAGATTTCATTAATTATGAATTACTCTTTAATTTGAAAACTTTAAAAATTATATTCATTTTGTGTGCCCTACGAAATTAAACAATAAATGGCAATTAATGCTCTGCCATAAATCTGTCTGACAATTTGTCTGAATTGTATGCTCGTGGATGTTTTAAACAAAAGAGCTGTAAAATAAATTCAGGAATTAATGTTGGGTAGCATAAAAGCGACTTAAGCGACTTTAATCAAGTTGATTAAAGTAAACAAAAGAAGATACTGATGCGTGCATATTAAAAAAAAATGATTACAACCAAAATTATGTAATTACACTGAATGCGACATTTAACTGCAATGTTTATCGAGGCGCAATTACAATGACAACGATGTGTCCAACAGAAACAATAACAACAACAGCAACAGCAGCAACAACAACATCAAAATGAGCGACGACATTGGCTGGGCAAGCGATTCGCATTAATGCGTATAAATATGAAATCATGCGTTAAGATCAACAATTCAACAATTAAAACTTAATTGCATTAACATGAAATGTGCATCATCAACAGCGGATCCCAACGAACGAGCACAAAACATTGACCGTTGGCATTCTCTCATTTATAGTATCTCGACTCCAGTCGTGTCCCGCCCGTTGCGGTCCAGTTCAGTTCGGGGCAATCACTTGCAAAAAATTATGCGATAAGCCCGCGGCCAGACGCTCGAAAAGAAATTTTCAATTATGCAGCAAATGGAATAAATTGCGAGTCCATCTATGAATCTGATGTTGTCGGGTGGTCCGCGGTTGGCGGTTCACCCTGTCATAAAGGGTGCCATGGATAGGTGGCCCAACACCTTTAGCAGCGCTGCTCTATTAGTTTAATTTATATAAAATTGTTTTGTGCGGCATTAAAGCCATAAAAAAGTTTGGCTCAAAAGGTAACACACACTCGGGCATATATTAAAAGGGATCAGGGATATAACACATACGCCCACATACACACACACACACTCACATCCGCATACACACACTTGCTGCTCACATGGAGTGTGCGCTATAAAATTGTGAGGTTATACTCGTAAAACCAACCCACGCCGACATCCCACCCGCAGCCAAAGGTAAGTTAAGAAAAGCAGCACAGCACGGCGCAGCTGGCGCCGCTGTCGCTTGCGGCGTCGCCAACCTCAAAATGCTTAAATGGCTTTTTTGTTACACGTAGCAAAATACTTTGTTGTCTCTGTCTGTGTGTGTGTGTTTGTTTGTGAGGGGGCGAGTACCCTACTGCGTTACGTTTGGCATTGGCGTGCTGGTGTGAATTTATATTACAAACTATTACTGTCAAAAAACACGTTTACATAGCGCAAATACACACACACACACACACACTCAGCTAGGCATACACACACACCCATACACACCCACACCGCCTTGCATGGCAGACAATCGTGCACACCGCCAAGGCCCCCTGGGACAGTCTCGAACCGAATACCTCAACTCTAGACCGCCGGCAGTGTGTGCCTCGGGTTTGCTGTACTTGTAGAAGGTTGGAGCATCTCGGCGGTAAAAATGTGACATGCAACTAGTGTGATAGAATAACGAATACCCAGTGTTGATGAGGGTTAAACTGTTATTGTTGTTTTTCCAAAGTATATAACAAACATGGTTTTGCCAATATAAACACTTTTCAAAAATATATTTATGCATATATTTTTATTATATTTTTTATATTTTTAATATATATTTCCAGATTTATTGAAATAAAGTTCAATACTTTCAATTTATTATATTTCAATTTTTTTCTTCGTCATTTAATAAAATGTAACTTATAGTTTCTTCTACCTGACATACCTTTAAAAACCCATTACATTATTGCTGGGTATAAAAATTGCTTTGCTGACACAGTTTGTGGCAATGGCTCTGAGCTTTGGCATTAGGCAACATGGACGTGCCTGCTACAAGGTGTTAACGGGCGGCCTTATGGACTTGTCCATAAGCTCCAGTCTAAGACTGTTTGTCACTCACACTGCCGAACTTCCAACACTCTTCTTTTCACTCTTCCTTCCCGGCCCGTTCATCGAGCGCTCTCTCAGACGTCGCATCAGCATTAGTTTTAATGCGTCTTCTCGCTAGGGGCAACAAACTGCGCAGCAGATGCACACGCTGCGCCCCTCTTTAAGGCTACTCCACTGCCACGCCCATGCCCAGTTTGGTGGGCTGTAATAATTTACATAAATTTCATTAGCACAGCCGGCAATCTGCAATGCCTTCAGCTACAGCATTCCATTCATTGTTACATATGTGTGCGTGTATGTGTGCTTGCGTGTGTGTGAATATAAAATTCATTTAATTTGCAAGTTGTTTAATTTATTGCATGTTTACAATTTGCAATTTGTACAATTCGATTTAAAACAAAACAAACCAAAAAAATAAAAAATAAAATAAATACAGACGCACGACAAAGTTGCCAAATGAAATTAAATGAGAAACAGAACTCAGTCTGGCCAAAAAACATGGCAGGCTCAACTGTATCTTGTTATTGTTGTTACAGTTTTCGTTGTTGTTGTTGCTGTTGCTGTTGCTGTTGTATTGCGTGTCAGCGCTCAACGCTTTCACTTAACTGTCTGTGTCATTTGGGGTCACGCCCCCATTTTACCCATTTCGCATTGGCCATGCCTCCTTGCCCCTTGACTCTCCGCTGCCTTTCACTTTGCCTATGCCTCTGCCTGCGGCTTGTCTGCCAAACAGACTAGTTGCCCCTATACCCTAACCCGCTGGCCTTATCACAGCCTTCGTTCATACACTTTAACTAGTTTGTCTGTTTGCTCGGCTTGTTTGTCTCAGGGCCCTCACTGACCCCGCTGAGCTGCCTACCACACTTCTAGACGACGCTGTCGTGCCTGTCCCTTGTCGCATGCAATTTTTGTGCACGTCCTCTTTTATGGTAGCATGCAAATGTATTTACCTCATATTTAATTAAATTGCCAACACAACTCAACTTTCAATGCTTTATTTGCAGAGTTAAGTATTTGTGTGCGCATTTGGTGCGTTGGGCACGCTACAAAAAAACAAAAAACGTCTGTAAACAATTTTTTGCTTGTGCCCGAAAATTTAATATAGCACTCGCAAATGATTGGGTAAATTATTAACAAAAAATATTTTACAAAAAATTCAGATCACATGGCTCGGATTATAAATTGTCACAATTATAAATTGTGAACAATATGTATTTTTTTATTAAAAAATGATAAAAATTAAATGTTTTATACATCAGGCTTTATCTGTCTATTAATTCCCTAACCAGTCAAACAGTTCTGATCTTAATATTTTTTCAATTAATTTCACTACTTTTTCTGGCTTTTAGTATGTTCTTTCTAATTTATAAAATAAAATAAAAGGCTAAAAGGGAACAAATAATATAGAAAAAATTCCAATTAGCTCTCTGCTAATGCCTTACCTTAAAGCAACTGTAGCTCATATCTGGTTTCCTTAAGGCCGAATTATTTAAAACTGGCATTTAACCTTTACTCAGCCTTTTGGTTTATTTTGTGAATGTCCCAATTGTTTGAATATCTGTTGTTATTTTCAATCGTCGTAAATTAAATGTTTTACTTAGTGTGCGTCTTAGCCAAAAAAAGAAGAAAACAAAAGGGTGAGGTCAAGAAAATAATAGGCGTGTTGGAGAATGAGCGTTCAGTTTCGTACAAGCAAGAGTGACATATTGAAAAATGCAATGCACATTTTTTTGGTGCCGCCGCAAACTTGGCAAATAAGCCAAGAATTTCTATCTCATCGTAATTTGGCTAATTTAACGGCACATTCAGCACACAAATAGCTGCCAATCATGACCCGTCCACCTCCCCTCATTGCTACGAGAGCTCTCTTAATTTATCCCTGACCCGGAGTTGCTTTTGTTGCTTTATGCAGCATGAACTTTGGCCCCAACAACAATTTATGTGCACGTATACGTAATTTATTTATTAACCCCTTGAACGCCGAGTCTATGGCAATGTTCGAGAGGAGTTGGATCAGGGGTGTGTGGAGTGTGCCAGACATGACAGAGACCCGAAAAATATTATTCTGCCTGCCGCAGCATCTTGGCAAATTTACACGAATGAAATAAATTTAAATTAGTTTTAACACATTAAGCGTAAAAAGGCAGGCCCCAAAAGTCAGAAATCGGCAGATGTTGTTGTACTATTCATTGTTCTCTATCTCTATCGCACACATATAAGTGTGTGTAGGTATGGGTGGGCGGGACGCTGTAAAACAGTTGAAACATACGCAAACATAAACTTTAATGAATTTTACCAAAATCCAAACTCACACGCATGGCCTACATACACCATCAAGTGTTCGTGTGTGTATGTGTGTGCGTGTGAATATATTTGTATAGCTTTTGTTGCGCTCACGCGGCGCATATGAAGTTATTTTGCTAACCTTTCGGCACCATTTGGCTGCCATTGAGCTACCAAATATTTGCAGGAAGCGCAGAAAAAAGTGTTCGCTTTTAGTTGTTGCCACCAAAAACATTTTAGTTCGGCGAGAAAATTAAACGTACACATACCAACACACACACACACGCACATACAAACACACACACAGGCTAGACAGTTATATTTTTGGGTTGCCGTTGAGCAACTTTTTGGCACTTCGCTGCCGGCGGCGACGTCCTCGTTGCCGGGCCTCTTCAAGCTTGTAAGCCGCAGCGGTAACTTTCCGCAAGGGGCGTGGCCGTTAAAAGAGTGTGTTGGTTGGTTGGTGGGGGAGGGGCTGCTTGGGTAACGCCCTCACATTACGCATAAATTTTGCACTTTACAAATTTGCCACGCACACGTTTGCGGCATTTTGTGTTACATTTGCACAACGTATGTGTGTGTGTGTGTGTATGTGTAGCTTGGACTAAGGAAGTAGTAGTGGAGGAAGAGGTGTTGCTGGCAGGGGGAAAATATACATATGTAAAACGTGCGCCATTTGTCAGAATACAAACGTACAAGTTGACAGCGCGCATACTTAGTTGTAGTTAGTGTGTCTGTGTGTGTGTGTATCCGAGTCTTAAAAACTTGTTATAAAAGCTAAGCGCATGGGTGGAATAATTATATATTAATTTAAACTATTGCTGACTAGACGACTACGAGAAATGCGTTTGTGGCTCTTAACCTTTACCTAACCCATATACATAAAATACTTTTTACATTAATATAACATATAGTAAATAAATTTAGCCACATATAAATGAACTTTAGAATTGTATGTTACATCTTAGAAAATATAAATAGAATAATTATCGAGTCCAGAATCGCGCAATTTGATAGCCTGGCTCTATTACAGTAACTATATGTACTATAGCTCTTTGGCATGAGCTATCATATGCAGTAAAACTATAATCTCCGTCTTCAAGGCTCTCATTTCTTTAGTGTTAAAAGTGTTTATTGCGAGATGAGAGACGGGCGAAATGCGAAATCGATTTGAATGATCCCAATTTCCTTGCCTTACTCAATGTTAATTTTGGAATGTCGAAATAACAAAAGAAAAACATATAAGCAATCTATAAATGATATAGATTATTTATGCATACCGGCCTGAAATCGAGGTGCACGCCAATTTAGCCTTTGGTATTAAAAGCGAATTTGTAAAATATATGACAAGCAAAAAGAAAAAGGATTTTATAAAAGCTTCTAAGATTAATTGTGTGGGTGTGTAATTTGTTAAGTAAGATTAAAAAAAAAAGAAAATCTTGCAGGCATCCTCCCTCTCTTACAGCTACTAAAAGTCTATGTGAATCTAAGTTAAGTTTAATATTTATTTTATTATATATAATTTCCATTTGTAAAGTGTATACTTATGTGATTTTCCTGTGCCTTTAGGAGTTTGATTATATTTTGGTGAAACTTTGACCAAGCATTCCTTTGCACGCGTCCTGTTCCTAGCCTCGACCCAATTTTATACATAGTATATGCAAATTACTAAGAACGGTTAGCTGAACCTATTTTAAACAAGCACAAGTTACCCTTAATAAACCCTTCAAACTGCGCACTTGTTAACAACTCTTACACACTTTCCTGTCTGTTTGACAACCTACTCGCATCTAGAAATAAGACAGACACACACACACATACACGTCTCACCTCAGTTTTAGTGTTTTGGGGGCGCAGTTAAAATTTTGGCCTAATGCCCGTAAACAAATTAGAATCCGGGCACCCCAATACGGCGTATGCGTAATGCGTGGTGTTGCCCCTTGTTGTCGGTTGTTGCTGCTGCTTGTAAACTTGCCGCGCTGTCAAAATGTCAAATTTCGTATGGGTGCCAGGGGCTGGCGCTGACACCGACGCGCACGAGGAGCTAAAAAATTAAGCGAAAGTGTAATTGGGCGTCGCTGGGTTAATAGAGGTTGGAACGCGTTTTTCAACGCCCGCCACTTAGTTTTAATTAGTGGGTTAGCTGGCGAAACCTAGGCGCCCAAGCCGCCACCCTCCCCCAGCACGACCCCGCCCACAAAGATATGACGAAAATTGGTAACGCGCCATGATTACACAAGTTAAAGCAGCGCACGCTGATTGGATTTTTGGGGGGCGACACGTGGGGGCATGAGCCGTGGCAGTGCCATCATCCATAAATAATAAGTGCAAGTCCGCAACGCGGCGCCAAAAGTAATCAATTGCCCAATAACCCCGAAATGCAATTGCACAATTAATTTATTATTAGCTGCGATTGTGCTAGAGGGAGCGACCCGTACCAGACAACCGACAACCCCACGGCCCGCTCGCCATTCGGTCTGGCTCTATGGTGAATTATTGGGCTTTGGCATTCGGCCCGTTGCATTTTAGCGCTGCAACCTAATTGGCAAAAATCCTGCAGCATTTCGAGGCTTACAAGGGTGCAGCGGCTCTTCATCAATTTTTGGGTGCATTGAACTATTTATTGATAGATACAACGTTTAAGTCTGCTCATTGCGGAAACATTTTCGGCATTTCATGTATTTTCAAATACATTGTCTTTCTATATATAGTTTTGCTTAAGTTTTGAAAAAAATTGTCGATTAGGAAGGATATCGTTTCGCTTGGATAATGCTACTTGAAATCATCTAATATACTATTATGGAAACTCAAATGGTAGCTTTTATTTTAAAATAATTGTTAATTCATTAATTCTTGCTTGGCAACAATATTATAGTTTAACCCACTCGACTACCTTGAAGTTGAAGCTAAGATGCCCCACTATGCCTGCATGCAAAGCATCTCAGAGTCAGGCATCTTTCACCAGTACGCTTTTAATGCTATTTTGTTTTTTTTTTGCTCTTGTGACTAGTTTTTGCACAATATGTATAGTATTCATAACATGGTGCCATAAAAAGCAAACTCTAATAATGCAATCGCAAAGCTTTTAGTTTTATATGCTCATAGTGCAAACTTGGATGCTCAGCAAAAAAGTTTAAATATTTTGGCACTTCGTTGTGACTTTGAATCCGAGCTGTATAAATTGGCAGTCGCTTCAAAATTTCATTAACTTCTCTTTGAACACTTGCGAGCTGGCGCTTTTACTCCCCGCCTACCTACCCCCTGCCTTTTACAATTCTAATGAAAGATTTGAAATACACATATTTACAGTTCTTTTGCATTACTTTTTTTCGTTACCTAGTTACTAAGCACTTTCCAACAGGCAACCAATTTGGGTCTGCTCAGTAATATCCCCGATATACACTTGTAATTGTGCGTTTCATACAAATTATAAATATAAATATGTATACGTACATGCAGTATGTGGCAGATAGATTGTATATTAAGGATGCAAGGAATCACAGCGACGCAGCAGGAGACTGCCGACCGCAGACCGGCAGCAAATGGCAGCTATTACTTACCAGCGGCAGATACGCCTTCCAGCGCACACGCCCACGCCCCTGCTCACGCCCACGCAGACAACAGGCATTTAAATTGTCATGGCAGACAGCGGGTACAAGGATATAAGCGCAAGGACAACGGCAAACAGCAAAGGTTTTCGCTAAACGGCGCCAGACAGTGCGAAGAAAAGGAGTCCCTGTGGCGGAGGCTTTTGTGCCCTTTTTCATTTGCCTTTGCCGGGCATAAAAAATATAACAGCCACCATAACTGCAACAACAACAAACACGTATTTACACCTTGTTGCTGCCACGTTGCCATATGCTTAATGAGCGGCCCGGATGCGGCAAGGAAGACGCTGCGTGTGCAGTGCGGGGGCATACAATTTTTTGTTGTTGAATTAACACGTTGCCAACTGTTGCTAGTTATTGTCTGGTGGGCCTGTCACAGGAAGTTGTCAACTCGTGGCTGTCGCATAAATTCAATTAGCAAACTGTCCTCAAGTTGCCACACGGCTACAGCCACAGCCACAGAAAGGCAATAGGAGCTGCCAGCGCTGACCCTTGACAGTGGCCCAGACATAGGCCTTGGCTACGTGGCCACATGTATTGGTATTTGTATTTTGTTAGCCTTTTCGACTCACAATCAGCGCACTGAAGCGCACATCCTGTCAGCCCGAATGATTGTCTAGATCTCGCAGCAATAACATACAAGCTGGCTCCATAGCATGGTGGGGACCATGTACATGTATATAACTCTTGATTTAAACAGAAACTGAAATGCACACAAATGGAATTCGAGTTTGAGCGACTGTACAGCGTGTTTCTTTTATTATGTCAGCTTATTTATATGCGATATACATACCCTAGCGGTGCGATAACTAAGGGCGTTATAGAATACAAATTGTATGTTGTGGAACTAGAGACTTTAGAGACTTTATACCCGTACGTTTTGGTAAAGCCGATAAAAATGTTCCCCACCCACACCATGAGACAATGTAATACAGCTCTCGTTGCACATAAAAAACGTATCTACTTATTTAAATAACAAAAAAAAATACAATTTTCTATATTGGTGCAGTTCGGTTGTTTGCACTCCAAAATACCAAATAGTGCAAAGAAAATAAAGGAAAAATTTTAATTCTTACTACCACAATTGCTGCTGAACTTAAACCTGCGACCTATCGCTTGTTAGTCCGACGATCAGATACCTAAGCCTCACAGGCATATAACTTTACAAAAGCACACATATATTCCGGCGTTGTTGTTGATGCTGTTCACAATAACTTTGACCATTTTCAGCTCGAATTTTCCAAAACCCCGTCTTAGTATTAACATTTAAACCAAAAGGATACCTCAATATGAATTTCATCTTCTGAGCGATTACGGCTTAAGCGGATTGGTCATCGTTCAGTCAATCTGTCAGGACAAACTTTTTTTATGTTATAGATATAAATATCAAATATAGAACTATTTAAAAGATCTTGTCGATACCCACTCGACCTACCTTTTAAGCCGCCAAAAGAGTGGTGAGACCGTTTAAAATACCATTGCCAACACACACAAAAACCACATGCAAATATCTACACCACATATGTAATAGATCGTCAATAAAAATATAAACTTCAAAAAAAATAAATAAAAAATATTTTCTTATCAATTTTTAACTTATTTACAGGGCATTTAATAGTCGCAACCTTTTCTTTTTTCATTTTCCTATTTTCCTTTTTGTTTTATTCTTATTTTGTGCAAGTCAATTTCAGTTTAGTTTGAAATGATTATGATTTGATGCGTGGCATTGCAAGCTAATGGACTCTCCCAGCTCTCCAAATTTTGTTTCTCTATATTGCTCTGGGATATGTTGTTGTTGCTGTTGTTGCTCTTAGCGCGACAACATCTTTCGATTAGCACCTGCAATTCGCTGCAGGCCACCACTAAAATGTGTCACTAACTGCCCAACATGCAAAACGCAATCCCAAACATTAAACAGACCACCAACAATCAGGCAACTAAACTCGACACAGTTACCCCAATAGTTCGTCTGGATTGGCATGCTAGGCTTATGAATATTCTTCTTTTTCGTTCTGGATGTAAATGTTGCTGAAAAAACTCCCAATAACATTTTGCATACATTTTAGTACGTTTCACACAGTCTACTTTACTATAAAACTTAATTTAATATAAACAATAAACGAATATACAATGGATGTTGTAATTCTTGTATTATATAGATATATTTGAATTGATAAGCGTTCAATGCTGGTGGAGATAGCACAGGATTAATTATAGCTAGAAAATATAGCCTTAGCTAAAATCTACGCATTTTAAATCTTATAAGTCCGCCTGCTCTGCATGATTGTTTAGCTCTAACAACAGAATATCGCCACCCTTTGTTTATTTCATTTAAGATTTGACCTTTTAGCTGGATGATTGTAGATATTTTGGAGCCGAAATTGATTGGGACTCCAGCTCTTTTTAATTGCCTTAACAGCTGAGACCCTTTGATAACTTTAAAACAGCTCGGAACCCACAGACTGTAACCATATACATATTTAAATAGAATGTTTTGTCTTAGTTAGAGTATTTCAAGTACTTCTATGCCTTTTATTCTTTTGCTCCCATTTACGAGTGTAATACATTTGTTAAGCGCGCATAAGAAACTGCAACTTGCAGCTTGGAACTCTTGGAGCTTTTCGCAGTTATGGCACAGTCGAGTACTTGGCTAGCGTGGCTTGCGGTGCTGCTGTTGGTGGCCTTGCCTTGGAGTACGACTACTTTGCTGTAATTGCCAACATTGTTGTTGTTTCTGTTGTTTTTGCTGCTGCTGCTGCTGCTGTTCTACACTTGTCGTTCAGTCGTTGCAGCCACCCGCAACCCGCTGCTGAGCCACTAAAAACAACCGCAACACAAAACTATTTTGTTCACGCAATGTGAAAATGTTTTTGCTGTTGCTGGCGCTCTTGGCGCTGGCATTTGGCGTTACGTATACGCAACGTATGCCGGCGAGCAATTTGCATTTGTATGCACATTGTTGTTACAAGGGCTGGAGTTGGCTGTGCGGAGCTCGATTGTGCAGCTTTCATTTGGTCTCGTGTAATTGCTTTAAACGTCATTATTTCTGGCTCTGGCTTGTGTTATTGTTATTGTTGTCGCCCACTGTTGTTCTGCAGTTTGTTGTGTTGGGCAAGTTTATTAAATTTTGAATATCATCAGTGCCTTGGGCTCTGATTTTCAAATCGAAATTCTATTGAATTTGTACTGCCTCGAAATTTGTCGTAATTGCTAAAAAGGATGTACGATCCGTGGCACGAATATGGCATTTTCCGTAAGCCGAAAACTCACAAGCATCCCAAATTCAGAAAGCTTAAGAAACGCATTGCACAACATCAGCGCAAATATAAGGAATGTCTGGAGGAAAATTCGCTGATAAAGGAGCGCATTAATATTAAGAAAATGATGATTGAAGAACTGGAAAAACATTTGAAGAGTGGTAAAGGAAGACGCCTGAAATATTACGCGAAAAGAAAAGTGACTGCCAAGGAATTAAAAATTCATTTTAGCGATGAAACTAAGTAGCAAAAAAAGCAGTAACTGGCACTTATAGGGATAATGCCATGTCTGTGTGGACTTGCCGGGCATTACATTATCTTATAAGTGCACACGCAGCTTAAAGTTACTTGAATAAATCTAGAGTCAATAAATATAATATAGAACTGTTATGCCCAGTCGCCCACTTTATCCTTTTTTACTCGCCTTGCCATAAAAATCAGAGCAGCATTTCCTGCTCGACTCCGGCCCTGGCCCCAACAACAAATCGCATCTACTTAAACCCAACAAAATAAAAGTTTCCCGGCATTAATAAATATTTACAGGCACATCGCGTTCTCATTGCTGCGCTGCGGGGCGTGGCTGGCAATGAAATCAAATCAAATATGCACGCTTACGCTTTTTTTTATACATATCTATATATATACATACAAATATATATATATTTATATATATAAATATAGCAGCTACGCGAGTGTCCCACTGTTCCCCTATGCCACTGTCCATTTGGCGTGCTCACAAGAATTTAAATCATGTGCTCTCTGAGCTGACTTACATGCTACTTACAAGCCAAAGCGCCTATATGTACGCCCATAAAAGGGGCGGTCGAGGGAGTGCGGCAGCCAAAAAATGAAATGGAATGGTCTCTGGTGGGCAGTTTCGGACGCAGGCTAGCATGGAATAGATAGATAGCCCTTGTCTGCTGCTGCAACAACAACAAAGTTATTATTCGGACTGTTCTTCGTTTTTATGCACACGGAATTTTTATGAGTTAATTTAATTTATAGTTTTATTATTATGTTCAGCACATAATACGACTGGCGCCCCGTGACTTGAGACATACGAAAATCGGCTCCACTTGCAGCAGAGTCTTTGACCTTTTGCTTATGCGAATCTTGAGCCTGAATTTGCCCAGTTTAAGCCTGACTGTATGGCCCGCAGCAATTGCATTAAGTTGGCCTGTTCTACTGCAGCGCTCAAGTTCTGCCAACTTGTAAACAACTGGAAATGACGCATAAATTTAATTTAAACAGTTCGCGAGTGAAAGAAAACAGGAGAGTAGACAACCCGGGATAAGTGAAAAGTATGCTATGATTTTCCCACTGTTGATTTATACGCTAATAAAAGCAATTTCACTGAATGCCAAACGAAAGCAACTTCCCAGCGGCACCGACAGAGGACAACATGCGCGTGAGTGGAAGCTGGGGCGTGGCAGTTCGAGCTAAGGGCCAGCTTCTGCCTTTGACATAGTAGACAATCGGTTCGAGTGTTGTTCTTGCTGTTGTTGTTGCTGGCTGTCAGGATGAGCAGACACGCAGTTGAGCAGCGGACATTTGAGCTGTGCTAAAGCGGCCACTTGAACTTTTATTTACGCAGCAAATTTAATTATTTACTTTGGGATTTGCCCTCTGACGGGCGTTGGATTGGACTTGAACTCCGATTTTGGTTTTTGGGTAATGACCGAACGATGTTTAATTTTGTTTTTGGCTTTTAAAGCTGCTAGCCTGAGCTTCAACTTGTGACAGCTTAATTTTCCTAAAAATATTTAAACAATAAACAATTTAACATTTTAAAATTCATATATGATTCAAACTCAAAAAAAATTCAATAAAAAAGTTAATATCATTTAAATATTTATCTGATGTAATGCAGTCTAACGCATAAATCATGTTAATATTTTGGGCTTTTGATTTCTATTTACAATTAAATCATTTCACCTGCTTTCTGCATTATTCATTTGCTTTTTTATGCATAAGCTTAGTGATTGCAAAGCATTTAAATAATTAACATTCGACAATTTGTTCCAATAAACACGCCAAAAATGTTACTCACAATATCTAACAACACTTGCATAGAAATTTATCTACGCTTATGCATACCCAATACCAAAACATTCCATCTGCTAATTCAAAATGTTTTATAACTGAATTGGACTGCGCTTTAAGCCGCGTAAAACAACGGCAACAAAAACTTCAAATAACATGCAGAACAGCAAAAAAATCAACTACGGCCAAACAATGGAAAAACGAGAGTCCAGCTCGTTAATATTTTACCTGATACATACATACACACCCACACACAGTCAGACAGACACCAACATGTGCACACATGCCTTTGGGTATTAAGCTTTAATGAAGCAATAAATTTAAAATACGCACTTTTTTATGTCCAAGAATACATCAAATAAATAAGCACATGTAAAATGCTGGCGAATAAAAGTGTTTCCGGAAGATACCCTGTAGTAGTCGTACACTGGTAAACTACTTAAAAATAATAATTTTAATTTTTAAACTTTTGCGTACGGACATCATTTTCCACACCTGTCGTCTTCATATTGAGAGACGGAGAGACTGATATAGATAGCCAATTAAAATCGCTTGCTGATGAGCTGTGTATATACTTAAATCTCCTTGCATATGCTTTTTGTGCAACTTTAATTAAAGTGTTTTTTAAAATACATTTTAATGAGGTACAGGAGAGGAATTCTTAAAAGATTTGTCGACTTAAAAACCAATACTGCAAGCCCGGCTTAAGCCGAACCCGTTCCAACTCGCAATAATATTTTTATATCCTGAACCCATTAAAAATGGGTAATAAGGGTATAATATATTTGTGCAAAAGTATGTAACAGGCAGAAGGAAGCATCTCCGATCTCATAAAGTGTATATATTCTTGATCAGCATCAACAGCCAAGTCGATCTAGCCATGTCCCTCTGTCGGTCCGTTCGTCCATAAATATGAACGCAAGGATATTATAACCTTTAAGAGCTAGAGACTTAAATTTTGACCGTAGTTCCTCCTAGTGCTCGCGCAGTACGAGTTAGTTTCCGAAATTGTATAACTTGCCCCGTTTCCAAGTAATCGATCACAATCGATATCGAAATCGTGCTTTTCGAGCAAATCTCTAGGTGTTAACAGCTAGAGCCACCAAACATGACATGTAGATTCTAGAATAGTATATGTATATATATCAAGCATCTTTCATTTTATAGCTATCGCCACCACCCCACTACAATTTGTATTGCCCACCAGTTTAAGGTACAATTTCAATGAAATTTTTATTTTGAGAATTTACGAATATTCTATAGTTCAATAAGACCTACTGCTGAAAATTTCATCAAGATCGGTTAAGAAACACAAAAGTTATTAAAGAAAATGTGGCCACGAGTTTGGGGCAGCTAGCGCAAGGCGTAAGAATTTCTTTAAACATGTATACACACACATTCTTACGCGTTTTTTTTAATTCTATCAACAGTATGGCAATTGCGATTGTATTGTTTTCTGTGCTGCTATTTTATTCTTTTTTTTTCTCAGTAAGACTCAATTATTGGTATGGCTGTTGAGTAGAGGCATTAGCAAAAAGGGTGGTCTGTTAAAAGTTCGAGGCCTATGGACGAACAAGGTTTTTTTTCAAATTTATTTTAATTACGTGTAGGTAGAAGAGGGTTCAGGGTACTCCCAATGAAATAAACTGAATATTTAACCGCAGTAACATCATGAAAAGTAACTGAGCTTAAACCCAAACCGGGATTTTTCACATTTAAAAATTAATTTTCTATTCTTTTCTGTTAAGGCTGAGAACGACATTTAGTAATATATTTCAGTTGGAACCAAAACCTAGGTTTAGATAGAATGATAGATAGCTTTGTAAAAACAGGTTCACGAACCGAACCTTAATGCGTTGGTTCAAACCGCAATCTTTTTTTTTTTTATTTGAGTTTGCAGTCTTTTGAAAAAACGAAAATTTTATAAATGACGCCAAACGTAATTAATTATGTATACATAGGAATACAAGATAGATAAATGCTTTTGTTTAATTACAAATGGAACAAATTGCTACGTGTATATATATAAGCCTAATATAGTATTCCCCAGAGATTATTACCATCATTCGAGAACATCTTATACCAAACATGGCCGACGTCATATCTGAAGGGTATATAAGTCCAGCCCCTCACTTGCTTCTTTTTTCTTTCGGTACCTATTTGGCTTTTTGTCCGTCTGTCTCGCCGTGCCTAACCCATCTGCACATATTCTCACACAAACACACACACACAGACACACTTGTTTCGCCTGTTCGTTTGTATAAATACATAAACCTTTTTAAGCTGCCAAGTGATATGTCAAAATTGATATCCGAATCATTTAAAATGCATGCAAATATGGCGCATCGACAACAAAAAGCAGCAACAACGTCAACCCAGAGCAGCCAGGCTGAATCAAAAAAGCGGGCAGCGAACAGGAGGCGAGTCACTCAGCCAGTCAGTTAGTGGGCAACAACCATGCAAAAAACAACAACAGCAACAACAACAACAACAACTCGTGGGAAGGAAAGTTCACAGAACATTTGCATAAATACGTTTATGTAATGTAAAATGTCAACGACAGTGTCAAGCACTCAATGTCGCCTCGCGCACACACACCACGCACACACACACACACGTACAATCATTGGAGTAGTTGTTGCTGCTGCGTGTTGCTGCCGCTGTTACAGTTGCTGCTGCCTTTGCAACTTTTGAGCGATGAAAAAAATGCATTCGATTCGGCATCGTCAGCGCTATCGTTATTTTTCTTTTTTGGTTTTTCTTATTTTTCCATTTCTGTGGTTGTTTTTCATTTTTTTTTCTTTGTTATTTCTGAAATTGCATTAAAATTCATAACACATCTGATGCATGAAACGCCTGGAAGCAGGCTTTGCAAATTTCACACTTTTTTTTTGTTTTTTGCAGCCACAGGAAGCCAGAGGAATTCACAGCGCGGGAAGCTGGTTGCGGGATCGCGCAGCCGAGCACACAATATGATGATGGATTTATTGATAATAATTTCACTTTCATGCGGTCAACTTTTTTTTATGTAGCATTTAATATGTCCTTGCAGAGAGTATTTTAATTTTGTCACACAATTTGAGGCACAAGAGTCATCTTCAACCTCAGTAAGTCTTATTATTCTCGGTCAAGGTCTATCCAACTGTTCGTCGTACTCCAATTCCCTTTAAAGTCTGCTCTGTCATATTTGCTGCAGGGGACCGGGTGAAAGTCCTAAATACCCTAGGAACTATTCATTAAAAATTGCGTCAATATATACATATATTTCTTACTTTAAGTCTTATATTAAAAAAATAAAATAAATGACACACTTAGCCCTTTCCACGTTTACTATGGAAAAAATGGCAAGGCACACCTTTAACTTGGCCGTTAAAGACCAAAGGTCGGCTATCAAAGGCATTAAAGCAGGTGTCCCACAAGGCAGCGTCCTCGGTCCGATGCTGTACACGGCGGACCTTCCAATACAAGGACAAACCAGTGCAGCCGTCAGCCCCGCGAGACTGCTGGTGGCAACTTATGCCGATGACGCCGCCTTCCTGGCTTCACACGAATCGTTTCAAGCTGCAATAAATTCTATGCAGGACTGCACTGCTGCAGGTCGAAATTTGGACACCTAACTGGAACTTCGCCATAAACTGTTCCAATTCCGCTTGCGTCACTTGCGTTTTACGCTGCGCCCAGACAGCTGCCAGGGGCTACGGTTCGATGGAGTACACCAGCTCATTCTGCTACTTAGGTGTCCACGTGGACCGAAGGCTCATATGAGGGTCCCACATCGCAGCAACGAGAGCAAAATGCTTGAGAAGGCTTCAAAAGCTCGACTACATGCTTCTACGAAGGAACTGCTACTTAAAACGATGGTAATGCTTATCTGGACATATGCTATTCAAGTTTGGGGCATGGCGTCAGCACACCAGCTGCGTCGCATAGGAGTGGTCCAAGCCAAGGCAGCACGTAAGGTTGCCGGCCTGCCATGGTACGTGACAACCGCGATCTTCTCCTAACAAAGGTCGGATATCAGTTAAACTTATTAAGCATCCGATACGCCGACAAGCTGCTGCAGCACCCAAACGAGGCCGCCAGGGTCCTGGCTGACCCAATCAGAGAGAGGTGCCTCCGAAAGCTACACCCCGGCGACCTACCTACGAGGCGAATTATTTAAATATCCCCTTCCTCATATAAGCTACTCACTTGTAACTATACATTCTTCCCTTATATACTCGCTTGGTAGAGATCGGAAGGCACCGATCGATTCCAGCGCAAAATAAAACATATTTAAAATGAGAAAAAAATAAAAAATTGAATATTACTTATATCGTATGCTAATATTCATATCGTATCTAGAAGATGTACTACCTGCCTATTAGGGTATTTAAAAATCGACAAAAATCGACAAAGATTTTTCTTTCCCTATTTTTGTCATCTCGTGTTAACCCATTTTTCCGACACTTTTTTACTCGCGTCGCCTGCAAAGTGATTTTGATGTTTTTAAAAATGGGTCTGCCAGCATTTACGTTGGAATGGAGTAGTTTTTGTGATTATTACATTGAATATGTTAATTGCATTGGGAATTGCTACTTATTCGACATATCAAGTAAATAACTTTACTTTAGGGTGACCCAAACCTTGCAACGCTGCGTTATATTTTTATTAGCTGACGTTGCCAAAGATCATGATTTGACTAGAGCTTCCGCTTAGTTTGTCTTGGCTTCAGTCTGCAGTTTTGTGCTGTGCTCCATCTGTGTTCAATTTTTGTGGGGGTAGATGATGGGGATGCACTTGGCACAGACTTTTGGGAGTTGCTTCCCAATTTTGTTGCTGTTGTCTGGATCGCTGGCTGACTCTCTGCACGCAATTTTGATGCATGACTTTCAACTTAACGCGTTGATTGTAAAATATTTAAAGCGCTGCACACACGCACAGTCACACACACCCGCTGCCACTGCCGAATGTTGCTTATGGATTATTATCAGCCACGCACGCATTTTGCAACATTCAATGGCACTAAATTTGTTGTTGTCTGCGCGTCTATTTGCAAATTTTTAGCGCAAAACTTTCGAAAACACCACGACGGAGGATAAAAAGGAGGGGCCAGGGATCTCTGCCTCATGCGGCCAAATATGTTGGCCCACTGGCCATATGCTTCGTTGGCCATTTATGAGTGATTTGCTGGCTGGTTTTGGTTATGGCTGCCGCTTTTAGCCCGCCGCTAGCCACGTCGCTCCAATTTCGCATCGCCAAACTTATTATCAAGTGCATAATTCATTGTTTCGCCCACATTATTTTCCCTGTCACAAGTTGAAAAGCTGATGCCGCGGCTGCCAGTCCCCCTGCTGTTGCTTCTGCTGCTGCAGTTGGAATCGGTGAATTGGCTGCAAGGCATATGAAATTAGTTCTGTTTGCTGACTTTAGCACAACTTTGCGATTTGTCGCAACAACTTGTCAACAGAAAGGCAGTTCAACTGCACTTTTGGTGAATATTTAATTGAATTTGTCGCTGCCAGCACAGCTGTAGAAATACACGCAGAAAAAGATCATGAAAATAAAGACTATTTCAGAGAATATAGTGTTACTTTACATTTGTTACATTGTCGATATCAACTAGATCGTGAGTATATTGCAAAACAGCCCAAGATAATATCAGCTTTTCCATTGAAAAAACAGTGAGGAACCCCTACTATGTGTCTGTCAGACAAGTGTTTTAATTTTTTCGCTACGTGTAGCTACTTACAATAATATGCTACAATTTGCTGCATGCAAAGCCTTCAAAAGTTTTGCCAGCTTCTTGACATTGCCTTGGTCTATTGAAGCACTAACATGAAGCTCTTTTTGTGGCTAGATATTAAAGCAATGGTCATGGAATCTTTTTCTCTCTCCCCCTCTCTCTCTCCCTCATTCCCACTTTCTATCTCTCCCTCTCTCCCTCTCTGCTACGCTGATAGTTGCAGCAGCTGCAGCTTTAAGCAAATTCAAACTCGATTTGCACTCAAAACTAAATGTGTTTGCTTTTCACTTCCAGGCAAAAACTATTTACAAAACGACTGCGATGGAACCTTCTCGGCAGCCAGAGGCTTTGTTAGTTATTTACATTTTGCAGGTAGTCACCTTTTGAAGGGAGCGGATGTCCCAACTTCGCGAGGCATTTGCCCCGGGCAACTATGCAATCCACTCAATTATCTACAATGTGCAGCATTTGGTGCACTTTTGAACGCTTCGGGGCATTGCCGTAGCAATAACAGAACCAGCTTCAGATCGAGCTTCAACTACTCCTCGCTTCGCATCAATCACACACACACACACAGACACAGTTAGAGACACAAATAACTTGCAGCTGATTGTTTTGAGTGCATCCTTTTGCCTTTCAGCCTCTCTTGCACCTGCATCTTGCACGCTGCTCCCAGCGAATTTCAATTGTAAACAAACTAAAAATAAGTTTGGCCCAATCGAAACTTTCGCCTTGACTGTCGCTGCCATTGTGCAGTTTTCAATTAAATCGATTAATTTCGAAGCAATAAAGTTCTTATAAATTGCAAATGCTTCGGTTTGTTCATTAGCTATATCAATCCAACTTCAGAGAAATTTCTAGCTACAATCGCCATTTTAAACGTTGCTTTTTTCTTTGTACTTTTCTTTAACCCTTCGTCAATTTGATTGATTTTTTTCGTATCCCTTAAAAACGTTCACAACTTCGTTGCCATTGCTGAAAACAATCCATACAAATTTCATCTTTTCAGTTCAAACTAATGCAATTTTTTTTAAATTTCCAATCTTTCTTTACAATCTACTTATAAGTCAATGCAATTAGTTTGCAGAATAACAGTTGGTTGATGTAATAAAAATAAATAAACTTATTTTTCAATTAAAAGATGCCTATTAGATAGCTGACATTTATTTTTTCTTGCCATAGATATATATTATAATACTTTCAGGTTTCTTTTTCGTAAAATTGCTTTTTAACTTATAATATTTTACTCATTTCTTTTGACTTTTCTAATTTGATGAATATTTTTTATTTATGTCACTGAAATTAAATAATATCCTTTCGGTACAAAATCAATACAAATAGACAATTGTTTAATAATAATCTAAATAAATAATTATATTTGTCAAAACTGAAGTGCCGTCTAAACAGTAGGAGCTGAAATTTTTAATGTAGCTTCCTTTTAATTCGAAAGTGAGAGTCTTCGAAAATTCATCACCATGAGATTGTATGGCTTAGGTGTCTGAGCGTCGGACTAACAAGCGAGAGCAGCAACTGTCAATTTTCATGTTCTTTTACTTCATTTATTTAAAAAAAGTAATCTTAATAATAATTAAAATCAGCAAATGTATGGAAAGTAAATGCGTTGGAGAGTGGTGGCAGGTTTTATATTTTTAAAGTTGACACGAATTACACAAACAATTTCGGGCGCTTGCATTATACATTTGACACCAGAAAATCCGTTCAGATAAAATTACGAAAAACGATAAATTAATGATTGTTTGAGAGGTGCGGGACGGTTGGGGCGGGAAAGCAGGCGATTGTATAGATGCGTGTTGTAAATTTTACTGGTCAAGCCAAAACGCATGCGGACAAAGTCCCATCGGAAAATGCTACTTATAATATAACATTTTCCCGTAATGTGAATAAAGTTGTTCATTCAAGTTCAGATTTGTTGCAATGGCTATCTCAAAGGTATTTCAAAAGTCGACACGGTTTATTTTTATTCGATTTATGCTCTGCTAAATTTTTTAGTTTTCTCATTATAATTTTGTATGGAAATCTTTCTTTGTTTTTCATGCAACTCTGTTTAATTAATAATAAATTCGTCCACAATGTAAATAAACAATATATAAAATGGAAAAAAAGTTACTTCTGACGTTGAAAAATTTGTGGTTCTTAATAAAAACTATAAATGCAGTTATTTTACACATTTGCAAAATATGCATTTGCACACTTTCAATAGTTGAATGCTTAATGCATTTTTTATAAAAATTTTACCAGCCAAATGAGTATTTCTCTTTTTGAATGCAAACAATTTAAATATGTGTTTTTTTCCAACATACAACATTACAAATTTGATTGATTTTTCATTATATTTGTATTGATATTCAGCCCCGTTAGCCGCAGTTGCTACATTTTCAGAGTTATTTACCATTCGCACCTTGACGTAACCAATACGTTTTTTCATTGCTTATATATCTTGCAGGCTGTGCCATAAATATTTGAAGTATTGACAGTTTTTTCTGCTGAAACCCGAAACACGCACACACACGGTCTTGTTGCTTTTGTGACATGCAAATAAATTAAATGCAATTGACATTGCAATGCATTGTTATAGGCGCTTTGTTGTTGCACGCACGTCAGTTGAATAGGGTAACAAATGACAATGTGGCAATTTGTATTAGCTAATCACACCAGGACACAGGACACGCACACGGAAGGGGACTGAGCCATAATTAAATGCCTTCATGTGCTGTACCAATACAATTAGGCGTGTTAAAATCGCACTAGACATGTGTGTGTGTGTGTGTGCGTGTGCGTGCTTGTGTATTTGTGCGAGTTACGAGCTGCGCTTTAAATGACGCACGTTGATCTCATTTTCATTGCAGCTGGTCTATGAAAGCATAACAAATGACCTACAAAGTATCGCCAGTAAATGCGCCAAATTTTTGAATTTTCCAAGCCACAAATTGGTACTTCCACATGTGGCACGAATTTGTGCCCAATTTTCTCTTGGGAAACGCCTAAATTATGGCAATTGCTTTGAGAGAATCTAGCCGGAAAATTGACAATATCAAAATCGGAAATCGGCTTTAAGCCAATAAAACCTAGTTTAAGTTGCCAAATGCACAAGAGCAAAACAGGATATTGAGCCAAAACAGTCGGTCTATAATCTTATCCACATGAAAACAGGTCCCCTCCTTTTAAATTGGTCAACAAATTTAATCAAAATCTAGCATTTGCGGAGATTGCAAAAAAAATAGCTTCTAATTAAAATGATAAGATAAAAAGCAAAGCGACCTGGCCAAAATACACACTCACATGGCTGCATACTTGAATGGTAAAAACCTTTTAGCCACGAATGTGGCCCATAGCTAAAAAAAAAAAAGAGAGAAAAATGTGTAACGCATGTGAAACCCAAAACCGGGAAAAGAAAAACCCAAAAGCCACAGAAAATCATGTAACCAAACATAATTTGGCATAAAGAAAGAAGAACGAGTTTTTGTTGTTGTTTATTGTGCATACAAACATAATCTCATATTTAAATGAAAAAGAAATTGAGTTGCTGTTTGCGTTTTTTTTTTCATCTGGTCTATGCTCGGGGCGAACTGGAACGAATTTAGATGCAAATATAGCCAAACGAAAAAAAAAATTTTGTAAAGATTAATGCTGAAAGCTGAAAGGAGAAATGTAGCAATTAGGCAAAAGTAGTGGTGTCCACGTATCTGTTGGAAAATGGCATATAATTCTGAGGCAGTCAACAATTGCGATTTTCGAATTTTTCGTAGAAAGTTAGACAAATCGATTAATCCATGACCTTAAAACATAAAATGACTGCTAAGCAATTAACGGTATTATAGAAAAGATAGGCCTATTTTTACGATAGTTTTCAAGAAACAGATTTTTTAAAGTTAAGGGTCAAGATATGATTTTAAACACAATAAAATATTTACAAAGCTGTGCCTAAAAAAATACACACAGTTATATCGATATTTTTGTTACCCAATAGGCAAGCAGTCCCCATACGCATTCTACAGAAACCAAGAAACTCAGCCATATAAATACTTTTGAGGAATTTTAAAAATATGAAGAAGTGGCTGTTAAATCCTCTCCGTCGAAATAAAAACGGCTAACAAATACGAAGAATCTACGCAAATACGCACACTTATTTTTGTCCGTGTGTTTGAGTATGCAAACAAGTATGCTACATAAAGGTCAACAAAAAATCAGCAAAATATACATGAACACATAACCCAACACATAAAGAAGAAAAGGAGAGCGCAACAAAAAATCAGTTGATACACATGTGGCCAGACGCAACGAGCAGAGTAGAGGGGTTGGCTGCGGGGGCAGCAGAAATAAAAGTAAAAACGAAAATCTTGGCACACACTACAAACTAACTTGACCCCAAACAACAAAAACAAATAGCAGGAGCAGCTTCAGCAGCAGCGGTCAACTAGCTCACAGGAGAAGGACTTTTAAGGACAGAGTTTGGAGCTGGTCAAAGCATTGCGGGGTGGGGCAGCCGTTCGTATTTTATGCGCATAGCGGCACATGTTTAAATTAACATAAAGCGAAATTGAGCCGCTGCCTAGCGTGCCTTGCGTTGACATTAGGCAGCATAAAATTCACACTCACACACACAGAAACACGCACACGAACACAGATGGAGTCCAAATTTCTGCCCAAAAGTTGAATTTTATATGTCGACAAGGGAAGTCGGTTTAGATAGGACGATTTGCCAGGCCAAAAAGGATTTTTACGCGGCCTTTTTACATATTTTTGGGTCAGGCACATAACTGTGCATGGCATAATAATGATGCTTGCCCAGTTAGAAAGTGGGTGTGGTACACATCGCAGACAGCTAGCAAAACGCAGCCGGCGCGACCACAGCACATGCGGTCAAATAAAATAAAAAATCCAAATCAAGTCGTAAGTTCAAATCAAGCTGAATTATAACGAAGCAAAAGCAAGTCAAAGGAAATCCGATTGGCAGGGCATACAACGTACAAATTCCAGGGTTGAGCCCACGTTGACTTAATAAGTACTAGTTATCTGGTTGTGACGTGATATTTTTTTGGGTAGAAAGTGACAATTTTATGAAACTCAATATATGTTTGATTTTATCTTCATATGTTATTCATATTCATTAAAAATGCATAGGCAATAAAAGTAAATTTTTTATTGAAAATAATATAAATATTAATATTTTTAAGTAATTTAAGAATATTTGCAATGAAAAATCTTTAAAAAGTGTAAATAGGAAATGTAAATTAATTTAGTATTTACTCTTTACAAATGCAACAATATCGCGGCCTAGTTAGTAAACGCAGTTACAGAAAAAAACGTCACTTTTCCAAGACAATTCACAATTCACTATTCGTTTAAATTAAATCACAAACGTATTTCTTGAAAAGTAATTTTGAGCTTACATCATTTTCAAAGAAAACTTTAAATCCAAAATTTAATATTTATTTCGTAATGTTGCATAAGAAAGCAGCCTAGAATATTTCAAATATTTTTCTAAATGTCTTTAACTTGAACACCCATTCCTGAAGATGTTGCAGACTGTAACTATCCATGTTTAAGCCGAGTATTAAATATATGTCTCTCAGAATTTATCTTTTGATTAGGCGCGCTTGAGCGGAGCACAAATTATGTGCCCGACAATTTCCTGATGCTGGGGCAAAAAGGGACAGCACATCAAATTTATGTGCCGCCCTTTTGGCCTCAATAATGAGCACAAAATTTCTGTCGATAATTCGGTTTTTCAGCATTTTCTGCTGTGTCCCCTTTTTTTTGTGGCTGCGCATCGCCGAGCAGCCCCACTCATCTGAAATTCACTTTAACTGTCTATTTATTTATAAGTATATAGCAGATATATATGTATACAATTTATCAGTAGGCGCTGCAAAAAAATGAAATGCCTGCTCATTGGATTACCGATGTGACTTTGATTTGCTTCAAGCAGTGAGCGGAACGACAACTTAGTCCATGACCAGAAAAAAGAGGAGAAATGCCATAAATGTTAATTGCAATACCACGCACCCCATCCATCCAGACTACACCACAGCAGGCAAGGACAGCTTAGGATGACCGCCCACGAGCTGACCGGCTAACATCTGTGCAGAATGGGTTTGACAATTATGTGTGCTCTCTCACACACACACGACAATAACTGCCCTGAAGCCAAGAGCAAAAGAATTTTTGGGCATCAAATTCATTAGAGCCGCATCAAATTGTCAACGTGCAGAATATTTTGTGGTGGGGATAGCTGCTCCTGACTGCGCTCCTAACTGGCTGCTGCTCCTGCATGCAAAACGATGTTTTAATATGAAATTAGTTAAGTCCTTTGGTTTTTGGCTACGATGCGTGTCGAGTCTCGATTCTCGACTCTCGACGCTCCACTGTGTGCCGGTTTTGCAGGGCTAAAACAAATACAAATTGCTTACCATGTACTTATTTGGTCAACAAATGAGAGGACATTCCGACACAAATACCCACAGACATGCGGCACACATACGTCCACAGGACACTCACAGGGACATACCGAGAAAACATATAGCAAACATTAACACAACATTGCGACTGTTGACTTACGCAACAAGAAACAGTCGGGACTGCCTGCAAATACCGTTATTTTCACCACACTCTCACTTGTCTTCCTAATGGCAGACCATCTAAAAATAGCTTTGGTAGTCAATGACTTAGTTCTGTCCAGTCCTTAGCTCTTTTCTACTTCTCCCATCGTTTTCTCCCTATCGTGTACAATTAAGACAAAGTGCAAATATTGCGTATTTCAATGACTTTTTAACTGAACTCAACTTTACGAGAGACATACTATAGTATAGCGTACAGAAAAGGCTTAAGTACATATGTATGTTCCTTCTTTTAAAAGTCATTTAATTGCTAAACTGTTAAGAGGTAGTTAAATGTTGAATAAGCTAGCTCGCAGAAGAGTAACTACTACATAGCGGTTAAACAAAACAACTTCAAAGTTTGAGACATATATGTTTATGCACAGGCCTCCTTTTTGCGGGTTGGCATGACCCGTACGCAAAACAAATTATTGAGGTCCGAACCGTCTCAGCACGACCTAGCCTTTAAAAGGCCAGAAATAAATACCATGAAATTTTAAAATTATTTTAAAATTTATAAATAATCCATTCGGTTGTGTAGCTTTTGGAGAGCGATAAGTCGCACTTGAAATTTTGACTCGCATTTTCTCTTAAAGTTTATACAAGTAGAGTTCCCAAAACTGATTTGAATTAGACAAAGATTTGCGTTAGAGCATACTTAAATCAGTTAACGAAACAATCCATTTTACCAAAATGTTTATAAAGTTTTCATAATCAGCTGGCAGCCTGCGCAAAAAGCTGATTGATAATAGTTCATTTGCATGTTCGCAACATCAGAAAAGTCACGTGAAATCGCGAAATGAAATTGTCGAAGAATTTATGTTGTATAAAACTCCACAGCGATATTTTTGAATTGTTCGCCAGCAAATGATCAAGATCGTGGGGTCAGAACTCTGTACACAAATCCATTTTTCTAAGACATAGTACATTTTCAACGAAAGATAGCCTGCAGAAAAATATTATTGCAAAAAATGTCGAAAAAATAACGAAATTCGAAGAGCATGTGTTTGTGCAAGAATCTCTGAAAGTCAGTTACAAAATAACCATCTTGAATTTGTTAAGGTAAATATATACAGACTACTTGACCTTGGGTACATATAGTCCATTTCAATAGTGAATTTTGTAATAAAAATGTATGCTATTTTTGATTCAATACAATAAACAAACAAAAAAAAAAAGAAAGAAATAGTGAATTAAGAAGACTTTTTTATTTATCGGCGTTTAGATATGGAGTAACTTGAAATCCAAAAAAATAATAACAACAAAATTTAAAGCTTAAACTGGTTTTCTGATAAAATGTGCACTTTGGTCAAAAGGCCACAAGCGTTTTTCATTGTGTCGGTAATATAAAAATATATTTCCCATATTGAGGACAGAAACAGTGCTACGAGGAAATGGAGGATTAAATGATTGTGACTAACTGACTGAGAAAGATTCAGCAAGGATGCTCCTGATAATAGAGGGATGGTCGGTAAGTCGAGTTGAGGAATCGGCATGACGTGATGCTTATTCAATTCAATTTTTTATTGAGCATTTGAACTATTGCACATGAACGTATATTTCTACTTCACTGTTATTTTTGGAACTGCAGTGCTATGAACCTCAATAAGGCAATTAAATATGAAACTATTTCTTACGTTACTCATATACTTTACCCCACAAATTCACACTAACATACACAATGACACATACCCACAAATAGCACATGTCAAATGCCAGCCTGCCTGAAGTTTTTCGACTGTCAATTAAAAGCGAAACTAATTAAACTTTGCAAAAGAGCAAAGACGTGTAATTAATCGACACATCAGAGAGTGAAACGGCAAAAGGCAGGGAGAGAGATGGACTGAGAGAACGAGAGAGAGAGGGAGAGAGAGAGAGAGACTGAAAGGTAGCGCAAAATGAGCGCGAACGCGTTTAAAGTTTAATTAAACTTTTGTATAAACAGAAAGTGCTGCCGACCAATGACGTGGACGATGACGACAATTACTAATCAATTTGTGATTGAATGCAAAATAAAAAAGGAGAGCTACATAATTTGCAGCAAAAGGACTAAATCAAAGACAAAGAATACGGCCAACAATTGTGTGTGTGTGGCCGGCCAAATGTTGTGTCCATTGTGCAGTTATTTGTGGCAGTACAAACGCACGGTCATCGCTCAGTTTGGCCACCGCAGCAGTCAGTAAATGACAAAAGCGCTAAAAACAATATGGCGTCACTTCCGGCGCACATTAGTGGCATGCCATAAGCCATTGTTTAGACCTGGGCGTTGCAATCTCATGCTGTATGTGGCAGCTTAACGTGCCATTGTCAACGTGCCGCATTGTTGTTGCTTTGTGTTTGGGCCCGCCAGTTAGGCAGCTAGGTATCATCATCATTAACAGGTGGCGGCGGCGGGGGCTGCAAAATAATTTGATCGATGTACTTACACCTTGCAATCTGACATCCATTTTAAATTCCTATGGCTGCGAGCCGGGTGCCCACAAATTAGATTAATGACCTGGGTGTTGCCGGGATTCGAACCAATGCCCCAATCCTGTACAAAAACCCAACGCTCATTATGCGCCGCACGAGTTCGATTTGATGCTCATTTAGTTGTTTGTCTGCCACTGATTCTTTTTTATTTTTTGCTTTCTTTTGGTCACTTTTCTCTCCAGGCTCACCGCAATAATTGGAAAAGTTTTCATTTGAACGCCCATCAACGACACCAACAAGAACAATGGGGCGTGTGACTACTACAACAACAACAACAAATGTGGTTAACAGCAGCCACAACAACAATAACCACGAACGCTATCGTCGTCGGCGAAAAGTCATCAAAAGGCTACTAAAGGTTGACGCAGCTCGTCCTGGCTATCCCGTCCAGGACAACTTTTTGCGGTCATTGCACGCTCATGGATTTAGCACGCAACGGACCACGAAAATGAAACGAAACGAAAACACTTTGCAGTCCACAGAGACACGGCGAGAGAGCGAGCGAGAGTGAAAGGGGGCTAGAGAGAAAGATATGAGGCGAGTCTGAGAAAGATGCAGTCATCAGTTGCCTTCGTTGCATATTCTATGCACTATCCGCAAGATGGGTATTACGCGTATTATGACAGCAGGTGAATCCTCGCTGTCATCAACTGGTTGGAAACTCAGCTTAAGATCAAAAGAGATGCAAAATGCGGCGATGGGTTTAATTTAAAAGAAGACATGGCTATCAGATGAAGTAAACAACATATCATGACTTAGGACTTGAAATTGACAGATTGCCTTTTTTTTAATATTGTGTTTGTATTTGTTAAATTGATGTAAGAACTTTTTTAATTTAATTTACCTGGGTTAGCCCCGATCAAATATTTCACTCCTCTTGGGAGTGTAATTTCCAAAATTTGCTTTAATACAGCTCCTTAATTTAACGTTCTTCAGCACAACAGTTGATTCTAATTTCCTATGCAATAGTTGGAAGACTTGAGCTTAAGGTAAATCTTATAAAATATTTAAAAACACAATTCTAAAAGCCTGTCAGACTTCCTATGCCATAAAGAAACAATCTTGCAAAATAGAATTGCGTTTATATGTTGGGCCCTGGCTTGGATGATTAGTATATTATTAGAATCAGTTTAACGACTTAAATAACTCACAGAAAAAATTAACGCAAAATAGCTATGATAAATGAGTTCAAAGAAGTTTTCACAATTTATTTTCAATAAATAAGTTGCAACTTCTTACTATATAAGGGAGAATTCTAGAAATCAGAGTATAGCAAAGTCTGTGCCCAGTGCCAACTTCGGTTTGTCGGTGCTGCTCTGAAATGCAGTTTGCCTACAATGATTTAAGTTTTCATTATCGAAGCAGAGTCCGGCCAGCATCCACATTTCCTCACATAGTTCGTGCCTTTGTCTGCCCCTCGTAGCCGTCTGCATGTGGCAGTTAAATGTGGAAAGTTTCATTTCAACTCAATTATATCGTTTATCCAAGCAAACAGTCCGAGGCACGATGCACACACACACGCACACCTGCATACCCACATATAACACACACACACAGACACACAGATAATGAAATAGCCTGGGAAACGCTTGCGATCGCTGACGACGCCGTCAACCGCGCCGTAAATGCATTTTCGACGCGCTTCAAATGCGACGCCAGAAACGAAGCGAGGCCCGACCAAGAGAACCAATGAAAATGTTTTTCCATCTCTACACGGACATTGGTCAGGTTGCACTTGCCACTTTCCACCTAGTGTGGGCTATGTGGCGGTTAGTTTTCTGTGTGGCAGTATTTGTTACAGCCAATGCTAATGGAAAGTCGCCACGTTGCCCGTTACCAGTTGCCAGTTGCCAGTTGCTAGTTGTTGCCAAGCTGTGGCTTGTCTTCGTCAAAAAAAATTTGCCATTTGAATTTGTGTCTCTGGCGGCTCATGCAGTGCGCCATTTGCTGACTCGCACCACTGGTCCATAGCTAATTTGAGCATCGGTCGTGCCCGAATGGTTCCATGCCAGTCAGCTGCTGCTGATTAGCACCTCTTCCAACTGGCCAGGGTTTGAGTGCTCCTAGCAACGAGCTTTTGTGCGTGTCAATATAAGCAAGCGGTTGCTCAGCGCAATTCCTAACGATGTACTTGATTTTTGTTGGTTTATGGGGTGAATGGGACCTTAAAAACAACAGCTGGATGGATGCAGGCATTCCTTGACAATCATACATAAAATATTATGCATAGAAAATAAGGGGAACCAGACTTTTTACAGAGATTACGTGCGGTATTTATTAAAAGAGAAAAAGTGGAAATTTATGTTAAAGTTTGAGAAAGAGTTCGGGGTATATAATATAAAAACTGATTTAACTCCAATTACATACATTTTGAAGTGACTTTGAAAGTGCAGCTATCGTTCAAATTTAACCAGCCCCCACTATTGTTAGCTTCTGATCGGATAGGGGTACCATCCAGTTCGGCAAGTAAAACCTACATATCGTCTAAGACTAGGATGGATTTTAAGTTAGGAAGTGTCTCTCTTAATTTGTTTTGTAGTTTTTTTGACCGTGCGCTAAGTGAAAGTAAAAAAGTGGTTTTACGCTTGTACACATTTGCAAATGATGTATGAAAACCACTTGAACAACTCTCATTTGGGATTATCAGTTTTTTTTTCTTAGCTTTATACTACAATGTTATTGTTTATTTTTTTTCTCTCTCTTCCAAGTAATATGCTTTTATATCCTTTAGCTGGCAGGTCAGTCAGACAGCTCTCGAACAGCTCTCAACCTCTGACTCTAAGCACCTACAAGCAACTCGTGCGCAAATGTCGAATGCTTCCCCGTGGCCCGCCTTCACTTTCAGCGTTATACCCTGACCATGTCCATAGCGCACATTTTGTGGCAATAAAGCAGCTCAACTCCTGAACTCCAGGGAGCTGCTGCGGATTTGCTTATGCACTGCAACTGCAAGTGCAGCCGGCAACTGCTGCGGCAGCGCCATGCAATTTAGTTGAATTACCAAGTGAAACAATGGCGACTGTTAATTGGTTTCCTTTGTCCTCAGAACGGTACCGGATCCCTTAGCTGGTGATGTTACTGCTACTATTACAGTTAGAAAAGCTGGCAATAGCTGGTCAGGGGCCTCGAGCTATGACAATGACTGTGGCTGTGGCTAAGGCTGTGGCAGTGGCAGTGTGGCTGCTGCTGTTTGCCAATTGCTGGAAGAATTTGAAATTGTCTTTGCCCGGGCAAATTTATTAAACAAACAAAGCCAAAGCCAAGACTTAAACGCAGCAAAGATTGTAAGACCGAGCCTTGAAGCTAGCGTAGTGCAGCAACGGCAGCGGACACAAATTTACATACTGCACTAACTAAGCGAAGGATATCTCACTGCATGGGGCGACAGGATAGCTAAAAGCTATATGCTTGCCCATTGCTAATGAATGACTGACCAGACCAGACCAGACCCAATAAGACAAGGACAAGTTGCTTATCTTTATGACGTCGCATAACTAAATGGCCAATCAGTGAATCTGCAGCTGGCGAATGAATTGTTTGCCTTTCGAACACTTTACACTTGCCCCACTGCAAAACTTGTGGTGTCAGTGTCTGTCCAAATTATCTATCAACATATGTTCAAGGCTACGTGTGTTCTCGATCTAATTCAATGTCTTTTTTAGATTATTTCCTTCTCGCTCAACTTCTCCATCTATGTGCATCTCTCTCCAACTGCCACTTCGCTAGCCATGTTTGTGTCTTTGTTTTTAATTAATTTTAGCTCGGTTAAGTTACATAATAATTTGGCTATCGCTCCTTTTTCTCCCTCATAATGTGGCTCTTACTCTCACTTACTGCGTTTCTCGTTTTTGCGTAGCTATAATTTCTAAGTTTCTCGTGACTTATTTTGCTGCTAACTTCTTTTCTTCGCTATGTTTCTCGCTTTATTTGTAAGACTCAATTTTGCTTTTTTCACATATCGATCTAACTTAACTTCTTTCTTCTTTTGTTGCCATTGTCTTTGCTTTCAATTCATTTTATCTGGTCAAGTACCCACATAATAATTTGGTTCTCGCTCCTTCTCCTTCTTCTTAATGAGGGACTAACTTCTCTTGGAGTATTTCACTCTGCTTCCTAATGCGCTTCTCCCTTAATATCTCGGCTTCACGCTTTTTACTGCGCTTCTCGTCCTTGCTTTCTCCGAGTTTCTAAGTTTCTCATTAGTTGTTTTGCTTCTCACTTGGTTTTTTTTCGCTTTGTTCCTCGCTTTATTTATAACACCCATTTTTTGCTTTCTCTTACATCTCGATCTGATTCAACTTCTTTCTAAAACTCTTTCCACAGTTCTGGATTCTCGCTTAACTTATCATCTATCATCTATCTAGCTTCAGTAGTCGCTTCGCTATTCGCGCTTCTTTTTTCACCACTTCTCGGTCTACTTTTCTCTCTTTATTTATTTTATTTTGAGCAATAATTTAGCATTCGCCCATCTCCCACCGATTTTTGGTGAATTTTTCTCTATACTTCTTACACCTTTCGCCCATACTAGGCTTCTCACTTTGCACTGCACTTCTCGTTCTGCTCCTCACTCTACAATTCACTTTCATTCTCGTTACACTTCCCAGTCAGCAACTCGTAACCACTCACCAAACGCCACTTCTCTTGGACCTTGGTTTAGGCATGGACAAGTCCTGGCAAGTTCATCTAGGACATATCAATAATGCAATTGATTTTAAACTGTTGTTAAGTGCAGAGAACGACAAGTGGCAACAGACTCAAATAAGTTGCAATTGTTAAAAGTTTTTGGGATGTTGAAAATATTTGCATATTCCCGCATTACTCGTGGCCTACTCTGAAGCCGGTTGGCAAGAAAGGAAACTTTTGGCTTTGTGCGAAGCCATTTGTTCTTTGCTGCCTGCCAGCCTTGGCTATAAGTCAATAGCCGAGTGTTGAGTTGCAAAGCGGCACAAGTTTCGCATCGTTTTTTCGTGATTTTTTTGGGGGGGATTGCTGGTAGAGGAAGGTGGTTTCTGAAAAATGAACTCAACCGTCAGGGCTGCGCGCGATGGCATAATTTGTCTGGCGAAAGTTTATTGCAGCGCATAAATCGGTTTTGCGGCTTAAGTGATGGATATTGGTCTTGGAATTGGGAGTTCTGCTCTGAATAGCATTGATGACAGCCGTTGAGCCCCGCCCACCCATGAGCCCACAATGCAGAGCGCAGTAAATCAATTATGATTAAAGCTCATTGTAGTTGCAATGCACGCGCCCAATACTCGTACTAAATACTAACTTATTGCCAGCCAGCCAGGCCACAAACTTGTGCGGAAATTGCTTTAGTCTCGCTCTAGCTTCCCCTCTAGCCAGCACTCTCTAACTATGCGTGTGTATCTGTGTGTGTGTGTGTGTGTGTGTGTCTGTGTGTATTTATTGGGTGTGCGTGTGTGCGCTTACGCCCACATAATGACAATGATTTGCTTTGCCATCGATTGTAAACGCTTACAGTTCAGTTTGTAATGATGCTGCCTGCTTGCAATTCCAATGCCTTGTTTCCACTAACACATATACATACCCCCACACACACTCTCGCAAAACACGCACATGCAAAAACAATGCTTAAAGCTCTGAAACGCTTAGCCACAGAATGATAGATAGAGGGGCAAAGTAAGGAGGATTTATAATTGAGAGAATAATTAGATGAGTGTTGCGTCTTATGTGCGTGCGTACGGTTGTGTGTGCGGATGTGCTTTATTTGTATGCGTTTGCAAAATGTAATTGGGTCGTACTTAATGAAGAACTAAAGTCTTGAGAGTGGCACATAAATTAAGTAAATGCTCCAGAGAAGCAGCAGCAGCAGGCGGACATCACATTATTTCTGAAATCTACAAACACTTTTAAAGTCTTAAGTAGCGTTCGAAGATATTTACAGAATGTACCATATAATTAAAGTTACCTTTAACGTGGGCATCTCCTTAACGTGTGCACATCTGTGTTCTCCGTAATTTTATCACCTTTGTCTTTCATTATTTATTGGTCTGAATCGCTTATTCCCATACGGGATGCGCTTTTACACAGACGTTCTCAGCCAATAACTTAGTGAAACTTAATATTCTTATCGACATTTTTATAACCTGAAAAAAGAGTATCATAGATTTGTGCAATTGTATTTAACAAGCAGAAGGAAGCGCCTCCCATCTCATAAAGCAAATCGATTTTTAGTTTGGAATTTTTTTCAAGTTCGTCTGTCTGTCTGTCTGTCCGTATGTATGAACAGGTCGATCTCCAAACCAATATCTGTGCAGAATAAGTTTGTTTCAATGATAACTTGGCCCATTTCCATTAAATCGATAACAATTAATATCGAAAATCCTATTATTTTAGCATATATCGTAGCTTATAGTCTTATAGGGACACCAAATTTGGTATGTGGACAATATTACACGTTTCGAATATATCCCCCTGTTCGCCTTAAAATTGAAAAACAACGCATGTTTATATATAAGCTCCTTTTTTTTATTATTTTATTTATTGAGTATGCGAATCAGCCAGCAATATTGGCCATAACAAGGCAGGTAGGGTAAGTGTTGAGGACACACCTTGTCAAATGGACAAGGTTTTTAAAATACTAAGGAGTAATTACAATTTATTGCTACGATAGCAGGGCAAGGGGTTGTCTTCTTTTCAGCCGGGTATAGGACGAGCTACAGTGAAATGTCTGGCCAGTCTGCTCATATGTGTTTTAAGCCGGTCGCTATATCGGCTGGTGTGGCGATTGATTTTAACTTCATAAAGATCTGACAATTTACACCGAAGTAAATCAAGAAAGCAGTTCCCCTAGTGTGTAGGTCGAGCACTCCATACCTGAGCACTCTTATTAGCTTAAAGCTAACAGCTAACCCATTTTTAATCCATGATAATATCAATTTTTCATAACTGTGAAATTGTTTTATTGGAATTGAATCCAAAAATTCGTAAGTTTATCGAACAGTTCGTATATCCGCGTTTTTTTATTTTCCTCTCATTTTGCTTCTTTATTTTCCTTTGTATTATTTAGCCTGCGCTTTATTTCATGTTCAATATTTGTTTTGTGTGGCAAAAAACAAACTTCAGGCACAAACCAAACTCGACTCCGACTGCGAAGGAGAACCTGAGCCTGACTTGCTGACTGTCGAAAATCGACTGAGTAAATGAATATGTGCCACACATAACCACTGTATATATGTGTGCGTGTATTTGAGAGTATGTGTGTGTGTGTGCGAGGACGCTGTCTTGCGTTGTATATAAATGCCTACTTATAAGGACATTTAATTTCAAGGCACGCGCGCACAGGAAGAACTGAGGCCTATGCTGTTGTGTCTGCAATATTGAATATTTTGCACACTCACACGCATACCCACACACACACACATACACACTCACATCCACATATAGTGGCACATTTGCACCTACACAAGTCTGCTTATTTAGTGTCAGGTTGTGGAGCCGCATTGTTTGCACGGCGTTCGCCTCTACAGACAGTCAATTTATTTACAGCACATGCAGCCAAGTCCACGCCATAAACCGAAAATTCTTGTCTTTTCACCTTAATCCTGGCTGGCAGTATGGCAACTGCGCACGCGGAGCCACCGCTCGCTGGCCGCCCATAAATCTCACACGCAGCACATAATTATCCAGTCAACAAACGCTAAATAGCCGCTGAGTGAATGGCCAAAGGCGCTGTGGCTTGCGGCCGTCACCAGGGCTTAGTGGCCAAAGCCATGTGTGAAGTGCAGCCACGCCCACAAATGCTGGCGTCAACTTGGCTAAGAAGTGCAATGACAAGATAATAGGTTTTGGTAAATTAATTACAAATATATTAGAATTATAAAAGCTGTGTTATTTTTTTTTTAATTTTAATTATGAAAATTATTTTTTTTATACATACAACACATATATTTTGATTTGGTATACCCGGCGAAAGCACCTCTATTTAAAGTTATTAGAGCGGAAAATCACATAAACGCAAATGAAGTAAGTTTCATGCTTGCCAAATGCTTAAAAGCCTGCAAAAAGCACCCAAACAACAACTGTGCAAAGTGCAGCAACAACAAAAACAAAAACAACCAACAGCTTAAAAAATATAACAAAAATTAAACAACGAAAAACAAAGCAATGCAACTAAGGACTGGGCACAGGCAACTACAACAATCGCAGGAAAAAACAAGTAGAAGTGCTCTAGTCGAGAGTGCCCAACTAAATGATACCCTGACAACCATTCTAGCTGCTTTCAATACGTACATACTTAGACCCTTATATATATTATTTATAGGGCGCAAATATTACATCCAAATGTGTATGTGAATACCAAAGCCAGAGACTATACCTTAAAAAATGCATTTAAATTTTAAGGTGAATAGGGAAAGATATCTAAAAATTGAAATATTAAGGATCTCTGTATCCCATACGGTTGTTTACATACCAAATTTGCAAGCTTTAACTCTTAAAATCTATGAGATAAGCTCAAAAATTGGATTTCGATATCGATTTTTTTCGATTGCTTGCAAACGATCGATGATCTGGCATTGGGAGGTCCTGAGATCGACGCGCTCATACAAACAGGCGGAAAGGCGGAAAGATATATGTCTTAAGGGGTTGGAGACGATGCCTGTTACTTACATTTGCTCAAGACCGTTATACCCTTTATTCCCCATTCTCAATGGGTTCAGTGAATAATAAATTAACATTGCTGTCGAATTTTCAGGACTGCGCAATACTCTGCTAATCGTTTTAAAAGTGAAGATATATAATCTTAGTGTGGAATGCTATTTTAGGAATATGCAAGAAATTTAATTAAAAAGCCAGTCGGATATGTAAGTATGTAGAAAATCAAGGAACACAGAAAAAAATGTGTCAAAGATATTTTGAATGGTTTTTACATAAAATTGTGACTCTGACTTATAAGTTGTCAAATATTTTTTAAAATTATTATGTTAACATTGAATACGAAGTCATAACCTTTAAGTTTTTTAAATATATATGTATATATGTATATATATAAATTGTATATATTGTATATATATATATATATAGAACACCACGCTGATAACACCACGATTTTTAAAAATATATATTAATATATACATCTATGTTCAAAAAAATCGTGGTGTTATAAACGTTACGATAAAAGTACTAATATTGCACATGGCTAACAACACAATATACCCCATTTTTCTTCTAGGAATTGAGTATTAAAATACATCCAAAAAAAATTCCAAACACACTGCGCGCAAGGTGAAGGCGGCAGTGCTTTTTCCATTGCCAAAGCAAATATGCAAATTGTTGATTACAAACTTTTGCTGCAGTTGCTGCTGCTGGGCTGCTGCCGCTCTTCATATAAATATTTAAGTATCTGCGCATTGTTGCTGCTAGTTTTTGTAACAAAATGGCAGCTGCGAGGCGAAGCTACCCCAAATGGGTGGCTGTCTAAATTAGAGTTTGAGTATTTTGCATATTTAATTGAAATTGCATTTCTTAAATAACTCACTGTCATTTGCAAACAGAAACACACACACACAGAAAGAGGTAGATAGACAGAAACAGAGAGAAACACGCCTGCTGTCAGCACTTGCTTTTTATTTGTGCGTCTAACTACAGTTCTCTTTTTTGTATGTGCGTATTTATTTAGTTTTATAAGAGTTTATTCAAGTGCATGTCTTACCCACAGCTTTGTCTGTTTATTTAGACCAACAGCAACAGCAGCAGCAGCAACGAAAACAACAAAAAAGGCCAAACTCATTTGCAATTTGTTTAATCAAGACTCAGCCCACAAGCAGCTAGCACACACACACAGCACACACACTTGGAAAAGCACACGCATACACTAAACAGAAATTACACATACGCCCTGTGCGCCTGGGGCACTGCGCCTCTGAATGGCGCCAACTTTGCGCTCTCACTCGTACATTCAAAGTCAAATAAACATGCTAATTAAAAGGAAGGCGGCCCCAAAAAATCCAAGCCCAAAAATTTGACCCAATTTATAGTCATGGTACAATGGGCGTGGCACAAAGAGGGAAATATGGGAATTTCATTGAAATTCTTTCATTAGTTTAACAGTTTACAGTGGATAAATCTTTATTGCAACTGTTCGTTTAGACTTTGTCTAACTCGATTTGACATAGACATCAAAGAAATCAAACTGACTAGGAGTTAACAAGACGGTGAGTTTGTGCTCCTGTATGCGTATTTGCATCTGTTTTGGTTAGGTTTGAAGACATAAAATAATTAATTAATGACAATCATTTACACGCTATATGTCAATCAAAATTGATAGTAAAAATATTAATAATAATTTAAATAAAAATAATATATACAAATAAAATTAGGCAACAATAACAAAATTTTTCCCAAGTGTATACTAAGTATGGGAATTTCAGCCCAGTGAAGGCGGAAGAAAAACTGTCTTTTTCTTTTAATTAAAATTAGTAAATATGTGCTTATTTTGAATGCTTATTTTGTTGATTAAGAGTCATTTAAATAAATAAGTGTTTTATAATTTAAGTTACGATTTTGTTTTTCGAACTTTTCTAAGCAGTTAAAACGTGCAATCTAGATGCTAGTTTATTGTGACCCAAATGCTGACAGCTCTTGCAAATTTTGCTTAGTGCCGTTAAAGAGCGTTGTATTCATTTTCATTTTCGTTTCTCTTCGTAATGGCAATCTAAATACGGCTAATGAATGTCATTAATTTGGTGAGAAATGCAATGCTACACCTGGGACTTGCAAGTCGATTGAAATCGGATTAATAAATGGGCGAGGCGCTGAAAAATTCAATTAGGCACAACAGCGGCAACCGGCCGCCGGGTCTAGCAGTTTAACTACCTTCAATATTTCTGGCCTTAATGCAATTACTTACTTTGCCAACCCGGGCGAATTCGAGGCTGCTGACGGAACGGATACTTAATGGGCAGCGGAAGCAGCTGCAGCAGCTCATTTTTAAGTCTGACATGTTGTGGTTTTACAGCTTGCGTTGCCATTCGAGAGCTATTGATTTATGTCAGCAGCAGTTCAATTGACATGTGCAGGGCTCAGACTGCTACCATGACCAAAGTGGCCGAATGTAGTACTCCACCGAATTGGCGAAGTTTAAAAGGAATGAAGCATTGCCTCTCGAAAGAAGCACATCGTTTCTAAATTTTTAAAAAGAATTTGCAGAAAATTGGTAATTTAAAAGTCAGAGACAGCCATTGACACATTCACAAGACGCTTTGGTACTTGAGAAATACGTTTAATGTAACAGCAACAGTTCTGGTAACTGCAGCAGATATTTCTTTAAGCAAAATGTATATATAATTATTACAAATCAACTTAGACATCAGTATATCTTTAGTTTTTGGTAATTACGATTCTAATTCTGATTTAGATCTAAAAATGTTTTTGTAAAAAAGGTAAGGGTAAAACTTTTATATGTCTGAAGCCCAATCCAATACTTAGAGTGAATTCCCCACAAATACCATCTGAATTTTCGTTAAGTTGAACTTAATCATAGTTTCCTTTTAATTACTAGCGACATCTTTTTCCAAATAGACTGAATATAAAACTTTCCAAATCATATGAAATTTCTGCTATCAATTCTAAATTAGTTAGTTAATGAAGCTCCTCGATGTGCGCCATAGTCAAGTTCACAAATTGCTTGGCTCTAGGCAGCTGGCCCTGCAGAAGCGCAATCAAGTGAGTTCAGTATTAAGAAATTATCAGAGTCAAAAGTTGTACTTGCACGCCAACCATAAGGTAATTAGAGGCCATGCAAAACTGGAACCAGCCAACGGCAGTTGGGTGCAAAAATATGAAATAAAATTGTGTGCAGGGACATACTGTACAAATATATAGAAGTGGCCACGCCCCCAACTATTTTTCCACTTGACTGGGGCTGTGCGTGCAACAATTGTGGCTGCAAGTTGGCCATGCTGCCATCCGCCACACGCAACGCAGCCACAGGGACAGCCACAGGCACAGCCACAGGCACAGCCACAGCCAAGGAATGAGTTCAAGGCTTCTCTTTAGAATTTCCTTTTTTTCGCCTTTAATTATGAAACACTCAGCGCCAGTCAAGTGTGCAGCAATTGTTGTGCCAGTGCTGAGAGTGTTGCGCCTGTTCTCACAGCCCATCAAGTTCGAGTGTGAGGTGCAAAAGTTTTGGGCAACTCTAAGACAGTGCTTTATTGCCGAAGCATTTGACTTAATGCGCCACATGCCCGGGCCAAAAGGCCATAGAACAAAATCTATGCCAGACAGGCCCATTATGCAGCAAATGCGTGTTAATAGCCAAGTTAAAACTTTTGTAGCTAATTATCGACAGTTGCCAGAAGACCTGCTTGGTTTGGTTTAGTTTCGCTTTGTATTTCTGCAGTGCTTGGTAGGTACTCAAAAAGTTAAGCGTCTGTTTTGCCTCGAGTTCAGCAAAATTAAAGGTATACCTGCAATACACACACACACATAAATGAAGGTGTTTGTAAAGTTTAAAGTAATTAAGCCGAACGAATCGCAGAGTGTGCTGCTGCAAATAGATTAACGTAGCATTTTCAGTGCATTACGTGCCGTATGCTTAATTTTATTTGTAGGTCCAAAATCGGTGCGCTCAACTGCTTAAATGCTTATTTAATTAGTGTGGAGCAAATTATAAGCCATTAAAGTTTAAGAGCAAATCTGATTACATTGAAAATATGCTTTCTAGTTCGACGATAATATGCAACATATAATTAACATAGCATAAATTAATTAACGTACAAATATTTTGTTTAAATAATGTAAAAATCTGATGCGTAAGCTTTCTGAACAATGGAGTACAATTTGTTTTGGATTTGGTTTCACTAACTTAGTATATCAATTTCTTAGCGCATACTCATTAAGGAAACTTATCTTTAAAAATATTTAAAGCAAGGAAGGCATATCAAATTCAAAGTAATATTATTTGTGTATATTTGTTATTCAGTTTTGCAAGGAGAATATAATTGCATTTTAATGCGACATTATCAACCCAATTAAATTACCCATTCCATTTGAAACTGACTTTCCTATCTATCGAATCAATTTTTTTCAATTTTAATTAAATTTTTTTTGACATCACCTTGATTACCTTTTGGGGTAAATCGGTGTAATTTTTCTACAAATGCTCATCATGGTACTTATATTCGACCGCTACTCGGTACGAGGGGCCCAACTATGAGACTACTTTTTATGCAAGCCACCAAAGCGCTGAGCAAATAGCCGAGCAGCCATTTTAATTGAAAAATATTTGCCACACTCTAAAGTTTGGCGCGTGTTTGACAATTTGATGGTGCTGCTTCCTGACATTTGCTACACTGCGGAGAATTTGTGTGTTACATAAACAGAGTGAACTCTATTTAATTAGTCCCGCAGCCGCATCCTTTTGTCGCTGTGTAAACTTCAATTAATATGCGAATGAAATCCGCTTAGGCAAAAAGCGGCAGAAGCGTAGAAAATAAGAGCAAGACCAAGGGGCGAAACTGCCAATCAAGCGAGTAGAAGAAATCACCCACTACCACCTCCCAACAGCGCAAGCCCCTTGGTGATTTGCGACATTTTGTTATTTTCGCTGATGCTGATGCCGATGCTGATGCAAAGCCGACACTCGATTGAATGAGCGAACTTTCAAGTACACTAATTAAGATCAAACGTTTCGAAGCGAAATGAGATTTTATCGACTGGGCGGCATTGTTGTACTCTGTATACATATATATTCATATTAAAAACGCATAATGAAGTGTCAGCAAAACTGATGCCCCTCCCCCCGCCAGTCTTATTCTCTATATCTCTCTCTCGCTCCCTCTAAACAAAGATTAACGTCAAAACTTAAGTAGCGACTGTTCAATCAAAACCGTCGACTCTCAATGCGAGTAGGCCCAGGCCCCCCAGGACCCCAGGCCCCATTCCGATTCCATTGTCAGGCTTTATTGTTGTTGCTTGTGCCTGGAGGGGCCATCAAAAGGTAAGAAGTGTCTTAAAGTGGTCGCTGGTTGCCCTGACAGCTCGGTAATTAATGAAATGTAGACACGTTCTTATTTTTGTTCGTGGGAAGACCTGTATAAACTAATTAAAGCTTCTTAATAAACTTAATGGCCTTCCCCCTCGCCAATCTTCTTTCGAATTCCAGGTTCTTTAAGGTTCAGGCCCAATGAACCAGCTACAAATGCTCTTCAACATTTCAGTGTCTAATTTTATCAAACGCATTTTTGTGATTGTTTCATTCAATTAAATATTTTAGTATCTAATTTAATGCTTATTATAGCTGTACTGTAATTAGTTTTGTGTATTTTCCCACACAACACTAGCCAGCGAATCTAAATCTTTCAGGATTACATATAAACAATTCGTTTAATTTGGAGAAAACAAATTTAAAGTGACAGACAGTTGTTTGCTTTATTCTATTCCCAAAAATTGTTGAAAGTTATTAAAAAACACATTTTTCTTTTAATGTAAAAGGATGCGACATCTAAGAGACTGCATTCCAAAAATTTACCTATCCACAAACTAAAAAATTGAAATTCCAAATTGAAATTTACCGTGTGAATTTTTAAAATTATATTAATCTTTTTCGTGGCATCGCCTCACTTTCTGTTGGTTTGCTAGGAGTCTACGTTTTCTTCATGAGCATATAATTTTACTCCTTTTTTGCATCGGCTTCGGTCATGTCAATGTCTACCTCGTTTTCATCGATTGCTTCGGTCTCCTCGTTAAGCAGGGATTTTAACTCCAACTTGATTTCGCCTTCATTTGATACCTTATATAGCTCATTTTTTTTGTCTTGCACATCGATGCCGGCTAAAGCCGCTGCCAAAATCAAGGTCAGAACGATGGCCGCATAACCGGTTGCGTAAATCTCTCGTTTGCTCAGGAAAACATTCAGATGCCAGATCAAGTGACGTGTTCCCGCCACGATATGATAGGCAAAAGGAATTATTATAAAAAACTTGAGAACATTGAACACGGTCCTACTGCAATCACATTTCTCAATCTTCTCTGCCATGGCATTGACATCCATATCGCAAAGCAGGCCAGTCAAACCAATCGTCCAAATTCCTATGCCCAGAATAAATCCGCTTATACGCAGAAATATGGACATCATTGAGGTCAACTGTTTCTTATAGATACTCAGATGTGGCGACATCTCGCGACCTAGCTTTATATTAAGCTCTTCATAGCTCAGATTATGATATGAAGCGGGTATGATCTTCATGTCGATTTTAGGCGGCCCGAAGGTTCCCTTTTTGCCCTGTGGAGGTCTTTTGCCATCAGCTAGTTTCTTGCCATCGTTTCCTAAGCCTTTCTTACCTACAAAAGAGTTTTTTTCAACGGGAATTTTCTTCAGTTATTTTTTCTCTTACCATCGCTGCCTTCAGACTTCGAGTAGTGGACAGTTTGGAGTATTAGGGGACTGGCATAGGTGCGGTGGTTACACAGCAGGGTTATGTAAGCACGATGAGCACCTCGTTGCAGTTGACTTAAATTGCGGTACCTGAAATAAATGTTGGTGAGCTAGTGACAACTTGGCCTCAACTAGGCATGGTGGCTACTTACGCGGAGAACATTCTTGAAATTTTAAGAAAATTTGTTTCTGAATGGAAATTTTATTTTATATGAATTTGTTTGATTGGTTGGCATGGATAATGTGATGGGATGCCTATGTTTGAGCCAATTCATTCTTTTTTGATTTTTTTCATTTGGCCAGCACTCGTCAATATAAATAAAGCATGAGACCATAAATTTTGTCAAGTAATCAGTTAAATAACTATTATTTCTGCACACTATGAATACATTTTGATTATTGTTATTATTACAGGGGCATTGCAAAACAGTCCGCTATTCCTAAATTATTTGAAAAAATAATCACTTCGAATTTGCAGCATTTCTGCAAATTAGTTGTTTCCCCTGTTCAACATGGATTCGTAAAGAATCGGTCAATCTGCTTGAGTTTACTTCCTTGGTAAATGATGATTTTCTTTCGAAAATGCAAACTGATGTCATTTACACTGACTTCAGTAGGGCGTTTGACTCTGTGCACCATGACATTTTACTTTTTAAACTTGACCGAATAGGTTTCCCTCCGTCTCTTTTGCTTTGGATTAGTTCTTACTTAAAAGGTAGGACCCAAAGAGTAATGCTGAGGCTGACTACCTCTAAACAGGTTCACGTTACTTCTGGTGTTCCTCAAGATAGTCATCTTGGACCTTTACTCTTTACTCTTTTTATAAATGATCTCCCCTCTGTTATATCACATGCCCGTGTACTCATGTATGCGGACGACGTAAAACTTATTCTATCATACACTAATCCCCTACATTATTCTCGTATTCAAGAATATTTGAACGCTATGCAACTTTGGTGTTCGGCCAATCAATTGCTTCTGAATTGTTCAAAGTGCATGTTTATGACATTTAATCGTACCACACCTTATGTAATCAGTTATACAATCGACAATACTCCATTGCAACGTATACTAACAGTTAAGGATCTAGGCGTTCTTTTTTATTATAAAGTCTGCTTCACTCAAAGGAGTACTTGGATTCATTAAAAGATGGTCTAAAGAGCTTAACGATCCTTTTATAACGAAACTTCTGTACATCTCTTTCTTGTTCGCCCTATCCTTGAATACTGCTCTTGCATCTGGTCCCCGCAGTATAACAATAGCTAGGATCGTATTGAATCTGTTCAGAAGCAATTTCTGCTTTTTGCCTTACGAGGTTTAACTTGGGACCCTAATCTTCGGTTGCCATCCTATTCCAGCAGGCTGCTTCTTCTTAATCTTCCGTCGTTTACCAACCGTAGGACAATTCTCGGTGTTGTCTTTCTACATAAGTTGGTTGTTGGCGATATAGATTCTCCTTTTCTGCTAGGGCGTCTTCAATTCTCTGTTCCGGCTAGACCAACCAGAAATTATCGCCCCTTACTCCTATCGACGTTCACAACTGACTAGGCTATGCGCAATCCTTTTCGCGTGCTATGTAAAAATTACAATAGTTTGCATCTCGTTTTCTCTACCGAACTTTCTCTACCCCTAATCAAATCGTTACTTTCAGGATACCTTCGGGAAGTCACTGACCATTCCCAGCTATGAGCAGGGGCATAGCTTGCCCCACCGGTCGGTGATTTCCCCATTACTTTCCCAATACTATCTCTTTATCCTATCTACTTAACACTCTATATATCTAGCATACAATTCTATACTTTATTAACAATCTTCTTTCTTTCTTTTCTCCTATTTATGGTATTTTCTTAAATAATATAGCAAATTAAGATTATTTTCAATTTTACTTAAGAACACTTTTTTCTTACTTACACACCCTTCTTCTTTGATGTAGGCGCTAATAGCATCACTGAAAAAATTAGCTGTGAAAAGGGCACCGCTGGCCGGACTGGCAAATAAAACACCTCCATCGGTCGGTGATGCTATTAGAAATTTGTGTTCTCTAACTAGGCTTTTAGCATTTAATTTTCATAATTGTATATATAATGTATTGAATAATTAGGAAGACACTCGTTTTGTCGACCATTTATAAATAAATAAATAATGTGCATAACACAGGTTGCTAATTAATAAGCTATTTTTATTTTTTTATATTTCTTTGTTGCTATACGCGTTCTAAACAAATCCAACATTTTTTAAAGCTGCCTCATATGATGCTTCAGTTTCATTTACTAGTATTGAGTTGCTAACTGAGATTGTTGGTAGCCATGCCATGTAATTTGACTAGATAACTAAGCTAGTTTTTCTGGAGTATATAAATTCTCTTAACTCGCTATAAGTTACCAATTTCAAGGAAACACCCAAGCCATCAACGGTCCAAACTTTTGCCCCATGCCAAGCACATTATCAAATATTAATGGCTGAAATTTTGTTAAGCCCTTTAAAAATGCATGCGGGATAGCAACAAAAACACCAACACTAGCAATCTAAATAAAAAGAAGTAACAGTGCTCTATTCGGGAGTGCCCGACTAGAAGATACCCTGAACTTTCTTCAACCAATATTAATTTATTTTGAATTCATTAAAATTAATTTAATAAAAACCCTCTTAACAGTTGATAATAATTAAAGATTCTTGAAATGTATATACTTTTCTAAAAGCTACAACTTTGCCAAGTTTAGCTCTTAAAGCCTAAGAGATAAGCTTAAACTGCAAAATTTTGATTTGTTGTTTATTTCGGTTTGTATCGATTCCTTGGAAACGGGCAAGATATCGATTATCGAAAACAATCTCGTACAGCACGTGTACTAGGATGCTCTACTTTTAAAATTTAAAGTCTATAGCTCTTATAGGTTCTGAGACGGACGCATTTATACTTACGGACAGACTGACGGATATGGCTAGATCGACTCAGCTATTAACGCTGGCCAAGAATATATATATATATTATATGATCGGATATGTTTACTTCTGCCTTTTATAAAATTGCACAAAACCATTATACCTTTTTTTTTCCAATTTTAATGGGTTTAGGGTATAAAAAGGAAGAAAAACACAATGTTGACTTTTCGCAACGCACAAATGTCAGCTTTAGTTTAGTTTTTTTCCACATGTTTTCTACTGAGAGCCAGACGATGCCAAACTATATGCAAAAATGTGTTTTTAGTGCACGTTTCGATATATTTTCTTTGATACCCTGTAGCTTTACAATTTCGTTGTAAAGTGTATTGTCATTTCGTTATGTAGGGTAGTTTAAGTGGACGGTGTGGAGTGAGAGATATATATTCATGTTCATCTCTATATATATAACTGTTTGTCCTGACTGACTGACTGGTGATCAACGCACAGCCCAAACCGTAAGAGCTAGGAAGCTGAAATTTTCACTGTAGCTACCTTATGTGATGTAGGTGCACGTTAAGACGGGGTTTCGGGAAATTCCACCCGCAAGTGTGGAAAAATTCGCAAAAAACGTTTGATTGTAACTTTTTTGTTTACCATCTGATCGGCCTCAAACTTATTTTCAAAGATCTTTGTTTAAATTCATTTTACGGGTGTTTCACACTTTGGGATGGAGGTCAAAGATTTGGTGGGAGACGTTTCGCGCTCAAATTCATTTCCAGAGATCTATAAGAAAAATCATTTGATTCGTGTTTCACACGTTTCGCAGAATTTAAACTTCTTCGGGGGGAATGCGATTTAAAGATTTTTTCGGCGAAGTTTTAAGTTGTGTCCGATTTGCTTCAAACTTATTTTCAAAGCTCTACATAAGAATGTAATGAATACGTGTTTCAGCGATTTGGGAAATTTTACTCGCAAGAGTGGTAAATTGGCGGAAAACGTTTGTATGAAAGTTATTTGTTTACCGTCCAAACAGTTTCAAAATCATTTCAAATTTGTTTGAGAACATTGATTTTATAACATACGTTCCACGGGCAAGGCCAGGTTATACCCGCTAGTATTTTCATATACGAGTATTTATTTATATTGTAAATTAAATAAATTGGATTGTAAAATACCTAATAATTTATATCTAATATATCTATTATACGTTTTGTACTATTGGCATATAGTCTAGGTACAGGATATAATATTGTCGAGCTCTTTCTTTTTGAGTATTCGTAATTATATTTATTTGAAAATTTATATTTTTTATTGTTGTTTTTTAACAGCTGAAACGTTTATGACACATTCTTTCAGGCGCCAGAAGGCTTCACCAGAGAAAATAACAAATTGAAGACCATGCTGTGAAGCCAACACTATATGCGCACATTAAGTAAAGTATGTAAGGCGGTTATATATACATTTATATATAAATTTATGGATATATATGTGTGCACATATTTGTATATGATGTGTTGCTGCAAACTGACAAAAAGGTTGAGCTCAAATTTAAACATACATAAATATATGAAAAGTTAATTTGAAAAAATCTCTTTTGACAGCGCGCAGCGGGTGGGCTAGCGTGTGGGTGGCTCCAAAGTTGCGCCCAAATGGCGCAGATGCACAGTATATGTTATTCTAGTCGTTGTTGTTTTAGTTGTTGCTTTTGTTGTTGCTGCCAAGTCGCAGTCCGTCACTTGCACGATGCTGTCGAGCTGCAGCTACAGCAGCGCCGTCCACAGTAAACGATGAAAAATGTGTAAAAATGGTTCCACACACACACACCGACACACTTCCATGCATACACACACACAATTGCGCAGAGACTGGATGTGTGAGAAGCGCATAGGAGGCTGCTCCCACTGTTTATATAGCATGGCTACGTGTATAAATAACGCTAACATTTTAAATCAGTCGAGTGACTGCAGAAAACGCAAAAACTGGTGCCAGCTGAGCGACGCTTTTGACAATCCCTATTCCCAGTTTCCAGTTACCGGTTACCAGTTACCCAGCCCCCAATGCCTTCCTTGTTGTCCTGCCTGACATTTATGTCCCTGTGCGTGCGCCTGGGTGTGTGAACGTGTGTTCGATGTAAAAAGCAGCTTCGTCTTTTGCTCCACACACACCAAACGATTCACGCAGCAACAACGTCGCCTCGTTTGATATATTTTTCTTTTTCGTTTTGTTTTTTTGACTTGTCCAACACTGCTTCATATTTTCTGCAAAATTTATGAAATTTTAACCCATTTTCTCACCCGGTCATGGGTGGCTATTCAATCTTGTCTTCCTTTTAATTGCTTTTAACAATTTTAATTAAACCCAAGAGCTAACCATATGTTTTTGGCCACGAAGTGCTATAACCTTTTTTAATTGTTATTGGCAGGGGAAATCGACTTGTTTAAATCTAACAATAACATAGGTAGAATGTAGATGCAGTATAGGTATATTTTGTAGAGAGAAGTAAGTGAAGCTAAGCATAAGTTTATTAAATTATTTTTATATCATTCTTTTTTAATTATCTTTCTTATAAATAAAACAGTTTGTCCTGACTGACTGATTAGTGATCAACGCACTGAACAATACTCAAGAGCTGAAATTTTCATTACACATCACTGCAAAGTATACCGCTCTTTGAAGAAAAATGAGGGTCAAAGGTTGAATGAACGAAAATATGCGGCTTCAAGCTTCACCCTATGGGAATATGGGAATATAAAGGATTGATTTTGGTTCTAATTCAATCAATCCCATATCTAAGTAAAATATATTTTTGTATAAATTGGAGTTCATTTCGTGAACTTTTACTTTCAACAAAACAACACCCAATCCGCTTTTATTATTATTAAATGAATACATAGGCATAAGAACGGGAATGGTATCATTGATACAAACCTTCGATAAAAATTGGTTCAATCGATACCATATGGGAACAGTTTGCTAAAAATATTCGCTTATCATGGGCTGGGTACTGCAGAAGCTCTTTGACAGTCTTATAATGAATTATGTCTTTGAAGCAGTACACAGGAAATGTGCACAATATCTCGAAAATTTTCCAAAAAAGAGAAGGCAATAGGATCTCAAATGTAAATAACAACATATCGCAGCAATCCATCCAAAATTATCAGGGCTAGGTCAAGCAGAATATAAGAAATATGAAAAGCAGAACAGGAAACTATGTAGCAATAAAAATCAAGAAAAGTCAAGAATTCAAATTTTACAATATATAAAGTGCAGTTGCAAATTCTCTGCATCTTTTTACTGGGACCGAAAACTTGCCAGCTTGAGTTTAAAGCACCAGCCGGTTGATTGGCTTAAATTGTGCTGCAAGGTGGAAAATTAGTTTCAGTTTTTCCTTCATCCAAACTCTGCCAACTGGACAGGGTCTTTGCATATACTGCACTAGCCATAAAATGTTCTATCCATGTTTTTGTTGCTGTTGTCGTACTGTCCACATTTGAAATGCGATTGCTCCATAATGGAATTACCTGACTGCGATGAAGACAGGACAGGACAGAACAGGATTCTACTGTGGCACATTTACCTTTTGCATATGTCATAAATTTATGCGACGATTGGCTGGGCTTATTTGATTTGATAGCCTTCCCCGGTCCAAACATTTGCAGTCATAGCATGCGGCCCCAATATTAGATTTTCACTTGTGATTTCTGTTCGCCTCACAGCAGCTAATTTAAATATGCATCGCTAAAAGCTTCCCAAAATGTCGTTTGCCTTAGATTCTCCAGTATTGTGAGTAGCGCAAATTTGATTTGTGGTTTCGTCTTTGCGTTCGTTTGCCTAAATAAATACGTGCACAATATGCACGACAAAGCCACAAAATGATATATTATATATGTAAAGACAGAAAAAGAAACCGCTTTCAATTTAATTTAATAAAATTCATTTCGGTTGAGCTTTTGTGGTTTTTACATAAATAACTTCTTCTGAACCCTCCTCCCTTTGAAATATGCATCGTGTGTGCGCTATTATTTTATTATTTCTAAAATATTCCCTATGAGCAGTACATATATTTTATTTTATTTTATTTAACAGCAGAATTGAAACCGCTATTGACTTTGGTTGCATGCCTTACGCTTTATTAACATCGGAATCGCCAGACACATCAAAGACGAACAGTCAAGCAATATGTAAATAGTTTTTAAATCATTCATACTTGGAATATTAATGAAGATAAAAGAAGCTGTTACATTTTAAAATATTTTTTAAGTTAACTTCTCGAATTTGTATTGTCTTCTTAATAATATATCTAAGTAAATAGAACAAGTTTTAATAGTTTAATAAAGAGTAAAGTTTATTAAAATTTATTGATTACATTTTATATATGTATAACATATGTATGTACATATTTGTGTAAATATCTAACCGACTTTCTCCTGTTTTGCACTATGACTATTATGATTTCGGTTCCTCCTCTGTTCCTTTTATTAAAAAGTGAGCTTTCATCCTTAAAATTTTAATTAACATTAATAAAGTTTTTCTCTTGACATATAAACCTGCAACAGTTTCCAGCTGAAAAGAAAAATTGTAAGGGCACACATATATTTCCATCCACATCCCCGGGCTACCCTGCCATCATACCCACAGTCAAACGATTGCTTTTTCCTTTCAAGGAACTCAATATGCGTGTCTCTGTTTAATTAAGATTGAGTTTATGTGTGTGAACGCGATTGCGGCTCTGAGTGTGTGCACGAATATATTGAGATCTGTGCGCCGGCATATATACAAACGTGTATGAATAAATGTATGAGCGCATGCATTTAATTTAATTTTCATTTCAATTGATTCGATGACTTTACGTTTCATTTCACGTCTCGATGCGATTTCAATTACAATACTCACACACACACACGTACACCCACTCTCACTGACACCCAAGGACAAATACACACTAGCTGCGTTTCAGGTTGGTTGCCAGTGGGCCAAGTTGACTCGCAACTTGATTCACGGATTTGCATACGTATGTATTTGCTCATCATGCAAACTCAGAGGCAACAATTGAAAAGGCAGCCAGACAGACTGACAGACACAACGAACCGAACCAAGTGATAAACGAGCTGATTAAGGACTGTCAGCTCGTTGGCGGAAGACATTGGCCAATAGGTATGGGTCACGATTCCGTTGAGGATTGACACAAAAGCCGACCAGCCATACTCTATTGAATATCATCAACTTATTCCAACATATATTCACAGCGTGACATCCACATCCACTTAATTTGCGAAATTGTCTCTTTTCGGCGGTTGTCTTCATGACGTATGTGAATTGCTTAAATAAGTTAAAACGATTATTTTAATATTGAGGTTTTCGGACTCGCATTCCAAGTGTATTTATGAAAATTCATTTGAGAAGTGTTTCACAATTTTCGAAGAAATTCTCCCTTCCTGCTTAAAGGTTGTATAAACGAAAGTTTAAATTTCGGCTTGATGCTTTACCGTATATGCGGAATCGATGTCTTAAGCTGGAAGCGAAAACAAGTACCAGTGAAGTCCGGGAATAACCATTTAGCTTATTTATATTTAGTTTTGCAAAAAAAGTAATTGCAATTAAGTCTTTAGGGAATCCCAGGCCTCCTGTTATGAATGAATAAAAAATATAAAGAGTACCACATAAGAATTAATTTAGCTAATGAAAGATTTATTAATTGCGGAAGTAATTTTCTAGAAATACTATCAATTATCGGCTTAGTTGCGCTCACATTAGCAGAACTTCACGCACTTGTGCTACACATCGGGTGGTAAACATATATCCACTCGGAGAAGAATGCTTTAGAGAGTTACTTAGCAGAGTTATTCCTGATCCAGCATTTTCATTTTCCAATCCAAATTTATAATTTTACCCTCAATTCGTTAACATATCTCTTCTACACTTAAATCTTCATCCATTTGAATTGCTTTTTAAGTATCTAATCCTTTATCTATGTGAATTTTGTCTACCTTTGGTAAATTATTCTTCAGGTTCACCATTTTACTTTTAATCAATTTTTTTATTGGCTTCTACTGAGGGCTAGGCTTAAAAGTTTATCCACAACTTTCTGTTCTAAGTCTGGACGACCATACGACCAGCCACAAAAAAGCAACCGCAACAATCCACCACAACCACCCACCCCACATTCCCTCCACCTAGCATAAACTGCATTTAGTTTTGCGTAGTTTTAGGCTGGCATTTAACTTTGTCGCCATTGTTACGCATTTTTTTGTTGCAGCCGTTACCGTTGCTGCTTACATCGTGATTTGGCAGGACCTTCTCGCCAGCAAGGCTTTGGCTACAACAATTGCATTTTGTTTTTGGTGTTTTTTTGTTGCTACTTCTTTTGGCAAGGACGACGTCGCCTGCCCCGGATCCAATGTGCACTCTTTTCGTAACAAATGCAACGGAAAACCTATTTCCTTTGTAGGATATGAGTAGGAAAATGCTTGTTAGCGCCAAACGAGCATTTGCCACAGACCCATGTGTATATATATGTGTGTGTGTGTATGTGTTTGCGAAATGGCATTTGCATGGCAATATTTGCACAACCTTGAACTTGCTGCAGCTGGTCTAATGCCTGGCTGCGGGTTAGGTGGGGCTAACAATTTCAGCTCGTTGTCACGTTGGGCCAACATGGCTAATTTCAGCTGCAGTTGCAGCTGACACAAATGAGCACAGGGCCAACATTTTACACATTTCACATTCTACAGCTGCTGTCAAATGACAATTAAAAGCAAAAGTGAGCAAAACTTTTAATTGCGCTTACGACAGGTGGGACACATCAAAACAGCTTGTGCCAAAAAAGTAACCACAAGCATTACGCCCTAGCAATTAGTGCGCCCAAATAAATTTCAAACAAAGCAACCAACACCCAACAAAAAAAAAAAAACATTTGCAATTGACAAGTTCTAGAAAGGCGCCACTAATTATAAATATTTAGCATGCACAAGCAGACAAGTACTCTAGAACCTGTGGCCAGAGCCTTGTCTCGGCTGTCAGTTGTAAAATTGAATTTAAGCCCCGTTCTGTTTGGCTTTTGAAAGATTTATAACAGGGCTCACATGGCATTGGCCCCATATCGATAAGCACAATGCCTTTTTGCCGGCTGCTCTGCGCCTCTCTGCTCGGCTCAGCTTGGATCTGTGTGTCAGTGACAGTTGCCAATACATATAACGCACCACCCATACATGTAAACTGTATTGTGTGTGTATGTGTGTGTGCAGAAACACATACAACGCTGGCGACAAACTTTTTAATCAAATTTTTTTAACGCAATTTCTTTGCATTCTTTTTGCTTTCTCGCTCGCTCGCACACTGAGACACGCCGCTGTTGCATATGCATGCTCAATTGTGTTTGTATTGGCAAAGGACATGCTTTGTGATTTATACACACATCAAACACACACAAACACACCACCCACACCAACACACTCCTCAGTCGTGCATAAAGTGGGTGCGCCCGTAAGCAAACAACAGCTTTTTTTGATTTATGAGCGCTTTGGGTGCCGCCGCCAACGAAGACAAGGACAACAACAACAATAGCGAGAAAAACAAAAATAAACGAAAAAGAAAAGAATCGAATCGACAGTAAAATATATTGAACTCTTAAGTTTTAAACAAGTTCAAACACGCAAGTTATTACTAGAAAGAGAAATGCTAAATATGAGAGAGAGAGCTGTAGTGCTATAGAATATTCGTACGTTTTAAAAATATAACATCATTAAATTTGTGGTTTCAATTTTAGTGCAATTCCAAATGCTTTATTTATTTGGACGGCGTCCACACAATAAAAGATACCTGATCTGTATACACTATTAAAGAAGCTACTCTGATCATGTGACTTAAGGTCATAAAACCAATGAAAAAAAAAACAGGTTTAAAATATGGATTTTAATCGGTTGCTTGGAAATGGGGCAAGCTATCGATTACCGGAAACAAATTCGAGTGCATTTAGACGCCCTATGTTCAAACTTTCTTTAGCTCTTATAGGTACTGAGATGAACATTGGGAGATAGACTTGGCTATTGATGCTGACCATGCTTCTGCCTGTAACATACATTTGCACAAAACAAAACCTATTTTCAACGGGTACAGAGTTTAAAAATACAATTTTAATGAAATGATAAATTCTAACAAATTATGTAAAATAAATGTGATTTAAAGTTCTACACAAAGCTGGGTGCGTAGGTCTTGCTGACAGTAGCAAATGTTATGTTATATTTAAATACCGAGCGCATGAATTTTAATTAAGCGTGCCCGCAATTGCTGGCTCTGGCTTGCGGATGGTCTGGAATGGGCTAGCATTGGCTCTGGCAAGCCATTGGACATATGAAATTTTGATTGATGGCTCCCCGAACAGCGAGTGCACTATGGCTTTATCTGACTATCGATTGTCGCTGTCATAAAAACGTTAAAAAAGAGGGAATCCAGAGCCGGGGCTTATGCAAATCAAGACATGCCGCACACATCACTTTGTTTCCCTGTCGCCCCTTCCACGGTCCGCCCTACGAACTTGTCAAAACTTGTTGTGCGCGCTTTTGCGATTTTTTTTTTTTTTTTTTTGAAGAAAGCAGAGAGAAAAAAATTGCTGGTGCATATTGCTTTCCGTTGTTTAGTAGCCCGGCACTTGCGGCACTTGCAACAGCCGAGTTGATTTTTGCATATTTCTGATAGCGCCGGCATTAGTCTCCAGTGGGCTGGCACATAAAAGCGCAGTTATGGACTGATTGTCGGCGTGCCACACACGCACACACTATCTCATATTCTCTACTGCTCAAATTTTCCCAATTTCTATATGTATGTGGCGGAAAGTGTCAGTATTTCAAACTTTTGTTCAATAAGATTTATATGACTGACAGTTTGGGAGATTCTAAACAACAAGCAACAAGGTTTGATTTCCCTTATTTTTTACAGTTTATTATTGAGCCGGCTTTATCACTATTTGTTTTCCTTCTATTTTTAGAGATTATTTAGAGCTTGAAATATCAGTCGGCGCGCAAATTGTACATGTGCAGTGCTTTACAAATATATTTTGTGGAATTATTTTGCAATATTTTTCCTTTGGCAGTTAGTTTAAGCGCGCTACTTTTGTTATGAAAAAGTGATCTGAAAATAGCTTACGTACTAGGGTTAATAATGAATAAAGAACTTATCTAGATTTGTTTATGCTGACTGAAAAGTGGGGAAGTAGTTGAGAGCACGGAGGTGGCAGGCCCACCTTTGTGAATCGACTGAATGAAAACTTGATTGCAGCTACATCATTCAAATATTTTACCTCTTATCTTGCATTTTGTTTTTTCCTCGGCAACGTAAGAGTATTAACCATTGTTAACCAAGCTGATAAGTGCGTAGTTATGGGATCCTATCTGCTATTCAGCGGCCTTTCTATTCAAGCACTTTGAAGTTTGTTTAGCCATATACAACAATGCTAGATTGAGGCTCACTACCAATAGAGGCCAGGTGGCAGCACTGGGACGTAGGTAAACCACTCGAGCGGCAGATTTGAGTGGCAAGAGCGCAAAGCGCACATTGTACAGCTTGTGCATGGGTATAGGTGTTGCTGTAGCTATAGGATAGGTCTAAAATAATTGCCTGCACTTTAAGTGCGCCATTAGTACTAAATTACAGACATCCAACCAACCAGCCAACCAGGCAGCCAACCAACCAGCAGCTGCAGCGCCAGCTAACTGCGCGGTCTAATTACGCGCCAATGCTGCAAAACGGGTAACAAGGAATTCACCTGCCACCCACGCTACATTTTATACCCTACACTTCACGCTCCGGCCACGCCTACTTCTCGCGCATGGTGGCAGCTGGGAAAAAGTAAAGTGCGCTAATGGCAATTAGAAGTTTACCGAGTGCAGTCAAAAATTGTAACGGCTGCCTGGCATAGCTGCATTATTGAACATTTTGCTAATTGCCGTATAATTATTGCAGTTAAAAAATTTAGCACAATTGCCAGCTAAGAGGCGACGGCAGACAACGGCAGCAGTTTCAAACACCAATCCTTGACCGTACAAGCAGTTATTGCGCACAATTTGCAAAAGCAACACACACAGACACGCACTCACACGCACAATCAGACAGACCGACAGAATATATGCAGAGAAATTTGAGCAATGCCGCAAACATTTGCATTGAACAAGGATTAGGCCAGATAGTTCTGAACACAACGCAAAGGTTCAGTTCCATGCAAGCGTTATGCACTCGCAGTGGCTACAGCTAATGTAAATATTATGGCAAAATCTTATAATTAAGATAAGCATTTTGGTTGAGTGGTTTTAATGAAAATCAAACATTTGCCATGCAAAACTCAAACCACACTCAAGCTCAAATGTCTGCCGGTGTCTGCAGAGCCTATCGATATTCTACTTTGTCCAAATGCCTAACCCTTGTTAAATTCGTTTGCCCGAGTCTATAGCAAAGACTCTCTGAACTGTTTTAATATTTAATTAATGCTCGACCAAATGATTTTCACTGTGTTCAGTGGGCGACGCTTGGTCAGTTCCATGGAGCATGTACCATTAAATCTATTACATTGCTGCGAACAGTGATGCTGCAATAATTTGCACAAGGATTTCACATGTTATGCACCATAAAGATGTGACTGTCTTTAATTGTGCTGTAAGAAAACATGCACAATCACAGGTATGTGTATGGAACAGAAAAGAAAAGTAAACAGAAGGTACGCATCCATATAGATATAGATATAGATATAGATATAGATATAGATATAGATATAGATATAGATATAGATATAGATATAGATATAGATATAGATATAGATATAGATATAGATATAGATATAGATATAGATATAGATATAGATATAGATATAGATATAGATATAGATATAGATATAGATATAGATATAGATATAGATATAGATATAGATATAGATATAGATATAGATATAGATATAGATATAGATATAGATATAGATATAGATATAGATATAGATATAGATATAGATATAGATATAGATATAGATATAGATATAGATATAGATATAGATATAGATATAGATATATGTAGATATAGATATAGATATAGATATAGATATAGATATAGATATAGATATAGATATAGATATAGATATAGATATAGATATAGATATAGATATAGATATAGATATAGATATAGATATAGATACTACAATTAAAGTTTGGCTAAATGTTACGCACAACTCTTAATACCTCTATTTAAGGTCGCTTTAAAAGTAAAAGTGTCGCTTACATCGCTTCTGTGTTGCAATAATTGAGTTACTGCAACCTGCTCGCAGCCCCTTCCTGCATAACCATTCAAAACTGTGTCACGCCAAAAAGTAAGCGACGCCGTTGACTCTCGGCTGCTTATAATTAAGCCTTAATTGAACGTTGCCTTCGTCTTCGCCGCCTCGTCGTCCTTGTCGACCCTCTCGTCTCCGCCGTCCTGTAGTCGTCGCCGCAGCTCACGTAAGCAAGTTAATGATGCAATCGCTTACAATCCTTTGACACGGCATACTGGAGTCATGCCCTACCGCAAAACTCAATTTGCAATCAGGTAAAGTTTGGGCTCATTTTTCGAGCGCTTAGACTTGGACTTGGCCAGCGATCATCGGCTTCTGCATAATCTGGCACAAGTTCATTAAAACATTTGCCGGGCGGCAGGCAATTCAGCAGCTACCACCGTCTGCAGTTTTCCACGCCCATGGCCACAAATTTTATTGTATAAAATATATTTTATTACAACAGTCGAAAAGTTGAATATGCAATTTAGTGTGCATATTAACCCGTTGCCCCCTGTCCGTTGGCCGTTGGCAAAGTTACCTGTTCCCAACTATTTAGCATAACGACGGGCGCTCATTATGAGGCCAACTCCAGTTCCCCTGTCCACCCCTTGGCACTATGTTCATGACAGCAGGCAACTTTATTTGCGCAGTGTATTTGGCTCAGCCGATGCTGTCGCTGCTGGAAGTCTGCCCAGAAACTGGACCCGAGCGCAGACCATGCGCCCAGTCGCCAGGCACGTAAAATATGCGCCGCAGTACACGGTCGGTATATGCCAGAGATCACTTGACTATAAACGAGATTAAAAATTCAATTACGTTGGTGTTGCAAGCTGAACCTGAAGCTGCATCGAGCGCACAAAATAAGGAAAAACAAGAATGCAAAAAAAAAAATAAAAAAAAAATAAAGTCGACCGAACAAAAAAGACAAGCGCTCCGAACCTGGCCAGGCGAGCGGCACTCGAGTCAAAGCGCGCCATTCGAACATAGGGTGCAGGATGCTTGGGCACAAAAGTAGGAGGATGAAGGAGCCGGCAGCAGTAGAAGTGGTCAGTGCCGGCGACGTTGTCGCAGCCAACGGAAGTTGACAACAATTTATGTGCCTGAAACGGATACAATTTACAAGCCAGGCGCGGCGTACGTGTAGCTAGAAAGTCCGACTGAGGTAGGACACGGGTGGGGGCAGGTAGCCATGGGTTTATGCGTGTGTGTGTGTGTGTGCGTTCACTGTGCAGGTGTGGCCAGCGCAAAACTTCAAACGGAATTTGGAGTGTGAGTACTTAGTGCAAAGTGGCCAGTGCGAGTTTTTCGGGGCACCCAGTTGTTAGGGGCAACACACAACTAGAGGGTGGCGAGAGGGCAGACTATGAAGAAAAAATACGAGCGAAACATTTGAATTTCGTTTCAAGCTGAAGTTGATAAAATTCCAGTGATTTAGGGCGTATCCTGGCAGGAGCCAGAAACATCTGTAGCATTGGCAACCCAAATCCAACAGCTGCTTCACAATTAAACCAAAAAACCTTGTCGACAATTAAGGGAATGTTTTGATTAGTTAATTTTTGTGAATCTAACAATACAATACATAACAAAAAGTAACTTATGCCAATTTAATAAATATTACGTCTACATAGTCTTATGTGACATATTCATTTGCTCTTTGCTGCCAAATGTGATCTCCTAACAGTGCTATGTAAGCGTACATTTTACAATTAACAGCTATTCAATTTATGAAACAAAAATACAATATATATCTATTTTTTACTTAAATATTTGTGCAAAAAACAACATTCAGTTAGTTTAAAAAACTTTTGAATATCTAAGTAAATTATGTAGAAGACATATAAATTGGAGAAAATATGAAATCTCATATTGAATTTAACAAAATAAAAAAAATATTAATCAACTATAAAACTGGGTAGATTTGTACATATAAGTATGTGATTTGTATATTATATTTATCTATTTATATTTAGTTAATTGAAAGCTATCAATTATAAAAGAGGGCAGTGCATAATATTTACATACAATTTATACACGTGTCATAATTTAAACTTATTGTTAACATTATTCAATTGACAACAAACACTTTAAATCAGATAAAATGAGATCGGCTACTATAAAACAATTTACTAATGCCTCTTTTGCTTATCGCAATTGCTCCGCTTGTCACCAAAGATCAAACGCAGAAGCCATTGAATAAACGTTATCAGCAGCCATAAGGAAAGTAGAGGTGCAACTAAAAGAACCGCCAAAGTATCCAAGCTGTGGAGCTGCACATAGCTCATGTCCCGCGAGGGGGGACGCACGTATGAAGCGTCCTTGTGTCGCGTCAAGTACTCAGTCCACCAAATGGCGCGATCCACCGCCGACTCTGGCTGATCGCGATACCGCTCCGAGAGAATTAAAGCGGTTTTCGCATAAGTGGTCGTAGTCAAAAGTGTATTGATCGTTATCTCCAGTTCTGGCTGCTTAAGGTTGAACAGATCCAGGCCTAGTCCAAAGCCCATCCTAGCGGCGTGCTTAACATTCATAAACTGATCATAGAAAACGGACAAACCCAGCACAGGCTTGCCAAAGTAGATACTCTCAATGGTTCTCAGCAGTCCGCCGTGTGTGATGATGAGTTTTACGTTGGGATGCGCCAAGATGTCGGGTAGGGGAAACTATTTGCTGATGAATACATTATCAGGCTTGTTAGGCAGATGATCATCCTCAAACTTCCAGAGCACGCGTTGCTTTAGTCCTCCAAAAACCATCATAAGCATATTCCGAGTTTCTACGGGTAAATCCTTGCTCTTGACATTAGAGCCCAATGAAAAGTAGATGACACCCTCGGGTGAGGCTTCAATATAATGTTTAATGTCCTCGGGCAAGGCTTTCGGTTTATGCGCGATATGCAGTCCACTCACCTCAATCATGTTGGGCATATAGGGCCGGGCGTAGCTTAGCGTGAAGTGTCCGAGTCCATCAGTCCGAGCAGCATCAGAGTAAAGCTGTCCAGAGTTTCGGAGAGTGGTTTCATGGCCTGGGGAAAGTATTTCGCATATTGTTGCATCTTGGGATAGTGTATAACCGACTGTACTAATTTCTCTAACCATATCTCCCAGTGGTTCTCCAGACGCTCGTAGAAGGTCATGGGATTGGACCTCGGCGAACTGATGAGTGGACTGTAGGCCAGCGGTGATATGTTGCCCATCAGCTCGTCAATCTAATAGTTGTTACCATAGGTGGAGAAGCCCATGAGCGTCGCATTAAAGTGCTGTGCAAATCCAATCAATGACTCCGTTTGAAGCACCTCAGCAATGACCAAATCGAAAGTTTCACCAGATTTCAGTAGCTGCTGCACGTCCTCATCTGCCAAAACGCACTCGGCGATGTTTTCCAACATCCAACTGAAAGTCTTATGTTTCTGCCAAAGAGAAGGAGCAATCATCGCAGCAAAAATGTCTGAAAATGAAATTGAACTTATTTACATGTTTATCCAATTTCACTTGCGTTTTTTCGTTTACCTTCGTAGAAGTCGTGTATTTTGTCCGCGGTTATGAATCTCATATTCAGCAGAGGTTAATTTTCGAAGGTATTGATCACTGTCACCTCATGACCCCGGGCTGCCAAGGTCTTCAAGCAAAGATGTACTGAGAGCGGCCCGGAAAGGCAAATATGGCCAAGATTTTAGAGCCTTCAATCTGCGGCGCACGACCGATAAGCGATATCAGGGCCAAATCGGTATGTGCGTTATTAGAAAGAGAATGCCAAACTTGTTGGCTTTAACAATCATTTGGGACAGTTTTCCCTGAATATGGCCGACAAGATTTAGCTGGTTGTAGCCATCAAACAAAATATATAAGTTTCCTTAAGATTCTTCAGATAAACCCCTAGTCCTAGGGCCATATTGACATTCAATTTCAAGTTTTCTAACTCTTACGGCTTGTCAGTCAGGACAAGCTGTTTTAAATATAGAGATATACTAGTGATAGCATAGGGAAACCTTTTTTGAATTGAATACAATTGTGGAAAGACGCTATGTCTTGGTCTTTAAAATGCTCCCAAGTAGCTGGACTAAGTGCTGGGCAATTCCCTAAAGTTAGTGCGTGAGAAGTGCAGGCCAAACAAGGAAAGGCGGACAGCTAAAAACAAAACACACAACAGGAAACGGGACGAAAGTAAGACAGAGAGACATAGATGCAGAATCATGACAAGGAGCAGTTCAGCAGGCATTCCATCTGGATGTGGGCGATGTCCAGTGGGCGTGCAAGTGCACAAGCATAAAAACTGTAGCGCCTCAGCCTGGTCTAAGAAAACAAATTATTTGCTTAAGCGACGGTAAATGCACTTGTCCGGGCTTCCTTTTCCGCCAACGCGACCAGCAACCTATAAATATATATGTATAGATATACATATATAAATATACTATATTTACCTTTTATGCCTGCAAAATTTATAAGTGTATGTCCGGGGGGAAAAATTGTTTCTTTTAATTTATAAATAAGGTCGAGCTGTTGTGGGTCGTTGATGGGACAGACTACTCCACGCCCCTCCCCTCTATTATTCGAGCTGCTGCTATGCGGCTGGTCTATTTGTTTTCACTCAAATTTTATTTGCCTTCTTGCGCACATTTTCACTCCTTTTCACGAATTTTTTTTGCCGCTTGTTGTTGCCCATGTTTTTCCGTTGTTGTGGCGTTTTCTTGTAGCCTTTTCTTTTGTCACTTTTTATGCCTACCCCTGCCCGGTAACCTGATTCAATTAAGTTGCCTGATTATTTTTACCACAAAAAAGTACAAATATAAATAAATACAGAAAAAACATGCCCACCTTTTTGTGTTTTTTTCTTCTTGCCTCAGTTCGGTTAACAATTTATATACCCTTTTTGTTCGCTGTTACCAAGCAAAGAAAGTGTAATGCGAGCGCTCTGCAAGTGTTGAAAGGAGTGATGAAACGGTAGGCAAATGGATTCTCTTTTTGCGTATTGTCCGCAGCTGCTGTTATTACTAGACAATCCTTTGCGTTGATTGGCATAGGATATAAACAGCATAGCAATGTGTTCAAAATTGTAAACTACAGGAACTCGTTACAATTTAATAATGTTATAATTATCTGAACAGAAAAAATAATGTAGATAGCAAATTTTAAATTAACTATTGAAACGTTTTAAAAGATACGACACCTAGTATAATGTGACTAGAAGTTAAATATTATAAATTTGGAGTCGATTTTTAAACTTAAGTTCTTTTAAAAAATATAAGTAATGTGCAATCAAATACGATATATACAAACTAGCTGGTATTACCCAGCCTTGTCCGCGAGTGTCAACCTAAGCATTAAATACATTAAAATGGCAAAATTAAAACTAAATCAGAATACAAATATATCTAATATCATCATGGAGGTATTTTCTTCGCCCCTCTTGCAAGCTATGTCCCTTTTCGCAGCTAAATTAAAATTAAAATAATCTTATGTAACTATATTATTTTATTTTTAAATAAGATAGAAAAGAAGAAGAAAATAAGGTATGAAAAAAATAAAGAAATGTGAAATAGGCCATAAAATGATAAGATGATGGGGTATAGAGATGATAGCCACAGTAAATGTCAGCTTCTTAGCTTTTAAGTTTTCGGTTGTGCGTTGATCACTAATCAGTCAGTCAGTCAGTAACGAAAATAAGTTTTATATAAAGATGTATTTGTTTGTCTGTCAAGTCAATCCCTTTATATATAATATGCCAATGTTTTAAAAAAATGTTTTTGACAAATCAGTTTTTTACTATTGTAGTTAATTTCTGCAGTTATGGATTATGAATAAAATATATGATTTTTCTTAAAAGTAGCATCAACCCTTAACAAGCCAAATGTAGGCTCTGCTGTGTGCTACCACGTCCAATTATCCAGTCTAATCGTGTTCGTAATCTGCCATAACGAGAACTTGGACAAAGGGTTGGCAATAACAGCAGTCACGTTGACAACGCTTAAAGCGCAAATGTACTTTGTTTTCAACTTGCATTTGCTGCACATGTCTGGCCAACAACAAAAGCAAAAAAAAAAGGAAAATTCGCTCTGGCACTGGGACTGGGTTGCCACTGGAACAATTTGCGCATAAGTAAAAATCATTTTTTATTTGTTTTCATTTCCGTTCTATGATGCATATTGATTTCTGGGCAGCTGCCACACTATTTCCTGCTCTCTCACCTTCTCCGTAAGTGTTCAAGCCAAGTGTGTGCGTGTGTGTGAGTGTACTCAGTTGACGCTTGACAAAATGTTAAGTGACAGCTGAATGTTGCATGGTCTTCAGGTGCAGCTGCAGGTCCAGGTGAAGAGTTGCATGCCAGAAAATTGTTCAGGCAAGGCGGTCGCAGCTAGCTGCAAATGCAATGTCCAATATTTCTGGTAGCTCCAAAAAGTAAAACAACAACAACAATCAACAGAATACAACAACAAAAATGCAACAACAACGCTGACAATCGACTTTTATTGCTGTTGACAGAGTGAGCAAAGAATTTAGGGGACAAATTCAGATTGAGATTCCCAGAAGCGACTTTGTCAATTCCCAGCTATTACGTTTTACTTAACATCTCAGCAAATTACGCACTATTGTCTACAGTCCGAGCGAAGAGCTTGACTTCTTTCAGTTGGTAATATGCGACATTTTCTCTTTTTTTTTTCTTTCGAAGCATTGACAGTTTTGAAGCAGCGCTGCCATTGAACGGATATGGAAGAGTGCCCGTGCACGGCAATCACAATTGCATAAGCACAATTTCCGGTTTCCACAAAAACATCCAAGACTAAGCGAATGGCATTTGGCGTTGACAATACGAGATTCTAGGCTGTTACAGAGCAAGCAAAATTATATATTTTAACGCAATACAAATACCCTTGCTTTTTAAAAATCAAATAATACATACACATTTTGTTCAATTATTTATTTATTTTCAATTTAATCAAATTTGTCTATATTTATGCTATTTATATTTAAATTTTGTATACACTTCAAACATTTTTATTTATGTTTACCTTCTTATTATTCCAAAGAGTTTTTCATTTAATAAATTAATTTTAAACATTATTGTTCCATTAAGCTACCTTACAATTAATTTCTGTATCCCAATCGATATTAATCCAAAGATTTGAGTGTTGTATCCCCGTTCGAACATTTTGTAAAAACAAACTGGAATCTATATATCTGATGACCGCAGCGAAATGTTCATCTCTTTAGTATGTATATTCATATATATAACTCCATTAAACCCTGCTTGCCTAGTTTTTCGTTGCAGATTAGAAGACTGCTTTTGCAACATTTATTGCAACATTGACAGGAAATTAAAGTGTTTGCAACGACATCTATATTTATTTCTGTATGTGAGTGTGTGTCATGAACACATTTGCACACAGCCCGTGAGTATGCAACAGACATACGCGTGCGCCTTAATCAAGTGCGGAAAGGGCGACGCGCTCACAGGTATGTTGCAAAATCATGTTTAGCGTGTTGAAGGTGAAACAAGAGGGGACAAGAGATCAAGAGTCGAGAGGAATTAGCAACAACAGACATTTAGTTGGCTTTAAGCAAGTATTTACTTAAGCTCAATATTCAACCCACAGCTTCTTGGTCTTTGTTTCATGTCCATTTTGTTGCGCTCGAGTGCGTCCTGGTCTGCTCTGGTAACGGCCTCAGCTGTGGGAGTTCAATGGCACAGCCCGAGAATTTTTTCCGGTCGTTCATTTTTGGTATTTCCACTGCGCCAAGTTCACGTTATAATCCATCCGAGGCATAATTATTGTGTACATATTATGATAGTGTCATAAAAACGAAGAGTTTATCGTTGCCCTGATGGACAGAAGGCGCCTCTGCACCAGCAGCCAGGCTGCCTCCCTAGTGGCTTGAGTCGAAGGCAAATGAAAGATGAGCAATAAATTTGCGTATTTTTAAGTGCCGCTCGCTGAAAGGTTATTTACGTTGGAAAGTAAGTAACGAAATGGAAGAGCATTCGACTTGGGTAGCTGCAGCAAAACAAACAGAAGTAAATCGCTAGCTAAAGTGCCCAAAGAACTCTTAAGTCTCTACTTTACAACCTGCTTTAATGCGCATAGATCAGCATGGAAGAGCTTATAATTTGCATGCAGCTGCAATGCCACTAAACGAAGCGATTATACAACAAAGTTTTGCGTATTAAACGTGCATGCGGAGTCGTGTGGCCAAAACGGAACGGAAATCTACCAATTAAATCTAATTATTTACGCCCAACGGGTCCAGTCACAACAGCGACAGGAGGCACTGCCCGTGTCCGGGGCATAGGTACAGGTCGAGCCTCTCAGCTGGCCTGGACTCGGTCCACTCTCTGCTTTCTTTGTGCCCAACTGACCCGCACAAATGCGTCCATTGGCGGAAACAATGCGCACAAAAGCGTCGCTGCATGCTGCAGCCCAGCAGCAGGCGGCCTGCCAGGAAGATATGCTCCAGGTGCACCGGTGGACCACCAACTGGCCTTAATGCAACGTCATCGGAGCGCAGCGAGGGCAGTAAGTGAGAATAAAAAGAGCTAAGTGAATGCAATAATAAAACACAAACAAAAAAACTAAAAAAAATGTAAAACAAGCTAAATTGAATGGGGAGCCAAGGTTCAATCTATGGCCGAGTTATGGCTTGTAGTTAGACGCACTGTTAAAAAAAATCGTATTTATACACACAAAAGGCGGAAGGAGGCGGCTCAGTTTCATTATGGTGATGCAGCTTGCTGGGCGTGGCTTGGATGTAGCTGGCTGAACGTGGCCTGGGGGCAGCAGCCTGCTCAGTTACTTACGCCTCAATTGAGCTAAAACTCATGTGCCGCAATTGCGGTAAAATATGTTTGCACAAAAGGAAATCGCCAAGCCACGTGTGCGGGAAATGCTGAATTTGTCTGCCGGGCGCACTAAAACAAAGCTGAACTCGTGGGTGGCTATCCTGTGTCCTGTGCCGAGGTCCTGGTCCTGGTCCTAGTCAAATCCATAAGTTCCGCAAACCGTTATCTATACAATTTTTCAGGGAGAATTAGAACGCTTTGTTGAAAACCATTCAAGTAGATTTAAACTTGAATTTGCCTACGTATAAAACTGAAAAAATGTGGCCAGTAAATAAATTTAAATTACAAAAACTTTTACATATTTTGAACATTTCTCCCTATAATGTAAATTATTCAGCTATATTTTATATTATCAAATTGTCTAAATTTTCTAATTTAAATTCTTTACGAACTATTAAAAAAAAATTTATTTGCAACAGGAGTTCGAGGATATGACTCTTTTGTGTTAAAAACTTCTTCTACCTTACAAGAAAAATAACATTTTTGAAAAGTTAAATTTAGTAAAGCTCAAACATTAAACTGTTAAGCGGGCAATTAACCATGCATTCGATGTATGTGACATGTAGGTTTATGTTTTAATTGGCAAAACTTACTATTTCTAAGGTATAAATTTTGAATGCAGCAGAAACGAGCACAAAATAAGTAAAAACATTTTTGCCAAAACACATTTAAAACTTTTAATCTATTCTCTCGCTTAAGTTTCTTTATACTTTTCACAGTTTTATTCGTTTATGCATTGGCTGCTGTTCTTAATTCTATTGAGTTGAACAGAATTTAATTAGCTGTGAATTGGGCGAGAAATCGGCTTTCGGAATACATATAAATGTGTCCATTCTGTTCTTTCTGGGTATTGTTGCAATATGGCTGCCCGAGCGCTGAAAACTATGCTATATGTCCAACTATGGCGGCACTTCCGTTGCCGTTCGTTGTCTCTTATCGCCCTGCTCAACCTTTTCGTTTCCACCGTCATCGTCGTCGTCGACTATGTCGTCGTTGTCGACGTCTGGGCTGGACTTTTGGGAATATTATTGAAAAGTTTTACCGCAAGCTGTGCTGAGGCTGCAGCCATGGAGCACTGCCAGCAGAAACAAACGTATTGTTCGCTGCCAGCTGCAAAAACGAGGATTAACATTTTTTTTTTAATCCAAAGTTTCAGTTTTGTTGCAACTTTGGCCACAGACACCGACACCACACTTAACTGGGGGCAGTACATAAATTTTCTCAACAATTTTCAGGCATTTTGCGACTGCAGCTGCATTTACAATGCGCCCAATCAGACAACAAGTCGCCCAACTAAAAACTTACAATGACAAGAACCTGACGACAAATAAAACACCTCCATCGGTTGGTGATGCTTTTAGAAAATTGTGTATTTTAACTAGGCTTTTAGCATTTAATTCTCATAATGTATGTTTAATGTATTGAATAATTGGGAAGGCACTCGTTTGTCGACCATTAATAAATCAATAAAAAAAAAAAGAAAATAAATAAATAAACATCGTAATGCGCATTATAGCTAACAGAACGCTAAATGAACAGCAACGTATTTTCGGTATTTATTAAAATATCGTAAAACATGCAAATAAAATTTACGTTGATTAAATTTATTTGTTAGTCTAACATTATCGTTAAAACGTTTTCATGTGCTCAGTACCTCTACTGTACCGCACTTAGCAAGTAATACTCACGCATAGGTGTTTTTACTGCTGCTAACTTTTATATTATTTTATTTTTCTTCAGACTTTATCGTAAGTTCAATCGCTGGCAATAAGTTTTCCATTATTTATGGCAAAAGTTCTTAAATGCAATAATTTAAGAGCATGCGAAGCGCATAGAAACGCACGCCTGACACTTCCATTCCATTCAGAAGGCCATCGACGGATGAAAAACGTAGCAAATATATTTAGGATAATTGCATATTCTTCATTCAGCAAATCTAATAGGTAAAGGTTCACTATAGATGTATGACAGCAATTGGATAACAATTTCTAAGTTCAGTTTGTGCAGCCTTGACATTTTATACCCTGTAAAAGGGTCAAGGAGTGTTTGTTGTATGCAACGTTCATATAAAAGGGACCTGCGACGAGCCGTAAGAGCTACGAAGTTGAAGTTTTCACTGTAGTTACCTTATGTGATCGACTAACATGGTCGGAAACCGTTGATTCCAACGGTTCGATGCGCCTAAAACATATTTTTAAATCGAAGTGTAGATCAAGGTGGATATATTTAAATTTTTCACGGGCGTGTACTTAAGGAAAAGTAATATTTAAATATTTCATTTAATTAATATTTAGCACAAAACAACAGACAAGGCCGAGCAATAGTTTCAAATATAAGCACAGAGTATTTTCCACTTCATCATACGAAACCTAGGAAAATTCTGATTGCTTTTCAAGGAACTTAGTCAAAATGTTGAACAACCCAATTGGTCAACATTCAACTGTTCAGTTGCGAGTGTTCAGGTTTTGGGCGCAATATGAAATCCATCAATTATAGAAAATCATAGTCAACGTTGTGCCAAGTTGGGCGCTTAGTTCACGATATGGAAAAGCTTTGTGGGTGAGCTTGTGTCAAGCCAATCAATTTTTCGCATTGTTTCGGTCGCTGCCCTGCTGGCCCCTGCCCCCATCCCACTGTCCAGAGCGGACTGTGCCCCACCGATCCAGTGACCGACCTAGCCATCATCAACGGTTTTGTGGCAAACAGGCACGTCGATTTCAATTGAAAGTGGTTCTGCCAACTACCGGTCTGACTGACTATTGTCCAGTTTGTCCAGTGTGGCCAGTGTCTGCAGTGTGTCCCGCTGACACTCGGCGCACTGTGGCAAACACAATCACAGGATGCAGCTACGTTGCTCGTCGTGCGCCTCACTTGCAGTTGACACTTTGGTCTCTGCAACATTCCCCTGCCCCACTTAAGTAAATGACGTGCTGTCTTTTTGTTTGCCACTTGCATTGTAGTTGCACGTCAGTTAGCCTATGGCAGAAATGACTCACGTCAGCTTTCGAGTCGCATAGTTTCATGTGAATCGCTTGACTCACTTTGTTGCAACATCAGTCCCGTTGACATGGGTGCCTCACTCACACAACTTTCATCTCTGCGACCCTGCCATCACCATGCCCCTTGTGCCTTGTGTTCTTTATAGTATTTTTTTAAATATGCACAGAATATCGCCCCGGTAAACACACAAGTATGCATTTTAGGCACATGTGTTCTCAGTGGAGAGCTGTAGGAAATTTAAATTCGATTAATGGCACATGGCTCTTAATGGCCTTTCAATGAGCTTGTTTTCACCCGTAATATGACAGCTGATTTGGTAATAGTTCCTCGTTCAAGCAAAATACAATATTATTAGCAAAAAATTAAGGTATATGAAATATCAACTTTAAGCAACAATCTCATTCTCGGGGAAAATGTAGAATAGATCCCTTTGTTGTCAAAAAGTTGAGAGCAAATTATTTGATACTATACAGCATTTAATGAAAAGCTTCATTCAAAGACACAAAAAATAAGTTTTTACATTTTATCATTGCGACAAAATTTTTGCATATTTTCGTAATACATTAACAATAATATTTCAAGAGAATCGATCATGCCCCAGAAGATGGTTGCACAGACAGCAGAGAGGCTGCGCAGACTTTGCAGAAGGGCCGTCAAGCCCTTGATGAGTCAGTCGAATGTTTCCATGAGCTCAAAGTCCTCCGGCGTGGCCATGTCCAAGTTCGAAACGGGCCAAACCTTGCCCTATAAGCTGCTAAGCGACAAGTTGGACTGTGTAGCGAATCGCCTAAAAAGGCCTCTTACCTTGTCAGAGAAGGTGCTCTACTCCCATCTGGACTATCCAGGGGATCAGGATATCAAGCGCGGGGAGTCATACCTGCTGCTGCGTCCGGACCGTGTGGCCATGCAGGATGCCACCGCTCAGATGGCGCTCCTGCAGTTTATTTCTTCTGGCCTGAGCAAGGTGGCTGTCCCGTCGACTGTGCACTGCGATCACTTGATCGAGGCACAGGTTTGTGGCGAGCAGGATTTGAAGCGTGCCAAGGATCTAAACAAGGAGGTGTATGACTTCCTGGCCTCCGCCAGCGGCAAGTATGGCCTGGGATTCTGGAAGCCAGGCAGCGGCATCATTCACCAAATCATACTGGAGAACTACGCTTTTCCCGGGCTCCTCATGATTGGCACCGACTCGCACACGCCCAATGGCGGCGGGTTGGGCGGCCTCTGCATTGGTGTGGGAGGGGCCGATGCTGTCGACGTGATGGCAAACATGCCCTGGGAGCTCAAATGCCCTAATGTAATCGGCGTCCATCTTACTGGCAAAATAAGTGGTTGGACCGCTGCCAAAGACGTTATTCTGAGGGTGGCCGAGATTCTGACCGTTAAAGGTGGCACTGGCGCCATCATCGAGTATCATGGACCGGGAGTAGAATCTATTTCCTGCACAGGCCAGGCCACCATTTGCAACATGGGCGCCGAAATCGGTGCGACTACGTCGCTCTTTCCCCTCAACAAACGCATGATACAGTATATGTGCGCCACGGGAAGAGGCGAAATTGCCGCAGAGGCAGAAAAGTATCAGATGAAGCTACTGACACCCGACAAAGACTGCAAGTATGACAAGCTGATCGAGATAAACCTGGACAAGCTGGAGCCGCTGGTGAATGGACCATACACTCCTGACCTGGCGCACCCTATAGCCAAGCTGGGTGAAAATTCGAAAAAGAACGGCTACCCCATTGAGATCAAGGTGGGTCTGATTGGCTCTTGCACCAACTCCTCGTACGAAGACATGGGCCGCTGTGCCAGCATTGCCAAAGACGCCCTAAGCCATGGTCTGACGGCCAAAATACCATTTAATGTGACGCCCGGATCGGAGCAGATCCGCGCCACCATAGAGCGTGATGGGATGATCGAAACGTTCAATAAGTTTGGCGCGACGGTTCTGGCCAACGCGTGCGGGCCCTGCATCGGACAATGGGATCGCAAGGACGTGCAGAAAGGCGAAAAGAACACCATAGTCACCTCGTACAATCGCAACTTTACCGGCCGCAACGATGCCAATCCAGCGACTCATTGCTTTGTGACCAGTCCTGAGATTGTCACCGCGCTCTCCATTGTAGGATGCCTGGACTTCAATCCGCTAAAGGACGAGCTGACTGACTCCAAAGGAAAAAAGTTTAAGCTCAAAGAACCCACTGGTGAGGAGCTACCCGCCAAAGGGTTCGATCCAGGACAGGACACTTACTCAGCTCCCCCGCCAGATGGCAGCAAAGTGAAAGTTGCTGTGGATCCAAAATCGAAGCGCCTGCAACTTCTGGAGCCCTTCCCGAAGTGGGACGGCAAAGATCTCACAGATCTCACCGTTCTTATCAAAGTCAAGGGTAAATGTACTACCGATCATATCTCAGCCGCCGGCCCCTGGCTGAAATATCGGGGCCACTTGGACAACATCTCCAACAACATGTTCATAGGCGCCATCAATGCTGAGAACAACGAAATGAACAAGATCAAGAACCAGCGCAGCAACAACTGGGGTGCAGTTCCCGAGGTGGCCCGTGACTATAAGGCCAACAATGTCAAGTGGGTCGCCGTCGGCGAGGAAAACTACGGCGAGGGCTCTTCCCGCGAGCATGCCGCCCTTGAGCCACGCCATCTGGGTGGAGTTGCCATTATAGTCAAGTCCTTTGCCCGGATCCACGAGACTAATCTAAAAAAGCAGGGTCTGCTAGCGCTGACCTTTGCCAATCCCAGCGACTATGACAAGGTCCAGCCTACCAGCAAATTGTCGCTGCTCAATCTTAAAGATATGGCTCCCGGCAAGCCCATCGATTGCGAGATCAAGAACGAAGGCGGCTCCGATAAGATACAGCTCAACCACACCTTCAACGCAGATCAAATCGAGTGGTTCAAGGCTGGCAGCGCTCTCAACCGAATGAAGGAGAAATTGAAATAGATCAGATCTATATCAATCTCAAATAGAATATGTATCGGATTTTTCTATATTTATTTCAGGGAACATCTGTGCAATGTGCATAGGATATTGCAAAATTTTTAAATCAAACCGTTAATGATAATTAATTTGTGAACTGAGTGAATATGAAAACTAACGTTTAATTTAAATTAAGAAATATGATTTCTATAGAATTAATTCAGACAAGGCAAGAGAAGCATATACAATAAATCTGAGATAGTTTAGTTTAGTTTATTTCTTCTTATGGGGAAAATGTATCAAGAATCTCTTTAATAAATGTTTTTAAAAGGTGGTTTCAATCACTTTTGCTATTGAATGGAAAGTGCGGCTTTTTTTATTTTAGCTTGGATTTTATTCACAATAATTTAGAAAAAAATGATTAAATAATACATAAAAGAATATGATAAATCATAACTTATATATATAATTAATAAAGAATATTTCATTTAATTTTCATTAGCCTTGTAAGAATGCGACACAGTCGCATCACAGGTGAACAGTTTGTCAAGCTGCAAGTTGGACTGTGTTGTTCTTAAAACTATGGAGCACAATTCTCAAATTCCAATTGATTTTATCACAGACTCACAAACATATACACACACGTACCCATTTATATGCAGCAATTGTCACACATGAATTTCAATTTGACTTACGAATATTTCTCAGCTGCTGACTCGAATTTTGAACATAAAATGTGAGTTTGTCATTTGCATTGTTTGCACTTAGGAGCATTTCAAGTCGTTGCCTTCCCATATATGCATGCACAGTGCATGTGTTTTTGTGTGAGTAGCAGGCTGAAAAATTGTTATTTGAATAAGAAATTGAAATATAATCGACCTGCCCTACGTAAGTTGTAAATTGCTGTCTTTACTACATTTGACTAACATTTTAATTGCGTTTCAAGCTTTCCAAAATATAACGTTTTTGCATTATAACCGATCGTAATAGGCCAAACTATATTTGAATAAAATTTCATCTGACATATTTTTAAAATTATTTTTTCACATTGATTTACACTCGGGTTTATTATAAATGTTTCTTATTCTTATTGGGGTACAGAAACTTCCAAAAGCCATCTGGGAATCTGCTGTTAAATAAGGGCCATGTCATCGAGTATCAACCATAATTTCGATAAGCTGACAAGCAGCGCAAATTACACACTTGGCTCCAGCGATAAGCGTAAATCACGCAAATGACAAGTGGCAATAACATTGGAGGGGCATAAAATGAAACCTGAACCCAAGCATAAAAACAAAAAACAAACAAGCAGTGAGAAAAAAACAAAAATCCGAATGCTCAACACTTGGCCAACGCACATAAATTGCATTTTAGCCGCTGGCGAGGTAAACAGCCGCAAATGCCACAAAATGCGAGGGGTAAAAATAAGCCAAAACTCAACAATAATCGAAAAATTATATCCACACACACACACTCACAAGCACAAGCTGTGCATATATGAGTCTGTGTGGGGGTAAATCAAAGAAACAAATAAAATGGGCAAATACAAGCAGAAAATCCATAGCACAGACACGCACACACACAAATACGCTCAGAGGAGGCTTGGGGGTAAAATGGAAGAACGTTTTGAACAGCTCGAATTAAGTTAAGCACTTTTATTTATTATTAAAAAAGTTTCAAGCTGCCAGTGTGCAAAATTCTGTGTGGGTAGAGAAACCATCAAAATCTGCGCATAATGCAAAGAAAATCCCAAATTTATCGTATCACTTAGATGGAGTGTCATATGGGTGGGTGAAATGGTACAGACCGCCCTCCTTGCCACCGCCAAAGACCAAAAGGGGTTAAAGTGCGCATTATGAACACATCGCAAGAGCAAGTATGTCTGTATGCATGTGTGTGTGCTATGTTTGTGCATTCATAATATAACTGTTGATTATTGCGCCAACACGCACTCTGTGTAAGTGAAGCAGCAGCAACGGCATCATCCCAGGAACTTCTGAGAGAAGCGCACAGCGCGTATGCGCAATATTATTAGATATTGAAAGCAGCCATCGATGGCAACGTCGGCAAAGTCGTGTGCCAGAAGCAATTGAAAGCAGCAGCAATACCAGCATATGAATTTTTTTTCAAGCCCTCTGTCACAGCTTCAACACAGAGCATGAACATCTATAAAATGAATATTGCAAGCGGGCGTGCTTAACACAGCGAATACCCCGCAAATCTAAATGTGCTTTCAGATTTTAAACACAACAAATTTCAATTTATTATTATTATTAAATTATTATTAAATATATGAAATGAAATACGCATTAGGGCAGTACTTGTTGAAACCAGTTGCCAACTCACTTTTTGAGAACAGGGTATAAAATCACATGGAGGCGTGGCATAGCGTGCCGTGCAGAACAGTTGGGCGCTGGCTCTAAGTGGGCGCATCGGAAGCTTTGATGCTGGCGTCGGCATCTGCTGCTGTCGCTCTAGCGCTGTACTAAATCGATGGCAATGTGCTAAATTGTGGCGTATTATTTATTAGTTTAATGGCTTTAAATTGCAATTGCTGGCAGCTGGTCGAATTTTGCCTTGGTGGGGGCTTCATATTGTGTTTTAAGTGCTAAATAGTGTTGCCAAGGCAATTGGAATTCTAATAATCCACGCAAGAAGCTCAAGAAAATCTGACTAGACTTTAAAAATATGTGTATGTATATATGTTTATAACCAACTAGCGGATATTTCCCGGTATTACACGTAGAAATTTTTGTGCTTCTACCCACACTATCTTGGGTAGTCTCAAGTAATATCTTACATAGACATTTAAAAATAATTTTGAAGTCTATCGAATAAAGAACCAACCGTTGGAACCAATGGCTTTCGCCCATGTAAGTAGTGTGGTGGGAATCTTGAAGCCTTAAAATAAACTTTCGTTGATTAAACCTTTTATCCGCATTAGCCATCCAGAAACGTGAACTTTGCGAGGAACGTACCAAATGAAATTTTATTGATTCAAAAGTGAGCATTGGCACGAGGTTTTACAAAATTCGACCAGCAAGTGGAAATATTGCTGGTCAAAGCTTGTATAAAAACCACAAAAACTTGCAGTCATGAGACTGTATGGTATGGTTAAGATTAGGCATCGGCCTAAAAAGAAAAATGCCTAGGTTAAAATTTGTTTGGTTTGTGATTATAAGGAGCGAAAGGCAATAATAATAAATAAAATGAATAAAAAAAAAGATAGTTAACAAAATTTGTAAATATCAATCAATCAATTACATTTATTTATTGTTTATTAATAAAGTGTGCGCTGGTGATGGGATTGTGAAGGCGTTAAAGCGTGTTTTATGTATTTTTGTTCACCCTCTTTGTGAAATTCTTAGACTAAATGAAATTTGGTCAACATACGATCGGCTTCAAACTCATTTTTAAAATCATTTTTCACACTTATGGCAGAATTATTAATTGTTTTTTTGTTATTTTTTGACGTGAGTTATAGCTGAATTGAAAGAAGGCCATATCGGTATGCATAAAAACTTATTTCACGTTGAAGTTGAAGCAATGTAGTTAAATAAATTCCAAGCCCAGTATATCTTCACAGCCATAATGTCATTGCTTATCTTATGCACTCCATCTCCTATGACAGCCTTCCCTTCTATCGCGCGCTTTCAGCTTAACATCTTGTCTTACCCCTTGCCCATGTGTCTTTTATCACTGACTTTTCGTCCGGCCAATTTCAAAATCAAATCTCACAAATTCACAACTGGCAACAACCAACATGGTAAAGAAAAAGAAAAATGGGAGAAAAACATAAAAAAAAGAAGAAAATGCAACGAAATTGCCAGCGCCAAGCGAAATCTAATAAAAGAATAGCTCAAAATCGGTGTGTAAAAATCAAATAAACGCTGCAACTGCAATGCCAACTGGGTTTTTCTTCTGAAAAGTTTGTTTTTTTTTGTGCTTGCCCGACGCCAACTTTTGTGCGTTTTTAAATGGCAGAGCTGTTGGCGCAAAAACCATTGGAAACACATGTCCAGCAAAAAGAGGATGAGCATAGAGCGAGGATAGGAGAAAGGAGCTGCAAGGATAGCAAGTAGCAGCACAAATGTTTGTACGCGTTGGTTTGTTGGTTCTTGGCTCTTTTGGCCATTACATTAAATTTGCTATCTCGCTGTATGTGTGTGAGTGTGCATGTAAGTGTGAGTAGATGCCTTTCCCCTCATTGCTTTTTTTCCCTCTCGCTTGCCACATTCATACATATCAGCATTAAGTGGTTGCTCTTACTCGTATCTGTGTGTCTGCATCTGTATCTGTATCCTTAACTGTGTTTGTGCTTGTTCTTGTTAGTTGGCAGCTTGCAGGGCCTTGGCAACGGCTGCCTCTAATGGCTAGCGATTCGTAATATTTTTAATATTTGCTCAATAAAATGTCTGACAATTTTTGTCATTGCCACTTAAACTCATTACATTTATTTGTTTGTTCGCCTCTTTGGCTTGACCAGATAATCCGATTTGGTCAGCACGAGAGACCAAGCGAAACAAGTAATATCTCTTTGCATAAATGTGAATCAAACTAGATAGATACCCCTTCAAAAGCTTTATATGAAGCTTTATAGGAAAGTTAAGGTGTTACGTGTTTTTAATGCACATATATTCTAAATTTGTAGGACAATTTCAAGAATTCATAAATTTTCCAAATAATTTTGGGTTAATTGGGAAACAAAATCAAACACCATATGAAATCATTTTTGTCAAGTTTTTCTTAGGGTTTTATTTGAAAAGTATAAGAACTTATGTTATTTATATATATAAATGTGAATATATTTATAATTTATATGTCAAACGCTCGAAAATATACGGAAAAATAATAATTATATTGTTCAATTAAATTTTTTCAGTATTAAAACTATTATTTTATATCGAATATGCTCATATGAATACTTCTCATAGTAGTTGAGTATAACAATAACGGGAATCCACACATTTTTCTACATATGGCATGTGGTAATCCTTTTTGTAGTTGCCGCAAATCCTGTTGCTCTGACTGTTTGCTGCGTGGCAAGTCATAAAGTTTAATTTAGTTTTAAGCTTTTGAACTGGAAAATTGCATGACCCAGCGACCAAGCTAAAATCTGTCGAGAGTGGAACTCACTTACTTTTTAGCACACACATATGCACACACACACACACACACACACGGGCACACATACATGCATTGTAGTGTGTGCACTTGAGGCAAACGCGACAACAACAACAATGATGACCACAAATGTCAGTCAGGGCCGTCTCAGAATGACGTTTCATGCGCCATTTGAACAGAACGCGTTGGACGCCGTCCCGTGCAATGAAAATTGACAGCGCCTTTGTGAAAACGCACAGCAACAGCCACAGGATGGCAGCTGGGTGGCAGTGTGAGAGATTGGGAGCGGGAACGGCGACGGTAACGAGAGCGGGAGCGGGAGCGGGAGTGCGATGGCATCATAGCTGCTGGCTGCTCTAAAATTAACACACGTTTAATATGCAAGTCGTGCATAAATTTTCGTGCTGCCATTTTGTGCGCACTGCATGCAGCTTGCTTGTCCGAGAGCTTTATGCTTTTTAATTTACCGTCAGACGTCAGGCCAACAAGGAGGACATGGACCACGACATTGCGGGCGACATGTCAGCGCCACAGAAGCGCCCGCGTAGTCATAGTCAACGCCAGATTCAGAGGCAATCATGGGCATTCCCTTTTTCCACACTGTCTGTGCATCTCTCGTTTTTTTATTTATTTTTTATTTGCCATCCGCTTTTGTTGTCCCTGTGTCTGCCGCCTTGTTGTTGCTGCCATACGTGCAATAGCCGACGGCGGCTCGTTATCGTCATTATCATGTCCAGCATTAATGTTGATGCACTTTAATTGGCAATTGAGTTGATGCAAGTCGCCGACCCAGGCCCAAGTCAAAGCTCCAATACCAGCACCACAACTAGCTCAGGCCAATAGCCTGACAAGTGCTCGCTGCCGCAGCCACCAAGCGTAAATTTTATAATTTCATTATAAATGGCCTTTATGGCCAACAGGCAATCTTTGCATGCTTTTAAGCCATCCGCAGACACAACTTAAACTCGGATATAGTTCTAACACTTAAGATACCAATCCAAAAAACAAGCAGGCTACAAAGCAGGAGTGGGATATACATATATGTGTTAAGATTAAGCTGACAAAGCAGCTTTAGAACCAAAAAGTGTCATAACTTTTCTCAAAAGTAATTATGACAATTAGCATGGTCCAATCTGAGAGCGTTTATTTTGCATTTCGTCAACAATATAAATGTCGATTTTCTTCGTAACTGATTTTTCTGTCCAAACCAATCCTTACAAAAATTATTAAATAATATAAAGGATCAAAAATTTCTGGTTTGAATAACTAACAATTAATTTGAAACTTTTTCTTATTAGATGCCCCATTTAAAACTTTCAATTAAATTACCAACCTCCATTCTTTTTTTGTAAACCCATCGTCAACTAATGCAGTAAACAACAGAATTTATGTGTTTTGCACAATTATGCATATAGGCAAAAAGTATTAGCCAAGTCTTACAGTTAGCTGAAGCGTATTTTAGCAGAAACCTAAGCACACCCATTTCACGCCCCCAGCCAACCCATTTGTCTACCCTCTCCCTGGATGGTTGGCCTGCCAAAATTTCTTTTGGCATCCATAAACGACAACTGTTGCCAAGGCAAGTGGCATAAAGCAAATCGGCATTGGCATCATCGTCAGCATCAGTGTCTGCCTCGGACCGAAACTTCTCCAGCTCGTGGCAGTATCTAATTAGATTGTTCTGGCAGCCGTACAAGTATTCCGCTTGCCGAGTTGGCGCCAGCAGCGGCTGACAGTTCAAAATTGTTAAATAATTTAAAAATAAATTAGCTGCAATTTTTATCTATGCGTCTGTGTGTGTGAGACAATGAAACATAAAAATGCCATAAAAATCGTTACCAATTTCATGCATAACAGTTAAATAAAATTTAATTTGGCAGAAAAACGAAGTGAATGAGAGTTGAAATGGCAAGAAAAAAAACTGAAAAAAGGAAAAGCTAAATACACAAATGACCAAACAAAATAAAAATCTCAGTCGGCGACAGAGAAAGCGATAGAGATAGAGAGAGAGAGAGAGAGAGAGAAATGAGAGGTAAGTGGCATGAATACATTAGGGTCGGTCTCCAGGGGAACAGTCGGCAGAAGCGGCGTTGCTCATAATGAACACAACACGTTTGTGTTACAGCAACAAAACCGAAAACAAACACTAAAACAAATAAGGTCCGTCGACATTTATTATTAATTTTAATATTTCAAAGTGCGCCAAAAATTATTAAAAAAGAGAACAGAATGTAATAAAAAAAGAAGCACAGGCCACTTGGCACGCGCTCGATCTTAACTTAGGTTAGTATCGTAGTTGCCGCTGGTCAGACGCAGTCGCAATTTGAAAACTTTGGCAAGACGCCCATTGGCTAATTTGATGGTTTTTTGTTGCCGCTGGTCGGGTCACTGAGGGCCTAAGCTAGAAAGTACTTAATATGTCAACTAGCCATTAAGCCAACTGGTCTTAACTGAAATCATTTTTGGCACTTATCTCTAGGCAGGTTCACCTTATTTACAACAATTGTGCAGCATTTATATACCGATAAATATAAATATTTTTGTATTGTTAATATCATATTTCAAGTCTTCAATGAAGAAGACTTCAAGTTTTACTAGATATTAATTAATGATATTGACTGCTTTTATTGCTGATTACTTTTGGAATATCTTCCAATTAGTCCAATAATAATTGGAAGATTGTCCATACAACCGTTAATTTTCTTAAAAATGTAAACTTGAATCTGCTTTGTATTACTCTCTAAATCTGGAGCGAATTTATTGCAAATATTCAAAGCATATTTAGAACACGGCTTAGTTTACTATATATGCGGTAAGCAACATTGTTGGACTTATAATAAGTATATTAAATTGTGCTCATAAAGTAGCTCTACTCGTCTGATTAAGCATAAACACCGCAAATTAACCTCTGAAGAGAAAACTATCTGTCATCCTTAAAATTATGCGTGTTAAAAGCATCCGCAAAAAAACGAGATACAAGAAAATCAAAAAATTCAATGGTAAAACGAACTGAATTTGGAAGGCAAGCAAAAATAAATGGTTGAAAAAAATTAACGAGCTGCAAAAATAAAATAAAAAATACAATGAAAACCACAAAGCGCTGTTTTTTTTTATTTGTGAGTGTCGCATACACTCATACGGTCTTCATGTGTGTGTGAGTGTGACTGCATGTGTGCATATTTCGCCTGCCAATCAACTCAACAATCGCAATCAATTTGCACGCTACTGCTGCAGTCAATGGCCACCCCTTGGCAGGCGCTAGAGAGAGAACCGAATGGCTGAGGATATTTTCACTGTGCTGCTGCAACTGTCATTTCCATGTGTGAGAGTGCGTGTATGTGTGTGTGAGATATATCAGCAAAAACCAAAATATAAAGTGTTGTCCCCGCAATGCGTTTTTTTTAATTACGTTACTGCGCCATTAAGGCCGCAGTGTCTGGCCATGAATCATGACAATGAATATGGAATGAGCCCAAGATTTGCGGCAAACGCTTCAAATAGGATGGGGATATAAACTCACATTCGTGAGTGCGCAAAAATACTTTAAAAGTTGGCCAAATTTATGGGCATTATATTGAAATCATAAGCATAATACGCATACGCCGCGTTGACGTCTGCTAATATACAAATTGCCAAGTATTGTTATGCTAAATTTATTTGTGCTTACACATAAGCTCGGAGCGTGGCGTATGTGTGTGTGTGCGTGTGGATGTGTGGTGTAACTTTTGTTGCTGCTGGTAACTTCATCAGGCGCGCGAATGAAACGCAGCTTCCGCTTCCGCTTCAAAATGGCTGCCGCTGCTGCTGCTGTTGTGACTTTGCCTGCAAACAAATCAGCTTGAACTTCCGTTTCATTTCGCATTTTTTGTCATTTCATATTCTTTTGCAAGTTACCCCAATTCCCGACACCCTCAGGAATATCTTACAATTTTTACTGTGCATTTCGGCGACTTTTGCAAAATTTTTTTCACTTTCAGCGTCCGCCATCAGAAAAGTTTTATGCGTAGCTAACTTTTAGCTCACATAACGTATATATTCATATTTTTTTGCTCCTAACTGGTTTTCAATGTCAATGCACACACACACACACACACCCACATACTGTCTCCCACGCACGCTCATAGGTATGAGGAAACGGAAACTTTGTCTTTTTGGCATTTCATTTCCTTCATTTCGGGCTTTTGCACCTCGGAGCGTTATTTCGCACTGAACGTGTATGTAGATTTCAATGGGACCGTGATTCTGTTTAATTTTATGCTCGGCTGCTTATTTAAATTCTTTCCCTCGTCTGCGTTTAAACTCTGTTTGTTTTCGTTGACATTCTTTTTCGAAATCAATCAGCGGGCACGTGCTCTGTTTTGGGTTGATAGCTTTCAACCATAACAATGCCTATTACAATGTTTGTGGGTGATTGTAGTCTGAGTTTGCAAATAGGGCTCTATTATGGAAGCTAACATTTATATTAGCATATACTTTTAGGCTGCCAAGCGATGCGTGGTCGAAAAAGAATTACAAACAAATTTGAATGTTATAAAGTATATTTTAAATTATCCATTTTATGCACAACAAATTGATCAAAGCAAATAATATTTCAACTCATCCCCAAGCAATTAAATTCTCGGAATAAAATGATGTTTTTTCTTATTTTATAAGGTTCTTACAAAAACTAAGAGAAGTAGAGTTTATATAACGTCTCGAAATATTGCCAAGTTATGTGCTCTTCACACACTTAAAGAGAACCTTCCTGCGGTTGACACTCTCTCTTAGACCATTTTCCGATCCAGCCAAAAAATTGTTTTTATATGTTATCAAAAATTTTCGAAACACAACTAATAAGAGGCCGGACAACTCGTAAAAATATTTTATTTTTAAGATGCAGCTGCTATTGACCAGTCTGGGCCATGTATGGGGCTACTCCTACCTATTGATATGGTCCACAGCGACTGAGTCCCACTTCTATGTGGGTCAGGTTTTGGCCAAGGGTCTGGTTGCCGCAGGTCACGAGGTCACGGTGATCTCGCCGTTTCCACAAAAGAAACCTATCAAAAATTACGTGAATCTGGAACCCCCAAACACAATACACAATACGACTGATTATTTTATAAATACAGACACTAAGCTACTTTAAGCTGCTTTCTAGAGAATAAAGCCAAACTTCTAGAAGTTTCTAAGATACCTCCGGTGTTTCGCCTGCCTATTTTGCATGCCATGGGCCTTAACATAACGCGATCCTTGATGGAGGAACCTGAAATGCAGAGACTAATGGAGCAGAATCGCACCATCGACGCGAAGTATTCATGAATGAGGCGCACTTTGGTTTTGCCGAACACTTTCAGGCACCGCTGATAGGTCTGAGCACTTTTGGAGCTTCTACTTGGACCACGCAGCTGGTTGGCACGCCCTCGCCACCCTCCTATGTGCCCAACTTTCTGCTCCATTTCAGCGATCACATGAGCTTCTTCGAACGCGCTCACGACCTAATCTTCACGGCTTACGAACTCAGGATCTGAGCTTTATACAATACCATAACTTGGATGTTTTAGTTATGGTCATTGTAGGATTATTTTTGGTTCTGTTCGCTGTTTTTTTATTGCCTGGCGGCTTTTGTAAGGTTCATTGGTACAAAACTGGAAAACTGGAAAACCTACGAAATTGAAACAAAATTAATATTGGTTGAATGAACTAAAAGTGATTTGGTCTTACAAAATTAAGTTCTTCTAAATTTATTGGGTTATGTAGGGTTTATTTTAAAAATATGCATATTTTAATAAAAAGTTAAAAACCTCTATAGGTCGGTTAACGCTAAATTTGTTTCCATGGAAATTTATTTATTTATTTATTTTTTAGCTACTACTAGCGGGTATTACCCGGCCTTGTCCGTGAAAAGTTTTGTGCTAAAAAATAAATTAAATATATTTTATCATTCATGATCATTTGATCACTTACCGCCAATTTGACATAGTCTCTAATGGAAATTCTAAAATCGCTGAAAACGTACTTAATAAGTTCTTTTGTAGGGCTTTCAATGTAAGTTTGAGGCCGATCGGACGAAACTTAAAGCGGCCACCAAAAAATTTTGGAACCGAATTTTCCAACGCGGAAGCTTTGATTTTGCGAGAAATGTGGAACACTTCTCAAATGAATTTTCATATAGAAATAAATTTGAGCGCAAAACGTCACCCACCAAATCTTTAACCCCCATTTCGGCCAAGGAGGGATGGACTTGGGAACTGGGAATGGTCAAACTTTTGTAATCTTTGCGTAATGCACATAGTTGTGAATGGCGTAATCTGTTGTGCACGTAGATAGGAATAACGGGCGATAATAAGAACCATATTGAATACAAGTTTTTAGTTATCTTGAAAATTGTCAGTCAATAAGGAAAATCGGTCTTTGTGATAGCAATTGTATATAGAAGACCGTTATTTTTATTTCACGAAACCCAATTCAAATCCTATAAGAACATTTATTAAGATTTAAAAACGCTCTTTGTGTCAAAATAATTTTCCAAATTTCAGAATAGGAATGTCGGGATCTGCTTATATTGCATATATTCGTTGCCTCAACATATATTTTACTTCTATTCCCTAATCTAGTTTTTTCGACTGGTTTGCATCGGAAATGTCGCGATTAAGATTTTTAGGTAAAACATGTGTCCTATCAAGTGGGCTAGAACCGGAGGTAATACCTCAATCGTGCTCTGCGAGCTGATGAGCCTTGCAGGGATCCGTTAGGAGCACACATTGGCCCCTAGTTCCGCGAAATACCACAGAAAGAACACGGCCCATACCCATTTCTAAATCACTGAACAAAATTCATCAAAAAATCTCTAAGCGCGTTCTGTTAATGATGTTCATGATATATGATACATAACAGTGTTTTTATACCATTAACCCATGGAAATGGGTAAGAACAATTAATTAAAGCAAAAATATTGATGTTATTGTTTTAAAGCGAATATACGATTGTTCTATAGCACAATAAGATCTACATCATATTTAAAATCGGCTGAGATACACAGAAGTTATTAAAGAAAATATGTGGTTATATTGGCAGAAAACGCAGAGCAAGAACTTACATACATATATGTATATACATGTTCGTGCCTTTTTGGCACTCTATAAATAGAATTGCATTTGCAATTGTATTGTATGCCGTGCTCTGTATGTGCCGCTATTTTAAATCAGTTATTTCCATGTTATGGGTGTGAGGTATGAGCACGCAGTTCGGGCGGCTGGAGGTAGTTGCAGGTGCGACACGGACAGGAGAAACTAAATTTAGTTTTTATTTCAGTAATTTTTATTAATGCTATAATATCCCTTTACCCATTAAACACCCAAAATAAATTGTTCAGCTGAGTTAAGGTATTTTGTGTTAGAAACAGGACGTGTAGTGTGTCTCCTAGCCGAGCACTCAAGACAAGAACACTCTTAACGTCAGCCTTAGAGTTCGTAGTTTGTATAATACGTACGGAACACTGTGAAAAGTGAAGAGAATATAGAATTACTAATTTGGTCAACTTAAGTGCTCTTCACATAGTTAATGAGCACCTTTCAATTTCTAGTTCTCTTAGACCATTTGCCGATCCGGTTTCTAGCTCTCTCTTTTAGACCATTTGCCGATCTAGCCAAAAGTTTGTTCGTATCTGCTATCGAAAATTGTCGAAGCACAACTAATAAAAGGCCGGACAACTCGTAAAAATGATAGTACTCGGGCAGATGTCTGCAGGCAACATACAAATAAAATATCACGATGCAGCTGCTTCATCTATTCTTACTGCTGTTGGCCAGTTTGGGCCATGTCTGGGGCTACTCCTTCCTATTGATATCGCCCACTGCGGCCAAGTCCCACTTCTATGTGGGTCAGGCTTTGGCCAAGGGTCTGGTTGCCGCAGGCCATGAGGTCACGGTAATCTCGCCGTTTCCACAGAAGAAGCCTATTAAGAACTACCTGGATGTAGCAGCCCCGAACATAATAACAGCTATGGCAGGTAAGTATCAATGGGTTTTACAGTGGGGAAGTCACGTAACTGTTATCAATTATTCACCGCCTGATAATGATAGACGTGCAAAACGAAATCAAGGTTCTGTCTTTCACAATCGATTATTAATGGATTGTTTAACATTCCAGTCAACAAAGCCAGAATTCTGGACGTTGCTAAAATACCTTTAGTATTCCGCCTGCCTGTTATGCATGCCATGGGACTCAAGCTGACCCGAACTTTGATGGAGGAACCTGAGGTGCAGGGACTAATGGAGCAGAATCGCACCTTCGACGCGGTCATCTGCGAAGTATTCATGAATGAGGCGCACTTTGGCTTTGCCGAACACTTTCAGGCACCGCTGATAGGTCTGAGCACTTTTGGAGCTTCTACTTGGACCACGCAGCTGGTTGGCACGCCCTCGCCGCCCTCCTATGTGCCCAACTTTCTACTCCATTTCAGCGATCACATGAGCTTCTTCGAACGCGCTCACAACCTAATCTTCACGGCTTACGAGCTGATTTACCAGCACTTCTTCTATTTGCCCCAGCAACAGCAACTGTATAGGAAATACTTTCCCAACAACGAGCAGGACTTCTACGACCTGCGAAAGAATACGGCGCTGGTGCTGCTCAATAATCACATCTCCCTGGGCTTTTCGCGACCCTATGCTCCGAACATGATCGAAGTGGGCGGCATGCACATCAATCGCAAGAGCCAATCGCTGCCGCAGAACATCGAGGAGTTCGTCAAAGGCGCCAAACACGGAGTCATCTACTTTTCCCTGGGGTCAAATTTAAGGAGCTCAGATCTACCGCTGGAAAAGCGTGAAGCATTTGTGGAAACGTTCCGGAATCTCAAGCAGCGAGTGCTCTGGAAATTTGAGGAGCCCAATTTGCCTGGCATGCCAGATAATGTCTATATTTCGGACTGGTTCCCGCAGGACGACATTTTGGCGCATGAGAATGTCATCTTATTCATTACGCATGGAGGTCTACTGAGCACAACGGAGTCCATTTTCCATGGAAAACCCGTCTTGGGCATTCCCTTTTTTGGTGATCAGTTTATGAATATGGCACGTGCTGAACAGGCTGGCTATGGAGTTACAGTAGCATATTCGAAACTGACAACCGAGACGTTCCGGAATGCCATAAACAAAATACTCACTAATCCCAACTACTCGCAGCAGGCGCGTGAGATGTCCTCCAGATTCCGAGATCAGCACGAAACGCCGCTGGAACGCGCCGTCTACTGGGTGGAGCATGTGACTAGGCAGAAGGGTGCGAGGTACTTGAGAAGCGCTGCTCAGGATCTGAACTTTATACAATACCATAACTTAGATGTTTTATTAATGATCATTGGAACATTATTTTTGGTTCTGTTCGCTGTTTTTTATTGCCTGGCGGCTCTTGTAAGGCTCGTTGGTAGAAAATTAGCTGGAAAATCTACAAAAGTGAAACAAAATTAATTTTGGTATATTGTACTTTAAATATTATGGATCCTAAGAAATTTAAATTGTTTAAATTTGTAAGGCTAACAAATGGTTCATTTGAAAAACACTATGCAGTATTCTATCAAATTTCAAATTTGTTTCCATGACATACGATTGCAGATTGCAGAAGTATCATAAAAAAAATTTAAGTTTTTTAAATAATACAAAATGCTTATGTGAATCTAATAATAAACGAGAAGGAAGGGCTATCTTCGGCACGCCGAAGATTTAATACCCTTGCAGACCTAACCTTTTCATAATGCTCATAGTGCTTTTTCCGTATCTAAGAAGCACAGGGAAATTTGTTAATGACAGTTAATTAACAGAGTATCGTTAAGATGTCTTGAAAAACAAAAAGTTTTCCATACAATAACTTAATTTTCGACCGATCCTTCCTATGGCAGCTATATGATATAGTGGTGCGAATTTAATAGGATTTTGCATATACATATATAAGGAGCATGGTAAAACAAATAAATACCGAGTTTGGTCACGATATCGTTAAAAATGAACAAATTTTTCTTACAATTTTAATTTTCGACCGATCGTTCCTATGGTAGCTATATGATATAGTGGTCAGATCTTAATAAGATTTTGCATATATATGAGGAGCCTAGTAAAACAAATAAATGCCGAGTTTGGTCAAGATATCGTGAAAAACAAACAACTTTTTCGTACAGCAACTTAATTTTCGACCGATCGTTCCTATGGCAGCTATATGATATAGTTGTCCGATCTTAGTCAAGATATCTTGAAAAACACAAAAAAATTTTCCATACAAAAACTTAATTTTCGAACGATCATTCCTATGGCAGCTATATGATATAGTTGCCCGATCTTTATAGAATTTTTCATATATATGGGGAGCTTAGTAAAACAAATAAATTCCGAGTTTGGTTAAGATATCTTGAAAAACATAAAAATTTTCCATACAAAAACTTAATTTTCGAACGATCGTTCCTATGGCAGCTATATGATATAGTTGTCCGATCTTAATAGGATTTTGCATATAAATGGGGAGCGTAGTAAAACTAATAAATACCGAGTTTGGTCAAGATATCTTGAAAAACATAAAAATTTTCCATACAAAAACTTAATTTTCGACCGATCGTTCCTATGGCAGCTATATGATATAGTTGTCCGATCTTAATAGGATTTTGCATATATATGGGGAGCGTAGTAAAAACCGAGTTTAGTCAAGATATCTTTATAAACAAAAATGTTTGTCATACAAGAAACTACTTTTCGACCGATCGTTCCTATGGCAGCTATATGATATAGTGGTCCGATCCAGCTGGTTTTGACATGTGAACTGCGTGCAACAGAAAGAGGGAATTCTGCTAAGTTTCATAGAGATAGCTTTAAAACTGAGAGACTAGTTCGCATAGAAACAGACAGACGGACAGACGGAGAGACGGACAGACGGACATGGCTATATCAACTCGGCTGTTGATACTGATCAAGAATATATATACTTTATGGGGTCGGAGATGTTATGTTATCTATGCGTTACACATTTCACGACAAAATTATAATACCCTCTGCAAGGGTATAAAAATACCCCTAAATGTATTCAACAATTCACTTATGTATGTATTTATGTATGTATATGCGTTTTCAATATGATGATAAATATATGTATAAATATTTTTCATATATTCCCAGCACTTAAAGATTTGAAAATACATATATGTATGTAAACATGCCGGTCAGTTAAAAGAGCACATAAGAGCGTGTTCTAAGAGAAAATATACTATAGATTCAATATAAGAACTGTTAATGTTGAATATACATACAAACATACACATGTACATATATGAGAGCTGTTACACGAACTAGCTGTTATTTCATTAAAATATAAACAATTTCGCTTGACTACATTGCTAAATAGCTATACATTTATATGTATGTATGTTTGTATGTAGATATCAATCATTATTATCAGTCACTGACTCCTGAGAGTAAAACAAGTGAATTTATTAATTTCATATTTTTTGACTGGCTTGCAAAGCAAGAAAGTACAATATATACATACATACATACATATATTTCTATGAGCATATAAAACCGGCACGCATCGAAACACGAATGACAGTGCAAAGCAAACTTGAAATAAAGCAAACGAACTGATAAAGAAAAAAAACTCACGCGGCATGATAAGCAAATACACTACATATATGCATGCAAACACATTTATGTATGTACATATATAATACCATATCATATCAGTATATCTCGCTATGTGATTAAATTATAAACCGTTTGAATAACAGTTGACCCGTGTTTGGCACATGCTGATGAAACAACATGCCCGTACCCAGAAATGAGCTGAGCGTAGGGTGCTCGAACAGTCGCCATGGCTTGATTACTGCTTGGGCAGCCAGCCGCTATATTTACCGAATTTGTGTGAGAATTTCATTAGTTTGAAACGAGTTAGCGAAACGTGTGGATCGCGCATGGAATAGATCGTATAACTGGTGCTATGTGAATTTTAAGTTACAAAATTAATTGATATTATTATTTCACAACTGTGTTTACAAAACAACATTTAGAATGTCGCGTTTAAGCAACGAAACCAGTTTCATAGGTCTCGCCCTATTGTGCCTGCTGAGCAGCGTGGCGGCCTATAATTACCTGTTGGTCCTCCCCACCTCCGCACGTTCGCACTACAATGTGGGTTCGGCACTGGCCAAGGGCCTGGCGGCAGCTGGTCATCAGGTGACCCTCGTCTCACCCTTCCCACTTAAGAAACCCATTAAGAATATTAACGATATGCCGCTGCCGAACGTCTTGAAAGCTATGGGGGGTAAGTAAACGCCAGTAGAGCTGGGTTTATAATCGTTATTTAGTCATCAAATCGGGCAATATGCAATCTATCGTATCAGGTTGTTAATTAAACAATAATTGCTAAATGCAGTTGCTTATGTAAGTATTTGTATGAAAACTGAGCAATGTAAATGGCCCAAATTACAACAAAGAAGAATACAAATTTATTTATTCAATTTTCTCTATACGCCAATATGATGACATATAAAAATAAAAATTGTTTAAATAAAAAAATATATACAAGTGAGTTGTTATCAAGCATCCAGAAATTCTGACACGATATTTGAAATATATGTAATTTATATATATGTATATATTTATATATATTTAATTTGGCTGAAAATCGACAGCTAGAAACGGGAGACCCATCAGAAATGTGATAAAACTTGTATTTCGTTTTATTTGAAGCTATGTTTATTCTTTGTAATAGTTTACCTAGCGCTTACGGTTGCCAAGATTATCGTGTACTTGATGAAATAGATCTAGATCGGCGCGATTGCTTATCTACTTAGTATTTATATATACACTGTTACTGATCGTACATACATTTATACCCTGTTTTTTCGTTCGTATTGGTATGTCAAGATTCAGTTCGTATTGAGAAAAATATACCATTTATAAATAAGCTACTCGAAATATATATTTTGGCAAGAAGTTCTCGATGCCCTTTTAAACATATTTTCTTCTAAACATATTTTCTTACCCTAAAGGCGATATGGACAGTTTATTGAAAAAGTCAGAACAGCCCATTATACAACAAATTGTTGGATTCTATGACATGGGTGAGCTCACAAAATATAATTATTGATCGTTACTTAGTGTTTATATTAATTTAATTGTTTTATATATTAAAGGCCTTCGCATAACTGAAGCATTACTTAAGGAGCCGCTCGTGGTTCAGCTGCGACAATCAAATCAGACCTTTGATGCTGTCATCAGTGAGGTGTTCCTGAATGAGGCCCAATTTGGTCTGGCGGAACACTTCAAAGCGCCACTCATTGGACTGGGCACCTTTGGAGCCATTAGTTGGAACACAGATCTGGTAGGTGGCCCTATACATGTGAACCTTTACAGACTTTACTCACAGTTTACCTTCTGATAGGTTGGGTCGCCTTCGCCACCCTCCTATGTGCCGCATGCGCTGCTCAAGTTCTCGGATCATATGACCCTGACCGAGCGTGTTATCAATTTGGCCTTTCTTAGCTACGAGTATCTGTTCATGAAGCTGTACTATTTACCGAAGCAAGAGCATCTCTATACCAAGTACTTCCCTCAGAATAAGCAGGACTTTTATGACATGCGCAAGAACACGGCACTGGTGCTGCTCAATCAGCACGTCTCGCTGAGCTTCCCCCGGCCCTACTCGCCCAACATGATCGAGGTAGGCGGCATGCACATCAATCGCAAGCGTCAGCCGCTGCCGCAAGATATTGAAGAGTTCATTAAAGGTGCCAAGCATGGCGTCATCTACTTCTCCATGGGCTCTAACTTGAAGAGCAAAGATCTGCCGCAGGAGAAACGTCTGGCACTGATTGAAACCTTTAGCAAGCTCAAGCAGCGTGTGCTTTGGAAATTCGAGGAGCCCAATTTACCCGGCAAACCTGAGAATGTCTTCATCTCGGACTGGTTTCCGCAGGACGATATACTAGCACATGAAAATGTCATCTTGTTTATCACACATGGCGGTTTGCTGAGCACCACAGAATCCATTTATCATGGCAAACCTTTTGTGGGCATTCCTATTTTCGGCGATCAGTTTCTGAATATGGCTCGTGCCGAGCAGAATGGCTATGGCCGGACTGTTGTCTATGAGGAGCTAACTGCCGAGCGGCTGAACAAGGCTATTCAGCAGCTCGTGCAGAATCCGCATGCCAAGCAACTGGTCGAGGGCATGTCCTCTCGCTATAAGGATCAACCGCAATTGCCTCTGGAGCGTGCCGTCTACTGGGTGGAGCATGTGACCAGGCATAAGGGTGCGACGTACTTGCGTAGTGCATCACAGGACCTTAACTTTGTGCAGTATCACAATTTGGATGCCATTCTGATTCTCTACGGCGGCATTCTGTTTGTGCTCTACTGTCTGGTATTGCTCATACGCCTCGTGTGGCGCGCCCTGCAGAACATCTTTATGGGCCGCCAGCAGAAACAGCCGAAATTGAAGCGTAATTGAGTTAAAAACAAAGCTTAAGCCCTAAGATGTGTTTATATTGTATTTTGTAAGTGGTTTCTGTATCTGTATGGGCCGCATGTTACGCTTCTGCTTCTGCTTGAGCTCATAAAAATTTGAGTGCGAGCTGCGGTTAGTTTTGCTGCCGGCGCTGAACTTGTAAAATAAAATCGAAAATATTTTGTATAGTTATCGACGATTTTCTCTTCGCTGTGCGTGGGTGGCCCTGTATTTTTTTTTTGTTTTTTTATTGCTCTATTACTTTATTTTTTGTTCACTGCTTTTTTTCTCCCCTTTATTTGTTTCTTTCTTTGGCTAGTTGCACATAGTTAACGCTTCAGTTGTAAAAATGCCCATCAGCGCGCTCAAATTTTCAACAGTGAACCCAACAGTGGCATGGCCACGCCCACGCTCCTGCACAAATGTCCGCCTACGCTCAGCGCTTTTATTTTCTTCGCCATGTTTTTTTCTACAGTTGTTACCCGAACGGGCATGGCTGGGGTGCTGTACGCTCGGGAAGGGGTCCAAGAGGCGTGTAAAAGTTTTAGCGAACTTATTGAAACTGTTTTGGGCCATGGCCGCGCTGGAAAATCAGCGTCCGCGCCGGAAATGTTGGCGGCTGTAATGGTGGCGGCCGCATTAAAACTGCAAGCAAGAAATATACAAAAAAATTTATAAAACTAAAAAACAATAGCAAAAATAACAGGCTGGTAAAAAGTGCCAGCGAAAAAACAGGCAACTGTTGTTATTATTGTTTTTGTTCTGGTAGTCGTTGTTTCAAGGCTTCCTGTTGATGCGGTTTAGCGATGAGTTTTCAAAATTATAATGATTCAAATATTCGCTAACTGATCAAATATTTAGATATATATATACATATATAGATATAATAATTTGGAGTCTGTCTTATGCATCCAAAAATCGTATTTTTGTGGTTGGTACAATACTCTTTTTAAAGTTTCCAATTTATAACTGAACCTAAAAATGTATTTATAAAAAAGTCTATCGTGACCAACTGAACGGAACTTTTACTAAAGCTTCGTTTTGAGTCGAAGGTGAGCACCAAGTTTAATATTTTCTAGAAAACGCATTTTAAACAACCTAGTGGAGTTGTGAGACTAATTAGCTTGTGTATCTGAGCGTCGTACACCCATGCGGGTAGTCGCCGAATCAACTCCAGAACTTTTGTTGTTTTGTCATAAAAAAAGCTGTTGCAAGTATTTTTTGACAGGTCCCAACCAGACTTTTGTTTAAATAAATTTAAGCAAAAGTTTTTTGTTTTCTGTTGTACGCATACAACCGAGGACCAGTGTATATCAGCTGTGTGAATCTCTGTTGTTTTGTGGCTTTTTTTGAATCTCGCATTAAGTAACTTGTGGGCAAAGCCCAGCACGGCGTTGCGGGAATCACATGCAAAATCTATAAATATACAACACTGCACTTGATTCCAAGCAGTATCAGTATACGCTGAGCCGCAAGATGTTCAGCTTCGCGGTGTTCGCTTGGCTGCTGTCCTGCAGCGCTGTGCTGGGCATAGAGGTTGACTTGCAGCTGGGCCGCATACGTGGTGTCAATCTGACATCGAGACTGGGTGTGCCGTTTTTTGCTTTTCGCGGCATACGCTATGCGGAGCCGCCGCTGGCTGAGTTGCGCTTTAAAAATCCACAGCCAGTTAAGGCCTGGGCACCGGCTACTTTCGACGCAGAGCAGGACGGACCCATGTGCCCGCAGCCGTGGGACAATATGACAGATGTGTCAGAGGACTGTCTCCGCCTGAATGTGTATACGAAAAATCTAAACGCATCTGCTCGTCTGCCAGTCATTGTGTTTCTGCATCCCGGTGGATTCTATGTATTCTCTGGCCAGAGCAAATACTTTGCCGGCCCGGCGCATATGATGGATCGCGATTGTGTGCTGGTCACACTGAACTATCGTTTGGGGAGCCTCGGTTTCCTGGCCACAGGCAGTGCAGATGCCCCCGGCAATGCTGGACTCAAGGATCAGGTGCTGGCCCTGCGCTGGATTCAGCAGCACATCCATCGCTTTGGCGGCGATCCTCAGTCAGTGACGCTGCTGGGTTATAGTGCGGGCAGCCTGAGCATCGGCTTGCACATGTTGTCGCCGATGTCGCGGGGTCTGTTCCATCGTGGCATCTGTATGAGTGCTTCGCCCTATGGCCAGTGGGGATATGAGACGGCGGATGTGCAGCTGGCTCAGCGCCAGGCACGTCTGCTGAGCTGCCCAGAGCAGCCAGTCAAGGATTTGGTCAGCTGTCTGCGTGAGAAACCCATGCAGGACTTTGTTAGCTCATACAACGGCATGTTCGAGATTGGCTGGAATCCAGTGCTCAACTGGCGTCCAGTCATTGAGCAGGACTTTGGTCAGGAGCGTTTTCTGCTCGAGCACCCGTACAAAACGGCTCAAAGTGGACACTTTTACAAGGTGCCTCTCATCACGGGCATCACCGAGTTTGAGTTTCTCTCGGGCGCATTCTGTGAGTATGTGTAGTCGCAGCGTTATGCATGCTAATCCGTTCCACCTTACAGTTGATTTGCGCAATGACAGCATACGCGAAAAGCTCAATGCTAACTGGGAGCATTTTGCACCCATAGTGCTGCTCTTCGAGCGGGACACGCCCCACTCGCGGCAGGCCAGTACTGTGCTACGAAACGAGTATCTGGGCAGTGGTCGCATCGAGAATCCGGGCTCCCTGCAAGGCCTGGGCAGGCTCTATAGTGATGCCCTCATAGGCGTCGAGTACCATCGATTTATGCGCCTGATGGCCCCCCATACACCCATATACACGTACTATTTTCGCTACAAGGGACGCTACAGCTTCCTGAAGCATCCCGATACCAATCAAACTTTTGGTAACTTTTGTGAGCATAAAAATATAGGAGAAAAGCTAAGACAATTTATTGTTCCAGGTGCCGTACATCACGACGAACTCTTGTACTTGTTTCACGTTCCGATTCTAACTCCTCTCCTCAAACAGAGCGACCCCGAAAATTTGCTTATTGAACGGCTCACACGAATGTGGACTGAGTTCGCCAGAAAGGGGTAAATATAAATGAAAACAATTATATTTCTCATTACTTATTCTTATAACATTCTATTAGCGATCCCCACAATGCAACTGATAAATATTTATGCGGCCTTCATTGGCCTTTATACAATTCCCATGATCAAGCGTACTTAGAAATTGATATCAATCTAACGGCGAAAAATGGCAATATTCACGAAGAACGTTTCAAAGTTTGGGATGAACTGTTTCCGTTTCCGAGCTTCTAACTGAAATATTACAATGTTAATTTTATCCATGCAAGATTTGAGTAAAAAGATTTGAATTAAGAATAAATTAAAAGTTCTGATGCTTTTCACAGCCCAATAATAGCCCACTTATATCGATTTTTTCCTAGATGGGTAGATAAAATGTTATTGAATCAATCTTAGATTTAGAGGAGATTATACACCCTTTTTAACTTTTGGCTAAAGATTTTGCAGATATGTGAGGAGAATAATAAAGCAAATATCTTCTCAGATAATGTCATACATAAAATCAATTTTCGACAGATTCTTCCTGTTGAGTTTTATGATATAGTATTACGATTTTACTTAACCTTCGTCCTTTTAGTAGAGCGCGGCCTTGGCAAAATAAATAAGAACATAAATAAAAATTAAAAAAAAAACGATTTTAATAAGATTCGGCTATTTGGAGCAAAGTAAATCTAATAAATGCCAGGTTTGGTCAAATGTTCTTGAAAAGCAAAAAAGTTGTTAACACAAGAACATCATTTTCAACTGACCGTTCTAGTGGAAGCTATATGATTTAGTGCCCCGATCCGACCGGTTCCGATTTATTTCCTGCCTGGAACAGAAAAGTATACCTTTGTAAATATTCATGAAGATAGCTGACGATAGCTTTCAGACTAGTCTCTATAGAAACAGACAGGCGGACATGCAATAACAAAGAGGCTGCTGATGCTGAACAGGAATATATATACTTTATGGGGTCGGAGATGCTTTCTATTATGCGTTACACATGTCATGCCCTCTTTAAGAGTATACAAAGAGAGGGAATTCATTTAATGTAGGTTTCTTTGATTTTAAAAATGTTCACGACTTAAAAAACAAAATTTTTACTGGGGTTACAGACTAAAATTAATGTTGCTGGCGAGACAAATCAGTTTAAAAAGCGGAAGCTTTTAGAACCGATTAAAACGCACTACCTGAAAACTTCTTTCTAATTGCTTTCTAGTTACCGAAAAAAATCAATTAGGAAAATATTAATATATTAAACTTTCAGGTATAGCCCAAATCGGACAACACTTAACACTTCACAAAAATAATTGTAAAATTGCACTTTCCACCGTGAAAGCTTTGATTTTGACAAAAATGTGTAACACGTCTCAAATGATTTCTTATGTTGACCCATAGATATGAATTTGAGGGCGAAACCACCAAATCTTTGACCCCCATTTCCACCAAGGGGGGATGGATTTTCCAAAAAATGTAAAATACCCATTAGATGAACTTGCACAAAGATCTATGAATATGTGTTTGAGGACGATCGGATGGTAAACAAAAAAGTTACATATAAACGTTTTTCGCGATTTTTCCACACTTGCGGGTGGAATTTCCCGAAACCCCGTCTTAACGTGCACCTACATCACATAAGGTAGCTACAGTGAAAATTTCAGCTTCCTAGCTCTTACGGTTTGGGCTGTGCGTTGATCACCAATCAGTCAGTCAGTCATTCAGTCAGTCAGTCAGGACAAACAGTTATATATATAGAGATATATATATATACCTGTTTGTCCTGACTGTCCTATATATATATATATATATATATATATATATATATATATATATATATATATATAACTGTTTGTCCTGACTGACTGACTGACTGATTGGTGATTAACGCACAGCCCAAACCGTAGGAGCTAGGAAGCTGAAATTTTCACTGTAGCTACCTTATGTGACGTAGGTGCACGTTAAGACGGGATTTCGGGAAATTCCATCCGATCGGCCTAAAACTTATTTTCAAAGATCTTTGTTCAAATTCATTTGAGGGGTGTTTCACGCTATTAGGAAAATCCGTTCCTCCTTGGTGGAAATGGAGGTAAAAAATTTGGTGGGTGACGTTTCGCGCTCAAATTCGTTTCCAAAGATCTATAAGAAAAATCATTTTAGACGTGTTTCACACTTTTTGTAGAATCCAAACTTTTTCGGGTGGAATGCGACTCAAAGATTTTTTGTACGAAGTTTTAAGTTGTGTCCGATTTGCTTCAAACTTATTTTCAAAGCTCTACATAAGAATGTAACGAATACGTGTTTCAGCGATTTGGGAAATTCCGCTCGCAACAGTGGTAAATTGGCGGAGAGCCTTTGTATGAAAGTTATTTGTTTACCGTCCGATCAGTTTCAAAATCATTTCAAATTTGTTTGAGAACATTGATTTTATAACATACGTGCCAGGGGCAAAGCCGGGTTGTACCCGCTAGTCATATATATATCATATATCATATCATATAGAGAAAATATTTGAAAGTCTCTGCATTATTTTGATAATTATTAATTTTATTTTAATTCGTAAATTGGGTGTTCATCTTATGTTTTTAAATTTGAAAATATTGTATTACATTAAATGAATAATGATTTTCAAGCACGTCTAGCATATGCAAACAGGTGCATAATAGATTGTAATCGAGGAGTCATTAAAAGTTCAGCGAGCGCTATGCAGGACATCAATAAATTTGCTCTGTATCTGCCTTGCCAGCTTTTAAAGGCATCAACCGGTACATTGAGCAGCTTTAATTCCTTGAAATCATTTACATTTGCATGCCGCCAACACCAGCAACAGCTTTTCATTGAAAATATCAACTACAGCTACAGCAAGACTAATAACAACAATAACAATAACAGCAGCCAGACAGCGAGAAACAACAACAACCAATAAAAACGCATATACTTCGTGAATTTTTGATTATGCATTTGGCGCTGCGGCCAAAAATAAGCGTCGCACATACAACGGAAGTGGCCCTGCAATTTTACATTACGCATACGCCGCTTATGCCGCTGATTGGAGACCAGGTAATGCACATTTTGGTTACCCCCATCATAATGAACTACATAGCAATGAGTAATATTTATATGGAACCGCCAATGCCACATAACGTAAAACAATATTATGCAATATATTCAATTATTTTTGGCAACTCTATAATTTAGACAAGTAAGAGCTATTGTGAATTAATTAAAATATATATCAAAACGAATTTAAAATGTATCTCTTTGTTTGCAACGAATTGATAGGAAATAAAATTGCATTAACTAGTGATGCTTCAATTTATCTTTGCCTGATACCCGTTTACCTCGTAAGATGCACAGCAGCTTCCATAGCACAAAACAAATCGTAACCAAAATGATTATGCCCACACCCAAGAGCATGCCAAGCACATCGAGACTATGATAAGCCACAAAACTCAAATCCTGCGCCGCCACACGCATATGGGACGCGCCCTTGTGGCGCAGCACATACTCCGTCCACCAGATGGCCGTCTCCTGTGGGCTCATGGGCTGATCGCGATACCGAGCTGACATTAGCTGTGCTGTTGTCGAAAATTTCGGATCATTGATCAGACGTTCAATGGTCTGCTTAAATTCCGTGCCTGTCATCTCTTTATGATCGAGTCCCAGTCCGAAGCCAGCGCGCTTAGCGCGCTCAACATTCAGAAACTGATCGTAGAAGAAGGGCAGCCCCAGCACGGGCTTGCCATGGTGGATGCTCTCAATGGTGCTGAGCAGGCCGCCGTGTGTGATGAAAAGTTTCACATTGGGTTGCGCCAGAATGACAGGCTGTGGGAACCATCGTCTTCCAATACACTAGACTTTAAAATGTTCAGGAACGCGTTGTTCATGGTGAGCACCGTCCACTGGCTGGGCTGCTGATTGTAGTCCGCACTGCTATAAGCTTGTAGACGATATCTTATCTGATTTTTAACGTACTTATTGATATTGAAATAAAACCCTTACCTGCCATTAGTTCCTGTATTTTGATTGCACCAATTTCTTTAAAGTTGGAAATAATTGTAATTATTTGATGAGCCCTAAGTAAAATATGTCATCGACAATTTAATAAGAATAACTCTTTCGTATCAAAACATCACATCTGCATACAAATACCTGCAACTGTTTCATTTATAATTACAATATACATTAAAAGAGTATTTCGGTTCGGAGATTAGCAAATCTAAGAACTTAAACTGACATTAAAATCATGATTTAATCAGAAAATATATTTAAAATTAAAACAAGTGACATCTTCATTTTCATCAAAGTAAATAAACGATAGACCTAATGACTTTATTATAAATTTATTTTAACTAAGTTAAGCTCCAACTTTTCGCACTGATCCGCAATAACTCGGTCTGTCAACAGGAATGGGCAATTTAATCAAATCAATAGCGGGCGCTACCAGGATTGGCAGTGCCACGATTTCTTTAATTTATTTTTATTTATTCATCAATGGTTGACAAAAAGTGTGTTCCTAATTATTTAATACATCAAATTAAAAGAATACACAATTTCCTAATAACATCACCGACCGATGGAGGGGTTTTATTTGCCCTTCCGGCTTGTTATGCCCCTTTTCAAAACTAATTTTGACAGTGAAGTTATTAGAGCCTACAGCTAAGAAGGAAGGTGCTACTAGAGAAAATTAAAAATAATCTAAATTTACTATATTATTTAAGAAAATTAAATAAATAGGAAAAGGGAAGAAAAAACGAATGAAATTATTAATGAAACACGGGCAGCGTTCTTGTATTTTTGGTAGAAGAAGTTTCAGGGTATCTCCTAGTCGGAGACTAAAGCACCCTTATTATGACAAATGTTATTTTTATACAAATAAATAATACCCTTGCAGCGTATTCTCCACTCTTAAATCATTAAATGAATGTATTTCAAAATGCAGTTGTCTTTCCTTATACATAAATGGACCTTTGCCAGGTGCACATAAATAATGACTTTAATTATTTATTATTATAATTTATATTTGATCTACTACATGTTCTTTAACTTTATTCTATCTTTCAATGAGTTCTTACGTCCGCGGTTTTCTCCATATCCGCTCTGCTCAACATCACAAATCAGACTATCGATAATTCCTTATTACTAGTAATCATACTTCTATCTTATACTACTCTCTAACTGTCTTTTGACAAGTTGTATATACATAGATGTAGATGAACAGAAACAAACAGATTACAAGATGGAATAAACTTTTATTCAATGAGCTTTATTAATATTTTCTGATGAAAGACAGCATGCATTTAATCCGTTAAAATCATCTGACTGCCCCAATGACCCCTTTTACCAGGCAAAGCAACGCAAATGAGCAAAACCAATGCAACTTTAAAAGACATTTCGACTAACTGAGTTCCTATCAACGGGACTCATATATTTATACACCCATGCCTAAGGCTTATGTAATTAAACGGTAATTGGATTTGTTACAATTTTTATACCGTGACTCCATTGAAAATGGATAAAGGGAGTATACTGGTTATGTCCAAATGTATGTAACTGGGAAAAGAAGGAGACTTGCAATTTTTGGGAGTTTAAGACTTGCATGGCAACTTTGGTTCAAATCATCACTAGCTTGCCCCTGTATGGGGCTTTATATTACAAATACTGCCTTGCGTAGCGGCACACGTGAGAAAAATAACGAAAAATAGTTTTAAATGTTATAATCCGTTTCGAAAGGATTACAGTGATTGCGTAACGTTATGCTAGTCTACAACAGCGCTAGTCTACAACAGCGTAACATTACGCAATCACCGTGCATTTGCATATTTAATTAAATACTCGTTGATGCAGTGCACAAAAATATAAATGAAAGAGGTTTTTTTTTTGTAAAAGCTCGACTTATGACAGGTCACTAACATTTTGTACTGTGTCAGCTAGAGGTGAAGATTGAATGTGAGTGGCTTAAGTTAAACCTCTTACTTATCCCTCTATATTAAACTGTATATGCTAGCTGGCTGACTAGTGAATCTGAAATTATTACCGTAGTTACCCTGCCATTTTCAAATGGCCGTGTTTCACAGAATTTCAGAAAATCCCCAACAATTTATAGACTTCTTTATAAGTTTCTGGTTGAAATTAACCTCTAACAAATTTGCAAAAGCACAAAAAAGGAGGCATTTTTCTTGTCTATTCTTTGAATTTAATTTTCAACATTCTTATTATTTGAGTGCTCTTTTATGTGGGTCAACATCTACTGTATATGACATAGAATTTGTGAAGCTCGGTAACTGTCAAGGCAACAGAGAATTTTCTCCGTTTTAGCAGAGAATTTGACAAATGCATCAGGGCAACACTGGCTGACAGAGCTATCCAGCATTGGCAGCATACTTTGCAAATCCCTTATGAAAATTTCTTGCAATTTGCAATGCCAGCAAATGGAGCAATCGCCCGCCCACTTTTCACCTGGACAACATTTGTTAAAAATTGTTGTAAAAACAAACAACTTGCGTCGACGTCCAAATGGAAATGCAAATGCCAGGCATTGGAGCTCTCCGTGCCGGCTCTATCGCCAGGCAAATAACAAGATGACTGCGAGCAAACTCATTGAATCGGCACATATTTTTCAGAGTTAACAAACAGAATTCCTGGCATGGACATATTTTTTGACACTTCGGGCTACTGGCAACTGGACGTTTACAATCTTTGCTTGACGCCATGGCAATCAGAATTTCAAACAGCTTTTTCATTTAACGTTTAAGATTTAATAATTTTGCTGGAACTACATGAACCTGGTGCACGTTTAAGGTAATGTGTTAATATAGTCCTTATTTCAAAGATTTACACAAATGAATGCATGAAGGTCTTGTTCTTTTAATTCACAAATAGTTTGCTCAATATTTTGTTTCGTGAAGGAAGTTTTAATATATCTATATAATATATCATATCTCCGCATTATTTTGATAATTATTAATTATACCCTGAACCCATTAATAATGGGTAAACAGGGTATAATGTATTTGTGCAGATGTATGTAACAGGCAGAAGGAAGCATCTCCGACCCCATAAAGTATATATATTCTTGATCAGCATCAATAGCCGAGTCGATCTAGCCATATCCGTCTGTCTGTTTGTCCGTATGTATGAACGCAAGGATCTCAGAACCTATAAGAACTTGTAATTTTAGCTGTAGGCCCTCCTAGTCCATGCGCAGATCGAGTTTGTTTCCGATAATCGATAACTTGCCCCGTTTCCAAGTCATCGATAAAAATCGATATCAAAATCCTGTTTTTTGAGCAATTTCGGCAAATAATATGAGCTAAAGTCGCCAAACTTGACATGTAGCTTCAAGAATGGCATATATATATCAAGTAACTGTCATTTTATACCTATCTGCCACCTCCCCACTACCACTGTCCACTATCCAACTTGTATTGCCCATCAATTTAAGCCACAATTTATATGCAATTGAATTTTTGAGAATACACAAATATTCTTTATTCTATTCTACTATAAGATGAACTGTCGAACATTTCATTAAGATCGGTTGAGAAACACAGAAGTTATGTGCGCACGTGTTAGCAGCATAGCTGCTGCGCAAATTCCAAGAATTTCTGTATACATGTACACACACATTCATGCGTGTTTGGTTTGAATTCTATCAACAGCATTGCAATTGCGATTTTATTGTTTTCTGTGCTGCTATTTGAATTGGTTTTTTTTCTCAATTATTCAATTATTGGTGTGGATCTTAAGTAAAGGCAGCGGCAAGTGGTGCGGTTAGTAGCGAGTTTGAACCCTGCCAGGGGAACAATTTTTTTATTTTTCTTTATTTTTCTTTATTACTACTAAATCAAAAGAGCTGCATTTGGCGTTGGAATAAGAGGGTTCAGGGTATCCCCTAGTCGGGAGCTCCCGACTAGAACCTCTAACTTGTTAATTATGTTTTAATTCGTAAATTGTGTTTTCTTATGTTTTTAAATTTGAAAATATTATATTACATTAAATGAATAACGATTTTCAAGCACGTCTAGCATAAGCAAAGAAGTGCATAATAGATTGTAATCGAGGAGTCATTAAAAGTTAAGCGAGCGCTATGCAGGACATCAATAAATTTGCTCTGTATCTGTCTTGCCAGCTTTTAAAGGCATCAATCGGTACATTGAGCAGCTTTAATTCCTTGAAATCATTTACATTTGCATGCCGCCAACACCAGCAACAGCTTTTCATTGAAAATATCAACTACAGCTACAGCAAGACTAATAACAACAATAACAATAACAGCAGCCAGACAGCGAGAAACAACAACAACCAATAAAAACGCATATACTTCGTGAATTTTTGATTATGCATTTGGCGCTGCGGCCAAAAATAAGCGTCGCACATACAACGGAAGTGGCCCTGCAATTTTACATTACGCATACGCCGCTTATGCCGCTGATTGGAGACCAGTTAATGCACATTTTTGGTTACCCCCATCATAATGAACTACATAGCAATGAGTAATATTTATATGGAACCGCCAATGCCACATAACGTAAAACAATATTATGCAATATATTCAATTATTTTTGGCAACTCTATAATTTAGACAAGTAAGAGCTATTGTGAATTAATTAAAATATATATCAAAACGAATTAAAAAAGTGTCTCTTTATTTGCAACGAATTGATAGGAAATAAAATTGCATTAACTAGTGATGCTTCAATTTATCTTTGCCTGATACCCGTTTACCTCGTAAGATGCACAGCAGCTTCCATAGCACAAAACAAATCGTAACCAAAATGATTATGCCCACACCCAAGAGCATGCCAAGCACGTCGAGACTATGATAAGCCACAAAACTCAAATCCTGCGCCGCCACACGCATATGGGACGCGCCCTTGTGGCGCAGCACATACTCCGTCCACCAGATGGCCGTCTCCTGTGGGCTCATGGGCTGATCGCGATACCGAGCTGACATTAGCTGTGCTGTTGTCGAAAATTTCGGATCATTGATCAGACGTTCAATGGTCTGCTTAAATTCCGTGCCTGTCATCTCTTTATGATCGAGTCCCAGTCCGAAGCCAGCGCGCTTAGCGCGCTCAACATTCAGAAACTGATCGTAGAAGAAGGGCAGCCCCAGCACGGGCTTGCCATGGTGGATGCTCTCAATGGTGCTGAGCAGGCCGCCGTGTGTGATGAAAAGTTTCACATTGGGATGCGCCAGTACGTCGGGCTGGGGGAACCATTTGCTGAGGAACACATTGGCCGGCTTGTTGGGCAACTGATCGTCTTCAAACTTCCAGAGCACACGCTGTGGTAGACTGGCGAAAGCCTGAAGCAACATCTGCTTTCGCTCCTGGGGAAGATCCTTGCTCCTTATATTTGAGCCCAGGGAAAAGTAGATGACACCCGCTGAGCCGGCGCCCTGAACAAATTCCTCTATCTCCTTGGGCAAGGGGGCCGGCGTGTGAGATATGTGCAGTCCTCCTACTTCGATCATATTGGGCACATATGGACGCGGAAAGCTCAACGAGAAATGCTGATTGAGCAATATCAGCGAAAAGTTCTTGCTCAGCTCCACCAAAGGCTTCTTTTGGGCGACATGTGGAAAGTATTGCTCATAAAGTTGCCTCTGCACCGGCATATACATCAGTTTCCAATTAAGCCAGGCTATAGAGGTCTCAACGAAGTTGCGCACACGCTCCCAGTAGGTCATGCGATCGCTCAAGCCCGCCGTAACTAGTGGGGTATATGAGATCGGTGAAGTATTGCCCACCAACTCATCGACATTCCAATCCGTGCCGAATGTGGAGAGGCCAATAATGGGCGCGTTAAAGTGCGCTGCAAAACCGTAGAGTGCATCGGTACGCAAGGTTTCTACAATGACCAAATCATATTGAGCCTTGCCGGGCTTTAACAGCTCCCGCTGTACTTCGGCATTTTCAAACACTTTCTTTGTAATACTTATAAAAAAATCATTAATAAATGTGTTCTCCTGCCACAAATTTTTGTCGGCTTCGATGTTGGAAATTAAATCTGAAATAACCAAAGTTTAAGATTGTAATAACTCGACATGAACCATATTAAACTTCAACGCACCTTCGTAGGATTGAAATACTTCAGGAACGACAATGTCACGAAAGTTTTTCACTGGCTTCTTTTGGGGAAAAGCGTTAACCGATGTTACCTCGTGGCCGCGCGCCGCGAGTCCTTTCAAATAGGGCAAGACGTTAATGTACTGTGAGGGACCCGGAAAGGGAAATATCGCAAGTATCCGTGCGCCATCAAGGAGACTTGGCAGCAATAAAACTAATAGAAAGAGGCAGCAGAGCCGTACAGAGAACATTTCGTGTGTTAGTTCCCAGATCTAAAATTCAACTAAATTTGATAAATGGAAAACATTGCTCGGTTTAGATTAGACTGATGGACGTGCATGCGATAACAAATTTTACAGAGGCGATTACATTCATTTGTATGGGAGCCACACAACACGCCTCCGTCTCTGGCCTTACCTTGATCAGCTCGTATGCCTGCCTTTTAGTATGAGATTATTAAATTAAGCTCTGCCTCCGTTAAACAGCTTGTGTTTCTGTTTTCCATCTGCGAGTTTCAAAGCCGCGCTAAGCTTACCCTCTGCGTGTGTGAGATGAGAAATTGCCAGTCATGATCATCAGCAGAAATTTGTTATTTGTTATATTGCGGTAGTACTTGTTAGACGAAGGAGTACACTGCTAACATTATTGATAGTGAATTTAACTTATCTATCTCTATCTATCGATCAAAGTAAAAATTAATTTCAAGCCTTTATGGGAAATTTAATTATACTTATCAAGAAATTTCACTCAAAATATATAAACAATATATAATTAATTATATATATACGCCCTAGCGAGCTATCAAAGATTTTTAATAATATTATATTTATTTATTTTTTTTTCAATATTTTAACGTAAATGCAAATTACGACTAAGAATAGCAGCTATAGCATTATTTTTTTAAAGTTATTTATTACAAAAAATATTATTTATATCATGCAAGTGTTTTTATGCTATTTTTAAATGGGCTTGTTTAGTTTTAATCTAAAGGAATCTCATATAAAGTAAGTTTAGCAAATAAGTATTTAAGTTAAATATCATTATTGTTAGAAATATATAAATACAAATAAATCGTGTAATCCGCATATATTTTCAGTTTTAATATTTACCATCTACCATTTATATTGAGAGCTACTGTGTTTTTTGTTTAGCGTCGATCTTGCAACGTCTACATAGAATATAGCGTAATACTCTCAACAGAGCCGAGAGCACAAATAAAAGCACCAAGGCAATTAGCGATGTGACGCCACAGAGCAGGCCCCATGTGTCCAGGCCATGCAGCTGGGCTAGGCTCAGGTCACGCGATGCTGAACGCAGGTGCTGAGCGCCGTGGTGCCGCAGTACATACTCCGTCCACCAGATGGCGCGTTCGAGCGGCGTATCCTTCTGATCGCGAAATAGCTTCGACCTTAGCTGCGCTGCCTGTGTGTAGCTGGCGTTGCTGAGTAGCTGCACAACCTGATCGTGCAACTGGGCGGCAGTCATGGTCCACAAATCCAGGGCCAGACCAAAGCCCGCCTGCTTGGCGCGCTCCACATTCAAGTGCTGATCATAGAAAACAGGCAGACCCAGCACCGGCTTGCCAAAGTAGATGCTCTCGATGGTGCTCAGCAGGCCGCCGTGTGTGATGAAGAGCTTCACATTGGGATGCGCCAGAATGTCAGGCTGTGGGAACCATTTGCTAATGAGAACATTTTTTGGCTGGTCCTCCAGCTGCTCCTGCTCAAACTTCCACAGGACGCACTGCTTGAGGCTGCCAAAAGCCTGCAGCAGCACTTGACGCGTTGCCACCGGCAAATCGGCACTCTTGATGTTTGAGCCCATAGAAAAGTATATGACACCATCCTGGGCATCCGCCACAAACTTGGCCAACTCGACAGGCAGCGGTTGGGGCTCTCTCGAGTGTTGCAAATGCAGTCCACCCACTTCAATCATGTTGGGCAGATAGGGACGCGGATAGCTGAGCGTAAAGTGCTGCCCCAGCAGCATCAGCGAGAAGTTGTCCAGCACCTGCTCCAGCGTCCGGCTGGCCTGGGGAAAGTATTTCTTATACAGCTGCTGCTGACTGGGCATATGGACCAGACGCTTATGCAGCCAGCCAAGACTGGCATCCCAAATGTTCCACAGGCGCTGCTCGTAGCGCATGTGCTCGGTGCGCGAGGATAGGAGCATGGGATTGTAGGAGAGCGGCGAAATGTTTCCCATTAGCTCATCGATGTGGCGATCTGTGCCGTAGGATGAGATGCCTATGGTCATAGCCTTGAAGTGTTGCGCTAGACCAAACAAGGCCTCAGTCTGCACAGTTTCCAGCAGCACCAAATCGAAGGTTTCGGCGCCTTCAAGCAATTGCTTCACTTTTTCGTCTTCCAACACACTAGACGTTAACATATTCAGGAACGCCGTGGTCATGGTCAGCACTGTCCACTGGCTGTGCTGCTGATTGTAGTCCGCACTGCTATAAGCTTGTAGACGGTATCTTATCTGATTTTTAACGTACTTATTGATATTGAAATAAAACCCTTACCTGCCATTAGATCGTGTATTTTGGTTGCACCAATTACTTTAAAGTTGGGCTCCGTTTGGTTGCTGCCAAAGGTATTTATTACCGTCACATTGTGATCTCTTTTAGCCAGCTCTTTAAGGTACTGCTCAGCGAATATATACTGCGATTTGCCGGGAAACGGAAAGACCGCCAAAATCTTGGCACTTTGCACACCAACCGTCAGCTGATGGAGCAGCGTTATCAAAAATCCAAGACGGAACAGCTCCATTTTTGTCCAAATGGGTTTGTTGTTCGTTCGCTACTAAAATCAGCAAGCGAAACTGCTTTTAATTATCGTCTATTTATCGCCAATTCTTCGTGATTACGATTACGATTTCGGTTGTTGTTTTAGAAGGTCGTAGCACAACAAAATTGATGAAGCGCAACGTACTTTCCTTGGTTCTTTTATGCTCGCATATATTTGTTGTTACATTTTATTATTTTTTTTATTTTTTGTTGTTGTTTAACTTCTATTTGTTTTATTTATAGAAAAGCTTAAATATAAGTACGAGCGGCGTTGCTATCGGCGAGCGTTTGTCAACGATTTTATTTGTTTACTAATTCTCAGTTGTTATGCAACGTTGCTCTCTCTCTCTCTCTTTCTTTCTCTCTCGCTATTTATCTTCATATTTTACGCTCTCTCAGTTAAACAAATCATTATGCGAGCTATAGAGTGTAATCTGTAGAATAGACCGGTCTGCCCACAGCGTTAAGTTGAGCGTAAAAACGACAGTTTTTGTGTTCATATACAAATTTTACTCTCTGAGAAAATTTGTAAATTCCGCAACAATAAAAATATTGTTGACTTGGGGCGCTCATTTTGTTGTTTAGTTAATGTTTGAGGAAAAAAATCGAGAGGTACATCTATCTGCGGCCCACCGAAGATTAAATACACTTATAGAATGATGACTTACGGTTTTGCCATACGGGTTTTAAGAGTACAATTGTAAATAATAATAAAAAGAGCGTGGACACGGAGTAAACGGCATGTGTATTAAAATTATTATTAACATGATCATTAGTGACATTTATATTTATAATTTTTGCATTTGGCGGTTAAAGCAACAGATACTTTACCAGCTATTTAATGCATATTCCTCCTTAAAAATATTTGTTTATTTTCATACTTGCTAAACTTTTAACGTAACATAAAAATAAATATGACTGAATATAACCAGTAAACTTTGGCCTTCAGTCAAGGCATTACTATATCAATCCCCCAGCCCAGGGCTAGATAGATAGATCTGTATATACATTGTCGCAACACGTTTTTTTTTCAGGCGACATTGATCATAAAGTTTTGTCTAATCGAAAATCACTTTAGATAATAACTTAAGAAGGTAACACGAAAAGACTTATTAGCTAGTATGTATATTATAAGTTTATATAAGCTACATATTAAATTCATAATATTTAAATTCACATAGCAGCAGTTGGAACTCGGCTGCGCATTCCGTGTTACTCAAATGTATAGATTGGAAATGCATCCGAGTTCTCATACCACCGGCATAATATATTTTATACATACATATATAGACACTTATGGAGTACAAAATCATATAAACACTAACAATGATTAAAAAGGTAATTGCCATTCAGATTAGATAATCAAAATTTTGTCCAATATTGTAAACTGTCGCGCCATTGGCTATAGGCATATTCATTCGGAACAACTGCGACTTTTCAGGAACCACAACGACTTGTAGAGCACATAAGCCACTAGGCCAACAAGAAGACCGAGTCGTCCAACGATAATCAACAGATTGTCCACGCAATAGTAGTCCATAAATTTCATTTTGGAGGTGGAGATGCGCATATGGCGCGCACCTTTATGGCGCAGCACATACTCTGTCCAGTAGACCGCTGTGTCCAGTGGGTGCAAGGGTTGATCCCGAATGCGTTCCGAGAGTTGCAGAGCGTTCTGATGATATTGGGGCTGTTCCAGCAACTGTCTGAGTGTTGCCTCAAATTCCTGTCTGGTCATAGAATTAATGTCCAGCAACTCTGCCACGCCCTCCGCCTGCATGCACTCCACATTCCGAAACTGATCAAAGAATAGCGGCAAGCCCAGAACGGGCTTGCCATAGTGGGCAGCCTCAATGATGCTCAGTATGCCGCCATGGCTGATTAGCAGGCGCACATTGGGATGGGCGAGGATGGCTTGAAGTGGCAGCCACTGTTCCAGATAGATGCTGCTGCTCACATTGGGACGTGCATCGCCCTCGAACTTCCATATGATGCGTTGTGGCAAAGCCTCAAAGGTATCTACTATTAGTGCCAGTGTCACCGCTGGCACATCTTTGCTCTGCAGTTCCATGCCCAGGCACATGACAATGACGCCGTGTGGCGCCTCCTCAATAAACTGTGCCAGCTCTGGCGATAGCGGTGGCAACATCTTGGGCACATGCATGCCTGCCACCTCCACAAGACCGGGCACATTGGGCCGCGCCGGGAACAGGCTAAAGTGCTGGTTTAGCAATATCACCGAGAAGCTCTGACGTATCTCCACAAAGCTCTGCTTGAGATGTCCAAAGAAATGTTCATGCACCGCTTGCAATGATGGTAAATAGATCAATTTATGCAACATCCACTCCTCGGCGATGAGGATCCAGCTATAGTAACGTTCCAGCAGTGTTACGCCGGGCATGAAGCCTTGCGGGAGCAACGGCTCGAGCGTCAAGGATGCTACATTGCCCACTAATGTTTCCATGTTCCAATCTGCGCCACATGTAGCCAGACCAATTAGGTTCGCATTGAAATGTGCCGCCAGTCCGAAGAGCGCATCCGTATATGAGGGCTCCAATATCATCAGATCATAGCTCACGTTGGATCGCATGAGCTGCTGTACCTCTTCATTTTGCAGCACATTGATACAAATCTTGACAAAAAAGTTACGCGCGGAATTCACATGCAGCCATTTGGACATGGGCAGCACTTCTTCGCCACTAAATTCTGTAAGGGCAATAAACGCAATGGTTTTTAAATAGTTTTAACAAAGCTCAGCCTACACGAGGGCGCTGACGATCAGCCGCTTAACAAGTTAGCTAATGTGAACAATTTAAATATGAAAGATTGAAGGCGCTCATAAATAAATAAAAATATATTTAAAAAAAAGCTGAAAGTAATCTTCAAATGTCTGGAGACTAAATACTCTTACTAATAGGCATATACCAGATTTGCAATTTATTTGGCAACGTGCTGTCGACAAAACAGATACACAAGCCGAAATATTTTTTATTCATATTTAATCAGCTAAGCCTTTAACCTAGAGGTCTTATTAAGCTTTTAAACTCACCGATGGCCATCCTCCCTGAACACCAATTTGGATTCAGGGGAGGGCATGGCGCTATCGAACAGGTTCACAGAGTGATTAACCATATTCTTAAGGCTTACGACGACAAAGACTACTGCTATGGAGTCTTTGTAGACGTTAAGCAGGCCTTTGACCGAGTCTGGATTGATGGATTGCTCCAGAAAATCAAGATGAGTCTTCCCGCCCCCTTCTTTCTACTTCTGCGCTCTTATCTAATGGAGCGAAAGTTCGAAGTTAAAGTTAGAGCAGCAATCTCTCCTGCCCGGAAAATGAAGGCGGGTGTCCCCCAAGGCAGCGTACTGGGCCCCTTTCTCTACAACTTGTACACGGCAGACATCCCCACGCCGGATGAACTACACGAGTTTGCCACCCCAGGCAAATACTTGATGGCTACATTTGCCGACGACGTGGCAATATTTTACTCAGCCCACTGCGAGTACGAAGCCACTGACGGTGCCCAGGAATACATTCACTTGCTTGAGAGCTGGACACGCAGGTGGAACATCAAGCTCAATGCCTCCAAATGCCAGGCGGTCAACTACACACTGAGGCGTGGCAAGGCTCCAGCAGTCTGGATAGACGGTAGCCCCGTCCACCCTGGCAGAAGCGCCAAGTATCTTGGAATTGTACTGGATAAGAGGCTTAGTTTTCGGGCGCACATAGACGGCCTGCTTAAGCAGTGCCGCTATAAGATGGCCAAGGCCAACTGGCTACTAAACCCCAACAGCCCATTGCCACTTCGCTGCAAACGGGCAGTTTACAACGTCGTGGTGGCACCAACTTGGAGATACGGTATTCAGGTTTGGGGCATTGCATCTCGGACAAATCGAAGACGGATTCAGACACTCCAAAACTTGGCCTTGCGCCGAATTACGGGTGCTGACTGGTACGTCAGAAATTCTACCTTGCACAGAGACCTTAAAATGGAGACCATAGACAGCCAAGTCGGAGCATTCGCCAACCGGTACAGCGAACGCTTGCAGCGACACTGCAGCCGGGTAGCAAGAGACCTCGCTGGGAGGTGTGTAGTCAGGAGGCTCAAGAGAAGATCGTTCAAGGACCTCCTCCAACCACGACATAGGAGACGCCCCAGAGTCCCCCGACTACCTACGTGACGATGCAGCCTTACTCAAAAAGCCGCCTTTGACGTTTGTCCACGATAAAGCCTGAGGACCCAACCAGGCTTGGCGTAATATCACCTAAGCCAACTGTGTTGTAATAAAAATGTATGCTATTTTTGGTTCAATACAATAAACAAAAACAAAAAAAAAAAAAAAAAAAACTCACCGAGCACTGTGTCATAACGATCTTTGATGTGTATCGAGTGCAGCTCCTTCACAATTTCGCAATCCGTAAAAGCGTGTATTAGGGTCAGCTGATGACCCCGCTGCAGCAGCGAATGCAAATAGGGCGTCAATAGCATGCACTGCGAATGCATATTGTAGGGAAACACAGCCAATATCCTGGCAGCCCATGTGGGGCACAGTGGCAGCAGCAGTGTGCTGAGGGCGAGACCCCCAATCAGCAGCTGCTGCAGCCGCATTTTAAAAGACTCCCGCTAACAGTTCCACCAAAAGGCACTTGCGGAATTCGACTGAAAGTGAGGTGGCGCTCGCCTTGCACACCCACAGCCAAGAGCCAACTACCTATGGAAATGCCAGTGATAAGATTAGCAGCTCTCTACGCAACCAGGCCCACAACCATTCGATATTTTCAATATGCCCAGTTTTTGAATGAGCATTGAAATGTTCGGACGTGGAGCCGCAACATGGTAGGGCACATGAGCGGTGCTTTGCTGGTATTTGGCTTGTGCTTGCAGCTAGCACATGCCGCCAACATTTTAGCCGTATTCTCGTACAGTTTTCCCTCACCCTTCCTGCTCGTGGCGCCATACATGAAAGCGCTTGTCCACAAAGGTCATCAGGTAACCATCATTTCAGCTGGAAATCACTTGGCGGACATCGATGGAGCTCGTCATATTCGAGTAGAAATGCTGGATCAGCTAATGGAGGGTAAGCAAAAGGTCAAGGGGTTGCGATAATTAAAAGCAAGTACTTTGTACAAGATTTAAATATTTTACAGTACGTGCACATTTTATAGTAACTTGCTATAAGCCGACATACTTAATAATATAGAACAACGAACGCTGTTGTTATTTAACATTTAATATGCTTAAATTTTAAAATTATATTGATAGGCATGTTTGTAATCCATGTTCCTTATTATCAGCTATATCTCTATATATACATATAACTGTTTGTCCTGACTGACTGACTGACTGACTGATTGGTGATCAACGCACAGCCCAAACCGTAAGAGCTAGGAAGCTGAAATTTTCACTGTAGCTACCTTATGTGATGTAGGTGCACGTTAATGCGGGGTTTCGGGAAATTCCACCCGCAAGTGTGGAAAAATCGCGAAAAACGTTTGTATGTAACTTTTTTGTTTACCATCCGATCGGCCTCAAACATATTTTCAAAGATCTTTGTTCAAATTCATTTGAGGGGTTTTTCACGCTATTAGGAAAATCCGTTCCTCCTTGGTGGAAATGGAGGTCAAAGATTTGGTGGGTGACGTTTCGCGCTCAAATTCATTTCCAGAGATCTATAAGAAAAATCATTTGATACGTGTTTCACACTTTTCGCAGAATTCAAACCTTTTCGGGAGAATGCGATTTAAAGATTTTTTGGGCAAAGTTTTAAGTTGTGTCCGATTTGCTTCAAACTTATTTTCAAAGCTCTACATAAGATCTTAATAAATACGTATTTCAGCGATTTGGAAAATTCCACCCGCAACAGTGGTAAATTGGCGGAAAACGGCTGTATGAAAGTTTTTTGTTTACCATCCGATCGGCCCCACACTTATTTTCAAAGATCTTTGTTCAAATTCATTTAAGGGGTGTTTCACACTTTTCGAAAAATCCGTTCCTCCTTGGTGGAAATGGAGGTCAAAAATTTGATGGGTGACGTTTCGTGCTCAAATTCGTTTCCAAAGATCTATAAGAAAAATCATTTGAGACGTGTTTCACAGTTTTTGCAGAATCCAAACTATTTCGGGTGGAATGCGACTCAAAGATTTTTCGTACGAAGTTTTAAATTGTGTCCGATTTGCTTCAAACTTATTTTCAAAGCTCTACATGAGAATGTAATGAATACGTGTTTCAGCGATTTGGGAAATTCCACTCGCAACAGTGGTAAATTGGCGGAAAACCTTTGTATGAAAGTTATTTGTTTACCGTCCGATCAGTTTCAAAATCATTTCAAATTTGTTTGAGAACATTGATTTTATAACATACGTGCCACGGGCAAGGCCGGGTTATACCCGCTAGCTATATTATATTTTAATAAACATGCTCAGGGACAAGGAAAGGAATTTTTATCCATTCCTTCTTTAATTAGTTACCCATCTCTAAAACGCCAAAATTAGAATTCCGTCTTCAGGTGTAACACGCAAAATTGCAATTATGCAAAACATTTTCCAAAGTCAAAAAGCGCACAACAAAATGAACATTTTTTAAGATTATAATAAAAGTAAGACACAAGTTTTTCTAAAGCAATTTTGTTTATTACAAAGTCTAGATTTATTAAACTATGATTTTGAGAAGGATTTTCCCTTGAGCAAATGGCAGACAGCTTTGATAATGGCAGAGTTTTTCTACAACTCCTCGAGATACATTCTGAGTGATGCCGGCGTCCAGACACTCATCCAGGATAAGAGTGCTCACTTTGACATGGTCATAGTGCAAGCATCCCTCACAGATGCTCTCTATGGATTTGCCCCGTTCTACAACGCCTCGCTGGTGGGCCTTTCTGTCTCTGGGACCGCTTGGAATATCGACTATCTGGCGGGCAATAAGGCGCCCAGCGTGTACGAGCCCATGTCGCCCGACGGGTACTCCAATGGCCTCGGACTGATGCAGAAACTGAAGAATTGGATATACATCACAGAGGAGTGGCTTCTGGACCAACTGGTGTACCTGCCCACTCAGATGCAGCTGTACAAGCGCTTCTTTAACAAATCAGCCGAAAGCCTCTATAACATTCGGCGTAACTTCTCCCTGATGCTGATTAATCAGCATTTCAGTCTGGGACGCGCCAGATCCAATGTTCCCAATGTCATCGAGGTGGCGGGCATGCACCTGGAAAATCCGAGCGACCAGCTGGATGTCGATCTGCAGCGCTTCGTGGACGAGGCCGATCATGGTGTCATCATCTTCTCAATGGGCATGGAAATCCCTGGAAAGTGGCTGCCACAAAACTTGCCTCAAATTCTGCATCAAAGCTTTTCCCAGCTGCCACAGCGCGTCGTCTGGAAATATGAGCAGGCGCTGCCCAACAAATCGGACAATATTTACATAAGTCCCATGCTGCCACAGCGCGAATTATTGGCCCATCCCAAAGTCAAGCTGTTCATCACCCATGGGGGTGTTCTGAGCATAATTGAGGGGGCCTATTACGGCGTTCCCATGCTCTGCTTGCCGATGTACTACGATCAATTCGGTAACGCGGAGCGCATGAAACACGCAGGCCTAGCTCAAATTCAGGACATTCCCACGATGACTGTTGAATCCACGACGAATGCCATCAATGAGCTAATCAGAAATCCGGTTTATGCTCAAAATGCTCAGCAGATGTCCAAGCGGCTACGGGACCAGCCTATGAGTCCCCTCGATACGGCAGTCTGGTGGACAGAGTATGTGCTGCGTCACAAAGGCGCACCACATATGCGGATCTCGGAAGAGGACATGTCCTTCATGCAGTACTATAGTCTGGACTTCATATTGGTGTTCTTTGTCCGCTTCGGAGTGGCCATAATGATAATAACCTGCGTGGGTCTTAAGTTGCTCAATTTCTTGTTGAGGCCCTCTCACATACGCCTCACTGTGCCGCTCCTCAACTAAACTCTACTGCTAAAAAATAAATTTAAAAAAAATACACATATATGAGCTAAAAAAATATTATGTATATTTGTTAACATATATTTTTTAATAGTTTAAATTATATATAATATATATATATATAATATATATATAATATATATACATATATATGTATAGAGAGAGAGAGAGGGAGAGGTGAAGAAAGGAGACATGTGTCCGCTTTGTTTTGATCTGTTACCACCGGCGACGCTTGTCTAGAAAATAAAGGTATAATTTTGAACATATTTCAATAAAGACTGTTTCCTAATTTAGATAAAGCCTTGATAAGCGAGGAAACGGCGAAGTTATTATTGCTGAATGTGAAAAAATTTTAAAATATTTTGTTAGTTATATTAATATGTATAACGGCGTATTAAAAACATAAAATAATAAAATTAATTAAAATTATTTAATAATTAGCTGTTATTTCCCAGCTTTGCCCGAAGCATATATTTTCCTTTAATTTTAGACATGATCTATCCAGCGATTTCCCTCTCGTAAAATATCTCGTGCGTTCAACTTTTTCTCCTGCATTTTTCACCCACGACTGTTGGGTTTTGCGAAAAGTGTGAAACGTATCTTAAATACAATTTTGTTAGAAAAAAAGGTGCAGACAACCAAATTTTCACAGTTCCAGGTGGAATTTCAAAAATCCGGACGGAATTTCCATGCGCATTCATAATGTTCTTTGTAGAAAATTTAAAATAAGTTTGAAACACATTGGACTAAACTTGAAACTTCGCCCAAAATATCTATGACCCGCATTTCCCATCCAAAATAAGTGCGAAAAGTGTTAGATACGTCTTAAAATCAGAATGATCCTTGGATATGAAATTGATTCGGAAACGGCACCCAACAAACCTTTGTATCCCATTTGCCCTAAGGAGGGATGGTTTTCCCGAAAAGTGTGAAACGCCCCTCAAATTAATTTAAATAAAGATCTTGAATAATAAGTTTGAGGGTGTCTACAGTGAAAATTGCAGCTTCCTAGTCAAAACAAATAGTTTATATATTTGGGATATTTATTCTTTGACACTCACTTATCGTTGCTAATCATTTTAATGAATAAATGTATCAAAAGGTAATTAAATGTTTACATTTGCTGACAAAGCGGTTTTCGTTGGGATTTTTTATAGCTTCGAATCACTAAGCCGTTAATATTAGATTCCTGAACGGGCTTCTGATATTTTATGATTGTGAATTCAACATTTCCATTTGCACATTACAAGGGCGTGTATATCGGTTAGCTCATGGCTTGCCCTGTTCGGAATTCGACTGAAATTGAAGTGGCGCTCACCCTGCCCACCCAGTGATAAGATTAGCGTACTCTCCGCAATCAGACACACAACCAAAACAATTCGATATTTTCAATAATGCCCAGTTCTTGAGAGAGCATTGAAATGTTCGGACGTGAAGCCGCAACATGGTAGGGCACATGAGCGGTACTTTGCTGGTATTTGGCTTGTGCTTGCAGCTAGCACATGCTGCCAACATTTTAGCCGTATTCTCGTACAGTTTTCCCTCACCCTTCCTGCTCGTGGCGCCATACATGAAAGCGCTTGTCCACAAAGGTCATCAGGTAACCATCATTTCAGCTGGAAATCACTTGGCGGACATCGATGGAGCTCGTCATATTCGAGTGGAAATGCTGGATCAGCTAATGGAGGGTAAGCAAATGGCCAAGGGGTTGCGATAATTAAAAGAAAGTACTTTATACTAGTTATAGTTTATATATATGTATATATATATGTTATCACGTATAAGCCAAAATATCTTTCAAAATATATATGTATTATATATTATATATACATACATATATATAAATATATTATATATAGAACGACAAACGATGTTGCCATTTAACTTTTGATATGCTAAAAATTAACAATTTTATTGATAGACATATTTGTAAGCCGTGTTCCCTATTATCAGCTTTAACTTTATAGCATTTGGCGATCGAAGTTTAATCATTATTGCTTTGTATCAATAAGATTAGATAGATGAACAAACTAAGGGGAAAAACAGCATTTTTTATCCATTCCTTCATTAATTGGTTACCCATCTCTAGAAATAATTATAATTCCCACTTCAAGAGTATAACGCAAAGTTTCTTGCAGTAACACAATAAATTATCCCAAATCAAAACAATCTAACAAAATGAACACATTTTAAATATATTTTATAAGATTAAAATAAAAGTAAGACTTAAAAATTCAAAGGGCCAACATTTTTCTAAAGCTAAGTCTTAAATATTTGGTATTTTTTACATAGTGTAGATCTGTCAAGTTATGAGTTTGAGGACTTTCCGATGAACAAATGGCAGGAGGCTTCGATGACGGCAGAGTTTTTCTACAACTCCTCGAGATACATTCTGAGTGATGCCGGCGTCCAGTCACTCATCCAGGATAAGAGTGCTAACTTCGACATGGTCATAGTGCAAGCATCCCTCACAGATGCTCTCTATGGCTTTGCCCCGTTCTACAACGCCTCGCTGGTGGGCCTTTCTGTCTATGGGACCGCTTGGAATATCGACTATCTGGCGGGCAATAAGGCGCCCAGCGTGTATGAGCCCATGTCGCCGGACGGGTACTCCAATGGCCTCGGATTGATGCAGAAACTGAAGAATATGATATACATCACAGAGGAGTGGCTTCTGGACCAACTGGTGTACCTGCCCACTCAGATGCAGCTGTACAAGCGCTTCTTTAACAAATCAGCCGAAAGCCTCTATAACATTCGGCGTAACTTCTCCCTGATGCTGATTAATCAGCATTTCAGTCTGGGACGCGCCAGATCCAATGTTCCCAATGTCATCGAGGTGGCGGGCATGCACCTGGAAAATCCGAGCGACCAGCTGGATGTCGATCTGCAGCGCTTCGTGGACGCGGCCGATCATGGTGTCATCATCTTCTCAATGGGCATGGAAATCACTGGAAAGTGGCTGCCACAAAACTTGCCTCAAATTCTGCATCAAAGCTTTTCCCAGCTGCCACAGCGCGTCGTCTGGAAATATGAGCAGGCGCTGCCCAACAAATCGGACAATATTTACATAAGCCCCATGCTGCCACAGCGCGAATTATTGGCCCATCCCAAAGTCAGGCTGTTCATCACCCATGGGGGTGTTCTGAGCATAATTGAGGGGGCTTATTATGGCGTTCCTATGCTCTGCTTGCCGATGTACTACGATCAATTCGGTAACGCGGAGCGCATGAAACATGCAGGCCTGGCTCAAATTCAGGACATTCTCACGATGACTGTTGAATCCACAACGAATGCCATCAATGAGCTAATCAGAAATCCGGTTTATGCTCAAAATGCTCAGCAGATGTCCAAGCGGTTACGGGACCAGCCTATGAGTCCCCTCGATACGGCAGTCTGGTGGACAGAGTATGTGCTGCGTCACAAGGGCGCACCACATATGCGGATCTCGGAAGAGGACATGTCCTTCATGCAGTACTATAGTCTGGACTTCATATTGGTGTTCTTTGTCCGCTTCGGAGTGGCCATAATGATAATAACCTGCGTGGGTCTTAAGTTGCTCAATTTCTTGTTGAGGCCCTCTCACATACGCCTCACTGTGCCGCTCCTCACCTGAAGAACGCTTATCAAAAAAAGGGAATATATATATATATATATATACTAGCGGGTATAACCCGGCCTTGCCCGTGGCACGTATGTTACCAAGGAGGAACGGATTTTTCGAAAAGTGTGAAACACCCCTTAAATGAATTTAAACAAAGATCTTTGAAAATAAGTTTGAGGCCGATCGGATGGTAAACAAAAAACTTTCATACAACCGTTTTCCGCCAAATTACCGTTCAGTTCAATTTACAGTTCATTTGAGGGGTGTTTCACACTTTTAGGAAAATCCGTTTCTCCTTGGTGGAAATGGAGGTCAAAGAGTTGGTGGGTGACGTTGCGCGCTCAAATTTGTTTCCAAAGATCTATAAGAAAACTCATGTGATACGTGTTTCACACTTTTTGCAGAATCCAAACTTTTTCGGGTGGAATGCGACTCAAAGATTTTTTGTGCGAAGTTTTAAATTGTGTCCGATTTGCCTCAAACTTATTTTCAAAGCTCTACATAAAAATGTAATGAATACGTGTTTCAGCGATTTGGGAAAAACTTTTGTATGAAAATTATTTGTTTACCGTCCGATCAGTTTCAAAATCATTTCAAATTTGTTTGAGAACATTGATTTTTTAACATACGTGCCACGGGCAAGGCCGGGTTACACCCGCTAGTATATATACATATATATATATATAGAGAGAGAGAGAGAGTGTAAGTGATAAAGAGAGGGAAGAAGAGGAATAGAGAAAGAGAAGGAGAATAAAGCGAGGTAAAATCATAAACAGAAAAGGAGAGCAGGTGTCTGTTTTGTTATGATGAGTAATCAATTCATAAATTGAAATGAAAACGTAATTTTTAGCAAATTATGATTATAAGAGGTTCCTTATTTAGATAGAGCTCTGATAAGCGCAGCGACTGGGCAGAACTGTGTGAATTTTAAAATCGTCAGATTATTCTGTGATTATGACCAAATCTTTGACCGCCAATCTTTGAAAATGCCTTTGAGGCTAATCAAATGATAATCGTGCACCTCCATCACATATGGTATCTACAGTGAAAATTAATGCTCCCTAGCGTTTATGTTTTGGGCTGTGCATTGAAGTCAGTCAATCAGTCAGTCAATCAGTCAGTCAATCAGTCAGTCAATCAGTCAGTCAATCAGTCAGTCAATCAGTCAGTCAGTCAATCAGTCAGTCAGTTAGGCAAACATTTAATATATTAAAATATATTAATTTTTAGAGGCGTTTCATATATGCGTCACAAATATATATATTTTCAGTTTTATACAGTAATATTTTTTTTATACCCTGAACCCATTGAAAATGGTTAAAAGGGGTATAATGTATTTGTGCAAGTGTATGTAACAGGCAAAAGCAAGCATCTCCGACCCCATAAAGTATATATTCTTAATCAGCATCAACAGCCGAGTCGATCTAGCCATGCCCGTCTGTCTGTTCGTTTGTTTGTCCATTTTTCTGTCCGTTTGTCCGTCCGTCCATATGTATGAACGCAAGGATTTCAGAACCTATAAAAGCTGGACACTTGAAATTTGGTATGTAGGTCCTCCTAGTGCATGCGCAGTACCGGTTTGTTTTCTATAGTCGATAACTTACTCCGTTTCCAAGCATTCGATAAAAATCGATCTCGACATCCTGTTTTTTGAACAAATTGGGTCAATAATAAGAGCTAGAGTCACCCAACTTGATATGTTGCTTCTAGAATAGAATATATATATCAAGTATATTTCATTTTATAAATATCGCCAACTCCCCGCTACCACCACAAAGCTATAAATCAAGTTAATAAACCAACTTGTATTGCCTACCAATTTAAGCCATAATTTTAATGCAATTGACTTTTTGAGAATACACAAATATTCTATAGCACCATAAGATGTACTGGAAATTTCAATAAGATCGGAGCAGAAACACAAAAGTCAGTAAAGAAAATGTGTTTTGGCTAGCCACTTGCTTGTGGCAGCTAGAGCAAATTGCAATATTTCTATGTACATGTACACATACACATTCATAAGCGTCTTCTTTGATTTCTATCAACAGCATTGCAATTACGATTGTATTGTTTTCTGTGCTGCTATTTTACTCCGTTTTTTTCACAAGGAATCAATTCTTGGCGTTGCTGTTGAGTAGAGGCGTTTGTCAATAGTATGGTCTGTTGCAAATTCGAGACCTATCGAGGAAACAGTTTTTTTAAAATTCATTTTAATTAATGCTGTCGTGTGCTCCCTACTAGAGCCTCGTACTTGTTTTCTGTTCATTCAGTGATGGATTTATATAACAGTTCGTCTCCCGCCTTCTATTAGATGACGATCACATAATCGTGCGTATGAATTTACAGGTGAGTACGTTATTCCAAAAAAATATGTATACCTCTATGTATTAAACTATTTGTCCTGACTGACTGACTGATTGGTGATCAACGCACTGCCCATACCGTAAGAGCTAAGAAGCTGAAATTTTCACTTTAGTTACCTTATGTGATGATGGGTGCAAGTTAAGACTGGGTTTCGGGAAATTCCACCCGCAATGACACTTTTTTGTTTACCATTCGGCCTCAAACTTATTTTCAAAGATCTTTGTTCAAATTCATTTGAGGGGTGTTTCAAACTTTTTGGTAAATCCATCCCTCATTGCTAGAAATGGGGCTCAAAGATTTGGTGGGTGACGTTTCGCCCTCAAATTCAATACCCAAGATCTATATGGAAAGGCATTTGAGTCGTGTTTCAAACTTTTCGCAAAATCCAAACTTCTTTTGGGAAAAGTGCTTTTTATAGTTTATTTTGGTTAAGTTTTAAGTTGTGTCCGATTTTGGAAATTCTACCCGCAACAGTGGTAAATTGGCGGAAAACGTTTATATGAAAGTTGTTTGTTTACCGTCCGATCAGTTTCAAAATCAGCTTTTTGAGAACATTTATTTTATCCGTGCCACAGGCATGGCCGGGTTATACCCGCTATATATAAAACTGTTTGTCCTGATTGACTGAAAGACTGATTGACTGAATATTAGGCACCATGTTGCCACAGGCAAGGCCTGTCCGTATATTTATTGTGTATATTGTGTATATATATATATATATATATATATATCTTTGGGAGTTTAAACATTGCCCAATTTAAAGAAGTTCACAGAATAAAGACAAAACAACTTGAAAATTTAAGAGTTCGGATAAGGTAACTTATGGAATAGTGCTAAGGAAATAATATAAAAATAAAAAATTGAAATAAAGATTTTTTCTTCACCACAGTTGTTATTATAATTAATGAAAATAAAGTAACACTAATTGAATCCTCAGTTCATTGTTAAATTTTGTTATGCCAAGGCGCGAACAAATTTATTTTGGGAATACATTTTAAGTAACGTTACATATTTGATTTTTTAAAACGCATTAAAATAAACTTAAGATTAAATGTTTTTTTGAATTTAGGGAATATGAGAAAACAAAGAAAATACAGATTTTCCTTGTGTCTTAAATTCATATTCAAATAAAAGCGCACAACAATTTGGTGTTTTGTAAGGAAATGTGCCAGTATAATTAGTTTAATTGCTCTTAATTGGCTGATTGAAGTAGTAGACAGAAAAAGGGTCAACATTTAAAGTATACTTCGCAACCGCCACGTATATTCTAATTAGAAAACTTTATTTCATAGCGCGGTCATTATCTATCTACACCTTCGGCCCTACCCCAATGTCCCTGTCACAAGTATAACCGCGCTCATTACGCATTTTACATCAATCAGCACGTGCCCAGCATTTTTTAAAATCTTTCTCAACCATTTTTTTTCCAAAGGGTTTCTATCAGCATAACGAAAAAGAAAACGCTGGAAAAACATTAATATGCGCAGTCGACGCCGGAAAAAAATGCGCACAATTGCGCTCAGAATTGCTGGGTAAAATGTCCAGAAGGGTGGCTGGCAGCAAGATAGGGGCTCTCCAGGTCCCCACGAAGGTAGAACGTTTTTGGTCATTGAAGCGGTATGTCTGTCTTTAATCGCAACCGGCAAAAACAACGAGACGAGCATAAGAAGCAAATACAGTAAATGCTCCTTAACAAGGTTGCAATAAATAGATTATGTACTTGGGTGCCATATGTCAAATAAATATTATATATAACTTCTATTTTATATAAATATTAGTTTTTAGATATTATGTATTGTAATTATTATATTATGTATGTAATAAATATTATATATAACTTCTATTTTATATAAATATTAGTTTTTAGATATTATGTATTACAATTTGAACTTTAAGATCTAAAGCAGTTCTTACTGTTTCGCAGTGATTGAAATGAATATTCTTAAAAGTTGAACTAAAAAAAAAACATGAAATTCTTTGCTCTTTAAATAAGAAAGTGAACGTAAACTAAAATTGAATATTTAAATAAGTAAGCCCCAGATCAGCCCTACAAAAGTCCAAAAATGTCCTCAACGTGTTGTCAATTTGATGTTTATTGCAGAATTTGATTTGATTTTATGTTGCACCATTTGAACTTATGTACAGGCCATAAACTCGCGAGTGTCTAATCCGAAAAATTCTTGTGAAATTACCAAGTCCCTGTTGGCTTGTGTATCAAGCTAAGCCATTTTATTGGCCATTTGGCAGGCCAGCGAAAAGTTTTTGGTCAATGCTCAAGTGGGCGGCATTCATTGGCGCTTAACTAACTGAAATTAAGTAAACTTTCTTTTGACTTTCATAAGCCTTTTAATAAGCCATAATCCCGCAGGCCTGATCTGGATTGTGCGCGCACACACAAAGGATACTCAGCCACATAAACAGACAAGTGCACACGCACACACACACACAAACACACACACACACACACGCATGCACATCATAAAAACTAATTAACATTCTAGGGGGCCATGAAAAACGCATGCAATAAATATCATCAATGGTAGCAAAGAACTTTATTAAAAGTACTTTTAATCAAATTCCAATGGGGCTGCTACTCCAGCTGCGGCTGCTTCTGCCTCAGCTCTAGCTTTACACCGGGGATAGCATTTGAGGCCTGATTAACTTTATACCTCGCATGAAAAGCGTGTTGGCAGTTGCTTTGTAACTATTATAGCTGTCAATATTAGCCACCCTTTTATATTCCTAATGGGTGTATTAGCTATGTGCAGTAATGTTTTCATATATAGGTTGGGGATAATACTTTTCAATATCATTTATTTATATTATTATAGATTATATTATATGAATTTCTACATGCAGATATTACTAAATGGATATTCTCGTTAGTTTGTTGACCCTTATCCTGATATTTTGAAAGTCCATTCTTTAAAATAAACGCACAAAATTGGTATATTTGTTTTAAATTACTTAAAGAAGTCTAAAATAAATAAATGGCATTAATTCAATAGAAATGGAAGATATATATAAAGCCGAATGCACTTAAAACATATTCAGAAACTTTTGAAAGCATGCTTTGCAAACATATCACCGTTATCTGTAAGAGCATTCAATGTTCGGCATTATCGGTGCTGGTGATACATTTCATATCTTGTTTGTTAGAAAAGTTTTCCTGCAGGCTTTTAATTAGCGTCTGCCGCCTAAATCCCAACGCGCATTACGCATACGACGCGTTGGCTGACGCTGCCACTGCCTTTGAGGTATTTGTCGCGATGTCGGGGGTGCCTCTGAGCTGTTTGGGCACGATTTTAATTAATTAGACTTTTATGAGGCGTGCATGCAGCTAGGCGACGGGTTAAAGCCCAGTTATTGTTTTTGGTTTTATAAGCCCTTTGTCGTGGCCGCGTTTGCAGGCTTAACACCAGCCATAGATGTAACGCGCACACACCCACCCACTCAACCTCGCACACACACACACTCACATACACACAACCGCTTGTATAAAAATTTTGCATTATTTTTGTTGCTGGAACGATATTTGGCTGGACATGTCCAAAAGGGCACTGTGTGTGGTAATGAAAATTGTGGTCGCATTATGCTCAGCATTCGGCATAATTGCAGCCTGGATATGCGTTTATACTCAGAGATTACTTTTTGTGGCCGTCCGTTGACCAAAAGCAGCAGCAATCACAACAGCAGAAACACCACCAGCAGCAACAACAACAATAACGGGCACATAATGTAATGCCAGTGAGCTGAATACCCATAATAAAAGCCAGACGATGTCGCATTTGTATAAAGAAATAAAAATAATACCCCAGTTCTTTCTGTAAGTATACGCGAGTGTGTGTGTGAGGGTTTTTGTTGTTGTTGCAGTTCGTTTTTCTCTTCATGTTACTAGGCAAATTAATTCCCACTTCTTCTTTTTATACCCTGAACCCATTGAAATTGAGTAAAAAGGGTATAATGTTGTTGTGCAAATATATGTAACAGGAAAAAGGAAGCGTCGCTGACCCCATAAAGTATTAATATTCCTGATCAGCATCAACAGCCGAGTTGATCTAGCCTTGCCTACTCTGTTCTGTCCGTGTATCCATCATGCCTTGCTTCTCGTATAGTGTCTATGATCCGTATCAAGTTTACTTTTATTGAAGCCAGCCCCATCCCGCAAAATTAACTAAATGAAACTTGCACTTGGAAGCAAATAACAACTTTAAGCTATAACCTTAAGAGTTCATATTGTAGGCAGAATTGGTTGAGAAACAAAAAAGTTATTCTTTAGAAAGCGTGTTCTGTGTTCTGTATATACATATGTGCCTACATACATTCATATGGATATTTGTGTTCTTAATAACCGTAGATCTAGCTGCAAAGAAGGTACAGAGCATCTGCTAGTCGAGCACGCCCGACCAGTGCACACTGCCTTGTTTATACATTTCTTTTTATTTTACTGTGGATATATACATATGTGCCTACATACATTCATATGGATATTTGTGTTCTTAATAACCGTAGATCTAGCTGCAAAGAAGGTACAGGGCATCTGCTAGTCGAGCACGCCCGACCAGTGCACACTGCCTTGTTTATACATTTCTTTTTATTTTACTGTGGATGCGCCAACAATTTGCAAGCTCTGAGGGATTGTGGTAAATAGTTGGGTCACAGGTTTCTACAAATGATATACGATGCGGACAAAGGGGATAAAGACAGGACATTATAGAAAAATATATTAAACAAGTTAAAGAAAGCTTAAACATTTTAATGTTTAAAAAATGATTTTTTATATAATCATAAAAATATACAAATTTAATTAAGCTCAGTTTATAAAACTGTTTTGTCAAGCACCAGCACTTTTTTTTATTTTATTTAAAAATCTTGTCTCGTTATATTTCAAAAGCTCAGTCTCCTTGTGCCATATATAATCCTTTAGACGCATACACCTAATGAATTTACAGCTCCTTCCTGAGTTTATTGTTGAAAGCAAATTAAACAAAAACACGTGCAAGAATGCATAAAAATGCTTTTTAAATAATAATTAAAATGCACATAAGAATTATGCGTGAAAAAAACTTTGCTCAACTTATAAAAAAAAAAGATGAATAAATAGTAATAAAAAAAAAAGAAATTATTGTTATGATTATTATGCATTATGCTGACAGCAACAAAAGAAATGAAATCGCGACCCAAGCTTCGGCTTAAAGCTATTTCATAGAGACGGAGTTATAAAAGCAACAACAACAATAAGCGCCAACAACAACGTGGCAAGACGTAATCCGCTTGTTAAAAATAAACGAAAATAAAACGTAGCACAACAAGGAGTCAACAAGAGGACTGCATGAGGACGATGGGTGGTGGGGTGGCGGGCCAGACGGGTGCTGGCGCGCAAAACATAATCATCATAAACCGGAAATATCCCGAAGGCGAAACATCCGCACATAAATTTCTTAAATAGTCTACAATTTTTCGTTGCCGTTCGGCATTTGCCGTTTGCTGCTTTGTTGCTTATTGTTTGTTATTGTTGCTGTTTGCTGCTGTTGTTGTTGTTGTTGTATCGCGTGTAAATACGTTTAAGTATCTGCTGCCCACCCATGGCGACCAAATACAAACACAAACGCAAACTTGGTCAACTGCAATAAACACACAAATTAACCCCTAATGCCAACGGACCAAAAGCCGCCCCCGCCAGTAGCAGCCCGAATGACAATGTGCCAGGACGAATGTCCTGCCTCAGCATTTATTGTGGCGCAACAACAACAACAGCAGCAGCAGCAGCAGCAACAGCACAACATAAATAAAATATTACAATTTTAATTTGTCTCTAATCCCAAAGGGCACGGAGTTGAGGTCGTTGTTCATGGCCCTTGCTCCGTGGCGGCGTTTTGTGGTTTGGGTTTGGGTTACCAAAACCCGTCCCCCAAGCAGTGACCTTCATAAATTGCCAGAATGCTCCAACTCGCTCAAATACGAAACTCTGCTTATTTCTTACATATATAGAGGCAAGCCAAGCATAAATCATAAAAGATATAAACAATTTCCGAGCCCACTGACAGCGCACGGCACAAAAGGTAACTAAGGTCAGAACTTTACAAATTCAGGTCTGGCTTTAGCTTTTGATTGAAGAGTTGCTCAATCAGGCTATATTGTGTTTTGCTCATATGTGTGCTCAACAATTAACAGTTTGTAAGTAAAACAGTAGTTGACAAGTTTCAGTTAGTTAACTATTCTTGACTACTTAGCTGAAGTAGCTTTGCGGAACAACTAGTAAAGTTTTGCAACTTGTTGTTTTATATTTTAATATTTGAGTTGGTCGTAAATTTGAAAATCATTTTGTATTTTGTAAAGTGACAGTACGACAAAAATATTAAATTTATATTCTGGAAAAAATAAACTTAATATCTGATATTGAGACTGATAAATGTCCTAAAATTAATCCAAGAACTGCGGGCATAAATCTCTGAATTCATCGTGCTTGTGAATATTTACATTTATTAAAACTATTTAAAAATAAATAAGTTAATTTATTTTTACAAGTTCTAGCAATTTATACAAATAATTTGATATCAATTTTTCATTTGGAATCATTTAAATCTTCAATATTTTTATCTCAACAATTTTTGATAGTAAATGAGATTATATTAAATAGTAATATTAAATAATTATTCAGTCCAAATACATAAGCGCACAGAATTTGATATCTTAGCTTAATCAAGAAGATTCTGTAGCGTAAGCCATCGATTGGAAAATGAAAATATAGACGTATGCGAATATATTTCATCTTTTCCTATTCGATTTATTTATTGATAAGTAGCGAATAAAGAACGCAACAGTTGTACAGCAAATTAACTTTTTCGTTGGCGGAACTTTCCTTCCACATATCAAGCTCCTCCAATTAGGCACCTTTCGTCCAATCAATCATACAAATTTTTAGCCCATTCTGCCAGAACTGTTTTCTCCATCTGTGACTTACTGAACTCGCCTTAACTGTTAGCTGCCATTGCCAATTCAGTTTCCCACTATCGTTATACACTGCGTATACGCAATATAGGCTGCCAGTTAATGCACTATGCAAAAATAGTGAGAGGCGGCACTAAAAATCGCGATTTCGCTTAGCACCCTCTCGACTCGACGCGACTCGAGTCGGCCACATAGCCTGCAGCCGGACTATAGCAATACCAAATGCCAGCAACAACAACCAACAATGGCAATATCTGCTTGAAAACTGAACTGAGCCTTTGGGCTGTGTTGCTGTTGCCATTGCGATGCCCGTTGCCGTTGTGATTGCGATTGCCTGGTCGCTATTGCTTTCACGTCGCTTTTATTATTTCACGCCATTTCAACAGCCGTGAGGCAACAGATTATTTATGCGCGTCTCACAGCAGACGTTGCAGCGGGACGCGACGCGCCAGTCCCAAGCACGCTTTAAAATGCTCCGGACGCGATCCCGGACCCGGGTGCGGACTGTAGTGAGTCGTGAGTGTGGCCAACGCGTTTTGTAGACGCGCGTGTTTGGACACAAGTTAGCGTATTGCCAGTATTCATGACTGTGGGAGGAATTTGGTAGCTGCCACTTTATGTTGCCTACTTCGCGGCGCTGTTACAATGAGCAAAGCGCCCCCATCCACGCTTTGCAGCGCAGTTATTGTGATTTTTGGCAATGAATACGAAATACGTACTGCTCCTCGCTGAGTTCTGTTCTTGGGCTGTTGCTGCTTTTGACAAATGGCTTCGATGATGTTTTTTATTGCCCAACTTGGTGTGTGTGTCCTTAACTTGTGACAGCACACGCACGCATTTAAACACTCAGAGAAAATATCAGTATTTTAGTGCCCTCATTTGCCAGGCCACAAGACAAGCTGCAAAACCATATTTGGTGAAAAAATTTATTTTTTACTTTTAAAAGTACGAATACAAAATGCCTGCAATGTTTAATTTTATATTTTCAAGCTAAGTATTGAATAAAATATTCAATAGTCTCAAGGCTTGGTATTAGAAACATCCATTGTCTCCATTATTTTTGATAGTATCGATGACTTGATTTTTCGTAGTCGCCACAAAAAATGGAGCACATTTAGGGAAATAACCGAATCGAAAAGTTGATTTTCAAGAGTAATTTAAGACTATTTAAGACTACAAGGGAGTGCAATGCACTTGATATTATAAGACTTTATCTGGATAAAGTATATTTTTCGCAGTGTAAACACACGTTATATACATATACCTATGCACATATATAACATTGTTGATTTATGTATGTATACTTATATGTTGTATGTAGGACGCGTTGTGCATACATAAATTGTTGGACTGTTCATCATTTGCGTCTTGTCTGACCAAATATTTGCTTTTTGTTTTGCAGTCTGTTTGTCTGTCTGTTGCATTGTTATTGTTTTGCTTTTCCTTTTGGGTTTTTCTGTTTGTTTTTATTGTTGTCGTGTTGCTTTGGTCCGTAATGGCAGCTCGTAAAAATGTTTCATTTATGCTAAATTCCAGCGAAATCTGTTGCCGCGCCAAAGTAATAAAATGATTCCCTCTTTTCTTGCTTTTTCTTTTTTTCTTTATTCTTTTCCTGGTTCTATTTTGGTCTCTCCGCTTCGCATTTCTTTTTATCTAGCTGCGAATTTTTCACCCCTGTTTTGTGGCTTCCGCTCTCTTGGGCTCCGCTTGTTTGTTAAGGCCATATTACAGTAGCAGCGGGTAGGAGCCACGGGTAGGCGGCTATGGGCTATACGACTGAATATAGCAAATTTATTGGGCTACAAATTATATTTGCTTTCTTCGCAGTTAATGAGTCTGTTAATGTTATGTGTTTGCATTTTGAGTGTTCATAAAAATGGCCGATGCTCTTCTTCATGGGTAACTAGACGGCCGTAATACAAAGTTGGCACTGCCTGCTGAATGGCTTACCTTCTGATGCCGCATAATTACTCCATAATGTGCTGCAAGATCGTAAAAGCTTAAAAGTGAAAAGGTGGAAACTGCGGCTGCAACTGCCACTGCGACGTTGCACTTCGGCAGGCTCCTATATTAAAAACAGGTGATTCTTAAGAGCGAGTGGGTTAAACACCGTAAGCTGCTTACGACGACTTAACAATGAATGATAACTGAATAAGAGCTGAAGTAAAGCTTCAAACGAGATAGATCCATTAAAAATTAAAGGACTAAAAGAATTTAGATCCCTTTTAATTCCTTAATGAAAAGTTGTCCCTAAGGTGATGTCAGCACAATACAATAAATACACAAGAAAGTAAAGCTATTACTTAAAAATATTTACCTCAATTAATTTTGATGTAAAGATGTACTTGAACTAATTCGTTTTAAATATCCGAAAAAAAAAATAAAAAAAATTAAATGAATATGAAAATAATACAACGTAAATCAGAATTTTTCTCTTGAATATTTTTTTCAATTCAATTTCTGATCTCTGCGAAGCAAAAGGTTTTTTTAGCATGTAGGCCATTTACTTTGAAAGGGTAAATACAATGATGGGATATTTCCAGTTAAGGGGTTTTGAACATAGCCCAAGAAAATAATTCGATTTAAATAATTGGCCTGACTGGTAGGCCACAGGATAACAGGTGTGGATCCATTGGCGGCGCCTCTCTGTAAAGGGGTCGGCCAGCATCCACGAACCTGCTCTCGAATGCCGCAGCAGCTTGTCGGCGAGCTAGCTTCTGAAAAAAAATCAGATCTTCGACCTTTGTAAGGAGATCGAGTTTGTGTCATACTATGGGAGGCCGGCCACCTTGCGTGCTGCCTAGACATCAGCAATGTTCTGATGAGCTTTTTTCGAGGTTTGTAGGGGAGGCTCTCGTGCCGGACCTTTGTCGAACACCTGTTATACGTCGAGAAACACTCCAATGCAATATTCCTTCTGCTCGATTGCCTCCAGCAGGTTGACTGCCCTGTGGACCCGCTCGGGCAGCCGTATGATTTTCTAAAGCCAAATTGGTAGTCCGGGGCCAAGCGCGTGTCCTTGTCGAGCCCCAGAAGTCTGCTTAGTAGAATGCGCTCAAACACTTCCGAGAGCGTCGGCAGCAGGCTTATAGAGCGATACGATTCCAACTGGGTTGGCGGCTTACCATGCTTGGCGATCATTATGATTCCATTGAATATGAATATTGAATATTCTGTTTGACTGTTCATTATTGTTGACCGCATTTTCATTAGTTTAAGCGCAACGTGAAAAATACAATTTGCCTTGGAGTCTTGGTTAAACTAACATTTAACGCTAATTAGCTGCAGTTATTCAAAACTAACCAATCGTAAATCCAGCATGAGTGCCAAGCAAAATATTAACATCGAACTTTTATGCATCGATTTTCCGATTTTACAATCTCAGTTTTGCTCTGGCCACACCTCCCCACACCTCTGCTGAAGAGAAGTGCGCAATTCGCACTTCGCATTTCACACACAAATCACAAACCCAACAAGCTGTGCAGCAATTTACACACCCAGCTTCCAGCTAAGAATTGGGGCAGGAGTCGTGGACTTGGTAATCTTCAGCGAAGCGTTGACTGAGTGTGAGTGGGAAGGAGGCATTAAAACTGAGCACCGAAATCGACATTGGTGCAGGAGCTGTAGCTGGAGCAGCAACAGGAACTGTAGGGGCAGCAGACAGCATGTCATTAAATGCGAGAATCCATTAAAAGCCGAAAATCAAACCAACTTTATTGAATATCAAATTAACATGTTCATAAAAATGCGCACATTAAATTAAAAGCCAGCAGCCAGGCCAAGAAGAGAGTGAAAAAGACTGGACAATGTCAATTTCATTGGCAGTGCCGAGAAGAGGAAATAATAAAAATTAACTATCTGACCAAGGCGCACAGGAAAACAAGAAAAAGCAACGTTTATGCCAAAAGTTATATCGCGAAAAGTGTTTCCGTTTCAAGCACCAATGATAACCGGAAAACGCCGAATGTCAAATTTTAAACATAAAATACGTTTGAAATGTGGTAATGCCAAGATTAGATTTAAGTGTATACCAACAGAAAGGAAAAAGTATATATAATATTATAAAATTATATCCTTATTTCTGAATTCTGTGATTTTAATTAGAATATATTTTTCCAAATTTGGTTATTATGTACACATATCGCTTTGGTTTTATGTGTTTTGAACCTTTTGAAGTCCGAAATATCTTCTTTTTTTTTAAAAGAGCTTCAAGCTCTGGTATCTTATTTAAAGTATTTTGTGAAACATATAATCGCGATGATCATCAAGTAATTCACGCATAAGCCAAGTCAGAAACTGCGTGCCGAAAACTCAGGGCGACTTTCCGTCAACATTTTACTTATTAATTTCGTTTGGGTGACAAGGACGCTAAGGATATTGCCACTTTATCACAGTTGCGAGGCGACAAAGATCAACTTTCCCGAATGCTGTATTTGTGGGTGTGTGTGTTGGTGTGTGTAATTAAGTGAGGCATAAATAAAACGCCTTTTTAGTATTCATCACAATTTATGCTAAGCTCTCAAGCCGTCAAGTCATATAGTCCTGGGTGTTGCGGCTGTTTCTTGTTACTGTTGCATACCTAAGTGCGTCTGGCGACAGCAACAACAACAATAACAACAACAACAGCAATAGTCTCAGCGAGGATTACAACAATGCAAAGGACTTTGGTGGTGCGCCAAGCCATCCATTTGGTCGCTGCCTCGCAGCTCATCAAATATGCAATTAAATCAGTTTCCGTTTAATTAAACCGGAAGTGCGTTGGTTTGAGCGCACACGCACACGCAGCCATATTGACTATGGATTGATGGTACACACAAAAACCCACCCACACACAAACAAATACACGCAAGCACACACACATCACGCATTGTGGTTTGCTTTTTAAGTGCTGCGTCGGGCGCAAAATTTTTACATTTTTATGAGCTGCTTCACGGTTTTCTTCTCGCTTTTTCTATTTTTTTTCCACACAATATTTTTGCATTTTATTGAATTGAATGTGGCGCGATTTGTGAATGTTTCTATGTATGTGTGTGTCTCCATTCAAAAAATTCAGTAGGCAATATAAAAGTTGTCTGGCAAACTGGCAATTAAATTGCCAGGGACATTTTCATAAAGCGGAAAAGTAGCTGTTTTAAGCCAAGCTAATTAAGCCACGTGAATTGAGCGCCTTAAGTAATGCCACACTCAGCAGCTACAGCAACAACTATAACAATAAAATTGTCGGCACTGCTGTCGGTTGTCATGCTTATTTCTTAATTATTAATTAAGAATGAAAACAAGCAAAAGTAAGCTGCATGCGCGCACTTTCGCTGCACAAAAGTCTAGCGAAATTGCCACAATTTCCTGAGACGCCCGTAGGCATAAAACGATTTTATACTCTACACTCAGGGATGATGCGCCGGTATTTAAGGAACTTATAGACATTCTTATAAAGCTTTTCTATAAGTATTTAGTTTTGAAAAAGTTGACATTTTAAATATATTATATACAAATTGATTATGATAAGTATATACTTTTCTTTCATTAAACAAACCTTCAAACATTCCGATAAGCCTTTTCAATTATGTATGTACTTTATTGAATAACTACTCGGCTATTAATAAGAAAGGGCATTTCAAGTTTGCAAATTTCTTGGTGTCTTCCCTTTTGTTAGCAATTCCACTACTTGGCTGCGTTGTCAAGGCATTTGGATAATAACTGTGTCACTCGTTATATAGCCACAGCCACATAGAGCCTGCTCATATGTAGGCGTATGTGCACACATTTTTGCTACATAGTATACCTAGCTATTATCCAGCGTCGTCAACGACAGCCAACGACAACAATGAAGACGACGAGCTTGATGAGGATGATGAAGTTCTTGATGATGTGGGCAACGCCTGCAAGTCGCATTGTTGCCATAAGTTAATTTGCGTCTCATACATGCATATGTGTCAGGATGCCTGTGTGTGTGTGTGTGTGTGCGTGTGTGGTTTTTGCATTAAAACTTGAAAATTTAAATGCCCCAAGTGATACATCTTCAACTGCCGCACAAGTACTCGTAGCTGCCTGTCTCTAGATGTTGTAATTAGCATGCAAATAACTTTAAACATTTTTACACACACACACACACATACTCGTACATGCACTGAGTTATGAGGTAATTGAAACAAATGCATATTTAATGGAATACCATAACTATTAATATGCCGGTTGTCAATAATTGAAATGCTGCATGGCCTAATAATTGATTTAGCGTATTTATCACACAAATTAATGTTAATTGTCAACTAATATGCAATGGAATTTATCAGAGCCTGCTCTGCCATACCATTGATAAACGTCGATGTCATACGTATATCAAATTTCATAGCTAGCTATAAGTCAAAGTATTCAGTTTCATTGAGCTCTGTTCTTCAAATTGGCCAAGCAATTATGCTGCCCATGATAAATGCGGTAATTAGAAACGCCAATTGCTAAATAAAGCTGCCATTCGCACTGTTGGCATGTCAGACACGCCACAGCAGCTTGGTATCTGGCATATGTTATAGAAAGTGTTCCCCATGCCAATCGCTGCTATTATTAACAAATAACGTTGAAAAGCTTCAATCATGCGGCAGTGGTCAGCGGGCAGTCTGCACTGTGTAAACTGTTCCCATCAGCAGTGTCTCTTTAAAAACGCCAACCCAAATACTCAAATTAAGTGCGTAACTAAAATCATTTGGCGGAACTAGGGAATTTACTTTTTAAAACCTTCACGCTCCATTCATTCTCATTTTCGAATTTCAAAAAGTGTTCCACAAATCAATATCTCTGCTATTTCGCTTAATTTACTACTTTAATTTAATTGCTAACCAATATATTTTACTCTAAATATTTGAGCAATTTTAATAACGTATTCATCGTGTATTACAAAAAGCTACTTCCCTACAAAAACGTCAAATCAAAAAAAATAAGGTATCTAAGTATTAAAATCAGCGGGTAAAATATTTTCTAAATCCAATTTTTCACAGCTACATCAATTACTCAAATGTCTATATTGGATTCTACTTAATGTACGTAGTATCACAAAATTGGACAGAATTTGTAAATGTGATTTTGGGAATACTGACTGATTATTTGCGCACACAGTGAGTGCAAGAAAGCATGCGCCACTCATTTTCTTTTTCCAATTTTAATTATAAAACTTTTCATTTTGCCAAGCTGCGCATCGGTTTGGTTTGTTGGGTCGTTGGCGTTGGGCTTGGATGGGGTCCTGGTCAGGGGTCTATGCTTGATTACAGGGCGTGCTTATGCGCTGATTGCTTGGCTATGAGTTCCACTTCTACTTTTTCTCTCTCTCTCTACTCTCACTGAATCTCTCGCTCTCTGTCTCCAGAAATACATAGAGTTCTGCTGCTGCTGACTTTGGCATCATTATTGAGCAATAGCTTTTTACTTTTTGTTTGATTTCGCATTGTTTTGCTTTGTTTTATTTTACAGTGTTCGCATAGTTGTCCTTTTTGTTGTTATTAATTTCGTTTTGGCCAGAACTTTTCTCGCTCGAACCTTTATCATTTGAGCTGAAAACACTTTTGGCAATGTTTTTATTACTTTTTAAATACTTAACGGTGAGGCCACGATTATTTGCGCAATGCCACAAGAAATACTTTTAAGCAATCATCATAATGGATTTCATGACTGATTGCGCCAAAGGGTAGCGCTACCTTTTTACCTTTTCAACTCGAACTTATCCGCCAGATCTCTTATCTGTCCCTGGGATGACTGGCATTCTAGCTGCTTATTGATGCGTGCTCTCTGACCCGCTCTCTCTCTCTCTCTCTCTCTCTTTATTTTGACTTCAATTTGCCAAATTAATTTGAAAAGAGTAATGCCCAGTTTCTCGCTCGCACTCTCGCTCTCTAAATAAAATTACCTTTTCTGTCCTCGCTATGCCTAAAAGTATGCAGATAAAACTTTTATATATAAAAATTCTAAATTTCTAAAATAAAGCCAACCTGCAAAAATTTGCATATGTTACGGCAAAATATGCTGAATTTTGTAGTGCGGCTGTTTTTTTTTTTCTGTGACAACAGACAGACAGACAGACTGTCCGCTTGTGCCAGAAAAAGAGAGATAGCTGCAGCCGCAGCTGACTACGAATTACAATTATGATGACACAAATTGGTTATGTTTTGCGTGTGTGTTTTTGTCTCTCGGTTTTACTGTATACCCCCTCCTCGAAACCATATTTCGTTTTTTTTTATGGGTTGATACTTGGTTTTTTTTGGTTTTTTTTGGATTTTACCAAGCTACAACCGAAAATGTCAGGCTACCTAGAGACAGGATACAGGACACATGGCATGTCAGGCTTGTCGTCGTTCTCGTTACTTTTTGGTCATGTTATTTTTTATTTTCCTTGCTTCAAAAAGTTGTATGCAGCCAGAGTCTGCGTCTGCCTGTGCGAGTGTGTATGTTTTTATACTTCTTTCGCACAGTGAAGAGGTGTGTATTGGCTTGTATTTCCACATCGATGCAATCATATTCGACGCTATTAAATCTAAGAACTCACGATGTGAACGTTCAGAGTGACAGCTTTCGTATAAAGTTTGCGAGCCACTGTTAAAGAGTTGAAGTATGAATATAATTACCCTTATAGAGAAAGCCTAAAGTTCAGTAGATACAGTTTCTAAGTAATAAAGTCAAGATGCTTTGAGCGCTATTTTGAAAAAGCGTATTATGAGGTCGGAATATTCCGATTGCACAGTTCTTATTTGGCTTGCTTTTAGGGCCGGTCAAAGTAAATAAAAAACAAAATCGTAAAATATCAAAAAGTATAATGCTAAAATATTTATGCAAAATTGCTAGCCTAGCTAGCTGGCTGCCTGGCTGGCTGCCGGACCAGCTACAATAAGGCCTTCAAAATGTGCCCAAAAAGCATAAAACATCAAATTACATACGATATATGTAATAAAAAACAATCCAAGTCATAAAGTTGCTGACATTTCATAACGCAATTGTGTCGGAGACTCCTCAAGGGTTGTGTAGTATGGAGGGGATGATTTAATATGAACTAACTAAGAACAAATTGAAACTGATTCGTCGCAAATTTAAAGCTCAAGGTGACAAAGACACACAGCAAATCATTTGCAAAACAAGCTTAATCCTGACATATATATACATATATATGTATATATTTAAGTAAATATATGTATATATATTAAGTTTATCAGTCACTAAGCCTGATTCTCGGTAGTAGCTAATAGCTACTGGCTATGGCAACAATCCAGCAGCTGTCTTGGGGCCCCCGCTGGGGAAAATAATTTAAGCAGCAGCAGCAGCAGGCATACAAACGACTATTACCGCAGCCTCCCCTACCTGTTCTGCACCACGCCCCTCAAACTTTGCACCTGCTGGCTGCAAAACAACAACAGGAACAAGAACAACAGCAACAACAACAAGCTGTATACATAAATAACATTGTTGCCACTGCAAGAAAACTGTTGGTTGCCCCTCACATACGCGGAGGGTTTGGGTTGTGGCAACAAATGAAAATTGTTTACGCTGCCAACGCGTGGCTTTTGCCTTTGGCAAGAAAAGTACAAAGAGCGGGCGGCAGCAAAAAAAGAAGACATTAACTTATTAAATTATTGTTTCGACCATAATTTCAACGACACTAAAATTAAAAAACCATTACCCAGCCAAAAGCATTATACGAGTATTTGCTAAAAGGACCAAATGGAGCGAGGCAGCAGCACCAGCAGCAGAAACAGCCACAACAACAACAACAACAATGACCCCCAGCAATGGCTGGGAAAATATATTTCCGCTTAATTTATTAACGATTTTTGTTAGCTATAAACTTTGCATGTATCTGTGTGAGTGGGATTGTGTGTGCTTTTGTGTGTGTCTGGCACGAAGACTAAGTGATTTTTATCTAAGGCGCTGAAGGTGGCGTCTTTTTTTTTACGATTTGCACATAATTATAATTGAAATTGCGACGCGTCGTAGCAGCCGCCAGCCGACATCCGACTTCCTCGACTCTGCATCCTCCAGCCACCCTCTATTCGAGTGCCAATAAATAATAGAATCAAGTCATAAACTGATAAATGATGTGCCAGGACGAGTCGCGTCCTTGCGACTTCCCTGCCACGGCCCAGCAGCAGCAGCGTAATAAGCAAAGTTAATCATTTAGGATAATTGAAATTTTTACGAGACACTCGAAAGTTATGTATAAAAAGGAAAAGCGCTTTCCTTTTCTTTTTCCGGCCTTGCTCGGCAGGTATCCCTCATTAGCGGCCAAGTCGCGTTGCGTTTAGGGTTTGTTGGCCCTGCTAATGTTATTTATTGATACAAACTGTTGATTGAAATAATGTAAAGCAACAAATAAATGATTCCAAACAATGCCGCCAGACGGGGCAATAAACACGACGTGCACACGTGCCACATCAAAGAGGCACAAAAATGTACTAGAAACCGTCTGTCAGCTAAAATGGAGCAAGGCGATTGCAAAGCTGCACTGTAAAAAATTATTTATGAGAGTATAAGAAAAACGAATCGTCTTTTCGAGTAACAAATGTTCACATTGTGAAACTTTTTAAATTTAAAAAGAATTTCTAGAAAAATTTTGAATTTAAAAAACTTAATACAAACTTTACTTTTTTGTAAGCTAAAGTGAATTATTAATGCATTACCTTTTTTAAATTTCATTTGAAATAATAAATCTTATACGCATTTAAAATTCACAGTATCACATACAATCTTATTTTAATATATATATTTGCAGTGTACCGACATAAGTTCAAATTCTGATTGTTTATGCTTTCTTTCTTTTTTACTGCAGTTGCTGTCAAAATACATTAAAATTAAATATTAAATTTAAGTGCATCGTAAACACAAGACAATGAACCTCACATCAGCCAGGCTGACAGACAGCCAGGACGGCGAGCAGCTAAGGAAGGTTACCTTCAAAAAGTGTTGACTGCTTGGAAGAAAAAAGGAAAACGAGCTAAAGCCATCTGGCAATATGTTAAATTAAATGGCGGCGTCAAGCAAAAAGAAAAACTGCAGCGCGATACAAAAAATGGGTGGCCTATAGTTTGGGAGGGGGGGGGGGAGGACAGCAGCTATGGCTGCACTGGCGCTGGCGCCGGCGACGACATCTCGTAATGCCGCACTCGCACTTGTCAGCCTAAAAGATGACAGTGATGGCAATGTTTTACTCTGGCCTTGTCTGGCTGACGTTTGGGGGGCTTGGGGTTGTGCATATGGGGCTTGGGAAGTTAGCACACATATAACAACCCTTAGGTATTGGTGTCGATCAAACCAATTTGTGAGCGTGTGTGTTCGTTTGAGTGTGTGTGTCTACTCAATGCAATTGAGGTCATGTCCATGCGGCATTCATGGTCCCTCGTATTGGTGACAACGTCGTCGCTGGCTACGTCAGACGAAGCATTAACTCGACATTTGTTTCAAGCTGCTGCGCCGTGGAGCGAGGCTGGGGAATGTGAGATAACCCTACCCTGGCAGATAGCTGGGACCGAGAGTTGCGGCATATTGAAAATCATTGGCAGCGCACTTGCACACATACACGCAAAAATATGTGGGGCGGGGCCAGGACCAGGAGCTGGAGCAGGAACAGGAACGGGGGCAACCGATATGTATTTAAAGACAAACGGCGTTGGCATCAATTTTTATTTGCATATGTGTGTGTGTGTGTGTATGTGTGGACATGAAGAAATTTTTATTACATTGAAAATTTGCATAAAATATTTAAGCCAAATGGTCGGTCGATTCTGTGGGTTGCCATGTGAAAAACGGTTGAATGGCTTTCTTATAGTGGTTCGGGCCTAGCCTAGTGGCTGGCCACGATGTGATCGGCTTGGCGGAACTGACAGCCTAAGGCTAGGCGAGAACGACAGCTCCTAGTATGCCAACGACATGTCTGGAATGGGTTTGTACGCGATTCAGAAATATGGAAGTGGAGAGCACTTTTCCAAGTGTGTTTTCTTTGTATATGATATTCAAAATATATTTGAGGCTAACGCTCGGGAAGAATATATGCGTGGGTGACGTCAAATATACTTTAAAGCAAAGGCTAGATTGCTTTGTTTATCTTTGTGGCATTCAACGAAAGGTAAACTTAACTTAATACTGGCTACTTTCATTTACATATGTGCCCTTCAGACTCAAAGCCCTGGCTGAATTGTTCGATTGTTGTTTCATTTGTATTAACTTTTTTTTATGTTACGCCCTATCTTTTGCAAATAGGCGTTCGTTAAATAGTTAAAACTTATTTTACTTTAATGTCAGTTTGTAATAAATTAGAAATGGCCCTTATTTTTATTGTAAACTTGTAAAGCAAATATAAGCGACATCACTATGGAACAATTAGTGTGATTTTTTAATGTGTTTCCTTAGGTAAAATAATTTCACGTTTTAAAAGAACACCTTCAAATCAGAAAATAAATTAAAGTCTATACAGGTTCAAAAATAATTTAAGAAATAAATTATAATGTGAAATGCATAACCAAATTATATCCTCAATCCTTTAAAAATGAATAAAAAGGGAATAACAGTTCAGTGAAAGTTCAGGCAGAAGGAAGCATCTCCGACCCCATAAAGTATATACATATATTATTGCTCTGCAGCAATCGATCTAGCCATGTCCGTCTGTCTCTCTGTCCGTATGTGTGAACGCGTGCAACCTAGAGAATTCAATCAGGGTTCTCGCGTTGTACGAGTTTTTTTCCGATAATCGATAACGTCCCCGTTTGCAAGCAATCGAAAAAAATAGATATCTTAATCAATTTTTTTTAGTGCATTTCTTGGGTTTTAAGAGCCAGAGTCACCAATTTTGATATTTAGCTTCTGGAATAGTAATTACAGGTCATGTAACTTTCATTTTATGGCTACCGTACATCCCTTTAGGGCACAAGATTTCTTAAACTGGACAAACGAATGCGTAGGTGAGATGCATTTGGTATTCGTAAAACAAGGTTTAGGGTATCCCCTATCTCCCGACTAGAGTACTCTTACTTGTTTTTATATATTTCTTTCGATTCTTTCATATGTTCTAAGTCTCTCAAGTTGGCTCTTTCTCTCTCTCTCTCACTAATTCTCTCTCTATCTTTCTCTTTCTCGCTCTCTCTAGCATTTGTAATTCCCCTTGCGTCGCATTCATGAACGTTTTACCAACTCGGATTCTCGAAAACTCTTGGCTTTAAACACAGTCGACTAAACAATGAATTGCAGCACAGGCCCATGAGCTGCTCACTACGGGTGTTGTCGCGGCGTGTTTTTAGCGAAGGAGAGTATGGGCCAGCTGCCCGCTTTGATATCCTTGCCGCATTAGCCAACAACTGGCGGCCTACTTTGGCGAGCGCAGCCGACACAGTCACCGAGATAAATGTACGCCCAATGCTGATGTGCATGCAAATGTACATTTTTGGGCGATTTTCAAGCGCTCGAATTTGGGGCTTGGGTCTGGCAGACAGATGTCAAGACAGCAGACGACTTCTTGTGTACTCGTTTATGCAAGGGTGTGCTTGTGTGTCTGTGTGGGTGTGCTTGTGTGTAGTTGCTTGTAGCCGGAGCATATGTGGCTGAGTATTACAGGCACTACAGCAGCAAAGATGTGGCAGTAGACGAGCGAAAATAAATGAAAGTTTATGTTATAAAATGCCAAAGTGTGGCACACAATCTATTGGAAAAAAGGCGAGCAAAATAGCAGACACAGCAACAACTTGAACAGCAAAGTAGAGTTACGTCGGATTGCCGAGCACTAAATACCCTTGTAGCACTTGCTCATTCCTTTGGGTGCTATGCAATGGAGGTGACCAATGTTAAAAAGTTGTTGCCTTCTTGTCATCAATATAATTAAGTTATTGCTAAATTTGTCTAGGATGTCTGCAAATACAAAAAGTTGTTCTTACAAAAACTCAATTTTCGAACAATCGTTCCTATGGCAACTATATAATAAAGTGGTCTGTTGGCGATAAGTTTCAGCCAAACGTTTAGGAGCCAAATGGGGCAAGTTTGGTCGCATATCTTATAAAAAAAAAGTTAGTTCTTGCATACAAAAACTACCTCGTTAACCGATTGTTCCAGTGGGAGTTATGGTATACAGTACTAAATATTTTAAAAATAAATTAATAATTAATAAATTAATATATCATGTATCATATATCAAAAAAGCTGTTCATACAAGTTGATCTTATGTATATATATATAGTACAAGCGGGTATAACCCGGCCTTGCCCGTGGCACGTCTGTTATAAAATCAATGTTTTCAAAAAGCTTTGAAAATGATTTTGAAACTGATCGGACGGGAATCAAACAACTTTTATGCAAATCGGACAAAACTTAAAATGTACCAAAAAAATCTTAGAAATGCATTTTCCACCGAAGGAGTTTAGATTTTGCGAAAAATGTGAAACACGTCTCAAATGATTTTTCTTATTGATCTTTGGAAATAAATTTGAACACAAAACGTCATCCAACAAATCTTCGACCCCCATTTGCATCAAGGAGGAACGGATTTTTCGAAAAATGTGAAACACCCCTTTAGAGAATTTGAACAAAGACCTTTGAAAATAAGTGTGGGGCCGATCGGATGGTAAACAAAAAACTTTCACACAACCGTTTTCCGCCAATTTACCACTGTTACGGGTGGAATTTTCCAAATCGCTGAAATACGTATTTATTAAGTTCTTATGTAGAGCTTTGAAAAAAAGTTTGAAGCAAATCGGACACAACTTAAAACGTTGCCCAAAAAATCTTTAAATCGCATTCCCCCCGAAGAAGTTTGAATTCTGCGAAAAGTGTGAAACACGCCTCAAATAATTTTTCTTATAGATCTTTGGAAACGAATTTGAGCGCATTTCCACCAAAAAGGAATGGATTGTCCTAAAAGATCTTTGAAAATAAGTTCGAGGCCGATCGGATGGTAAACAAAAAAGTTACATACAAACGTTTTTCGCGATTTTTCCACACTTGCGGGTAAAATTTCCCGAAACCCCGCATTAACGTGCACCTACACCACATGGAAATTTCAGCTTCCTAGCTGTTACGGTTTGGGCTGTGCGTTGATCACCAATCAGTCAGTCAGTCAGTCAGCCAGTCAGGACAAACAGTTTTATATATAGAGATACGGTAGCAAATATTTTAAAAAATAAATAAATAAAATATATAAATCATATATCATGTATCATATATCAATGAAACTGTTTATACAGGTCGAACTTAAAGAACTTTATGCAGCCTATGCCACTTTAAATGCGTTACACAGTTTGTAACAAAGAGGTAATATCCACGCGAAGAGTATCAAAAGTGAATGGAAGAAAGAGTAGGCCAACGGCAGGCGTTATTGTTGTTGTAGTTGTTGGCAACAGGCATAAAATAGCGCATATAAGATAAAGGAAATATGCAGGCCTGTGTGTGCGTGTGTGTGTGTGTGTGCGTGTGTTAGCAGAAGTCAACATATGGCGTTAAAGATGAGAACGTGCAGCGAATCCTTGAAGTTTCCTCTTTATATTTTTGCAGCTTTTTTCACACCCTCAGCGTTTGGTTTAATTTAGCAGCAGGCCCTGCCTTTAAGCGGTGCACATTGACATTAGTTTGTAAACAGGCTGGCGCATTTAATTTTCCTGCCAAATGTTACCTAAACTCCCTGCACCCCGCAACCCAACCAAACAACCCCACAAAAACTTATTTTGCAGTTGCCACAAATATTTGCCTGCCATTGCAAATAGAACTCAGCTTCGATTATAAACCGGGCTGAGCTTGACTAATAAAAAATTAATTGATGTGTTCAATAGTCGATACAAACATTTTACGGCACTTTATTGCACAGCGGTAAATAACAATATTTTACGATCTGCCTCTCACACACTGAACCTGGCCGGAAAATATGCAAAGCAGAAAAGGAGTCAAGAAATTTGTAAGTAAACTCCAAAAATGCGAATAACGAATAAGTTGCTCTAGTGTCAACAGCCCAGCAAATCCGAAACGATCAAAAGTTAAAATTCGAATACGAATGATATTGAAAATTGAATGAAATGCAACCGAGCAAGTTGCCAAGACACAGGAGTAAGTGAATAGGTATGCTATTTACTTTTATTACATATTGGTTGACTATCAAAGCAACAGCCAATGGAAGTTATCGAGAGCGTAGTTTTATACCCTGTATCGATGGCATAATTTAAATGCAGTCCAATAAAATATATAACTTATTTTATTAACATTCCGGGTCGGCATCAATTGTCAAGCCCCTATAGATAAACTTTTTATGATAAGTATTCATTTCACAAAATATTTATAAACATCCGCTAAGAAAACCCCGGAGCTATTACATATTGGTAAACGGCTGAGAAATTAAAAATAGAAAATAGCAAAAGAGGATTCCTTTTAAGGAGATACACAAGTATTCATCTGTTTGCAGGGTAGCCTTTAGTCTTACTCAAGCAGCTCATTCTTACTGCTTCACAAAAGATTTTCATTTCGTTATTGCTATTTGGTATTTAAATGGAATTTTAAATGCATTTCTCTGCAGCTAACGATAGCTTTCCCTCTTTGTGTGTGTATGTGTGTGTGTGTGTGTGCGCACTCGTGTGTGTACGTATGTTTGCCACCTTGCCCCTTGCCCCTTGCAGCCTGATGTCACCTACATATTATAAAAGTAGCTAGAAGCCAACAGATTTCAGCAGACAGCAAAAACAATCAATTGACTTGGAAAAGATACGACAGGGTGGATGGGGTGTCAAGTCAGGCGAATGATTTTGATATTTACAGTGGCGAGTGCCTCTCTTTGCGATTCTCAAGGAGAGAGTTGTTACATATTTAATATTTAATATAAAAACGGAACAGTACCCAAAATACTTATTGTATAATAAAAAAAAAAAACAAAATGAAAATACTTTCAAATACTTTGTATATTATAATTGTATTTTTTTGCATAAAACTATAATGAGAAAGATCCGATGTTCTACAATAGATTAGGCTACCAAAAATATAATAATATCTATTTCCAGACAAGTTATTTAAACCCCTTAGCAGATGTAAGATCATTCAATTTGGAAAATACGTTGAGTATAACATACAGAAAACTTTGGTTGTGCTACAGAAAGTTGATGTGAGAAAATTTGGTTGCACCAAGTCACAGTTGTCTGTTTGACCAGAAAGTCTTTAGAAAAAAATTTGTTTGATAATCTAAATTAACCACAACATGACTTCTAAATGTTGCAACAAACACGTTTGCTCTACGGAAGGAATTCGAAGATTTCCTTGCTGAAGATGTTCTGAGAGTAAGTAATGAAGCCATTTCGTTTGATTAAACAATATTAGATGTACGAATACGAAGAGGTTTTACTTGCTGATTATGTCAAATGTCGTGATCTTGAATATGGTATATGTATATATACAATTATAAATTATCCCCAATTTAATACCCAAAGGATTTTAAGTACTGTGGAGCGACTGCTCTATGTGATTCTCATGATTGCATCTAATTAAGGCATGCAAGAGGCCTGCAGCCAAAATGCGTACATTTTGAAGACAAATTCGAATCCATGCCAAAAATATGATAATAAACGAATTTTCGCTTTTAACAGCGAAAGCCGGCCAAAAACCCAGTCACACTGGGCTCCAGTGTAGGCAAACTGCGTGGAACCACATGCAATTTTGTGTGGACGTCTGTTGCAGGCACAATTGGCGGCATGTGGCAAAGGTCTGAGGCGTGCTGCAGCCGGGGTGCAGACCAATTGCCACAGAGAGCGGTGCGGCAAGGCGGGCAGAGGTGTTGGCCACATGGAAACCGGGCAGGCGCTGCTATTTGTATTTTGTTACAGGACATGTCATTGGACATAGCTACAACCCCATGGAGAGAGGAGGGCGGGATATAAATGAGGAAAACGAGCTGTCTGCAGGATGGAAAATAATATTGAATATTGTCTATGCGAAAAATTCATAACTGCACATTTGGGTTTCGGGTTTTAGCCAGGCCCGGTCCCAGGGCCAATACCAGGACCAGCATTAGTCCTTGCTTTAGGCTTCAGAACACAGAAAACATTTTTGCTCTCTCCATAGGCAGCAATATCGACAGAAAATTACTGCATTTCTGGTTCTCTTGCAACGGCAAAAATAGTCAAATTTTCAACTGAATTGTAATATGATTATGAACCAGTTAACTAGCAATTGATATGGCAAAATAGCCGCCTATTCGTTGTCGAGCGTATTGGTATTGTGTCTAAACTTCAATTCGACTCAATTTATATTGCATGCCGTTGGCATCGCAGAGAGTTAAGCAAATCTTATCAGCTAAAACGACTGGCCAGTTGTCTTGGCTGTTTCAGTTTTCAGTCTTTGTCTGCACACAGGCAGCTCAACATGTCAGCGTGGGCAGTCTCCAATACAAACCTCTATGACGCCACGCCGAATGCCAGTGGCGCCGCAGGACCCAGACATCGGCGGCTGCTGCGTCTGGCCTGGCAGACGCTCGCTGCCAGATGCCAGCAGCTGGGGGATTTTCTGAGGCGGGAGACGAATAAGCCGCTGCCCAAAGAGCTGCGTCGATCGTTGCGACTGAATAAATCGGCTAAACGGAAGGGCTATCAGCATTACGAGAGCGAGGCAGATAAACGGTAAGTGTATTGGCCAACAAAAAAGTTAGATAAGCCAATAGATTTTGTTTACCTGAAGGCGTGTGTAAACATATATTGAATATTTGTATATATTATTAAAATATTTTGTTTTAGGCGCATCAAGGACTATTTGAATGAGCCCATTAATATTTCGATTCGAGTGGGACCTGCCTATGAGTATAAGCCTTCGGGCTATTAGCCAAATGAGACATAATTAGCCTTAAACTATAGAAATATTAGATAATTACATTAACTTTAAATTATATTTCTCTTCGTATTTGTTAAACACTTTCAAAGCTTCAATTTGAGCATTTTAGACTAGATTGAAACCATTTAAAACTTTAAAAGCTTTTATAAAAAGTTTTAATTTTATATGTAAGCGTTTACGAAACTGTGCTGAGCTTTAAAGCTTGTGGCAAGCTTGTCGAGCTTTTAAGCTCTCCAAAGCACATGTATATGCCGGCGCTGCTCTTTGCTTAGCTCAGGTGAACTCTTATTTCATATTCTTTTAAGTTTGCGAATACGAACTTCTCTTAAATGCGCACACACAAAAGTTTATTGCCCCGCTCCCAGAAAGCGAATATGTCGACGTGCGCTACATTTGCTAGGCATTTAGACTTAGTGTAAGCTAGAGTTTGGTGTTAACTAGCAGAGTAAACTATGAGTACACACAAACACAACATCCGTAATGTGCATATACGACTCCAAAACTTATCCCAATATATACAGACATTATTTAAAATAATATTTTAAAATAACCGAACTTTGTGTAATTTACACTAAATGATAAGACCTAAATTTTACCTGAAACGAATATATAGCAATTATAATTGAAAGTTACATTTATAAACATTTGATTTGATTATAAAACCTACAATATACCTGAAATGAAAAATATAAAAACTATTAAGAAGTTCCATTCTCAAGAGCAGCAGCTCAACCAATGCTTTGTACCGCATTGATAAGTTGAAAGCACTCTTTCAAAACCGCCAAAAGCACGAGCTAGCTTTTCCTTTCAACAGCTCCACCGTTCGCTTTGTGCTCACTCTTACTCTTTCTCTCTCTATATTTCACTTGCGCTTTGTCCGTAACCATGGCGCCACATACACACATACGTCACAGAAAGCGTAGTCTCCTCTTTTTTATGTCAGCTTAGCGTGAATAACGTGCTCAACGCGGAAATGACATTGATAGTAAAATTTCAGCAAAGTGCATTACGTTCAGCGGCTAGAAAATAAAAAAATAAATAACAGAAAATAAATTCTAACTAAAATACAAAACTATGAAGTGCTATAAGAAATAACTAAAATTCTGTTATGTAAAGGAAGTTTTTTTCGACTTAAACCCTTGGCTTGTTTATAGTTAACAGTGCATTTCGTAGCACATGAATTTATAATTTAAATAAAAAAAATCCCAAATAAAATAAAAATGAAACTAATTTCAACGCTTGTGTACATTCTAGTGGCATTCTATAAAGTCTTCAAGAAACTACTGTAAGTTGAATTTATTTTGGGCGCATGTTGATACCCAAATTTAATTATTGATAAAACAACAAATCACGCTACAAGGAGACTGTCCAAATACAAAAAATATATGTACAACAACAACAACGATGACGGAGACAATATCCATTTGCATGCAATTGAATTTTTCTGTTTTTATGAAATCCCACCAAATTGTTTATTTCCTTTGTGCACTCATTATACCATTTAACGGTCACCTTCTTTGATTTTGCTTACGTCGGTGTCTGTGTGCAGACACAAGCTTATGTATGTATGTGTAATTCGAAGTTTATTACACAAAATATTTTTGACTTGTATTTCAATGCGTCTGAAAGAGCAACTCAGTCTGTCAAAGAGTGCGAGTGCTTGTTGAGAGAGCGGCTGGCTAGCCAGCTCTCCCGCTCACTCTCAGTCTCTTTGCCGCTTCTCGTCTAACTGTTTGTTTGGGTTTGAGGCCGCTAGCAAATTGGCTGCTGTTGACCCCCACATGCTTACTTGCACTTGATTCAGTGTAATTTACTCGAGTGCTGACAACAGAAATGGGCTTTTAATTAATATAACGGCACTTTGTGTATGCGTGTGCTAGTGTATCCATAGCCAGCACATTACTTGGCTTTGTTGAAGGCGTTGCCCTCGCAGTTTAACAAGCTTTGTTGTCGAATATGTGTCCTTTTTGTGGATCTCTGAGTTGAGTGAACTCGCCGGACTTGGGAGCTTTATGTTTACGACTGCGCAGGGGCTTCATTTATAAGAATAGTAAGAATAATATTCACATTTATTTTTTTGTAATAAACTATTACATTTGCTAATTGTTTTACATATATTTAATGTCAATGTTATGATAGAACATTTTTGCAGAAAAAGCAACAAGTTGTCTGTGATATTTAGTATTATCGTTTCCTTCGAGCAATTAGGTGAAGGTGGAATTCGTGTATTTTCTGTTAGGTATAACAATTTAGGACAAAATCAAAATAAATAAATAAGTATGGAAATGTATTTGTATTTAAAAGACATATTATTGCTATGAATATAGCTTCACCTGTCCTGACTGAATTCTCAATGAAGTGTAGGTGAGCTTAGAATATGGTATTAGTTACCCAGACAACTTTATCTATTTCTATTCGGTATCGGAATGTAACTTTACTCACGGTTATTCATCAATAGGCTGTCTTCCCACAATGAGTACGTGCCCATTCACATGACTACCGCTGTATTCCTTACCTTCCCCAAGCACATTAAATATTTCATTAAGGTACCATTAAGGTACCAAAAAACTCGCCTCAGCCGTTATGAAAAACTTGTAATTAGCAAGAGTAGGTAGAATGTACTCAATATGGCCCCACTTGAAGCAACTCTGTGCTACTAGAAAACACTTTCAGTGATAAGTGCATACAGCTCAAATTCCAAAAAAATAAAATTATAAGCAGACATATTTACGCAAATACATATACAATTACGCATATTCTTATAGTATACAGTAGTATGCGGCACGCTTTCGTAAACAAAAATCAAATCACAGCTGAATATATATGTATATATGTATGTATATATATATGTATGCACACTTGTGCGCACATATACGTACATATAGAGGCGTTACGGACCATTAGATAAATGCGCTAGTGTGCCGCATGCCACGTAGGATGAATTTAATTTTGGGTGGAGGAAGCTCTGTAGCAAGGCCGTCAGTAAATCTAGTCGCTATCTAATCGGTATGGCTAGACCACTGGCTGTGAACAATAAAAAATAAACCGACTTCTAATCAGCTGTAGACCCAATACCCTTGATAAAATCGCTTTTAATGGACCCCAACAGACCGGCCGGCCGGCTCACATGTACAAACATACATACATAGTACATAGTTTGCTGATCTGCTGCGCATATGCAACCGCTTGAAACTAATTCGGACCAATTAGTTCTGGAGCTCTCTCTCGTTTCATGCGTCACTTTTCGTATGCATTTGGCCTATGGCCAGCCGTGTGTATTATCGCGGTGCTGGATCGTAAATATTACTGGGCCACTCTATGGCGAATAGTCGATAATGCCGATGACAAATTCCATTCGCAAATTTCAAGTGGCCCATTGCCAAGTTAGCGCTCGTGTGGCCCTTGATAAGATACGCGCCATGCCAGACATTAGAGCCTCGGGTCCAGACGCGACAAACATCTTTCAGTGAATGTTATCAGGTGCAACTTGTGGATGCGGTTATTACCAGTATCGTATTGCGGCGAAAAAGAGAGAGAATATATGTCTTATAATATATGTATGTATATTTCAATAAAAATAAGTGTTTATTTTAGTATTTTATTCCGATCGTGGTTTAATTATTTATTTTATTTATTTTAGTCAAAGACTGCGCTTTCTTTGCTATAAGCCATTTTAAGTGGGTAGAATTTCTATGAATAGAATTCCTATGTTTTCATATCTAATATCTAGAGGTATTTCAGCACACACTCAGCCTCAACCACCTGAGAGCTTATGAAGGCGCGGCCTCTTACAACAATTGTTTGCCTTACAGGCCCTGAGAGAATGGGCTACTGAACTTAATCTAAATGGGTTGTTAGATAGACACACTAAGAGAGAGCGAAAGAGATTGAGAGAGGCAGCGTTAAATGAGAGAATTTTTTGAACCCGCTGCTCACTGTTGAATTGTGCAATATATACATACATCGTATCGCAGCTGGCACAGCAACAATACCGCTCGGTACTCGGTACTCAATAGAGTATGAAGCACACTGTATCCTTATCAGCTTGGCAATGTGGCGAGCGGAGAGCCGGATCGATCGCCCTATAAATGGCGCAGAGCAACAATTGTTGCTTTTAGTTCTTTGAGAGTTGGCGGCGCGTTTGAATCGCTGACAGATCGCTAAACAGGGCCCCAAAAGAGCCAATTTGACAACCGTTTACGCAAATCCTGTGAATTTCGCGAACGAACTGCATTCGCTTGAGCTTGCGCCAAATATTTATCCCCAATTTGGACAATGTGCTGTGGCGAGGTGCTGGCATAAAAATGGTGAGTTTATGATCTGCAAACTCAAAGAAACCAACCAGCTGCCCGAACCAGAACCACTTGCAAATGCGTTAGGATCCCCTGTGCAATGCGTACTATCGTACAGTATAGAATAGCATAGTTAAAGCAGTTGCGGAGCCCACCAACTTCAGGCGGACAGTTTCAGTCTACGCCGGTACAGAACCAGTTTTTTCCAAATCGAGATATGTGCGTCCGACCATGTGCCCCAATGCTGCTGTTGTATAACGAAATATCTCGCTCGTTTTACTCGTAAAACAAAGGGTACTTACACTCTACGTATATATGTATACTACAGGCGCCTAGCTCAGCTGTTGATCTTTTATATATTATATATGTATATGTATATTGATATATACACCTACTATCACCTTAAAGGGCATTAATTTGTTGTAATCGCAAAATCAAACTAAATATGTAACACATGAGATTAGCTTTTCTTATTCATAATTTAAAACTATTACAAAGAAGTACAATTTCAAGGTTGATTTTTTTGTTGAAAATATTAAATATTTATTCATTTTAATCTGCTGCAGTAACTAAAGGTCTTACTGTCTCGCTTTCGTGTATATTACCTAATGCCCTAACATATAGGGTATCTCTTGTCAAGCTGCCTTATTGCCCAAGTGTTCCCACAGACCGTCTACTGATAAGGCAATCAATTAAAGTTGACGATGATAAGTCCCATGGGATTTTATATGTTTTTCTTTATTTTGTTTCCCAAACAAATGAACATAAAGTTCGGCAGAGTGAAGGACGATCGATCACCTCTCGCTGGGCGCAGTTGTTTAGGAAGTGCGCCCCCCCCCCCCCCCCCTCCCGTTATTGTAATTGGGCGCACACCCCGCACGCCTTTATTAAGCTGCCGTGAGAATTGTCCGCTCACTGTCAAGTTCATGAAACATTTTCAACACGTTGACGACTGCTAGACGTGCTTTATATATATCCATATATATAAATATGTAGCAACATGCAAACATTATATATGCACACATACATACATATATATTTGGGACATATAAATAAAACTCAATGACGGACGCTGCTCTTGTTAATTTTGCTCCGCTTTCCGTGCTAGATTGCCAAAAAAAAAAAAAAAAACAACGAAAGAAAAGCAAAATCAAAATAAAATAAGAAATGTGTTATCTACAGTTAGCACCAGGCTCCTAAATGAATTAGGGCTGACTAATACCGCAGAGTAGGAAGTAAAGGTTTCACGTCCATTTAGAAGTACCCACCTTGGGGTATGTACAGTTAAATGAAACAGTTTTGTTTTATAATCTAGCTGGCGTTTATCAGCTAAACAAACATCGTAAACACCAAAAATATTTGGACCAATAAATTTGAGCGACTGCAAGAATAAGAATTTTTATCGGCAGCCGCAAAGTAGGCAACACATTTAGTAACTCATATTTATTTTTATTTTGAGACACAAATTCGGTCTGAATTCTTTACGTTCAGGGTGCTGTTACATTTTATAAATAAATAATAATATAATATAAATACAATATAAAACAAAATTAAATAGTTTCCCAATAGGACTCGTATTCGTACCGACCGCACTACTGGCCACCGCCTCTACTCGAAGCCATAAAATAAAAAACGAATTAATGTAGCCACACAGAAACATATAACAGAAAACCAACAAGCGCAATTGCAATGCTGATTATAAAATTCAATAAAGACGCTGTATTTGTATACGGAAATTCTTGCAATTTGCGCTAGCTGCCCCACAAACACGTGTCAATATAAGCACACCTTATCTTTAATAACTGCTGTGTTGCTTAACCGATCTTGACGAAATTTTTAGCAGTAGATCTAATTGTGCTATAGAATTTAGACAGACGGACACGGCTATTGATGCTGGTCAAGAACATATATACTTAATAGGGCTCCGATGCTTCCTTTTGCCTGTTACATACATTTGCACAAACACAATATATCCCTTATTCCCATTTTTAATGGGTTCAGGGAATAAAAATACATTTAACTTCGAGATCATTTTCTTAATATTCATACAAAATGTTGACTGTTGAAAAATATAACCTAATTTTGAAATTCACTGAACATAAAAAGTATGATTTAGCTTAGGCAATTTTATTTTTATTTCTGGTCAGAATGCGCGAGGTCTTACTGTGCTTGTGTATATAAATAAATGTACATTCTTTTTATTAGCACATACATTCATAGAAATTTTGCAATTGCATATTGCGGAAATAAAGGTTTTCATATTATTAGATCATATAAGTTAAATGAAATAAAATGAAATACAATTAATTTGTACTTGAATGAATGCTAATCGTGACGGCCAAATGTGAAATTGCATGAAAATTTATTGGCCTTTTTTTGTTTTGGAGGTGAGAATATAAGAAATAAGCACCATTCAGAGTGTTTATTTGACTTAAAAGCCAAAAAAAATAATAGTATATTCGCATAGATTACAATATTAAAATGATAGCCTATATTTATATAAATTAGCCAGCGTGCTGCAATAGCAGGTTGAGAAGTCAAACTTGAAGACATATCAAGATTTATGAGTGGCAAATTAAACATGTGGGTCTACTGTTGGCTATTCGACGTACAAATGCACTCTACAAAACTTACAAAGTGTTAATTAATTGAAACATTTATCATTAGCTAAGTGCAACGAAGTTGAACAGCTGTCAATCCGACCTGATGCCTTGTTTTCTTATATAGGCTGCATATAGTATATAGATGGATAAATCTTCAGATAGTTGTAGATTTAAATCGTTGTGTTGTCAACTGAAGTCTAGGGCCAGGAGTCAATGCTATGAGATGCGATTGGCGAACGCCTCTACCGAAAATAATAATTTGTTTAAACAAAAGAAAGCAAGTGATATATAAAAATATCAAATCGAAAATTGTAGGCAGCACTTTTATTATTTTATTTCACTTTATTTTATTGCTAATTTTGTGTTTTGACATTTTGGAAAGTGCGCGCACAAAATCTCGTTTGCCTTAACTAGAGGAGCGCACAGCCAGAGAGAAACAAAATCATGTACTTATGACTGTACAACATCGACAACGGCAGCAACAATAAGCAACAACAACAATAAGCAACAACAACTATAAGCAACAACAACTATAAGCAACAACGGGCTCAATTAATGAGCGGCGGGCAGCGGGGCACCTTGTAGCGAGACACCGAGGCAGCGAGGCAGCGTCCACTTGATTGCCTCGATCTGGCTAGAGCGGGCCAAAGATATATAAATAAGGAAAAGCAACGCACGCGCGTATTAACACATTGGATGTTCGGTTCTAAACGCGCAGCGGTTGTTCGAAAATTGCGCATACGCCGCATGGCCAATGAGTTAAAATAGAGTGTTGAAAAGTGTTAAGAAATATGAACAGTCACAATGATAAGTACGAACAGCGCCTGGGCCACCGTCGTCAGCCCGCGCTCGGCAAGGCCATGCCCGTGACAGCCTTGCTGCTCAATCTGAATCTGGCAGAATCGCAGACCAACAAGGCGAGCCATGCACGCAGCGCAGCTGCTAATGCAGATGAGATTGAGAATGAGCCGCCGCCGCGTTACTTTAACGTTGCCGAGGAACTGCAGCCGCCACCCTCGCCCAATGACAACAATACGCCAGAGCCGCCGCACTACGCAGAGCAACAGCTGCTTGGCGATGCCAAGGCGGTCATGCCCTGCCTCAACTGCAGCCAGCGGACGCCGGAGGGCTTAAGTGGTCCAGGCTTGGCCATCAATGAGATGTGCCAGCGCTTGTGCAACGATGAGTGCCGACATGGCCTCAGCTTGTCTGGCCGCCTGGCCACCCAGGATGCAGAGCAGCTGCGCCAGGATTTCCTGAAGCAATTTGAAATTGCGGAAGCGCTGGCCAAGACCTCGGCAATGACCTCGACAACGCAAATGAAACAGCGTCTCGCCGCGCGCAAACTGGAAATGGAAATCGAGACCCAGGCGGCGGGCACTGAGCCAGCCTGGCTGACCACACCCAGCGACCAGGCTGCGGCTGCTGCCGTAGCTGCTGCTGCTGCTGCTCGAGACACGTTGCCGCCAATCGCTGATTATGAGTCGCCGCCGCCGCGAGATTTGCTGTTGTATCTTGTGAGGTGAGAGATAAATGCGAGCGGGCGTGCTCCATACACAAACATTGGCTGTCAAAACTTGTTGCTGATGTTGTTGTTGCCAGTTGTTTTTTTTTGCTGTTGCTAAGTTGTTGCCGCTATTGGTGGCCAGCGGCAGTTGCGCTTATAAATCAAGTTCATGGCCAACACTGACAGAATGTCAAGTGTTCTTAGGCATTGTCGGGCCCCAATAAACTTCGCTTCAATCAATAATATAACTAACCTTGCTCAATTCATGCGAAAAATATTTATGATTAACATTTACAAGACTTGCCGCTATTATCGATCAGCTGGGCTAACTGAGTCACTGAGTGCTTGAAAATGAGTTAATTTATTTTCTATCCACATATCTGAATATATCTATAAATACTTCACGGCTATAGTCAAATCTTTTATTATTTGTAATTAATTTGTTTGCCATCTAATATTATGAACATAACATTATTAACCTGCCAATTAATAATTAAGGAAATAAGAATATGTTCATATCTTTTCCCAATATTTCCCAATGCATATAATAATATGAAAAATATTTAAACTATGTTGACTCACGTTAGCAATTGTATATTTTATGTTTTTTGCATAAATTTATATAAACTGAAATATATAGGAATTGTAAATGGCAAATATTAACTATTTATAGCAGCGAGTCTTATAAAAACTTTAAACTTTAGAGAGAACTTATATAATAAGAATTTTTGTTCAAAGAACTCGACAGCTAGTTCTTAATTTAGAACTGGTTTTAGTGTTTTATTTCGGGCATTTTTCGACAAACTACGTATGATACTATATAATCTGAAATTAAAATGCAGCTACAGTTGCGTGTCAACATTCAAATTGGCAATTTTTAGAGCTAGTCACGTGGCTAATGATAGCATTTGTTGAGGTATCTGTGGCGCATTGCAAGTGGTTTACCAAGTGGTTCAACATGTCCAATTGAAACCCGCCCTCCACCCCCGCCTATCTAAAACTAACCGACTAATGCTTACATTTTTTCCACTGCTCTATTCTATTATATTCTTTTAGGAAATACAGCTTGAACCGCGTCTCTTTGACATTGCCATATTGACACTTAATATAAAACATTTCAAGTTAACCTAATCCAAATCAAAATCAAAATCAAACCGATTAATTAAAAAGAAAAAAGACGCTTGCCTAATATTTAATCCAAGAAACAGAGAAAACACATCCAACAAAATGGAGTTTTTAATGAAAACATCGCGTTTGATTGTCACATCGAAGACGTTTGCGCGGCGTGTAGCGGTGCCTATACCCAGGTAAAAAGATACAGTATCTTTAAGTAACAGATACTTGGCGCATTTGCCAGCTGCCGCTCATTACGCATGTAACTGCGCCGTTGCATAAATTGCGCTCGCCTATGCCATAAGATACGAATATGTATCTGTATCTTTGGCCTGCAGCATATGGGAGCAGATATGCCGAAAATGCGCATTTCAGGCCGCCGAGTGTCTGCGAAATTTGCATGCTAAGAAAATTTGTTTAGGCATAAATCAGTCGAGCCATTTCCATGTCCAGCCGTACTTTTGTTTTCATTGCAATACAAACGAAAGCGAGACAATGGCGTGCAGCTCCATGTGAATGTATCTACATACAGAATTTTACGCATAAATATTTAGCAAGCTGCCAGTTGGCGATTTATCCGAAGCTATTGTTGTTGTTGACGTTTTTGTTATTGTTGTTGTTATTGTTACGCTGCTCATTTTTCGCCCAACTGAGCAACGCACGTGAGTAGAACGTATTGATCTTGTTCTGTATCTTTCAGATATATCTCACTTTGTGCGCGCTTGACTGGGTGTGCGTATGTGTGTGTGTGTGTGTACGCTGAAATACTCGTTTATGCGTGTTTGCTCTCTTTCTGTCTCTCTCTCCCTGCCTCGCTCACTGTCTTCTGTGTCTGTCTGGCTGATCTCTAATAAAACGCCGCATTTCAGTTGCCATTCAGTTTCGCAAATGTCGCTTACAAGCGCACTTCGCACAATTTTTGGCAAAACCCACACTCCAAACAAAACTCACCCAAATCCCAACCACCATCACCACCACCACCACCAACCACAAACACAACCACAATCGCAACAACAACTGGCTTCTGATCCTGCCGGCCACATGGAGCAAGCGCTGCAATTGAATCACGCCAATAAGGCGCCCTGCAAGAACGACCGCAAGGCCTTCCTGCAAAGGGTGATGCTGACCAGGTGAGAGCCGAAATCACCAATCTATTGATTGATTGCGTTGCCAAACGCTTCCAACTGGTTTATAATCGTTATGCGCGCGGTGCTCGAAAACCAGCTAAACAGCTGTAAAGCTATTGACCGAGCGACTTTTTGTCTGATTTTTGTTTTTTAATAAGCCGCATGCGACGTCTCAGCATGTCCGAAGATTTTTGCGTGGGTGGGCATAAATCGCGTTCTCTAGCTTGTGAAAGCTGGTATCAGACTCATGTGCACACTCACGCGCACTTACTCAGTTTTACTCAAAAATATCGGGCACATTTTATGGCATTTGATATTTTTAAGCTCACAAATTATGATGTTCATAAAGTTTACGGTCCTATTGAACTTGGTGAAGCTTAAAGTTAACACCAGAATTAAGTCAACTTTCTTCTCAGCTAATTTTTTGAGGGAAATAAAAATCATATTAATATCACATTCGATAATTTACTATATTAAAAATACTGTGCAGGCTCGTATATTAAACATTAAGAGAAACTAGTAGTCTAGGGTAATTAATTGATTAAATCAACTTGTTTACTTATTATCATGTATTAATATATAAATCTGTATATATAATATAAAGAAAAATTCCCTTTGAAATACATTATTTATATAGCACCCGCCATTAGTAAAGAATTTCTTAAAGTTTTAAAGAACGCTTTATTAATAAAATAAATATTATTTAGTTCACCAACTAGACAAAAAAATCTCAAAAATATTTTTCCCGAATTTCTTTTATATTTTCATTCAGCAAAAAGAAAAAACTTATAATTATTTTAAACTAGAATTCCCTGATAGCTGATGGAGTTGTTTCTTCCCATTTTCGTTCTTCAATACTCTGATCCCTATTTTGTGCTTGCTTCTAATGCTCAAAAGCCACATTTCAAACACACGCCACAAAACATTTCTGTTCTATAAATTTTCCAAATAATTGCCTAAAGATTCAATTAAATATTCTTTTCAGCAGAGTTCAAAGCTCTATGGCAAAGTTCTACGTCAGCCAAAGGCATAGTCATAGTTTGTTCATTTTCAGCATAATTCTACGAAAAATTGTCTTTAGAAACCCGAATGAGTTGTGAGTATTTACGTAAGATGGTTGATCAAATCTTTTCTACAAATGCTGTAAAAGAGCCAATTGTTACTGTAATTGTTATTATTCATTTGTTTCTTTTTTGCTGTCTTGGTAATTGTTGCTACTGTTCTTGTTATTGCTTTAGGCTTGTGAGCATTGTGTTGGCCGTGAATCATATTTTGAAGATTCGATTGAATTGCAAAAAAATATAAAAATTATGAAAATACTTTGTATATTTCTTCTTAAATACTTTCTTCATTAATTGTACATTTAATATTTTTGCCTTAGCAAATAGAATCGAAAGGAGAATTTTTGAGCACGATCATTATCTTAATTTGAAGTTCAATCAAAATTAACTGTTTTTAAGCATTATACTAAAAATCTGAATCCTCATCTTAGGATGGGCTCCTTTAACTCGGCGCCTAAGATCAACAATGTGGACTCCCAGGATGATGGCCTGGAGCTGCCCAAGGGTCTGAGCACCGCCGCCCTGCTTGAGCATGTGCAGCAGCTACGCGGCGGAGGCATCGATCAGCCCTCGCTGCTCAGCCGCTGCTTCCTAAAGCCATCGCTGCTTAGCGAGGATGTGACCGATGGTATGCGCTGTCTCAAGCTGAACTCCGTCTCACGCGGTAAGTGCCAATCGATCGCATTTCCTAAAGAGATTCTCTATGAACTTCGCTCGCAGTTTGCAGTGCTCCAGTTGAGAACGATGGCACGAAGAATATACGATTGCTGCAGTGGAACATTCTCTCGCAAAGTAAGTGAAATTGAAAATGAATAACATATTTCGGTATTTTAAATAAAAATATTTGTTGGCTGGCTCGAGGTATTTTTAATATTTTAAAGTGGAAAATTAAATTCAAAAACTGATTAGTTTTTCAAAACTTATATTCTAACAAGGAAAAATGTGAAGACAGAGTTTTGTGATATAAAGAAAGATATCTGTCGGAAGAAAAAAAAAGTAAAACGTATTTAATTTGCACTCCGAATAACTTTTTCAAACGAGATGTTTCAGGGGATATTTAAATGAAGAAAATAAAATAATTTCTTATCCTAATTAAAATTGAAGCAATTCTAACAATTTGTGGTAATCTCTTGTTTTTTTTTTTTGTAGCTCTCGGTCAGCACAACGACGGCTTTGTGCGTTGCCCCGAAGAGGCTTTGACCTGGCAGCATCGCAAGTATTTGATTGTCCAGGAGATTCTGCAGAACCAGCCGGATGTGGTTTGTCTGCAAGTATTTATTCACGCTCATACTTAAACGTAATGCAGTCGCGCTTTAACATCAACATTTCCGCACTATGCAGGAGGTGGATCACTTCAAGTTCCTGCAGACTGTGCTGGGCAGCCAGAACTATGCTGGCATCTTCTTCCCCAAGCCGGACTCGCCGTGTCTTTATATAGAGCAGAACAATGGACCCGATGGCTGTGCCATATTCTACAAGCGCGACAAGCTCCAGCTGCTCGGCTATGACACGCGCATCCTTGAGGTCTGGCGTGTCCAGAGCAACCAGGTGGCAATTGCCGCTCGGCTGCAGCTGAAGTCCAGCGGCAAGGAGTTTTGTGTCTGCACCACCCATCTGAAGGCTCGGCATGGCGCCCTGCTGGCCAAGCTGCGCAACGAGCAGGGCCGCGATCTGATCCGCTTTGTCAAGCAGTTTGCCGGCGAGAGTCCGCTCCTGTTGTGCGGCGACTTCAATGCGGAGCCTGTTGAGCCCATCTATGCAACAATCCTAGGCTGCGATCTCTTCAAGCTGAGCAGCGCCTACGCAGATATGCAGCTCGAACGGGAACGGGAACGAGAACGGGACCGTAAACAGCAGTTCACTGAGAGCTGTGAGGATCCGAATGAGTTCATTTCGCAGTCAATTAAGCGTGAACCGCCATACACCACCTGGAAAATCCGCGAGGATGGTGAAGAGTGCCACACCATTGACTATGTCTTCTACACGCCTCAGCAGCTTAAGGTAAGTGGGGTCGTGGCAGAAGTCAAAATAAGCAACTCGAATGTTAATACATTATTCCGCAGATAAAGAACTGCCTGGAATTCCCAGCCGGCGACCAGATCGGTAAAAATCGCACGCCCAGTTTTCAATATCCATCGGATCATTTCTCACTGGTCTGTGACTTTGAGTTGCTGGATGAGCCCCGTCCGGAGAGCAACAACAAATCGCATGGCACCATACAGTAGTGAAGGAGCACAGGAGCACATACTAAACGTACAGCAATTACATCATAAATTGTGATATTAGTTCTTAGATACATTTTAGCCACTTGCATGTACATACAAATCTTTATGACTGTTGCACATCAAAACACTTTCTAACCGAAATTAATTCAAATTTCACAAATAAACGAGTGTAACTTTGTAGTATCCACTGTGTTTGTGATGCTATTTGATAATCCTTGCAAATATTTTTCGTATTTTCAAATAAGTTTCGTATGAAAAATCTCAACAAATGATGCAATTCTCGGTAGATGAAGTATCCAGTCATTCAAAGGGCAAGGTATGGTAAACAAAGTTATTTGAGAAGCTAAAATAAAGTTTTTAGTTATATTTTACAGCGATATTTGCAAATCGATTTGAAGTCTATTGAATTTAGAACCAAATTTGGAATAAATGTTTTTCGCACAGATTAATAATAATAATCAGCTTGCGCTCGGAGGGGTGGATTTTGCGAAAATTGTGAAAGAAACACGTCTTGAGTGTCATTTTACAAAGATCTTTGAAAATTAGTTTAAAGCCGCTCGGACGGTAAGCACAAAAATGTATACATTCCACACTAGAATTACGCAAAGCATCCTCTTAGCGTGTACTTTCATCACTTAAGGCAACTACAACTAAAATTGTCTAGATCTTATGGTATGGACTATGCGTTGGTCACCGATCAGTCAGTATCAAGTTTTATTTAAGCAGCTTTATACAAATTCTTTATATATCAAGAGTAAAAGATTTTAACTTCGTCACAATCTTGTAAAACGCCTTGCCAGTGTATAATGAATCTATCTTCAAAATTGCGAACACGAAATATCTGTGCAAATGCATTAAAATTAGTTAGTTAAAATTAGACCTGTTTTTTTTTTCAATATATGTATATTCCAATTTAAATCTTATGAAAAAATAAAACATTTTCGGTTGACAATTCACACTGAAGCCTCATGATCAACAATAACAGTTCGATTACTTTTGCACCGTTTTCTAACGTCGTTGTATATTGCGTAAATTATAAAATAGTTCAATTTAGTCTTGAATACAAAACTAAGCTTTACAGATTCTATATAAACATATAAGTGTGTAGTTCATGCGAAACAGATAACTTTCTTTATACATAAACGCATTCAATTTGTATGAAGTTTTTGTTTAGCTGATTGCACTGTAAATATTTGCATATACATATATATATTATCTGTGCCAAGTTGCCTCAACATACTCTTCAAAGCTAAGAATAACCATTTTTTGTTGTATTTATTGTGAAGGTGTTACCCATTTGCCAGCAGAATCATAATGCCCCATGCAAACGGTAGTGTGTGGGTTATTAGGAACTTAAGATATCGGATGTCTAGTCTGGTTGCTAGTTGGCTGACAAATTGAGCGGGCTATTAGCAGAAAACACGATATCTACCAAATTGCAGGCACTGGCAAAAAAAAAACGTACTAACAGGTCGGCGACGTTTGTTGCATAACAGAGCAAAGAAGATACATATTATAAATAAACTATACATGTATTATGTATGCATTTATCAAATAATATACATGTTCGCACTAAAATTTAATTAGGGTCCACTAACACTTAGCTCCGATTGTAGGAGCATTTACAATAGGGCCAAGATAGCAGTCAACACGACGGAGGTGGCGACCATTACATAACCGGTGGAGTAGACCTCTTTGATCTTCAGGAAACGGCCCGTGTCCCAAATCAGATGGCGTATGCCGTTGGCCGAGTGATAGCCAACCGGATAAGCGATGACGAACTTGATGGCGGTCAAGGCGGCGCCGCTGAGCTGCAGACCCTCCACCATGGTCACATAATGGCCGATGTCTTGCGAGGCGACGAGTGCGCCCAAACCCAAGCCCCAAACGCCTATGCCCAGAGCCAGGCCGGTGCCGCGGTGCATGATGGACAGCATGGAGGTGAGCTGCGGCTTGTAGATGGTCAGGTGTGGCGACATCTGGCGGCCCAGCCGCTCATTCTTCTCAAAGAAGCTCTCATCCTTGATGGTTGAGCCGACAGAGACGACTTTCAACGAAACCTGACGGGTAGCTTCGGCCACCTTGAGTCCTTGACGTAGCGCTGGTGAGCGCACAAGAGTGCTGGATAGTGCATACCTATGAAATTCCAATTAATTTTCTCCAAAATGTGCGTACAATTGATAAATTACGTACATTCTAAATTTTTTCCACCAAGAATTGAAAGCAGTGTGGCAGCAACTCACAAGCAACAAAATACCAAAGCAATCAATTCAAAAATACGAAAAATTGGTTAATCGGATTATATCGATAATTTATTTGAGCTGCTGATGTACGCAAGCCTGCCAAGTGAGGAGTAAAGTTTGTTAGGTGGAGCAAGCAGTCTAAACTCCAATATGCGTTCCGATGCTCTCTTTTGCGTAGCTCTGTGCTACGTGTCGCAGTCTGAGCGCTATGGAACGTAGGGCAATTTGAATAACCTACTTCAAAAATACTAAAATTGGCTTAAAATAATATTTAGCTCAATTTAGCGCACACCGCAGCAATTAGTGCCGCACCGCGACCCGAGCCATCTTCGGATAATACTAGGTCAAATTTGACTGAACCCTTTAGCAGCATACTCATACTTTCCTTTAAAAGCGTATGGTAATTAGGATGATACCGATATACACTGCCATCAATGCCAACAGTCAAGTCCTTGACATTCATTTTGTTGATGAGGCAGACGAGCCCACATGCTGCCAGCCTTGCGGAACGCGTGGTTATAATCGCGCATATTAAGCGCAGACACGCCAGATCCTTCTCATTATTCGTTCTGATGCCCAGGCGATCCATTACCATGGCGGCATTGCGATGCGAGCCCGGCTGATCGGACTCAATCTCAGTTATGAACCTAGTATCAAACGTCCCCTTTTCTAGAATGCTCTGAGATGATTGGCCCTTAAAAATTAATTGCTTTTCCATCAATTCCACTATAACGAGTCGCACCAATTCGCCCATGTACATGCCAGAGATGCACTTCTCGAAGATCTGCTTCTTTGGATTAACCGACTCCCTGTCGACTTGATGATCGTAGGAAGTGCGTATGAAATCCAAAACGCCATTGTCGCCAAAAGCTCCCCACTCGCAATTGATGATCATAATGGGCTTTGTGCTTTTTAGGTACCCATCGAAGGTTTCGCAATTCACCGTCTTCTCCACGTAGCAAGCGTTGCTGCCCGTGCCCACAATCATGCCAATTTTGCAATTACGATAATTAAAGGCACAGGACATCAGGGTGCCCGTCGTGTCGTTCAATATGGCCACGACATTCACCTTGAAGTCGCCTCGACGCTTGATTGCGTCCCGCAGCAATTCGACCACGTTCTTATTAACAACTCCATCAGCTTTGAAACCCTTCGTCCAAGCGACCAAGGTGCCGTTGTCAATGCCAACCTGTTTGCATGGAAAGGAAAACGTAAATCCCAGTGGTGTATTCAATTGCTCCATTTTATGCTCTCTGCAAAATTCCGCTAGGCAACTGGCAATAAAGTCGAACAGTTTCAAGCCGGGACCCTCCTGTAATTCCCTGCTAATGGCATAGCTCTTTGCGGTAATATCAATATGTTGGTCATTTATCAGATTAACCAAGAGGACTCGAAAATTGGTACCGCCTAGATCCAGCGCCAGGTACTTTCCCCGCTCCATTCCCGTGGGCAGCTCCTGTACGTATGTGACAAAGCACTTAACCGTGGCCCTCGGATGTGTATCCCGCGCGAGACCCATATTGAGTTCCTTGGTTAGACGATTAACGATCTCCTGCATGTTTTGTTCGCTTATTACGAACTTTTCACAGATAGCATGGACCTCCGGATACTGCTTGTATGGATCAGACATTACCGAGGAGCTTCCAAAGGGCGGGGCGCTAGCTGAGTAAATATAAATTTGGAATTTTTTGAAGTCCGCTTCGACTGGATGTTATATTAAAATAACATTCATTTTTTCTCCATTTTCGAGCACTGAGCGTTTTCGAGACACTAATGCGGAAGTAACTTGATTTCAAACAAGGTTACGAAACACGTCAAATTAGCGGAGGTGACTTAGTGTCGATTTTTGGTACTTGGTATCGAAAAGGAATCGGTCACTTTTAAAGGCATTTATTAATGTTTTTAAGCACAAAACCCAATCAATTTAAATGCAGAATTGAAAAATATTTAATTATTTACTGTCTACATTCATTTGTTTTGGAATTTTAATTTATAATATGGGTATACCAAGGGGTTGAAAAATGAGGTTTCCACCATTCTCTGTATATCTTAATTCAGGGATAATGGCTTCGAAAACCGCATACACACGATTAAAGCCTATAGTTTCACCTAGCCAACTGTGAAAATTTTATGAGAATCATCGGTACCGTTTTTTAAATATTTGGTAAAGAGTGCAGCAACTACCTTGTCGGCCCCATACAAAATGACCGCAAAAAGCAACCTTGTATTTGAGCCCTAATTTCTTAACTCAGGGACAATGGCCCTCAATGCACGCTATACCCTTTTGTAGATACATATTTTAAGAAGCTTTTGCTGCAAATTTTAAGCAAATGGACGTTACAGATTTTGAGTAAATAATTTAATTGTAAACCAACCTCTTATAGTTCATTCACTAAGCCTATCGAACTGCTAGTTCCAACGCGAACTGAACCACTGCTTGAATACAGTGTTGAACAATTCTATAAAGTATTGGGCGGGAACAAATCAATTCGAATTATAAGTATTCATGAAAAATGGAAAGGACTCATAAATAATTAAATTAATAAGGTAAAGCAAATTATATGAGATGTACTCAGTCATACTTACAATTGCAGTTTATGGAAAAATTGAATTTTTCTATTTTTCTCATTACATCCTAGTTTAATGCATAAAAACCAGCTGGTAATTTCATATTTTATAATGTAATATGGCGTCAATATTTCAACCTATATTCTTCAATTTCTCCGATATAAATCTGTACCGACGATTTTAATGAAATAAAAGGCAAAATGATTGATAAATCGTGCTCTATATGCACAACTATCGTGCATTTGAGGCCATTATGTAGTCCTACTGTCATGCACAGGGACCTTAGGCGTTAAGTAACCTTTAGATATTCGGGATTAAAGAGAGCTTGAATTGCGAAACACGTATAGTCTGAACAGTTTTAGTTCCACAGTTCAGACTCTTTGTCTGTAGGGAGGGAGGGGAGCTGCACGTGAAGTTTGTTTAAAAATCGATACTCTCCGCGCCACATTAATCAAAAAGGAATGTTGAATATGTAAGAACAATCTATATATATACATATAAGAAGTGATTGTAGTGATTCTATCATAAATAGCTTTGAAGGCTACAGTCTAGATATACTTTTTATGTTGGCGGAAGATGCCAGACCAGCTACGATAGCAGCACCCACGCCAGGACTATCCTGGGCGATAGTGATTTCAAACTTTAAGTCGGGATTGATTAACTCTGTGACTTGCTTGTTGAGGACCTCCTGGTATCTGGGATACAGGCGGTAAATGCCGCCATCGACAGCAATCGAAATATTTGCATAATTCATGCGATTGATCAGGCAGGCGACTCCGGCACCTACTAGCTTGGCGGAGCGGGTGCTCACCGTATGGCAGATGAAGCGGAGCGTGGCCAAATCGCGTTCCTGGCAGTGGCGCATGCGGAACTTATCCATGACTTCCTGGGCCTTAACATAAACGTCAGGTGGATCCGACTCGATGGCCATTATCGATTTCATTTCCATTTTCCACTGTATGCCCATATAATCCAAATTGTGCTCCCGAAAAATCACGCCCATTTTCATGAGGCGCACTACAATGAGGCGCACTAGCTCACCTAGGTAGAGGGTGCTGATGCACTTCTCATAATACCTGTGGCCCGGATTACTGGACTCTGCATCGGCAATCTTGTCGAACTCGGTGCGTATAAAGTCCAAGTGGCCATTAGAACCAAAGTTGCTCCATTCGGCGTTGATGATCATTAGCGGGACGTTTGCATCGCCATCATACAAGTCGCACTCCACAGTCTGCTCCACATAGGCGGCAGTTGTGACGGTGCCTATGATGAGGCCCATCTTACAGTTGATCTGCGACCAGGAGAGTGCCATCAGCGAGCCGGTAGAGATGTTGATAATGGAGTTCAGGTTTATAGATATATCCTTGTGCTCGTCTAGTGCAGTGCGCAGCAGCTGCACTATATTCTTGCCCACCGCTCCCTGGGCGCCATACCCCTCGGTCCAGCTAACCAGAATGCCGACGTCCAGGGACAGCTTCTTCAACGCAAAGGCAACGGCAATGCCCATAGGCAGGTTGTCCTTCTCAACCTTTTTCTCCCTGACAAAGACCGCAATGTTATGGGCCAGAAAGTTGAATAGCGCTGTGCCACGCGACGCGGCGATCGTATGTGGCACAATGACGCACTTCGAGCTCATGTAGATGTCCTTCTCGCTGCCGAACTTAACCAGCATAACGCGGCAATTGGTGGGCCACATCTCAAGCGCCAGGTATCGACCACGCTCGCGCCCCGTCGGCAATTGCTGCACATAGCTGAGCAAACATGGTATCGACGAGCGGTCGTGCGTGTCCCTGGCCAGACCGTTGAGTAGCTCGCGGCTCATCGAATTACGGATGCTAAGCAGATGGTCTTCGTTGAGCATGAAGGGTTTGCATAGCTTCCACGCCTCGGGGAAGTCCGTCTCGGGATCGTATGGCATCTTGGAAAAAATATTAACTTTCAATTTTAACTTAGTGCCGTTGAAAATTTAAATAATATTAACGGGCTCCGCGCCACACTTTCCAGGGGTGTACAATATTTTTGATTGAACAACATATGTGATTTATTTACAGTTCGAAAATTGTATTTAAGTGTAGTGTGAAGAAAATGCTTTAGAGAAATGCTTAGTTAACTAATTTGGTTATCCAGAGAAACATATGGACATGGGCTGTTTGCTATGCGCATGAATATGCAGTTGCCTGCCTGCCTGCTGTCTGCCTGCTATGACACGATGAATTCCGCGGCTATTGCTTAAGTGAGGTTAGGTGATCGTGCAACTATAAAACTAGGTTAAACTTAAACGCAGCAAGTAACAAACTACAATTATTAATAATTATTAATTTTTTAATAAACTAAACAGCTGCCTGGTGTGCTGGTCACGTGAGAAATATATCCGGAAACTCGCCATGCAGCAGATCCGCGAATGGATGAAAGCTGTCCAGTGTGGCCAGAGGGCTGATGCACGCCGACGGCTGCTGAGCGCTGGCAAAATCAAAGGAGTCCGTCGAGTGGTCCAGCAGTCGCAAGCTTAGTTCCATATCTGGCTTTTCCAGTGGCAAGTTCATCGATATAGGCAAATCCCCACGTGAAGGCAGCACAGAGCCTGCAGACGTCAACAGATCAGGATGGTAGCTACTGTTGAGGCAGTGCAGCGAATCACTATCCGACTCCAGCAGCAATGTGTTTAGCTCGCTCAGCGCCTGCATGCCGAGCAGGCTGTCTGCGTCCAGCGTAGCGCTACCATGGACGCTGCCGCTGCTGCTGCAGCTACTAGAGGCGGCTGAGGACAGCGACGCATATGCCGAGCTGGGCGAACAGGCGGCCACACAAAAGGCGGGCGAGCCCACGGAGGAGGAGGCATAACACGATTCCGGCGAGCTGCTGGGCGCGCTTGTAGTAGTTGCCATTGTGGGCGTGGCTGCTGCTGTAGCTGCCTTTGACTGTTTGCTCTGTCGCTTGGCGGGCGTCTTTTTGCTGGACTTGGCTGGCTTCTTGGACTTGAAAGGTGGCGTAGGTTCCAGCTCTAGTTCCAAATCCAGCTCCGGCTCGGTATCCAGGCTAACATGCGCCTCCCGGTTAGCGCTCTCGCGCAGACACTCGACCAAAAATTCACTCTCGTAGCTGGGATCCTGCAGCGATTCACTCAGCATGCCAATGTACTTCATGGCCAGACGCAGCGTCGTTATCTTGGTTAGCTTCTCGTTGGTATTGGCCGCATCCTCACCCGTAATAGACTGCGGCACACAGTGACGCAGCTGCTCGAAGGCCGTGTTAATCTCACGCATGCGTGTACGCTCCCTGGCATTGGCCGTCTTGCGGCGATACTTGCTCAACGGCGGCGCTTTCGTCTTGGCCGAGCTCTTCGCCTTGGCCTTGGCAGCGGGTGTCGCCGCCGGCCGCAGCTCTGCGACAGGCGCGGGCGTCGTCTCCGGAAGGTCGCCGGACAGGCGCTTCTGTCGCTTCTGGCGCAGCGAATACTTCTCGCCGCGTCGACTGCCCGCTGCTGTGCTGGCCTTGCGCTTGCGCGAATCCGCTTTAGGCTGAACGCTGTCTGGCTCCATATCCAAGTCCGCGTAGTTGTGCAGCTCGCATGTGCTTGATTTCATCTGCAAAGACGTTCAAGAGTGAAAGTTCGAGTCAGTCATGGATTTCAATTCATTGGTTATGTTTTGGGCGGCTGCCTGCCTGCTTGGAAGCAGGCGTGGGCTGTGCCGCACCAGCAATCAACAGCAATTAACAATTTGTTTGAATCGCCCAAAAATGCTGCTCCATCAAAATCCACTTCGAAACGGGCCAAACCAATGGAGCGTAACTTGTCTAACCCACCCGCTAACTTCCGTAAACGGTTCAAATTGCTGCGCATTGAAGTCGCAGTGGTGGTGCCGTGTGGTGGTGCCGTGTGGTGGTGCGGTGTGGTGTGGTGTGGTGTGGGCGCTTCGCCGTCGTAAAACCCACTGAAGCCGAAAAACGCATCAACCAAAAAGTCATAAACAAATTTATTCTTAAGCAGGGTTCAGCTTTTCCACTTTGGACTTCATCGAAACCAACTATTTTCCAATTCTACAATTATTCGCTGCATTGCGCAATCGCAAATGCCACGTATCAAATAAAAACTACCCATGAGTATATCTGGTGAGTGGCTTAAATATTCGTTCTCGAGCCTGACTCATGCGCAGTTCCCAGAAACGGACAAAGCGAAAATGATTCGTCAGTGGTTGGCGTTGTTAATCCTAATAAGGTTGCCTCAAGGCGCCAGCTGTGGCACTTGCAACGCGGCTGCAGCTCATTGCAAATATCTCACAAAACCAGACACACGATCTTAATCTTAATCGTTGCGCAATTGACGAATGTCTATGAAATTAAAAACACAATCAATCTATAGAAAGAGGCGCGTCCATCTAACGATTTGGATTAGTTAAGGCTCATGAAATAATACCATGGCTACCAAAATAATTGACTAAGAAACACATTTTCATATTCATATTCAATTCAATTTCATAACAATCAGGAGTTCTCTATTCTCGAGTGGCCGGCTAGAAGAAGACCCTGATCTGCGTGTTGAGCTTTCTACCAGCCTTCTACATACATAAATACATATATACATATATAAATAAATACACATACATAAAAAGCAACCGCTGCTGGTATGCTTCTTCACTTTGCTCCACACATGGGATTAGTAATCTTGAATAGCATCGGTGTTTAAAGTCCGATCTAGATACAATTTGCAGGCCATAAATGTGGCAACCAAATGCAAGGTGTATTTAGCGATAAAAGTGTTTGACTCATGCTTAAAAAACCAAGTCTCTTAATTTTTATCTATATGAGATAAATATAGGATGATAAACTCGTTCTGCGTATGGTATAAAAGCATATATTTTTCACTTTTCTAGTCTCGAGTCCTTGTAGTTACCGACATCGACGCTGTCACACAGAAGGCAAATCGAGCTATCTCGTCTTCCAGATCAAGCATATATACGTCCTTGATGCGGTCAGACAATTTTTTTCTAACTCTTGCATACAGTTGGACAAAACCAATACACCCTTTAATATAATGCATTTTCAATCGGTACAGGGTATAAGGAGTATTGTCGCGATATAACAAAATGGCAAGAAGTTTTAGATACCTTTTAAAAGAAAATCTCTAAGATAAATTTCCTTAATTTTTTTTAAAATCTAGCAATCACTTTTTTCACGCTTGAATTACCAAATTAAAATCTTTCTACGAGACACTCACATGTTGTGTGTATTTGTTGGCTGAAATAAACATTGAAAAGTTGTCTTTAAATGTTTGCCCAACAATCAACTCTGGCAACAATGTTGTTGAGAAAGTTTGTTGCTTTTTTTTCTTGTTTGAATTTTTGTGGTAGGTTAACTGTACTAAATATTTTGCATGACTTTTTCCACAAGATTTTCATTCTCTATTTATTTATTTATTTTGTTTTTCCTGCGGTTGCGGCCGAAACAAAAACAACAACAACAACAGCAACAAGAGACGTGTGCAACGGCAGGCAAATGGCAGCTTTTAATGAATACATTTTAATGCAAGAATTAAGTTACATCAAATGTAACTTGAAGCCCGTCACGGCGTTATCAACAACAACAGCAACAACAAGTTGCCACCACCTAAACAAAATGTCGAATGCTAACGCCCTTGCCTGGTGCTTGGATTGCGCCTTGGCCTCATAAATAGCTAGCTCTGAGGCTGTGCAGAGGTGTAAATCTGCGGAGATTGATTGCAAACAACGTCTCAGCGGAAAGAGAGAGCGAGAGCTAGAGAGAGAGAGAGAGAGCGAGAGATCGTGTGGCCATGTCAGGTTCACATAAATGGACAATTTAGTGCAGATTGCCAAAATTGGCAACAGATTCTTGTACTGAGTCTTGCCCGGCACGGCCCAGTCTCAGTTGGACTCGACTTGGCCAGTTGCTGGCACTTGTTGCATAGCTTTGACCATTCCAAGTGATTCGTGGCTTAAAACAAGTTGTTGTCTGTCGCGCAGCCAGGTACTTTTCATCATTTACCGTTAATCGCGCTTTAACATCCAGGCTAGCCTGTGTGAGAGATTTGTTATTAAGTTAATATATCATTCCGAATTGGCAACTAACTAATGCTAATGCTAATGCTAATGCCAATGACTAAACTACTCGCTTCCTATGTAATCTTCGTGTTTGAGTTGCAACATTGCCTCAAAGTCCACCACTTTCAGCACGTTCTGAAAGGAATTCACTTTGCTCTGTTCGTGTCCGCTTTGATTTCTGTTTGTTGCCCTCGCGATTTACATGGCAATTAATTTTTGCCACGCGACGTTCGTTGCATGGAAACACGAAAGCTCAAGAAAGAAAAGCCAACGACTGCTGAATGATCTTTAGAAAAATTGCTCAAACTGGTTATTGACTATTTAACCAACTATTTAATCAAAACTGAGATTTAAATATAGGTATTCTATCTAAAATAAAATCATTTCTTTAGAGTACGCAGATGTAAAAGAAAGCCGGCTTAAAAAAAGGGGATTCGCTGATAGGTAGTATTAAAATATATAAAAGTACGAATACAGGCTGGAATCTCAGGTGGGAAGACGGGTGTGATGAAAATAAAGCATAAATGAGAGATGGAAACATATAGATGTATATATCTCTCATTTAATCTTTATTTTCATATTTTCTTAAATACTGGCGTCTCGCCGCACTTGGTAAAATGCATTCTGCGAGTTTTTAAAGTTAATATACCCTCCAACTATAGGACATGAGGGGCGCGTAATTGTAAGTAGGCGCACAAAAAGTTTAGGCGACATGCAAGAAACAATCTACAATTAAGAACGCTGCACCTTCGCGGCTGACCCCCCTCCAACCTCTCCCGAGAACCTGACAACCTTCTGCAGAGAATCGTTTGCTCGGCCGTTTCATGCGGTTGCTTTTGGCGCCAAAACGACGTGAAAATTAGCAAGTTCCGTGTGTTGGCTGTACAAATTGCATGCGATTAAAGATACTCGCGGCTAATGAATGTTCTTCAACACACTGCGAAATGTGGCCTGCGTGGGCGTGGCCGGTCACAGGATGTGTAGGAAGCGCCACAGGATGCGGCGCTGGCTTTTGTACTTTCTCGCTTGTTGATTGCCAAATTGGAAGCGCGCGTCGCTTTACGGTTGCTGCTTAAGTTTTCAATTACGCGCTGGCACAATGCGAAACCAATTGAAATGCGCAGACAACAAACATACACGGCTAACATTTTCCCCTTTTCCCACTGCTTACCCAGCCTAAATTTCCCATGCAACAACAGCCAACTAGACAAAAGGCGCGCCGTGCGTGCGCCCAGCCATGAAGGGGCAGGGCGGAGCTCGTTATAAAATTGTTCTACGTTCGGTTGTGTTTTTTTTTTTTTTTGATTTTGTTTTTGGGCGCTGCAGGGAGCAGTTGTCTGTCTAAAGTGCACTTGAAACAGCCGCCCAGCGGACTTCTGCCTGCCCCTCACTTGTAATCGCTGCATTTTCAGGGGGTAGGCGATGCATTCGGAACTGTTTTTTGCACGCCTGTCTGCATGCCACAAATGGGGGCTGGGGGCTGGGGGTTGGCGCGAAATGAAAATGAAGCGTTCGCTTCAAAGAAATTGGAAATTAAAAATGAGGTACATTGACTATCGACTGGCTAATTGACTAACATAAAATGAATATTACTTTAATCTTTAAAAGATTAATATAGAGATTGTGTGTAGTTAAGTTAGTTATTTAGTTCTCAATAATATAATTTAACTTAAGTTAAGTTACAAATCCTAAGCGGTTACCATGAACTCCCCTGATAATTCTAGAAGCAGTGTCAAAGAAAAGTATGATTATTTTTATGGTAATTTATTTTTTATATTTTTTCAAAAAAAAAAAAAATTTAACTTAATTGGCTGCGACAGGATACCTCTGAAATATTTCTGTATTTCTGTATATTCTGATTTCTTCACATACCAGGCACTGCCCGCAATCAGGCCAATGCGGCAGTTGGGTTGCCTGTGGGCGGAGGCAATCAGAGTGATATAGATGTATATGAAATTGATTGGCCCACTTTTACGAACTTCAGTCGCTGTAAGGATCCTTAATGAAATTGTTGCCGAAAATTACAATTCATTTACATGAGCAGATGGCAGCTATTAGAGCCGCACCGCGCCCCGAGCCATCTTCGGATAGAACTAGCTCAAATTCGGCTGAGCCCTTCAGCAACATATTCATATTCTTAATTAGCAGCTTATGGTAATGCGGATGATAGCGATACATTCCACCATCAATACCCACTGACGACTTGCAGACATTCATCTTTCTGATCAGACAGACGATTCCGCAGGCCACGAGCTGAGCGGAACGCGTTGTTACTGTCTCGCAGATATACCGCAGACAGGCGAGATCCTTCTCGTTGTGAGTTCTGATGCCCAGGCTATTCAGGACCATGGCGGTATTGCGGTACTGGCCAGCGGCCTCTGACTCAATCTCAGTTATAAAGCGAGACTCGAACTTCCATTCCGTCTGAATGGCCTGCGACATGAGACCCTTGAAAATGACATCTTTTCTCATCAGATCCACAACGATTTGACGCACTATTTCGCCTAGATACACGCCAGAGATGCACTTGTCAAAGGTTTGCGTCATCGGATCGGGCGTCAGCTGATCCATGGCCTTGTCGTAGGATGTGCGTATGAAGTCCAATACGCCATTTTCTCCAAAAGATCCCCACTCACAGTTGACGATCATGTTCGGCTTGCGGCTAGTCTCATACCTCTGAAACATTTCGGTATTCTTTGTTTTCTCTATATAGCAGGCATTGCATACATTGCCCACAATCAGGCCAATGCGGCAGTTTGGTTTCCTGTGGGCGCAGGCCATCAGGGTTCCCGTCGTATCGCTTAGTATGGCGACAACCCTGACTCTGAGATCGAGACGGCTGTCGATCGCCTTTTGCAGCATTTGGACAACATTATGGCCAGCAACGTCTGGGCAGCTGAAGCCCTTTGTCCAGTTGACCAAGACGCCGTTGTTAATGGCCCTCTGTTTGAATGGAAACGAAAAGATGAAGCCCAGTGGCAGGTTATCCCATGCAACTCTTTGCTCTATGCAAAATTCGGCCAGGCACTGGGCAATATAATCAAAAAGTCTTTTGCCCGAGCCAATCAGCAGATTCTTGCCCAGGAGAAAGCTCTTAGACTGAATATCAACATCTGTTTCGCTCTTAAGATCAACCAATAAAACACGAAAATTCGAACCGGCCAGATCCAAGGCCAGATACTTGCCCCGCTCCTTGCCTGTGGGTAACTCCTGTACGTACGTAACATAGCATTTCACCGTGGAACGCATATTCGTTTCCTTTCGTAGGCCCATTTCGATTTCGTTGCTCAGCCGATCAACAACCTCGAACATTTGCTCTTCGGTTAGCATGAACTGCTTGCAAATCTCATAGGCTTCCGGGAATTCTTGCTGTGGCGAAGCCATTCTTAAAAATCTGCCAAGGAGCGGGGCGCACAGCTGGCAAACGAAAATTTAGAATTTGTCGTTGAGTCGAGTTTTGAGTTGTTTGGAAAACTGAATTAAAATTCAAGTTTTCGAACAGAAGCCCAGATCCCTTGGGGCTTTCGCTTGCTGCGCCTGCGCGTCTGCCATGGCACATACCCCCGTATGTATGTGCAAAAATTACCTACATTCTACAAATACCTTCAACAATAATTTTTCAAATTAAATTCTTTTTTTTGCTTTTGCTTACAAGGCCTAACATTCCCGTGCAACAACAACAACGTAAACAAAAGGCGGCCTGTGCGAGCGCTCAGTCGTGAAGGGGCAAAAGGGGGCACAGGGCGAGTAACAATTCGAGTTTTTTTTTGGCGTTTCTGGGAGTAGCTGTCTATCCAAAGTGCACTTGAAACTGCTGGCGAGCACCCGTGAGCCCCGGTTGCAGTCGCTGCATTTTTAGGTGTAGCCATTAAATTTAGAACTTTTTTTCTTCAGGCTTGTCTGCACGCCACAAAAGGTTGGATGGGGGGTATGTGGGAGCGGAGCTGTGAGAAAGAGGGCAGTCGGTAGTGGTTGGATGGAAAATGAAGCGTCTGCTGGAAAAAAATTCAGCAAATATGCGAGAAAAACTGTAATTGTTACTAAGCTGCACAAGCAAAGAGCAATGAGATGAGGAAGAGAGTTTGTTGGATCTTTGTGCTAAGAAACATTTTTTTTTTGTATAAATATTAAATATTTTAATAGAAAGTAAGAACTCTTCGATGTCTTGTTGTTACTCGTTTCCGTGCATAAATATATTGAATAATTTATATTTTGAAGTAAAGATATAAAACTAAAATAATAATGGTATATTAACTCGACATTAGGCTTCTTTCCAGAAACAAGCTTTATATAAACCGATTATTTTATAGTTTTCTTTTTTTATAAGTAAGCAAATTAATATAATTGAAATTTATTTTGATTTGATATTTATCCTAATGTTGGTAACAGCCCTCGCATTGTGCAAGTCTGTATAAAGTCTGACTGAGTCCGATTTTTTGTCTTTTTGCCCCAGCTCTAAAATTAGTTTTATTGTATGCAATTTTTTTCTCTTTTCTTTTTTTTCGATTTGTGATTCCTTGTTTGCTTTTTGTGGAAAGCATCAGAAATCTGCTTCTTCTTCTTGTACTTAATGCGACTGTCGTTGTTTTTGTTGTTGTTGATGTTGTTGTTGTTGCTGTCTCGTGCTGTTGCCAGTTGCATGTGGCCGCTTTTATTGTTTCCTTCAGCACTCTGCCAGCATCTCTGCTTCCATTTGCACCTCGTGTGTGTTGCCGTTGGGCTGATTTTATTTTTAGTCTGCTTGCGGCGGGCTTCTGATTTTAAATCTTTGTTTTCTTTGCTGTTTTTTGCATCTTTCGATTTTTGTTTTATGGCTTTTGTTTTTATTGGGCTGGGTGGCTTGTAGCCATTTCTATGTAGTTTTTTTTTGTTGGCACGCTTCGCTTGAATTAGTTTGATTTTCCATTTAAGTTGAGTTTGTTTATTAAAATTGGCACACGTTGCGTATGTGTGATATGCTTGTGTTTATCTACGAGATGGCAATGTCTATCTGCCTCTCTCTCTCTCTCTAACTGTCTGTGTATGGTAGCACTGTGTGGTTTTGTATTACGAATTAATTTTGTTTTATTTGTTAGATTATTGACAGATTTAGTGGCATGTGCTTTGACCAATTTCTTTTTGTTTTTCCGTCGGGGGGAAGATAACCACAGCTGTTTTCACGTCGTATACATATTTGGGTCATGGTGCCAGGGTCTTTTTTATTTAAGTATTTTTATTTATTTATTTTTAATTCCTTTCCAGCAACTTATAACAATTGAAACAATACTTATGATTTTTAGATATAAGAATTAATTCGTTTAATTATGTGCTAATAAAATTTTTGCTAACATTAAGCTAATGTGATAAAAGTGATTTGGAGCATTTATAATGTATAATGTACATTTAAAAAATTTATAAAATATTTGCCTTTTGATAAATGAATAAATCGTTTAATATAAATAACTTAAGGTATTTTACCGTATATGCATCTTCTCTTCAAGGAAATCTTCACCAGTTATCTGTTTATCACTATAAAATATGTCTTCATAAAAATGCCTAAATGTTTGTTTACAAACCGAAGAAAATCGAATAAAAGTCATTACTAAATCACGAGAAAATGAATAAGAGCAGCGGCAAATCGAATAAATTTCTATTTACAAATAATGATTGATCAGACCATTGGCAGAGGTGATGTGCAGTAAATAATGCTTAAAATAGTACAACAAAAATCGATATGCCTTGAGTCACAGCTGCTGATGCATTAATTGAAATTTATTGTCTTTGGGCAATTCCTTGCCAAAACTGTATTCAATTGAGTGGAAGTTTTCGTCTTGCGCCATGTTAACCCAATAAAGTTCATGAAGGGCACGCAAGACAAGAGGTCTGCTTGGACCCAGGCCCAGAGGAAGGGGTGGTACATTTAAAACTGTTGACAAGTTGCCTGGCCCCAGCCCAACCTCAACGGACCAAAACTTTTCAACACCTTGGGCAAATAAATGCGTCGCTTGCCGCTGCGGCAAGCCCAGGGGTCGCCTCTCCGGGCAGCTCCCCCCAGTTGCTGCCTGCTTCTTATTTCTTGTCTTGTCTATTTTTATTGATACAACAACGACAACAACACTAACAACATGTGAGATATGTACATATTTATTTACCTTTTTGATTTCATAAATCCAAAAATTGTGTGAGCTGCTCGCCTGCCGCTGTTAGCTGTTGGTTTTGTTGTAGTTTTGAGTTTATTTTAATATATTTTAAGTTTATAACTGACGAAGCTGTAACACTTTTTAACACTTTTAATGGTATTTGTTGTTATTTTATTTGAATTCTTGCTTCATTAAAGTTAACCCGCAGACATTTCGAGAATACGAAAACGAATTCGAATCAATTTAAATTCCACAGCATCAGCTAATTAGTCATAGAATTTTGTTTTGCATTTTTTGTCGCTTTTTTTTGTTTGTGACTTTATTTTAAATTAACGCTTGCCTCATACATACATTTTGGCAGATTAACACAATAAAAATAATTTTGTTTTGATTTTTGTTTTTTCTTCCGAATAAATTCTTTTTATTTCCTCAAACTTGCTCAGCAAGACTTGTTTGTTGTTGCTTATATTTTTTTTTTTAATTGTATATTTAGTTTGTTGTTAGTTTTATGTTTTGTTTGCGCTGACTTCGAAAAATATCTGTTGGAAACGCGCGCTGCAACTGTATGTAGGAAAAGCCTCGAAGAACAGTTTTTCCAAAACGTGCGAGCCGCGTGTGTCAGCAGCGTGCCTGCAACTGTGTATGGGTGTGTGTGCGCGCGATCATGTGTGTGTGTGTGTGTGTGTGCGGCCGGCTGCTAAAAATATCCGTGAGTACGCGCGCTGCCGCTGTGTATCTGTATCTATGTATCTGTATCCAATAACCCGAGATGGCGCACAAAAATACACGGCCCGCCGCCGTTGCTGCTGCTTGGAGAAAGGTGCGTCTGCGTCTCCGTATTCGACGTGCTGCGTCCGCTTGCTGCGCCTGTTCACTATGCACTAAGCAGCAGCGATTGTCGTCGTCGTCGTCGTCGTCACCCGTCAATGTCGTCCACTCAGTTGTGTGCGTCTATGTTGGGCAGCAGCAGCACTTGGCTCTGACTCCGTTAGCCAAGCCAACGCGGCGTCTGAGTAGGCTTACTGGGCCTAAGACGGCATAAAGTTGTTGTTGTTATTGCTGTTGTTTTGGTTTTTGTTGTTGCTGATACGGATGCCCACACAGAACATGCTCCGGGAACCCGGGACCGGCACTTGTCTGATGCGCTGAGCGTGCGGCGCGCTATTGAAACGATCAATGAATGAAATGCGGCATTAAAAAGCAGCACTTTACGTTTGTATCTTACAGATACGACTACGAGCTGAAGCGAGCCAGCTCCACAGCCGACCAACAAACCGCTAAACCCACTGCCACCGTCGAGATCGTTGCTCGCCAACGCCAACACAGCGTCATTGAAGCCCCAATCCCGCTGAGCAACAGCAAACCAGTTCTTGGTACTCTCCACTCGTTCCACACTCGCACTCACCCACTCAAATCACTTGCCTTGTGTGGGTGTCTCTGCGTTGGCAGGCCGGTCGAATCGGTCGGATCTGCTGCTCTTGAGTGACTTTTTCGTTTACACTTTTGATATTCGTGTTCAATTTTCGTTTTCATTTCGAGTTGAGTTCATTTCGTTTGAGTGTTCTCTGAGATTTGTCTGTTTGGGCAGCGCTCTTGGTATGATCTAATAATGCCGGGCAGTTATTTATTTAAATTTATTACTAATTTTTTATTTATGTCGCTGCGCTGCAAATACTTGACATTCATTTGTTATGGCCCACAAATACAACTGCATTATGCTAATTTCTGACTACCTTCAACTCTTTTTCAGTCAGATTTTCAGCTTCATACACACTGCCGATTTCTTTTAAGCCTAACCAGAAGCTATTCAGAATGATGATCGCATAGATTCATCTACACCATGTTAATGGAATATCTTAATTGTGTTAAGCATTTTGAGTGCACAATGGGTCAGTCGTTAACACTTAAGTTAAATAATATGCATAAAAAGAAGATTTGTTGTGTTTAACTTTAAAATTCAACTTTTGCTTACATTTAAATAATACAAAGAATGATTTGAAATATGAATGACTTTGATTGACTTTTAAAATATTTTAACAGTAAATTTGAGCAATATTTTAAATTAAATCTGTAATATTGTCAGATTCATCAATACTAAATTAATCGCTTAGTTACTTTTTTGCTTTCATTTCCAATCTTTCTTTCCCTCCCTCCTCCTCTTTCGTGAGTGTTCTAATAATACAGGTAGTTCTTTTATTATCATAGATTCGAATATGGTTTTGATTCTATCTCTTATTCTACGCGATTTTTTTTGTATTTGAAACACAAAAACAAAAAATATTTAATTCTTATTATATATATATATATATATATATAAACACTCCCAATTAGTTAAAATTAAAAGTAAATATTTAGTGGTAAGAAATAAATATTTTTTGTTTTTGTGTTTCAAATACAAAAAAAATCGCGTAGAATAGAATCAAAACCATATTCGAATCTATGACAATAAAAAAACTACCTATATTTTAATTTTTTTTTTTTAATTTTATTTTTAATACTTCAAAGTTACATCTATTTACCTTCTAACGGAAATATCGTGTTGGCATTTAGATTTGTTGAGCTGCCTTTAAGATTGAATTTGTTTTGCTCGGCGTTGAGCTTATTATAAACCAAATGTGTTATGGTCATTTATTTAAGCAAATAATTATAATTACAAGTGGCAACAGGCAATCGGTAATTGCAAAATGGGTTTGCTCCTGCGGGCAAAACAAGTTGTATGACGACATTCATGTACTCATTCGAGATACTATATGAATACCCGCTGATAAATTGTAGCTGACAAGGCGGAGCGGCTGATCGACTGAGCGACTGACTGACTGATCGACCGATCGACCCAACAGCAGTAGCAGCAGCAGCTGCTTTGCTAGACTATTCATTTGTCTGTCGATCAGTTCGTCATTGTTGTCTTTGGCTTTTATGTTCTGAGCACACACATAAACAAATAAATCATGATGATAACAATTAATTTTGATTATAATTTTTCAACAGCTCCGTCAGCTGTTCAACAGAAAGCTGCATAAATTTGTTCATGTCGCAAGGTCAGCGAGTGAAAAATTAAAGCATGCAACATTAATTTGATTTGCGTGCGAATCGTGACGCTTTTGGGGAGTGACTGCTCTGTGGGGCCGTAAAAGATACAAAGCATACATACTTAAAATGCTTATATAAGTCTACAAATTGGCCAATAGCATTTGGCCATAATATGCTGACAACTTAATCTATAGCCAAGTCCAAAGACAGGAACATGACCAAACGCGCCATAATTAAAAAAACAAACGTCACATTTTGATTATTTTTATGCTTTATATTTTTTGTTCTACACTAGAGCTTAGAAGGTCAGAGGCTTAGGTAGAGGGGATTGTTTTGGATTGAAAAAAAAAAATTAATAATTTTATAATTATAGCTTTGTCTTTGTCTCGATGCAGCTATTTCTTTTGATTATTTGCTTTCCTTAACCAGGTTTCATTAGGTTTTGAAAATGATTTTAGCGATAATCATTTGTTTTATTCAAGAAATATATTTCAACTTTTGTAAACTTGAGGGATATCTTAACTTTTTGGAATTGATGATGTTCATTCACTAGCTTTAAGTTTTATTTTAAAAGTATAAGTTGTTTTATATTCTAGACCTTAGTTCAAACATCCAATTCTTAGTGACGCCCCTGGCTGCCAATTGTTTATGCAAATGTTCTAAGGTGGCCGGGCCATACACACATTTGAATTTTCTACTCGCTTTGGCTTTTAATTACCAGCTTGCAAATCGCATTTGCCTCAATATGGTCACAAAACGCGAGTCCAAGTCTATGAATCGTTGGGGGTACTGAACGACGGCGATTCATACTACTCTCTTGACTGGTACGAGGCCCGCTTAGGAAGTAGGAGAAGCGACGCGGGCCTTTTATGGCCTGCTTTGGGAAAGCGGTGAGAAAGCCAAGACTCAGTCGCCGCTAGATACTCAGCCGCGTTGGCTAATTGTGAGCATCGCTTTGGGCCAGCTTCTAGACAAGTTGTTGGCGTCGCTGTTAACTGCGCTTTGCGTTGGCGCTGGGTCGACTTTTGTGCGGGGGCGTCGCGACGTTGATTTTATTTATATTTTACGTAAATTTATTATTACAAATATTGTTATTGCCGCTTTCAAGCGGAAATACACTCGAAATGCCAGCCAAGCCGCCGCCCACGCGCCAATCCGATCTAAAACAACAACCACCTGCACTCTGGGCCGCTGCGCCGACTCATTCATTCGTTCATTCATTCACTTGGGCAAGTGGAAGCTGGCGCATGAGTATAATCTTTGTCTATGGCCAAGATAAGCACTTGTGTAGATTCGACTGGCGAACTGTCGAGCGGAAATGCCGAGCGATTAAGTTGTTGTTTCTAATTAATTTTATACGCATTTTTTCATTCAGTTTTTGTTTTTATTTTTCAAATATAATTTGCATAAGTGGCGGCCGCCTAGAAAGTGTCCCTGGCTTTGGGCGTAGACACGTGGGTTATTTTAATTAACTCGTATACCAGCTTATGAATGGCGTAGTAGACCATTTCTTGATAATAAATATGTAAAACTTATTATAGGTGAGCTTGACAAAATATCTAAATAATATAATTAAATATATCAGTAAAATGTATTGAAAATAAAAATTTAAATCGGTTTATTGTATGCAAAGTAGTTAATAATTCTTTTTTTTGTGATATTGAGTTTTGGATAAAACACTTTGAAGATCAAAAAGAATGTGGAGAATTTTTAAGGCACTGTTTAATGACAGTACAATAAATATGTATGCAATCCATCAATTTTTATATCAGAAATAGGCTTCCAAGTAAACCATGATGAAAGATCTGCTTTATGTGAGTTTAATGCTCGTTTTATCACCCTGAGTGACATATTTTCCGTGGGCACATAGATCAAACATTTGAATGTCTAAGGTGATATGGAATGGATTTGTTGTGGGCGTGTTTTCATTATGTTGGCTAACATAGAAATTTGAATGCCTTAATTTTACTCACACCGATTGCTCAATGGTCGGATAGTGTATATAGAGCTGGATTAATAGGTTGTAAAATCGGTCAGATTAACTAATGACAGCCAAAGTGACTGACAATTCGAGAATTAATTCCTGTCTAATTTTAACATGGCTGCGCATAAAGACTGAAATAAATAAAATAATATGAGAATTATTATAATCTAAAACTAATCGTGGATTAATATTAATACGTACTCGCTGGCTGGCTGATAAAGCATAACAAATCATGGGCAGGCACGAGAGGTGGCAAATGCAAAAGTCAAAGCACGGGCAGAGGCAGATCTTGGCCAAGTTAATCGTGAGCGATGACTGTGACTGTGTAAGTAAGTGTGTGAGCGTGTGTGTGTGTTATGTCTGCTGCTTATTGAAACGTGATTTTGACTTGTGATTGCCCATTTGTTGCTGTTGTTGTATTTTTGTTGTTTTTGTTTTTTTTGGTTGGCCGTCAACATTTAAGTCATTTAACATTATGTATCAGCTGTATGTTGCCAGCTGTAATCCCCCAGCAGCGCTGTCGTCATCGACTTGGATTCTACTGCTGGTTCTGTTTGTGCTGTTGCTTTTATTAATTTGGCTTCAATTAATTACGCTACAAATTGGCAACAAATCGTAACCGCAGAGGCGCGCAAAGCCGTCCCAATTGCCACCAGTTAATGGCCAATGCAAATCTCTATCGGCCACACACTGAAAATGACATCGGGTTAGGATGCGGCTGTGCGGGATGTTCTGTGTGCAAGTCTGTTGGATCGGCAAATGTCTGCCGGCGGCATTAATTCATCAGCGACAGCAATGATAATCAAAATCAAAATCGGGACAAGCACAGTGGACAAATATTGATTTGTAACAGTTGAATCGGCCCACTCTCAGCCCGCGCCAGCTGCCAATTCTAATTGCTGCAATGAGATTGGGCCATGGAAATGAGCTGCTGCCGGCTGACCCACTGATGAGTGAATAAATGCGTATGCAAACTGACAGGCGGCAATAATTTCAGCAACTTGTCAATGCCGATGCTCATCAAAGCGAATTCTCATTGGTCTGCTCGGGGATTCTCTATGGCGTCGCCCCCGAAAATGTTGACAAAACGCCAATCTCAACATTAACGCCAACGCCAAATGCTAGCCGACATTCTATATAGTTTGTATTTTCGATATGTGCGTGTCTGCTTTATAAATAAAGTGGCTGAAATAAAGAGGTAAGTGCTAATATTGGCAGGTGAGGTGCCCGCCTCAGGAGACAGACACTGGGCGACGGCTTTGCGAATTGGGTTAGCTACGGCACGAACTATAAATTTGTATAGAAAAGTAGCGACATATATCATCAGTCTGTACAAATTAATACGGAGAGTGGTTTGACATATTCCAGAAGATATCAAAGGGGGAAAAATTCCATATTTAATGTTGAGTTAAAAAAATAGTTTTCTTTCTATATATAATCTGTTATAATCGTACGAACTTGGGGTATATGTACATATATAAATATTTTACACAAATAAAAATAGTAAAGTTGATATTTTCAACATAAAGTAGAGTTCAACAAACGTCAACAAAGTAAAGTCTGGTAAAGTGTTAGTCTTTGACAAAAGTATGAATGTAAGCCAGTTAAAGGAAATATTAATTATGTTAAATGTACTTAAATCTATAAATAAAATTTTCGTATATATGTTGGACTTAAGTGACCTCTTTTGGTGACACACTAATATTAAACTGGCTGGCTACACCAAAATATTTGATCAGAGTTTACAATATTTTTATTTGAAATATTAATAATATTTTTTAATTGTTACAATTTATTATTAGAATTTGACATACTGCTAGTGAATAATTAAAAATTTGGTTAAGTCGTATTATACCAAAAAGTACAAACACAAATTGGGCAAATAATTAGCAAAATTTCAACAGCAGTTCGCAAGTATCTAAATCCGATTATTGTATAAGCATTTTTGAGTTTAGTTTTGGGTTGTCTGTTAATGATTCTAAATCCTTTAAATATGCTTCACAGAACTGGCAGATGATGAACTACAGGCGATACGCTTTAAACTGTGGACAAATTTTTCAGTCTTTGATCTTCCGATGTTGCAATTCGTTTGCAGTTACGCATATCAAAATGCAATCAAATGAAAAAAAGCACTCGAAATAAAAATGAACATGAAATATGAAGAAATATGGTAAGGTGTTAAGAGGGCTATTAAATAATGACAGCATCTATTTTTATACGACTGAAGTCAGTTATTTAAAGATCATCAAGCTGCGAGCGGAGAGCGTCGGTGTTTGTCACATCACGAATGTCGCCTTGGGTTTCGGCCTGTAATTGCAATAATGAGCGTCAATTGGCGTGGCCAAAACGCTACGGCGCTGGCGTCGAGGTTCACAGCCAAAAGCCAGTCGAGCGGACAAGAAAAAATAAAGTATAAAACAAAAAATAAATTTATAAAAAGAAAAGACGCCAAATCAAGTGGCCTACGCACGGGTCCACACAATGTGAGACACCTACCCAGGGCAATAAAAACGCGTTTCAATTTCAAATTGATTGCCAGCCGCTTAATATTATTATTTGCTTTTTTTTTTGTATTTTATTGTTGTTTCGAATTTAATGATTGTTGTTTCTGTTGCTGTTGTTGTTATTACAGTCACTCGCTGGGCGCTAAATACTCGTGCGAATTTTTTCGTTACTGGAGGCCACCGACGTTTCGGCTCCATTTGCTAGGCGCCACCCCCACTAAAATACACATTTTTGGCACGTTTTTCTATTTGTTTTTCTTGCTTTCTCGCCAAAATATCGCCATCGGCGAGGTGAGACGCCGGCTCCAAGGCGCAGGCATAGCCCCCAACCGAAAATGCTCATTAGATAAACAAGCAATCGTGATCTTAGGACGGCGCTAAGAGTTGGCCAAATCAATTAGAGCTTGCGGTAAATAAATATAAATACCTTAATTATATTAATTGAGCAGCTTGGCTAACATGCTTAGAATTTTTAAGCAGTCTTCTATGAGAAAATCACACTTTTATTAAATGCATTTTTAGCAAAGGAAATTATTAACGGCCATTATCTAACCTTAGATTGGAATATACATATATGTATCTATGTTTCCTGAATTTGTGTTATTTTTAAAATTTTACTGCTTTTAAATGATATTAGTCATAGCAATTTCCCCAGCAAATGCTGAAGTTGACTTTGATTTTAATGAAGAATTATTTGCAACCCAAAAAAGTTTTTGTTGTTTTAAAAATGATTATTCCTTTTATTATCTTTATATTTTGATCTTTGTTCAAAAATTAATTATGTGCTGCTTCCCCACCTTAGTGGAAATAGAGGTTCCATATTTCGTGGGCGGGGTTTCAGCTCCTAATTCCAAGATTTCCCAGGAATCTTTATAAAAATTAATTTCAGACATGTTTCACACTCCTGGCTAAGAAAATGATTTTGTTACCAATTTGTCTACGACAGCTTCTTGGTTGTGCGTGAATATTGCACAGTTTCTGTGTTGTACGGTATTTTTTGGAGGGCTTTGTTGGGTTGTTCTTTTCTTGAGTAGCGTCCAATTGGCTACCTTGGCTGTGCCGCTTTCCCACAAGCTGAACATTTGAAATGAATCAATGTTGAAGCCTGTATTGGCCAGTTCTTATTGCCTTGTAGTTACATATACGATGAATACTAGTAGTACACTCGTAGTCAATGTTTGTTTTGAGTTGTGAGCTGTACCCTTTCCAAATATGGGCAAGCCGCCATCACACACTTGTAAGCCAGATTGTGTGTGCCGCTTGTGCTGGCTTGTGCAACATATCCAATTGGAAATGAAAAACTCTGACCTACTAATCACCGAGCCAAAAAGCCAATAAGAGTCAACAACAGCAGCGGCAGCGCCAGCAGCAACAACAACTACAACAACAACAGCAGCAGCAAGTGCCGCAAAGCAGACAACGACAACAAACAACGTCGACAGCCCAAGAAATCAAAAGATGGACAATAACTTTAAACCAGTTTCGCACCGTTCGAGCCTTGTTGCAAGTTGGCCTAACGCTTTTCGCTTGTACTGAGAACTGTTTGCAGCACAAATTTGTTTTGAATTTGATTATATGAAGTTATTGGGCGCACAGGTTGCCCCACTGCGACGGAGACATAGACTGAGCCAGCCCCAATTGACATTTTATGCCGTATTAAACGACAACTCGTACATGGGACAGTTGGACAGGCAGACAGACAGACACGCAGACAGACAGAGAGACGGTGACTGAGGCCAATCGCAAATTACGGCGTTTCACAAAAATTATTATGTTAAATTTAACTGGAAATAGCACACAAGGACATTTGCGCATGCGCCCCCAGACGGCGCCAGCTCGTCGACGACGGCGTCGCCGATTGTTGGTTAAATTGATGATGACGATGTTGTAGACGGGGCTGGGGCATAGGGAGGCAAAGACGGAGTCGCACAGATTATCGTAGCTTTGTTTTGGTTACTTGCTTTGGCATAAATTTCAATTGCTCGCATTTAACAACAATTTAAAGCAAATTAAATTTTGTGCAGCCGCCGATGATTGGCTGCAGATAGGCGTGTGCGAATTGCGGCTAGCAAGCGACACAGAGCGCCATCTATTGGCGGCTGGCGGCCGGCAGCACTGCCATGTGCATATAAAGTAATTTTCTGCTACATTAGGTTTGCGTTTGGCGTTTGGCGTTCATCGTCTGTAAGAGACCACATGAAGGCAGATCGGAAATGTCTAGTAGAACGACTTTTTAATACGCTCCCTTAACGGAAACAGCGGACATTTGTTCAGTGGGCGTCAGCGTGTGATATATGCGGTATTTATATACATTAAATTTTGATCGATCGAATCTTTGGCAACCCTTTTTCGTAATGTTTATGGCCCGTAATCATAAAAGACGTTTAGATTAACATTTATGTCGTTTTGACCATAGTTGATTTTCTTTAAAATTAAGGCTTGTGGTTAAAATACAAACATATGATGATTCATTTCTTTTATTATTAATTCAATAAGAGCGTCCACATTTTAGCTTCTCTTTTGAGGTTGTTTCATTATTAAAATTTTGATGGCTATGTATATCAACTTTATTTAATAGAATCGTTTTCATACAAAAGGTAAGATTTCTTTAATCTTCATGCTTTACACATATTATTAAAATTGTACTCTTTTCCCCAGGGAGAGCATATGTATATAACATATTCAAAAACTACCCCGAAATCAGCGAAATGGCTAAGATGGGCTTAGATGGTGGAAAGCGTATGTTATGTTATTAATAATACAAAAAACATCCTATCTCAAGAGTTGAATATAATAAATTACATTTAAAAGATTCATGACCAGTATTCAATTATGTATTTGATATTAATTTGCCAAACTCTTTCATCTTTATGGCTTTTATATTTGAATTAATATTCTTCAACCTTAACATTTTAATTGATACAAGTCTGTGGATTAATTCAATCCAATGGAAAATTAGTCTGCTAAGTTAGCTTTCGACTTGGGCGGGGAAAACAATAGATATTATAGGTAAATTATAATACAATAGATCTCAGGTACTAGCTGTTTGGCCAGTCTGTTATGCCCAAGTTTGTGAAGCGCAACAATTAAAAGAAATTATTATAGATTTGTTTTGGAGCAGCGACTGCTGCTTCTGCTGTTCGTTGGCTTCTTGGCTGCGTTCCACGCTGCCATTTGCCAAGTAAATCGCCCACCAGACCAAAGCAACCGGGCAATACGGCAACATCGGCAGCAACCCACATCAAATGCTCCACTTAGACGCGCTCCATTGTTTCCGCATTCGATTAAAAATGATAAATGCCTCATTGCGCTCAAGTGAAAAAATAAGAAAAGAAAAAAAAAAAAAAATACCACAGAAGCAGTCACTGACTGGGCCCAGTTAGTTTGCCTTGGCTGGCTGCTTGGCTGTGGCAATTGCCTCCTTTCCTTGACCATTTTTAATGTCTCGTTTATGGATGCAGATAAGTAGAGAGCACGTCTTTTCTTTATTTCCCATGCTCAAAGCGCACTTCGATCTCTGCAGTAATTATTTGATTAATTTTATTGCTTGCTCAGTTTTGTGTGTGCGTTGGTTGTGCGTGTGTAAGCGAGTGCGTGTGTTCGCTTGAGGGCCTTTTTGGCGTTCTCAGCTAAATATATCGTTTATGCTTTTATTAAATTGCACGCATTAATTAACTGCCAGCACTTTGAGCATTAGGAAAAACCAAAGTCAAAGCACAGCCTCTAACAGATGCTCTCCCCGCACAGTCAGCATGTCGTTTACAGTTCAATTAATTGCTTAAAGCTTGAAAATGTGTGGTTTCACATGATTATTTTAACTATTTATGAGCCGTAATAGCTACATGAGTGCCCATCATTTGAGCCAAACCTATTAGACGTGTTGCGGCTAACGTATGTGAATGAAATGTAATGCAACGTATGTAAGCCAGACTCCTGGCTACATTCTAAAATTTTAACTCGACCACAAATGCGATTTTGCCAAATATTTAACATTTTGCGGGCGTCAATTGACATTGGCATATAACATATAACAATTGCGCAAAAATACCGTGAATTGACGAAATATCAGGTGTTTCCCGGCCCGGACTCTTTAACTGCCCCATCCTCAAAATAGTTTAGGGAATGTGCGGGGTGCCTGATAAAAAGTTGTTTTCATTAATGTTTTTTCAATTTAGTTTGAATTTATATTTTAATTTAATATCTAGGGGTTGAAATGGTTTGACTTGTTATTAAATATATATATGAATATATTAAAGGTTATTTTACTATATTTATGCCTAGTCAGACTTCCTTTCTAAGCAGGTTAAACTTGTTCTATTTGTTTGAGTTTCAGTTTCAAACTGTTTAGATTTTCCAAAAGAAAAATTAGTTATAATTTTAAAACTTTATTTTTTGCGCATTGTTGAATGATGACTTCCATATTATTCAGTTGTATATTTACTGTTTTTCAAAGAGTAAACATATTTTTGTAAAAACTAAACTTCGTCAAATGAAATTTGAGTGAGGCCAAAATCCAAAATCACAAATGCCTTTTGTCATGCAGTTCTCAGAACTTGCCAAGTGCTTATCATCTGCTTAAAGTTTTTACTGCTTTATTGTCTGTGATTGGACAATTTATCCTCATTGCAACTAATTTGCCACACTTTGGCAAAAAAATGACTTCATTTTGCGGAAAGCGGCAAATGTGGATTGCTGTTGTTGTTGATGTTGCAGTCGGTGGCGTTGGCAGCTTTTGTACATTTGGCCAGTGGGCGCAGTGTGTCCAACTAATAAGCATAAAGAGTAAACAAGTCCATATAGGGTTATATCGGTCAGCAGCAGTATTAAGTATTGCTTGCAGTGCCATCATTGTTTTGCTTCATTTATTTATTTTTCAGTTTTTCTACCTTCTTTTCATGCATTTTTCATGGATCCATCCTTGGCTTTTGCTTTCGGTCGCTGGCATTGCAAATTGTCAAACCGTTATGCGCTGGGAGAAAGTGCCCGGGCCCTCGGGCCTTAGGTGAACTCCAATTGCAATGCGTTGGCGTTTCCATTTATTGTGAAATATTAAAATTATACAAGCAGCTCCTTAACAAGACGAAAACGACGACGACAACGATTGCGGCGAGAAAATGAGCAATGCGACAGTTGGATCTGCATTTATGCAGAAGAAACTGCATCACAAATCCCAGTTCCAGTCACCAGTCCCACTGCGGTTATCGCCATGACAGCTGTCAATCAATTGCTCTTGGCAGCCAAAAAAACAATAAATAAAAAAATAAATAAATAAACCAAACAAGAAGAAGGAAAGAAGTAAATTTTATATAAATAAAAAACTGATGCATTGCAGTACGAGAAAGTTGGCGACTTTAATTGCGCCGTCCGTTCAATTAGCGGTACAAGTGATTTTATAGCGCCCGCTACCAATTTATTAACAATACCAAAATACCACTGCTTCTTAAATCAACTGGCAGTTAAGTACTCCGATTGTGGTGGCCAAGACTTTTGCTACCTGACGCTGGGTGTTGGCCCAGAAATTAACAGCCATAAAAGGACGGCTGCAAGTGGTGCGGCATAAATATGAGGCACATTTGGACAATTACTTTATTTACGCACTGTATTTACTTTGATTTATGCAGTCTCCAGTTGCCAGACGACGGTCTTTGGGCCACATCGAATTGTTAATTGCACCAAAATGCAAATTTTGTTGTTTTTGTTGCTTCAGCTTCTTTTTCTGCAGTTCCAGTTTCAGTTTTTGGTTGCTGCCAAAAAAGATAAACAGCGACAGTTTTTACACGGGCATCGATAAAGTGGGCGAGCGTGTTGGGCCCTGTAAGACCTTGTCGCCCGACTGTCCTGCCTGTCCTGCCAAACTCATTAAAACGAATCCTTTTAATGGCCAAAAGTTTGCCGCTGCTGCTGCCATAATCAGTAAAATTAAGGCCGTGGCAGCTGAAGGCAGAAAGCTGTTCGTTGCCAATGTCGTTACCATTGTGGCCAGAACATTCTACAAAAATGGCCATAAACAGTAGCTGGCTAGTTTTGTTATTTTTTATCCCACATTTTCTATGACCTTCAAATCATATTTTATTTATTTTTTATTAAAAACTGATTATCTATGACAAAGTTTCATACATGATTTATTACCAGTAATTATATTCTGTGTTTATTTTTATTTTATTCATTCAACTTTGCAATTAAAAATTCAAATTATGGAGAGCTGAGAAGTGAGAGTGAAAATTAAATGAATTTTTAACCGCCTTTAGGTTTAAATAGTATGTGCATCTACAAAAAAATATTTGTCTCGACTGACTGACAAACTGATTGGTTACCTAGGCAGCTGATATTTTTATCTAAGCTTCTTTTTTAATCGAAATAAAGCACTCAGATGAGGTTACGTTAAAATATCGGCCCAAAAGTTGGGTTGGTAAGAATTGCACTAAGTTTTAGCGGCTTTGTATGCTCACAATTTCTGTACCACTTGCATTTTAAGCATTATCCAATCGACTCGGGCGTCTGCAGGCTACTTCTTCTAGTGGTAAATATACCAATTAAAAAAAATGAGTATCATATACTGCCTATTGATTTCACAAAAAGGAAATAGATATTAATATTACATCATTTATATTTATTATTATCGTCAGACAACAAAATATTAATTTTGATATTTGTATATCAATTGGTTATTTAACATTGATAAAGCTCATAAAAGGTAATTTGCATTAGCTAAATGCTTATATAATATTAAGTTTTATGCAGTGTAACAGCTGTTGGGCTAAGAATTCCTTGGAGAAAAGTGAGATAATTTGGTTATGTTTATATCATGCATAAGAAGCCCACTCTCACACGCTCACACAACCCCACACGCACAAAGCCTCACTTGGTTCCTCAGAGTTATGTGCTTGGATTTAATATTGGCAACAAGTACTCAGAGGAGCAGCTTAAAGGCGACAACTTGTGTGTCATACGCGGCACAACTAACAACTTACTTAAACCAACAAACGAGCTGCAGAACACGCCCACACTCACACACATATAGGGACACTGCCATGTCACACTCAAAAGGCCCAAAGCAGCAGCTGAGCGACATAAACGTGCAGTTGCCAGTCGCCTAAATAGGTTGATATATAGGTAAGGGGAGAGCTGGTAAGGGGTAACACTTTCTGGCTGCTTCTTTGCCAATGTGGGGACCCTCTACTCTCTCCACTCACCAACTTCTAGTACGTGGGCAAGCTGCACTCCGGCGCACTAATTACGAAAACTCAGCACGTTTTGCCATGCTGTGTGCCTGGCTGCCCCACTGCCCCACCACCGCACCACCGCACCGGGGGCAAGACGAAGCGGGTGATCGGCTGGCTGCCTGAGTGGTTAAATGCTGCAGTAATAGCGGCAACATGCAACGCGACAGTTGGTTGGCGGTGGCACAAAAGTTAAAACATTGCGGCAGCAATAAAAACAGCATTCGCTTTGGCTTTAACGCCACGAGCAGCCCAGCTGGGGGTTGCTGGGCTGTCCTGGCCATGGCTTTGGCTATGTAACTATGTACAACTGATGGCTCCCAGATCTGTGCCAGTGGCAGTACCAGGCCACCGCATGGCCTGCCATAGTTTCACCAAAGTCAATGTCTGCGGTTGGCATCAACCGCGTCCAGAGGCAGCATAAGCAACGTAATGAAAAATGCATCAGTGGCACAAAATAGTTTGGTTAAGTGGTTGCAACGGGGTGCAACAAGGACTTCAAGCTGCAGTCAATAATAATTACAACTGCAATCGCTAACAACGTGCAACATGTGTATCAACAGAGTTAAATAATGACAACTAGCAACTAGCAATTAAAATATCAGCAGGGCATAACTGGAACAATTGGCAAGTTAGTCTGGGCTTTAAGCAGATAAACTTAACATTTGGCTCAGATTCATTTCATTTGCTTAGATAACTCTATATACAATATATATATATTAAGGATATCTTATACATATAAGACAACAGCCGGGCTTATCAAGAAACTAGGTGTGAGGCCAATCGGAAATCAAATTAGGAAGTCAGAAGCAAAGCAAAAAGCTTTATTGCATTAAAATTTACGGTAATTTACCGGCATATTTAATGATAGCTGAAGAGAGAAGCTAAAAGTGAAAAGCTACTGGTTTAATATAAATAAAAAAGGAAGACAGTGAGGACTGAAAGCTTAACAGCAAATCTATCTGAAAAGCTTAGGGAGAAGCAAGGTAAGAAACTAAGTAGTAGGATTAGAAGAAGTTAACAGTCAAGCGAAAAGTGAAACGAATCGCAAAGCTGAAGCTGAAGCTAACAAAAGATACGCGATAAGCAGACAGATAAGTTAAGGGAGAAGTTAACCAATTAAGTAAGCTTTAATCAAAGCAGATGCAAAGAGAGAAGCAAATCGAAAAGCCTTGTTATTTTTATGCAATAGGACAAACAAATCTTTAATCTCTTTTTCCGCTTTACTTCTTAAATCTTCCCGCATTGCTGTCTGTTGTTTGCAGCTTATTCTACTGTATCCAAGTATAAAGTTCTAATGTATATAAGTATAACATAAGCAATCACACATATATGGGTTTGCTTCTCACTTCTGTTGTCTCAGCATTAGAAAGAGTGCTGAATGTCATTTATGGCTTTGTTTTTCAAGCACTCACTTTAAGTTTTTCTGCCAAGTATCTTCGTTGTTAGATTTCATATCAAATTGTAGTTTTGTACCAGCGTTAACCGACAAGAAAACGTTTCTGCGCATTTCTTAAATTATAGATGGGTTAGCCCAACATTTGCATTGCTTTCTCAGGCGTCGTCGTTGATTGTCCTTCAGGTGTGTCCATTTAGCCGTGGCAGCATAGCAAATTCCCAGCTAGCAGTCATGCAATACTTTCCACACACACACACACACACACACAGAATCACGGATATATCCTGCATAAAAGGAACTAAATAGGGTAGCTGTAAAAGGAGTTGCCCCCATGCCATGACAAGCATTTGATTTGCAACTAACGACACGAGGTTTTTTTTTTTTTTTTTTTGGTATGTTCTATAGCAAACACCAACTACATATTTGCAATCTTTACGTCGACTACATGGCTATAAAAATAAATTACACAGAGCTTAAAACTTATGTGCATCAGGAAGAAAAATGGCTTATGGACGCGCAACAAAACAAACGAGTGAAACGAACGAATCGAATGGTAGAGGGAGACGACGCGACGGGACGCGAGGCGAGGCGACCAAATGACCAATCGACCTGACCCTCGAATGGCAACGTTGATGAACGTTATGGCTCTTCTTGTTGCTGGTGTTCAATTTGAGCGCTCCAAATCTGCTAGACACACACGCGCACACACGTTTAGAGGGAGAGGTGCCTGCTAAGAGCTAACGGTAAAGGTAAAGCTTTAAGCCGACAATGAAGACATTAACATGACCAACGACAACGACAGCGACGACGTCGACGTCGACAAAACTCTATGCCATGGCTCATCACATTAATCTTCTTAATACGCCCATCAATAATTCAAAGCCAAGGCACGACCAGTCCGCACCAGACCCGACCAGAGACCAAGTGCTGGCCCAAAGCTGTTCAAAGTTGTTGCCTCTGTGTCCCCACATTGTTGTCCACTGTTTGGACACGCAACCATTTACCGAGTATTGAATGCTGGCCAAGTGTTGAGTGAATTATGACGCACTGTTCGGCTTCAGTTCGAGTGGTCATCTTCGAGACGCAGAAAGGGGACAGGGAGGGGGATAGAGAACTGTTTGTCGTACATCAAAATCAAACTATAACATACAAATATTGAACTCACCCGCATGGCACTTCAAATGGCAACCGACAATGAAACTTTATGGCTCGTTAGCATTTGATTTATGCGCAGCTGCCGAAAACGTCTATGGTTCAAAGCTGGCTCGACTAGGAAATATCCTGTGGTTAGCTTTAAATATCTGATCACCAAAATTCTACTCACATGTGTCTATGGATATTTACACATTGACAAGAAATATTATTAAGAGTGCTATAGTGGGGAATGGCTGACTAGATTGATACCCTGTACTCAGGAGAGAAATATTCGTGCATGCTGCAAGATACTTAAGAGTATTCAAAATCTTTTTGACGTATTCTATGAACATTTCCTGCAAAGTAATGGAGTGGCGCATGGTTGACTTGGCGATACCTTGTATTCTCTAAAAGAATCTGTGTTTATCCACCGACCCTTATGAAATTTTCAGCTTTCAAAGTTATTTGGCGAGTATAAACAGGTTATTAAATACAAATGATTAGTTTTGGTATTAGAAAACAGATCGAAATTTGTTATTCCTGTTAAATACACTTCTGTATACCCATTAAATGTGCATTGAATGGGTACAGGGTATACAAAAGTATTGAAAATGATTTCATATCGTGGTCATGTTGAACCGCTTCTTGCAGTCAGAGTGAATGCCTCTGAATGTAATTGTATTTGAATGACATATGCATGACCAATAGGCATGGGCAGGCGTGGACTCAGTTCTGTGGAGGCACATGTCCATTGTCAATGTGACAGCGACAGGCCACCGGGCTCAAAAGGCGCCAATCCACAATTCCCGACCTGTCCATTGTTTCGCCTGGACAATGTGGCGCAGCATTTCACCTGTGCCGCATACACTTGACAATTTGGTTCCGCTCGTTGGAATTTCTGGTGCAGATTTCGCTGATTTTGACGCCAACTTCGGCGCTCAAGTGTCCATCGCTGAGGCCATGCCAAGCGCTGAGGCCTTTTGTCCAGTTCGGCAATTGTTGCCCCCATTCAGCGCATTGTTCAGGCATTGCATATGTGTCAAGCCTTCGTTTTACTTTTTGGCTCTTTGGGTTTTTCAGAAGCCTTATCAATTTAAGCTTAAATGGCGCTGATTGTGTCAAAAGGTCGAGCCACGAGATAAGGTTTCAACGCCCAACCTCCTATAAAACATGCCGGCAGCAGTCGAAATATTTTAGTTTCCAGAATTGTCAGGCAGAGTCAAAACGTAAGTGACAAAAACTGTGCAGAGAACTTAAACGGAAACAGAAGTCTAAGAAATGCAACACAAGTGAAACTAAAAGTGTCGTTTTAAAATGCTTAAAGTAAAATGCAGCAAATGTTTGATATTAAGCAAGGCGAGAAATAGCATACATTTGCTAAATAATAGAAAGATGATTTTCTTAACAACTATAAACTAAATTTTTGCATTTTTTATTCAACAACAGGCTGAAAATATTAACAGAATGCCAGTTTCCAAAAAGTGCAGAATCGACTGTTCAGTTGTTCGATTAATAATAGATCTCTTGGTTAATCTTGATAAAATACTAACCGATTGCCAGTTTTCAGGGAGTGCAGACTCTTCGACCGTTTGTGGACTTACTAAAAGATCTGACAGCTCATTTTTTCAAGCGTTTTTTTTTTTCAATTCTTTGTGCATAAACGATTAAACGATACTATGCTATAAAATAACAGTATAAATAGGAATTCTGCAAAGCTTTTTTTAAGCTTCTTTAACAGAAATACAGATCTATTATAGTATTACCACTCTTTAAATGAAAACAAACAATTATGGCAATGTGTTTATTTGTATATTAATTAAAAATTTGCAACTAATATAAAAAATGCTTACTATATTTTTATCTATTATATATTTAAGCCAAGTAATCCTTTCAATTCTTTTTTTGCTTGCAGCTTATAATAAAATGAACTTCTCGTGGTTTTGCCTGGTTATCTTTGCCATGTTCGCTGTTGTCGTTTCGGCTGGCAAATGCCCCAAAGATTTTAAGAGCGAGAATGGCCAATGCATTAGCCAACGCACGATTCGCGGCGATTGCCCCACGGGCTCCATCTATAAGATTGGTGTCAACGCCTGCGTTTATGGTGCATAGTTTGGAGCTGAACTAAATTGAATAAAATGTAATTGAAATCCACATAGACGTTGTTTTGATTTAATTAATCGCTGAATAGCCTTATTTTGAACACATTTCATTATCAATTTGCCCGACATTAACCCAATGATTGGCCGACCCCATTAGAACTACGGATGATCTTTTCTTAGTCCGAAACGTAAACAGCTGCCGCTGATAAGTCGCGTGCCGGCTCTATAAAAGCGCTCAGCTGAGTGCAGATACGTAAATAGTTGCATTTTGCACTTACTACAGGTGGGAACCACACTTGATTAAGGTGAAAGGTATTCAACTAACGTAAACTGTAATTACTCCTAGTAGAAAACACACTCGGCAACTATGAACTGCAATTGCGCTTGGCTCGTGCTGCTGCTTCTGGCGGTGCTCGGTACCGCCTGGGGCTCCAGCTGTCCGACCGGCTTTAGCAGCGAGACGAATCTGTGTGTCAAGGAACGGCCAGTGCATGGCACCTGTCCGCCCGGCTCGACCTATCAGCTGAATATCAACAAGTGTGTGCATGCTTAAGGTCTTCGATATACATATATGCATATATATTTTAAATATTCCTATACATTTTGTGCCTATGGTCAAGATAACCGCGGCAAATAAATCCAAAGCAGAAAAGAAGATTCTAGATTTGGGAATAACGTTTAATAATTCATAACAAATTTCTTATCGTTGAGCCAATTATTCCGACGCTGGTGGGCGCATGTATTGGGCCAAGAGTTCAACAATTGCCGCAAATTAACAAACATGACAGGCGACTACGGCTACGGCTACTGCTGATGGTCAAAAGACGGACAGACAGTAAGACAGACAGACAGGCAGACATTGGCCATTAGTTTATTACCATGTAATTGACTCAACGCTTGTCAGACAACGTTGACGTCGACATCAGCTCCTGCGGCTTTAATGTGCTGCATTTAATGACCAGACGAACGGACAGACCAACATCAACATCAACACCAATAGCAACAGCGACACCAGCGACACCAGCAGCAGCAGCAGCAGCAACAGCAACAGCAGCAACGTTGACAGCGCATCAAAGTCAAAGCGGTTTGTCTCTTTGTCCGTTCATATGTCTATCGGTCTGGCGTGATTAGCGTGATTGTTTGCCTGCACTCTGGACCCCGCTTATCAAGGTGCAATTGAAGCGCTTTAGCTTGCGTAATCAAATGCTTCAGAGATTTTGCTGTAGTTCAACACGGCTCAGCTGAGTTGTGTGCGGTTCAGTGGTTCGGCGGCTGCTATAAAATTCATTAAAAACTTTGCCCCGCTACTTTGGCCACTGGAAATGCCTAAAAAGCGCCTGCAACATTTAACAGCAACAGCAGTAGAAAAAGTTTGCCAAGTCCAAGCTGTCGACAGGATGTGCAGCAAACCCAATTGCATATGCCAATGCTGTAAAAGTTTTCCCAAGCAAAATGTCCACCCGACGCAGCAGTACTGACAAACAAACTTAAAAAAAAATAGATAAAATAGAGATTCAGCTTGTTTCGCTCAAAATTAGCCGAGCAAAAAATTGTTACTTTAAAAATTGTACTCAAATACTACATATGTCCGACCAGCTATGAATATATGAAATATAATGTACAAAACAGAAAATATTATATATGAGAACTAAAAACAATCCGTGATTGAGATTCTTTAAGCGGAATATGAAAATATTTTATGTACCCATAATTTGTTACTTAAAGAATCCCGAAGTTTTAAAAAAAATTAAAGTACATTATTACAAATACATTCTTTACTTCTTTTTTCCATAAATCTCTAATAAATGTATTTACTATATTTGAGAATTTAAAGAACAGCAAAATAAATCTGGCTCGAAAATAGCTAGAACCAATTCGGTGCCATTACTGACACCATAAACTAACATTCTTGTCACTGGGGCTTGTAAATTTCTATGACTTGCATAAAAATGGCCCCCGAACGCTTCCGCCGCTCGGGGGTTTCCTTTTGGCCTAAAAGTTTTCCGTGCCATGTTGGCAGGCAGGCAGGAAATAAGGAAATGTTTTCAGCAGTAGTATTTGCTGCCTGGCCAGCGACATTTATCAGTCAGTTGTTGCGGTGCTGTCCATGGTGGCTAGTTGGACAATTTTAAAACTGTCACAAGTGGCTGCCACGGCATTGCCACTGCCACAACCCCATCCTGCAACGTGCAACGCCTTTTGCCAGGCAACAACGGTCGGGGGGCTGGAATTGCCTCAATAGCCGCATGTTTTCGTGTGCCCTGGCTGAGATAGGAACCGCACCCAGCGCCCTGCCTCCCCTGCCGAGCTGCTATGCAGCTCACGCGTAAATATGACGAACGTAAGCAGTAAAGTTCTGGCCAACTGATAGTCGGCACCAACGCAGCTCCTGCTGGCCAAAACTTTTACAAGACGTTGTCGCAAGTTTATGGCCCACAATGCACTCTCTGTCGCTCTCCTTCTTGGCAAATGTTGTTGTTGTCGTTGCTGTTCTTGTTGGCTGCAATTCAAGAATGTTGCAATGGCGCTTTCTTATCGCGCTCGGCTTTGTCCTGCGGCTGGCTGCAAAAAACGAAAGTGTGGCCATAATTTCTGGGTTCTCCGCTGTGTTGCTGTTGTTGCGGCTGCTCCGTGGGCTACTCAAGCATTTCGCCCAGCGTCAAAGTTTATTGATGCTGACGTTGCGAACCTCTTTGCAACTGCAATTCATTCAACATTATAATTATGCCTTGAAATTTCCGTTAATGCCTTTTCAGGAAATCTTTCAAGTTTATTTTATAATTACATAATGCTATAAACGAAGTATGAAAGCTTTCAATTATTTGCAAAAAATAGTTATTTGAGTTTTTAAGCAAAAATATTTGTACCTTAATATAATTCGATAATATTGCATTATTCAATATTTCGTTACCTTATAGAATATACAAATTTTTGAATTTGCAGATATTACAAATCTTTACTTTACTGCTCTAGTTTCAAAAATGTTTAGTTTGCTAGGCTCTTGCAATTTTTACCAGTACGTTTTTTTCGCCTGCTTCATTTTTAAGCAAATTCCATTGTTTGCTTGAATCATTTAAGCTTTATCATATCTGTTCTTGGCTGACGGACATGCTGTGTGTGTGCTTGTTTTGAGCGTGCGCTCAACATTTTCAAAAACTTGAAACAAGATGGCGGCTTTCCTCTGTACTCATGTGTGCGTGTCTGAGTGTTTGTGCTTGCCCCGCAGGCACGAAAACTTTAATTTGAGCCATTTGCACGAGTAATAGTTGAAATTATATTATAATTTTACCGCTAGAGTAAAAACAAAAACTTCAGTAGCGAAAAGATGGGTAAGCGCAAGGGGAATTTTGTGTGTCTACTTGTCTCTCTCCTGTTATCTTCTTCTGTCTACTTCAGTCTCCATTTCTCATTTACATTTTACTCTCTCTGTCTCGCCTATCTATCGTAAATGCTTTTAATGTGATGTGCAATGGGCGGGCGGAGCTGTGGCTAAACTTCGCTCAAAAGCGACAACTAAATCCGGAGCGAACATGTGTTTCATGAATGCAAAAACCATGTATCTCAATTTGAACGAGTGTATGTGTGTGTGTGCGTGTGTGTTTTTTGTGCGTTCAAAAGTTCGGGTTGGCAAAATTATCGCTGCTCGCGACATTTCAGCGAAATGGATGCTTTGTTAGTGGTGGCTGCTGATGAATATTGAATTATTTGGCGCAACCTGCGCTAAGTGGAAAATATTAAATTTTAGCCACTTGGATGTTGTTTTTTAATCAGCATTTGGTAACACGCTGGTACAGCTGTGTACAATAGAGCTCACATGGAATAACAGGCTCTTAATTTTGTTGGATGAAAATTCTCATCTTTAATTTAATAGACTATAATTAAAGGGATGTATTTTATGAACTTTTGGAGCTGACTAAGCGATATCAGTGATAATTACACATAGCATTGATTAGCATGTGGGGCAGCCCATTTGAATATTATTATAGGATTGAGCACAGACAGGGCTTTGGTAATTAATCCGTGCCCATCTCTGATGTGTCCGTTCCTGCGTCTTGTCCATGAAAAATATATGGTTTAGTTGTTCAAATAATAAACCTAGTCAAATAACGAAGACATTAATTTAAATATATTAAACTAGGAGAATAGCCCGTGCGCATGAAAATCAATTCTGATTATATCGCTTATCTCTATATATATAACTGTTTGTCCTGACTGACTGACTGACTGACTGACTGACTGATTGGTGATCAACGCACAGCCCAAACCGTAAGAGCTAGGAAGCTGAAATTTGCACTGTAGCTACCTTATGTGATGTAGGTGCATGTTAAGACGGGGTTTCGGGAAATTCCACCCGCAAGTGTGGAAAAATCGCGAAAAACGTTTGTATGTAACTTTTTTGTTTACCATCCGATCGGCCTCAAACTTATTTTCAAAGATCTTTGTTCAAATTCATTTGAGGGGTGTTTCACACTTTTAGGAAAATCCGTTCCTTTTTGGTGGAAATGGAGGTCAAAGATTTGGTGGGTGACGTTTCGCGCTCAAATTCATTTCCAGAGATCTATAAGAAAAATTATTTGATACGTGTTTCACACTTTTCGCAGAATTCAAACTTCTTCGGGGGGAATGCGATTTAAAGATTTTTTGGGCGAAGTTTTAAGTTGTGTCCGATTTGCTTCAGCGATTTGGGAAATTCCACTCGCAACAGTGGTAAATTGGCGGAAAACGTTTGTATGAAAGTTATTTGTTTACCGTCCGATCAGTTTCAAAATCATTTCAAATTTGTTTGAGAACATTGATTTTATAACACACGTGCCACGGGCAAGGCCGGGTTATACCCGCTAGTTTTATTATATATATGTATATGTATATAACATACAAACACACTTATACGTTTTTTCAATTTGCGCCTAAGAGGTGGGAGCTATTATAAAAGTGTAGTAAACTTTACAACTTTCAAATCATTTTAATACCCTTAAACCCGTTGAAACTGTGTAAAAAAGGGTATAATGCTTTTGTGCAAATGTATGTAACATGCAAAAAGAGTCATCGCGACCTTATAAACTACTATATATATATTTTTATTCAACATCAAAAGCCAAGAAGCTCTAGTCTGCCTGTGCGTTTGTGCGAAAGTCCGAGAGAAATTTTGAACGTACAATCTCTTAGGGCTAGTTTATGTAAGCCCTTGATAATAAGATTGCAGCTGATTGGAGCACACTTGTACTTTCGAACTTTAAGTCGGGATAATCAGTTTTATAGATAAAGATAATCTCTAGTTTTCCATAAACTTATCTATTTAAAATTTACAACAATTCTTATTTTGATTTTTGGTTTGATTTTAACATTTCTTGCCCTAACTCATTTTCTGTTCAGAGCGTTGCAACCCAAATGCGCATTGGACAAGCAATTACGTAACTCTGTAAGTGGTTGACGTTAACGTTAACGCAATTTGGCAACGTTGTTTTATAGTCCTTAGCCACTTAAAGTTTTTACGCGTTAGCTTGTCCCAAGGTTATCGCGACATTCAGCACCTCTTGGCCTTGTGTATGACATTGTGTCTGTGTGCTTGTGGGGTGCTTGGTGTGTCTGTGTGTGTATGTATGTCTGTGTGTGTGTATGTACTACCTTAATCTAGCAAATCAACAGGAGCTGCCTTTTAATTGCATTGCTGTTATTTCATTATTTCTGCAGTTTTGCTGCACTTCAAATTCGTTGTTGTTGCTGCTCGCCCTTCGTCCGAAGCTCGCTTTTTAGCACACTTTTATAGAAACTTATTTTGGCTTAAGTTTTATCTTTATTTCTTGCTCTGCGGATTAAAACGCAAAAAAACTGTGAAAGCAACGGTAAGGCGAACGGTGGAGCGTAAAATGAAAAGGAAAAACTTTTTATTTGCTGTGACAAATTTTGAGCAGATAAACTCAAAAACTTGTGCTCGGGTTTGTGGCCAAAATAAAATTCGGCATTCAGACCGACCCAACCAAACTGCACCCCAGAAGCGGCCCATGCAACCCCCCGAAATTTCTTGCCCGGAACGTGTACCGTTGGAGCAATGGCAACAGCAAAGCTAAATTAAGAAATTTTTGGCAGAACTAATGCGGAGCATTAGTCAACTTAAGAAAATTACACTAGCTAACAGAACTTCTACAATATTAAAGTCAAAAATAGAGATAAGAGAGGAAGACAGTTAGAGAGAGAGAGAGCAAGACAGCAAGAAACAGAAAATGAGAAAGAGTAATTGTATTTTATTGGATTACATTTTTAGTTTCCCTATCTAATATTAAATTTATCTTTTTATTATTTGGTCAAACACTTGTACGATACAAAGAATAAATGTAAATTCGTAAGTCCTTTATAAGAGTTATCAGAATGGAAAGAAAGAAACTTATCTTTCTCTTAAATTAATACAGCGAAGATTCGATCAAATGAACTGAAGAACTATATTATATAGGAAAGACGAAAATACAATTTTTTTTTCTAAAATTAATACAGTGAAGCTAAGATAAGGAGAGCTAAAGAACTGTATTATATAGTCCCTTTCTTTTGAAACTACCCATGTTGCACAGTGCTATCTGTAAATTTAAAACTGGATTGTAAGCTTAAGTTGTTTTTAGCGGATTTGACCTCGATGCCACTCTGCCTGCTATTTGTCTTTGACTTTGCGTGCGTTTTGGCTCATTGGCTGGCGTTTTGCATACGCCCCGTTGCACACGCTGCCGCTTGCTAGCCAATGCATTTGACGGAAGTTGCTAAGGACGCGTTGAATTTATGAGCAATGGGCCAAAAATGTACACTGCTGCCCCACTGACAACAGCCAACAGTGAGAGGCAGCATTTGACGTACGCGATGTGTGGCATGAGTTATAGGCCGTTGCGTCGTGTTGGTTTTGTCATTTGGCTAATTGTGCCCGTAGGCCACGTTTTTTGACAGGCCAACATAAATTTGTTGCAATTAATTAAAGTCGCAGAAATAGAAACATCACAATGTCGCATTGGCTGCCCTCCAGCGGCCACTTCTTTTCCATTTTGATTTATTTTACACTAATTGATTTATTGACAGATTCTGCTGGCCAAGTGTGGAGACAGCCCCTGCAGTTTGTCGCTTCACGGCGCCCATTTAAGGCGCCTCGGACAAGGCTTTTGATTTCTCTCGCACCTTATTTGATTAACGTTCGATTCTCACAATTTATGAAACTTCATTAAAAAGCGCAAAATACGCGGCCCACGTTGTCAATGTGCACGTGCAGCATGCGAAAAATGTTAATAAAGTTTTTCCCGCACCTGTTCGCAGCGCCTGGCCTCGCCATCTTCATCATCGCTGCCATTTTTCATTGTAAATTGAATTTATTTGCTGCGGGTAAAGTATATGGCTGGGTGTCTGTATATGTGAGTGCGGGCTTTAAGCCTCCCCCAGTCGAAGTCTGTGTTCCATTTCAGCGTACGTGCAGACTTTTCTTTTATTTATATTTTAATTTTCACAATTTTCATGCCCTGCCCATTGTAAAAGTCACTTTGAATCTGAACTTATGTAAATATATTTGAATTTACAAAAAAAAAAAAGAATTGACTTAGGGAACGACTGAAAAACATATCTAGCAGATATATGCAAATGGAAAAATATAACATTTCTATTCTTACTAGGTATTCAAGATTTGAAAATTCGAAAGCGTTTTGACAAGCATATTGATTTTATTTTGTTGCAATGATATTCCATAATGTTTTAAAATATTGCAAGCTTTACTGACTAAAAACAAACATCATTATCATTTGTTTCGTTTTGCGACTGAAATTGAGTATACGCAGCATCGGCTGGCTAATTATGCGGGGAGGCCTTTAGGGGATGTGATGCAACTGCAGCAGCTGTCCAAAAAGTTTGATTTTAAGCCAAATTTACATTAAAAAAATGCCAGTTAACATTATTTAAATTGCAAATATTTCATTGAATTTGTCGTAAAGCTGTGCGACTATAATTTATTTTATTTTACTTTTTTTCGGTTTGCCTATGCAGTGGTGTTTTTTTTTTTTTTTTTTGGTTAACACACATACAATGCTGCTGCAAAAATTGCATAAAAATGCAGCATGTCGGTGTGGTTTCTTGGACTGTCAACATGCTTTGCCTATCCAACGTCTGAGAGTCTTGTCAGCCGAAAAAAATACATTTAAAAGGAAGTTTTTGTCAGCAGCATTTGTCAGAAATGTCGTGCGATTGTCAAGCGAACGCATCTTGAGGCAATCGCTACGGGTGAGGTCTTTCAAACAAACTGCTCCCGTGACAGCTGTAGCTCAGCTCAACAGAGATGAAAGATTTGTGCTGCGAATTATTAAAGCCTATCTGCCAATGCCGCGCCCCACTTTCTGCGCATTGCACAATTTATTTACAAAATAAAAGTAAAAAAGTTGAAAACTCATTGGCATTTGCATAAAGGAAAAGTAAGCGAATGTAGCGAGTGACAGACAAACGAGCCTACACCTGACCAAACAAACCGAGACTATGGCTGTGCCCCACCCTCTACCGCAACAACAGGCTGACTGAGCGACTGCCTGGTGGACAAAGACACGCCTGCCTATTCCCTGCCAGTCAATAGCCACAGTTTTAAATTTTTGTGTTTGTTTCTGAAGCAAACAAGAAACATTTAGCTGACAGCCAGGCGGGTCGGTCAAATGATTTTACCTAAACGTTTTCGAATTGACATTTTGACATTTCTGCAGTTGTGCCTGGGCCTGGCCAGGAAGCTGCTGTGGTGACAGCTGACCAAGCGCGTTGATGGAATGGCAGCAGATGCCAGTCAGAATTATTTACATACATCCAACATCAGTTGGCATATTAAAAATGATTTAAAGAGTTTCTACAATGCTTTTTTATGACTATTAAAGCAAAACTTTTACATTGCAGATCTTGGCAATAATAAAATAATTAAGAAGACAAAATATTTTCGTGAGTTTGTAAAACTTTATATAACTATTATAGAATTTCTAGACCATGTTTGTGACAAAATTGTTGTTTTATATTAATAATACTAATAATTGCATTAATAATTTTCTGCTCGATATTTAAACATATTTATAGTGGTTAGCAAATGACAGGGAAGGAGTACTAATATTTTATATCCAAGATACTGAAACTCCTTATTTCTGTTTATTTCTTAGAATGAGAAATTGTGGGTCAATTGAATTGAGAAAACTTTACAAGTTTTGAACATGATTCTAGCAGCTGTTCAAGTGTAAAAGCTTTGCATACCGAAACAGAAAGGTCTAGTATAATGATTTTGACTTCGGCTCACACTTCCCAAACAGTTCAGTTCAGCTAGAGGTAAGCTTTAAGTTCTCTTGCCATACTTTATTATGCCAAGTGAAAACAAAAACAAAACTTGGCTTGTATCGGAAGGCGACAGCTGCACTGAGTTCAGTTGGTGGCCCGCCATTTGCTATTGTCCAAATTAGCATTTTAAACACCTCTTACTTTGGGCAAATGATAAGGCACATGGAAAGCAAATGCTGCAGCAGCGCATCTGCTGCTGCTGCTTCTTCTGCTGCCACTGCTAGTGCTGGCTCTGCTTCTGCTGCTGTTGGCAGTTTCCCAGGCAGGTAAGTTGGCGACGCGTGTGTGGCCTTTTATGGCTGTTGGCAGCAAGTTTTTTGGCTATCAGCAGACAACCAAATCGAACTAAAGTCTTTGCTTGTGTGTGTGCGTGTGTGTGAGTGTCTGTGTGCGGCGGGAGTCAGTTTTGGCTGCCTCACTTATATGGTCAGTCAAACTTTCAATTAACACAAGGCGCATCCTCAGCTGCCGCAAAACGTTTTCACGCTCCATGACCAAGTTTGGGCCGGCAGTTTGGTCGCGACAGTTGGCCAATGCACTGGAAGCATTAATTGCTGGAACTGGCCTGGGACTGGGACAGTTAGTTGGACGGTGACTGGCACAGGATTTGCGGCCAAGCGTTATTAACACCAAATTAATCAACAAGCGTTTGACAGCTGAGTGATTTGTGCCGCCCAATTGCCGCGACTCTGCAACGAAATTGTGGCGCCAGCGTCCAGCCGGAAATTTCTAATTATGTTCAAGTCACAATCTAAGAGATGGAGGCATGGCCACACGCCCACTTGCCGTTCGATTTGTTTGCATTTAAAACATGGACGCTTATGGCCAGCAGCCAAGAGTCTGAGCTCGTTAACCGGGTCGAAGTCACAGTTGCCGGCAACTTTGCTTTGATCTACTGGCAACTTGGTCTTTAAACGCGTGCCGCCAGCCAAGCTGTGGGCTTGATCATTCCACTGGAATTGGGCTTTGTGTTTAGCACATTAGCAGGCGGCACGCCCATAAATCTTCAATGCTAAATTGAAAGCGCTGACGAGCTGAGTGATAGAGTGTGGTCCAGGGAGAGGGGCGTCGGCAGTGGGCGGTTGAGAACGTTGCATATCGTTAAAAAGCGCTGCTATAATTTGGCTTTAATTGGCTTGACGCGTTGCGTGCTGCTCGCTGTTCGGTGGGCTGTGTGCCACATATTAAGCAAACATGAGCATAATGCCAATTTACACTCTCTCATACACACACACACACACACAAACACACACACAAACACACACACACACACACATACATACATACATATAGAGAGACGCAATTAACATGACATGCTGCTCACGTTGGCCTGATTGGGCCACGGCGATTGGATTAACCACAAAACTCAGTTGTCGCACAAGCGGCAGGCAGCAGGTGAAAAGAAGCAAGAAAGTAAGAACGATGAACGACTATGTAATGCCCTTTACGCTAATCAAAATATATACTCATGACAGCATCGTAGTTGAAAGAAGCATCAAGAAACAAAAATTTCAATATTATAATTATTATACTTACATTATTATATAAATTATTGTTGTGTGCTCCCATTCATTTTCCATTTTTTTCACCGTTTTTCAATTTATATTGGAACTAACCAGACTATTCCCTTGATAGTCCGATGCTCCGGTGTTTGCAACTCACAATTATATGGCGGTGAGGCATTTATTGATTTTCCCCACTTGCAGGTCGACCAAGTCAGTCAGGGCAAACTCTTATATAGAAATATACATATACATATACATGTTAGGGGGAATGCACGGATCGAAAGCTCGCTCGCACTTTAGAATTGAAAGAAATTTCAGTTTAGCACCATATGGAGCTCAGCATTGTTTAAAAATAAAACGAGATCTGAAACATATTGGTAGATCCGTGGGAAAAACTCAAATTTAAAATGATTAAATCAAAAAATAAAATTATGCGACATTGCCTGGATGTGCTTACTGAACAACCTTTATTAACTCTTAATATACGGTCGTCGTTGATACCCTTTCCAATGTGCAGTGCATGAAGAAAATTGTGCGTGCCTGTTATGAGACTACGATAGGAAGGCGGGCCGCAGTGCAAGTTGGTATAACTTAGTCAGTGCTTTAATTTTAATTATCCATCCAGCCCAAAGGGGGCAAGTGGGTCTGACTAATTTGCCAACAACATGACACTGACGCCAGAGTGCAGAGTCAAGCTACCAAACATACATATACATACATATACACACCAGCCAGAGTGAAGAGCCTGATTAAGTTGAATACTTGGCCAGCTGCTTTACATGCTCATAGCCATTTGGTTTGGCGGATCGGCTCGATTCGGCTTGGCTTTTGGCATGCGTTCGCGTTAATTAAGCTGCAGTGCAGCAGCGCCGCATGACGCTGGCTGCGTGTTGGCCATGTGACCATCTGGTAATCTCCGCGGATTAATGCGACACTTTGCAGTTAACAGAAGTCGTGTTGTGCCGCTACCACCGCTGCTGCTCCTACTGCTACGACTACTCTTTGCTCTTTTGCACGCTTGTTAACAATATTTCGAGTTGTTGCACGCTGATGCGAGCATCGAACATGCGGCCTGCGGCCAAGTGGCAGCCACTATGCCACAGTGGGGCAGTTGACCAGTGAATTGACTGAAATGCTGTTGAATGCACATGTATTTACTATGTGTATATGTCGATTATAAATTTTAACTTCCACATGATCGGGTGCTGCTGGTGGCACTTGCTCTCAGTAACTTATATCCGGGCAGGAATTCACAATTCGTAAGCATAGATTATCAATTTTTCGGCTCCCGCCGAGCCTTCAACTGAGCCAGGTACGTATTTGCCAATGCTGGCCAAACTGTTAGCCTGTTGAATAGGTAAAAGATAGGATCTGTAAGCTTGATCGAATTATGCAGTTAAGCAATTTATGCTAATTCAGATCTTCCTGATGGTGCCAAATAGATTAATGAATTATATGGATATATTATTATCCATATTATACATCCGAGCATAAAAAAAAAATAAATATCTGCGAACTAACTTTTAAAAAGCCTAGAATAATTGTGTTTCCCCCTAAATTATTAGCCCACAATCCAATCATTTTCTGAAGACCTACCTTGGCGCGCTTAATAAGCTCACTTTGAGCTGTGAGAACGTTGTCCTTCTTGCCGCCCCAGGACCGCAATGCCGAAGCCTGCATGGCGCGACCAAAGGAAAAGGTCAGAGCCCAGGGCTTGCACAGTGGCACATTGTTGGTGGCATTCAAGTTAACAGAGGCCTCTTCCTCCGACATGCCGCCCGACAAGAACATAATGCCTGCAGGTTAAACACGGTTGAAACAGCTCACATTTCTGCAGCTCTCAGCTAAGCTCTTACCGGGCACGGCAGGTGGCACAGTGCGTCGCAGGGCCAAAATGGTAGCCATGCCAATTTCGGCGGGCGTATTGTTCTTGTTGCTGCTTTGCCCGGGCGTCACCATGTTGGGTCTGAGCAGTATGCCCTCTAAGTAGATATGATGATCATTTAGCGACTTAAAGACAGCGGCCAGCACGGCTTCGGTAACCTTTTGACAGCGATCCAGATCATGGTCACCGTTCCCTAGCACCTCGGGCTCTATAATGGGCACCATGCGCTGTGACTGGCAGATGGCCGCATAGCGGGCCAGCACATTCGCGTTCTCCATGATGGCCTGGTAGGAGGGCGTGTTCTTATCAATTTTAATTATGCAGCGCCATTTGGCAAAGTCGCAGCCGTCCTTTTTGTACTGAGCGCAGCGCAGATGTAGGTCATCCAAGCCCTGGGTGGTGTACTCGTCCATTGAGCAGAAAAGCGGCACCGAATTCTTGTCTACCTTAATTCCCGGAATGATGCCCTTTTTGCGCAGCACCTCGGCAAAGGGCACACCGCCGTCGGTCTTTTGGTAGAGCGTCTCGTGGAACATGATTACACCGGATACGTTTTCCGATATCTTCGGATCTGCTGTAAAAAGCAGCTGGCGGTACAGACGACGATTCTCCTCAGTATTCTCAACGCCAATCATTTGGAATCGCTTGCCAATGGTCGATGTCGATTCGTCTGCGGTGATGACCCCCTTGCCGGGAGCAACAAGTGCCTTGGCAGTGCAGGACAATTCCTGCTGCACTTCCTTAGTAGGATAGTAGAAGTATGTTGTCATATTATTAAACAAAAAATTTCGATTATTTTTATTATTATTCACCAAATGCGAAAATTTTAAAATTCATATATTTTGTTGATCTGACATCAAAAAATAAGGAATATAAACACAGTTTCTGTTCTCAATTCAAATTGGGATTGCAAATAATTGAAAAAGATTCATAAAGAATAAGTAATATTTTAATAGCAATAATTTTGGAACCAATTTATTTAGCTGATGCCAGTTCTCCATATAAATAGACACCAAATTGTTCTGCGTTAAAATGTATCTCTAAATCAGTGAAATAAAATTGGCTGGAAACCAAATGTGAATATCAGGAACATCACAAACATCGATTTTGTATATTTGTAAACTTTCAACCTCTTGAGCATATATGGCTTACCTATCTGAGCGTCAGCCCAACAAGCGAGTTGTCCCCGGTTCAGCTTCAGAGGCAGTTGTCAATTCTCACAATCATCATTTAAATAAGTTTAACCCTATTTTAAAAGAGTAATACTTAAAGTGTATAATATTTAACGCCTTTTCAGATTAACTTTTGATTTATATTGCTTCCTTTTCTTTCTATTATAAGTCCATTAATAAACCTTTGTTAATCTTCATGCTATTAACAACATTTGTCCTTAATTTATGTGTTTAATATTTGGGTGCACCTTTGGCGTTTATCACTTCTTAATTATTGACCGCCGCGACCGCATTCGCAGCCCCAGCCCGGGCTTAATGATATTCTAATTGGACTTTTAATTGCTTTCTTTGTTAGGGCGCGAGGGTGCGGCAGCTTTTCATTTAAAATACTTACATTTCGATAGCTGCAGATTAGAGAGCAATCTGGACACAGTCATAGGAAAATAAAGTACACAGGATAAACTTGCCTCACATTAATTATATTTTAGCCGCAATGAAAATTGCTGTGTAGCGTTGGCGGCTGCTCTTTTTTATGGCTTTCACACGCACATTTTATGGCAAAAGTTTTGTTAGCACAAATTATACGCAGCACCGTTGCCAATCTATGTGTATGCGTGCTATCTGGCAGGTTGGCTAACTTTTGTGATGAAAATTATAAGCGTTGGGGGCAATTTGCACAGCATAAATTGAATTTTAAAAACACATTTTTTTCTCGAAATTTTCTTTTTGTGGCACAGACCAATTATTTTGCAGTTGCAAAGAAAATATCACTCATACGACTTTAATTCTAATTGGCGTGGGAAACGCAACAAGAGCTCTGCTATTATTGTTTTTTTTTTTTTATTTCTTTTATTATTTTTTATTGAAATTGAATTTTTTGAACCGAGTGCTTTAAAAGGATCGCTGGCGAGACACTTGCCTAATTTTGTGTAAATTATCGCACGAATTATGAGTCTCGAATGTGAAAAAGTTGCCAAAAATAGTCAGCGTCGGCAACGAAATTAAATTCGATAAATATCAGACAGCGCCAATGTGCAGTCTATATGTCGATTGGATCCGATTGGAGTTGTTTCGATTGCTCTGGATGTACATGTGTGAGTAGTAGTCAAGTAGTTTTTCAGTCCAGCAACAGTATCAATATTCAAGCGCCGAGCTCCGTGCGCCAGTCGAGCCGCCAATTAGGCCAGACACTGCTAACTACTTGCGGGTCGCACTGGCCACAACGTCTGGCCAATAAATCTACTGCAAATCTTCGCAACAACTCGATGGCGGCTCAAAATGTCTTTGCACCTAATTGAGCGTGGCGCTGAGTCAGCCGTAGCAGCAGCCGTGCGCTGTCACAGTAGCTTAAAAATTATTAATTGATTATCTCTAAACGTTTTAATTGAAAAGCGCGGCGCACACTAAACTGTAAAAATTTGGTAACTGGCTAGTTGACTTTGTAATGCTCTAGGATTACTGAATACATAAATTTAAATACGTCGGAACTAATTGTATGATGGAATAATCTTTCATTATTCAATAGACAGACATATGGTAGCATTGGTCAATTAGAATTGAAATTATAAAAATAATTCTAATATATTTCCTAAAAAAAAACATAGTTTTCTTGAAGTCTTCCAAGAGTTCTGTGTGCTGCCCCATCCTTCAAAAAAACTCTTCTCTTATTAAGAGTTCCTTTAAGCCCATTTGGATGTTACTGGAAATCCTTTTTAATAAACCCTAAATTGGATTTCTGAAAATGCTTTTTATTAAATGCTAACATGGGTTTTTATTCTCAAGGCAAATTTTATTTCACTTCGTACCACACCCAATTAAAACTATCCCATATTAGGTAAATGTTACTTTGTAGCAAATAAGGCACTTGAAGCCCCTGCGCACTTCCCATACTGCCCAGACTCAGGGCATTCAATGAGCCGTCAATTGGCTATATCAAATTGGCGTTTTTTTTTGCTGAAGCTAGAGCTGGTCTTAGCCAGGCAGGCAATGATGCCGCTGGTCAGCGTTTAGTCAGTCAGGCGTAATTATTGTTATTACCAAATTAAGTAGACAATTTTTTGTCATCGTTAATGTTAGTGTTGTTGTTGTCGTTGACTCTTTATCAGTCTGTCTGTCTGTAGTGGCTCAGTGGCTACTCGTAATCCGCCAACTACTTGCAGCTGCCGCCTGAAGTGCGAGTGCGAGTGCGAGCCGGACTATCATAAAAGTGGGTGTCTGTCTGACTTACTCACGCTGTTGCTGCGTGGCATTTTTTTTACGATTTTGGTTTCCAATTTTGAGCACAAAGTCGTTTGACCAAAATAATACATACACATACACATACACATACACGCCACATACATGTATGGTGGCATAATTTTCAAGGAAAATCTCTTCATTTTTAATGTGCTTGGCAGCCACAGCAACTGGTCACATATGTTGGCTGACTGGGCTATTGCGTTGTCGTTTGTAAAAATCAATAAAAAATTTTATAAAAAAAAGTTTTTCCGACGAGTATGGCAACGTCTTGCGCCTGGTCTGGCCTGGAGGGGAAGGCGATGCTTATAAATCGACTGAGATTAAATCGAGCGCACATAATCATATTTAGCTTTTGGCCAGAGTTCAGTTGGTGGATGTCAATAGCGGGCCAGCGCGACATGGTTGGCCCCTCGGGGTTGGACCCCGCGTCGTGGATCGTGCAATGCATTTAACATGGCCAAAACAATGGCTAAGCGCCACCATCTATGAATTAATCACGTTCATAATTTTGCGTCGTGTTGTCTTGTCTTGTGTTTTCGCTGTTCATAACTTTTTTTTCCTCTCGCGCTTAATTTGCCTAAAAAAGGATTTGAGCCAATCGAGAAAAAAGCCAAATCAGCCGTTAAATCGCCAAAAAGTTTGCGGCACTATCCCCGGCTCGGCTGGCAGCCCAAGCAACTCTTAAACATATTGCATAATTATGCAACACTATTTGTTGTTCGTTTGCTTTGCTGTTTGTTTGTTGCTGTTGTTTCGGGTGTTCGTTGTGGCATGTCTTGGCGCGAAAATGCTTGTGTGTGGCCATGTTGCAACAATGCATTGTTCATTGTGATTCTGTGCATATGTAGATGAGGTGTTTCACCCAATGGTCGCCAAGATATGCAAATAAATATAATCAAGATTGTGACTAATGGGTTGCTTTAATAGCTTAAGATGATAACATAGATTGTATTGGAGTCTATTATCTCTGTTTACATATTCTCAATCTTCCGCATGCATATCAATAATTGCTTTTGCTGGATGATTACCGATTAATATTTTTTATATAATAATTTGTAACTTATTTAATATTAAAATATAGAATTCTTCCGTACAACCTTGTACCACTGCTCCAGAATTAACAATTAAGTGTTTTGCCCACACTGACACTGTGTAATTTGCCAACACTGTGACTAGCATTTACCAGTACTGATAAACCTGACAAATTTTGACAACTGTCGCAACACAAATGATTTTAGCTGGGTAAAAGTAAATATTTTAAAATGGATCTCAAGCAGTTCGATTTTACTAATTTTCCAATAACCAAAGCAAATTATCTAAATGAGGATAACATAGACGCAACCAAGTACTTGAAGGCGGAGAAGCTGATAACAGATGCCATGCTGATGCTTTGTCAGCAATGCATCAAGCAAAAGACAGGTGAGCTACATATTTTTGCCCACTAGGTTGATAAGAAGGACGAGGCCCATGCAGGACGCATCGACAAGGACGTCCTGGTCATTATCGTAGATTATGGTGCCAATCAGAGCTATGTTAAGCGTGATGACGAGCTCTTCAGCAAAGTAGTCGGCTTTTTTATCGTCCTGAGCAATGCGCATCTGCTGCAGCGCACAGCAAATATTTTGTCCATTCTAGGGTTTTCCAGTAACGCTGTGCAAGTGTAAGAGATCGGGCGGAGCTTGGGATCTAATGGCCAGTCGCTCACAGGAGTTATATTTATCCAGAAGAAGAATTCAGCAGTTTAAACACCTGAGCTGTTATATGGATCTGTGTCAGATGCGTCATGAATCTGAATAGGCTACCAACAACTTGCCGGCTTCTCTACTACTTGGCGCCGTGGGCATGGCCTTAATATCTGAGTCGCTGTAAGCGTGAGGTCCCAAATATTATGCAGTTCAATGGAAGCATACTAATTGTCAGCGGCTTGATGGAACCTTGACTATAATTCACCAATAAGCACGTGGATGTCTTTCATGCCGCTGCCAAAATAGTCTTGGCTATCGATGTGTGCGCCTTGGAGTTGGACACGGCGTATATGCTGCGGCATGCAGTGAATATAACCGGCGGCTTTTACTTTGGCACCAGCGATTTTGAGCCCCTGGGCATTAACATGCCTTGCCTGTTCCTAATGTCGCCGCAGAGACGCCATCACTTCAATTACCCCAAGCAACCGCCGACGGATCTCTGCGCTGTTTGCTATTGCCGCAGCAAGCTCATCGGAATTGGATTTGCCTACAGCAATTGCCTGTCGAGTGAGTTTGTCTGCCTCTAAGCTTAAGATACAACTATCGAAACTATCCTAATTCTTATTTTGGCTTGAAGTGGTGGCTGCGAACCAGTTTTTAAACGAAACGGTTTGATCTTCAATTTCCAATTTCTTTTTATCTGAACCTTCAAATGCTTGAACCAAATCCTAGGCTTTCGAACCGAGCCTTGAGGCAGGGATCTGGTTGCAACCGTATACCGAACCAGCGCCAGTTTGTTCAGGTTCGCAGCCACTATCTCGACTTACTATATAAAAAAGATCGATGTTTTTAAGATCAGAACATCATACTGTACTCTATTTAAATATAATGTCAATCAACGCCGGCGACAAGTAGCTAAGCTAATGAAAAATATGTAAATAAATCAATATGCAATCTTTTCTTTCCTTTTACAATTGATTTAACTTCTCTTCGGCTTTAATTTAGCGTCAGCTTCACTCAATTAAAGCACCACCGGAACGCGCAACCACATGACTAGACCGCAACGCACGTGCGCACCACATAAATTCGCAGATTTTCACATGTCAGACACTTGACGGCGTCGCCATTTTATGAAATCCTCATTAAATCAACTTTCAGGCGATTGCACAGACGCGCTAAGGATGTCCCTGCTCGGGCGGCGGCATACTTTACGAGCCGCAAAGCAAATGTTTTGCTTTTTTTCTTTTGCTTTTCATTAAAATTTACGCATTATCGCATAAATACTTATGTACATGTCTGAGAGATTTTTCCGGTCGCCCCCTCACTCTTCACCGCACCCCTCGTTCCATCGCTTTGGTAAAGTTTGGCCAATTTTTGCCAATTAACAGAGGCGCAATCTCACGTACATCGGCCATGCGTTTGTCGCGTTTTCATTTCGGTAGCGGTTGGCGAAGGCTGCGTTGTTTGGGTTTCAATTTCGCGTTTCTTTTTATGGGCTTACGGGCAGCCGTAGCGTTGCCATATCGCCCAGCCCAGAGGCGCGTATCAGTGGCAGTCGTTAAAATGCTTGTCATAATTCCGCTTATATGCATGTGACATTTAGCGGCGATGGCCATTCAAGATTCCCATCGGGGTGCACTGGAGCACAACATTAATGGGGTGATACGAAGCTGGGGTGTGGCGTTGCCACCCAGTGGCAATTATTTTAAACTGTATGGTGTCTGTTAACAAAATGCCATCGCCACTTATGCACAGTGGGCGACATATGCTATCACTTTGTAGAAATTTTATGTATTGTTAAACATTGTCTGAAACTTCTTCCAGTTATTTCTAATGCTTTATTAAATTTGTGAAACTAACTATAAATGTTGAATAATAAATGTATTATTAAAAATAATACATTTTTTATATAAACATAACAGTTAAACTCTTAAAGTTAAATTGGAATAAAAAAATTATATTTATTTAAATTTGTCTTTTATTAATTAAGTTTAAAATGCTTTTTAAAGTTTTTTTTATGTTTTACAAGCAAACTTAGTCGGCCTTTTGATGTTTAGAATATTATAGAAGAAATACTCAAAAATTTTCCATTAGCTTTTTATTTATTTTGATAATATTTTTAAAATCTTTATTTGAATACCACTGTGCGATATGGAGTCGTCAAAAGTAAGCCGCTTGGCCTGTATATTTCAATTTATTTTTCACACTCAGTAATTTCCTTTGTTTGAATTTGCCTGGGCGTACATTGCGTATGCGTAATGTAATGGTACTTTTTTTGTTTGGCATGCCAAATATTTGCGCGGCTCTGGGCCATAACCTTGCCAAGTTAAGTCAGCCATGCGGCCAGGCAGCCAGCAGCTGGTAATTGTCAATGGCGTTGGCGTTGACGTTGATGTCGTTCTTGCAGTCGCAGTCGCAGTCGCCGTCAAAGTTAGCTCTTTGGCGTTGGCGCGGCCGGCGCACGTTTCGATTTGCAGTCAATGAATGCGCTCGTAAATCGTGTAACACTTTTTTGCACTTGCATTTGGCTTTGGCTTTGGGCTTTTAATTTGCATTTTGAGTAGGCGACCACCCACGCGGTCTTCGGTTGCTGCCTGCTGCTGACTCAGCTTCCATTCATAAAGTCGAACATTTCGCTCAGGTGTTGACTGCCGCATTTGGGATGCAAAGTGCAAGCGAATAAAACTTATTTTTGGCAAAAGTTCAAGCAAAAGACGTGCGCGTGTCTCAACAACTAACTCACCCGACCAATCAGGCCCACAATTTCGGATAAAGCTAAATTCAATTGGGCGTTGCGAAATGTATTTTTCTTAATTGCATGCTTGGCACTTTTGTTAAATGATTAAACATTTATCAATGCTGGCTACTGCTTGCCTTTATTGCTTGTTAATTGCCGAGCAGAATACACAAACACGACTTTTACGCCCCAAGCCACGTTCCACAACCCGCCCACAGCCACGCCTATGCCATGCACTGCACCTGACCACGGACTTGGTCGCCCCCTGGGAGTTTTGTTGTCATTGCTGGAAATGTAATCAAAGTGGAAAACGCTTGGTGGTCAGACGACGGACCACACTTTGCAGCTGCACGGGTTATCTGCATTTTGGGCAATCTAGCGATGCGCCCGTGCATGTACCTGGTCTATGCGTGATTATATTGCTCTACAATTATACAAAAAATGAATTGGCTTTGAACGTGGCCAACACGCTCACGCGCTAGGCACGCGCTCATCTCCAAAGCAAATATTTGCTGCCAGACGCTGTTAATACCTGCCTGGGCTGTTTGTGGGTGGTGGGCATTGCTGCGCTGTAAGCTGTAGGCGTGGCAAATATCGTTGTAAGTACAACACATTGCACATTTGCTTGGCCCCCAAAATGACGACAAATAACTTGAATGTGTGTGTGTGTGTGTGCGCGTGTGCGCCCTTTACTGCAATGCTAATTGTATTTCTATGTGTAACTGTAGCTGCACTCTGTGCGTTAAGAGATTTATGCGCTATGACAGGATGCTCTTGATTAATTGAACTTTAATGAAAAGATTTATGTGGCTGCAATATTAAAACGCACTACGTTTTCGGTTTTCAATATCGAGCTAATTGCTTTAATTGCTGTGACAGCTCTGGCAAAACCAACGCGACAAATTAATTTAATATTAAGTGAGAAAATGAGCACAAGAGTAAGACATAGTTTTGGAATAATTGACTTGCTAATGGGAGAAAACGGTTCTAAAAGTCTGTGTGAAAAACAATAAATGTAGCCATATAGGGGCGCCTTTCAATTAAATTCAATTCAAAGTTTTTTCTTTATGCAATTGAGGCAAGACAATTATTAAATCAATGCGTAACAAACTTGATGATTATTTTTGTAAGCGTACACTAAGGGAAAAATTAATAAAAAACTTAAGTATTCTATACACTTGTAGAGCGTATTGTACTTCTAAATAATTAATGAATATGATTCTAATTAATTTAAAAATATATTTAGATTAAAAAAGAGTTTTTTTTTCAAATCTATAAAAATTAGGTTGTTGGTTTATGCACTCTGCCAGATCAGGAACATACAAAATAAAACTGCCCGGCTATGAGATACCCTTAACCCAGTGCCTAGCTGGGTTAATAGCTTCCTGTTATACATATGTACGAAAAAACAAACATCCACATATGAACACATACAAGCACGTATGACGCTTGCTGTGTGGGTTATGCGCTGTGTTTCATCACATTACTTTAATTAATCTGTTTTTAATCTGTATATGCTATAAAAGAAGCTTTTCTCAATTCAATGTTGTTTGTTGTGCGCTGGAATCGATCAGTGCCTTCTGGTATCTACCGAGCAAACGACTATGAAAGTTGCTTGTAGTTACAAGGTTGAGTAGCTTTTGGGGTATATACATTGAAGCGAAATTTACTATGATAGGATATTTACAAAAAGGATTTAAATAATTGGCCTGGTTGGTGGGTGTGAATCCTTTGGATATCCTGTAATAGTGTCGGCTAGGACCCTAGCAATCGCTTTTGAATAACGCAGTAATTCGTAGGCGAGGTGGCTCCGGATGAAATGGATCTCATCCCCGACCATTATAAGGTGGAGATCGAGTTTGATACCGTCATTTCTGACATAACATGGAGGCCGGCCATCTTCTTAGGTGCATCTGGGTCTTATAATTTTAGACTTATGCTTAAAAAAGTATGTGACAAAATTGATATTTATTAATATAACGAAAAAGGTCAAAGATATCAAGAAAATAATAATTCTAAGTCTGTAGCTTTTGTAGTTTCTCAGATCGACGCATTCACACAGACGGATAGAGGAAATGGCTAACTCGGCAGTTGAGGCTGAGATGCTTTCTTTCCGCTTAATACAAACACTACTACACCACCTTTTTACCCATTTTCAATGGCCTTGAAGCAGACCATTAACAGGATCTGACTTAAATATTTGTGCAGCGATTAATGTTGCGAACATAATTAACAATCTTTGCGCTTGTTCGATTCATTTATAACATTTTAAATAAGCCAGGCGAATCATTAACAAGTCACTTTTTTTATCGCTCTTCTTAACTTTCTGTTCATTGAAGCTCTTCTCATCCATCACTATGCAATCGAATGTGCTACTGCACATTAGTTATTCAAACCGCAATGCTGAAATGCATCGTTAGCTTAGCCATAATTCATTCAATATAATCGCATGTGAATGACAATTCTATAACTCATTATGTGCGCCTGCTCCACATTAGACAATAGCTTGAGCAAAGCCCCAAAGCAAGCCATAGAAATGCGCGCAGCTAATTGATATTCTTCAGCGATAATCATGGAAATTTATGCCACAATATGTAAAATATTTCTTCGTCGGCGGCGTTGGCGGCGTCATCCTCATTGTTTCTTCAAGCGCTTACAACAAATTGCAATTGCAGCAGTTTCTGCATATTAATTTTCACAGCGCTGACGTCGACAAGTTGTTTGTTGTGGTTGTTGTTGTTGTTGTCGCTGTTGCCGGCACGAGCTGTAGTTGCTGTCGTGTCTCGCATTGTCGTTGCTAGCTGCTGCTGCTGCCGTAGCAGCCACTTGAGCGCCGCTTCTGACAACTGTAACAATGCACTTTCAAATGATAATTGTTACAACTTTTATCGCTGATATTGCCAGCAACTGTTGCCACTGTTGCAGCAGCAACATTTGTGGCCAGCTTTTGGTTTGCAGTTGTTATTGTTATGATTATTGCATTGTTATTGGCATTTTATTGCTTCTGCGCTGCTTTCTTGTCTTCCTCTGACTACTTTAATGCTTTAAGCTCGACTGGCCGCAGCAGCATGCAAACTAGCTCCTAGGGCCTAGTTCGCAGTGCGGAGTTCGAGCCCCGGACCACAACTAGCGCCCATTTGCCGTTGACAGCAGTCCCTGCCAAATGTTCATCGTAGTTTTTGTTGTTGTTGCTGTGGTTTTTTTTTTATGGGGGGTAGCCATTTGTTTGTTGTTCTTTCAACGTTGAGCGACATTGTTGCAATATTGTCAGCACATGTAAAAAAAAAAACAAACAACAACCACATTTTGTTTGCACAAGCGTGGCAGTCTTTTAAGGTAGGCGCGGGGGTGGTTGAATGGCAAAGGGCATGGCCCTAGCTGAACGACAGTTTGCAGCCATGGCCGCCCCGTCGGTCAGACGACGAAACGTGGCACTTGAACACGATTTTTTGTTGTTATTTTTTATATTTTTATTGCCTTTTTTTTTATTTATTTTGTCCACGTTTATTGTTTGTGGCTGCATAATATATTTGGGCATTCGTGTTTTACCTATTGCATTTTGACTTTTATTGATTCTCAATTTGGTTTATTGCGGCTCCCCATTTTGGCTAGTTTCGCTGGTCAAAATCAATTTCATTTATTAGTTGAAATGTTTGCAAATTATGTGAGTTCAGCGACAAGGGGCACATAACCGACATTGTTTTTAATCACTATTTTGCACAACTTTTTTAATAATAGTACCTGTAATTTTTAAAAATTTGTTATTGCAGAGACTCGAGGCCTTGAACTTCCGTTTACAAATATTTAGCTTTATGATTAAGTTGATATTTTAACAAAAAAAAAGTATATAATCTTGAAATATCTTACGTTATTCGCGTTCTGCAAATGGTAAATAATATTTCTTGATTACAGTTGGTTAATTTCGTATGCATGGCGCTGAGCTGATGCCAACTAATTGACACTTAACATGGCTTGAAGTATTTTCAAGTTAATTGTGTGTCGACATCAGCAACAACCGCAGCCCCCCAACATTCCCTCTAACGAAGCCCAGTTGACCGTTAGCTAGCTCTATTCATACACATGGTAGTATTTAAATTGCCTTGTCGTTGTCTCTGTTGTCAATGCTGCTGTGGCTGTTATTGCGCTTGACATTTTATCGATACACCTGCAAAATTGTTGCTGCTACGCATCGGGCTTGCACATGCAAGTAAACAACATAAAATCTGACTTCAAAATAACAGCTAAAAATGTGTCCCCACCAGACCGGAAAGTGCAGCCAAAACTTTCGACTCTCGTCTGGCTGCGTAGGCGGCCACAGCAACAAGTAAAACAATGACAAAAAAAAGACGAGTCTCGTCCCACGAGTCAAATATTTCGCAAAATGCAAAACACTTTTTCCCATCAAAGTGTCAGACGAATGACTGAACTTGGGTATATTGCTTAGGGGTATTCTGATTTTACGGAATCAATTTCTTTGAATATGGAAAATACTCTTTATTTACTTCAACCTTTCAGTTTCATACATATTAATAGCCATATTTATATATTTTTGAATTCAAGATAATAATTATGGATATTGATATTGTTGATATGAGTTGGCATATGGATTTCATTTCCATTTTTTCCATTTACGTTTCACTGACATTTTTTTTAATTTTTGGAATTTACTACATTATTTAAATAACAAACACTTAAAGAAGCAATATATTTTTTCAAAATTCTTTTTTTTGTCAACGTAAATGTATATATATGCATTTACTTCAGGCTATTGAAAATGCTGTCATGCTTAATTTGAAACGTCGGAAATCATTTAAATACATAGTACTTCACGACATGTTGCTGTTTATTGATTTACCTTTTATTTATTTTAACATAAATATTTTGCATTTGGTTTTATTTAAATGTCTTGTTTTCCGATTTGGCGGTTTCAACAATGAGCAAAAATATTTAACAACTTTATTGGACAGTCAACGCAACCTGTGTCACACTCCCAGACAAAAAACCAGTTACTTCCAGTGCACAAATAACTGAATGCTATATGGGTATACAGAATGGGGCGTTTAAATGATAAGTGTTGTTGTTTCATTGAGTGCAGGTAAAGCCCACATATGGGGTTAGCGAAATTATTAAGTTGGAATGTTTTATCGGCCAATCGCAGATTTGTGTGAAGATAAAAAAATGTGATGGGAGGTGTTACTAAATAAATTAATTAAATTTAAAATCATTAGACCTCAAATATTTTGTGTTAGTAGTCCATATAAGGAATGCTTTAATGAGGCTAAACTAATAAATATCGTTAAATGTTCTGTAAAAGAAAATATTCTCAAAGAAAAAAAAAAAAAAACAAGATTAATGGAAATCCAGCTCAACAACAAATTTTAATTAAATACAATAAAGGTAGACTTGTAAAATTTCAACAACAAATACTTTTACAATTTTTAACACGCGTTGGCAACATTTTTATTAAAATTCTTCTTAAAACCTTTCCAACTGCGACGGACCACAAACTACCTTAAATACATTCGCGCGAGTGCAACAAATTTTTTTTAATTTTTTTTTTCTATTAAGGCAAAGCAAAAACTTTTAATTGATGAAATAAAATGGTTTGTGGGTGCTGTTAACAATGCGTTTGTTGAATTATTATTGTTGTTCTCTGACAACCAAAGGAAATTAACTGCATGTTTGGGCGCATAAATAATTAAAAAGCTCGCATTAGTGTTGCATGGGCCATATTGCATGTTGCATGCTGTCAGGCAGGTAACATTCAAATTTCAATAAGCACTCTAATTGTTTTTAAGTGTTTTTCACCAGGCAGCAAACAACGTAAATGAGTCGTAATTGCATAATTCTAATTTAGCGTCGAGTTCTAAGCACCAAAAACATGTTGACTACATTTAATGCATGCCACGTTGAGTGTTTGAGTTTTGAGTTGAGTTCTACACGTGTGTGCTGGTGTGTATGTGAGTATGGGTGTGGGTGTGCGTCTGGCTGTTTGGTGTGAATGGGTCGCTTATTCAGTCATTTTGTCTAATAACATACTGCATTTGCTGTTTCTGCTGCTGCTACTGCACCTGCCTGGCGGCTGTAATTGGGCAGGAGTTCTGTGTCGTTAGCGCCGCTAAAAACTTTACGAATTATGGCCTTGAAACCTGGCACAGGTGCCAGCAAATTTGTGTGCATTTTAACTTAAAAGATGTGGGCAAATATGGAACTGTTTGTAAGGAATTTAAGAGGACATATGTGTAGAGCATAAAGTGTATTTTAATATTGTTATTACTTCAACTAGAGAAACATTTAAAAATCGATTTGAAGTCAAGTCGGTTGTCTTAAATTTGTGTTTTGTCTATAGTTGTCAGGTACTTTTATTACAAATATAAACCAATTCAATTTGTAACTAGTATACAAAATTATACATATATGTTTTATAATAATGTTGTTTTGTTTTATTGTTAATTTACTCCATAGTAGATAAAATCTAAATTCGTTTATCATATTAAAATTATAATTTCTTGTTTTCTGGTTTTGATTAATATTTTATTTTGTGTTAATGAACGTTGGGTTTGTTAAACAGTTTGCATGCAACTTATATTATAATTCATATGCATATATCATTTCTCTTCTTTAAATTATTTACTTAACATATGTATCAATTTGACCAGTCCATTGTAAAATTAATACTGACATTCGAGCTGCTAAGTGAAAAGTTGACGCCTGTTGTTAACCCACTCAGACACAAATAAATTAACAATTTATTGTGCTTCGAGTGCTTGCTCTATATATAAGTGCATATATTCATATATATTGACGCAACGAGTGTGTGCTGTGAGGGTGGACTTAAATCCTTATTGCGACACCTGCAAAAAGCAAATACCAATTAAAAGCTTTTTGCATGCAACCTACCGACCAGTCAGCTACAAGAGTTGGCGCAGAGTGGGAGCAATCGAGACAGAGACAAAGGCAGCGACGGAAACGGAGTCCAAGGCCAATGGGTGGTACAACCAGGCGCACATGCAATTAAGATACCACAGGCCCAATACAAGTTCAGAATATGGCAGGAGTGTCGTTTATATAAATGACATGGCAGGACAGCTCTACTCAGTTAGCAGGCGATTGGCATAGGAAACGATTGGGCGGATATGAAGCTGGAAAAATACAATCAGTCCTGGAGTGTATTAGGCTGGAGATTTGTGGCCTACTTGAAGGATTACTGTCAAAATTGTAGTCTGGCAGGCTTTGCCTATATTGCCAATCATAAGTAAGGGAAGGTAAGACGCGGATTTATGCACATAAACTTGATATTGTATTCGGCCACAGTTTGCATTTTACGGAGCGTATTTTTTGGCTACTGTGCATAATTGCATCGACCGTAGGCGTTTATAATCTGATCAGTCAATATCAGCGCGACTTCACCTCGCGTGCTGTCAGCATCGTCCCCGAGAGTCTATCGCCCTTTGCGATGCTCAAATTTCCATCGATCAGTGTTTGCGAAATGCGCTTTTATACGGACTTTTCGAAAAATGTGGAGGATTATGTCCAGAGGTATGTGCAACAGTTCAATCATATAAATATGCTATGTCCAGGCTTGAGGTTTCTTACAGCTTGGGTACAGACTTGAATGGGCCCTATAACTGGGAGGTGGAGTCGTATGTGTCCTTCATATTGTTTCCATATCAGTATTCCATTGGCTTGTTTTCGCGGTGCCAACCATACGAAAATTGTGAAGAATGCGCCAAGTGCCCCAAGAACGATTATCGAAAGATTGCCACAAGGGTATATTGAGAAAAGGTGTACTATGTCTTAGGAGGTCTTTTTTTTAAACTTGTATTGTGTTATTTCTCAGTTTGGTTTAAATTGCTCGGATCTGTTTATCAGTTGCAAGTTGTCGGATAACACCTTCGACTGCTGCAACTACTTTCTGCTGATGGTCACACCGTTCGGGCGCTGTTTTCTGCTCAACTCGCTGCAGAACAACGAGCCCGAATCGAAGCATTGGCTGCCGGCCATTTTGGATCGGGGTAGCCGACCGGAAATGAAACTGCATCTGACACGCGCCGCTAAGATTAGCGTGCTCAATGAGGAGGATGTCACGACCATGCAGCTGCCAACGGTGGAAGTCAGTGTGCTGGAGGGACAGCATAAGACACTGCAGTTTCACAAGGAGGCCATGGTGAATGATCCCAATATGAAAGATATTCCAGTGGCCGCCCGTGATTGCTACTTTCCCGATGAGGTTATGCACTGGAGCATGTACAAGGCGTACAGTTTCAGTGCCTGCATCAGCGACTGCGCCAGACTGTATCAATATGAGCTGTGCAACTGCTCTACCTACAATTTCACACCATTCGAGGATGAACGATATCCCGACTGTGACTTGAAGGGGTACTTGTGTCTGGAGAGTGTTAGCATGGTCAAGCCGGATATCAAAAGACTGTTTCGCACTAGTTCACCGACACTGCATTGCCATTGCCTGCCCTCCTGCACGGAGGGCGACTTGAAAGCCATCTACGAAGATCTAACCGGGTAAATTGTGAATCCCTAGTTCTGAGGGCACATCTTTAACGTCTTCCAATCTCTGGCAGCACAATTGCCAAAGTCAGGGATACCAATGTAACAATTGTGATGCCAGCTTGGCCCACGGATCAATATCGCCGTCAGGTGCTTCGCACCAAACTGGATGTCGTTGTCTCCATTGGTGGCATTCTGGGCCTCTTTCTTGGCGCCAGCATCCTGAGCGCCATCGAGTTTGTCTACTACTTTACAATGCGTGCTGCCAACAGTGCGCTGATGGCACGCAAGAAATTGGTTAAGACAAATGCTTAATTGGCCGTTTGCCAAGCAGATGCAGAAGCATTCAAATCATTGTAGACGCTTAAAAATGGCTTTACTATTTAAGGGAATTTTTTTTGTTGCAGAAAGTGAGCTTTTTAAGAATCATTGTTTTATCATATATATATATATATATATATATATATATATATATATATATATATAAAATAGCCTGAACGGTGACTAACTAACTGCCCAAGACGTAAGAGCTTCAACGCTGAAAATTGGATTGAAGCTTCCTCTTGGGTCGAAAGGGAGTACTAAGATGCGGGTTTGGTATATTTCACATTCAAGTGAGGGAAACGGTGGTCTAAGATTTTGTGACAAACATCATAAGCAACCTACTGTGTGAATTTGGTGTCTGCTGTCCAACACCGGTAGCTGTTGGTAATATTTATATTTAAATATTTATTATGTTATTCTTAATAAATCAAATCAAAAATCATAATTAATTAAAAGTCAACGAATTCAACTGCAATGGAATGGGAGTTCACAATAATTTATTTCTTATTTTTTTATTGGTGAAAAACCCGAATAAGGTCTTAGAACGGGAGGGTGGTGAATGCGTAATTGTGTGCTGACCAACAGAGTGGTCCTGTAGATCTCGTTAACAAAAATAAATGTCAAATTTGGAAGGGGTGGGCAGCACCCAATTGAATAGATGGGCGATGAATATTTTACTGGCTTAACCAAAATGTGTGTGGACAAAGTCGCGACGGGAAATGCCTTTTCTGTATGAGTCACGGAAGCAACTGTCGAACTGTATCTTACGCGATTGTTTTGAATAAGGCCATTTTACTATTAAAGCGATATAAGTTACTATGAAACTGATCAACCAAAAATAAAATGGTTGTACCTACTAAAAATATTAAGATAGCTACTTCTGATTTAAATTATTTTGTCGCGCCTGTTAGTTTTCTTATTAAGAACTTCTGGACTTAGGGTGCAAACAGTCAACGACCGTTATTTAATCGAATCTTTCGTCCCTAGTCCATTCGCATACAGTGTATGTGTATTACATTTTTATACCCTGAACCCATTTAAAATGGGTAAAAAGGGTATAATGTATTTGTGCAAATGTAAGTAACAGGCAGAAGGAAGCATATCCGACCCCGTAAAGTATATATATTCTTGATCAGCATCAATTGCCGAGTCGATCTAGCCATGTCCGTCTGTCAGTCCGTCCGTTCGTCTGTCTGTCCGTCCGTCCGTATGAACGCAAGGATCTCAGAACCTATAAGAGCTATGACTTGAAATTTTGGCTTTAGGTCCTCCTAAAACCCGCGCAGATCGAGTTTGTTTCCGATATTCGATAAATTGCCCCGTTTCCAAGTAATCGATAAAAATCGATATCGAAAGCCCGTTTTTTAAGCAATTTTGGTTAATAATAAGAGCTAGAGTCACCAAACTTGACATGTAGCTTCTATACTAGTATATATACATATATCAAAAACACAGAAGTCTTTTAAGAAAACGTGTTGTGGCTTTCCTCGTATCAGCACCAGCAAGCGCAAATTGCAAGAATTTCTGTATACATGTACACACACACATTTATGCGCGTCTTTGAATTGTATCAACAGCATTGCTATTGCGATTGTATTGTTTTCTGTACTGCTATTTTAATTCGTTTTTTTCTCATTCAGATTCAATTATTGTTGTGGCTGTTGAGAAGAGGCGGCAGCAAGCGGTGCGGTCTGTAGCGGGTTCGAACCCTAAGGATGGGACTATTTTTTTTGCTGGTGTGGCTGTTGAGTAGAGGCAGCAGCAATTAATGCGGTCAGATGCGAGTTCGAACATCTTCTTTGCTTTTTATAAATTAATCTCTATTACTACCAAAGCAAACGAGCGCGTAGCGCGAGCTGCATTTGGTGTTGGAATAAGAGGGTTCAGGGTATCCCCTAGTCGGGAGCTCTCGACTAGAACCTCTTACTTGTTTTTTTTTATTAAATAGTTGGTTGACCCGGCTGACTGCAATGCATATTAAAAATTCAGCCGTGGAATGCTGTCGTGCCAAGGATACGGAGAAGGATGCCAAAGCCCGAGTGTGTGACGAAAATCAATGAAACTTGCAATTTGCACAGTCAGCGGTCAGTGGCCAACGCCTGCAGTGACTTCATCTCGCATTTTTCCAGGTCCTTTTGCTCTGTTGCTGACGCTCGGGGCTTGCCTTGTTGCAGGCTTAATGAGAATTTCATTTGCTGTGTTTTAAATATTTAAAATTCCTTAACAATGCGAAAGGGACCGGCACAAAAAAGCTGAGCACATTAATTTTGTTGCCTTGTGTCCTTTTTGTGTGACTAAAAACAATGGTTAATTAATTACGCGCTACGTCAAGTGAAAGTGCCTCGAAATGGGCCTTTGCTTTCGGGCTGATTGTCTCAAACACTTAAGAGTATTTCCAAAATTACACCTAATTGCCAAAGGGCTCAAATATTAAAAGCATATATATGTGCTTGGTAAAATGGAAGATTTTTATTATAAAACCCATTTAAATTATTTAAAGATTATTTGGCTTGCTAGTTTAATTTAATTTCTTTAGGTCTTATGTCATTCCCTTGGTCATTCCCGTTTAACAATTTTTACAAGGTCCTCCACTTAACTATATTGGATAGCATTTCCTTATATATTTTAATCAGGTATCTTGTAAAGACAAATACGTAACAAGTCTAAACGAAGCAGTTGAGTGTTATTTTCATTTTGATAAAATATAGGCGTTTTATATTGGAAAGCCCTTTTTGAATCTCTTAAATTATTTATATTTATTTTATAAGTTCGGCTTACTCCTGAAACATGCAAATACAATTTGTGTTCTACAAATTTTACATTTTTGTTAGAAAACATTTTTTTTATCAAGGTCAAGGTTCAGCCTTAGATTAAAGTATCACAATAATGCTAATTACAATTAATATGAGTTCAGATAGACATTTATTTTTTTCAGTTCCTACTACTGAGTGCAGCGTATGGAGATAGTTCCTTTTCAAGCTTCACTTAAAGGTACTGGCATGAGCATCATATTCAACCTTAACTAGCCTCAGCCACAGAGTCATAAATAATAATCTTGCCTGTATATACAATATTTGTTATATTTTTTTTATTTCACATATTTTTCTGCCCTTTGCTTTCTGTAAGGCCATTCCATTTTATTTCATTCAGCGCTTGGCTGCATCGTCTGAGCTTTCCCATTTCACTTGGCCTTTTGCCTTTGCACATTCATAGTCTTATTCATATTCATTGTGCATTTGTGTTTCGAGGTGTTGGCATATTTATGCCGGAAATCCTTTTTATTCACTCAAATGTTTGTCCACAAAGCTGGGTAGGCAGAAAAAAAATGGAAGCCGCAGTGAAAGTGTAGCACAAAAAGCTGTGCCCAGCAACAAAGTGTAGTCCGGCAAGTTTTTGGGGACACGCTGTCAACTTTGCAGTTGTTGTAGTTGCTGGTTCTTGTTGCTGTCGCAGTTGCTGTTGTTGTACTTGTCGCGCGTATCATTTATCAAGCTCAGCAAAAAAGGGAACATTTTTGTCATGTTAAACTGTCAGAGTGCGCATTTAGTCATTACTTACATTTTGCTAGCCCCGCTGCGCGCGCTCTGTTACCCTCTCTTCCCCTTTGTCACTCTTTTTCTGCTTGTCATACACATGCAAATGCAGCAGACACGCACGCATATACACACCTACGCACGACACACACTTTCAAAATGTAATTAAAAGTTGCCATGCAAGTCTGCGGTTGAGTTTTCATTTTCATTTTCATGTTCATTTCCGCTTCCGTTTCTGTGCCCCGTTTCGCTTTCGCTGGGCCATTAGCATAACGCTCGAAAGTATGCAACACTTTAATGAAACGCCCCATTTGCAATTTATCAAACTCGGACGGACATCGCAAATGTTAATTATTATGTTTTATTGCTCCAGACGGGGAAAGATTTGAATTTCTGTTCGCCGTGATTTCGTCGACACTGAAATATGAGCTCAGCATGTGGCCAAAAGTTTGCCGCAAACTTATGACCAATTTATTGCTATCAAAGCATAATTAAATTTACAAGAATTGAAATGGAGCTATAGCAGCTATTTATTGGATATACCATTCTAAACAAACAATTTCCTAAATTAAGATTGATTTCAGGCAGCCCGACTTTAATTACAATTCGGAATAGAAACTTGCATATAAAATTAAGTTTGGACACTTGCAGCGTCTTAAATCGCATTTCAATTCCAATTGGCAACTGGCAGAGTAAGCAATTGCAATTGCCGAAGAGGTGCTTGAGGAAAGGGATTGGCAATGGCAATGGCAACGGGAAACGAAAACTATTTTTCAATTACCTTTTTCGCACGCACGTTTGCTTAGCATTTTACCTTTGTGCGAGACTTTCCGTTGCCACCCACAATGGTAACCCAGCAACAGGCGCCTTTCTACACGCTTCTCACGAGAAACGCTTAGCAGGAAATCAAGAGGTAGGAAATCGGGCTTATCGATACACGATTGAATTCCAGCTCCAGTTGAAGAATTTAATCTTTGATTACGAGCTTCAATTTGAGTTATTATGAACTGAAGGCTATAACTTATTTTGCAGTGTGTAGCTTTATTAAAAATAATTAAAAAATAATATATATTTAAATAAAATTAATTTAATGCCTAACACTAAAAATGTACGCCACAAATTTGATTAACTTGCATGCAGCAACTGACAAATTGTGTGTGCCAATTGATTGCACATGATTTACATTCAGCAAGTCAATAAGATTGTAAGGGAATCTATATTTCGCCTTTAAAAGGCAAGTGGAAGACATCAGTTTTTTTCTTCAACTTTTCCGGATTCCTCTCATTTCAATGCATGACTGTTGCAATACCTTCACATACCCTTGGCCTGTGTGTGTTTGTGTGTACTAAATGTATGTAGTTAGCAGTTTTTCAATCAACGTGCCACACACCCATACACACACTCAGTAGGAAGAAGAGCAGCTTCAGTTTGCGTTAACAATTGCCTTTTGCTGCACTTTTAAATTTCCTCTAAGCGGAAATCTATTTAAATTGAATTCTATTCTTCGGCTGGCAATTCATGCTGCAGATATGCATTCTTGTCTGGATCAGACGATGCTGCTGCTTCATCTTCTTCTGCTGGGTCTGCTGCAGTGTGAAATTTTGCACAGCGCACTTTACACATTGGGAATTATATTAAATCCTTGGCTGATATTTCCATTTCAATGGATAATCATTATGAGTGTATTTGCAGACGGCACTAGCTGATGCCATTGTTGTAGTTTTTGTTGTTGTTGTTGTTGTTGTTGTTATGTCAGGAGCCATTTTGTTGCAGACTGTACAAGCAAACGCACAGACACATACACACACCCTCTTTCACACATATTTATGCATATTATGCATTTTTTATACATTTATGTAACATTTGATTGTGCTATATGTGGCAAGCTGCATTGTAGGTGTAAATACTTGCCTCTGGCATTCAGAATGTTGCACAACAGCTCGTTTGAGTAATATTTATTCACGCTCTGCTTTTGTCCGCCTTGTAACACACACACGCTCCCAAACCCGAACACACACACACACACACACACACAGACAGACTTAAACGAAGTGCAAGCAAGTCGAGTGAAGCATTCAACATATGCCAAGCATAAACATAAGCAGGAAATTCATTTTTCATTTGTTTGTTCAAACTTCTGAGCTGAACTGCCAGAAAGAAGCTGCTGCTGCGGCTCTTGAATAATGAATATTCATCATACGCCAGCGTGACCGAGCAGCAGCACTTATTATGCTCAAATTAAGGCACCGTTTTCGGGGCATACATGAATACGAATATGCTTAGCAAGGTCCTGCACAGATCCTGACCTGAAAAAAAAAACTCTAGTACCGAAGGAAAATTTGAAATTCCAACTACCAAAGTTAAGTAGGCAGCAAAATAAGCGAAGAAACCAAAAAAAAACATGGAATGCAATTTACTTTAGCAGCCAGTTCGATGGCCTTTCCAGGATGCCATAAAACATCAGCTGTTTAACGTGCGGCCTTTTACAGATTTATGTCCTGAAAATTGTTGCGCACACACATAGACCAGCCGGTTCTTAAGACATATCAAATGCTGCTAAAGTTGCTTTGGCAACTATCTTGTAGGGTCCTCTTGGCTTAATGTGAGGTCACAGGGTTAAATGGATTTCAGGCAGTAAAATGAATAACTTGGCAGCACTTGATCTTATCCGCATACATGGCCTCTGTATCGGTGCCAACTAGCTTTAAGCTGGTGAGATTTTATTTAATCATAGTAAATTAAATTAATATACAAAATTAATTATAGTGGGATACTATTTATTCACTGGAACTTTGTCATCAGATTTCTTGTTTTACAGCCAGAATATTGAATCTTTTTGATCCATTTATAATAAGTATTAATATTTAAGTAAAAATATTTTTAGAAATGCCAAAAACTGTATTAATAAAATATATTTGCCTTCTGTTTAAATTCTTCTATTAACTTAAATTAAAATCTGAAACTAAGATATGGCACACACAAAATATTTATACAAAAAAAAACAATATAGCTGTACGACATTATGGTCTTGCAGGATCTGCACATCCATTCCAATAAAGAAGGTAGACTGTCAGTGTGAAGCAAATCTTATCGTCTGGACTATTAACGCAACAATCCAAAAAGCCAAGTTAAGACCAAGTGAGCGAACGCGTGGCCAATGCTGCTGACTGTCGGGCATTATCAGCGACAGAGCGGGCCCATCAGCAGGTTGTAAACTACGAGGGAGAACGATTCAAATCCAAACGAAATAACCACGACAAATGTTTGCACGTGCTTACCTGGCGCCATAAACCAGAGGCGCAGAGACAACACGAGCCACAGTAGCACCAGGAGGAGCACACAAATCCCTAGCAGCCGTTGATGTCGGGCCAATGTCCTGGCATTTAAGTTGCACAAAAAAGTTCGAGCGCATGAATATAAACGGTAAAAGTGGTTTTTAGGCCTTAAATTGGTTGTCCAATTTATGCGTACCCCCGGGCAGAGGCCAGACGACACGAAACGAGGCGAGGCCAGACCGAAGCTGCTCCATATGAAAGAGTGTCTGTGAAATGTTGGTAGTGATATTGGCCAGTACCCGTTGCGAATTGGTAACAAGTAAGCAACATTTCTCATGGCCAGCCTGCTGATAGCTGCCACGGACGACGATGTCTGGGCAGCGCTTACAAAACTTTTGGGATTAGAAATGATTTCTTATGGCCTCTCTTTACTCTAGCCCAGTTTTTGGCTGCCATTGCCATTTGATTTATGCTGACATCCCGGGGCTGCTCCTGTACTTGCTGCTCGATGCTGCTGTTCTCGCGCCGACGTTCGATTGCCGTGCCCTAGTGCACGCCTCACTGGTCAGGTAGCTGGCCGGCAAAAACCAAAAACCAAACATTTCTTGGCAAACACTTGGCAATTTTTCATGGGGTTCATTTCATTTGAGTTGCTTCTTATAGCCATCCACAGCAGTCGCACGGCTAAGTTCTACAGTGGAGCCAAGCATTATGTTAAACATGTGAAAAGCCAAAAATTAGTTAAATAAAACTGTTGCCTTACCTTACGAGATGGAGCTCCACGCTAGTACTGGGTTTTCAAAAAATTCAATTCACAAGTGTGGTAAAATCGCAGAAATATGTTGTAAGATCGAAGCTTTATTATGGCTTCAAGCTTAATGGGATTTAAATTGACAGACAATATTAGTTCTTAGTTCAATTATCTTAAAATTCAAAAGTTTATAATTTTTCACGAGAGGGAAATGGATGGAAAATTGATATCGAAAATTGGAAGCAAAAATCTCGGAACGGGCGAGGCCAGGAAATATCAGCTGGTATATATGTATTTATGTAAAATAATTGAATTCACCTTCGGTTGATAAGAGAATGGTATGAAATATTGGCTGTAGATCAATCACTATTTCTCTTCTTGTGCAATTATTCTTAGAAATTTATTTACTTTGAAAATTGTTTGCTTTAATTTTATAAAGTTACCACACTGTGCGCCCAAGTTCGAGCTAAGTTTTACGGGGCGTAAGCCTTAGTGGTCTCCGGCTCTGCGAATGCCTGGGAATTTGTCACACAACAGCCCTGTCGCAAGGGCAAGTCAAAATGGCGTCCGGATGTGGGCAACATTGTTGCCAGTCGCCAGTCCAAGCAGCAGCTGTTATGTTGTTGTTGTTGTTGTCAATCGTAACCGCATTACATGTCAATTACCGTATACTAAACTGTAAGAGCGCTTACGCCAAGTGCGTCCTGGAAATGGCGCCTGCCCTTTCGATTCGATATAATAGTCCCTTTTCACTTTGAAGTTTTCGACACATACTCTTTCGCAAGCACATACACACACACACACATCCTGACACACACACGTTGGGTGAAATAAATTTGTGGCACATGAGTTTAATTTATGGCGCTCGCAGCTATTTTGGCTGCCAAAGCGGAAGTGCTGCTGTCAATAAGGATTGGCAGGCAGCATGCGGGCTGAGCTGGCCTCGGCTGAGCTCACGGCTCAGCTTTTGGGTTGCTTTTTTTTAAACATCTTTTTTTTTGCTTTTTCTGCAGCCGCAATCCCCTTTTCATAGAGATTGACAAATGCGTGAGTGTTGGTGACTTTTAAAAAATGTTTAAGCTGCACAAAAACTCAAATGAAAGTCTGAGTGGGGGCAGGAATAAATGGCAGGGTGACTGGGTGAGTGTGTGTGTGTGTGTGTGCGGTTTTTGCTGGTAAAAAACCCGTAAATAATGCGCAAAATTTGTTAAAAGGACAAGCGTAATAAATCCTCTCAATGGCACACAATTTCTTGATAACTTTTTAGTGTCTAATATTTTGTAGTTGTGCGCTCGAGGGTCTTAGGAAAAATTAAAATTTATATCACTTGTTATTTGCTGCTGCTTTCCTAACCATAACCCTAACCCAAATCCTAACCCCAACAAATTCATACCGGTTATGATACGTGATTTGACTGATGGCTGCTAATAGTGCAATTTCCGCTTGACAAACGCAATCGCACCCGATTCCCTCCATCAGACTGGCTGGCATTAAAACAAGTTGGGAACCATTAAATATTTTATGAGTTCTTTAGATTTTTATTTCGACAAGTTTTGGTTGTCGTTGAGATTCATCAAGTGAGCGACGCATGTATTTCTCAAGTTTTATGTTGGATTTCAGTTTGATATTTCACGTCTCTATTTTGATGAGCAGCTTAAGCTCGGTCGTGCCTCAACACAGACATGCTGCAAGGATTTTGCTATAAATTTATCAAATAATTTATTGCCGTATTTATGCAGATATTTTGAATTTTATGCATTTCAAGTATTCCGTTCAGTTGGGCTTACAAGCAACAGGCGTTGACCTGGAAATTTTAAAAGAAAATTAAATGCACTTAAAGTTGAATTTATTTACAATTTTATAAAATTCATAGCAAGGGCTTGCATATTTATTTATATCTCTATGAGCATTAAAGTAAGTAGCTGCTGGCTTTCTCAGTGAATTTACTGGATATGCTTTCAAAGCTGTTGTTTTTAAGGTTGTCAGCTCTTTGCCCTGTGTCAACACTTAGAGACAGCATACAATTTATTAACCCAACCAGCTTCCGTACTAGTTGCAAACACCCTGGACGAGATTAAAGGATTCCATCATAAATCAATTTCAACTGACCTCTACAAAATTAAGAGAATATTTTGCATTAACTCATTCATTGTCGTATTTTTTGTTAATTAAGTGTCTATTTACCTTATGCAACACATATATACAAGAATGAGATAAAATTCATAACGTAATAAAGCTATTAATATCGGAATTTAATGAAATTTGTATGGCCTATTTGTATGAAAGCTTTAAAATTTTGTTAAATTAGCCGTAGATACAACTTTTTGGTAGCTCAGCAAAATGCATTACGGCTTGCATTACACTTTATCTAAAACAAACTAATTTTCTGTACAAAAAATGCTTTGTTCTTTGCATGCCTTTAGTTGAAAATCTAATGCTAATTCAGTCCTGAAATTCGACTACACATTCCCTCGTATGCACAGATACAAATAGATGGAAGCAATTTCGAGCTGCTTAACTTGGGCCTAATTGAATCTGCCGTAAATTGTGATACAAAGGCAGTTTCCAAGCGACAAATTTTACCAGATGTTTTCATAAATTTGCTTGCAAAATATTTACAAAACTTTGCACACACGCTATCATACACACACACCCCCGCACTCACACACTTAGTTGTCAGTCAAAGAGCAACTAATGCAACTAACTGGAAGCTGACAATTTCATTCAGCCCTCGACACCTGTGCACTTAAATAACGTGTATCCTTCAATGTCATCGCCATCGTCTTGGTTCGCAGCCAGAGTACCTCTTGGCCCGGTCCAGGTGGTGTGCAATTTGAGCACTCGGCCGAAAAAATGTGGTTTTATGCCGCAGGCACACAATTTAAGGGCCAACTTGGCCCTAACTAACTAACTAACTGTTTAATGCATAATTTGTCTGAACTTTTATGCGACTAAGACGAGCGGCTTTAGTACCCCGAGACATAGGCAAGACCCTCAGATTGCTGCTGCGGCTTAGTCCACGTGTGGTAGGACCCCCCTCTTCCCACCCGACAGCTCAACACTCCCAAAACTTGTGCATTGAATTCATTGCATTTTGTGGCTGGAGTCGTGAATGTGTTCATTTGATTTGAATGTGAATGAGGCGGTCACAGGCCATTGCCAAAGCCACAAAACGGCATAAAAGTTTGCACATGAACTTTACGGGCTGGTTGGGATGTTGTATGAAATCTAACTGTAAATCCAGGTGAGGTAGATGATGGCTATGTGCCTCGGATCAAGCCCCATCGTGCCTTAATTTATGCGTATTTAATAGAGTTTTTATTGTTGTTTGCAGTTTGCAGACGCCATGGTAACTAAAACCAAGTTCTATATCTGTAATTCTCTAGTTCTGATTGAATATTTATACGATATTCTTGGGTACGTCTCTGCGAGAGGGATAAGAGTTTTCTTTTTGAACATACAAAAGTTTTTGTCAACATTTCAAATACGCGTACTTTCTTGGTAAATAATGTGATTGACAATTGTCAAACTGGCTAAAAACTTTAGTAAGTATATATACCGCTGTGAGATGATTCTTAAAAAAAAAAACTTTTACCCTTGATTTGCTAACCTTTAAATTTAAGTATTTATAAAATTATGTGACATAAATTATAATTTGAAACTAAAGGAAAAAGTTTCGTATTTTCCATTAGTAATGTTTATTACGGGGGTATTAAGTATTTCGCATCAATGCATTGAAAGCAGAGTAATTGATTATAAATATTGATTATTTCAGAGTATATCAGTGCTACGGAAATAGCTAAACTGATTTCATTAGAGCAAGTGAAACTTAATCAAGTACATTAACAATACATAATTACATAAGACCAATTCGTATAGGAATCGTAGTAGGCTACTCAATTCCATAACTCACTTGTAGTGTTTGAAAAGTAGGCAAATAGACTATACATATAAAAAAAGTCCTGAAAGTGAGTAGTGTTGCAAAGCATCAGTCATATATGTAACATTTCACAGATGCGACGATTTTGGAATACATTCCGCAGGAATGGCATACAAAGCATATTTGTAAATTTTTCATACTACAGCTGCTACGTGCGAGAGCTGCTAGAACTATTGAATACCCTCAATGTTAAATACTATCGCAAACCTATCGGCTAGACGAAAGGCTTCAGATGAAAAGCTTTCCTCTTCTTTGTCTATAGTCGAAAAAACTTTTCGTCTCGCATGATAGATGCATCATAATTGTCCATAAGGTTTTTCACTGCAATTTGCAATTAAAATATTATCTTTGAATATTTGACTTGAGAGTCAATTTAACGATGTACGAATTCATTTAATTGATTGACTTTTAAATTGTCAAGAGTATTCAGTACTTACACTTTTACAATCTGGAAATTTAATTGAAAATTCCCCAAGAGTACACACACACACACACACACCACACACGAGCACATTACAATGATGCTCTCATTATGCACGCTTCCTTTGGCCTCTTCGGTTGGCAAGAAGCTGGGACGTGAAGTGCGTAGGAGAAATTAAATTTGCTTTAGCGAAAATATTTGAAACTAATTATGCCCAATAGAGCGAGTGCGGAGCACTCTCGCTTCGCAGCTCGGCTGGCACGTAGGCGCATCCGCTCGTGATTTACGCGCCAGGAGTTGTTGCTGGATGTTACCCTACACATCCGCCACAGGGAATGACAGCAGCAGCAGCAGCAGCAGCAACAACAATAACATAGCTAAAGGCATTATGTTTAAACATAAGACTTGGTTGCCAGCGAGAGCCAGGGCTTAGGTTATAAACAAAATACGCGTGACTTCCTTTTCGAGCCATTAAAGCGGCGTATCCGGTTGCGCAAAGAGTTCGCATGTGTGAGCGTGTGAAGCTATGTATGTGTGTGTGCATGTGTGTGTGTGAGTGATGAGCAGCCAAGCAAATTACCAGCGCCGAGAAGAAGCAGGCAGGTAGACCCGGAAAATGGATTTAAATTGTTGATTAGTGCCCTCAACGATGAAGACAACAGCACCTAGCGTACTAAATGGGGGTAACTGTTTCACTGTGAGTCTGAGTCTGAGTGTGAGTGTGAGTGCGAGTGTGAGTGCGAGTGTGTGTGTACTTCTCAGTGTCTGTGTGATTTTGAAAAATAATCATAATAATGACGGGCATTGTGCTGAAAATTCTAATGCAGCACAGCGAACCAAGAGTGAAGCTACAACAAAAGTAATTTTTAATAGTCTCTGTCTCCTTCTGTTACTCTCTCTCTCTCTCTCTCTCTCTCTCTCCCTCGGTCTCCCTCTCTATTTCTTTCGTGACCCTGAAACTTATGCCGCCCATTTTTCTTAAGCTTTATGTTACTTACGCACTTAAAAACTCGCTTTGCAATTGTTTTGCTTTGTTTTGTTGTTTTGGTTGTTTTGTTTTACTTTTTTGAAAACTTCATGAACTCTGAATCGAGTTCACCTGCAATGTGAAAACTTTGCAGACGGCAGTTCGTGCAGGATAATCCCGTTTTGTGCCGCACTCAGATCAAAGGTCGGCTGCGGCTGTCGAGTCAGGTTGAGGGAGCGGTACTAAGCAAATTGCGCTAAAAATGAAATGAATTATTAGCGCTCAAAAGACCAAATGAAAAATGTTGCCAGTCGGCTGTTTTCCTAAATTGCGCCAACAAAAAGCGAGCAACCGAGCTACCGAGCTACCGCGCAACCAGCCAAATGTGTTTTTGCGCTTTGTTAAGAATTATGGCTGTGAGAAATGAAAATTGTTTGGCTATTATGTTTTGAGTTGATTGCGCCGACAAATGCGCTACAAACAATAAACATACGTATGGAATATATGAAGTTTTGAAAAGATTTGTAAGATGATAAGAGATCTTTGATACCTATATCCAGAAGGTATATTAATTATAATATACGGATATCTGAGACTTACTTATTTAAATTAGCAATATAATTACTATGTATTAAATTTTAATTGCATTGAAAGCGATTTCATTTTGTGAGTTTCTCAATTCGGGCAAATATTCATTGCGTACATTCACACTTTGCAGTAATATTCCAAATCATTTTGAAAGCTAAGCTTTTCGAAAACAACATCCAAATTGTAGCGCACAATGCAGAAAAGTTTTGTTACTTGCAGTGGCATATCATGCATAATAATGTTCACATTTTTGACAGAAATGAATGAATATGTTGATGACGTCATTAGCCAAATTGCATTTTAACAAAATGCGCGCACACACACTAACAGCCTCAAGACACACACACGGAGACTCCGTTGCCTTGTTTCTGGCATCATTTGCAATTTGAATGAAAATTGGCTGCATTTTAAACAATGTGCGCAGCATAAAGCAAATGATTGAGAATCTTAAGATACGATCCTAGAAGTATGCAGTTGAAAAGGTTTAAATATATGTCAATGTAAATATGCGCGGCATGGTTCTAGGCGGGCACTGGAAATAAAATGCTTAGCTCGATTGCAGCGACTCGAATTATATGAGTTGCACTCGCTCAACATAGCGGCACATTGAGTGCAAAAATACTGGGAAATTTTGCCAAGAGAGGAAGAGAGAGAGAGAGAGAGTTAGAGAGCGCGCGTATTGCCGACACAATTCGCCGTAATTGGGCAGCGTCGTTTCCTGTTTCTGGTTTCTGTGTCAGTCGGTTAGCAGGCAATGTGCGCGACGGTTGACACTCGGTTGTCGGTTGTCGGGTGTTGGTCGCGACCACTGCCGCTGCCGACGCCAGCGCCGACGCCCCTTGCCAACAATTGAAAAGTGTTGATGTTGTTGTTGGGACTGGAACTGTCGCATATTAATGACACGCTAGGCAAATGTGTCATTTTGACATTTTAACAGTCTTTCATGCAGTCACCAAAACCACACCATTTATGTATGGATATATATACTCTATACAAATATATAGATGGAAATACATATAATTATAGGCAAGCATGTTGTGAAGCTGCAGCTGTGACGTTGCCATATAGGCAAAAAAATTAATAAAAAAGAAAATGGCGCCGGCAACTTAAATGTGTGCCATTTGCTTATCACACACATTCACATGCACACACACACACACACACACACATACACAGAGGCCGGCTGACGGTTTTGTGGCGCAGAGATTTGTCATGCATGGATTTATGTTTATGTTTGTGCATAGTTTTTGGTGACACTCACCGCCTCCCCTATTTATTTATACCCCCTACCATACAGCCGGCAGCTACATACAATTGTTTGCAAATGGATTAAAAAGGCATTTGTCAAGCGGTCGGCCCTGTGTCAATGTGCGGCCAGTCAACCAGGCCCGACGGCCTCATTGTGCCGCATATTTAATTAAAACACAATTTAAACAAATGCAGCGAATTGCTGCAATCATCGCTGCTCAGATACACTTATATGTCAAATTTAGTTTTTTATTTGTAACAGCATAGAAAATTAAAATATATGCAAAATTTTCAGAAAGGCACGTGTTTAGTAGTCGTTGCAACTTTAAAGTAATTTGCCGGAGAATAATTGTATTATTTTCACAATAAAACATCTTTGAATTACTTATTATTTAGTTTTATAAATATTTGATATATTATATATTTACAATTAGTCCGGAATAAAAGTGAACAAATTATATTCCAGGAACTGAAATAATAATAAATTGATAAAGAATAAATTCTATTCTAAAACTAAAACGATATAAATAATTTAAATTGTAGATCATATTTCACCTACATCTGTTCTTCCTTGCCACACTATATCTTATTTATTTGTATAACTAGAACTTCCATTCCACTTAGCAGATGCCCCCAGCATCAAGCCACACAAGCAAATCACGATGCTCTTTACCACAGATACAACGACATAGCGTATGATTTAGCGAGCGCGCGCTCAGGGATTCGAATTTCAGCAGCTGTTTCCTTTGGGGAACCGCAACAATAACCTTATTTTTTGGGGTCGTGGCTTATCGCTAATTGTGGCATACACAGGGTGCATAAAGGTCTAATGTCCTTTCATGTTAATTGCTCGACTGGCGGTCCTTAAAAATTATGCACTCGGCAACGCCTCAGTCTCAGTCTCAGTGCCAGCCCCAGCCTCAGTCTCAGCTTTCATTATTCTGTTTTCAGCTCTTGGATTTTGGTTTGGTTTCGCTTTTCGGCGCCTGCCTAATTCGAAATTAATTTCTGCCCTTGTCTGCCCGTGGACTGAGTTTTCTTTATCTGGCTAATTAATTTATGCAGAGCAGCAGGCACAGCGCGTGTGTGGGAGGGGGAAGGGGCCTAATGGGTATTAGGTATGAATTCATAACTTTTGCATTAGGCCTGTGTGCGGGCCTAGTTTACCTTTGACAAATTTGAAAAATGATTTAACTTGAGTGTCGTTGTTGTTGCTCTTGTTGGTATGGTTCGTTCTTGTGGGTTTCTGGGAAAGTGCAACAAAATAATAAGGGCGCCAAAAGGCAAATACAAAACAAAAGCAAAAAGCAGAAGGCGCAAAAAAGTACAACAAAATGTACAGCACAAAATAAACAGTGGACACGGCAAAAAGCAAAGCAAAAAACAAAATAAAACAAAAAAAGAAGCTGAAGGACACAAAACTAACTAACTGAACAGACGCCAGGACGATAACTCAGCCAGCTGTGGAGCCCAAGCCCGACAGCATAAACTGCCACCTGGTTGGGTCAGTGGGTGGACTGAGGGCGTTTGTCGGGTTTGGCGGGCTTGGTAGCGCTTTGTTTGCCGAAAGTGCCAAAACACTAATTTACTTTTTTTCGCACTTGGAATCTTTGTCTGTGCGTGTGTCTGTCTGTCTGTCTGTCTGTCTGTCAGTGTGTTTGTGTATGTAAGGTCGCTGGGCAGACTAGTTCCCAGGCACCACCCTTTGGGTTCCGGTTGCTGGTTCCGCTTTTGCTCGATTATAAAACGCAGATGTGCCATCCACGTCAAAGGACAGGTGGAGGAAGTGGCGGGAGTTTGGAGCAAATGAAAATATTTAGACAAGACAGCGTGGGTGTTGGGCTGTAAGCAAGAGGCCTAAGCTGTGGCCCGAATTGCGTCAGAATGCGTATGTGGGCGCAGGCACTGCCAAGGGACAATTCCTTTGCGTTTCGCCGTATAAATCTTTATGTAATTCAAGAGCAGGTATATTGGACTAACTATTTTGTAACTTTTGAACAGAAATATTTAAATATGCTTAAATATTTGTATATATAGGGTATCACTTAGTCGTGCCAATTTGACTGGTATGCCTTTTTTACTTTTCTGTATCCGCTTCTTTTAAATTTATCCGTAGCCTTGTCTTTATTACCGGAATGTGTTTACAAGATCCAACAAAACTGGGCGTCGCATCGCAGGCAACTACTTGAAATTGTTGCGATGCCATAAATGGTTGCCGCGGGCGGTGCGGCATGTGGCATGTGGCGTTTGTGATTGGGGCTGTTCGCACTTTCAACGCCTTTGGCAGGGGTGAAAATTAAGTGCATAAATGCCTAATTGTGCTTATTGAATTGGAAATGCATTTAATTGAAGTAATTGCTGTTGTCTAAATGCGCGCTTAATATTAGAAAAATGTGTTCTGATTGTGAACTATATAAAAGGAAACAAGGAGTAAATCAATATTTATTTTATTTATAATTATATATTATAAATCAAATAAATAAAAGGATTGCTTTTAACGCTTCAATAAATTTTTTCAATAAATTTTTGTTGCTTTTAAGATTTGTCAAATCTTATAAACTTTGCTCTGTTGCATTTGTGACAAATTGAAAAATAATTCAATTCTTATGCGATGCCTTTTGAATTTCCGCCAATTAGCTAATTGCAAATATAATTGCCGTTTCCCTCGAAATGCGTAAGATTTCTGACCCAGACGGCAGCCCTTTCTATATTTATACATATACATTCTATACGAAAAGGTATACCCTTAGAAATCTGCACCGCCTCGCTATCCAGCATTAAATTCATTAAAATTTCATTCGAAATTTCAACGAGAAGCATATTTGAAATTCTAATAAAAGTCAGGCAAAAGCAAATGTTTTCGCAGGACGCAGAAATTTTCCATCGCTACGCTACAAGGACGAAAACGTAGATAACAATTAGGGCTAGCAGCCAGGAAAAAACAAGAGAAAAAACAACAACGAACTGAAAATGCCACAGAATGTTATAGCTGAAGCAACACGAGACATTCTGAAGTACACAAATATGAAGCATAAATTCTAATACTCGGTAAATTTAAATTTTCAGCCTTGTCAAAATGTATGCAGCGAAAGTGATAATATTTTAGAAATTTATAAACCAATTTTTAGTAAATTACAATGAGACGTCTGCGTGTTCAGCTGTTGTTTTTCGAAGCCAGCGCTCTTTGCTGGTTTAATTGGGTTAAAGAGCCAGAGCGCAGTGCGCCAGAGCTAATGTCAATGGCCCTGGCTTTAATTGCCAATCGCTGGCGCAGTTTGTTGTCCAAAGAGACACACATATACAAAACATACATACACACACACACACACACGCACACACACAGAGAGACATACCCATCGGCAGGCACTCAGACAGATAAGAGCACGGCCACAAAGGGGACGCTCAGTGGGTAAACAAATTACGCGGCTTTAAAGCTGAACGTGCTTTTGTCCTTGTCGTCCTGGGACAGAACACAGGCTACAATTGTCACTGGGGACAGTTCGTAAACGTTTGCGAACAGCTTGCGTTGCCTTTGTCGGGGCAATGGCATATTTATTCTCGGCACAAGCCCAAATAAAGTCAGAGCGATAATGTGCGACAGTTGCTTATCCTTTAGCCGGGCAGCGCCCGCTAACCCTTAAAATGCCCACCTCCCACAAATCACATGAACTCAAGTGTTTTGATCCGTTACGAGGCTGGTGCTTTTCTGTGTAAATACTTTGTGGCATGTTCTCAAAACATTTTTCAATTGTGGTCCATTACATAGCAGGCACAGCTTGTTGCGGTTGCCTAAAGCCAACGTGCTAACACTTTCGGCTATGGATTGGGCTAGACAAAGGCTTCAAGTCGTTTGACAAATGAGACTCAATTTCTAACAAATAAATACTTGAAAGCTATGTCTAAGGGTCTGGCAACCTTGCCCCATGGCCGTGCGAATAAGTATCAGGATCAGTAGAGTGAGATGCTAAGCAGCGAAAAAGGAATTAAGGGAGAGGATACTTAAAAAAAATATTAATATCTAAGCCACTATTTGTAGCGTTAACGACATTAAGCTCTTTCGTCAATTAAAAATATTTATATAAGCTAGGCCCACTCAGTTGACCTTGCTCTTGCATATGTGTATTGAAAACTAATCTTTAAGCACCCATAGAAATATTTTTTAGGATTTCAGTATAAGCCTTTAAAATCAACTGCACCAACAAAGAACCAATTATAATTTATTTATTTATTTATTTATTAATGGTCGACAAATCCAGGGTCAACCTAAGCCAAAAGCCTTACAAGAATACAACAATTTCTAATAACACCATTATCAAACGATGCGGATATTTCATTTGTCCGTTCCGCTAGCTGTGCCCCTCTTTACAGCTAATGTTATCCGAGACGTTATCAGACCTTATATCTAAGAACGAAGGAGTAAGTCGAGAAAGTAAAAAGTAAGTAAAAATCAAAAATAATCTTAGTAAGCTATATTTATTTAGAATATATAATAAATTGGAAAAAGAAGAGAGAAAGAATTTTTTTGACAAGAGTTTACACTTTAAGTAGATCGGGCAGAGAAAAGGATGGGAAATCACTGAGCTGTCCGGCAAGCTATGCCCCTACTCATAGCCAGGCGTGGTCAGAGAGATTTTATTTGAAGGAGAATAAGTTCAGTGGACAAATCATGGAACAAGCTTTTGCAGCATGTGCATTAAAAAATAGTTGTGCATTGTGTTTTACAGGCAGATAGGAATAAAAGGCGGTAATTCCTGGTAGGTCCGAAGGAAGCAGGGAATTAATGACGGTCTTAAAGAAAAGAAGAATCTTAGCCGCTAACAGTCAACTTATGTTGCAAGTCAACACCGAGAATTTTTCTACGGTTGGCTTACGACTGAAGATTATGAACATGATAGGAACTGAAGATTAACAATTTAAGCCCCGTGAGGCAAAAAGGAGAAATTGTTTCTGAACTGATTCAATTCGATATATGAGCAATAATCAAGAATAGGGCGTACAAGCGTAATGCACAGAAGTTTCGTTATGGAGGGATCGAAAGACTCCTTCGACCAACGTTTAAGGAATCCAAGTACACCTTTGAACAACAGAGATTGAAGCAGAGCTTAGCATCAAAGAGAACCCCTAGATCCTTAACTGCTAGTCTATGATATAACGGAGTATTTTCGATCATATTATTGACAAGATAAGATAATTGAAGGTCGGAAGCATACACTTTGAACAATTTAGATGTGAGCATTCAGATGGAATTTAATTTATGTACGATTCCCGAGTTTCCTTTTAACGTAAATTTTTATAGATAATCTTATTTTATTATTATTAATGTGACCAATGTAAAGAGTCACAAAGCTGATTCGCATTACGTGCGTTAGATAGATGTTTTGTTAGATTTTGGTACCGACTGACTGTAAGCTACCGAGCGACCACTGCTAATTACAGACGACACGATCAGAACCGACAGCCGCTAGCACTATAAAAAGAGAAAGGAGGGAAGGTCCAAGATGACAACCTTGAGGTACGCCAGATGTAGCGTGAGCAAGGTTCTTTGGATGCTGCCTTTTCAAGAAAAATACCTCAAAAGTAAAAGAGAGGGAGGGAAACCTAATTGGTCAAGCTAAAAAATAAAAGGTCATGGTTCACAGAGTTCAATTGTAGTAAGATGTTCCAATAGTTGTTCTTTTATTCATTGGAGCTTCTGCTCCAATTGCAATCTTTATTTATTGACTCTTTGCGTCTGAATGATTCTTACAATCTTTACTTAGGTACTACTTAGCTAAGACCGCGCGAACTGCGCTGCCAGCGACGCCGGCAGCGGAGCGGTTTTATTATATACTTATATATGTATGCAGCATCGAGAGCCGCGCTGAGAGAGAGAGTACGTTATGTGCACTTATGTATTGTAGTGCGCAGCCGGCTTGCGCGGGAAACGCTGACGCTGCGTTATGTATATGTATATGTGGGGTCATATTACATATGTATGTACTTGGAATGTGCGTATGTAAACACTGCAACAAAGTGTTACAGTGTGACAGTTTGATATATTTTGAGTACAGTGTGTACTCTATATGTGCGCATATCACATCTCCCTCCTTTTAAAAAATAACGTAATATTGTGAAGTTATTTTATAATAGTATTAAATGTGTATAAATTTAGAATTAAAAAATTTTTTTGTGTTTAAGGTTTAAATGTATCTAAAAAAGTTATATTTATACGGTTATATATGTATAGAATATATATATAATTTTTTTTTGTATTTTTTTGTTTTGTTTTGTGTTTGAATGGCCATACTTCAAAAATGATTATGTATTAAGCATTTTTAACCTATCCTTATGTACTTTTTGTTTTTTATTTGTAGTATCTGATATTACTACATTATCTCTATCCTCTATACCAGTGACCTTATATGGTCCAATATAATTAAAATCTGCCTGTTTCATTTCTTAGTAAGACCTTATCTCCTATTGATATTCCTATGTCATTTACTTTTAAACCGTATAACTGTTTATTCTTTCTTTTATTTTCTTCGATCATTACTCTTGCTCGTTTATATGCTACTTCTAATCTATATTTACTTTCTTTAGCATAGTCTTCTATGTTGTATAATGGACTTATTTTACTTACTGAATTAATATACGATGGCAAATTACTTTGTTTGCTGAAAACTAACTCATATGGACAGTAGTTATGTGCCATAGAGGGGGTCGTGTTAAAACAGTAAACAAAGTATTGGAGCCATACATCCCAATCAGTTTTATCAACTGATATATAAGAACGTATGTACTCGTTGAAAGTTCTATGACTTCTTTCTACTGTTCCCATGTCCGAAATGAACGTCTTCATCGGACCAAACTTCAGTATAAAAGATTCAAATATTGCTTTTGCAACTGTATTAGCGGATTTGTTTGGTACTGGAATAGCTACAAGACAAGACATTTTGTTAAATCGCATATCATTGTAATTGCATATTCGTTTCCATTTTCGGATTTTGGTAGTGGACCTATAGTGTCCACTATCACTCTGTCGAACGCATTTATCGGCGTTTCTGTAATGGTCAGAGGTGTTTTTGTGTGTGTCGTTGTTTTCGACTTTTGGCATTTAGGACATCTACGTATATATTTGGTTATATGACGTGTCATATTTTTCCAGTAGTAGTGTCTTTTTATTTTAGCTAGCGTTCTTAAAATGCCAGTATGACCTCCTTGTATTGGGTCGTCATGATTAATTTTTTTTGCCCATATTTTTAAAAGATTCAATTTAAATTAATCCAAATATCTTTTCGCTCGGTGCCAGTTTGAGTTGGCTGATTTCTTGTATACCGGCTTCTTTTTCAAGCTTTTGGAAAAACTGACCTAAGTCAAATGTTCCATTGGTGTACAGATCGCTAACATCAATTCTTGCTATAATTTTTCTTCCATGTTTGAAGAATCATATATTATTTAATATAAGCAAAGCCACTACTTTTCGTACTTCGTCATTACAAATGACTTCATATACGTTGGGCTTAGAAGCGCTGTCAAGAGTTTGCATAGGCAAATCTACTTGATCTTTTCCTGCGCAGGAGTTTTTCTGTTTACTTTGGTGCCTGGTAGTGACTTTCAGGACTTTAACTTGTAAGTCTTTGAGTTCTTTGATGGTTATTCTTGATAACGCATCAGTTACATAGTTATCTTTACCCTTTATATACTCTACTGTGAAATCGTATTCTTCTAATTCGAGCCGCATACGTGTTAACTTTGAACTAGGATTGACCATTGAAAACAAATATATTAATGGTCTGTGATCTGTTCGGACTGTAAAATGTTTGCCATAAATATATGGTTGAAAATGTGTAATTGCCCAGTGTATTGCTGCTAATTCTTGTTCTGTTGTACTTTTATTACTTTCTCCCTTAGAAATGAACGTGATGCATAAGCAATTGGGAGTTGGAGCCCATTATGGTTTTGAGTTAAAACCGCTCCACAAGCTTGCTTTCTTGCATCAGTTATTATGCAAAATTCTTTGCTGAAATCCGGGTATTGTAATAATATTGGGTTTATTAGTGCCGATTTTAGAGGTTCGAAGGCATGCTGGCAGTCGGCTGTCCATTCGAACTTCTCATCTTTTTTACTTAATCTTGTTAAGTGACGAGAATAGTCGGCAAAATTTTATATAAAACGTCTGTAATAATTGCAGAATGTAACGAATCTTCGAGCGCTGTCCGCATCGTGTGGAACTGGATCATTTTTAATGACGTCGTATTTTTTGTCGTCTGGCAAGATTCCTTTATCGGTGGATTTGTGTCCCAGAAAGGTGACTTCATGCATAAAAAATGAACATTTTTCAGGATGTAACTTCAGGTTGTATTTCCTACATTTCTTAAAAACATCAGTTAAGTTTTTAAGCATATGTTTTTCGGAACAACCTATAACTATTAGATCATCCATGTAAAGGAATGCTTGAGAAGGTTAAAGAATGCAATAGTCATCATTCTCTGAAATGAATTTGGCGCTATTTTCAAACCAAAAGGTAATCGCGTAAGGCGATATGAGCAATTGCTCGTTGAAAAAGACGGTATATTCCTTGAACTTTCTTCAAGTTCAATTTGGTGAAAGCCTGACATTAAGTCAAGGCATGACAAATATTTTGCTCTACCTAGTTGATCTAAAATATCATCAATTCTGGGTAGTGGAAATTTATCAGACAACAGTTAATCGCCATTTCTTATCTTCTGAGCCTGGATGTGCTTTCTTTGGAACTAGTAAAAGTGAATCCTGTATTCTTTATTCTGTGTTCTGAAACTGATGGTTCGACAACTTTGTCGGCGATTAATTTTCCTACTTGTTTTAGAATTTCTTCTACCTGACTATGCGGGCTTCGATAGTTTTTAATATAAATTGGTTCAGTATCCTTCAATCTCAATGTTTGTTTATAAAAATTATTTGTTGTTATTGATTCGGTTTCCAGTCCGAACACATCACTATACTTGGTGCATAGTTCTATTAATTGTGGTTTAAATTGTTTTGGAAAGTTTTTATTAAATTGAGCTATTACTCTGTTTTTTTTCTCTTTTCTGGAGTAGTTTGAACTACGTCGTAGTTCGAAAGTGATTCAAAGTTCAGATTATTTATATTAATTAATTGGTCTTTATTGGTCGTATTAAGAAATCGGACAAATGTATTCTTTTGTGTTGCAACTGTGTTTGCAACGTAAATACCAGGTTTAATTTCCCTTACTCAGCACGGTTTAAATGACATCAGTTTGCATCAGCAACTTTAACCAAAGGAGCAATGTCAAGCAAGCTGGCTCGTAGTTGACCGATTATTTACGAATCCATGTGTAGCATGGGAGGGAACTGATTTGCTAAAATGCTACAAAGTCATAGTGATTAATATTATATTCAAAAATAAAGTCCTAAATAATAAAAATTGTTTTTTTGAAAACTTGTTTGTTTTATAATGCTCATCTGCAATTCAGAACACAATCACAGTTTATTAAGTTTTGAGAGTTTGGAGAAAACGAAGGTGAAGAGTGTGTGATTTAAATGTTTGGATTAAAATTGAATTTCGCTTTAAGTTTCACTAACATTGTAAATAAATATTGCCAATACGTTTTTAATTGTGCTCTGCGATGGTTTTGGCATTAAAAGTAACATCCCTTTATGCACACTCACAAGCGGCCGGCAGTATTAGCCCAGACAAATGTCAAAGGCAACAAGCGTAACGGTCAGCAGCCACTTTCTGCACTGAAGCCAGTGGAGATGCGACAAACAAGTCAAGTGCTGCAAGGCTTGGCCGGTTGGCAGGTGGTGGGTGGTGGGTGGAGGTTGGTGTGTGGCCAAGCGTGGAATTGCCATTAAGCTGCAAATTTAAAGCAACTAAAATGACAGCAAATAAACAGCCAGGCGAGCAGAAGCTAGAGCACCAGCTTCAGCAGAAGCAGAAGCTTGAAATGAGCGTCCAGGCGACGAGCGTTGCTGGCATTACACATACGCTACGTAAGCCGCACAGCAGTTAAGCTGTCGATGGCCTCAGCAACTGCTGGTCCATAGAGTGTGTGTGTTCACGTGCATGTGAGTCATAAGCAAATGTGTGCGCAAGGATGTGCTAGGATTATGCATGTTCCATGTGTTGGCTTTTGAACGCTGCCAAGTTTACAACGAAATGTGTCAATAGTAGCCCTACTGCAAGTCCGAGTCCAGCACTGAAGTTTAAGCCTCTCCACCACGCTATGCCACAAACATATACACAATCATATATGCTATGTGTGTGCGCCTGTTTGTGTCTCCTGTATCCTGCCAAATTTTACAAGCACGTATTCGGTCGCGTCGACATGCTTGTTACCTGGCTGGCTGCTTGGCACAGTTCTTGCTCCTGGCCAAGGGTGACTCATATTAATGCCCAACCAACTAGGGGTGACGACGGACGGAGCCACAGCGACGGATAGCACATTAAACTGATGAGCTTAATTGGAGGTTACCTGCACAGTGAACCCAGAGAACTCAACGACAACTACAGTAATTAAAGCACGCTGTGAAATGGCAAGGCCTTCAGAGTGCCGATGTTCTGATGCTCTAAATTAAAGCTGAAGTGAAAATAAAGAGACATGCTGAAAAACTTAATAATAATAGTAGTCTGATTTGTTGGATAGAATGTATAGAGATTATAACTATTCTTATTTATCTATAAATATATCTGCAAAAAAAATAAAGGAAAACATACGTTCATACATAAGTATATTTATATTTATATACACGTGCTCACAGCAAAAGTGGAAGAGCGGGTTAGAGGAAGAGCAGAAGTAAGAGAGAGATATCAAGCAAAAGATAAAGGTAGAGTGAGACACTATAAGCAGAGATAATATTTATTATATGGCACATCACCATATTACGTATTTTGACTTTTAACTTTTATGAAACCCGTTTTTTTTTAATTTGAAGCGCATCAGGAATTAAAAAGTATCTAGGCTTGGAACAGGAGAGCACAAATATATACAAACATACAAGCATGTATACATACATAAATACAAAAGCAAAGGAATTGCACACATGTTTACATACTATAACTGTATGAACAAGAGAGATGTTCAGACGTTTGGCAATGACAGCATCGTTTAATGAATCCTAGTACACATTTTGCCTCATTATCAATGGCAGCTATATAGAGTTTCAAGCATAGTTTAGATTCAAAAAGAACGTCAGATTCTTAACTGTTAGTATAGCATACACCGGAAGTAACGTGAACCAGTTTTGAGGTAGTTAGCTTCAGCATTACTCTTTTGGTCCTAGCTTTTAAATAAGAGAAAATCTAAAGCAAAAGAGACAGAGGGAAACCTTAACGGCCAAGTTTAAGGAGTAAAGGATCATGGTGCACAGAGTCAAACGTAAATTCAAGCAAATTGGTCGTAGTTGACCCATTTTCTACGAATCGATGTTGAGCAAAGGAGACAACTGATTTGTAGAAATGCTGCAAATTCGAAGTGATTATTTGTTCAAATAATTTAGGGATAGCGGACAGTTTTGTCTGAGTTTCAAACAGGACTTTTCCATGCTTTCCCGCTCGTGGGAAAATTGAAATCTCCACTTAACTTCCATTTGTACACAGCGTATTGAATATTCCTAATTGGCGAATTACCTGACAAATTTGATTTAAGTCGATCGAACGATTAGTTGCAATCAACACTTTTCCAACTACTTTTTGCACACGCGGCAGACTGATAATGCCTAGATTGCTTTGTTAAAAAATTATAATAATAAAAATAAAATCATTAGCTGCTGTGCAGAACTCTGTGCATATCGATATTAAATATACTGTATCTCTCTATCTACAATTTATAGATGGATGCAATTCTTTACCATCTCTTTAAACCGTAAGAGAAACATGTTATTTTTAGTGTCACCAATTCAGCAGCCAAGTGAGTCGATGGCAGTATAAATTCAGATTTTGGCCACATATCACGGAAAATGTTGCCTACTTTTGTGGTATACAAACACAACAACTGGAACAACTGTCAGGTCGCAGTTTTTATTTCCGTTTCACGACGCTTTGTGCGATTGTCATGCGTTTGCGTACCTTCACGTGCGCTGCTTGTCCTGCTGCTCCGTCAACCCTCGCCCAGCTCGCGTTTCCTGCTGCTGGTGCTGCCACAAATAAAATGGCTGGCGGTGCTGCTGCCCGAGGTGCTTAGCTTAGAGCAGCTCACGTGTGCTTGTGCTCACGAAGTCTCTTAATTAAGAACATAATTTATAACAAATATTTAGCTGCCGGCCATACAACTGGGAGAAAATAACAGCAGGCACCAGCCCGGGGGTCATTCCGACTGCGGCTTGGCTTAAACATTTCCGTTGTACAATTTACGTATATAAATATATACATATTTTATTTATTGTTTTTTTTTCTGGTTTTTTGGCTTTTATTTACACTTTTTCTTTTTGCTTTGTCGACTTCATTAAGCGCGCAAAATAAAAACGAAATGAAGCAACTCCGGCAGAAAAAAGTAGAAAATATGCAAATTTGTTGCCGCTATGAAAAACTAGTGTCGAATATGCAAATATAAAATATTTACTTCCGCTCTCGTGTAGTATTCACATTTTTAATGGCACACACACACACACGCCCGGAACACACAGCAGGTGTTCCAGTTTTGAGCGCAATTATAAAGCTGCCAAAAAGCAAAAGACGACCAACAGCTACATGGCATAAAAACGTCAACCAAATCCACAAAATGTTGGCTAATTCGAGCTGCTTTGTAGGCCAACTTCATTAAGAGCGAAACTGTAGCTTGTGTATGTGTGTGTGTCAGGCCAAAGGTGTGTGGCCTAATGAATTGCGGCAATTAACAGGTGGCAAAACTTTAAAACAAATTGAAAACAATATTTTTTGTTGCTTCTAGCAGCTAGGCCAAGTGATTGGGAAAAGATATTTTTGGATAGAATTTTATAGCTTGATAAGATATCAAACAACACAAATTTTATACAATTGTTCATTGCCATAGTTAACTTTTTACAATATTTTTTTTTTTTTAATTTACTTAGCTTTATTTTAATTTTCCTGTTATTATAAGAACAACTTAAATTAAATTTATTTGAAAATTTACAATACTACTTAGTCTACTATTAAGTCTAACATAAAATTAAAAAAGTTAGGGTGACTATATATATCGATCTAGAAGATCGATTGGATGAGACCACCGCAATCTCCTCCGCGTTCGGACTCCTCCAATTCGACGCCTCTTTAGAAGGCACCTAGCCAGTCGATTTGGATGGTTTCCCAGACGCGTTATGTAGTTTGCAGTCTGTTTGTTTATGACGTCCCCGACTTTGGGAACTCCTAGGTCTTTTTCCAAATCGGAAGGACGCATATACCAGGGGGCACCAGACAGATAGCGGAGCGTTTTTGCTCGAAACACCCTGATTTTCGTAAGGCGGGATTTTGCAGCAATACCGTAAACTTGAATAAAATATCGCCAGGCAGGAGCTAGGCAGGTTTTGTATATGCTTACTTTGCTTTTTAAAGATAGCGTCTAGCCATCTAAATTTGCCTAATCTGCTTTTCAGGGCTCCTGTGATAATTGTGATGTGTTAACTAAAGGTTAAACGCCTGTCTAAGTGCACCCCTAAGTATTTGTAGCTGTTGTGGTGCGTCAATAATTGATCGCACAGGAAGAGTCCCGGACATATATTTCTGCGGAGCGCATATGTCACATTGGCCCATTTATTTAAATTAATGCCAATTTTCCAGCGTTTAGCCCACATTTCAAATTTGTGGAGGTATCTTTTTGCAATAAGAAAAACAATTAAATAATTTATCTGAACGCATGCAGGCATATAAAAGAGCTATTAGTTCAACAATTCACACATTTTCACAAAAGTATACATATTATAAGTAAAGTTATTTGTTTTGTATTGGTGCGTGCACAAATGACATACATTTAAAAAATTTTAAAGCCGTATTAATTCCGCAGTGCATCTTTTTTCTGTTCCCATGGAATGTTTGCGCATTTACTGCCAGCTATTAAAGTTATTATTTATTTAAGTAGGACTTTGTTTACGCAAATATCTTCCTATGTACATGTACATATGGCAACTGTTCTCTAAGTAATTAGATAGATAGATTTTTCCTGGGGTAAGTTCATGAACTTACACTTAAATTTAGTCGAAGTCCTGGCCCGGTGAAATGTCGAAAGTTAAACATTTTTGAACCCCTTTCAATTCCATTTTAAAATGTCATATATGTGTTTATCCGAAACACTAGCAAAACCTAATGCTACTCAGCGTGTATAGTAAGCAATAGATGCTTTTGGCATATAAATCTGCGTATTTTGTCATTGTTTTGTCGCCTTGTCAACGCACATTTTGCACTTTCAATGGTCGCCTAATTGCACACATAAATAAATTGTTACTAATTTGTGCCAAATCATTGCAGCCAGCAGCCAGCAGCGGCAACAAACAAAGCCTCTTGCACAGCAGGAGGAGAGAGCTAGAGAGAGGGAGAGAGAGAGAGGGCGAGATAGAGATGGTTGGAGAAAATGAAAATGGGTTGCGGCTTAGCATGACATTAATGGTTATGGCTGCCATACGCCAGAGGGAAACCGAATGAACTGATATGTGTGAAGGGTTTCAGGTGCAAAGCCCGGCAACGTGTTGTAAAAGGTGTTAAAAAATTCAAAAGGATTTCGACAAATAAAGGGCTGTTTTTTTTCGCATTGTGTTTTTTTATATTTTGCGTGGGCAGCGTTTATAAAATGAATCAGCTTATAATTTTTTATAAGCGGATATTGTCAAGTAATGGCTAAAAAAAGGTGCATTAAAATTTTCAAAAGAATGGTTTATAAAATAAGCAAACAGAATTGATACATATTTGTATTAAATTATAATTGTTATCGATGAAAATGGCTGAGTACCTGTAACGTATTCGCCACATTCGACGCCAGTAAACTTTTGTTTTTGCACATTTCCTCTCGAGCAGCCGCCGTTCTACGTTTCTTTTAGATCATAACCTTTTATGGATTTTCATTGTGATTTCATTGTGTGGAAGTAACGAATAATTAAAAACTCAGTTAGGTCTTTCTGCCTTGCAAAATGTGAAATGGCATTGTTTATTGTTTGGCCAGCAGCTTTTGGTGGCTGATGAAAACATGAAAAAACATGGAATCAAAAAATCCACATTGCAAAAGAAGCTCATCAACTGGGCAAAGCAACCAAGTGACTTACTGAGTAGTTGAGTGTCTGAAGTTGAATGTCGCCTGTTTGACTTAGTTGTTCTAAAGTACAGCAACGTTTTATTGTTGGCTTTTGGAAAAAGATTTTTCATATTTGTATCTGTGCATTGGTAGAAAATGTAAGCACATAAGTTTTCTCTGCTTGTTAGCTGAACAATGTTCTACAGCACTAGAGCAGTTGGGTGGTAATGCTGGCAGTATTAGGAAATTTTTATATTTTAATGTTTTTTCTAGTGATTATATTTTAATTACATTTCAATTTACGAAGTATTCCTTGGAAATTCGAATTTTATGAATTTCAATTGAATTTGCGTATATGTTGATAAAGTTTACGTAACAAATTTAATGTTATCTCTCAACATTTAGAGCCTTTACAAAATTATACGTTTTTCTTTTCATTTCCTTTTTTGATATTAGGAATATTCATTTTAAAAGAATTTGGAGAGTTGCATATCAACATGTTATTTATTGTGTGACAATTAAATCTATTTATATCTTAGAAATCGTTGCATAATGATAAACCTCTATGGTATATATATATATATATACAATCATAATTCTAGGGTATTTCTTATTTCTCTAGAGACATAATTCCGTTTTTTCTATGTTTCTTAAGCTCTTTTTGTGGATGTAAGTCAACGCGATATTCGCGCTAATCTGGCCAACTTCAAAGCTACTTAACTTTTATCCATTTAAGCCATCAGCGCAGGCAGGCAAGCAGGCTGAAAGACTGGCAGGCGGCGACGAACAAATGGCAAAGTAAAAGAAAAGGCTGCCAGTGCATAGACAGCGTGATAGATAAAGAGAAAAACCAAGTTAGAGGGGTGAGTGCGAGTTTTTGTATTGTCTGTGGCTTGGCGACATTTTTGCTCGACTGCACAGGGCCTTAAAATGTCTCGGTCGACTTTCGGACTGCTGCTGTGATTCTGATTGCGGCAGCTGTTTATGACATTACGCATTCGCCTCGTTGACCTTTGGTATTGTCAGAGGGCGAGCGTTGCACCTCTCTCAATTTAGTGAGGCCTTTGTATGATGTGCAAGCGGCCCAAACTCGAACGTATGCAGGCAGGCTCAGGAGACTGATGAACAAGTTTCTATCGCAGTTGTTGTTGTTGTTGTAGCTGTTGCAGCTAGTTGTAGCTGTATGCCACTTCCGCTTCCGTTGCGGCAGAAAACAAAAGCAATTGCAGTGCACTTTTTGCCCCGTCTCTTGTATCCGCATCCCTTACACATTTGCCACAACGTCAACAATGTTGTTCACTGCCTGGGCTGCCTGCCTGCCTGCCTGCCTGCCTGCCTGCCTGCCTGCCTGATTCCCCTGCCTGACAGGCGGGGCTGCTTAGAAATGCAAAGCAACGCACAACGCAGCAGCGCGGCAAACACAACACACAAAGTGATTTTTATATTAAGACCACAAGTGCCTGCATCCGTCCACCTCCAAGCCCAGCTCCCATCTCCCTTCGCCTTGTAATGTCCTGGCCGCCGGTTTGTTGCCATTATGATGACTGCCAAGGCACGTTGATTGCTGCGGCGCCTCTGAGCTGCAGCTGAAGCTGCTTCTTTGTCAGTGTGTGAGTCTGTGTGTGTGTATCTGTGTGTGTTTGGAATGCGCGTTGCATGAGATAATCTCTTGCAATGTGCGTGCTGCACGCCAACCAACCATCGTGGCCGGAACTTATCTTAACTTGCATCATGCGACTGTTGGTAAGGGCGTAGGTGCGGTATAATCACAGAGAGCAGGACCTAAAGAAAGGGAAATATGGAGAGGGAGAGACAGCACGCGGATTTTTGATGGTTAATAAAAATTCCAACATTGTCTCGTGCAGTTCATCATGGCCACATATGAGCAGCGGAAGAGAGCGACCGAAGCGAGCGCTGACAACATTTATACACCGAGCAACTTTCGTTGATACTTGCAAGAAATGAACTAAGTGCAATAAGCGATACCAAAAATAAATAAATAAATTGCAATGTGAAATAGTAGTTTTATTTGTTATCAATTTTATTTACCTTAAAATGCTATATTAAATACAATTTTACCAATGTTTTTTTGTGTGTTATTCTTCCAAAGCATTTTATTTTCAGAAAAAACTTGGTAATGCATATATTTATTTATTGAAGGTCAGAAAACTGAAATGTGATTTGCTACCTGTACAATATTTTTGGAATTATTTCAAGATCATATTAAGAGATTTGTACACTATAAGAAACAAACAAATAAGGTAAACAAAATCAAGATCAATAAAACATTTAATTTATAGGAATTTTAAAAATAATAACTCTATTTTTAAAATTTAAATAAAAATAATTGCACTTTTTGTATGGTTTTATTCTTTGTTGTGTGTCAATATTTTTACCCATTTTTTGTTTCCAGTGTAATGTTGCTGTTGCCGTAATCTTATTGGGCTGTATGTGTGTAAATGTTAAAATGCAACATCTCGAGCGCTTTACAACTCAACTTAGGCGCTGAGAGCTCAACGCACGCTCGTTGCCTGCCTCATAAATGACACGAATTTCAAATTATGTGCCAGAGCTCAAGTTGCCTTCACGCTCCTCGCTGAAGGAAATAATAACAAAGCCATATATGGCTGTTCATTTCTAGTCGAGTCGAGCAGTTGATTGTGAAGGCATTTTAAAAGGAAATCTAATCAGCCTGTCACAGCATTCAGCAGATCAGCGAAAGGAAAAGCCGAAGCAAAAATGTTGCGTACTTGGCAGCGTGCAGATTTTTTAATTAAAATGGCATAAGGAAAGTGCAGTGCGTGTGTGTGTATGTTTGTGTCATTTGCTCAGTGCAATGCTCTCAATAGATGGCAATGCATAAGTATAGTTCATAAATGAGAATGCGAAGCAATCACCTGCAGGCATTTTCCAATCAAGCAACTTCGTTGACTCCTCCAATAAAATCCCCGCCACGCATTTGAGCTAAGCTTAACTTTATGACCGAAAAGCGGCACCCCACAGGATCAACATGCACAGCTGCAGCTGCAGCGCCCGCCTGCAAACTCGTCAGCATGAACGTCATCATCATTATAGCTAGCAGCCATCGGAATTTAGATTTTCAATAATCAGCCATCATTGAAAAACAAATACGCGCTGGATTTTCAACTTCAATTGAATTGCCGTGGCTGCAGCACAAAAGAGCATCAGGCTATATTTGGGATTTGGTACAGAGAACGTGATTGGCTTTGCTGAGTGCGTAAACTGAGCAGGTGATGAGCCACTGGATATGGTTGAACTTCCACCCACACACTTCAAATGTGCGTGTAATGCAGCGTAGAAGCTTATCGTATCGAAACCCGACTCTGTGATGGAGTAAACATGCTGAGGGAAACATCTATTATACCCTGCATTCATGAATTTGTTCAGACAAGTATCTAGCATTGCAAAGAGGCTGTGCTCTAAATGTAAATCTAAATTTCCCTTGTAGTTATCTTATGTGATTGAGGTGCTTAATTCGATATATTTAGAACATGTTTTCATGTTTTCGTGCACATAAAGATAGTACTGGCAGAAAAAAATATTTCATAGGCGAAAAAAGGTTGAGAAAGTTATATATCCAATTTAAAGCTTACCGTGAGTAAGGCCGGGGAATGCCCGCTTATGTATAAATTTAAAACATGTAATATCCAATCCCAATTTAAGCAGATAGTTTCCAAATTTAAATTTTTATCGAGATCAGATTTTCCGTCAAATCTTTAATAACAGTGTCGAACCAGATTCTTTTGAAGTAATTTATAAAATTCCCTCTTTCGCATTTTACCGAATAAATGTATAATATGAGATAATACTTTTACACTTGATGTCAGTGTTATAGGGTTTCCGATAGTCGACTTCAATTTTCATACTTCATTCCGCAGAAACTTTATACCACGAAATATGTAGCTACATCAAGTATTTACCAAGCAAATTGAATCATTTTTAAAGCCAAGCAACTCTTGGCGGTGACGTCCACTCAATTGCTAAGCAAATGCACAGGTAGTTTAATAAAATAAAATCAACCACATCATGAGAGCACATACTTGAATGTTTTTGGCAAATCCGGGAATCCATGTTTGACAAGTAAAATCCCATCGAATTTCAGGCCAGTGACTGTCATAGTTAAATGTGTTGACTAATCGGCTTTAGACGATAAAGAAGCCCCGAAAATTGATTGAACTATGTGAAGGAAAACTGCTGAATGGAAGCCAATCAATTGACTTTCACTTTAGATAATTTGGACACACTTGAGGCCTTGGGTGAGATACTCACTTGCTCCTTTTTGTGGCTTATGAAGGACAATTCTGCATTGGCAATTTCTAAAACATTTGCATAATTCAATAAGCACACAAATCAATAGCCCGCGCTGTAAGTTCACTCGTGAGCTAGACAAAAAAAAAATAAAATAAAATAAAAATAAGCCAGAACGGACTAAAGCTAGAGAATTCTATTCAAGCAATTTGGTGCGATTAACTGCTCAATTATTTAGGCATCCCGTGGCGCAATGCAACAAAAAAAAGGACGAGAACAAACATGTTTCGTCAGAGTGTCGAAGCATGATTACCCTTACAAACAAATGGCACGATTACAATATTGTATGCCTAACTTATTCAATGGCTTTTGGAATTTCATATATAAGTATTTGTTTTGAGACATCATTGTTAGTGATATAAAAGAATATTGAAACATTGCCTTATCGATGTACCGAAATTTTCACTCGATTTGTAAAAAAAATAACCAAAAGTTTCAGCAAATAACACTATTAATAGATGCATACCTTATTTGTAATAGTTATTTTATTAATTATTTGTATACGTTTGTGTTTGTTATATTTGCAAACATTGTATGTTCTTGCATTTATTCTCTAAGCTTCTGAAAACGGAAATTGCTCAACAACTAATCCGTGGTGAGGCTTGAATTACAGATCGTACAGAATTTTAAGAATGTCAATTATCGCCATTTATTCAAATTGCAAAAATATCTGTTAGTTCTTGGCACTTCAGAGCATTTTAATATTTTAAGATGTGCAGGTAATTTATTATACACAATTTGTTGAACAAACTAAAAATTTCATAACTTATTGGTACAAATAGATATCATAGCAACGATATCCTCTCTGAGAGTATACAAAAACTCAGAGCCTGTGCTACACGCTCGACTTGTTTTCAAATGAAATGGGAGCAACAGCGACGATGCTGGTCAAACACAAAACACTTAGCCTGCAATTCTGACGGTGCTGTGGTGCCTTTGGTGGGCAGCTGGCGGGTTAAAAGGGTTGTAATCAATTGACATTGATGTGTGCCAGACCAAAAACTATTTCAATGCCCCAGCTGGGTCGAGCGAAAGTCAACCAACCAGCCGGCTGACGGACGAACCACATAGCTGAAGGTCCTCTCGCTTATATCTGTACAACTTCTGCTTGACGCCGACGCCAGGATCATAAAAACTAACATTTATTGGTGCGACTGACGTTGACTTTGGTTGCCTTTGGCTCTGCCTACTTCACGGTTAGTTTTGCTTACTTTTAACGGCCTGCCGACGTCTCTGTGTGTGTGTGTGTGTGTGTGTGTGTGTGTTTGTGGGTGAATGTGTTTTTAGTGTGTCATTATAATCCGTGCCCATTTAGTGGCGCTATTTGTCGTAGAGCTGACTCCCTTTATGGGTCGCCATCCTTGGCTGTGCTGCATGCAAAGTGCGCCACTTGTATGGCAGCATCATAAAAATACGTTTTATTTCCCCAGAGGATCTGCCTCAAGACATGTCCACGCGCTCACTCTGATGTCGGTCTGTGGGTAGGTGGCGAATGGCAGCTAATTTATATTGAGCGTGTAGGCGTGGGCGTAGCAACCTGCTCGTTAATTCACGACATGAAAACTAAAGTGGAAAGTATGCGGCACGACCTACAACGAAATACCAGCAACACCACAACAACAACAGCATTCTGCCGGCCATCAAATTTAATGTTTATGCCAACACTGACAATACACACGCCAGGTCGTTTTACAACACTGCGTCTGTGACCCTTTAAAGTTGTCGCCATCGTTGTCGTTGTCGTTCCCGTTGCTACATTGATTTTTATATCAATTTTCACACTAATATCTTGTAATATGTAATTTTTATGCATGAGACGCACACAGATAACAAACACACGCACACACATGTGATGCGTGCACTTCTCGTTGAATGGCCTTGATTGCCGTGTCTGTTGCGCACACATATACGTTATTTCTGATTTTTATTACCATTTTGCCTCTTTGTTGGCGCCAGCAGAACAAAACAAATTTCAATCAAATTTTCAACGCCATTTTTGTGTCGTTAATTAAGTTAATTTTTGATTACCCTTTAATAATCAACTTTTTTTCAAAAGTTTGCCCTATCGGCACGTCCTTCAATGCACGCACACGCTCATGGGCCTGATTGCGAACATTTGTGTTGCCCTTATATTATTTTCTGTTGATTATTTAAAAGTACTTTGCATTCGCTTCATGTGCATCGATAAGCGTCATCGTTTCAACGGCTTGCGTTCTTATCCACCACGCTGTTACCCCCTTGCTCCGTGGTGGCATTAAAATTACATTTGTAAATTGCATACAAAATAAAAACGTACGTCGAGTTTCAGCAGTTTGTAGGCTTAACATTGTGTAGAGCATGGCTGGAGTACATGCAATTCATTGCACTCAACTGGTTAACATTTGGTTATCTTATTTACAAATGTTTTGCACCTAACCCTTAATAACATAACTAGAGACTTACCCTCTCAAAATAATATTAAATGACTCTTTTGCTATAATATTGAAATTTATTAGCGTAACAAATTCAAGCTTTGTGTACATTATAATTGTTATTGTAGAGCATTTGAAAGTTTTGATATGCGCAAATATAAAATTATGTTTATAGTCTACTCCGAAGCCTTTCTTTTTCAATTCGTTTCACAAAGTTACAATCAGAATTCTGGCAGCTATTTATCTGTGTTATGCCATAAATTATTTCATTTCGATGCGCTGATTAATTAATGTCCCATGCACATACGATATTACCAATACGGTCAATGCGCCCTTTTAAAAGGACGCTTTCGTTTAATTTATGAGATTATTAATTGTTACGTGGGCTAATAAACGATCCTGCCAGCCTGATGCAGTGCAGCGTCAAGTTCCACGTGGTGTATTTGTGATGCTATCAGGACATTGCGTGGCATTTTTTGATTGGGTGGCGATTGCGCATGCAGTGAACGATTGTAGTAAAAGGAGCTTGAAGAAATGTATATATATATATATTAATTGTTAATGGAACATTTTTTGTTCAACCAACATTTTGAGATCTTACTTAAAATATGCCAATAACAATAATAGACAATACAAAAGAACACACAGAGTTGGACAGGTCGAACAATAAATACTCTATATGGTGTACGCCCTTCGCTGCTGTCGGTCAAATGAAATTATCATGCAAATTGTAATTAGAATAATATTATCTTAAACAACATAATAATAACAGAGTAAGAATAATTGGATGCTTTGCAGCCCTAAAACTTATCAAAATTTAAAAGATTTATTAAGAATGCATGTTTCTATATAATAAATTTCTGTTATTAAAGATTTAAGAACAAATTTCCGTACTCTTTTCTTGAATACTTATTGTTTACATAAATAAAATAATTATAAAACTGAATTAACTGAAATGTGGCATCTTCTTGAGTATTTGCATTATGTGGCAAACTTTGTCAACATTTCCAAAGTATCCAAATACTTATTGAGGGTAATAAATATGCCGAGTGCCAAGTGCGCTTTGGCATTTCAAAAATCATAAATATTAGAAAAAATGTCTGGAAATAAGGGACTGGCCGGGGGGTTAAGGGGCTGGTCGACTGCTGGACGACGTCTTTGGTATTTTTACTAAGCTAACGGCAATTGTGGGAGTGCACACAAAAGAGCCATTAGCAGCGAATTACCAGATAAAGGGACACAAGTATGGAGCCTGCTGCTCCTTTTGTGAACTGAGCCAGATACTCAACATTTTTCAATGGGCCACACATGTATGTGTATGTTTGTGTGTGTGTGTGTGTGTGTGTGTGTTTGAGTGTAAGTAAGCAACAGCCTGCGGCGTTTATTAGTGTAGGGCGTGGCACTAACAAACCCACACACACAAATATTTATATGTGTTTATGAGAATGCTGGTGAGCTCTCTCATGGCTGACTTTTGGCGTATTTCATGCTCGTGTTTTGTGTCATTTGCTTTTGAGCCATTAGCACGTACTTCCTGCCAGCCAAAGGAATGAAAGGAAAATATATACATATTTATGTGTGCGGCTGGCCTGCCCGCCAGGCTGTGGGCTCTACGAATTGGCTTCATTGTAGCAATGCTTGCCTCAAGCAGCTGTAGGCAGAAAAAAATAGAAACAGAAACGAAAAACAACAGCTAGAACTAAGTAGTTCATTTTAAGATGCCTGCTTTTGTTGTAAATTTTAAGTACGGATAAGAAAAAAACAAGCTGCAAATTGTCGCAAAACAAAGGACAAGGGGCTGCCAAAGAAAAATGCCTAAAATGAAAAGCGGCCAACAAAACCTTTGCTCAAATAGAAAAGCATGAGACGAAATTGAAGGAAAAGTAGCAGCTTTCGCTGAGTCTTGACACAAAATGTGTTTCCGCCCCAAATCCCAAATATCCCCGGAAGCCGATTAAGTGTTGGCCGTAAGCGCGCGCAACAGCGTGAAAGCGACGCCGCTGCTGCTGCTGTCGCAGTCGCAGTTGACTGCGACTGCAAATTGAGCGCCCTGCATTGTAAGCCAGATGCCGTAGCAAAAGCAGCAGCAGAATCCGCCAGCGCCTTGGAATATAATGGCAATACATGCTGTTTAAGCAGTTACAGGAGCAACAAGGGACACTTGAGAGGTAATGGAACCAAAAAAGGTAGACAATAAAACTCAGGCTTGTGTAAATACAATTTTAAGTTGATACTTTCCGAACTGCCCTCGCATGTGCTGAAAACCCAGCCGGCTTGTAAACATTGCAAAGCACATTACAATAAAATATTTATCGTTATTATGCTTTTGAAAATGCTTTTCAATTGAGGTCTGTACATAACGTAGATACCGCTGACTGAAGGCGATTCAGCCAGCCCTTTAGTCCACCATTTGCCAGCTTTTTAGCTTCTTGACGGGACCACATGGAGGCACGCTTGTCGAAGAATGATTGATGAAGGCGCATGGGGACTGGCGCTTGGGTTGCCTTGTCTTGTGGTGCGCTGACAGCATTATCTTCCTCCAGATCTGTGCCTGGCGGCAACTTCATCAAATACGCGAAATTCCCAAAAATATATGGGTGTAGGTATATTAATTTCTTAGCCAAACAAATTGCATATCTGCGCAAATAGCTGGCATACGCGGCGTATGGGTAATGGCATGTGTAAGCCCTTACAAGATAGACACGCCCCCGGGCCAATACAAAGGCGTTGATTTGCCAGATCATATTTATTTAGATTTCGGCAGCTATTTGCATGCGATTGTCAGTACAAGTGGGCTGCCCGTTACCAGCTTTAGCTCAGGGCGACAACTTCATTTATATATTATTTCGTTTCCCCTTTGGAAATTAATATGTCATTTGAGCCACCTACCCAGGCACACAGGCGGATGCTAAGACTGGCGCAAGCATGGGTATAGAGTCAGTGAAAGAGACGTCAGGAGCAGGCAGTGGCAAAACGAGAAGAGGAAATAAAAAAGGCAACAACATGCTTAGGGGCTGAGCTTCAACGGCAAGCTAAAGCAATGATGAAGCCGTCTAAAAATTGAAAAAAAAAAAAAATACAAAAAAAAAGAGGGGTAAATATACTGGAGGTGGAAAAAGTACAGCATAAGCAAAGAGTGAAATAAAAATGCAAATAAAATAAAATAAAAATGTGTCTGTCATGTCAATATTTGCCGCCAGCAGATGAACTCAATTTGCAATTGGCATTGAGTGTGACAGGCAGCTGTATGTGTGTTTGCTCGTGTGTGAGTGTGGCTGCTGGGCGGCAGGACATCAGCATGGCATATACTTTGGTGGCAAATCGTGGAAAAATTGATTGACATTTTCATTATACAATTTGCCAGGCGAAAACAGAAGCAAAACGTAAGCAAACAGCAGACAGGAAACAGCAAATGCTGAACTGATTGCTGCTGCTGCTGCCCATGTTGTTGCTGGTGATGTTGTTGCTGTGTTTTCTGTTGTGGTGTTCGTAAATTAAACAAATTGCTCATAATGTACCACAAATAATTAATGCCAGCCATTAAAATAATAAAGTGCCTGCATATGAGAGTGCCTGTTGTTGCCGTCTCTGGTAATTGCTTAAATAATTAAAGCTTTCTTCGAATTTGGCAGTTGTCACTAGTAAATGCGCTAATTGATGATGGCTAATAAACACAAAATGTTGTAAACAAAAATATTGGAAAAAAAAGATATTTAAACATCTCTGCTGATTAAGTGGCAATTATTGCACATAAGTAATGTAATAACAATGCAATATCCATGAGCTAATCACAAATTGATTACTCAGTCAACGGTCCGCTGCGAGGAGTTTGCAGCTGACACCCAAATTTTTAAGTTCATTTTTTGGCCTTGGCTTGAACGATGTGTGTTCTTTACCTTTGCGGGCTATGCTGGCCGTTAAACTCAATATAATACACAATATATTAATTCAGTTTTTCAACTGCGCGTTGCGAAGTCTAGTGTAGCTTTCGTCAGGAACTTTTAGTTTGTGTTATGTACACATTATAAAGATAAGTACCAGTACGCATACATTTGACAGCTCTTAACTACATTTTCATCATAATCCTCAATTTATATTACACCTTGTCTTCAATCCTTCCAATTATATATTATGTCGTCAGGTTATTTTATTTAATTGTTTATTCTTATTATACCCTTGCAGAGGGTATAATAATTTTGCCGTGAAATGTGTAACGCATAGAAGGAGACATCTTCGACCCCATTAAGTATATATATTCTTGATCAGTATTAAGAGCCGAGTCGATATAGCCATGTCCTCTGTCTGGCTGTCCGTCTGTCTGTTTCTATGCGAACTAGCCTCTCAGTTTTAAAGCTGTCGTCATGTAACTTTGCATACGTCCCTCTTTCTGTTGCACGAAGTATATATGTCGGAGCCAGCTGGATCGGACCACTATATCATATAGTTGCCATAGGAACGATCGGCCGAAAAGTAGGTTCTTGTATAAAAAACTTTTTTGTTTATCAAGATATCTTGAGAAAACTCAACATTTATTAGTTTTACTATGCTCCTCATATATATGCAAAATCCGATCAACATCGGACTACTATATCATATAGCTGCCATAGGAACGATCGGTCGAAAATTAAGATGTATGGATAATTTTGTTGTTTCCAAGATATATTGAAAAAAAATCGGCATTTATTACTGTTACTATACTACTCATATATATGCAAAATCCTATCAACATCGGACCACTTTATCATATAGCTGCCATATGGACGATCGGTCGAAGTTGTTGTATGGACATTTTTTTGTTTTTCAAGATATCTTGACCAAACTCGGCATTTATTAGTTTTACAATGCTCCCTCCATATATGCAAAAAAAAATCGATCGGTTGAAAATTAAGTTGGTGTATGGAAAACATTTTTGTTTTTCAAGTTACCATACTCGGCATTAACTGATTTTCCTGTGCTTCTTAGATACGGGCAAACCACTATGAGCATTATGAAAAGATAAGATCTGCAAGGTAAAAAAATCTTCGGCGTGCCGTAGATAGCCCTTTTTTCTCGTTGTTACTTCCTTTATTTTGCAAGCGCTGTTTGTCTACTGTAAGCTGCCGGATAAATTAAGTTTATCTGTTCCATATTTCCTTTGTGGCTTACTTTGTTGTCTCTTCTTTGTTTTGCGACCTAGAGAGATTGTTGATTTGAACTTGAATTTTTGAAAATTAAATCGATTTTTTTCAACTAAGCAGAAAAATCTTCGGCGTGCCGTAGATAGCCCTTTTTCTCGTTGTTACTTCCTTTATTTTGCAAGCGCTGTTTGTCTACTGTAAGCTGCCGGATAAATTAAGTTTATCTGTTCCATATTTTCTTTGTGGCTTACTTTGTTGTCTATTCTTTGTTTTGCGACCTAGAGAGATTGTTGATTTGAACTTGAATTTTTGAAAAGCACCTGGCTTCAAGAGTGAATGCTATTACCCACAAATCGTAAATTGACATTTTGCTTGAATAAAAAGCTGCTTAAAAATATTTATCTAGTTACGTATTTAAATATATACGCATGAGCAGCAGTATAATCCGAAAACAATAAAATTGAATAAACCAAAAATAAATAATAATAAAGGTAAATATAAATAAAATAATACGTTAACAAACCAAAACGAAATTTAATGCTCAACTTTCTAAATATCTCAGAATTTGCATTTTTTTTTTTTTGAGATATTTTTTATCTAAATTGAAATCCCTGCACTTCATATAATTCAAGTTACCTGTTTGTTCGAGTCATTATTTATTTCATTATTATAGTCTGTTTATAAAGTACACTAAAATGTTCGCTTTGCGGTCCACCCCACTGTCAATTAGTTCGCAAATTATCTGTATATGCGTCCAATATGTGTTGCCGCCTTTGAAACTATCGACTTCAATTTTCGGAACACTCGTTTATTTTTAGTTTCTAAATTTTTGTATAAAGAGCTTAGCTTGACACTTTTGTTAAATTCATTCGAAATATCATTGCAATTGATTTTATTTTTTATATCGATTTTTAATAACTGTCTTTTTTTATGAGGCTAAAAGTTTTGTGTAAGAGTTGAGTGTTTGAAAACCCACCTCCGCCTATAGACTTTTAAGTACTGTAAGACTTTTTAAGAAAGTTACATTTTAAAAAACAAGCACCTGAAACTTTGCAAGCTGCCGAAAAGGACACTTAAAGTCGAATTCCTGAAATGATTACATTTGATTAAAATGCCACCGCAAATATGGCAAATGGTGAGCTATTTAAAGGGTGGTCCTGACCCAAGCTCAAATAAAAAGGCGATGCCTTCGGGAACGTGGGGTTCACGGACCGATTTATGCCAAGGAGCACACATTTACGCGCTGACATTTGTGAAAGTGAAGCCCATTGAAATGAACAGACAATTGACATTTTGAGCAGCGAAGCAAATGGCTGGCATGCTGAACAAGTGCCTGGGGAGCGGGCTGGGGTGAGGTGGCAGATGCTGGCTGAACATTAAATTAATTGAGCAATTAATTAAGACGCCATCGAGTTGGCGGAGCAGCAACACTTCACGATGTAGAAGGGCCAAAGGATCCAAAGGAGCAGACCAGCGCGATTGTGAGTGCAGCAAAAGGAGCAGCCACAAACAAAGAGCCATTGTAGACATCTGGCTGAATAACTGTTGGATGTCCGTTGGTCGGTCCATCTGTATGGATATTATTAAGGCTTCACGGAGCACGTGAAATTATGAAGTTGAGAAATTAATTCAGCGGCAAGTCGAAAAGTTTGAACTTTCAATTATGTGGAAAGCAGCGCAAGCTGCCTGCGCTGGCAACATGAACATGAGAATGAGAATGAAAATGAGTTTTTCCAGCAGCGCTCAACTTTCCAATTTATGTGCTCGAGTGCAGCCGTCAGCTACACTCAAGTAATCAATGATGGCACCCAAACCACAACATCAATCCGAAATCATTTCCAAACGAATGTGAAAAATAATAGCAAATTCGTCCGTTCAACGTTATCGTTCGCTGACGGATATCTAATTCTAAATACACACGCTCAGAGCTCAAGAGGAGTTGTAGGGGTCAGGCAGGACAAGGCGTCGCCTGCGCATTGCCTGACTGATTTGCGACAGCAACTCATTGAGCTGATGGAAGATGGAAGCTGCAGGCGTAGGGACAATGGAGATGGATAGTGGACATGAACATCAATGCAGTGGCAATCGCAGTGCTACGCCCAGTCCAAGTCTTGGTCCTAGTCCTCGGCTAGTCCAAGTCACGGAAATGGACGACATGTGGAGCACGTTGCAAATTTCAGATATGGTCTGCCAAGTCCACAGTTACACGCCCTCTTGTAGTACTGACCTACATATGCATATAAAACACCCCACTCTGGGTGTATGTGTGTGTGTGTGTGTCCGCCCGGTGCTTTTGTAATTCCTTTCCCCTGAGCTTGGTCATCGCAGGAACGCTGAAATCCCCATCCTTTGGCTGTCCTGTCACTTTGTCCGCTTGTTAAGTTGATTTCTTGTGCCAAACGGATACTGCACGTGTGGCACGGGCCACGTTACTTACCCCGGCACTTGCTACATGCATTTCCGGTTTAATTGATTTTGCCGCAAAATGTGAAATGTGTCGAAAACGAGCTGCCCGACAAGCTCAGCTGCCCCACCCCAATCGGGGCGTTGCACCAACAAATAATGCGCATGTTTAAGAAGCAGCTGCAAAGGGGTTTAAAATTTTGACCAGCACCCAAATTGACAGATAGGTGTTTGGGCCTTTGATTGCAGCTACTCTCGGTAAATAAATATTGGCTAAATCAAAGACTGATTGAAAGGGTCGAAAGTGCCTCAATTTGGCATTTAATGAAAAGCATTCGCTTCTGCATCTGAAAGTTTACTTCGGGGCTTAAATGTTATTAAAGTTAATTGCATCAATTTTTCAAAGCAAATGTAATTATTGCTCATATTAGCATGAATATTCCTTAATAAAGCTTTAGTATTGACTATTTTCAAATTTAATAATACGTGGAAACTGCTTGCATTGACGAACTCGAAATAAAGTAAAGCAATGAAATAGCAACTGGAACGGCATCCAAAAAGGTTTCAATAAAGCCCTCTGCCCTAACCGAGCTCAAGTTTATTTCGGCTATTTAAGAGCTCCTTCTGTTCGCACTAATATTGTTTAATAAGAGTTTTAATTTTTTCAGCATACCCATTATATACAATCCCTAATACTTAAAACATAAAATCCTTTTTAATTGAATTCACATTTTTTTTCTGGTTTACTGTATACTTTAAACAAAGATAAATGCTTAACGCTTTGTGTTATTGAATTTAACATTGCTTTTTACATTCAAAATTCATGTACATGTATTTATATCGACCAATGTGTAACGTGAATGAGCATGATCAGAAGTAGGTGAGATAGGTGATAGCTGTTATGAAACCTTAAGAATAAAAGGCACAATTATTCCATGAAAATGTGACATCCGGAACCTTAAATATAGACAGTTATATCAAATAATTGGGTTGACTAACACATTGTACAAGAGACATACACTCGCTCGACTTATAGAAGACTAAGGACTACCCTTACAACATAGTAAAATCATAGGCAATAACTGTTGGCGCTGTTCTAGTCTTAGCCCTTTTTGAACTTAAGTAGCAGAATGGTAAGCACCATAAAGACGAGCACCCACGCTGAGATAGAAATAAAACCATTGTAGACTGTGGGATTGTCCATGCCCCAGCCGCGTTGCAGTATAGAGCGCATTGATTCTGTGGGCTTGGTCAGTGGCAGGAAGGCGGTGATAAACTGCAGCAGCGGAAACATGCCCTCGATGGGCCAAATAATACCGCAAAGCATTACAATGGGCAGGAACGAGCCCATGGCTACATATGTCGCCGTCCGCTCCGTATCCACAGCGCAAGAGATGACAAATCCAAAGGTCATGCCACAGAGTCCGTTGAGTATGCACAGCGCGACCACCAGCCAGATGTCACCCACCAGCGTCAGCTCAAAGAAGTAGAAGCTAACAATGAGCACGAACACCGTCTGACTGAGCATCACCGTGAACTGTGTGACGACCTGCGAGAGCAATATCTCTGGTCCTGTTATGCCTGCCACCAGGCAACGCTCAAGCATGCCCTCATTGCGTTCAATCAGCATCGCGCCCGACGTAATGGCCACAGACAGAAAAAAGATAATGGTCAGTATGACGCCGGGTGCCGCAAAGTCTGTGAAATTCGGATTCCGATAGCCGTAGATGGGCTGCTCGAAGTCCACGGGCACGCGTCCCAGCTTGGGATTCACATTGCAATCGCTCAGCAAGTTCTCCACAAAGCTAAAGAAAGTGTACTGCAGGTCGCGATAAAGTAGTGTAGAAATCTGCTGATCTGTTGATGAAAAGATTGAAACCAAGAATGTTATTTAAAATAGATAGACATACATATATCATATATATGAAACGAAATATTAGTCTGATAATGAAACGATAAGATCCGAATTTTATGCAGATATATTGGAAAGGAAAATAGTTTTTCACTTGATATTCGACCGGTCGTACCTATTGCAGCTATATAATATATATAATTATTACATTTAGCAGGAATTTAAAAAAGCATTCAGTATATTCAAAAAAATATGCCCAGTTTATCGAATTTTTGAAAATTCGATTAATATACTTACTCGACCAATCCATGCGTACGCCTAAATCGGACGCCTCTACGGTGCTATCCTCTGCATAGCGGCCATCCTCGACTCGTTCGACCAGGGCATTCGTATAGTTGGGCTGTATGACAAGGGCGGCCCAGGCATATCCTCGACGTACCTGCTCGTAGGCGGCCTCATCATCATTCACGAATTTCTGTGCAAAGAAGTAAGGAATGGAAAATTAAGTCAGTGCAGGCAAATGCCAACAGTCAATCAAATGTTCATTCAATAAGCCTAAAAACTCAATACAACTGCCTAGCAAAAAGCATATGAAAACCTATATCTGCGTCCTGGTACATATACTTATGTGGGTGAGTGTAGAGCATCGGCATGACTAGGCGCATTTCGTCGTTTCTGTTGTTGTGCAATTAAAAACGTCAGGGTGTCAGGGTGCGCGTAGGACTATTGAGGCTTCCTTAATATGTCTAAAGCTTCGTGGCTGTTCCTTTGTTATGGTAGACAGTGTAATTGTTGTAAACGTAACTTCTAGTGTAACAGTATCTCGCATCATTTCCTGTCGCATTGTTTGTTGCATGTTGGGCGGCGTTGTAGCAGCACAATAAAAGTAACTCCGCGTAATTAATGTGCGTACTTTGCGTCAAGCGATAAATTCTGTAAACAGCAGCAACAACAAAAACAGCCAAAAAAAACAACAACAACAAGAAGGGGAGGATCCTTAAGGCAGCGCCGCAGCGCAATATGCGTTGCCTACTTTTGTGCGTTGCGCCTTTTGGTTTTTGCACGCCAACGTTATTGTTGCCGTTGTCAACAATATGTTTATGTTATCTTTCACAATTTCATTGCTGTTTCTTTTTTTTTTTTTTTTGAGTCAGTTCTCCCTTATAGCTTTTGCGTTATACGCGAAAAAATAAATAATGAAGTGTAAGCTCAGAGCAATGCTGATTCAGAAATTTGTACCCCGCATATCCTTTCGGCGTAAGCCACTGCTTGTAAGTGCTCATACATTGACTAAGTTGGTTCAAACAACTTTTGGGCCAGAACTTGACCTAAAGTTTTGGCAGTCACTTATGTACATACAATAACCCACAGACAACAGCAACAACATCAGCCGTGACTTGTGGCACATGTATTGGCATTTATATCTGGGCTAAGCTTCAGCAATTTTGTGGATTCCTTGTGTGGATATTTAAACCGAAGAAAATCTAGAACAACAGGCGTGAAATTTACGCAATTGACTCATTAATGCTTGAACAAATGAAGTCATTCACACGAACGTACACTTATACGCACATTCCGAGAAAATGTGTGTGGCTGTACGGCGTAAAACTTGTCATACATAATTTTCGGCACATTTATAGAATAAACTGCCAAACCTTTTTAGTGTTGAACATTCGATGGTAACGATAACTTTAAATCTTTCGGAAGAGTTACCCAAAGCTTAGGCAAAAAATCGTAATAACTACAGATATTAATATAGATCATCTTAAGACTATGTTTGTAATCAAAAAACTGTTGCCCCATCTATCAATAGTTTTCAACAGTTACTTTGTTGCCAATAGGATTGCTGAACAAGAGCTAATTTAATAAATAATTATAAAACACATACATATAGTTATATAATGATATTTAATTTACGCACAACCAATACAATCACATGGCTCAGAGTTGGGGCAACAAACGGCAATCAATTCAGCTGCCTTCACAACTTTTGTGCTTTAGCTAAATCTTAAGCTCAACATTGTTTATGACAAACTTGAGCCACAAACTATGCGCAAATGAAGTCAACTTGGACGGTAACAAGATGGGTAATGGGAGGGCCAGCAACGGCTTATAGAGTGTAACAATCTAGAGCAAGTTGTAGCTCTACGCAAATGAGCTGGAGACAGAAAACAGGTAAAACTTTGGCGCGTAGCAGCGCAATTTTTGTTTTCACTTCTAGTTCACTTCAAGTTTTTTGCCCATAAAATGAAACCACTACGGAGGTTTTCTTTAAGTTAAAGCTTGTCGCTAATCAAGTGCAACACAATAAACTGACTGCACTTAGCCCCGCCTTACAGCTACCGCTAGCAGCGAAAGGCGCCTAATGAGCAGCGTTGTCACGCCAAATGAACTTTTAATTAAAAGCCACGGCAGCAACAACAATTGCGGCCCCGCCCACAATACGTTGTGTAATTTTCGACAAAATTTAAAAGCCAAAAGTGCCAACGGGAGCAAAGGGGTTGCCTTTTACTTGGCTAGCCCTCCGGGCTGCGTCTAAAAGGGTCGCCAAAAAAAAATTAAGAACCAATTTTTATAGCACTTAGATAAGGGGGTCAAGCTAGAACGCGTTTGATGTAGACAAAACCACAAAGCAAAAGTCGACTTTGAAAAGATACAAAATAATTATTATATATACATACATATATGTATATATTTTTTTTAGCTGGAGCATATAGGAGCTGCTGCTGTGGTTGCTTGTGGCAGCTTGCAAAAAGAGGAGGCAACTATTGAAATGCTGTCAATAAGCGCAGCGCTTAAAGGGCAGCATTTCAGGCAGCAAAAAATTCAAATTTCGAATGCCAAAGACCCCCCTTAGGGTACCCGGGTGGCGAGCACAGAGCATAACGTTGCTATTGTTCCGCTTCTTGTTGTTGCTGCGATTGTTGCTGCTGGCCACGTGCTGATGGCTGCTGGATATGCTGTTCATTGAGCAAAATTAACTTTTGGGTTTCTCAACAAGGTTCGGGAGACAAAACGAACAGAATACAGACAACAACAAAATTCAAAAGGCGCAGTACATTTTAAGGTCTAGCGGCAGATGCGGCTTAAAGATACGCTTGCGCGTATTTTACTTTTTATTTTTATATATTTTTTATCTTAGTTGAAATTTGCGCAAATTAAGAGTGATAAGGGAGCAGTGGCGGTTGACCGAGCTGCTTTTCAATATTCGAGCCTAAATAAAAGTTTTGGCCTCGGGTCGGACTTTGCAAATTGGCAGTTGAAGCGTGCGGATTGTTGTTGTTGCCGTTTTGCAGCTTTATTGTTAAGGTTATTGTTATTATATTGTTTTTAAAAGAGCCACAATTTGTGGCTACTGCTGAAAAAGGTCATGCGTGGAGCGCTCTTTCGTTGTTTTTGTTTTACGGCAAAGGTTAGCTTTGATGTCGCAGAAAAGCATTTTTTAATCTTGATTGATTTTGTCAGCTGCCCGATATTAGGCCATTAATTAAGAATCATTTGAAAAGGTACAAAAGCTATAGGGATACAATTTTGAAAAATTTGAAGTATTCTCAGTAGAATTTAAGCTTGTGAGAATCTCCTAGAGAGGCTATCAGCGTCAACAAATTATATAAGTATTTAAGACATGTGCATACAAATAAAAATACTTCTTTTTATAACTCACTCTCTCTCGCTTTCTTTCAATACACTTCATTAATAAGCCATGCTTAACAGATTGTGTGCTTGGGAATGAATTTTTGTATCTTAGACTTGGCTTAAAGGACCAGCCAACAATTGTGCACAAATTAGCCAAAAAGAAGGCATTGTTTTTGAAGCATAATTTGCAATAAATTGCTATGAGGGGCAGGTCTTCTGCACTGGGGCTGGATTTCAACTACTATTTTTGCCCCACAGCCAGTAAATTTATTGATGATCTCGACCGGCCTGCAACTGCCCGACTGCCTTACTGCCACACTGTTGGTGCTGTTGCCAAAGATAAGCAGCTGTAATTTGTGTGCGCCAACACCAAAGGCAACAGCAACAACAGCAGCAGCCAAGACGGTGCCAACTCCAAGGGGGAATCGCTCTGGGTCTGGGATCCAGGCACTTGATTTAGGAGTGCGGCAGAATGGAGCAGGGGAGCAAGACGAGAGAGAGGGCCAAACGTTGTGTGCAGTAGATTGAGGAGCATGCACACGGTGGCTGACCAGCTTTGCTGTCCACACAAATTGAAATAAATTACACGAATGGCCGGCAGGGTCGAACCATCGTCTCAACATCCTTCAATAAGCAACAGCAACAGCAACGCCAACGGCAACAGCAACAATAGTTACATGAGTGGTTATTGTACTTGTAGCCCGGTTTCTATTTCAGAATTTAAGCAAAAGCCAATGACAGCGTAAGCCCCCTTTATGCCCCAAGGTAATTTGCATTGCATGTACTCACCACAACCATGCTCTTGTTCTTGACCAGCATATCGAGATAACGGCAGCTGAGCATGGTCTGATTGCATCCGGTGTGCACTGGACAGAATTGTTGCACAATCATTTCCTCGGACATCTCGTGATTTGCCACGGCCAATTTGAGGCCAGTCGGATCATGGCCAATCGCGTAGCAGAACAGTAATATCTGCACCACCGGCAGACCCACTATGAACAGCATTATCCTAGATGAGCCCCAGTTATTTAGACAGTTGGCTGTGTTGATTTGCTAGCCAGTTACTCACCCCACATTGCGCATCATCCAGAGAAAGTTTTTCCAGATGAGTGCATGCAAATGATGCGATTGCATCACATGCAGGTTATACCAGAAGGATGTGGGCATCTCCTGCGCGGGTGGCAGCGGTGGTGCAGCTGGCGCTGTGCTGCTAATGGGATCACGCACCGCCGAGGACATAGATATATTATCACCGAACTCGCCAGAGATCTCGGCTGCATGCTGCTCATCGGACATGTCCAGCGCTGGATTCGATATGGCTGGCACTGTCACCTGCTCCACAATTTCCTGTGCAATGGAGGACCGCCGACGTTTGCCCATGTTCTGCATCACTGAGAGCTTAAGGAACACCTCTTCCAGCGACTCGGCATTATATTGTTGGCGCAAAAAGTCTGGTGACTCCTCAGCCAGCATTTTACCACCGCGCAGCAATCCAATCTGTAAAGACAACATTTTTTTTAGGAAAATTGTTTCGAGTTAGAGACAAAAGTGTCGCCAAGTCAATTAAACTTTTGACTTTGACAGCGACTCGTTCGTGTACTTGTGTACCCACAAACCCCAGCACCCTACTTGCTCCCCTATACCTTCCCATGCACGATTCAGGTTCAGGTTCAGCTGTAAATTGTCAATTCCTGGCTTGTACGAGCGAAAGTTTCTTTGTCTTTGCACAATGACAGAATTATGCACATCCTGTTGTTGCTGTTGAAAAGTTTTATTGACTGTCCTTTGGCCACGCCCCCCTGCAACAGGCAGCTAATCCAACGGTCGCTTTGTCACAACGTGCGGAAATTAAGTTAATTGATTTCTGTGCCGCACATGACTAGGCATACCGGGCAACATATTAGGCAAGTTCGGGACATTGTTCCTGCCACTCCAGCATAGTTCTGCTGACTGACTGCCTGGCTTTGGCCGGCAAACTTTGGCGGCTCTGCAAAACTTGGCCAACATCTTCATAGCCAACTGCTCGCTCATCAATTCCAGTGCTCTGGATGGCTTCATTAGGCATGCACATGATTGGATACAGCGCTAGTTCCTGCTCCTGCCCTCTCTGTAATGTGCCTTCAGTTGGAAATTCGCTGCAAAATATGCTACACACACAGGCAAATTCACTTACACCCACAGCCACACACACGCACGAGCTCTAGTTAGTTAGAAAAGTTTTGCTGCTTGATTTGATTCTGTCTTCGGTCTACCGGAAATCGGTTGTTTCCTCTGGCTTGTCCATTGGCTGTTGTATTTGGTAATGCGTCGATAGAGCGATCTATTAACTTCCTAATTGAATGCCAAAGCAAGGCTAAGGCACAAGCTTCCTGACGTACGGCCAGCCAATTGCACTTTCATGGCCCTCGATGTGATCAGCATTTAATATTGCCCCGAACTCCTAATGCTATAAATAATTCCATTCATATTTTATGCTCTGGCAGCGGCTCTTAATATGATGCCACGAAATGTGTAACGCATACATATGTCGGTATTGGTGTACCAATACAGAACGCATATAAAAGAATAACCAATAATGTACGGTTTTTAGAAAATTAGCTCTTAAATTGGATAGAAATATTTTAAATTAAAATAAAAAATTATTTTTATATTATGTTACATATCAGCTTTAAAAAAAGTGTGCTATTAACAACTTTTTGCACTAAGCTAAAATATGTAAATAATTGTGTCCATATCGATGGTAACTAGCTTGTATATTTTTCTGAATATGATTAAATATCCATCCAACTTAGATGGAAAATACTTTATATGCCTGCAAGTGTATTTAATCTTCTGTACCATGAATATAACCATTTTCCTTGAATTTTTTGCGTGTATGAAGCCGGAAATTGAAAAATGATATACGAGAAGGCGTATATGCAGTACCAGAGCATTGTTTGCATTTTTCAGAAATCGCAGGAAAGGCTTGGTGTTATTTGCATGCATGGAAAGAAAATGAACTTTAAGCTGTTAAAAGTTAAAAGTTTTAAATTCATTGTGGATTTTTTCAAAAGTTGAGAGAACATGTAATACAAAAATAATATTATCAATTTTATTATTGATTCTCGTCTGTATGGGAATTTATATAGTCATCTATTTTTTATTTTAATTTATAAATTCATCAATTGAAACAACCAGTTTTGCGAGCCTCATCATTTTTGATTTCCATTGCCATTGAATGGTTTCAAATAGTTCGAACATTGGTATTGACTTGATTAAACTGTATGACTTCCTCTCTCCGGTACTCCTCGACTCACACATGCCCCTGTCATGCCTCCATTAGTGTGTACGCATTTAAGCACTTCCTGCTCCCAGCGCCGCCGGATATGGACACACGTTCGTAACATACATACATCTCTGACGAAAGACCCTCATCAAAGGCTGGCACCATATTATGGCAGAACATCAACGCCTGCAATTTGCGTTATTATTAACCAGACCCAATCTAACACCCAACCCAAGCTTAAATGGCTTGCAACTGAAATTGTAGATAGATGGCAACACTGGCTGCGTTCCGCTGTCTGCCAAAGTGATGCGTTTCTTGTTGCCCCTCTTCCTTGTGGATTCTGTTCTTTTTTTTCGTTTGCTTTTTTACAGACATTGCTCCCTAAATTTAATGTCAACGTTGGCTTGGCTCATGGGAATTTGTTGGCCAACACAAAAAGCGAGAGTAGTAGGAAATCGCGTATACGCCGCATAGTCCGCAGTTGACGGCGGTGGCCCATTGCCATTACCCAGTTGTATGTGCAGCACTTTCTGCTCTAATAAATGAAATCAGGGAGCGTAACATTATTTGATGGATATATTGTTGCGACTACTTCACGACCCCCCGTCGCATCCCTCCTCAGCACCCCTGCAGCGACAGTCAGAGCTGATTCAGTTGGCGCTTTAGTTTCTGTTTCTGAATTTTTGCTTGTTACTTTTTTTTTTTTGCCTAGTATCTTTAACAGTTTATGCTGTCTCTTCTGTGTTGCATTTCCCTTTTGCGGCGTAATTTTCCGCATGTTGCTTTTAAAAAGCAGTACAAAAAAAATATATTTATATAACAAGAAAAATATGGAATTGTTTTTTGAAGCCAGGACAAAAATGCAAATGGACAGTTAAATAATTGCTGATGTTGACAAATTACAAAAAAATTTAACCTGCCAAACGGTTTGCGTGTGTGTATATGAGAGGGTGTGTAATTATTGCGATCATATTGATTGACAATTTAATGCAACAATGCAGTCGCCGTATTATTATTGCTGCAAGTGAAACAGTCAAACGGAAATGTTCTACATACAAAAGTACATATAAAAATATTTTTACGCAGCGTAAGCCAATTATATTTTTTGTCAATATTACCTTTTCGAATTGGCCAAAAGTGTTTACTGTGATATTACAGAGTGCACATGAAGGTACAGTGTAATGGCGCATAATATAAAAGTAAATGTACGAATTTTAATAACTCTATAAAGTTAACATGAGATTTTGTTGTGTTGTCATATAAATTTCCCTATTTGCAAGTTTCATGAATTAATACACACAACATTTCAAGAGTATTTTTACTTTCATTCCCAATGAAAGGGTATTCAGTAGGCACTTTAAGAATGCGATCTGGCAGCCATTTCGTAAGCAAAATAAATATTTTGCAACAACATTTTTATAACTTTTATCTAACAGCCAATGTTAATAACTAAGCTTTAAAATTGATACATCAAAAATTTTAATGATTTCGCTTAAAGTTTTACAACAAATCGAAGTTCAAATTATTTTTCATAAATTTAGCGAGCGGCAATTGCACATAAATTTGTTGGGGCCATGCATTTACAGCCAATAAAATGCACGACATGCAATAATAATAAATTTTAAATGCCAAATTGGCGAATGCAGTGCACATGAAATCGGAAAAAGAATGGGGCGGACCAGACCTCGTGCCTAGGTAAGTGTCAATAAATATTTCTCACTCAATCAGCACGAACAGGAGCTCAGTCTAGTAAGGCTATGTGTGTGCCTGGGTTTGTGTGTGTGGGTTAGCAGCAGTGAGAGTGTGCGGACCGTTCAAATACTCACACAAGTGTTTTAGTGTGCATGCATACGCTCTTATGTTGCCCTCACGCAATTCTGCTGAGTCAACAATAAAAGGACAGAAAACAAAAAAACCGAAAGAAAAAAAACACAAACTGACCAAATTCCACTGGGCAGTTAGACAAGTAAGTCGCACGACAGCTGAACTCCAAGTGACGTGCAGAATTGGCGAAAAATATGTGATACTGCAGGATGACTCCTTCGAGCTGGGCTCCAACGTTGAGCATTGCGCAACCTGCGGCAAAGCAAAAACGTGGCACGAAAAAGTGACAAAGCTGAAAAAGCAATTTGCTGCCGGCCATAATACGAGTAGTCAACTCAAGCGTGCACAATCTAGGCGGACTCCGTGCTATGCTATGCTATTGTCGCCTTTGTTGTTGTTGTTGGGAGAAGAAGAGACAACGCGTGTTCAATATGAGCAATTAAACATTGTCACCAAAGTTCCCAGACAGACAAAAGTCGGGCCAAAGTTTCTTGCCACCATAGGCAGTTATTATTTCTTTTTCATTTTCTTTCTCTTTTTAAGATTCCAACAACAATTGCCATTAAAGACACATTTCAATAGGCGGAGCGTTGCGGTTAGATTAACTAAACCGTAAGCCTTGGGCCCTATTTTATGGACTGGGCTTCAGGTTGCCAGCACGTTTTGTGGCAAACAAAGTCGCACAATGATTTTGTTTATTGGCCATAACTCTTTACCGCAATGACACACAGCGAGGGTGTTGTTGTCGTTTCGACAAGCGTCTAACAGCTGTTGCCAGCAGGCAAAACAGAGAGGGTTCAATTGTCGCGTGTGTGGCAGGTCCCGTAAAGCAGTTGGCTAACGAGCTCAAGAGCACTCTCTGAAACAAATACTCAAATATATATAAAATAAGCCGCTTAACATAATTTAATATGATTTTTCTGGAAATGTATTTAAATTCAATTCCTCAATATATATCCTTTCAAGTAAGCCTTTGTATTAGATATATAAAATTTAAAAAACCTTGCATCGATTTTTAAGGCCATTTACTTAAAGTAAATAAGCTCATGAAGCATGAACAGCTTAAATGTTGAATGTATTTAAGATTAGCTGTAATAGTAAGCGCGTCTTTGCAACTTGTTAAGTAATTCGATTTGTTTAATCGATTTAATAAAATATGAAAGGGAAGACTACATACATAATTTACTTGGATAAGCTTATAACGAATTCATATGAACAGTGATTTTTCCATATTGTGGAAATGTACAATTTAAACTAAGAAATTTACAATTTATGCAACGGCATTTAGCATTCCAAAAATCGAATCAAAAGGCAACTGAAACCCAATATAATGTAATCGGAAATCAAATCAATGGCCTCGTCTGTAGAGAGTGTTGATAAGGACCTACATAAATCCGTGTTTTGCAATATTATAAATCGCTTGGCCATCAATCATTTGATTTCATATGCCCAGCATAGAGTACACACGTGTCGTTTTGTTTGTCTGTTTTCTCCACCCCAACTATCGTCAACTCTTTAAGGACGTTTCTTTAGCATCAATCTTTGGGTCTTGCCACTGATATATCTACAGACTTGGCTTTAGCTTGGCTTCCGCTCGGACCTGACCAGCATAAGTGCGTTTCTGTGTGCAAGGACTTGTTTGTTTTATATATGCGTGCGTGTGCGTGTGCTTGTCTCTATGTGTGTGCATATCCTGTGCGTGTCGCATGGGTATCTGTTGGTCTATCTATATATCTGTCTATCTAAGTGTCCATTGTGACGGGCGTTTGCTTTGTGCGTTTTGTCACGCTTTATTTCTGTATTTTCCAAGCATTTTTTCTCTCTTTATTTATTTTTCTTGTTTTTCATATTTTTGCTGTAACTGTCAGTCGCTCGCACAGTTCATTGTCTGCCACACACATTGGCAGGGGGCAGCAAATGACTAATACAAATACACACACGCTCACTCACGTACACACACACACACACACACACACACACACACAGAGTGTATTCCCGCATTGGCTGATTATGGTGCTTCGCATTGCCAACATAAATAAATCTGAAGTAAATTTTGCAATGTGTCTCGCTCGGAAATGCCTCGTAAATCGTGCCATGGCCATGGGTCAACAGAGGGACAGCCAGTAAAATTATACTTTTTCGGGAGAGAGAGGACACAGATTTGTTGCAGCCCGCGCAGGATACAAATTTGCCAGCTCCAGTCCCACATGTCCCGCGCCACCGGCACATTCATGCCCTAACAGAAGGAAGCACTTAGCGCCGCGTGTTGACAGCGCACACTCGAGCTTGAGCTGATAAGCGCCGCCGCTGTGCAGAGACTCCCTCGACAGCTGAACTCTCACCTTTGGCAGCCCGAACCATCTGAAGCGCATAATATTGCCCATACGCCGCATATTACAAATAGACGTGCAAGCACCGACTATTAATCAAGCTAGCAAACAATGCGTGGGCGCCAAAAAGCCGTTGACACTTGCTGGCAGCCACAGCTCTTTATCCGCCGCACTCCCCCCTAAATATGTGTCGAATGGGAACTTACCACATGCGCCTGGGCACACTCGTCGATGTAATGCGTGGTGATTATCACAGTTGTGTTGCCATTTTTCGTGATGTCCACCAAATGATCCCAAATGCTGTAAATGTGAAAAGAGTTAATCAGAAGCCATCTATTTGATATATTCAGTTACATATTATCTACTTAATACCCCCCAGGGAGGAATCTCAAAAGCATGTAACAGTTGCAGGAATCAGTTTGACCCTAACTAGCTAATTTAAATATTAAAGCAATTTTAAAATAACGGATTCAACTTCATAATTTTTGTTGCCCGGTAGAGAAAAATAATAGGGAATGCAAACCATCCTAATATCATTTAATTTTTCCTTATACAAAATTATTATGCAGTTGGGATTTTTCCGTCACTTATTTTACATATTGTACCCGCTTCTGAGCTTAAAGATTCGGCTTCTACCGAATTTTCTGCTTGAATGCGAAATTCTCCCGAAATGGCGAATACTCTTTTCGACAAACTCATTAAGCGCTTGTGGTAAAACAAAAGCTGAAATTTTCGCCTGTGAAGCTCTGAGATATCCGTTTTTCCTCTCAGCTCGAAATTTATAATTACATTTCATTTTCTTCCTTTTGACTTGCTTTTACTGTCAATTTCACGATTCTCACAATAAACTTAATATGTGGAAATATCTTTTAATATATCGCTTTTATAATTTTCGCTCTAATTGTTACTCTTATCATGTTCAAGTGGAAAGCATAATTTGGATTAAATACAAATAAACTCATTAATTTTAAATATTATCGAATTATAATAAAAGTCTACATTCAAAAGTTTTTTGTTATAATCATATTATTTGAGACATTTAAATAAAATAATGTTTTCCTAGGGATATTCTGCGGGCTGGTTTTTTAAATTCCCACGTTTTGAGCCACCCTCGAGGCACGATTTATTGTATATTGTATACGCACCTCTGTCGAAGCACCGGATCCACGCCCACTGTCGGCTCATCCAGTATGAGCAGCTCCGGTTCATGGAGCAGAGAGACAGCCAGGCTCATGCGACGCTGCTGTCCACCGCTCAAATTCTTGACAAATTTGGAGCCATTTGGCAAATTGAGCAATTTGAGCAGAAATTCGGTACGATCCTCTATGTCGCTGCGGGGCATGGCGGCAATAAGTCCAAAGTAGATTAAAGTCTCACGCATTGTGAACTCCCCGTAAAGAGCTGTCTCCTGCGAAATGGGAATTAAGAGCGAATTATATAGCGAGAGCGAACGAATGCAAATACCGTTGCCTACTTCACGGCGCTGCAGCTTTATGAGCCCCGGGGACTTAAAAATATTACTGCGCTTTGTCGAAATTAAAAGTTCTGTGCTGTGCAGCAGTTAAAAGTTTTTTTATTTGCTGCATTTTTTCTCTTACTCTGGCTTTTAACGTTTTATTGCATTTATTTAATTTAGTTACGAGCCATGAAGCCAACTGCGGCAGGGCAATAAAAAGCGCATGAAATATTTAGGCAGCTGCACGGCACATGGAGTTCGACTCACCTGTGGCATGTAGCCAATTCGCGGACCGGGTACACCGGATCCGGGTGAACCCGGCCGTCCGCCCAGCACCCAAATTTCGCCCGAATTGAGACGCCGTCGTCCAACGATGCAACTGAGCAGTGTAGTCTTGCCACAGCCAGAGGCGCCCAGGAGACCATAGCTGCAAGAGTGAAGGAGAAGTGTGGGGTGGAGTGAGCGGGAAAGCTTATATAATAAAATGCATATAGATAAGGCTGCACACTCGCATGGTATGTATGCTTACATATATGTATGTATATATATGTATGGGATTAAGTCAGGAGCTGTTCAGGCTGTAAATGGGCCCAAAACTATTCGGCTTCTATGAATGAACTATGAATACGGCAGCGTAAACACTGATTATTATAAAATTGTATTAAATTCTCTGAAACGGAGCAAGATAGCAGCGATTCACGTTGAATTTTCTTAATTTATAAGCCATAAAAAAAATCTTTGAAATAATGTTCAAAAATTAATACGCTATTATAAAGAACTCTTACCTTGAATCTATTTTTAAAAATGCTAGCAAGCTGGTCGACAATCAAACGACTTTCAGAGATACCTCTATCACAAAACACTCAAAAGAAATAAATGGCATAGACCTATTAAGGGATTGGCGCCCAATACAATTGGCTGCACCTAATGGGGCACCGAGCCAATCCACATGGCCCGGCCGAGGCAGCGGCATTGCATTTAACTTGAGTCCTATAAAGCGAGCCGTTCGTTTGGAGGCCAGACAGTTGGACAGGCTGCCAGGCATGCCACAGCTTCACAAGCAGCCAGGCAGACAAATATTTTAAGCACTTACCTACACACACACACAGGCGCGTACGAGGCATAGGCACACCAGCAGACACACACACATACACAGAACACACTGTGGTCCATGAAAAGCATCAGGTGAAAAATCAACTGTGAATAGTTTTGGAAAAATATTCAGGTGCAAAAAGTTTCATTGCAGTGAACAGTGCCTTTCGCATCGCCGCGTGTCCTTGCCGTCCTGGCCACGGCATGTGTGCCGCTTATCTCGTATGTGGAGTGGAGGAGCTGTTGCAAAATATATTTAGGGAATGTTTAGCACAGCTTAGAGCGTAGAAATCCCATGCCCATGTCCATGTCCAGGCCAACGCCTTCGTTTTACTATGTGTGCAGCGCGCGATAGTTTAGAGAATTACCAGCTTGGCTGTTGGTATTTTGTTCACTGTGGTGCGCTGGGGCAGGGCTAGCTGCCATGTGTGCGTGTGTGTATTTAGCCATGAATAACATGCAGGTCAAAGTGACTCCGCAGTGTGCACATGAAAAAGCCACACTTGAATAAGCCAAGCCAAGCGCCAAAGGGGTAAATAAGAGCGCAACTCTGCGCCGGCCAGCTTCAAGCCAGACTGGGATCCCACCAACGTGCAACAAGGGTAACAACAACAGCAACTAAAATAGTAGTAGTAGCAGGAGGTAAAACAATAAGCGCAAATATGATTTAAGTGTGAAAGTTTAAGAGCTGCGAAGAGTGTAAATAAAGTCGGCAAACTTCTTTGTTGACTTTAAATGTTCCCAAGTCAACTAAATTGGGAGTTAGAAATCTATGATATGGGAGGTTATAAAAGTTTAATATTTTTTAACTCATGTGTTCTGTTAACATTTACAAAATTTGAACTGAGTTTGTATTCATATAATTAGAGTATATGGTCTTCAAGGCATATCTATTGTCTGCTTGCCTAGAGACAGAAATCCTTTCAAAAACGAAAAATATTGATTAATTACAAAGACAGGAATGTTTACCATACAAATTTATTATAAAAGAAACAGTTATTTTTATCAAGCACCTGGGCACACTTTGAACCATTAACCCTTTGATAACTAATGTCCACTTTTAATCACACCGCAAAACTTATCTTTATTTCCGTGTTCCTGTGCTAAAATGTGTAGCTGCTCGTGGCATTAGACATGCAACTGCATATTGCCATACTATTTTAACATAAATTGCTCCCTCAGAGCTGGGAAAATGTCACCGTGCGCCATCAAGCTAAAATTTCGCAGTGGAAAAGAACGAAGCCATTGGAAGTCACAAATTACCAACATTTACCTGCGGCGTGCGCATATTTTAGCCAGACGCTGTCGCCGTTATTCAGCTAACAAACAAAGCAAAAACAGCAAGCTGCAGCAACTACAACAAAAGCATCGGCAACAAAAACAAACAATGCAACTTCAAATGGCGGCAACCGACGACCAAGTTGATTTTTGAAGCCATTAAACTTTTTTGTGCGCAGCCTGATGCATTCGCCAAGCAGTTGGCCAAGTTAAGCATTGCTGCCGCAGTGATTGATGATTTCTGCCGCTGAATTAGCTTGTGGCATGCCACGCTGCACTAGCGCACATGCTTTCTTCAGTGCCACTGAAATGTTTACTAATTAAATGTGATTTAACTCGGAGACATTTGTCATTAACTATGGATCCATTGCATTCGAAATTATCTTATATCTGTCTCTGGATTAACTTACTGTCAGTTTGTCTGTCAGTTAGTCATTTAGTCAGAGGTCAAAGTGTCAGCTGATAATTAAATTTAATGTTTGCGTATTTTGTGCCATATTTTATTGACTACAACATGCACGCCAGCAAAACTTTGCAGTCGACTTTGTATGTTGTTGTTGTTTATTGCTGTTGTGTACTGCTGCTGTATGCTGTTGTTGTTGTTGTTGCTAAGCAGCACATCGCTGGCAATTAGAGGCGCGGTAATGCGTATTTAATTAACAAGCTTACTTTGTAGTTTTCCATGGAACATTAAGAGCATTGTTGGCAAGTCTGAATGACTTACTTGAGCGACTGCCAACAAGTCAGCTGTCTAATTAAACGGTAAACTTTTCTAATAGCTGATCGCCTGCATTCGCCTCCCGCGCCTTACTCAAGCATGCAAAAGTCTAAGTGCCTGTCTCTAAGTTTTCTATGGTTACTACTTGAGGTGGAGTTTAATCAGTTCGACATATAGTTAGATTAATAAACAAGAAGTTGGCTAAGCTCTTATTAAAAACCTTTAAATATTTACAGCTTTGTGTAGAGCTTAAAAGTAACCCCCAGCAACCTTTTTTGCAACAGCTGCTGCTCAAATACATAAGTCCTGGAGTTGACCAAGGGTTCGTCAAAACAGCCTTGCGTATGCTTGATATTTTTTCAATTAGAGACAAAAGCGCACGCGTTACGCATAAGCAATGTGGAACCAAATTTGCAAAGCTCATAAAATTCAGACGGCGTCGCTGCCATTGCGCCTGAACGTATGCTAATAATTAAAATGTGCTGGCACAAAGGCAAGCAACCGAAGGCGCGGTGCGAGAGAAGAGCAGGTTATGGAAGTATGACTGGCAGCCCAGTTAGAGTTATGCTTGCAGTTACAGTTACACTTACTCATTCAGTTGTAGTACGTGCTGACCATTATATACACAACACTTGACCCCGGACTTCGGTCAAAACAATGACTTGAATTTTGTGCTTTGAAAGGATTGTTTTGCCTGCCAGGGCAACCGCAGCAGCACCACCAGCACCAGCAGATGTCTGATTTCATTTTGCAGCGTTTATAAATTATTTAAACAATTCCATGTGCGAAGCATATAAAAAGCGCTTCCATAATATTTCCCATATTTATTACTTGCTTTTGTTTGAGCAGCACCGGCAAAGTCAGCGTTTTTCCACTTGCGGTCAGTTGGACACAACAAAAAACAAGATAAAACGGCTATCTTTAGCATGCCGAAGATTAAATACCCTTTTAGAATTATGGCTTATGGATTAGCTGGTATGAGGTAAAGGTAGTAAAGCTATATTACGGTTAAGCTCAGTTTTCGGTGAATTTTACCAAAAGAGCTCTTGACAACATTTGGCTCATATATAAGGAACATAGGTAAACTATTAACAGCCGTTTTTGGTCACACAGACGCTTGATTTTCGACCGTTCATTCCTGTGCCATCAAATAATATGGTGGTCCGATGCGGGAGGTTCCGACATATGTACTGGATGAAACAAAATGCGGACCTATACAAAGTATCATGACGGCGGCTTAGAAACTGAGAGGCTAGTACGCATTGAAACAGACAGATGGAGATTGGTACATCGATCCAGCTGTTAATCCTGATCAAGAATATGCATCCCTTTTGAAATTTCATGGCAAAATTATAATACCCTCTGCAAGGGTAAAATTAAGCATATAAAATAATAGTTGGCTCTAGGCAAGAGTGAACAGCTAGTAGGTACCCCGTGGGAAGATGTATGTATCTGTCGTGACGACAATTTATATAAATATATGCTTAATGCGATCTTCCGTTTGTAGCGCTGATGTTTTTTTTCACACTAATAAATATGTTTAATCGACAAGGCCCTGTTAAATACTATCGACTATCAAAACGATCAAATGCCTCTAACGAAAAGTTCGCAATTACATGTATGTAAATATATATATTTTTTTAGAGAAAAATATGTCAAAATATGGGAAATGCCACTGTTCGCCTATTATGTACATATTTCTTATAAGTCGTTTTATTTGATGGTATTTTATGAGGTTAACTATGTTGATATGGATGAGGAATGTCTTTCCCTTGTGTTTCCGAAGTAGCATAGACTGTCTGTTTGTCAGCTCGTTTCTCCTCTTTCATGTGTACAGGGTATAAAAGCCAGCTATTATTGCCACTCAAATGAAGATGATGTTGCCCTTGCATCATCTGCCGCTGTCGCCCACGTCCCTTGACTGCGTGTATTTGTTTACTGTCTGTCTGTCTGTTGCATATCAGTGGCATATGCAAAGTGCATGTGTATCGTTATATGTTATAACTTTAACAATTTTGTTTTCGGTTCAGTATGGCTTTTGTGTTGGTAACTGTGTTCCGCATGGCGTCCCGCATCCGGTTGAACACTGTTTTGACAGTGGCCTGTAATATTTAAATGGTTGCCTTGCTTTTTGGCTTTTAATTAAGTTTGCGTGCTGCCAGTTAGCCAGTTGAAATTGAAAGCTCGAATTGAGTTTGCGAGAGCTTTAAGTGTGCCCTCCGACTATCTGGGCGTGTCCACAACAATTACGTTTATGAAACTTTCGCTCAATATTCGAGCTCTGGTAAAAAATTGCAATTTTCTCGGGATAAATTTTAGTCTATTTGCTTCGTTAACCGCACACACAAAATTCTATTCTGCGACTGAATGTTTGCAAAACTTTGTTTTTCCCTCCTCGCTGCGCATTATGCTAAACTTTCTTGCAATTTTTATACTCTGAACCCATTAAAGATGGGTAAAAAGGGTATAATGGTTTTCTGTTAATGCATGTAACAGGCAAAAGGAAGCATCTCCGACCCCATAAAGTATACACATTTTTGGTCAGCATTAATAGTCGAGTCGATCTAGCCATGTCTGTCTGTCCGTATGTATGAACCCGTCGATCTCAGAACCTATAAGAACTAGAGCCTTGAACCCAGCTCCTCATAGTACCAGTTTGTTTCCGAAAATCGATAATTTGTCCCGTTTCCAGGCATTCGATAAAAGTCGACATCCTGTTCGTGTTCCTTAGGCAAATCTATTAGACTTTAAGATCTTTGGTTACTTAATGTAGCTTCTTAAATAATATTTACAAATCAAGTATCTTTAATTTTATAGCTACCGCCAAAGCGAGCTGCATTTGCTGTTGGTAGAAGAAGGTTCAGGGCATCCCCTAGGCGGTCACTCCCGACAAGAGCACTCTAACTTGTTGGTTTTTTGTTTGTTTTGGGTTATTTATTTTTTTTATATTATTTTTGTCAAATGCAATAGGCAACGCCAAAACCAATTACAAAACCCATAGCCGCAGCGTAGGGAACAAACAAAAGTGAGTCGAGAAGTGGGCGTGGGTGCAAAGTTAGCTCGCAAACAATTGCAATTTATTAAGCCAAGGGCCAAGCCAAACGGAGCAGAGCACAAACAATGTTCATGTCCAATCTGCTCAGCGTCGGCTGTCTTCCCCCATAATTAAAACAAAGTTCAATGCGCCAATGCTGACTGCGAACAAGCTAGAGATGCAGAACAAGAAAAATAACTAGACCTGCATTTAGATATGGACACGTTTCAAATTGAAAGTACTGGCCTTTATGGTAGTCAGATATCGTGTGCTTAATGATATAAATGGAATATATAAGAAATACGGTTAAATGGGTAACAAATTTAATTTTGATTAGAAGTATCCCAAAAGTGACTAGGCTTTTTTTATTTCCATACTTCACCCGCTAGAATCAAAGCTATTGGCTGACTTCAAGCTCGTGTCGTGTTAACTCTATTGCATGCATTTAAGTTATTAATTTTCTTTGTGCGTCATTCATAAACGATTTGAAACTACGCGTGTAAGATCTAAGACCAAATTGAATATTTTTGTATACACTCTAGTCTATTTAAATGTTTATATGAAATCCATTAATCATTTCCCTTTCCTTAATTATCTCTCTATTGTAAGTTGTATTTTATTTACATTCTTGTCTCAAATATGATAAATATTTTTAACCAAAACCGAGAATTTCTTCTTTTTGTGCGTTTGTTTTATATGCTGTATACAATGTCATATTATGACAGCTTTTACTTGCCCTTAAATGTGCAATTAAGAATCATATCTTCCAAATAATCTATTGTAATTACATTAAAGATTAATTAATTAACAGTAATTACATTTTGTGCTTTTTGCCAGGCATGCTTCCATTAAATCAAGGGCGCATCACTGTTGCGAGCATCGCTCATACGCCCCGCTGTACGAATTTATTATGCGCTGCAGCGTTTTCAACGTGTAATTATGTTGCAATAAGTTGGCTGCCTGGTCACTGGGAAAGCAAAGCGTTAATGCGCGTGCTACAAATGTGTGACCAGGCACTTCAATTGATCAATGGGTGGATGAAGCAACGGGGGGTGGGTGAAGGCAGCAACAAAGACAGAGCTAGACAATGGAGTCACTGATTAGTTGTGAATTTACTGCTGATTAAGATGCCTTTTAAGAGAAGTTGCCGGCAAATGAACTTTGGCACAACTTTCTGTATGTTATTTGTTTGTCTGTTTGAGCGGTGTGCCTGACTCTGTGTGCTTGTGTGTGTTTGTTCTTGTTGTTGTCACAAACTTTTCGTTGAATTGGCAGTTTATGAGAAATTCAAGGACAGCATTAATTTCGCGCACAACTACGTACAAACACGCTCGCCTCACTTGAAAGTTTGGACACGCCAATTGTAAATATATGTGTATATATATCCACTATATATACATATATATTTATATAGTATATTTAGTAACGGTCGGGGCGTGAGGGTCGTTGAATACATGCTGAAAAGTCAGCAATAAAAATGTGCAAACAAATCAAAAATGGTGAAACGGCTAGCTTTCCGCTTAATGCAACTTAACGCCAAACAGGAGGAGACCTTAAACTACCCGCTTATATAATATATATATATATATATATATATATATATAAATATATTCGTTCAACTCGTAAGGCTAAAGTCAAAGTGAATCCAGAACAGTGTAAATTACAGAAGAAGTTGTTTTTAAATATTTAAATATGCCAGTGTATTATTTTTGGCTTATATTTAAAATTAAAAATAGTTTTATTTAGCACGAATCTGGTTGATTTCCACATATGTAATTTAATACACACGATAATAAGTGTCGCAATCCCATAATTTTTAACTATACTACTGCTGCCATATATCAAAATATTTACTAATGCTTATTCATAGGCACAACTCACTTAATTACAACTTTTCATTATGGATATAGAAGCGCGATTCAATGCAAATATTTTGTCATTCAATGTAAATAAGTGCAGTGCAAAATGTTATATAAACAATGCAAAATAAAATCACAGCGTATGGGCTTTTGTTTTGGCTTGTTTACAGGTTAAATGAAATCATGACAATCAGCTCAGATGCAAATTGCATGCCACACGCATAGATGCAGACACAGATACAGATATATGAGACTGCTGCTGCCGATGCAGCTGCTGCAACCATATGTCAATTACTGTTTTTATGATGTCTAAATTGTTGTTGTTTTAGATGCTATTCCTGCTCTATTGACAGGCTAAACTGTTGTCTATTGCACGCTAGACCACGCCTGATTACTAAGCTAAACAGAGGGTCACAGTTTTGATGTTATTCATGCTGCTTTACAAATACGTACACATTTTTCGAGTGAGCGTGTGTGTGAGAGCGTGAGCAGCATTTGCAATGCAATTAACAATTAAGCGCAACGGCAGCCATTTTGTTATTGACCCAACTGACAACTGGCGAGGTTGGCTTTGGGTTTGTATAAATAACTAATACAAATTTTAATTTAATGTGAATTTATTTTATGCGCATAATTTCATTTTAATTAGAAATTGCGTTAAGCTTGCCTACTTAAACAGGCAGCAACATAGCCAGTGCTTCAGGCCATGCAGCAATAAATAAATATGCTACCAACTATATTTTAATGGCTTATTTAACTCGCTTTTGTGGCAAAGGTAGGCGCCCAACGTACCTCACATATTCAACTGAATAGTGCATCCTTTTTTTTAGCGGATGTTGCGCATACGCCATTTCAAAAGTAAGGTCAACCCAAATGCCGCCAGGCACTTGGTGCTAGTCAACGAAACTAAGCAAGAGCACTAGTATGTGTGTGTGTGCATGTGTTTATTGTGGCCACATTATGCTGCGCACAAATGAATGGGCCAATTGGCTGCAATGTGCATTTTGTAGGGTCTGCAGGCATTTACGTGTAAGTGGTGCGTGGGCATAAGATGCTTGCGTCATGCGGTTTCGTTAATTGAAGAATGCGCAGAAAGTGCACAAGGGGCTCGAATGACTTGACGGTTGAGCTACTTAGATCGAAATTCTAGGCAAGTGGTTAAAAAATTTAATTTCCGTGCGTGAAAATTTGTCTTTAGCTTAAGTTTCATTTACAATTATTTTTATTTTAATTTTTTTGAATTGGTACTTTAATAATGTTATACACCATATTCAATTTGTATCACATATTAATTTAAAATTGTTTATTTTTGGTGCAAGTATTCGCTTTAATATTGAACAACAATTTCACAATCAATTGCAAGAAATAATAAAGCTTATAGTAAATATTTTTGTCACTTTTCCAACAATTGTACACATTTGTATACTTATACCCTTATTCATATTTAATTCGCTGCTATGGTAGCGCATTAAATATTGCATATGGGTCTAAATAAAAATAAAAAAGTTTTCCAGGAAAAACAGGCAAATAATGTCGCAGCAGCGGCGGAAGCTTTGCAGCTGTGCGTGTGTGTGTGCGTGTGTGTGGGTGTGTGTAAGCGCGGATCGCTCACTTCTTCCCACAGGTGTATGTATGTATTTAATGTGTTTGTGTGCCTTGGCGCTTAACTTATTAAACGCGCACACTCAGTTTTAATTACTCACACAGCTGTAGAAAAATACTTAAATATATACGCGCAAATGTGTGCTGCTAATTGCGGCCACATCTACCAACTCACACACACACACACACACTTTGACAGACATGCAAGCGTGCACAGTTAATGCGCACTTCCGTTTCCGCAGTAATGCCCTGAACCACAGTTATTTTTATAAGCCCCGCCCGCCGCTTTGCCCTCGACAGTGAGGTGCAGGACCCACCCGTAATTGTTACTGCAGTTATTGTTGTTGCTGCTGCATTTTGTGGCATATAATTGTTAATTTCAACAGTGCTGGCGCACTTTGAATGATGAACGTCCAAACTGTCTGATTGACGCACAGACTGCACCGCGAATGCAGCGCAGTGTCTTGCCACTTGCCACATGGTGCGCTGTCAGTTTGATGGGCTGCGTTGCAAATTAACAACATTTTAAGTGCGCGGCCGCAGAATGAAAAACTGCCAACATGGATAAACATTGACAGATGCGAGTGCACATTGGGGCACGAGAAGGAGCCGACTGCGGCTTGGACTCAAAATGAAGTGCAGCTTAAGCAAATTAAGCGCAAAATCAGAGCAATGACATCTGGAAGGGGAAGGGAAGGAGCAGAAGCAAATTGATGGAGCAGTAAGCAAAACATCTCAACCATTTGAGCCAGCCTGAGATTGAGGCAGCTGCCAAGAGTTGAGCTAACAGACTATTATGCAATCATTTAAACATTGAGTAGAACAACAAATACAAGCGAAGCAACCTCAGTGGCAGCGCGAGCTGTGCTAAAATAAATTGAATTCCTAGACGCCTAATTGCGGCCAGCACTCAAAAGCCGCCTGTCAACGTCCCAGGCACGTAATGTCCTTGACAGCAGGACAGCAGCGGCAGCTCAGTCTCTCCGTTTCGTTTCTTACATTTCGATCTGGGTAATTGCTGCTTGAATTTCAATTCGCATTCCGATTTGTAATTGCAGGGTTGCGACGTCCTAACCCGACCCCGAGGACGTGGCTGTGTTCAGGGCTTAAACTACTCTGGAATTTTCACAGTGTTTAGCAGTCAAATTGAATTAAGATTTTTTTGCAAAATCGATCTGGTCTCTTGATGCCTTATAATTAAAGCTAAACTGAATAAGGTTTGTCCACAAATTAAAACTGAAGATAATATAAGCAAAGCAGCATAGAAGATACTATTAAAATAAAATCGGGATATTTTTGATTTATTTTGGACTTCATAAAATATTTAAAATACAAAACAATAGTATGTGCTACTTATTTATTAATTAGAGAACCTTTAGCTTATCGAATTTTCACAGAATTATAATTATTAAAGGATATGCTGTGAGTCAAATCGTTCCATCTGCATTAGAAAATCCGCAAAGCCTCGAACAAAGAGCATTTGTTGGCCAAACTAATTTTCTATGCCACTTAGTTGAATGGGGGCGTGTGGCTGGGCTTGATTTGGTCGCCGGTTGCTGGATGCGAGTGTGCTGCCGCTTGACGGCCATTTCCAAACAACATTCAATCAATTAATTATTGTTTTATGCTGCTCTCAATCCTTCAAATGGCACGCCGCGGACTGGGCTCCGCTGTGCGAAGGCAACGAGCAAAGCAAAATGGCCGCACACTTTACAATTAATTTGCCATTATGTGCTGAGGCTCTGTGCGCTGGGTCGGCGCCATTTTTAATCGATTTTCATTACAGACTCGCTGCGGCCAAGTACCGTTCGTCACTCACTTGATGCGCCAATTGGCCACGTCCAGCCAGCGGGCTACTGCCTAATTTTACTAATAAGCTGGCCATTGCAGCGGCTGTTGAACTTCCGTTTGCCGACTGCCGATTGCCTAGCTGGCTAAGCCAAAGGGCCACTTTGGTAATTATATGCCACAACAGTTGGGCGTTGAAGCGTCTGCCAGCCGCAGGCTTCAAGTACTGCTGTCCCTACCCCCACCCTAGGCCATTGACTTTGCCCTTTTGCCAGGTTCCGCTTCCATTTGCTTTCTTTGCCTAAGACTTTCACGATGTTTGGGCTCGTCTGCGCGGGTTCCGTTTCATGTTGCTCTTATTGGTTAATCATTAGCCATAAAGATTTTAATTTCCGTTTTTTAATAGGCAAGCATTCTGGTTAAGAGCGTGAGCCGCCTGTTTAACTTGTGTTTGCCTTTTGAATATTATACGAAAATTAAGAAAATCTCTAATTGTTTTGCTTGCAGGCGCACAAAGGTTAAGCTGAGTACTTCATGGGCATTAGACTTTAAACAGCCAAAAAATCGATGCTACAACCCAAGAAATTTAATTAATTCAAGGAACTATATGACGCACCAATTAGGCAATAACAAGGCCCTGATAATTCCATACCCTACAGTTATGAACGTTTTGAGTGTCTGTCATTGTGTAAGTTTCGAGTGTATTGTAAATCGCAGTAACAAAAGCCAGTCAGTTGTATAAGCCAAATAGGGCTGGCTAATCATACAGCCTGTAAGACAGTGTTTCAGACAGTCAGGCAGTCAGTCGAGCATCGATTGATAAGCTAACAAAGCCGCCATTCAAAATCACTCAATAATTTAGAAGTTACTGTTGTCAAGAGAGAGAGACAGATAGAGAGAGAGAGAGAGAGAGAGAGAGAGAGAGAGAGAAAGAGAGAGAGAGAAGGAGTGCGCGAGCAGAGCAATCACAACAAATTGCTGCGCCATATCGAAATTGAAATGCTATAATTTGAGTAGCGGACAGATAGAGATACATACACACATTCAGTTAAATATGTACAAATCGCTGCAAGTCTGATGATTATATGGGAGTCAGCGCCAAGTTTACTTACGCAAATGAGACCGATTTGAAAGGTGTTTTTACTGCAGGCAACAATAATGTGTCTTTATTGATTTACACACAATTCATGTATTCCAAGTTGCCAACTGCCACGCCCCAGTCCCGGGGCAAATGATTGCCGCAGGTCGAGCAGTAGCATTATTAGGCATACAGTATATATGCATAGTTTGTGGCTGTAATTAGTGGCAAATGCCTGCGCTGTTGACCTCAAATTAATGCGAGCTACACAAACAAAGAGTGCACCTTCAGGCCCAGGCCCAATTTGTGCTAAGAATATGATATACATCGCACTCAATCGCATTAGAGTATATCACTTTCCGTTAGCTGAACCAGTGGAGTGCGTTGGCACTTGTGTAAATGGGCAAAATGCAAGTAGGTTGTGCATCTAATTGTTGGTACTTCGCTCTCAAGTGACTGCGTACTAATAAGCATACTAAGAAACACTCAGCTAGACAGCCACAGACACTGTCTAATGAGCGTCAGTTAGTTGTAGCCTGACAGTGGGTAGTTCTGCAAAACCTATGAAGGAATTCATTTATCTCCGTTTTTACTTTTTACCATATTCGTTAACGTTTTGCAGACTGCGTACATACTTATATATTAATACATTGAGCTCGCACACAGAGTGCGAACTCTGTGCATCGCTTTTTAATTTTTTTTTGTGCGACTTCTTCTTATATTTATCGATTCTTTTTTCCTTTGAATTCGTAAACGTTTTACATATAGTATACGCGCTTAAGTACGCTGTCTTCCAACATATTTCACTCTTATTCTCTATGCATAACGATCTCTAAATAATTTCTCAATTTTCTATTCGCTCTATTCGTAAACGTGTTACTGATTTGCCCCACTGTTAATCCTCCTAATAACGGAGAACAAACAACTTCAACCCCTCCCGCTCTGAAAGTCCCTATGTGTGTGCTTAATAACCCACAATTTGTTTGGGAAAACCTTGGTATCGTTCCCTTTTAGTTGATTGTAAGCTACACTAGGCATACAAATCTCTAATACCGGCACTTTATAACACAAATTGAATGCCAGAGATCATAGCATACTTATTAATACATAGCACATGCTCTCGTACAATTAGATGGCCGGGCAACGTGTTATTAATATGCAAAAAAAAAAAAAAAATAAAGTCGAGCGCTTAACAATTAATGCCAGCACGTAATACTCATGTCAATATCAAGGGTATCGACTAACGCAATTATTAAAAGCGGCCTCAGCATCGGCCAAGCTTTTGTAATTAAATAACAATTTAATGTCAATTAAAAGGTGAATTATATTTATGTGTGCGTTGTGAGTGTTGAAAATCACAGGTCTCCAACTTGCACGCTTTATAATCTCTTGCATGGGCTGTTTATTGTGTGTGTGCGCTCAATTTGACCTGACTCATGCACCATTAATTGGCCATTTTCATGGTTTCTGCAATATACAGAACCCCGCTCGAGCCGTCGAGAAAGGGTCACTTCCCCCTTTTGGCCAGAAGACCCACTCGAGGCTCTTGGCCCTCCCCATGGCTGTGACCCCTCTCAACGACCAATTACACCTAAACAGCTTTAATTTAATTTAGACACCCTGCGAACCGTTTTCCTGGCCCAACGCCACCCCTCGGGTAGTCACTAAGGAGCATTGGGGCTTTGTGGGGGCAAGAAACAATGGCGCAGATGTAATGTTCGCATTATGCTCGTTCACAAATTGTAAGCAGCCATTATGTTTCTTCATGTTGCTTCCCCATGTTGCCGCATTGTAATGCCCAGGACCCTGGACCGCCCCAACATCAACAGGCCTGAGTTCTAGTCCCCGGTCGCTGTGTCCTTTTCGCCAGCGTGTAAAATGGTTCAGCGCTCGTGTTTTCCATTGTTCCGGCCGCCTCTCAGCTCTGTCGTATGTCAAAATAATGGCGGCTCCATGAGGACATTGTTGTTGCTGAGCTATTGTTGTTGTTGGCCATGGCCATGCGGTGGTATTACCTGGCCAGCATGTTTTTGAGCCATATTTTGCAGCAGTGGTGCAGTTTACTCAGCGGCAATTGCACCGCTAAATAATAGCAAAGTTTTAGTTGTGCTCCTGATATGCACTAATTTTAGTTGTTTATCAAGTTAATGGATGCTGCAATGTTCACCGCAGTCTATGTGCAGTTACTTTTTTTCAAGCTCTAAAATATCAAAGCTGGAATATTAAGTTTCCATTGCTGCACATTTTTTCTTTGTCTCTTGCTTGCATTTAATTTCCACAGAGCTTCTTAGCTTATCATTTTCTTTTTCTGTCCTAATCATAAACGTTTTACTGACTCACAATTTTCCCAGCATTTAATTTCTGCATAACTATGCAATTCTTCGTTTTTTCGCATTCAAAGCCGCTTTACGCAATAAAATCCCAGCAAGATTGCAACTCAATGTCTGAAACTGAACAGCTCGTTTCTTTGACTTACAGGTCAGAATTTCATCACATTTTCTGTACCCAATATCAATTTGCCCCAACTGCATGTATAAATCATGTCAGAAAGGTCATTACCACAGAAATTACATGGCAATCAATGAGGCCTGCCTACAGTTTGTGGTCGGTAGCCCGTCCAAGCCAAGGAGCAACATGTAAAAAGAACACAGCACACGCAATTCCGATGCCAAAAGCCAAACAGAAAGACGTGTTGTTTAAACACTGTCGATTCTTGCATACCCTTTAACGATTATAAAGAAAATAATATAGTTATCATATAAAGAAATTGACGATGCAATAATCCCTTCTAACCTATTGCGGTAAAACTATAAAATAAGTGGATAAGTGTATAAAATATACAGCTGTCAGAGGTGTAGAGTAAAGCACATAAGGATATTTGCCATTCAATTGACTAGACGTATTCCTGGCAGAGGAGCTGCTCGGCTGTGGTCATATTTTGTGGTCAGTTTTAGTTGAGCCATTCACTAAATATTGCCATTGTGGCCAATTCGTGCGCATGCAAAGAGTAAAATATTAAATTTCAGATGATTAAATTGCAATGCGAATAATCTAGCAAATTAAAGGGCTATTTTTTATTATTATTGCAATTTGTAGTCTGTGCGTGTGCATTAAGTGCTGTTCGCTCTATGTTGAATATCAATTATTTCTCTAGTTGTTTTCCATGTCTAATTTAGTAAGCCGCAATAACTTCTCTCTTGCAATGCGAACTGGATCGTTAAATACGGGTTAGTAATTGCTTTTGTTTCACGGCATTCGGCTTGTGTAATCATAAGTGAATTGCACAGTCCAATGATTAAACCAACTCAAAATAAAATTAATTTGAATGTGGACTTTGATTTCGATTCATAGAAATACATCTTTGTGTTTTGCCGAAATTTAATTTAGTCAATAAATTTGCCAAATATACACAATCACGTTCTATTGTTTTTTTCAAATTAAACTAACATATCTTTTGGGAATTTAAGTATTGTTCGTGACAACTACAGAACAAACGTGATGTATCTATCTTAATTCGTTTAACAATCCAGAAATATTCAACATTTTAATATTTGACAATTGCCGCTGTCAGCAACATAAAAATTTGAATAAAATGAAAAACGGTATTTTCTAGGGGTTTTATTTTTCCGAAGCTTCCTATTTGCAGCACAATTTGTATTTGGTATTTGCATATAAAAATGCCCGCAGTAAGATACCTTTATTAAGATCATTCCTAAATAAAATATGTGAATATTCACTTTTGACCATCCAGTCTGTCTGCAAAATATATTCGACTTTCTACCCTCTATTTATTTTTAAAAACCATTCAATGTATATAGGATTCATCAAAAAAATAGCAAAAAACACAAAGTTCCCTCTTATTCTGTCTTGGGTTAATTGAGTGCATTGAAAATTTAATTCAGAGCTCTTAAAACCACTTTACAGAACAGACCCCAGTCAAGCATTCTCCACTACAGCACGCCATATTTTTATTATTTTGAACGCCTGCCACTTATTAGCCAACAGAATTTATGTCCTTTGTTTGCAGGCCGGCTGGATTTTTTATTGGGTCATCGCTAACTGATTGTCGTTATTGAATTAAAACCGCCGCCAGACATTTCAATCGAGCAAATCAAGTACACTGAGCGGAAAGCCCATAAATTTGCCCCTGTTCATGGCTGTTGGAAAAACCGCGTAATTTCTGCGTACTTTATTTATGCGTGGATGGCGTGATTTATGTGCGAGTTTTGGCAGACCGCAGAACAACACTTCAGAAGTGGGCTCTGTCACACTCCTAAGTGTTTATTGTCTATGCTTGTCTTATTTGCCTATATATTTGTATGAGTGTGTGCGCATACTTTGATTTCTTGTGTGTGTGTGTGTGCGTGTGTGTGTTTGTGGCCAGCAGGAAAATATAAAAACAATATAATTCATTGCAAATAAAGCAAGCAACATGCAATTATTTATCACTGTGGCAGCCGTCAGAGATGGCGTTGCTGATGTATCCGGCTCTGGCCACAGGCGAATCCCTCACCGAAAACCGAGCAAATACTTGTACAACAAAACAAATGTCAGTCACCAGACGCAGACACAGACAGACAGACAGACATGCAGACAGCCAGACAGATGGGAGCTGAGCCGCGCCTAAAAAAGCCCCTAAAACTTTTGGGCTTAGGGATTGCACAGTCTTCCTCTCTTTGCCTTCCTCTTCCTCTTCGTCATTTTTTTTTTTCGTATACAGCACAACAACTCAAATCTTCGCCTAGGGCACGACTGACAGCTGGGAGAACTCGAGTCGGGTGAGCCGGGGCGACATATTTTGTGCTAAATCTTCTTGTTCACACTAACGCGCCGCTGACAGTTTTTCGTTCTCATTTTATATTTTCTTCTAGCTTTTTTTTTCACTCGCCTTTGTTTGTCTGTCTATTTGAGGCCCGAAGTTTCTGGGGTAACACTCGCGACAACGCGTCGGCTTTTATAATCTGTGTGTGCGTGTTTTTTTCCACAGATTTGCGTGACTGTCAGTCACTGAGTCAGTCAATCTGTCAGGGGTATAAGTGGTGTGAAATATCTCGCCAAATGGTCAAAACAAACACCCGCCTCAAGGCAGTCGCTTCGATGAATTCATGGTCAAACTTTTGTGTGGGCTGCTTCATTCATGTTTTAGCTGGCCGTTTTCAAAGTCTGGCAACGCCGCAGCACGCTCTCTGAGCGCTCAGGCTGTGGTTTGTGTCTTGCCTACAAAACTGGTTTCGGTTTCGAGATGCTGTTGCTGCTGCTACTTTACGGGCTGTCGCGGTGTCTCTGGGCCAACGTCTGGTTAAGTCATTCACACACACTCAAACTCAAACTCACAATCAGACTCACACTCAATAACTCTTTGTGTGTTAATTTGGCAGTTTTTCAGCTGCTGACATTGACCCACTTACCGTGTCGACAAAGCGTCGTCGGCTTCATCTTCGCCTCATTTGCTGCTTGGCAACGCCAAATCAACAGCAATTCGAGTGTTAAATGCGGTCAATAACATTTTACCACACGCAGACTATCGACACAGAAACATCTCCCACTGGCCTGTCGAAGTGCATTTGCATTTAGTTGTTGCTGTTGTTAGTTGGCAGCCTTTAGTTGCAAGTTCAATCGCCAACTATACTTCCATTTTGGCTGCGTTGCACACCTTTGATCGAGCAACCGAAATGTTCCTTATTAAATACACATACATATGCACAATCTTATCGGTCGAAACTAGTTGTTTTCATGACATAGTCTGGTCAAAAGTTTCGATATCTGTACTTTAAAGGTCAAAAACACTTCAGACTTTTTTATTTAATCTACAATTAATGTGAACTCTTTTTTAATTGTACTTTTCAGTTTTAGTTGATAATTTAAGCTTTTCTCTTTTATCCACCATTTTTACATGTAAAATATTTCCAACTCAAATTGGTTACTAATTATAAGGAGTTCGTTGAGTTAAAAATGCGCTATTCAACACTGATACTTCTGACAAAACCGAATTATAAGACTGTAAGGCTTAATAAACTATGGCAACAGCTAAATTCGATAAATTAGAGAACTGGATCAGACCAGCGTTCTTAAAGCGATTTGCTCACTTGTCAGAATTCTATAATCACTTAAATTGCAATAAGTCCATTTTGTAATAAACAAGATTTGCAAGTTAATCCGCACAAAACGAAAGATGGGCTCCAAATGCCGTTTACAACACTACATTGCTAAATGTGATTAATGAGCTTTAAGGGCAAGAGATGACTGCCAAAAATATGATATTTGAAATATGTATATTATTTCATGATATTTAACGTAACATTTGCTTCCTTCAAATCGTTAATTCTTTGATTTGATGTTTGTAAACATTTTGGTATATTTATAATATGCGGGAAATACTTTATAAACTTGATAAGAATAGTTTAACAAAGAGGATGAGCTGAAACTTCCTTAAATAGTGAACTGTACTTACATGGACCCCTTGGGCACTGTCATATTTAGGCCATCCAACACGATATTTGGACTCTTGCCACTGCCATACATCTTATGGGCGCGCCTAACGCAGACGGCCTGCTGTCGACGCGTCGCCAGCGTCGAGGGCTGTGAGATGAAGAGGCGACGCCGGGCGGCCAAGTCCAGATCGCTGTTCGCCGTGGTCGCAGCTGCAACTGGCGCCGTTGGTGGCACTCCATCGGCTTCGGCGTCCATATCTTATGCTGTTGTTATTGTTGTTGTTGGCTGTCTATGACGATACAAATACAAATCGATGTGAATATATACGTATAGTTGAAAATTGAAATAAAAAAAATTTGAATTGGCAGCGTTTGCCGCTAGCATTGTGCATTGACAAGGAAAGTGAATCGATATGTTCTAAGCATATAGTATATAGATATATATGTATATATATACAGCTGAACTGACATGCCCACGCAGCAGCTCGCGTAAATGAAGCCAACTCCCATGCCCCAGTTGCTGTCAATACGCGTCTAACTCGCCCAAGCTCCAGCGATAGCCGTTCTTGTCATAGTTGTTGTTGTTCTTGTTTTTTAGGGGCTATTTTTGCAAGTGCTGTTACTGCCCCTGCCACTGCTGCTATTGCAGTTGTTTCACAGTTGATTAAACCAATTTTTGTATATGGCCAAGCTTGACCAGTGCCGTGCAGTTAGCCAGTGATGGATATTGCTGCCATGTAGTGGCAGCTCAAAGTTGTTTTGGCTATTGCCAATTTTCTAGCTTCCAGTGAAATGAAATTTTCAAAATGGCTTCAACCCGTTGACTGACCTCCTGGCGGGTTATCAGCTTTTTGGCGAAAACGCCCCAGAATTTGCCTTTTTAGTTTCATTTTTATTTTTATTTTTATTTTCATTTCCATTTTCATTTGAAGTTGACATTTTGCTAATCGAAAATGCAGCAAACAATTTGCGAATTGCGCTAAAGTTTCGCAATTATTTTTGCCAAACCTCTGGCAAATACAAAAGAAAAAATAAATAAACAGAATAAAGCACAAAAAGTATTCTAAGCTCCGTTTCATTTATTGATTTACTTCGCACTAACAATGGGCAGGCCAAATAAATAAAAATAAGCATAACAACAGCAAATAACTAACCAAAAGTAAACAACAACTGACGCCTTGCGGTTCGGGGCTTGCCTCTGTTTTGCTTTCGGCTTGCTTGGCTTTTTCGGGACCCCGGACCCCTACTTGGACCCTGGGCCGGCAGCAAGAAATAAACTTTCTTGATAAATGACTTCAATGTAATTAATTTCTGCTCAGCTCGCTTGCAGTGCTGGCAAAATTGTAAGCACAAGTGTTTGACGGGGTCGAGTGGGTGGGTGGTGAGGCTTGGTATGGTTTGCCTGCTTTGGTGGTGCTGTGCGAGTAAGCTCATGAGCAATGGCCTGGTCAAATGCTGTCACTGCAAATGTTCAACTAGGAATCTTCCTGGCTGTCTGCCTGCCTGCTCTGTCTGTGTGTGGTAATACAAGTCAGAAGCTGCCCCGCAGCATTTCAATTAAGAAATATTGTTTAAACATGTAAGTAGTGGCTTGGGCTAACTTATTGTTGCTAACACATGATAAGCACTGCAGAGTATTCTATCTGTTTTATCTCCTTTTAACATAATTACATTATCTACTTCAATGGCCTATCAGACTTTAAGCTTAAGTGAAAACTTATTATGAAAAGATAGTAGGAACAAGAATTTCAAATTGGGCTGTCTTACATGACTTTTGTAACCAAGATTTATAAAAAAAGGACACCTACAATAAGTATTTAAAAAATAATAATTTCAATTGTGAAAAGAGTTGACAATCATTTCATGCATAAATTAAATTTGAAAATTTGATATTCAAAATTTATTTATTTATTTTGCCTACTCGTTTTACAAGTTGTTACTAAATCTCAGTCAACAAAAACAATTTGTTTTTAATAACAATTTTCCTAATTTCACATTCAGACAATTCACATAAAATAAATATTGCAGACACGATTTCCGCTACACTTCATTCACAATGGAGAATCAGTTAACAAAAAAATATAATTAGTTCATAAAAGTTGAACAACATCCGTTTCCGCAATTGCATTGCGACTGAAAACAAAGCAAAAGATAATCAGATCTTATAGATATTATGAACTTATTTGTTTTGTGAAATCGCACCACATTGTGGTTAGCCAGGCTGTAGTTAATTGAATTTGCATGCAGCTCCCATAATAACCACTGACCTTTGCTAAGCCTGGTGGCTTTGTCGCTGGCAAATGCCTCCAATTAAAACTTTATTTATCTTTTGCTGGCCTGCTCGAAGAACTCCCAGGCTGATTGGCTCTAGTTGAGAGCTGAGTGCACACTTGGCACCACAGCAACCACAAATTTAATCAAACAACTGTAAAACTATGTCCATCCATAGGCAAAGATAACAACTACCTAGGCACATACAAATACAAATGCAAAGCAAACAAACAAACAAACACGTACAAAATCTTTGAGTGGTTGCAAATTGCAAGAACAACAAAAAAGTAGTTGTGGAAAAATGTTTCAAAAAACCAAAAACAAAAAATATAAGGGAACGAGAAGGTGTTGGCAAACTAAAAGTGTATCCGAACTGGCAAAAGTATATTTTATTGTAATAAAGCAGCTAACGGCACGTGAACAAGCCAAAGGTAGACAGATCGACAGGCCAAGGGGAAAGGTACGCAGGCAGGCATTTTTTGGTTAAGGTAAATCTTTTAAAGTTTTCACGTGCCTTGGCGCACCGGTATCTGTATCGGCTGCACAGATTTGTATCCGTTCTTTATAATCTTTATGGCTGTTGGAGCGGGAATGTCGCTCCTATGGCTGCCGGAACAGGTGCCAACTTGGCAGGCACAACGGAAATAAATAAAATCACACAAGGCTCAAGAGCTTGGGCTGGGCCGTGAGAGGGGGGCGTGGCAGCTGTGTGCAAGCATGAAAAGTAAAATATGTTTATAAATAATACACAAATACGCATACACTCAAAGCGGCAGACTTACACTCACACACACATACACAAAGTTTGAAGTTCGAGCAACATAAAGAAGTGCAAATTGTTGCGTGCTGCGATTGTATCTATCGAATGTGAGCACACAAAGGTATTTCCTGACAACAAATATAAACGCCGCAATAAAACGAAATTCGGCAACAATAACATCGGCAAGAGCTGGCTCGGCAAAGAGAACTCACAAGTTTTTGGGGGGCAAACAAAAAAAAGTTGTAAAATGAAATGATTATCTGGTGCCTGGCGTTTGTCTAGCCAGACCAATACATGAGTAAATGCGCCTACGCACAAACACACACACGAACACACCTCCACGCACACACCAGATATGCCCACCTGAGGTATGTTCAATGTTTCAGGGATGTCTGTGACAAAAGTTGCGTCAGTTTTATCTTTTATTTGTATTTTTTTGCTCTTCAGGTAAATAAGTCTATAAAGGCCGAAATTCGACTGCGGCATGGTTTATTGCGATGCGAGTCACATATTTGTACAGCATTTGGTTTACTGCATTTATATGATGTGCCATATATTTATAGGATATATTATATTATATACGCACTGATCTGGTATTATGATTATGATATCAACAGTAAATGTTTATCGTCTGCATAAACTTTAGTGCACATTGAGATGTTAATCATGGCACAGCTCAGATCAAGGATACTATTATAAGCCCAACAGGGTGATGGGTGACTGGATTAAATTATAAGACAAGTCGGAAAATATCATTGAATATTGTGTATTTATATTGAAACAATAAAAGACTCGTGAAATAATCCACAAAATATTTCTTAAAATGTTTTGTATATGCAAAACAAAAAAAAGTAATTTATATTATTTAATAATAAAGTATTTTTTGAACAAGAAAACAAATGTATGTAAAGTTTGAAGCATAATTTTAGTAAAATATCTTAAGAATAAGATATCTTGCACTTGATTACGACTGAATATATGTATGCATTTCTTATTCAAAATTGTAAATGTTTTATATACTATCTTCAATTTGGAAGCTTATTGAATTAATAGTGCGTTATACAATTAATGCAATTTAAACTACAATTCACTATAAGTTGTGCGCTCGCCTTGCATCGTCTTAACACATGAGGTCTTATAATTATCTGCCCGATGGGTTTTCCTGCAATTATCTTTTGAGAAGGCAACGTTAGCTGGTTGAATGCGTGATTTGATTGCTTGGCCGAGTCCCTAAATGCTCGGCAATTTTGACCATAACTACTCTCAGTTTAAGGCGTATATAAAATGGGTCAATGGGTCTTCCAAGCGTACACTTGCAGACCCGCTTCATTTACATATAAAAAGCATTTGATGTGCCGAGAGCTAGAGCCAGGCACACAAAGTCTGCCGTACAAAAGTCACTATTCGCAGAGTAATAAATATTTATATTTATTTTTGCACATACACAAAGATATTGTAACTCGCTCTCTCTCTCTCTCTCTCTCTCTCTCTCTATCTCTCTCTATATCTCTTGCACACTCTATTTGTCTCTTTGGGCCGTTGGTGTTGGTCGAAAAAAATTTGCACAAAATTTTACGCTCAATAAATTTAACAGCAAAATTTTGCCGGCCAATGCCAAAAAAAGCGCTCATGTGTTAGTAATGGGCGAGTTCCAAAAGCACACGCTCACAATCATACACACACACATATATATATATATATATATATATATATATATTATATGTGTTTCCATTATAGTTAGCAAATTATTGGCCACAGCTCTACGCAAATAGTTTGTCTATGCTTGAGGCAAATGTGTATTAAAATATTTTTCTCTATGGTGAGAGATTTCCATATTTTTCAACTAAGCATTTCACATAATTTTGGCTTTTCGGCAAAAATAGAAGGTTAGCAAGAGATCGCAGATGGCAAACAATGAACACAAAACCAAAACAACATAAACTCATGAAATAGTCATAAATAGGTAAACACAAAAATTCAACTGCAAAATTCTATTCAAAAATTCAACACACAATTTTCAGGCCGTAAAATTGCTCACATAATTTTAGACCAAACCCATAGGCTCTCGACGAATTGGGCTCATCAGACGCGCAAACAAATACACGTACACACACACTTATATATGTACCAGTGTATGTATAGATCATTTGTTAGGCTGGTTCCGGGCTTTGGGGTTTTTGTGGCTTGCTCTCTTGCCAAGCACATTTGTATTTAATGAAGCCTATTTTGTTTTTTCTCTTTGTTTTTATTATGGGGTGTTACCAACATGAGCCGCAATTATTACGAGCCATTTTTTTAAATAAATAATCATCGAAGCTTTGTTACGCGGCTTGATTGAGTAAATAATTTATGCAATTGATATGAAGGTAAATAGCTGCAACATACTTTGAGATAAGTTAGCAAATATTATAGGCAAATATAATGTGAGTATATTTTTTAACCGGTCATTAAGTGGATTTCCAAATGATATTGAAGCTATGCTTAAATAATTTTGGAATATTTTTCCATTAAGCACATAATTTAGGTTTATTCAAGCGGATGACATACTTGAAAATCTGTGTTTGCCTATTCATAAATAGTAAAATTGCATATGCTTTCGTTGCAATAGATTACAAATCCTTTCTTTAATTTAACTTTTAGGCGCATTTCAATTGTTTTTAACCAAAGGTTTGTGGTTGTCTAATACTTGATAGGCCTGCAAAGTAAAGCGATAAGCAAGACCAAAACTTTGTGCATAATTGGCGAACAGTTTCGGAATCGATGAGCACTTTACGTCAAACATACATAAAACAAAGAATGTAAATGATAACCACATACTGCATTTCGCTTTAAGAAAATCTTTATACCCTTTACGCATGAAAAGAGTATCATGAACTTGTGCATGCAGAAGACAACTCAATGTATATATATTCTTGATTAACATCAAAAGCTAATGGAATATGTGTGGGCATATCAGTGAGCTGATTACAGGGCATCTGCTCGTGAAGTTCTCTTAACTCGAGCATTCCTGTTTTATTTTCCATTGTTGGCTGCATATTGCGCAGTTATATTGATTATGCCATTTCAAAACAGAGCTACAAAATAGTTTGCGTTTAGCTGGCATGTTCTCAGCTTGTCTTTGACCTCCCAAATCGCCTCCTCACCCCCACACGCACACACTTTCAGAGGCGAGCATATCGTTTTCATTACATGTAGCATACTTTTATGCGTTTGGGCTTTGCCACAACGTTGTTAACTGCGTGTTGCTGTCTGATTATGCACAACACTAAACTACACTGAGCAAAATAACACGGCCATTTCAGCTAAAGTAATTAACGAACAATTAACTATTCATTTGCATAGTTTTCGCATTTGTTTCATAACACTCGTATACAAGCTTAAATGTCTGAGTGCTGTCAATAAAATTTATGGTCCCTACACTTTTTTTAACATGTACTATTTGCAATCCGTTTCGCATTTCTGACTGTCATCTCCCTGTTTGGACTGACTCAGCGCAATCGTTGGCGCTGTTAATTGAAAATTGTGAATTCAAAATTCTAGTTTCCAGCTGCATAAGCCATTCCCACTACAAGTCCAATTGGTCAACTGTAAAATGGACATCAATGCAATCGATTTGACAGACAATGGAATTTGCCCTGCATGGCGAAACGCAAATGCGGTTGTGCTCTATGGACCAGTTGGGCGGAACACTTAGAATCAGAGACTGTAGCGAGAAGCAAGCTAAGCAGAGAATAATTAAAATTTCAAGAGAAAATAATATGCGAAATATATTTATTGTAAATATAATTAATTTTTTGTGCTGTCGTCAACAATATTTTCAATTCTGCTATTTATCCTAAAATTTTGGAAATATATTTCTGAAACATTTGTTTTTAATAGTAACTGAAATGAAAATAAAGCGTCAATTTTACTACTAACTAATTATCATATTTACTATTTTATTGAGAAAATTCCCTTGTGTTGTATTTTACGCGCGGTTCGCAATTATTTTTACATTGAATATTTAGCGGTCAGTCTAGACTATGTAGTTACCTGTAAACAACAATTCAATGTCTTAAAGCAATAGCCGCACAACTAAATACAATCAAACTAAGTAAGTAGAATAATGCTGCGGCTAATCATCTAGCCCCAGACAGGTACACAGATACACACACACCGGCAGCTATAGCCTTGTTGCTATGTAACTTTACAAACGTTAGTTTTAATCGACAAATTGCAACTTTTCTAAGCTTGTTGCTCGGTCCGTTCAAGTGAGTGATATGTGCACTTTGAGCTGCTAAAATTATCAGCTGCATGCCAATTATTGGCTTTGTTCAGTTGAGGAGTTAAGCAGTTGATGCAACATGCAGCGTATCGACTTTGAACACTGCACTCGAAAGTCAAGAGAGCTTGATGAGCTCAGGGGCAAGTCAAGGAATGTGCATCCTCAACAGTGTGGACCCCAGGCAAACATATATGTATATTGGGGGAAAAACTGGCGACTTCATTGCACTTAGTCACAGTTAAGTGTGAGTGTGTGTGTGCGAGGGGCTAGAGGAACCGGTTTCGTAAATTAAGCTGCTAATTAACGTGCCTATAACAGAACTGTCATAAAACGAACGCCCGCAAAGGTCGCATATAGATAGCTCAGTCTCTGTGGAATAACATTATACTGTATAGTACACAGCTATATATATAAATATATGATTCGACGAATGCCGCCTAAACTTGACTGTGAATATATTTCTCATTGTTCAGCGAGCAAATTTCTGAACGGGGAAACAATGGCAACGACATCAACAGCAATGATGTTGGAATGTCGCAACTAGTATGCAAATGATTGCAACTTGTCTATTACAAAATGGCATGTAATTTATACGTATATTAGAAAACAAAATTCAATTGCTACCCCCTCCTGTCCGAAACATGCAATGGAATAATATGAGTTTATCTTGCTGCTTCATAAATTTGAAAATAGCCAGGAATACAATCTAGAGTTCGCAATGCATGAGCAATTGGCTAGGGTCAGTTTGGCAAGTGGTTGCAGTATCTCTTTTGTAAAGGAAATGGTCACGTTAACCATACCACGCCCACACCCGCCCCCCCATACACACACACCCTCGCATACAATCTAATAAGCAAGTGACCGGGCACAAAGCCAAAATCAAACGAATTACAGCAGAAATGCACAAAACTGTGACTTCATTACAAAAGTATCGATAGTGGCTATAGTCAAGTCTAACAGCATCGATGCTGCACTAAATATAAACGCAAAATATATTAGTAGTTGTTTATGGTGCTGTCGCTCGTTTGTTCTATGGTTCGGATTAGCGTAATTATATTTGATATATTACTAGACAATTACAGGTAGTTAAGACCGAGTTACTTGTTTCATTAAACGCCCATTGCTGTTTCAAGTTGAAGGTTTCAAGTTAAAGGTCTTAGTCTTGACTGTTAACTGAGATTGAACAACAAGATGATTTAAAATTGATTGCTTCTAGAAAAGTGAACTTTAAGCATGAAGTAATGTGAATAAATTAAGTTGTTATTACATTTTTTATTATTATTACTCAGGTAACGCGAACTCGCAAATCTTATGTATTGTCATTGGGTATAGTAGTCTTAATTTAACATCCCAATATATTCAATCAATATTTCATTTCAATTATGAACTTGGTATCTTTGCCTTTTTCCAAAGACTTATACTTAACCTGACCAGTTGTTTTTTTTCGGTTTCGATTAAGCGATTAAGGACCCGCAAGGATACCCGGACTATGATGTCTGCTAGTTACTCTGGCAACGGATACGTAGTATTTTTTAATAGTTTTACTAAATATCTTTGTCTGCATTAAACTTCATGTACTCAGCGAAACTAAGGAGGTCTGTAGTTCTGAGAATATGAATTATGTCAACCATCAGCTTAGTTCCCATTTAAAAAACACACATTTGAAAGAGGCATTCAGTCTTTGCATGACCCTGACCTCAAAACCGCCGTAATTTTCTTTAGATCTAACCAGCAAAAATCGCAATTATCCTTATTCTGCTATTTTTGCTCATCTCCAATTCCCGACAAGCTGCAGTTTTTCACACACTAACACGTAAACAGGCACATTGAAATATTTATGTCGGTGCATATTTTACAGAGACATTTGCACTTGACAATAACAACAACAAGTACAAGAGTCACTGCAGCAGGACCCTGTCAGGGCAAGGATTAGCGGCAGCAGAGGCAGACATTGACGATGATGACGTTGACAATCACTGCAACAGCCGTTACAGCAGCAGCAGTAGCAGCACCAGCAGTTGGGGGAGTGGAAAGAGCAGAGGAATGGACGAGAAGGAGCAACAGCCTCGAGACGCTGGCGCCGCCATCAGCATTAAAACATAAAGTGCAATGCGTCTGGGCTGGGCATGTTTCAGGTTACGCTTTGGGATTGAGTTTGCAATCAGAATTGGGGTTGGGGTTTGGGTTTGGGGCTTGGAGCCTGAGGCTTGGGGCTCGGTGCTTTTGGGGCTTGGAGTTTGGTGGCAGAGTTAGACAAGGACTGACATGCACATGGCAACCAAGACACAGACACAGACAGAAACAGAGCAGCGAAAGTGTTGTTATTTGTTAGGTGGGAAGGCGGCTCGGTCCGGGAATAACAACATATCCAAATCTCTCTGCCACTGTCAGTCGACAGACAGAAGTCAACAGACAGCAGCACAGCACAACACAAGAACAAACAAAGCGTACGAAATGCATACATTGAATTTTTGAAAGAAATCTATCAAGTATACGCCGTGGCGGTTTGTTGCTGAAAAACCACGCATTCGATCGAAAATCAAGCCAAAACCAAAGCACTCAAGCAAAAGTCGAGACAGAGCAGTGCCTCTTTCCCTTCAGCTCGTCTCTGAGTGTGCCCACACTCCAGAGTGTTTAGCATTTATTTGCATATGAGCATGAAGGATGCGTCTGTGCGGAAGGAAAGGCGGAAGTGTGGGTGTTTGTTTGTTTGCGCTTTTGTGTGAGTGTGTAAATATTTAAAGGCCCCTTATTGCTTTCTTTTCGTAGTAAGCAGCAGGCACAGTGGAAAGTACAATTGGTTTTAAATATTTAAGAACAAAATACAATGAAAAATTAAATATTCAAATAAATTTCAACTGTCAATATCAATTTGCATACTTCATAGATATTGGGTAACAATATTTTTGTTAAGGAATTTTTATCATTAGTTTAAAAATCCATAAATTCTATTGACTATTTTGTATGGTAATTTTCAATAAAACTTTCAAATGAAATTTAACAATTTTTACATATTCCAATTGCAGAACAGAATCGAAAAGAAGAAGCGAACGTGAGTCCCATATACAACTCAAAGGCCGATAAAATAAACTATGAAATTTATTTGCCGTTTGTGCAGTTGGGTTTATTTCACAAAGATGGAATTGACTGGACAAGAACAAACAATATTTGTGCAATGAACAAAATATATGTCGCATTTATTTTTTTGCTCGTTTGTCTGCCGCAATTTGAATGTCGCCTGCAATCGCACAGTCAGTGATTTAAGTGGCATACACACACACCACATTCACAACACACACACACACACACAAGCAGCTGGCGTTACAGCTAGCCAATCCAATAAAAAAGGTCATTTAAATATATTTTATGCCATCGTATAATTCATTTACTTGGACTGCAGCAACTCGACGTGCATTTTATTTATTTAAAGTTTTATTTGTTTATAAACAATAAAATCTAGTAATTAACACAGGCAGCTCAACAGCATGACAAACAACATAACGGCGATTCAGAGTTGGTTTTTAATTGCCCACACTCACACACACACTCAGAAAAGCACGCACAGATTTTCCCAACAATTATGCACAATGAGCTTGAATTGTTTCCAAGGCTTTTCAAATTTTGCACACACACATAACGTTCAACCAAATTTGGTGTAAAAAAACAATTAACAGTTAAATATAAAACCAAAATGAAAAGCGCTTGGATTGCATTAAACACAGTTTTACGGTTGAGCGGATTGCAATGAGACCCACCGCTGCGATTGCGACCAAGAGCGGCGCTTCGGTTCCGCTTGGAGGTCTCAGATTTCGATCGCTTCTTCTGCTTTCTTTCATATTTTGTGGCCAATTTTATGCCTAGGTCTAGTCTAGCCATGTTGTCTCAGCGCTTAGTCAGGGTTTGTTTGCACTCTTGCGGCTCTGGTGAGTAATCGCAAACTTATGTAGTCTCTTTTTAAACCCTGTATGATAAAATTGTAAGAATGAAGGTCACAAAGAAAATAAGACTCTAATTCTTAAAATATATATGTACTTATTACTTATTTTTCAAAAGGACCAGTCGGGAAGACCGATTAAACCAACTATTTGTACGTCAGCCTTTCGACCAATCTACAAAGCTATTCGAGATAATTCTTGCTTATATTTGCATATTTATTGCTGTCCACAATTCAAGTATCCAAAGAAAGTGACCCAAGTTATGATATTCAATTGTGTCTAAGCTTATAAATACCAAATTACAATCCCAACTGGCTACAGGGTATTCTCTAGTTTATTGTTTGTTTGTTTAAGGCTGTCTTTGACCATTAGTTGCTTTTGATTGCTTGAGTGGGACAACTTCAAGCGTTCAGCACTTGAAGAAGTCATCAACTGGAAATATTAAGTTTAATCTGTTTTTCGCCTGATTTAAATACTTGTATACCTTTCGGTGAGTAAGCTATATTTTCAATCCCAAAGGTTATTTGATTATTTAAATAAAATCACAGCGCTTGGAGCCTCACTCTATTTGTACGCATATAATATGGACCTCAAGGTAGCAATAAAAAATCGCAGACAACCTTTTAAAATAGTATGCAAATAAGGCGGAATACCCTGCGAAAAAATGCGCTGCAGAACCAAATGAAAATCGGCTACATATGCCTGTCTATATGCAAATATTACTCTTACATATGTATGCAAACATTTGGCAATTACTCGACTTTGTTGTGGGTGGTTTTGTTGTTGTTTTTGTTGTTTTTGTTGCTCTGGTTGCCGCCCTGCGGCTGCGTCAGTTGTTTGCCTATTTGCAGATACAAATTCACTGTGAAGAGAGTGAAAAAAAGAGTCCAATTCACATTTTTTGGGAAATTTTCAATTTAAATTGTGATTAAATTTTGCTCGCCCCAATACAAAAGTCGCTGCTCTCTCTCGCACACTCTGCATATTTGTAGATATATATTTATTGATATCGCGCATTATGCGCAGACTTCAGCCGAGTGTGTGTAAAATCCTGTCTAGGCTTTGTCCTATTTCCTGCCTCACAGTTTGCTCACATTTGCCTCGGCTGCTATTTGTCATGCAAATTTATTTTCGATTACTTGTTACCAAAGATTTGCTTCAGATTATGCAAATGTGTCAAACGTAAAACTCACACACACACATACAAGCGTGCACATTTAGGCGTGGGCGTGGCATTTTGAATGCGTATCGGGGCGCCTCATCGCTGCCTTACAAGTGGCTTATTACTCTTAGTGGTTGTCGTTGTCGCATAAATGCAAAAACTTTGCATATTTTCATGAACATTTTGCGAAACGATTTTCGTATATTTAGGCAAAAAAAATATGACTTGGAAAATCTATTTTCGCATTCACTGATTGTTTATCGCTCAGGCTATTGATTCCGCATCGAATTGGGACTGCGGCGTCCTTTATTTTGCCATTTCACACATTCGCACACAGTCCTTAGTCTATAATATACATTTGCATAATTTGAGGTGGAGCAATTCCGAACATTGAATGTTATTCGGTATTATACAGCCTCACTAAAAGGAAAATGATTTCTATTAATATTTTTTGTTTTGAAAAAGTATAATGAACAAACAAACAAACAAATTACATATTGAACAAAATATTTGTATAGTTGAAACTCAATTAACTACAATTTAAGATTTGACAGTCTCTTATAGTAGAACCAAATATAAGGTTATGGTCGTATGTAAATTCTCTTAACAATATCTTAGTTAAATGATCCGTTTAAATATTAAATATACGACCTTTTTCTGATATTATTTGTCTCTGCTATGCCGTCTTTAATATTAGACTCCCCTTTTTTGGTATTAAAGCAATTTAAAAAAAAACCGAATAAATAAATTAAATTTTTAATTGGACACATTTCATAAAATGCAATTTGGTTGCGTGCATCCGTCTGAAAAAATGCACCTTTTTGTATTATTATTATATATATTTATTTGTACCTGGTGTTTTGTTTTATGTTATATCTGCTTGACCGTTTTTATTAGCGGTCACCTTTGGACGCTGACATTTTTATACATTTTATGTGTGGTCTTTATAATTGAATAATTACATACACATGTGTGCGTTAAAATGGTTGTCTCTTTTATATTTTGGTCTCCTTTTAACGGGTTATTTCTGTTTGTATAGCTTGTAAATCAATTCCCATTACAATGCCACCCGTTTGGCAGCAAATAAAACAAATGACCAAAACGTTGAATAACCTTTAAAAACTGAATGAAAATCGTACCGGCAAATATGTTGACAGCCCGTGCAAATTGTTGTCAGTGCGCAAAAATAAAAGTTCGAATTGAAGTGTAGAAATTAAAAAAATAAATATAAATAAATTTTAGCTGCATTCCATTAATTGCAATTCAAGAGCCCGCACAAATGCCAAATGTTAAATGCATTTTATTGCAATTGGCGCTTTCGAATTACTATGAAAACAGTCAGGCACTCAGATGGCAAATGAATGCACATGCGAATAGTCACGAACTAATTAAAAATTTTGGTGCTGCAATTAGCTGCTGACAATTACCAAAAATAATTTCAATTTACTTCACCGAAGCTAAATAATAGAAAAGAATTAAAGGTAACATTTAAAATATCAGCTTTTTTGACACTAACCTTTTTCTGTATTTTGTGCAGTTTGTTCTTAAATGTTCTTTTTTTTTTTTTTAACACATTATGGTGGCTCAAATAACTATATTTTAAATAAGATTTTTTTATTTCTCTCTGAATGCCAGCCCAGCCCAGCCAACCAGCTGGCAGTAAAAATTTAAATGCATTGCCACAACAATGATTTTTTTTAACGGACGTTCAAATTACTATGTAAATAACGCAATTAAAAAGTATCGATGCATCGCATAATCAACATAAATTTCACATCAGAGTGACTTGTAAAATGCAAAGTTGTTTCTTTATACTTAAGTCCCGCGATGACAAAATATCGGTGCAATAAATTAAAATCAAAATTCATAACAAACAAAAGGCAAGTATTTTGCGGTTGCTTTTATTTTTTTTCTCCGTTCTTATCGGGCCATAATGCTTAACATTTTATTAAGTGACTCAGACAAAGCTACAAGCATTTTTCTGCAATTCATGGCAAATAATTAAATGACCAAGTCCAATGCCAAAAGGAGCCGGAAACCCAGCAACAGCTAGTGGTCAAGAGAGAACAGAGAAGCTGACCGACGAATGAATATTCTTTCCGGCTCTTGCTATAAAATTGTTTCGTATTCAGTTGCGATTTGTTATTGGGCTATGCAACTTATAAAGAAGTGGGGGTTGGTTTTCGTAAATATTATTATAATATTTGTAATCTATAATGCTTGCGCCTTTCAAAACATTGCGATTTTTGAGATCAACATCGATCTATGCTGCAACTCGCAGTTAGATAATTAAATCTAAAAAGTTCAACATTACCTTAAGATTTAGGATAAGGTTTTTGTAGGGTATGTTTAATATCGTTTTTATAATTTTGCCTATCAACATAATATGGTATTCTTGATGTATTCCGAAACGTGTTCTTCAATGCGTAACACATTATGTGGCAATAATATTATGTACCTTACCACCCCCTTCACCGCGCCAACACGACGAAGCACATAAAATACACTTAACACACACTCAACTGCACAAATGCTGCATAATCGTTACGAAATTATTTTATTAAATTAGTCTGGAATAATGCGACTATAACGGTACTTAATTTTGCGTTCTTTAATTTTTACATTTTTTTTGGGTGCTTTTTGTGTGCGTGAAAAATGCTTCTGTTTTTTTAATTCATTTTCGAAATGCCATAAACAAAGGGCAAATGAGCTAAGTGAACAGCCAGCAATGGGCCAAGTTGTGTATTGCGGTTTTAATAGAGCCAAGTAATGCGGTTGTCGCAACTGCTGTTGTTGTAGTTTTCGTTGTTGTTGTTACAGTAGTTGCTCTCATTGTTGCGGTTTTTGTGTAAACCAAAAGGTTAAGTGGCGTATTTAAAGCGACGAATTAAATCATTATAAATCACCACGGGACAAGCGAAAGCAGAGATAAAAACGCTTGACCAGGCCAAAGCATTTGTGGAGAGTTCAAGGTCTGGCAACGACCTCTCAAGAGGTGATCAGCCTAAAAAGTCATAACATTCAGAGATATCTGTTAAAAATCATGTAATGACCATATCAAATTGCACTATTTCCGTTTGGCATGTTCGTTGTTCAGTTTTACCAACTAGATTCATCTATATAAAGCGGATAAGTTTCATTATTTAGATACCTTGACTGGGTCACAATACCCTTCGCAGAGATACAAATCGAGCTACACGCATACCCATGACAATAGCTGGCTTATTCATAACAAAAAGCCCGGCAACAACAAGAAGCTGTAGCATTAAAAATGAAACAAGTTGTTGTGCTCGAAGCGCATGAGCTGTACTCAGAAATACCCTGTGCAAAGTATTTACAAGCGTAGAGCCAGGGTGACGAATTTGATTTTAAATGTTCTTGTTTGAATGAATTTCCAGAAGATTTTTTACCACATTTAAATTAAAGTAGAGCTTAAAATGGCATACATACAAAATGTGGTAGCTATACCTGAATTGAAATAATTGAAGAGCCCGTAAGAGCAATAGAAACGATTTTTATTAATTTGCGTATATTATGATAACAGGAGCAAAATGAAATTTGTTTCTGTTATAGATACTTTCAATGAATCGAAAAATAATCACTTAATCCCATTTTGTGTACAGGGTATCAGAAGCGTCAGCAGCAAGCGCAACAATAACAACAACAACAAGCTCTGCGCTGTTGTTGGGTGTCTTCGACTTCAGGTGAAGCTTCAGCTGAGTTTGCATTTTGAAGCGGTTGCTGTTGACCTTGGGCTGCATAAATCGAATTGGAGCAGGTCGTTGCCGAAGCTGCTGCTGCCGGCGCTGTTGTTGTTGTTGTTGTTACTGCTGCTGCAGCTGCTGCTGTGCATTAACATTTTTGCGGTTGATATCATCCTTGAGATTGCGCTGCAATTTCGCAAGGCCTGCGCCCTTTTACAATTATAATGAGGTTTAGGTTTTTGCGGTCTCTTACCTGTTCTTAAAGTTGCGTTTGTTGCTGATGCAAGTGTTGCTATAGTTGTAGCTGTTGCTGTAGTTAAAGTTTTGCACACAAAATGTAAACAAAATACTTGTATTGTGGTTGTTGTTGTTGCTGTCGTCGCTGAATAAGTTTGGCGCGTTTGCGTTTGCAAAATCAACAAACGTAAAGAACACGTTTGCTTTTAGTTAACCTGTTTTGGCAATGCCCAAAGATTGCGATTGAGCAAAGATTGAGACAGACACACACACACACACACACACATGCACATAGATACACCAATACACGTATACAAACTAGACAAACTTTGCGCATGCGAAATGTGAGCGTTGTCAGAGCGGTTGTTGTTTTTGTTGTTATTCTTGTTGTTGCTGCTACTGTTCGCTGATTTTTGTGTCTTTTACTCGCACAATTAGCCAACAACTAAAGCCACAGAGTGAGCCACAATGAACAAATCGTAAAGACACAACAGTTACTTAACTTGCTTCGTTCACTGGCCAATCGACGCGTTCTAGTAACTTTTAATTTTGATCGTTTGCACCAGTCATTTATCGTTGACGGTCGATTTTAATAAATTCGATTTGAATTTATTTTTGTTAGCCGCCTGCTCAGCGAATTCTCTTTAGCCCGTTGCTCGAAACGTTTCCGCGTGCTGTTACCAGAGCCAGCGACGAATGTAAACTGAATATCAAACCGAACGCTTATTTGCGCTGACAGATCGCGAGTTAGGCTAGAGCAGCCGCGCAGTCGACGTCGACGTCTTCGTCGCCGTCAGCGTCGGCGTCGTTGTCTTAAAGTTGTCTAAACGGCCCGTCCAAAAGATCAATCTGTAAGTGGTCTGGTCTACCTTTTGCGGTGGCTAAACAGTTGCTTAGCTTTTTGGAAGAGTTTTATTCTGCGGGTGCGCGTCACGACTAAAGCAGCTGATCGAGCTTTTATGTGTGCGCGAGAGATGGAGAGAGTGACCGAGGGTAATGCCTTTTAAGCTTTGATCATTTAAACAAGCTTCAGCACTGCGCGTGGTTGTTGTCTACACTAGGAAACTATGCTGGAAATATGTTCAGGTAAAAAATCACTGTAATGTATATAAATTACTTTCTTTTTGATTTCATTAAATTTCATATTAAACTCGTGGGTTCTCGGGAGAAGGAAATAAGTAATATATCAAAACAAAAATGAAAGCCACAAATTTATATTAGAGTCACGAATTATATAACGCAGATAGAAGCATCTGCGACCTATAATATATTATTCCTATATTATTTATCATTTTCAATACAGTCTGTCAGATTGCAAGCAGAGCAAATGTCAGATTCGGCCTGATCGGAACATTATATCGTATAGATGCCGCAGAATGCCGGTCGAAAATAAGTTTCTTAATGAATAACATTTTTGTTTTTGAAGATTTTTGACCAAATTTCCCATTATTAGGAATGGATATATATAAAACATGAGGCTTAGCATAAACACTTTTCTATATTTCAAGCTATCCTGACCAATTCAAGCATATAGAAGCTTTACTGTTCTCCTATCGAACCTGCAAATCGTTTCAAATCAGATTACTTTATCATATGGCTTCTATGGAAACAATCAATTAAGCCTTTCATAAAATATGGCTTAGAAGAATCTTTTATTCTTGGCGTACCAAAGATAATCGTTCGTTCCTGTTAGCAGATAAATTATCTACTTTAATGTCAATTATTTATTAACTTTTATTGACATACCTATGATAAAAGTTTGATTCGAAATTCTGTTGTTTTATATAAAATATTGTATAACGCTGTTGAATAATATTCGGCAATCAGTTGATTGGCTTGTTTTAACAAAAAGCTGCTCAAAATATTCAGGGACATTTAATCATTTTCTATACCTTCTTGTTGTACCCCTTAATGTGTATGGTCTTTATATGCCATACAAAGCAGTTGTTTTCAAACAAAGATGACTTCGTAGCTGGCACATTTGACGCATTTTCCTTTATTTTTACTGTACACTTGAGACATTAGGCAACCAGGGTATTTGCTGTAGTTACCTTTTGTTGCTGTAGCACACTATGCCATTTATAAGGCTGCTTTGGTCAGCTTTGTTTGGGTACTTGGCGAGGCATTGCCATGTCAAAGTCAGGCAACCTCTTAGTGCCACTCCCCCAAGCTCCCACGCTGAATGTCGTTTTTGTCATTGTCAAGAGTTGGCAGCCTTCTCAGGTTTTCAGGCTTTCAGGTATGCTGTAATGGCTGGGTGCGCTTTCTTGGCACCCACTTGCCCCATGTCGCTTGCTGCATGCCGCATGCCCACTTGCTGGCCTGGCGTGGTCACACTGTCGACTCACAATCACCTGACATGTGCACGTCTTTCGCTTTGGATTCGAGAAATGCTTAAATGAATTGCCGCTTTTGTAGAGATTTCTTGCAGCTGCTTGCTGCATGCCTCTTGTTGCAGCTAGCACCTTGGTGTTGCTTGACTAACAAGTTACACGTGCATGTCTTCAACAATGTCGCCATTTCAGTTTCCGCTTCCGTTTGACGTCCTTTGGATGCGCCTCTCGAGACGACATGCAAAACATAAAGCTTGCAGCTATTCATTCCTTTTGTTGCATGTCTCTGAAATGGCAATGTTGCAGATACATTTCAAGCACACACGCACACACGCACACACGAACACACACAGACATGCAGTTTGAGCTGCTTAGGTGTCTACAAAATATTTGTGCATCCCTTTAACCCAGATAAAGCAGCAACATTGCTACCTCCCTGCCCCCTCTCGCCAGCCATAGCTAGCATTCTTAGCCAGCCAAGCTTCCCAAGCTGCTGCTGCTAATGAAGTGCAGGGCATGCAGGCAGAGTGTCTTGAGCAAATGATATGACAACAGACCTCAAACCTAATGCCAGCCATGACAATTGGGTATTGCATTCGGGCTTTCCTCTACGTCTGCTTTCTTTAAGAGCCACAGTTACAGATATTTTCTTGCATTTATCTCTTGTCCACTTTAGTTGCGCTTCGCTTTTGAGTGCAATTTTCAGAAATAAATTTTACCCAACGGTGCAATTTTCGTACTAACAAATTTATGTGCTCAACAATTGATTTTCCTGTTCAATTTCGACTGCTGCAGAGACGTGTTGGCCAGCAAATGCAGCGCCGAACTGAACCCCGACGAACCGCAAGGTGCAAACGGTAAAAATAATGGCCAGAAAAGTGAAGGGACCTCCAATGGCTGGCAAAGGTGTCGCGGCCCAGACACTGCGCCACTTCATAAAATATGAAATTAGATTTGCAAGTGCAGCAGCAGGACAACGAGCGCGCTCTAAAGGATGCGCATACATATACCTTGTTGCAGGAAGAACAGAACAGAAAAAAACCGGAGAGAGGGTGGGCGAATTGATTGTAAGTGGGTGCCGGGCACTGCAGTCAAATGGTCATGCCAGTGAGTCAGCCAAGCGACCAACGTTGACTCAAATGGCTTGACATTCGATCAAAAGTTCGACGGAAGCGGCAGCTAAAAGCAGGTTAAGCCAGCTGAACAAGCCAGTGTGGCAGCCACATACGCTTTAGGGATAATATGTATTGACAATATAATATGTATTGCCAAAGCTTTTACGCTGTTTTTGCTGCCAGTAAAACATTTCAGTATGTTGTTAGAATGTGACATTAAAGCTGCGATAAGTAATATACATTTGTAGGCAAATAAACTGATTCATATATATATTTTTTTTAAATTTAAATAGGTTATATTTTGCGCAGGAATCGATCTGTGCCTTACTTATATGATATTTACAATGAAGGGGAAGAGGGCATTTAAATAATTCGACTCGTAGATAGGGCGCCGGGGAGTAGCCTTTGAAGGCGCCTCTTTCTCTCTCTGATGGGCATTTACATGTACTCACTGTTTTTAACAGTTTTTGTATCATGTGAATAAAAAATAAAAATTAAAAACAATAATAATAATTGGTAATGGTATGTAAAATGTAAAAATGTAAAAACAAATAAAAAAGCTAAAGCGACGAAGAAAGGCCTCAGATAGATACAGAGACAGAGAGAGAGATTGTGACGGGAGAGGGAGTTAGAGTGAGAGAGGGGACAGAGAGACATGGTGAGAGGGAGAAAGAGAGTGATATGTAAAGAGGGAGAGTGAGAGCGGGGAAAAGAAAAGATAGACAATAAAAAAAAAATAGCTACGGAACGATTGTGACAAATAGATGATTGACGAGCAAAGTAATTGTAATTTTGTTTCTTTTCATAAACGACATAGAGAAGAAAAGAGTTAAAGAGCATAGAGAGCATTTTGAATAATAATGTTAGTTGAGAAAATGGTTGAATCTTAGAAGACCATATAATAAATCATGATTAATATATGCAGACACATATATATGGAAATTACCATAACTATGTCCTTGAGACATTGTTATTGTATGATTTTCTTACTCGAAAAATCTCCAATTAGTGTGCATTATTCATACTTGTGCCAAGCTACTTGCACCATATGCTATATAAAAGTACACTGGATAATCTTTATTTATAGCTCTGATCGGCGTGTCGTCAATGCCCGATATTTGCAATGATTTGTAGCGCATAGCAGCAACGCAAAGCTGCAGAAGGAAACAGGATGAGAAGTGATTTTAACAGCAGGACCACGACACACAAATACCAAGCGCAATGCGCGGCTAATGCCGCTTAATAGTTTTTACATTTTTTGCAAGGGTCTTTGGTCTTCGTCCAGAACCAAAACCAGAGCTTGTGCCGAAAGGGGGCTGAAGGGTCTAGGAAGGATATGCTGACTTAACTGATTCGCTTCTTTTCCTATTTCTCGCTTTAAAGCCGAGCGCTATGTTCAATAGCTGGAAAATGTAAATCCCATTGAGTTGGTTAGCTTTTTTTTCGCTCTAATTTTATTTTTCAACTTTTCTTTTTTGCTGCTAATGCTGCAACAAAGGGCGTGGCTGTGGCTGTGGTCGTGGCTGTGCATGTGCCTGGGCGCACCGCAGTTCAGCTCGCTTTGGCTGCAATTGTGGCCGAAATGTCTTCATCGGTTTGATTTTCAATTCGATTGCATTTAAGCCGTGTCCTGGCATAAGCTGCGCGGCGAGCAAGAAAGCAGCTAGCGTTTCAATGTCGATAAAGAATTTATTATACCTGCTTTATGGGCAACTACCTCGTGCTCTCATCTATTTTTAGTCGATTTATATAGACAATTTATGACAAGATTTATGATAGCGGCGCCTTATTATGTGGCAACATCAAATAAGTGCCACAAACACAATTCGTATATGCATTATAACTAGGCAGCAAGGAACACAGCTTGTCGTCTGATAATTTTGCGAGCACATTAGTATTTTGAGAAACGAGTTTAAAATAATATAAGCTATATATATGTATTTATATGGCTCACGTAAATATATAAGACTGCAGCAACAATGAAACATTAATCGAATAAGCAATGTCCCCTAATCTCATCTTATCTGCGGTAGAGCATTGAGGCTTCGTGCAGCTGGCTCTGTTGTTGTTCTTATTGGTTGCGCAGCAGCCACAAAGTTGACACCTCAGACAGCTACCTGCTCAAGCCCCACAAAGTACACAACAACGACACAACGACAACGACAGCAACTTTGTCTGACAACAATCAATCAATATTTATGTCCTCAAGCGTTTAGCAGCTAGCTGTCTGTGGGTGTGCGTGTGTGTATCCATAGTTACAAATACTTATGTTTTTAGTATGTGTATGTGCATGTGTCTTGCCACAGCTGGGCTTTGTTCTTGTTATGGCTGCCTCAGCGCTGTGACAGCGCTCTAATGATAATGACAAGCGCAATAATACTCACAGCAATGGCAAGCCCCTACCCCACCCGATACCCTGCACACGCCGAGGTCGAGGTACTATCCCGTGGCCATTGTACGAACTTTACAGATTTATGTTTATCCGCTCAAGTGCTCACGCTTCAGCTGTAGCGGAGCTGTGTCTGTAGCCAGGGCATTGGAGCAGCTTTCGCTGTTGATTGATGTCCCGGCTAAGTTAATTACGTGACTCAAAAAGTGGAAGGACTTGAAAAAGTTTGCAGCTCGTTGCTAAGAGCCGCAATTAATTGATTAATTTTGTTGTGCCAAAATAAAGCACTTGACTGCGAAATAATAATAATAATATGAGGTGCTGCCAGCATAATGATTATTATAATGATATTGTTTTCGTTGTTGTCTGTTGTCAGATAGGCGTTGGCAGAGATTACGCATTAAATAAATCATCAGAGCTGCTTGGCGAGATGTGCTCAGCAACACTTCACAACACTTGAAGTCCTCAGTTGAGATTTATTGTAAATAAGCGTGATTATCATAGTATCACGTATACGCCGTGCTCAACTTGACAGACAGGCCCGCAATAGAAGAGGCCAGCAAGATGCCAAGCCTGAAAAGGGCGACCTAATCAGCCCCAGAAAGACTCGAATGATACTCGGCTAAGGCCAATAAACAGCATTACTCCGTGCGAGCCACGACGGCGTATATGCGATATGTTTGCTTGGCACTTTCAGGAGATATTCTTGAAAATGGGGTTGAGCGGGAAATGACAATCTTCGCGTCAGCCATATAACTACCGATGGATCGCATAGGGGCTAATGTTAAGAAAGTCTGTTAAGCTTGTTCAAGATCAAAAGATAGACAGAATATAATTTCTCTCGAATACTAACAGTTGGAAATTGCTCTAATTATTATATTTTAATTAATGCTTCCATTGGAAATTAATATAAAGATAACATATAGGTATTATTAATTTTCTAAAGCAACTGAAATAGAAAGCGCATGAGGTAAAAACCCCCTTTTGCACTCATATATTGCGCTGCAAATATTATTATATTATAACTCCAAAAATATAAGTTTACCTTTTAGACAAAAATAAAAGGAATTTTAAATATTTTTACTCTTTTTTTCCAACCCAGCTCTGTTTCTTCTCGTTAATCCAATTACCTGGTCTCCCAAGGAATATACTCTATTTCTTTTTGCATTTAATAATATTTTCTCAAAGAATTATATTCGAAATACGCATCGATGGCTGATGGCATTTGAATATTTTAATAATTAATTAATTAAAAAACACCGCGATGTGTGGCTACCACAAGCAAATGACATGTTAACAAAGTAAAAAAATGAGATGTGGGGAATCTCGTCATTTGAGAAACTTGTTTTCATTGGTCGATGTACGTACAGCTGTCACAGTTGCTGGCTCTCAAAGTCAAAACGTTTTAACCTTTTAAGCGCAACTGTAATGCGACTAAAGCTGCTGACTATGAATGGGCATAAATGGAATGAAAGGCGATGGCAGCTGACTAGGGGCAGCCGACGCCTGGCAGCTCCAAGCCGCGGAGCGCGTGATGCCAAGGACACGCTACTCTGGCAGCTGCTGCTGCTGCGAGAGTCCTGAATCTGATGCGGCTGCTGATGCTGATTTGCTTGCAACACATTGAGGTTACGCGAAGCGAAAGAAGCTGTACAAACGGGCAAACAGTCAGGCTGGCAGGCAGACCCACAGACCGACAGACAGATAGACAATTGAAAATGTACACGCTAAGATATGAGTTCCTTGTGTGTGTGAGTGTGTGGGTGTGAGTGTGAGTGTGTGTTACTGCGGTGGTCTGGCAGCACAGATATGTCTCAGATATGGCATGGTTTTGTGGCGTAGATACGCCAGATTCCATTTCTCAGTTACGCGGGTCACTCAACAAATGTGTCTGTGTGCGCTGAGAGGGGCGTTTTGGGAGGGGGAGTGGCGCCATTCATTGCAATAGTTGAGGCAAACGACAAAAAGACAAAGCGTTGCAAGTGCCACGTTGAGAATGAAAAGGAGTTGAAAGAGATGCTTGAACAAATAATATGTCATTATGCTTTCGACTTCAAAAAAGCGAGAGCAGATTAAACGGATTAACAGGAGTCACTTTAAACTTGGGCTACTTAAAGATGCATAAAGGTTATATTTTAAATTGAAATCATACGGCAATTATTAATTAGTACTTCAAGCTCGCATACTTATAAATTATAACGGTTAACTTCAAAAGTTCAAAGCCCGCTCGAAAAGTTATTCAAAATTGTAGCTTCCATAAAATTGTTCACTGAGCATAAAAAAATAATCGATTTTTGCAACACTTAAAATATATACCCAAATGCAAATTTCACGGCATTCCACAAAGAAAAATAATCAAAGCTAATTAACTAGAATTTTGCATGGGCTCAGGAGCCTATCAATTTCGGCTGTATAGTTAGTGATTACATTTTACTAGATTTTATCTGGGGAGCCATCAGGTTTAATAAGAACAACAGCAAATGTGCTTTTAAAGTTCTGTTTACTGTAGATGCGAGACTGAGCCGCGTGGCGGCCAAATTACGCACATTATAAGCCGCATTTTCGTGGCATCAGGCAGGCAAATGGTCTGGCCACGCCCCAAACTGCTCGTTAGCCCAGGCCCCGGCCCAGGCCCACACTTGACCCACACTGGCTGGCCTCGAATAACTTTACAGCGCTGGCCAGGCTTCACCTCATATAAAAAAAAAGAAATAAAAACTGTGGCAACTGCCAACACTGGTCAGAACTCCACTCAAACTTGACCTACTGCTGATGCAATGAGGTCTACTTGAGGTCTGGGTTTTACCTGTTGCAAATGTTAAAAGCAGTCAAGCAGCTGCGTTGGGGCGTGGCACATAGTTCTAGGGGCTAGCTGGTGCAAATGTAATTTTCTTCTTTCTTTTTGGTTTGAAATGACATTCATAATTTTTATTTACTTTCTTTTTGGCGTAGCTTTTCGCGTTCTCTCGTTAATCTCGTTCGCTTTTTTGGTTATGTCGCCGCTGTACCACGTTTCGTATACTTAATGAGATTTCTCGCAGACATATTTGCAATTCGGCGGTAGGCGGCAGGCAGCTCATAAAAGTTGAAACCGCAAAATATTTTGTATTGCTTGGGCAGTCACAGGGACGGGTGCCTGGTCGCAGGGGGCAGAGGCACTCGGCCCTGCCGGTTCAATTTAAAAAGTTTCCTTTTTGGCCCGCGCACTGCAGTAAAACCCCCCAGCAACAAAAACTAATTACAATCTCAAGTTGTTTTTTCAACACTCAAAGCTGGCAGACGGCCCCCACTGAGCCAGTGTACCACTACCTTGAGCTCAAAGCGCACAGTGGGCGTGGCAAAATTATATTAAAAAATAAAAAAACGCAGCAACGCAGTCTGGGAGCAAGTTTAATTTTAGTTTTCCCAACTATTTTCTCAGCCGCATTGCATTGTTGTTTTTGTCTTCATTTTGCACTTGGCACTTTGTGCGCAGATTTATTATTGTTGATGCCCCTGCAGTTGCAGCTCCCCTGGCAACCCGCCCCCCTTGTTGCAGCCCCTTTATCTTATTCAAGTTGCAGCAATCCTCCTTCAACCCTCCACTTTTTTCTTCCTCTCTTTATTTCACTGTCTGTCTGTTGTGTTAGGGTTCTGCTCTTTGTTGAAATTGCACCTCTGTGATTATGGCCACTTGGCAACGTTATCCTTGTCGTTGTTGTCCTTTTAGCCATTTAATGTGCAGCTACGTTCTGGAAACGCTTTGGGGCCATTGGCTTGGTTTTTGCATTGCTCCAATGATGTTTGTCTGAAATGCACTTGACAACACCTTGACATTATTCATTAGGATTTGAATTGGCGCCAAGCGACACGCACTTGCCCTAAACTATTGCCCCACATCCCGCTACCGCCACTCCTCGAACTCCTCATCACCCACTTGAAAGCTGCTGCCTAATCTCTGTCATCAAGCTTGATAAGCGTTGGGGCCTTGGCATGGGCTTTTTCGACTGTGTCCCGCTGTTCTGGCTCTGCTCCGCTGGAGATCTGGCCCTGGATTTGCTATTTTTCGGCTATTGGTATGAAATTTCAGGGGCTGCTGCGTCATTATTCAAAATGTCAATGTCATTTCTTTTCGGTTTTCTTTTTTGGGTCTCGTTTTTGTCGCTGAGGTCTCAACTCGAAGCTCCGACAGCTGCTGATTGTTGTTTGCCCTGCTAGTTCTACCAGCTCGCACTCTCGAAGTTCGCTAGAATTCGCTGACAGTTTTTGACACCCCGCTTCCCCCATTGAAAAACTGCTGGCATATTTATGCATTTAACCTAAGTTCACATTTGAAATATACGTTAAATATTAAAGGCTCTAACAAAAAAATATATAATGGAGAACTTTAAATTCGCAAACAATTTGTTAAAATAAACAAAAAACCTTGGCTTTTATAAAGGTTAATGCTCTGGCAGCAGGTACTAAAACTTTATAACTTCATAAAACAAAATCCAAGTTCGGTTCCGAAACCTTGTTTATGATTCTTGATAAAATTCTTCTGTATGCTACAGACAGAACATGATTCGTTTCTTGAGATTTTCGAGATGTAGTAATAATACCTAAATTCCTCTTAAAGTTGCTTTTATGTTAAAACAAAATTTCAAACTCTACAAAGAATAAAACATTTTCAATTTACTTTTAATATTTTTATAGACGAAAAAGAGTAACGGAATTTTTTCGTTCGAAAGGAATGGCGAACGTATCTGAATGAGATCCATTTGATGTACTGTAATTTATTAAAAACAAATGCTATTTATCTGGTAGTGTATTTAATATCCGGCAAGTTTTCCATTCAGTTTTCGAATGTTTTAAACGCCATTTACAATGAAATTTTTGGCCCACTTTATTTGCCAATAACCGCAATGGCCATCAATTTATTTAACAAATGACAAACACTTTACAAATCAAACAACAATAACTAATAGATGTTTTGTTTGTTATTTTGTGGGGCATTTATGTTGTTGTTGTTGTTGTTGTTGTTGATTGCCGTCATGTTATTTAGTACAAATGGTTTTCTCTTATCTATGGCACAGACAGCCGTGGTTACCGCCTGAAACCGACTTTATCAGAGGCCCAGCAGACGGCCGACTAATGCACTCTGTACAATAGTACCCGATTTATGTATTTGTGTTTGTATACATGGAATGCATATTAATAACCGATTTGCGTGCTTAACGCATATAAGTCCCAGTTAAGGCAACCTATTCTTGTGGCTCTTAGTTTCAGAATATATCTGTGTATATGTGTGCTCGCATAATGGAAAATATGATTATCATTTATTAAGTCGTTAGCTTGCCTGCTTTTCCATGGCTAATGCAGTTGCTGTTGGTACTTTGATAGCCCATTGTCGAGGTTTCCACGCTTCAAACCGCTGAAACGAAAACCAACAAAGAAAATTAGTTGAATACAACAAATTACACAAATTACTTATAAAATGTGTGCCATAATGCTGATTACTATGGCTGCACTTTAATGACAGTTCATAAAATTAAAAACGTTGCAGGATATATTTAAAATAGGTATTAACAGAAACAACAATATACAAAGTTCTAAGCAGTGAATATTAATGACTTAAGCTACAGAATTTATTTTGAAAATATTATTTTAAAAACCTTTTCAATAAAATGAATTTAAGTGTTCATTAATACTTAAACATGGTGCTCTAACTAAGAGGGGACATATATGGCACCTGCGTCCTAATTGGTTCACATAAATAATAAACAAAAACAGAGTAACAGAATAAGTAATTACATATTTGTTGACCTGCAAGTTTTAATCAATTCAAATTTCAACCCAAGTATTAGTTCGAGCGAACTAAGTTTACTGACCTGTTATCAAATTCAAAAATCCTTTTGAATCTGTTAAGAGGATATATACTCATGTTTACTCATTATGATAATTATCAGATATTTTCACTGATAAAATCAAGCTGAAATAAAACCATATATATTAAAGGACAACTCTACCACATGTGACAAAGGCAACGCAAAAATTGAACAGCAGTCGATCTGTTTTGTCAACAATCATTCAGCTCCAGTGCTAATCAAATTGAAAACTTGAATCCCAATTCAGTTTAGAGCGTAAAGCAATTGTCGTGCTCCCAGCGGGTTAAGCGCCTTTGTGGCATGTGGATAGTATGTTGCAGTTGTAATTGGCATGCTTGCCGCTCAAATGTCCAACCGTCAATTGCGCAATGATTTCCAATGATACGCAACATACTGTGGAAAGCACACACACTCAGCAGCCACACACGCACACACCTCAATCAGAGGTCGAGCCGCATCCAATGGATTAGAATTACACGCAATAAGCGTGCTACACGAACTGCGCTTTCGCGTTTCCTCTGTGGTCAACATAGCACTGAACATGGTCAAAAAGCCATCCCTCTTAGTTATATGGATGCCATAGCTATGTCAACAAAGCCATATGAAAATTTGGCAACTTTTGTACATGCTTTATCTGGACTTTCACTTTGGCAAAAAATAACGAATGTAAATCGTAAGTCTTTGTTCAAATGAAATGTTTGGCATTCTCTGTTACTCGTGGATGAGTGTGAAAACCCAGAGTCGCATCGGAAAATGCTATAAGGAAAATTCTCATAATATTACCGCCAGTGTAAAATTGGTTTTTCCTTCTATATATTTTTTGTTGTTGCTTCTGCAATGCACGTTAGTTTTTATGGGGTGTGGTAGGCCTCGGGATCCTGGTCTACGTCTACGTCCGTATACCCCACTGACGTCAGCTGTTTACCATTTAGGAAATGAGCCATAAAGTGGAGCTGAGCCGTTTGCTGTCTCTCTGCTGGAAATTGGCTCAGTCAACTGCACTTTAACCCAAGTATGCACTCAATTGCAGTGAGTGCGAGGGTGTGAGTATGAGTGCATGTTCCGGTGTGGGTGTGGGTGTTGTCTTTGCATGCATAAGCAGCCATTTAGTGTTGTTATGCTTATTATATGTGCATACATACATACAAACGACTAACGGGGCAGACGGCGGCTGTCAACTGCCACTGCCGTCGTTAGGCCCATTTTGAACAGTCTACCAAAGTGCCAAGATGTCTGCACCCACGTACACACTCACACAAAGCTATATACAGGATAACAACCTACACAATATCAACGTCAGCTGGGACAATTTCCATTTTTGTGTGAAGCTCATAAACCTTCAACTTTAGCTACAGAACAGCAAGGACATATGCAGGTGTCTATGTCTAAGTTGACTCCAACGTCAGCGTTAACGTGCACGTTACCGTCAACGTCGCCTACATATTTTTATGTGAATTTATATATTTGATTAGTGCAGCCTCTGAGTTATATATGCATTTCAGCTTTGACTTTCATTTTCTCACGTTTTAATAAATTAAACACAATAACAGAAGGCGGCACTAGGAGCAGTTCCAAGAAACAGAAACCGCGCGTGAACAGTCGAATCTCATAGTTCAATATGACATGCGCCTCATTTAGCTATTGGGTTTTTGATTTAAGTCAATAAATTTTATCATTATTCTTAGAATATTAATATAAATATTCACTTCTGGTTTTTGTAAACCATATTAATTAATTTATTTCTAAATCTTGGATATTCATTTCAGCTTACTTTTTTATTAAATAGATAATTCAGTTCATATTGTTTTTTAAATTATTCCAACTTATTACAATTATATAAATATGCTGTCAAATCATCTCATATGTTTTTTGGGTTTGTAATATTCTAAACAATATTTTATGAATCAATGAGCTTCTAAAAATTGTATAGAGTTCAACAAATTTTATATTTGCCAATTAAGAGAAAAGCATTTTTTGTTGTACCCTTGCAGATGGTTTTATAATTTTTTTATGTGTAAGACATAGAACAGACATCACCGATCACCTTAAGTATATATTTTTCGATCAGTAAAAGCAGACAAATAGCCATGAACTATGTCTGTTTGTATGTTCCTATGCAAACTAAACTCTCAGTTTTAAAGCTATAGTTATAAAACATGAAACTCTGCACAGGTGCGTCATTCTTTTGCAGGCAGTACCAGCCAGATCGGACATCTATGTCATACTTATATCTGCCATAGGAAGAATCAGTCACAAATTAAATTCTTGATATCTTGACAACATTCGGCATTTATTAATTATACGCTTCTTATAGATAACTAATATCTTATCAACATCAGACAACATCTTTAAGCAGATTCGATCGGAAAAAAACCGTATGACAAAATATTGTGCTCTTCAGATATATTCACCAAAATCAGTTATTACGACCACTATTTCACTTCATATCTGCACAATCGTGAGCTAAATTTCTACAGGGTGTTCAACTAACACGTACCGATGAAAGCCGTTCATTCTTGTTTTATTTCCAATGAGTTTTCATTTTGTGGAACTGATTTTTTGTACTTGCAATTTACTGGTATCATAACGACAAGTAGTAACCCTAGGGCACTTTTTTATTTATATGCTCGTAAAATAGCACGCCTACTTTGGTCTCTAACTCAGTGTCGTTCTCAATTCAAAGCCGCCCTCAGCACGCACTGATTTCGCACTCTTACTAACACACACACATACACTCATTCACAGATATTTATTGCCTGCATGCAGGCTGTCACATTTACATATGTGCCGCGACTTATGTTTTGTTTCTGTTTTGCATAGCCGGGGCGCTGCAAAGTATGCTATGAAAAGTGAAATTTATTCAATTCAGCTAATTTAACTATGCAAATGTGGTATATTAACTATTTATGCGGCTTTCCAAACAGCCGAATTTATTGGACTCTTAGTGCTGCTTTCCTATAGTCTGAAAAGCAAAATTGTAACTCTTAATTTTGAATAACGTTTCCATTGTTCAGTCTATAGGCTTATCTGGCAAATCTAGCTCAAATTTTTAATCAGCTTTGGGTTTTTTTACTTAAAGTGTATTTATATGCTTCATACAAATTTAATTGCCTTTAGGTAGAGTTTTTTTTTGTTTCTTCCTATATTCATTTTCTTTTGCGTTTTCATTTTGATGCTTATTTCTACCAGGATACATGGCAGAAGCACAATAAATAGTTTATTTAGGGATTATGCCTTGCTGACGAATAGCTGCCCAAACGTACTCACGCAGAGCAGGCACTGCAGGAATTTGGGGGAGCCGGCATTTTAGAAGAGCCGGTGGCATGCGTCGAAATGAAGAAATGAAATTTTCATTGTTTTTGTGCCCCAAGTGTTTGAAAAAGTGTCGCATTTTGATTATGTTTTTCCTTACATTAAGCTGCGTCTGAGCTTTTGGCCACGCTTGGTTGCCTAGCTGGTAAGCCACGCCCCCTGCGTCAGCCATACAACAGCCTTCCACTTGACTCTTTTTGCTTTGAAGTGGCGTTTGCTCAGTGTTCTCGCACTCGCAATCGTGCGGGGTTTGCAATTTCTCCACGCTTTGTAGTTGGAAGTGCCACGCCCATTGCCTTGGCTTGGCAGCCCCTTTGTCGCGCATTCATCTTTAATTCATGATGTGCAATTTTGGCCTGCCTGCATTTTTTGGCATTCACAGCGAACTGCAAATGATTTAAAAGCGGATAAGCGGAAAAACAGAAACATTTAGTCGCAAACAATTAATTAAATTCCGCTTTTATATTAATTGGAAGAAGTCAACTATTTTAGTCAGAAAGCTGCAAAAAAGGCGATGTCTCACGGTCTCAAGATACATTTGCAACTCAATCCAATATCGAATGGAGGGCACAGAATTTGTTTAATTCCATAATTATACGAAAATATAGATGAATAAATTTTAAAGCAGTTCAGCTTTATTTCAAAACAGTTTGTTAAAAAAAAATTAAGAGTTTAATTCTCTTTATAAAATTTAATTTCCGACAAGCTTGTTAATAATACGTATGTATATCCTTAGCTGCACTCGATTAACTGCTTCTTTATTTATAATCAAGCAGCCAATTTCCTTTTGAAATTAAGTTTGTAAACAGCACCTCAACTTTGCCCCAGCCAAATCCGCACCCCTTCCATGATTGCTAGTGCAGACCAACAGCTGCCTCGAAAGAGTGACAAAGAGTTTGCATTGTTAACGCGGCAGCCGCCAAGGTGTTGAAGCATCGTCGCTGACTCACAGCTCGCAGCTGGCAACCAGGTAACTGGCGGGAAGGTCCTTGAGCGCTTTAACGCCAACTGGCCCACAATGGCTGCCCACAGTTGCTGCCACTGTTTCAGCAGCAACAGCCTTGGCAGTTTAGTTTGCTTTTGGCTGCGGCAAACGAGTTGTAAATATTTATTTATACGTGCGCGCGGTTTACCCATGGCCACGTTAACGGACTGCCAACAACGAACCGGAGCCAGTAGCCAGACCCAGACCCAGACCCGGACACGGACCTGTGCCCAAAATCAGACCTAGACTGAGGTAGCTAACTGGTAGAAATTTTGATTTACATTTCGGCGTCTAACCAACTATAGCCCCAGTTTCCAGTCAGGATTTCAGGATTTTAGTTGTTCTCGTCAAAGAGTGTGGCACCTTTTTTTCTCAATTTTTTTTGTTTATTTTGTTTTGTTATTCTGTCTTGCTGCTGCCTTTTCTCCTGGCCATCAAATTCGACTGCCTATTCCGTCCAGAGGACGTTTGGCAGGAGACTCTGAATCTGGCTTATGCCACGCTTCTATCCCTTCAATGGCATCAATTTTATTTTGGCTTTTGCGGTTTTTATGCGCAAACATTACTTTCGTTTTCTGCATCAAGCAATTCTGCCTGCTAGTTTCAGGTTGAAGATTTTCCCGTCGGTTCTGAGTGTTTTCCTTTTCTTTTTTTTTTGCCGCTTTTTTTGCGCTATATATATATATATAACAGCAGCTGCTAGCAGGCAGCAAAATCATCATCAGCCACAACAGCCGCCGCATTTTTTTCCATCAAAACATAATCAAAAAATCTAAACGAGCAAAAAACCGCGCATAGCTTTTGCTTCCCAAATGTGTGACAAGTCGGGCACTTTTACTATAAACATTGACAGCAGCCTGACACACACACACACACACTCAAACAGCGGCTTCTAGCGGCTTTTTGGCCCTTTTTTTGTTGCAACACTTTTCAAATGCAGTTTTACAGTTCGTTGAATGAAAGCTTAAGCGGTTTTATGTATTGTGGTTGAAGCAACCACTCGACACACCAACCCAATCCACCTCTCCACGCCACATGCTCAGGTGATTTTGCCAGCATGTGGTGCGTTCATTTTATGTTGTGACAGCAATTTTTCCATCACGCTGTTGCTATTGTAGTTGCAGTTTCAGTTTTGGTCACTTTGCCATCACATAAATGCAGTTCTAAGCTAAACTCACTCAGCGAACATTTTTTTGTTTTGTTTTATAATATGCAAAGCCAGGCAACAACCACTGTGTACTGACCGACGGTTTTTTTCATTTTTTCTGCACTTTTAGCAGTTTTTTACAGGATTTTTAGTCGTTGCCTTTTTTTATGCGAACATCAACAATTTGCAGCTATAGTTTAATGAAAAATATACAATACCACGAAAATATTTAATTCAATTTTGTCCATCAACATGTGTGAGCCGGCAAAATATTTGCTCAGTTTACTTTTAGACGCACAGTTCTCATGATTATATAAACTTTGATGGTCTTTTTATAAAAATCTGATAAAATATAGTTTGAATTAGAGGTATACATCGAGTTTTCAAATCGTTCAGTAATGTTTCTATTAACGATAGCGATATGAAAAATAATGTTATTTTTAGAAAGGATAACAGACTACTCATAAACATATCTACACCAAAGGAAAGGGCTGAGATCGCTCCCTGAACTGTGCATGGAAAAAATTCAATTGCTTGAAACGAATTTTATTAAAAAAAATAACTAAGCCAAAACTAAAAGACTACGAATTGCTTTAGCTTTTTTATTTATAACTCATCCAAAACAGATCAATTCTCAAACCAATATTTTCACAATTGCTTTTATAGCAGATATTTCAGGAGATCAGCAATTTATATGTCGACAAGGATATTTAATATTTACCAATAATCTAATAGTTGACGATTTATTTACTTGCGCTTTTTTTTTTGAATATTTCCAACACACTCTTCATTTTTGTGGTCATTTGAAGTATGGCTTTATATTGAAATTGACAGCTATAACAATGCGGGCATTGAACACGTATTACTATTTTTTTATAAGCTTTAACAACTTAATAAAAAAAAGGGTAATATCAAACTGCTTATAACTTTAAATGAATGTTTAAAAAAATATTCCATTTATGTCAGCTACATAATAGATTAATAGAAGAAAAAAATTAGATCTTCTGTCAGAACAAAACAAAAAAATGTGTTATGTTGTACATAAAAACAACTACATATAGCTGGATTATCACATTTAGACCAATAACAAAAAACTAAGCCTTTAAATCTTTAATTTATATACAACTTGAAGAAAGTTTTTCTTTTATTTAATTTTTTGTATTGGAATTAATTTGTTTTCGACACACATTAACTTGTCAAAAATTTGTTGCAGTTTGTCTTACTGAAGCCCCAGTGATCCCCGCCACAGCCTATGCTAATTTATAACTTGCCGACAGCTTATTTTTTGGGCTGGGGCCTAACATGCGAACGCTCAGCTATAAATCCATATTCACTGAAATTTCCGCAAAAAAAAATCAGAGGGGGAGTAATGGAAATGGCGAGCCGTAAGAGCATAAAACTTGCATATAGTGTGTATGTAATGTGGAAACAGCCGTTTTTGTTGTCTGCCGGAAGTCGGAAACCATTTAATTTGCTCATGTGCAACTGCGCCGTTTCCCAGGGACCAGGGACCGGGGACCTTGCGCATTCCATATCCCGTGGCAAGGCTCTGGTGCCGCTGCTGTTGGCGCAGCTGACATGTTTTTTTTCGGCAAATTTTTGGCCAACATTTAATTCGGGCAAACGAGTTAAGAGTAAAGTTGTGTTAAGTTTCCGTGAACGCGCTGCAAAAGAAAAACAGAAGCACAAAGTGCACACTTACACAAATACACGCACACATACACACAGTCATCGCAGCAGGCACAGCGGCTGTGGCAGAGAGTCCTGCGACTCAAAAGCGGCAACATTTATTTATTTTTCTGGATCCACCCCACAGGGCCTGGGGACCTGCCTGCTGCTTGGTTCTATCTGTAAGTCTGTCTGTCAGTCGCAACGTCTGACGCTCTGTCTGTCAGCTCTTTGCATACAAAGTCTTGAGCGCAGAATTTTAATTTGCAATTAAATGCAACCCACAAGCAGCAGCTTTGCATCAAAATGCGAAACGGGGCGCAAGTACAGCGCTCCCGGGCTCTATGCAAGAGTGCAACAAGGGTATGAGGCAATGGAGCAGGACTTGGCTGTAAGTGTGTGATATGTGTGTGTATTTGTATGCCTTGGTAAGGGCAAGTCAGGTGTATGGAAGCTGCTCAAAAGCAATGGCAAGGCTGCAGCAACTGCGGCAGGCAGGCAGCTAAAATAAAAACATTTCGTTTAGTCTCTATAGTCTCCCCCCACCTTTACCTACCTCTGTTAAGCTACTACACCCCCACCCACTGCTAGTAAAGCTGCACCTTAAGTATTTGCCAACGAATGCGAATGTTTGAATTAAAACTTTGTAATTTCCCTTGTTTCATTTCATTTCGTTTACTTGAAATTCATTTCAACTGTTTTGTTTTGCGTAGCCCCCCCCCCCCCCCCCACGCAGCTCTTGCATGCATTTTCTTAACTGCCTGCTGCTGCCAACATACACACACAAGGAAAAATTCGAAGATAGGAAGAGAGAAAGAGAGAGAGAGAGATTTAGTGGCCACCACCAATGCGGCTGCCACTCATCCATCACAGCCCAGCTTGGCGCATCCTTTTGCCTCTCTGTATTCTTAGTCCGATGCTTCCGTTCCCTTTTCTCTGTTGCTCTGGTCACCAGGGATAACCGCCGAGCACAATAGGGGGGAACTTCTGTATCAAAAAGCCGAGGTCGAGCCACTAAAGTTGCCATGAAGTCAAAGTGCAATTTGTTGAGCTATGTGCCTGCCTTTGCATTGGCTGAGTTTAATTTGTTTACTCGTTTGCCGTTTGCTGTTTGCCATCCGCCATTTGCCTTTTGCCTTTTGGATTCTCAATTTTGCTTTGCTGCTGGTAAGCTAAGTAGTCAGAATTGAATGGCAAGCATTCGCTATGATATAGCATTTAAAATTTGTCAGCATTTCCATCTGCCAGTTTGTTATTGAATCTTAGCTTCAACTTTGCAGCTGCTGAAGAAAAATTATATTTGCTGTTTTTGTTGTACCTAAACGCCACTAGAAATGGGTAAGAGAAAAACAAAGCATAATAATTCATTGAAAATAAGCTTAACAAAATGTTGGAGAATTTCTTATATTTGAAGTGTTCAAAATCTTGACTAAGTCCGTCTGTACGACTGCCGTTTTCAAGCCGATAATACAATATTTTGTATCTTCTTCTTAGGCTTTGGTTTATATTTTATGCTTATATTAGGCGATTAAAATATCCACAACAAGATTATTTTGACTCCATTTGAACTCTTTCTTGCTCTCCATTATAAATTGCGTTCTCGGTGTTCCAAAAGATGTTGAAACGTGTTTCTCCTTGCGAACATGTTTCCATTTAATTAAGCACATTTTGAAGAGCCACATCATTAACGCCGTCTATTTGAAACACTTGAAAAGCAGCTTGAGGTAAAATATATGTATATTAATTAAGTGCATTGGAGAGCTTAGCACCCATTTAGAACACTCTACAAAGTATTTGCAAATGCATTCAAATATATTTTACTTGCATTGAGCTGTCATAAATTCGAGCAACGTACCCATTTAATTAACTGAATAGGTCTATATATGGATATGCACACACATCTCTCATTCTATTGCACAAAATTCACGTTATTGTCATTTGGACGAACTGCACATTATGACAGACAGACAAAGCTCATGTCAATGGCACTACAGATGCGAGAAAATCAAACATTAATTTTCAATAACACTGAGGCAAGAGGAGACGATAAGCACACATACGCAGCCACATCACACACACACATATATATATATATATATATGTATATATACATACAATCATTTCTATAACGTCTATTCACAAACTGGTGAGCTATTGAGATTTCAATTATTTGACTGAAGTTCCATGCTCATATAAATGAGATATAAATAATTACGTTATTACTTTGGTCAAATATTTGCCACACCAGGAGAGACCTCTGTATATAAAATTTACCTTACGTACTTTATCTTAACTATTATTAAATTAAAGGTACATTTCATATCCGTATCAAGTGGCAGCAATCATAAATGATGACCTTAGTTTTCGCATTAGCAGGTGGTAATGAAAACTTCTTTAGGATTTTAATACACACTTAATGGTAATTAATAATGCTAAAACTAAATAAATGATAATAAGTTAAAGATCATATTTCAAATACTTTTAATTGCTTATATTTCAGGCTCACATACCATATAAAGTCAATATCCAGGCCGTTGTTTAATGGTTGAAGGCTTGTTGCTTTATTTTGAAAATTAGTATGTCGAAATGCAGCTGCCAGTCACATAGCTATAGAGGAGCAGCAGCAGCAGCGTCTAGCTATTCTTGCGACATGTTCTGCCCTGCTTTGACATTAGCGCCTAAGCTAACATGCAACTTGCCCCGGCGACCAGTTCAAATCTGAAGCCCAAAGCCAAGTTCAGGCAGTCGTCCCTGCATGTGGGCTGACAAGTGCCTGCTCTCCAGGCTACCCCCCAGCCTGGGCCTGTGCTTTAGTCAGTATTTGTGTAATGTGTGTTTAAGTTTTATGTCTACATTTGCCTGAGCCTGTGGCGCTTTAGTGCAAAACAAAGTAAATTTCAACATAAATGAGCAGCAAGTAGCTCTCTCATAGCACACAGATGAGTAGTAATACTCGCAGTTAGCAGCAAATAGCATCAGCATAATCATAATTAAATAACTTTTGTCACAATGCCAAAGAGCCCCAACCATGTGCGTGTGTGTATGTGTGGTGTGTTTGTCTGCACGTCATTTGGTCAATTTTACGTACCCCAGTCCTTTCCCAACCAGCAAAGGCTTTCATTAGGCATTCCAATGCCAGCACGGCACCAAAAAAAAACACACACACTTGAACATTCTGTTGTGTATACACAGAAAAAAAAGAAAACTAAGCGCAAATGTGCCAAAATAATCCGCTTAAATAAAATGGTAGGAGAAATACTCGCAGTGGCACACAAAATGGGTGCTCCCAGCATCCTTTGCGAGCCCTTGTGCCAATTCTTTTTTTATATAATACCCTGTAAATATAAACTGAAAGCAATGGTTACAACTGCTGGTGGCTGCCTATATAGTAGTATATGTATTTTTAGTCAGAAGTCTATTAATTTGATAAATGGCTACCCTGATGCAATTGAAGATTTAATTAACTAGAAGTTCGATAGGATTGTTGCCTATAAATCAACAAAGACGTGATAATAAATTTCAAATAGTATTGCAATGATTTTGCAGCTGTCCCCAAATGTACATATATCTACCAGCGGTGACAAGTTTTGTTCTTCAAATTTTATATATACACATTTTTCACCCATTTTCCGCCCGTAGACAATTTAAATCTACCCCTACTAACTAAAATACAACGTCTAAAGTTATATATCTTACATAGATTTGAAAAATAGGATGGAATTGATTCCATTGAATAAATTACCAAAAGTTGGAATCAACGTTTTCTGCTTATGTTAGTATTGTGGTGAGAATCTTGAAGTCGAAGAGCAGTGAATTTTGTGTAAAACGTATCAAGTACAAGTTTACAAATGTCTTCAACAATTTGTTTAAAGCTGATCCGATGGTAAGCAACAAAGTTCTTTCCGCCAATTCACCGGAGTCGCGGGTGGAATTTCCGAAATCTTTAAACACGTAATCATTAAGTTATAATGTGGGGCTTTGAAAATAAGTTTGATGCCAGTCAGACAAAGCTTAACAATTCGACAAAAAAACTTTTTTAAAACAACGAGTTTTTCCACCGAAGAAGCTTCGATTCTGCGAAAAATTTGAAATACGTCTCAAAAGATTTATCATAAAAATCCTTGGAAATTGATTTGAGCCCGAAACTTCATGCATCAAATCTTTGACCCCTATTTCAAGCAAGGAGGAATGGATTTTTCGATAAGTGTGATAAGCAACTTTCAAATAAATTTAAACAAAGATCTTTAAATAAAATTAGATTTCCCACACTTGTGGGTGGCTCTTACGTTTTGGGCTGTGCGTTGATCACCAATTAGTCAGTCAGTCAGTCAGGACAAGCAGTTTTATATATGGAGATAAATCACTCGGTATACTCTACATGATAGTGCAGGGTATTAACTATTTACCCTTGCTCTTTTACACACTTATAGTGTTTTTGTTGCATGTGTGGCCAAAACCACTAAAATGGCATCGCAACAACAACTACAATTACAACAACAACAGAAACAGCGACAACAACAACTGAAAAGAGGCGACAAGAAATGGCATAGCATAACCAAAAAATGGTTACTATGTTCTTCCTTTTTCTGGGTCTATATAAACTTTAACTAGCATAAGTTGGGGGACCCCGGCAGTAAGAGACAGGCAACAAATAATACAAAAAACAACAACAACAACCGCTTGAGGGAGAAGCAACACATTCCAAAAATAGCACAAAGCGGCTTTTTGGGTTTGGCCCCAAAACGACACACATATGACCCAGAGCCCCAAGCAGAACCTCATTTGCTACCTTAAACCCCACCACAAGCAAATTCGATAATGTGTGTGTGTTTGTTTTTAGGATGCTACCTCCTCATTGTGGTCTGTAATTAAACAGATAAATTACTGCAAACAGCGTTCTTAATAAGGCCACTAAAAGTGAAAGGTAAGACTCTACCGGGTACTGGCTGCCAGATAAAGAATGCTGCATAAATATTGAATGCCCCAACGATTAATATATGCATTATTGCAGCAAAGCAGATGCTGTATTTTTCAATTATTTTGCGTACATCTGATTTTATTTGCAAAGGTGCAATTAAAAAAGGTAAAGGTTAGCAGACGAAGGAATTTATTGGAAAAGCTAATAGAGAAATAAATAAATAGTTAATTAACTATGCGTACCTAAGCACGTACTATGAGGGGGGTTATTTTTATAACTATGGAAAATTTAAAAGAATAGTTTTATAACTGCTCGCTAATTAGGATAGGTTATAGGATAGACATTAATGAAACAAGTAAGTCGAGAGTGCCAGATTAAAAGATACCCTGAACCGGTTGCCGAGCCGCCATTAGAAGCATTTGAACCATCCTCTTTATAGTGTAAGCACTAGGTAGATACCCTAATCTAGCAGTGCTTGCGAAGCCATTGCGATATTTATCAATATGATGCAAAGTAAAGATATTACAAAAAATATACATTGAGCTGTGCAGTGCTACCGAAACAGCCTGTTTAGCCTGGGGCCCCAAGTGAGTAAGAGTTGCTCGACTTCTCTTTTGGAATGGAGCAGTACTCTGATGGAGGCAGGCCTGATCTGAGGTGGGGAGACAAACTTTTTCTCGGACGCTTCCTCCCAACCCAAGTAAAGGCTAATAGAATATTTACCGTGTGCTCAGTTGCTTCGCCTGCCTCCAAGCTGAGCATACACTCTAGGTAAGGGCACAGGCGTCTGTCTTCGAGATTATCTTTTACGCTGTGGTACCCTCTCAGGTAGGCGACCAACAGTCGTAGATTAACGAGGGAACAATAAGCATGTCTAAGTATCTTACTAGAAAAAATAAAGAACTCTTGGGTATTTTTAATCAGCACTTTAAAGCTTATAAAAAAATATAATATAAGATAATATAATATAAGAAGATGAACACGCAGAGAGCCTCTTGCGGGAGCTCCCGACTAGGGAATACCCTGAACCCTCTTCTACCAAAATCCAAATTCAGCTCGCGCTCGTTTGCCTCAGCAGTAAAACAAATAAATTAAAAAAAAAACTGTTTCCTCGATAGGTCTCGATGTCGTTAAAGACCACACTATTTGCACACCAAGAATCGAGTCCTAATGAGAAAAAAACGGATTAAAATAGCAGCTTAAAAAAACAATGCAATTGCAATTGTAATACTGTTGATAGAATTCAAAGAATACCCTCATGAATGTGTGTGTGTACGTGTATACAAAAATACTTGCAATTTGCGCTTGCTGCCAGCCAAATCACGTTTTCTTTAATAATTTCAGTGTTTCTTAGCCGATCTTGATGACATTTTCTACACTAGATTTTATTGTGCTACAGAATATTTATATATTCTCAAAAAGTATATTGCATTAAAATTGTGGCTTCCATTGGTGGGCAGTATAAATTCTTTATTTATTTGATTTATATGCATGAGGTAGTAGCGGGGAGGTGGCGATAACTATAAAATAAAAGATACTTGATATATATATAAAATTCAAGAAGCTACATATCAAGTTTGGTGACTCTAGCTCTTATTACTTACCAAAATTGATCAAAAAACAGGATTTCGATACCTACTAACTCGATCTGCGCTGGCACTAAAATTTCAAGTCTCTAGCTCTTAAAGGTTCTGAGATCTTTGCGTTCATAAATACGGACAGACGGACATGGCTAGATCGTCTCGGCTTCTGATGCTGATTAAGAATATTTATACTTTATAGGGTCGGAGATGCTTCCTTCTGCTTATTACATACATTTGCACACGTACATTATTCCCTTTTTACCCATTTTCAATGGGTTCAGGGTATAAAATTTAATATGCTCTCTTTTCTTAAAATAAAAAAAAATATTCACAAGGCATTACGTTTGAGGTGTTCGAATGATAAGCAAAATGTGTCATACAACAATTTTACGCTATTTTTGCAATTTCCGTAAACCCTGTCGACTTACACCACATGTAATTATAAGTAGTATAAAATCTAGCTCTAACGGCTTGGGCTGGACGTCCATCACCAATTTATGTATATAGCTATATCTATGATAATACCTCAGCAATAATCTGATTTTACATTCAAAAATATATTTTACTTTTTGAGTTAATTAAATTAACTACAAATATATTTTTTATTTTAATACACAATTCAGCCATCAATCAAAGCTTTTTCTTTATTTTTTCAACACTTAACTTATAAGCGGATAAATCTTATAAGACTGTTTCTTAAGCTCTTCAGTTCTCAAGGCTGTCAGCCATTTGTAATGCTGTTAAAGCATCCTGAGTAGCGCTCCGTTTTGGCCAGCTTAAAAATCATTTTGAGCTTGATTAAGTTTACATCAAATGCTTAGCAGAGCTAAGCAAACACGCTCCATCAACGTGTTCCTGGTCAACACTAAGCCGCATTCCCATCGATTATTAAGCTGGATCTATGCTTCAATGGGTTCCTTGAAGCCCGGGTGCGACTCTTCGGGGAAAACTGCTATTTCGGAAGTTGACTTTGTGTATCATATACGCTGCAGAGTCCTTTACTATTTATGACGAGAAGGGACGCCTAAGCTGGCAATCTTCGGAACGGAGCTGGAGCAAAAGCACTCGGCACTCGGCACTAATTACAGAGGCAATATGGGGGAAAAAAAAGGATAACAGGTGTTTTTCCTGGCGTAAGATCCAATTTGGCTTCCGCGCGGATTCAGTGAACAAAATAATTAGCCAAACAGGTGTCGTTTTTTAGCTATCAACATGTGTTGATGAGCGATGTGTGAAATTTGGCACCATTCTAATTAGTTGCACGCGAAAACCACTAAAGTCATTAGGAAGAAGCCACATTAAACATACGCAGTGTGATCCGTGTGAACTTTAAAAATCAACTGGTTAGAGTGCAGCACTTATCACAATGAACAGTTTGTAAAGCAGAAACTGGCGGTTACTTTGTCCTACTTGTTGTCTAACTTTTATCCCTTTAATTCAAAGAAATGCAGCGCATTTAGACTACAGCAAAGTACTCGACGCTAAAGAAAATGTATCAAACGATTTGACCAACTTTTATTTTAGAACACTGAAGGATTAAACCCTGAAAAGTGTATGGGCAAAAAGAGCGAACATTCATATAATTGCTAACAGCAACCTTTATAAATTGTATATATAATAATTATAAGCTAAACTTTTGATTGAAAACTATTCAGTCAGTTTAATTTAGCACCAACTACAGTGGTTGTAAACAGTTCCATCATTTATTACTTACATTAATTCAAACTTTCTTGATGATTCTACAGATTAGCATTGCCAAGTCACCCACTGGTTATAAATGCCCACTTCCAAACTATGGAGAAAAAAATCTGACGAGCTTTGCCAAGCTTTTAGCCGTCTGCCTGGCTGCTCATGATGATGTTGGTCAGGATGGAGAACAAAGACGACGTAGCGCAGGCAGCAACAGCATTAAATTTTGTAGGTAAACAGCAGCACCAACAGCAGCGGCATAGAGGTGGCTTGTTGCTGTTGTGGGTGTTGCCTAGTCACAACAAAAAAGGCCATCAGGAAGATGAGGAGCAGGCAAAAGCAAAGGCAGAAATGGCTGGCACACAGACAAGGGAATTGGTGTAAATACGGCAAGAGGCTGGCAAAAATGGCGGTTCGGTCCTGTGCCGGAGCACCGCCCAGACCCCGTCCAGACAGCGGCTCATAGGAGCATACTGGTTATAGGCACTGTGGCTCCTGCTGCTGCGTGCTGCCAACTTTAGATATTTCCATTCAGTTTCCTGTGTACCTTCGAGCCTGAGTCGACCCCAGTCGAGTCGAGTCGAGTGGAAGTATCAAAGTTAGTGAAGTAGCAGCGGCGACGTTGCTATTGCCACTCAAATGCTTAACTATGCAAAATAAGTTGCATTTAAGATGCTCCATTATGCATGTTTATTCTATGTCGATGATACTGTTTGCTTTGCAGCCAGACCAAACGAAATTAGTGGCAAGTGAGGGCGCCAACATGGGACGTCTGCCAAATAAAGGGCCAGCCAAAGTTAAATGAAGTCGAAAGATGAAGGTAGAATATGCCTGACAGATCAAAGAATTCCACGTTGGCGGAAGGTGTAAGCTAACTTTAATAAGCCGGTAGGTATTATGACCGGTCGCTCTTTAAAATTAGTTATTCAATATGCAAATATAAAAAAAATATAACAGGACACAATTTGACGAATATATATATATATATATATATTTATATATGTTTGTGTCCTGCCAGTATTGTCCAAATGAAACATGTTTTAATACTCGCGTACAAGAAACAATTTTTTTTTCGCTTTTAATATATGTTTTATTTTGCGCTGGAATTAGTGCCAGTGCCAATCTCTACCAAGCAAATGACTAAGGGAAGGGTGATAGTTAATATTATGTAACTTATATGATATTTACAGTGTACTTATTTACAATTTACAGTAATGGGGAAGGAGATGTTCAAGTAATACGCCTCGTTGGTGGGTCGTCGGGAGGCGTCTTTCACTTATGGGGTCAGCCAGGACACCGGCGGTCGCGTTCGGATGCTGCAGCAGCTTGTCGTATCGGCTGCTAAAGAAGATTAGCTGATCTCTGACCTTCGTTAGGCGGAGATCACGTTCGCAACAAGAAACAAATAAGCTGCGCTGCCAGTAAAACGTTTAGGAAAACGAGACAGGGTTACAAGAAGAGTGACCATGCGAGCGTGGGCTCGGCAGAGTAAGTGAGAAAATTAGCTATTCTGCAAGTGATAACCGCTATCGAGGATTAACAAGTTAATGGATTTAAATTAAATAACAGGCACGCTAATATTATTTGATAACATCGCTTTAAATATTTTAAATTTCAACATTTATATTTATTTAAATATCTAACAAACCAAAGAAATTCAAGTCATGGCTCATCATCTTTGCTGTCACTCGAATACGCAAAGTCGTTCACATCAAGCGCTTTCAGCTGCGATTGTAAATCATTTTATGACACAATGCACATGCGGCTAATAAAATGTCATTGAAATTTGTTGCACTTGACAGCTACAGCGAAATTGTTGAGGTCTGCCAATCCCAGAGAGTTTATGGTCCAAGTTGTGCGAGTCCTTGCGAGTGTGTGAGTCGTAAAGTGTTATTTGAAAATGCCAAGCGCAAGGATAAATTTTCAATCGACTCCAGCAAGAACTTGAGTGTCTTTATAACAATGTGTTCAAAAGTTGTAGCTGAATTTATTGAGGAACTAGTTCACTTAGCTTAAGCCTCAACCCATAAGTTTATAAAATAGTTTTGCTATTATTAACAGAATGGGTTCACTTAGCTAAGAACTCATACTTTGTTATCATACGGAAACTAGTTCACTTAACTGCAGAAACTAGTTCACTTGGCTAAACAACTTCCAATTAGATAGTTTTGTCTTTTTGAAATTTTTAAATATTTAAATGCTACGCAAGCTGACAGCTCATTTGACACCTGCTTGGTACGTAATGCAAGCAGATCGTAAAACCAGCGTAAAATCCGAGTTCCAGTTCGTAAAAGTTAATATAGTTCCAAATGGCTTTCAGTGCTTTTCCGTGGTGAAAAATGGAAAATGTGCGGCGAGCCAAGAGGTGCAAAATTGGGACTAATAAGACCCATAAACCAAAAGAATGCTGTTGAAGAAAATGTTTATGCAATACAATATGCCAAATAGTACAGCTTTAAAAACCCTTTGGTGTGTATAATAAAAGACTCTAAAGTAATAAAGCCAATAATTGGTCGCTTTCTCTTGAGAAACGAAGCTCTTCAACTTCAAATTTAGATTATCGCATCGAGCTGATAGTTGTTCTAACAATTTGGGTAACTTCCTTCCCTGAATCGGAATCGTATTCAGTGGTTCCATTTAGTTACAGGCCTTGCCCAAGCGCTAAGCAGCTGCGGCATGCCATACTCAATTGCTGCATTTACCTGAGCGTCAACAGCTTGGAGAGTCTACTAGTCTGCAGTCAGTCTTATGGGCACTTTGTCATTGAGTGTTTAATGGGCGCCCATTAGCATGGGGCCCCCGCACGCATCGACACGCAGCCGCCGGGTTGAGTGGTGCCAACGCTTACGCCTGTGACGCAACCGGAGCTGATTGACGACTCGCATTACGGCCGGAGCCAGTTAAGTGGACGACGACCCGGTTACCTGTCGCTATGTGCATCCTGTGTGTAGGTGCCACTGGTCAGCGTAGTGCAGTTAATCATTGTGGATGATAGCGAGACAGTGTAAACAATGGTTGACCACTATCTGCAAAGGCGCCCAGACCGCAACTGCCAATTACATCTACAGCTGCAACTCTGCTGCATGCCACATCCTCTGACCAAGTCAAATGCGATACAGTACACAACTTTTCCACTTGGCAGACTTGAATGACCGCATACATCATCCGTTCCATTTGCACAGCCATCGATTTTCGGTTAAAGCACCCGCGCACCATCAGCCGCCGCAAGACAACGCACGCAACGATACAGGCGTTTAAGGATATTGACACAGAGCCGTGGTTAAGCGGTTCCACACCTTAAGGCCACAGAATGCCAATGACAGCATCTGCATATGCTTGACAGAAAAGTTCGGCAAATCTATATTTAAGTGTCTATAAAAAATACGGTTTAATGGCTTTAAGGAGAACCACCATATGTACCTTTACGTTACATACACTCAAAGGAAATAAATTGCAAATGGGCACAGGCCACATCAGTGATGTAAAACTACTGATTAAATTTGTCTGTTTTTATGAATTGTGTGATCAAGCAGCTTACTAACTTTTTGCCGCTGAAATTGGACGTCTTAAGTCATAAGGCAGCTTAAGGATTATGCATGTTGAAAGTTGGAATAGCGTAAGAATAAACAGTTTTGGTGTAAGCCACAGTTATTGTTCGCTTACCTTAAAGCAGCTCAATTTTAACAATGTACATTGCGGCTACATCTATCAGTATTTCATGATGGCCCTTCGGGCGAAAAGCGTTTCTTTAACTATGCAGCCACCACATCCATTGGTGGCAGCAGCACCACCCATTGCTTTTTGCTAGCCAGTTAACTGTGGCGCGTAAAAACCACTTGGACTGCATTGGACATTGTTTAAATTGCTGCGGTTTGCGTACGTTGAATTTTCTTCTCTTATTTATTTTGCGCTTTATTTTGGCTGCTTGTTTCGCTCTTCGGCGCCTTTTTTTTGCCTTTTCACTTTTTATTGCCTTATGTGCTGGGTGGTATAGTATAAAGCATAACATGTCCACCTTTTACTCGCGTGCTGTGACCTTAGAGTGAGGCAGGGAATGCGAGCGAGGCAGACAGAACAGCAGAAAAAACTTAATGTAATTGAATTCATTTATGGTTTTGTTTGTAGTTTCCTTTTTTTTGCTGGCGGCATTTCACTTACGCGCACAAAACTGCCAAGAATGTCGACGGTTTGTTAATAAATATTTCATTTATTTTTAGGCCCATATCCAGTGCCAGTTCGTGCCCTCCATTACCAGAGAGAGCGCTATGTTTTTGGGCTTTTGCGCTTTAATTAAAAATATGTATAGGCAAGGGCAAGTTTTCATTGTTCTACTATCCTTTTTAGCTAAAACTTGCCCGAAAGCACTCAACGAAACAACTTAGATGATCTTAGCACGAGGTTGTCGACTGGGAGACACCCTGCGCTCAGGCTTATATATTTAACTCATAAAACCCCTACAATATAGTCGAGATATACATTAGGCTATACATTTAACTTTTGTCAAGAACATAAGAAATATTTAAATAAGACTGCAATATACCCTTTTATTATTTGCTTATGTGCAGGGCAGCAACCCAACCTAATATATCCTTTTTGGCTGGGCTATGCTAGTTCTATGCTGTAAGCTCCTTTGTAGCCCGAAAAGGATATTTGGTTATTAGCAAATATGCTTTCATATACATACATGAAAGATTTATGCCCACGTACAGGGCAGCCTTAGCCCTTCCAGCCTCCCTCTTAGCCAGGTAACTATGCTGCATATTTCATAGTAAACGCTACCGGTTATAAAATAGTCCCGTAAACAATGTCTGACACACTCTTACCTGAGCTTCATCCCTTTTGTGCAAGGAGAAGCCATGTGGCTAATAAAATAATTTAAATTCTCTCAGCATGTTAAGGCTGTCCCAACCACAGGCAAATTGTGTAAGTGGTGCTCATCTTGCGGCTGCCCACTAGATTTACATGCCTTCAAATTCCTTATCATATTTGGGCCCAGCTAGAGCCATGGAAAACTGAGAGTCTAAGATACATTTTGATACACCAACATTTTTCGAAAAATTACATGTATGTTGGGCAGAGGATGTCATGATTTAAATTCATAGCATAATCAACTCATGACGTACTAAAATTGTTAAATTTACCATAACTATTTTAACTGTTATTCAAACTTTATTTCATTTAAATTTTTAATACAAATAATTTTACCATCCATTTAAAAGATTTAAAAACTTAATAAGGCTTTCTTGTTTACTTTAGAGTTTAACAAATATAACTTAATTCGCAACGATCAGTGTTTGTAAGCACCGCATTCAATTATTATTAGATTGGAGTTTTATTAAAGATTCTATTGCTAGCTAGGTCTCACTATTTGCAGCATCTCAAAATAGATTGGAAAGTGCTTGTCTGAAAATGAAGGATTGACAAATGAATATATAAGATATGTGATTACTCAAAGAACACATATTAGATATTTACCAACATATGCACTAGCTTGGTTTGATTTTTGATTAAATTACACTCAAAAGCTACTTAAGCAACATTTTCCAGCCATTTCAGTTGGACCCACTTGGAGTTGCATCAAGGCTTCAAGGCCACTGCTTCTGCTGCAGAGCATTTCTCGATTTTCAATTTCAATAATACAATTTGTTTTCCAATTTTATGCTGAGTTGAGCGGCAGTATCTGTCAGCAGCTAATATCTGGTTTGCCTATATTTATTTGCTAACGCATACGGCAGTTATTAAAATCCCATATGCAAGTACTACAACTTTGGCATTAAAATATGCCCACCTGCCCAACTAATATGCATTTTAAGGACTGCAGAAAATCTATTGTGAGATTTTATTTTCCATTTATATTTTCAAACTATGTTTGTGCTACAGCCTCCAGAAACGCAAAGAATTCTAAACTTTATTCAATTTTGTTAAAATATTTAAAGTTTTTGACCATGAACAAAGTTTTTACTGCTGTGGTCAGCTTAAAGCCAACTGTCAATTCTTAACTAGGTCAATAAGTTGGAATATAGTATAAACAAAAAATTAACTAGGTGTGTGAGTGTTTAATGTTAGAAAATGTTTAATTTTCCTAGCCCAAGAATTGAAACACACAAATAGAAGATGATCAAAGATTATTAATTATTTGGCCAATACTCACGGTTGACGCTGATAAGCCTTGGCCTTGTCAGTCGTCAGAAAGCTGTCCTCTAATAAAACCACGCTTCTCAATTATTAAAAGAGTTTGCAGACTGTTAAATAGTGCGAGCATATTGGTACCAAAAGCCCTTTATCTAACATATTTTTGAAGCATATATATGTGGTCTGTTCTCAGGACATTCCATGACAAAGGCATATTTATTGCATAACGAAAAAGGAGAATTAACAAATAAAGAATAAAACGATTTATATGTTAAAACATTTCCGTAAAACTCAAGCAATTAGAGTAAACCAGTAACGAGACGACGAAAACGAGACTTAAAATAACGAAACGAACAACATACAAACAGGACAAAAAGCGAACCAAGTGTCAAGATGCAAAAAACAAGTACAAAGAGAACAAATCAAAATGAAAAAAACGAGTCAGCGAATAATCGAATATCAAAGAGCAGCATTTTAGCTTTTAGTTAATTAATTTAAAACAAACTTTAAGAGTTCTTCAAAAATTATAATGAAACATTTAATAGGAATCATTACCCACAGCCCTAAAATACACATGAGAAGAAACTCGTGTAATATTATTATCTGGAAACCTATTTATTAAAAAATATGTTATCTCTGTATATGGCATATGGCTGCACATGTGGCACCTGTGCTCAGACCCGTTTATTACTCACGCTGGCTGCACTTATCAGAGCCTTGGGTTGGCACTCTTACGGCAAATAGAGTGTCATTAATTTAACTAAAATAGTCACACGGCCCCTTTCCCTGCTTCCGCTATGCTACACTGTTGTCCTGGTGCTTTCTGAAGCTGTTGTTGTTGTTGTTGTCATTTCGCAGCTTCTAAATGCAATCATTTTAGCCTGTACCTTGCCAAGCTGCTTTTATAAATGTGCAACAACTACACGGCGACAAGTAAAAAGCTTGAAAAATGACGCATCAAGTGACAAGGACGAAGACAGCCCGCGCAACGAAGCCATATTATTTAGCTACCTTCAACACCATTGCCTGAAAAGAAAGGGAAATATGCCGTTTATGCTCCCATGCAACATACAGTCAGCCCCACCGAACTTTCCACCAAAGCCCAACAATGCGACTGAGCATCGTAAATATGTCGCAACGGAAATGTATTTAGTTTTGAGGCACAAACGGAAATGGCCACGCCCGAGTGCATTTGACTTGCCATCTGGCTTAGAATGCTACATAAATGAAGGCTTATGGTTTACTAAAGAAATAGTCCAGCTTCCAGGCACATAAATATTCAAATTTTCCGATAAATTCAAAAATAGAACAAATATAAATAAACATAGTATATGAAACGCATGGTAATAGATTTTATCATGGCTCACACACGAACATTTTAAAGTGCACAATGTGTGTGCGGAAGTGCGTATAATGAATCATCTGTGATATTCGTTTGGCTGGTGAGCCTGGTTGGAAAACCCAATTTTTATTATATTTGCTCATAAGATATTCCATAGAAAGAGCTTTTATTAGAATATCCCTATGTATTTAATAAGAAATTGATTTCTTTTCTTTTTTTTTTGTGCAAAGCAAACATACTTAGAACACAAAGAATGCTAAGAAGTAAAAATGGTTAAATAACATAGCAAAAGGTTGAAGAAATAATGATGAGTATGATAAGTAGACTGACAGATGCAATTCACCGAGTCTGAATTGCCTTATCTTATTTATTTATACTTTTGTTTATATTTATTTTTATATTCACCTTCACACGTGCTATTATTTTGTTGCCATCTAAAGCAGATTACTAAAAGTACAAGAGAAGCAAAGATCTGAGAATACACATATATATTTGAATCAATTACATTTTATTGTATAGCTACAAAAAAAAATTGAAGAGTGGAGAAGCGCACGTCTCAAAAGCTTTAATCAAGGATCCTTAAAACTTAGTTTAATTATAAATAGAAGTTTAAAATTGAAATATTTCAAAATTCTTTTTTAGCAAGGACTAACATAACTTAAGGTGGAAAATAAAAAATCCAGTGTTTTGTCTAAGTCTGTGGGAAGAGCGAATAATTGTTAGAGAAAATTACACAAGTAATTTTGGTACCACTTGCGTGTTCAACCTTGTTCACTAGACATGGGCAACGCCGGGTAAGTTATTTTAGTTATTGTATAGTTTTACAATAATCTTAAATTTAGAACGTATAAAATATTAGTTTATTTCTTTGACATTTAGGTCCTTTAGGAAATAATAAAATAAGTAATATATAAATTACAATTGTATTATTGCAAACCTCAACTTCGCATGTTGAGTTGTATGCGGCAACAATTACTTGATTTCACCATATTTTTTTACTACGTTTACCATAAGTGGTTAATACCAACAGAATCCACTTTCTTAACCAATTTAGCAAAATTCCACAAAACTGATTTTAAGCCGAAGCAAATTTGGGATTTCTTTATCGTTGGCCCATAAATGTATGCTACATTTAATTTGAATACAGTCTTTTATGTGCATGTACGAGCGCGCGACCGTGCGCTAAGGCCACACAAACAGTTAGCTAATTTTTTCATATAAATGGAAAGAAAATACGCGACGGCAACCGGCATTTCCTGCACACATCCAACCACACAAATTGCCACATACATACATACATACGTATGTAGAATAAATACCCCGAAAAAATAAATTGAATTTATCAACCGTTGACGTTGGCATCAACGCATGCCAAATGCTGTGAGCGAAAGAAAAGTGAGTAAGTAGAAGTTATTCACATAATTTCCGATGTGCCCAAGGCAATGGGACGCCCACAGATTTCGGCACACGTGCATATTGAATACAGAAATGCAACTACAAGACAAGAAGCTTTTCATATTAGGCATACGTAAGGAATATGTATTTTCCTTAATTGGTTATGCAAGCTTTCACTTGGGCGCATTTTGCAAAAAAAAAAAAAAATAAAGACCCTGGGATTAAAGTGAGACCATAATCAGTAAATTATTAAAATGAAGCCCATCCTAAGTGGAAGACATTCGAATCATAGTTATAATAATTATTATAATATACGAAGGCCTGTCTCATATGGCTTATATTGAATATTTAGCAAGCTGTGTGCATACTTTGAATACATAACTGATACGCATACGTATGGCAACATATTTGTCCCCTCATCATATCAAATAAAATAAACAATAAAATTCAGGCACACAGACGACACAAATGTTGCCCTTGAGAAGCGGTCCTGCTTCGGCCAGCGCAACGCAAAGTGTCTTTCATTGTGTGTGACCGAGTGTTGTGTGTGTATCAAACAGATGACAATCAAATACACAAACACAATTACAAATGTGGACGCACACAAACTCACACGCCCAGCAAGTCATACAAATAAGCATAGCAAATAGTGAGCCCGAGAGCCGGAACAAGACTGTGCAAATATTTTGCCAGCGACAGAAACAAAGACATATTACTATCACAAGCTACCAATGTTTGTGCGTGTGTATTTGCGTGTGTGTGTGTAGCCAAATTGAATTTGATTTATTGAAATTTGATATTTTCCGTGATACGAGCACTGCAAATCAAGCAAACATGAGCTGAGCCAAGACGACTGCGACAGGAAGGACACTGAAACAATCAACTTAGGAAACATGATAACGGGGTGCGGGACGGCCGGCGGGCAGCGGGCAGGAGCCAGACGATAGTGGCAGCAAGTAAAGACAATGTCAGTGGCCAGAAGGGCACTTGGCACACATTTACCAATTGTCTTTTGTCTAACACAAAATGTATGCAAAAATGGGAAATGTGCATAAAAAGAGTCAAAACAAGTTCCGGAAAAATGTGAACGCATTATTGAAATAGGGCTTGAAGCGTACAAATATATTTTTAAGTTAAAAACTATTTTCTATTTCTATAAAATTTAAAATTTTTGCCATTACTTCTGACGGGCTTACTGACTGACATTCCAAACTATAAGAAAGCTCTTTGCGGAATTATAGAAATGTAAAAGAAAACGGTTGTAAAATTTAAATTTTCTTAGCATCCGATCAGCTTTGAGCATTAAGTGTCAAAGATATTAGTTATAATTTATTGAAGACTTGTTTCGCATTCAGTAGAAAATCGGGGTCCTAGCCCCAACCTTTTTTCCAAATGTCTACATAAAAACTTTGAATGCATCATTAATAATAATAATAATGCATATTAAGGAAAGTATGCTCTTCTATAAAAAACTTTATAAAAAAAAAACTATTTGCTTTCCATGCGATTCTCATGAATTTTTCTCGACCTGTCTGATTACAAATCCATGTAGCAATAAAATATTTTTTTTAGTTAATGAACGTTATTATAATAATAAAAATATCTTTATAGCCAGACGGATATGGACAGGAATCCAAAAGGAAAACAGCAAAAGAAGGAATTGAGATGAAATGGTCAAGAGTTTGTTTGGAGAGAGGTCAACTGAGGTTGTGACTGGGCCGACCCAATTTGCGATGCGTTGAGCACGTAGAAGCTGAACACGAAGTCAAAGCTAATACAATGCTGTGCTTAAGTTGGCCAAATCAAATCGAATCGAATCAAATAAATAAATGCGCTTACTGACAGCAAAAGAGCGAGTAAGACAGAGTTAAATAGATAGAGAAAGGCAAAGAGAGGTAGAGCAGAAAGTGACGCCATGCTGGAAGACTGCACTCAAGCACAGCAGCTACAATATTTATTACTTTTGATTATGTTGAAAGTCAACTTTATCAATTTTACAGCAGTTAGCCAATAAACCACAACAGACAACACAGAGACAGGCAGACAGACGGATAGACAGAGGGGCAGTGAGGCAGTGGGGCAGTCTATGAGGTATGTGGACTGGGCAATTGGGTGTTGGTCAACTAACCGCAAGGCATAACACATGCACAGAAACACAAACAGGATGTTGTGGAATGAGCAATGTTATTTTCTCTATTTGTATGTGTACTATGTATTGCATATAAATCCTAAATGGACAATGAATGTCAAGCGAAATAAATTAGAAATGACAATAAATGAGCAAGTGTCAAAGTCATTGGGGAAAGGAGGCCATGTGACGGGGTGTGCGGCAATGAGGCATGGGCCATCGACATCGCTTCGATTTGGTTCAGCAGGTCTGTTGACAGCCAACGACAGGGCAAACCGACAACGTGTCACTTTAATTGGCAGTCAAGAAGCCAGATGAGCGATGGCTCCACGGCAAAACAACAACAACAACAACAACAGCTATGCTTTGATGATGCAATTGCAATTCAGCTGCAACTGTGTACCTGGCTATATCCTTATATGCACGAAAGCACAGGCACAGAATGTGTAACAGAGAAAGAATGAGAAGGGGAATGCGATAGAGATAGATAGAGAAAGAGACAACATTGCTTCTGAACTTATGCATATTTGTTGCATGTCGAGGTTTTTGTTACTGTTGCTTCATAATTTATGCAGTGATTTTTTTATACTCGTCTGCCTCTTGCGTTAAAACAAAACAAAACACAAGCGACGCAATCATTTGCGGTACAAAGCACATTGGAACAATCCAATTTGAAAATGACAAATATATTTAATATGTTAAAATGTTACTAGCACGCGAAACGGAACCTAAAAGAAGATCGCAGCTAAAATTACTTTTAGGCATAAATAAAATGAAAATGTATCGCATATTTCTTAGTAGTTCGTTTGTCATATCAATGGAGCACACAATTTTAAGTTGACACATTGTGTTGCAGATATGTTTTAAGCCACTGTGCATGCAATCAAAATGCATTCATTGCTCCATGCAACTCTTACACTTTTGTATTTGGATCAAAAACTGCAAGGAGAAACACACACACACAAACAAGCACAATCAATAACAGCCACCCACACACGCATACACACATGTACTAAAACACGTATCTGCGTCCAATTTCTGGTGCTCCTGCTGTTGCTGCACTAGTCACACTGCTCGTCGCTGCTTAGATGCATATTAGACCCCGACGTTGACAACGCCAATATACATTGTCCTGGAAACGATTGTACTGTTCGGCCCACTATTGCCAATTGCAGAAACTTCTTTTAACCAATGAGTGCAACAGCCAACTAGAGATTACTCGGTTTTGTTTACCAATTCATTTGTCATAGACAGGGGCCCTGCCAACGGTCTTGTCGGGGGAGCTTTGAAGATTTTCTGTTATGCTTATACGGTAAGGTTGAGAAGGAGCTACAGGAGTCGGAATTGCATAAGTTTACACTACCCAAGGTAGAAGGAGATTTTATTTCATACATATATCTGGCATAATCTTAAAAATATAAGTTTTAGTTTAAAGTGTACATTTGAATTCAATAGGACAATATAAGCATAAAATACAATATATTTTCTGCCTCTCAAATTTCGAAACGCTCTCTTCTCTTCCGAGCTATGTAGTTTTGTGTAATTTATCTGATGTCATCATCTGTGACAATTTATATAGCCCTGGAAACAGTGAGAAATCAAAGCAATTATTTTAAGCAGCAATAAATAATCGCTACCTGCAATAGCCGCAACCACGCCCATCCACCCACCGTGGGGTTAGCCTTGTGTGCCCCTTGCTGCCACTGGCCATATGCAATCGTGCGATATTTGGTGGCTGACTCGGTCACTTTATGACTGCACTGGGACCAATAATTTATGAATGAGTTCATGAATGTCGAAGCTGATTCCTACCAGCCAGCTAATACCCCACCCCCTTGCTATTCAATCTCTGGGTACCTCCCTTTGGCTTGTCTTACATAAAACTCGTCCTCTTGTAAATCGAAAACGTCGGCTCATTTAATCTTGTGCACGTAGTAGTGTGGTCAGTGGCCGGCATTAGCCCGAGGGACTTGCCAGTAACTGCTCACGAAAATTTAGTTTTTGATTATTTGGATGTCCATTAATGTGCAGCTCCCTTGAGTGATCTCTATGTATGTGTGTGTGTGTACTGGGTGTGCGTGTGTGCGGTGCTGATGGCTCTGGGCGGCGAGTGCCAGTTGATGGCTTGACCTCTTCGGCTGTCGTAAGCGTGTCCACTTTGCATAGCTCATGGCATGCGCAATCAACCTGAAGAGGTGCGAATGTGCTAAATTAGTAAAATAAATTAGATATATATGGCAAATGAGACGCACACCCAGGCGCAGTGGAATGCGGATGGGTCGCCTTTGCGGTCCAGAGACTGCCACCTAATTATATAGCTTAAGTTATTATTAGTTTCCATGATGCATGTGTGTGTAGTATGTGTGTGAGCTTTGAATTTTAATGAATTAATAAAATGAACTTCACACCCGCACGTATACACAATTAGCTTTGGGCCGTGTGCCTGGCCATAATTCATTTGGTTATTTGCACATTTTGATATCATTAATGTGCATAATTGTGCTCATTATGCAGCCAACTAGTAAATTTTGCGAGTGCAATTATGTTGAATTTTCCATTCGGTTTTGGTTGGTCGAAGCTCAAATGGAATGCGTGTCCGTCCCAGCATTGCGATTATTACACAATAATGTTGAATTTCCATGCATTCAATATCACAGCATAATGATACAAGCGCTCTGCTTAATAAATGGTCTACTAAGAATGCTAAAAATAAAAAACGATTTGTTTAATTAACTCAATTTTTATAGCATGTGCAATTTTCTCCTATCTCACAGGCAATACGCCAGAGTCCGCGGTAGACATCTAGATATATGTATAAGTATAATCAATGTCATCGAGGATAAGAAATGCCATCTAAAGAAATTGCATTCCGCGATTAAAAATGAATATACTAACAATGTATACTTTATTTCTTGTATTCTTTTATTTGAAAGCGTTAAGACCGACTAAGAATCATTCAAAGCAACATTCAGCATATGTAAATGCTTGATTTTCGCATTGTTACAGCAGTTCAGTGCGCATTTTTACCCGCTTGACAAATCCAATTCAGTTCAGAGCTTGTGTTTAACATGAAAATGTCATGTCATTGCAGCAGTATCCAGCGAATGCGATTGCATCCCAATGGCATCAGTTCCACATGCATTGGCTGCCAACTGCTATCAGGCAGCTCAATGAGTGTCAAATCTTGCTAACATTGCACACACACGCAAAACGGCGCAATATGACGCTCCGAAACGTGCAGCAAAGGAATCCATTTTGAAAAATATACACATATCTAGGTATTTATATATGTGTAACTGTATCGAGTTACATTTGTATACTCGTATGCGCTTCACTGAATTGGTGGTAGCAAAGTATCGTATACGCAATGTGGGCTGCTATCTCATAGCAATCCGTAAAAGCATACGTATAATTTTTGCGCACTTCAACTCCAGCTGCACATATGCTCCAGGTGTGTGTATGTATGTGTGTGGCATGTTCCTCATTCGCATCACCGTGCCCATTGGTAAATTGTGCGTAGCCTTTTGGCTGCAGCAGTTGCTCTTTCTACTGCTGCCAGCGCTACCATTTGAATATTTGTTTGCCTCGATGCCTTCAGCGACTGCCGATATTTTCTTTGCATCTGGGCAAATACACAAATGCAGAAATGTATTTATTTAAATAGCACCGAGCATCGAGTACTGAGAAAGTGCACGCAAATGCCCTGCAATTTCCACATGCCATGGCTAACACATGCTGGCTGCACGTGTACGCCCGAGCGCTCAATCATATTGCTCGGGTAACGTGCCACCAAAACAACCAGTTGCCAGTTGCCATTTACAGCACGAAAAGAAAAAAATAATAAAATATAAATCGAAAGAAAAAAATAGCTATGGCAGCCAAGTAGAATGCAAATAATTTCTGATGCATTTCTTGAAGTCAAGTTGGAAAACATAGGAAAAACTCTTGACTCTCTACGGAATAAATACCTACGCTTTAAAAGCCGTAAATACATACATACCTCTATACTCAAAATGAATGAGTAACAGTATAAAAACTTGAATGAAAATGTTTTTGTTTGAACAGGACTTCAGTTGAATTCAAACAGTTAAAAATAGTTTAAACTAAATATTGGACAGTTGTGAATTAACGAGATGAACTCCAAAATATATTTTAACAGCAAGATCATCAGATGTATATTCAAATATAATTTCATAAATGCATCTTTACTCTTTATATGCATAAAGTTTGGAATTCTTACTTTTTAAAATGAAAGTAGATTATAAAACCAATTTCCTAGACATTTTCTTCCTTTCTATCCGACATCAGAAAAGAAGCAGAATAGGTCCTGTTCGGCAGCACTGCTGTACTTTTATTAAGCTACATAATACGGGGAAGTTGTACAAAAAGAACTGCAAATTTAATAAAAAATTTGTTCATCTAAGGAAATACGAAACTAAAGAAAACAACAAATTATACATTTGTTGAAGTGAGAACCTTTCTGTGGCTGATTAAAAACTTCCTAAAATGTTGTGATGTCCTTGCTGAGATTGAAATGAAAGCTTATAGCCTGAAGCGTTATTGCAAACATCATCGATAACAGCATCGATTACTTGGACCACTTTTGGAGAAGCATCATCATAGTTGCACCCGTAACCCGCTGGCGATGACTGATTCTTTTTGTAGGGTTTTTGTAATATTTGCAAGTATGTATGAGGAGTATTCTGTCGTACAGAATGATAGACAAACAGGGAACGTGCTGACAAAGGATGTTCGCTCTGGACACGGACTCAGATATCGACATGGGCATGGACATGGACAGGAACATGGTCGGGTATAAGGGCGGGGATATGTGGACGTGTGTAGAGCAACTCGTTACTGTCAGTAGCTGCCAGTGTAAACAAAAGTGAGCAGCCGCAAAAGGAAAGCAAGCCCAGTAAAAAGCTCTGAAAGAAAACGACGGACAGAGAGCTGTGAAAAGCGCAGCAGAGAAGGAGAAAGAGAGAGAGAGAGAGAGAGAGAGAGAGAGAGAGAGAGAGAGAGAGAGAAAGAGATAGTTAAGTAGGAAAAAATGAGAGGAAGAGGTAAAAACCAACGGTCAAAAGGCGACGCCGGCGATTGGCGCGGAAATCAATTGTTGTTTTGACAGCGACACGGAAATTGGTTTAATGAAGCACAAATATATAAAGCGGGCTGACAAAGCTAACAAGCCATAGGATGGCCAAGGCAAGCAGCTAATTAGAGTGCTGTCCAGATTGAAGCTGCTGCCCGCCATAGATGCTGACTCCTTAGCATGTCCGGCTGAGGACGCTGCGGATCAAAAGGCTGACTGATTTATGATGGCAAGTATAAAAATTAGCAGACAAGTGCTGCGCGGCTGCGGGTGCAAGCAAGAGAAAGTAGAAAAACTTTTACGTAAATGTGAAAATTATGCATAGCAAACTGAGAAACTAAAGAAACTAATTTAAAATGCAGTCAAAAGATTATATAATCAAGTGCTGGTTTCTAAAAACGTATTCAGCCAAACTATCGAGCACTTATGGTTGAAAATATAAGAATTTATGGCTAACCAAATCAAACGTTATTAAATATTTTTGTAGGTAAAATTAATTAAATTGAATTCAATACCACAAAAGTGAATTATATATATATATATATTATATGAAATAATCTACTTATTGAGAATAATATTGGAATGCGTGAATGTCAACGCTACTTTTCTTATAAAAATAGTAATTTTTGAAATTCAATATAGCTAGTTATATCATAAGATTCGATGTGGTTCGAATCGTATGCATCATGCGTTAAAAGTAAAGGTACCTCTTAAACTGAGATAGAACCCAAACACATATCATATAAACATACATAAATTTAATATATCAACTGAAAATCACCAAAATTAGGTGAATTTTTAGCGATAATGAATTCGGGAACAGGGTACCCTAGAAGCAAATTGCAAATAGTAAAGGAAAAGGTGCGCTAAGTGCAATGTCGTTCCGAAACTGTGTTCATTACTTAAACTAATTACATTTTAAATTAACATTACCCATCGCGGGCAGTTTGACAGCGGCAAAGGTAGTAAGAACCACATAAAGACAGACAAAAAGGAGTTGGGCTGTGGGGCATATAATAAAAGGGGAGTTTGTGTTCAATCACATGCATTCAGGACACGCAGCAAGCAATGGCAGTGACAACGGCAGCCTCGAACGGATGTCAGCCAGGCGGCGAGAGTCGAAATGTATTGAAGTCGTTGCGAATATGGCCGTAGGACGAGAGTTAACGGCAGCGCCAACCAGCCAGTCCTTCTGGCCAACTAACCAGCAGGGTAATGACAGAAATTATGTAATAAAAAGTTACAATTTACGATCGCTGCTGTTGGCGGTTCTGCTGCTGCAGCTGCAGCTGTTGTAGGTGGGCAGACACGTGACCCAGACGCACAAAGGCACAGCCACAGTAGCTACAGGTGTGAGTCGAGGGGTAAGGACGAAGGGGGGACTTGCTGGGTGCCAACGTACAATGAACCGTCATAGATAAAGGACATAACAATGAAGCCAAAGCAGACGTGCGCGCCAAGTTGGTTGGCTGCTTGGGTCGGAGGTGAAGGAATAGACAGGACGCCACGAACATTTGCACCTGCCCGGTAAAATAAGTTATAAAACTAAGACAAAGCCAAATGGCAAAGGAAAGAATACAAAGCAAAGCTAAAAACGAAAAGAAAAGGAAAAAAAATTACAAACTGGCAATAAATTCAAAACTAAAACAAGCCTCAAACCAGGAGACGAACACAGAGACAGAGCCGAAGCCAAAGACACCACCAGCCAAGTGGTTCTTTGGCCCAGTCAAGCGTATAAGTGGCGCAGGCAACGGGCATATGATAAACACAGTCGTAGCTGGAATTGTGGAATTGTGGAATTGGGGTAAAGTGGCAGTCGGGTAGATGGGTTTCAGTCCTAATAAAGGTGTCATGCCAGAGAAATTTGCAACAATGAGGTGGGCCACGACTGGTCGAGGGTACCCGTTTGGCTGCTTTGGGTCTGTGCGAGGGTGAAACGTGAAACGTGATTGCAAATTGTAACCGCCAATGGGCCGTAAATTGAAACGTGACTAAGGCAGATAATAAAATGCATAAAATCAGAGTACCGACGGCAACGACGGCATCGCTTGTTGGCCCAAACACGAGCCCAGACACATGAAATGCCGCGCGGGCCTGAGGGCGCCCTACTATATACATATATTGTTGTTTGGTTCAAGTTGAAGGTATTTTTTTTTGGTTTTTATTTAGCGGCGACAAAGCTTTACAGTTCGTCCGGAATTTGTCATTAAGCGGATGTAAGCTGGCAGAAAATTGCTGTAAAACATATACGACTGCATAGATAATTTTGCAACAAATTGGACAAAGCGTTGATAGAAAAAGGAAATTATAAGCAAAGCATATTGTGTGCTCATTATGACAAGTTGCGATACGCAAACATTCACTTGATATACGCAATCTATATATTTTTATAAAAGAGTTTGTCCTCACGCACAGCCCAAACCTTTGCAGCTACGAAGCTTACATTTTTACTGAATTTTCGTATGAGTCGAAGGTGAGCACAAGGACGGGGAAAACGGTGGTCACCACTTGTATGCAAAACATTAAAATCTTCAAAGCCACGGTTATGTCCCTGTTTCTTCTGTGCCTCAACGACGGACTGACAAGCGAGAGATGGTTGGTTCAACTCTAGCAAACATTGTACGTTTTTTATATTTGTTTATTCAAAGAAAAAAGATGTAATAATGAATTTAATAATAATAAAAAACAACAATGAAATGAATTTGAGTTAATAATATTAATAATAATAATTTGTGAGGCGGCCACTAAAGTAGCCACCGCACAGTTTATAATTATAGTTATATTATATAAGCCTTGTATTAGTTATAAGAATGGTTAAGGCAAGATGCCGAAGTATTGAAGTTAGTTAAGGGCAAGAAGGCCAATTTACGTTTGAATTTACCCGCCGGCCGCCGCAGCAACCGTGCGTTGTCGATCGGTTGCTCAACACCGTCTTCGAGAGCACAACTTCAATTCGGCGGCGAAGAGCGAAAGCTCCGAGGCGAAGTTGTGAAAGCTCGCGGCGAAGTTGAGCAGCCGAAGCGAGCGCATGGCTTGCCGGCGAGCGTGCCGGCACTTTGGATCGAACATCAAGAGTGAGTAGAAGTGCTGCGCGAGATAAACGGAGTCATAGATGGTATAGTGGAGCGCTAGGGCTCTAAGCAGTGCGGCAGGGCCCTAAGTCTAGGAAGTACAGTAGGGTAGTGTTAAGTGAATCAGTGAATAAAGTGCATATGCTGCAATTAACGAAGGAAATCTGCTAATTCTTTATCCTTCAGTAACCCTATCTGTTCTAACATCGGAATTGGCCGATGTTCACCCTAACCAAAAGCGGGAACATGTGGTGCGGGACTATGGCCTGTGAGCGGGCATTACGGGTTAGCTGTTAGGGAGTGGAGTTGGTGCGAGGCCACGGCCCGCTAGTGTAGTTGGTACGAGGCCACGGCCCGGCAGAGAGATAGAGTGTTTAGGTAGTGGAGTTGGTGCGAGGCCACGGCCCGCTAGTGTAGTTGGTGCGAGGCCACGGCCCGCTAGCATGGTGGTACGAGGCCACGGCCCGGCAGAGAGATAGAGTGTTTAGGTAGTGGAGTTGGTGCGAGGCCACGGCCCGCTAGTGTAGTTGGTGCGAGGCCACGGCCCGCTAGCATAGATGGCACGAGGCCGCGGCCCGATGGTGTAGGTGTGTAGAGGTAGATCTGGTTTGGTTTGGTCAGGATACTCACCCCCCCCTAAGCCCTCTCTCCCAGCGAAATTATAAATATCTTGTAACTCGCTAGACCTGGTAAGACTGAGATTTATACCCCGGCCAGAAGCTTCCTTACAAGTGGCGCCCGAGCAGGGACCAAGAGGCGTTTAGGGGTGTGGCATGTCGGCGGATTAAAGCCCGCAAGCATGCCCGAATAGGTATTTTCCAAAAAAAAAAAAAAAAAAAAAAAATATATATATATAGGGTATTTCTAGTCGGGTATACCCTAGAGGGAAGGTAACCTAGCAGAGAGCAAGAAAATAAGAAGGTCATGTATGTGCGAAATATGAAAGTAGGGTATTAAGTAGTCCGGTATACCCCAGAGAGCATTTCTATACCCTGTGTTAGGCATAGCCAGAAAATGAACACGTGCAGCTGGTGAGTGACAAAAATGCTAGCAGCAAGCCGGCAAGCAAGATAAAGAGACGAAAACATAACGGTCGGTCGTAAAAGTACAGCGCGCGCGCGCCAGCCGGGCGACTTCGAGACCACGCTTGCACACGGGTGCCCAAACGCGCGGCGCAGTCGACGTCGGCGTCGAAGGGCCGTTAAGGCGTCGCGGCAGCGGCTGTACAGTGGGACGAATTCAACTCTCGCGCGGTGAAAAGTTGAATTCGTGAGTACAGTCGGCGAAAGTGTTGAGAGCGGGTACGTTTAATGGTGAATACGAACCAAGTGAGCAATAAGAACTAATAAGCAGCAAACAGGTCAAATGGACGCGGGTGAAAAGTGAAAAGATCATAAAGAGGATTGTTTATTTTTTTGAGTATTTTTGTGAAGTGGTCGATAATAAGAAAAATAAATAAATAAAAATAAATAAATAAATAAAATAAATAATTAAATGAACAAATAAATGAAATAAAAATATATAATTAAATAAAATAAATAATTAAATAAAAATAAATAATTAAATAAAATAAATGAACGAGAATGTATAAAGGAAAACGATAAAAACTAAGGCAGCGACCAAAGTGAGGAACGGCTAAACTTAAAAGAACACTAAGTGCATTTTGTAAGGTTTTTTTTTTTTTTGCGTTTGTGAAAGTGATCAAAAAAAAAAAAAAAAAAAAAAAACGAGAAAACGAATTAGAAGAAAAGGGAAATAAACCAATAAGAAACAAATAACAAAAGTGGATAAACAAGAGAGGAACAAGTGACAAGGACACCGACATAAAATAAAATAAGTAAAAGGACCGACGGAATCCCTAGAAGGGGAAGAGAGGGAAACAGCGACGTCGACTAGCAAGAAGGTATACAATAAAGGATGGAGGCAGGTGAGTGCCAAAACCCGGGGGTAGGCGTCCGATGGATTCACCAGCGACGTAAAGAAGAGTTGGTGGCGATCGCCCAGGAGTTTGGGCTGGAGAAGGAGGGGCGCGTGGAGGAGCTACGTAAGCGGCTGTCCACCTACGTGCAGGATGGCGGTCATTCGACTGGGGTTTGGGCCCGGCTTGCCGAGCTGGAATCCCAGTACACTAAAACTCTTGAACCGCCATCTTGGGGCGTCCCACCCGACTTTGGTGGACGGCCACGACAAAAGTCGGAACCTGACCTCCGAAGCTCCCAGTTGTACGGGCATTTGCAGGCGCCCACCCCGAGTTTGACCGTCTCGGGCGTGGAGGCAGTTCCCGTTCTCGGGGAAAATGAAAACCGCCGAGCAACTGCGGTCAGCGCAGAGGTGGGGAGGTCCCTTGTTGAACCGGGTGGTGGTCTCGGTTACACTAGACCGCACCATCCATCGGAGGCGAGGCCACTTCCCAATGTCCCGGAGCAAGTTCGCAAGTGGGGTATGAGGTACGATGGACGCTCCGACCCCCTTGGGTTCTTAGAGGACCTCGAGGAGCGTGCTATCACCTATGGTATAGCCCTCGACCGTATGCCCAGGGCGATGAGCGAGGTGTTCTGCGATAGGGCTGCTCGTTGGTTTCTGAGCAGTGGGTTAAGGGATGTGCCGTGGGCCGTGTTTAGGAGGGATTTCTTGGAGTTTTTCTTGCCCCCTCGTTACTTCGAGAGGCTTGAGGACGAGATCCGATCCCGGAGGCAGCGCGTAGGTGAAGCGTTCAAGGAATATTTGATAGAGCTGAGGGCTCTTATGCACCACGCTAGATACGAGCCGGCACAAGAGTTGCATCGGATCTACGAGAACGCCGCTCCGGAATACAGGCTCTATGTGCGACGGCAAGACTTTTCTACCCTATCCCAGCTAACTCAACTGGCCGTAGAATACGAGACCGTCGTGAGGCAGAGGGCGGAGTACTCAGGCAGCCAACCCTTGGGTCCGGGTGTCTCTAGTTCAAATAGTGCAGAGTGGGCGAGGACGGCGCAATCCTCGGGACATCTCAATCCGTTCCGGTCTGCTCCCAGCGGATCTGGGACGACCGTTGTGGACAACAGGGTCTCCACCCTACCCGCCGCAGTTCACGCAGAGGTGGCCCATCAGATGATGAGCCAAGAGGCCGGGAACGGATATGATCCGCGACGGACGTGCCGTAGGTGCGCACAGGAGGGGCATTTTGCCAGGGAATGTCCCAACGCCCCTGTCTTGTTTTGCTGGGTATGTGGAAGCCGGGGCCGAAGTAGTCGGGAGTGTTGCCGCCGCGCGGAGACGGGAAACGGGCAACGGCGTCGTCCGGACCAGGATCGGGTCGGCGCCAATACACACGGAACGCAGTAATAGGACACCCACTGAAGGTGGACGGTGGCCGGATCGTCGCTACGGTAGAGATTGGTGGACGAACGATGCCCGCCACGATCGATACCGGAGCCACTCGTAGTTTCATGAGTGAGGACTGCGTACGCAAATGGACGATCCGGGGAAGAGCGGAGGAAACACAGGCACGTATCCGCCTGGCAGATGGGTCCACCCTAGAGGTAGAAAAGGCGTTGGGAGTAGACGTCAGCTTAGGGGGGAAAATGATCAGCATGACGATGCTCATCATGCCCTCAATGCTGGACCACGTAATCCTGGGTATGGATTTTTTGGGGGCGATGGGTACCACAATACGCTGCGGCGAGGCGGAACTGGTCCTAGAAGCAGTGACGACACCAAGTCATGGAAAGGGAGCACCTGCTCGGCTACAGAGGGAGCCGGAGGAAGGCCTCCCAAGGCATAGAGAGGGAGCACCTGCTCGGCTACAGAGTGAGCCGGAGGAAGGCCTCCCAAGGCATGGAAAGGGAGCACCTGCTCGGCTACAGAGGGAGCCGGAGGAAGGCCTCCCAAGGCATGGAAGGGGAGCACCTGCTCGGCTACAGAGGGAGCCGGAGGAAGGCCTCCCAAGGCATGGAAAGGGAGCACCTGCTCGGCTACAGAGGGAGCCGGAGGAAGGCCTCCCAAGGCATGGAGAGGGAGCACCTGCTCGGCTACAGAGGGAGCCGGAGGAAGGCCTCCCAAGGCATGGAAAGGGAGCACCAGCTCGGCTACAGAGGGAGCCGGAGGAAGGCCTCCCAAGGCATGAAAAGGGAGCACCTGCTCGGCTACAGAGGGAGCCGGAGGAAGGCCTCCCAAGGCATGGAAGGGGAGCACCTGCTCGGTCACAGAGGGAGCCGGAGGAAGGCCTCTCAGGGCATGGAAAGGGAGCACCTGCTCGGCTACAGAGGGAGCCGGAGGAAGGCCTCCCAGGGCATGGAAAGGGAGCACCTGCTCGGCTACAGAGGGAGCCGGAGGAAGGCCTCCCAAGGCATGGAGAGGGAGCACCTGCTCGGCTACAGAGGGAGCCGGAGGAAGGCCTCCCAAGTCATAAGAAGGGAGTACCTGCTCGGCCTTCGACGGAAAAGGTCAGAAAAAGGGGAATAAAGCCCGGCCCGAATCGACAGCCTGGAGAACCCAAAAGGTGGCGCATAGAGCTGCAGAGGCAGACTTCTAATGGCTACGGAAGCGGCACGGCGGGAACGTGCAAGAGAAAAGACGGAGTAGGAGCGATGACCAGTATCCACACGGACATAGAAGGCCAGGAGCGATTGCCAGAATCGAGCGGCCACGGAGTTCTATCTGGAATCGAAGTGGTCCCTGGAGGCGGCGGTAACGGCATCGAAGAGGCGGAGTGGCCAGCGGATCTGGACCCAGAATTGAGGGAGTTCCTGGAGTCAGAGCTGGCTCTCTTTGAGGGGCTGCAGGGAATCTCGCACATTGCGGAACACCGAATCCGGTTGAAGGATGACAAGCCGTTGAAGCAAAGGTACTACCCCAAGAATCCGGCCATGCAGAGGGTGATTGACGAGCAAGTGGATGAGTTGATCCGGGCAAATGCCATCGAGCCGTCGCGTAGTCCGCACAGCGCCCCGATCGTCTTGGTCAAGAAGAAGACTGGCGAGTGGCGTATGTGCATTGACTACCGACAACTCAACGCGCATTCCATTCCGGACGCTTATCCGGTGCCTCGTATTAACCACATCCCGGAGCGGTTGCGCCACGCCCGGTTCATCTCCACTCTAGATTTGAAGCACGGGTACTGGCAGATACCGATGGCAGCCGATAGCCGGGAGTGTACGGCGTTCACAGTCCCTGGAAGAGGTCTTTTCCAATGGCGGGTGATGCCATTCGGCTTACACTCGGCATGTGCGACATTCCAGCGCGCTTTGGATACGGTAATAGGGCCGCAGATGGAGCCTCATGCGTTCGCCTACCTAGACGACATCGTGGTAATAGGAGCGACGAAAACACAGCATGTAGAGAATTTGAGGGAGGTATTCCGCCGGCTAAGGGCGGCCAATCTCCGGTTAAATAGAAAAAAATGCAGCTTCTTCCGGGAGAGGTTAGTCTACCTAGGACATGTGATTTGCGGAGAAGGGACACGGACCGACCCGGAGAAAGTGGAGGCGATACGAAACCTGAGGGCACCAACAAATTGCAAAGAATTGCGACAGTGTCTCGGGATGGCGTCATGGTACAGGCGTTTCGTACCCAATTTCGCGACCCAGGTACAGCCACTCACGGCGCTCTTAAAGAAGGGGCAGAAATGGGCATGGGAGCAAGAACAGGAGGAGGCACTGCGTCAATTGAAGGAGAGCTTGACGACTGCCCCTGTGTTGGCTTGCCCCGACTTTTCCGCCAAGTTCGTCTTGCAGACTGACGCGAGTGAGTATGGCCTCGGCGCAGTGCTGACGCAGACGATCGATGGGCAAGAGCGGGTGATAGCATACGCGAGCCGAAAGTTGCTAAAGGCCGAGGTAAACTATTCCGCCACTGAGAAAGAGTGCCTGGCAATCGTGTGGTCGATCCGGAAGTTGCGTTGCTACCTAGAAGGGTACCGATTCGACGTAATAACGGACCATCTAGCGCTCAAGTGGCTGAATTCGATCGAGAGCCCGTCAGGAAGGATTGCGCGATGGGCATTGGAACTGCAGCAATTCCAATTTGACGTTCATTATCGTCGAGGGAAGCTCAACGTCGTGGCCGATGCCCTGTCGAGGCATCCTCTAGAGACCTGTCAACAAGCAGTGGTGGCCGAGGCTCCCTGTAAATGGGTCGCGAGGATGCGTGCTAGAATCGCTGAAGAGCCAGTCAAGTTCCCGGATTACACCGAGGAAAACGGACAGCTATATAGGCATTTGGGTCACCGGATAGACGATGAGGACTACATCCCTTGGAAACTATGCGTAGGCAGTGGTCAACGCCAGAGGGTACTGCGGGAATGTCATGATGCTCCCACGGCCGGACATCAAGGTGTCAGAAAAACGGTGGCGAGGTTGGCCCAGCGGTACTACTGGCCGGGTATGTTCCGCGATGCCGCCAGATATGTGAAATGTTGCGAAGACTGCCAAAAATTCAAGAGTGAGCAACTCAAACCGGCTGGTCGCATGCTGACGAGGCAGGTGGCAGAGCCGATGGCAGTACTTTGCGCGGACTTCGTCGGACCCCTTCCACGGTCGAAACATGGAAACACGATGCTATTGGTGTTCCATGACGCTTTTTCGAAATGGGTGGAGTTGGTCCCTCTTCGAAGAGCCACGGCAGCACACCTGCAAACTGCGTTTCGAGAGAGGATTCTAAGTAGGTTTGGGGTACCTAGAAAGTTTGTGTGTGACAACGGGGTACAATTTACGAGTCGGAGCTTCAAGTCATTTTTGGGGTCCCTGGGTGTAGAGATCCAGTATACCGCCCCGTACTGTCCACAAGAGAATCCCACCGAGAGGACTAACCGGACTGTTAAGACCATGATAGCGCAATTTATTGAGGGCCACCAGAGTTCATGGGATGAACTCCTGCCCGAGATCTCGCTGGCGGTCAACACGAGCGTGGCAGATTCAACGGGCTTTAGTCCCGCTTTCCTGATGCAGGGCAGGGAACCTCGGTTACCCGCAGCTCTGTACGATCAGGTAACTCCGGGGTCCGCAACTAGTGCGCTCGACCCTAGGACAAAGGCGGATAGGCTAAAAGAAATTTTTGATATCGTCCACAGCAACCTCCAGCGCGCGTCAAAGGACCAGGGCAGGCATTACAACTTGCGAAGACGAGAGTGGCGGCCTTCGTTGGACTCGATGGTCCTGTTGAGGCAGCACCAGTTGTCCAACGCTGCCGAAGGTTTCGCCGCAAAGTTGGCACCCAAATTTGACGGCCCCTACAAAGTCGTCAAATTCATATCCCCCAATATTGTGCGGCTGGTGAAACCAGACGACCGCAAGAAGAGGGTGGCCAACATCTCACAATTGAAACCCTTCTACAGAAAGACGACGAGCGACGAAGAAGACGAAGATCCAGGGCACGTAAATGCCCACGAGTAACGAAGGATGATTAAGCTTAGATAAAACTAACATTAACAACATAATTCAGAATAGGCATAGTAAAGTGTGAGCCGCACTGAGAGAATAGGGCATTAACAAATAAGTAAAGAGTAAGTTAACCAATAAGCTGAACTTTCAGATGGAACCCGAAGTTATCGACATATCGTCAGACGAAGACAACAGCGACGGGGAGAGCGAGTACAGCGTTACGCTGAACGCGAAAGGCGACGTGACCGTCACCTATCCGAAGTGAGGGGGGGGTGTGAGGCGGCCACTAAAGTAGCCACCGCACAGTTTATAATTATAGTTATATTATATAAGCCTTGTATTAGTTATAAGAATGGTTAAGGCAAGATGCCGAAGTATTGAAGTTAGTTAAGGGCAAGAAGGCCAATTTACGTTTGAATTTACCCGCCGGCCGCCGCAGCAACCGTGCGTTGTCGATCGGTTGCTCAACACCGTCTTCGAGAGCACAACTTCAATTCGGCGGCGAAGAGCGAAAGCTCCGAGGCGAAGTTGCGAAAGCTCGCGGCGAAGTTGAGCAGCCGAAGCGAGCGCATGGCTTGCCGGCGAGCGTGCCGGCACTTTGGATCGAACATCAAGAGTGAGTAGAAGTGCTGCGCGAGATAAACGGAGTCATAGATGGTATAGTGGAGCGCTAGGGCTCTAAGCAGTGCGGCAGGGCCCTAAGTCTAGGAAGTACAGTAGGGTAGTGTTAAGTGAATCAGTGAATAAAGTGCATATGCTGCAATTAACGAAGGAAATCTGCTAATTCTTTATCCTTCAGTAACCCTATCTGTTCTAACATCGGAATTGGCCGATGTTCACCCTAACCAAAAGCGGGAACATGTGGTGCGGGACTATGGCCTGTGAGCGGGCATTACGGGTTAGCTGTTAGGGAGTGGAGTTGGTGCGAGGCCACGGCCCGCTAGTGTAGTTGGTACGAGGCCACGGCCCGGCAGAGAGATAGAGTGTTTAGGTAGTGGAGTTGGTGCGAGGCCACGGCCCGCTAGTGTAGTTGGTGCGAGGCCACGGCCCGCTAGCATGGTGGTACGAGGCCACGGCCCGGCAGAGAGATAGAGTGTTTAGGTAGTGGAGTTGGTGCGAGGCCACGGCCCGCTAGTGTAGTTGGTGCGAGGCCACGGCCCGCTAGCATAGATGGCACGAGGCCGCGGCCCGATGGTGTAGGTGTGTAGAGGTAGATCTGGTTTGGTTTGGTCAGGATACTCACCCCCCCCCTAAGCCCTCTCTCCCAGCGAAATTATAAATATCTTGTAACTCGCTAGACCTGGTAAGACTGAGATTTATACCCCGGCCAGAAGCTTCCTTACAAATTATAATTTGTTTTTTCAGGTACTCTTTAAAAGGCTCTTATACGTATTTTAAGTAGCGAACAAATATTTCTATACTCAATGTAAAGACCCGGGTTAAGATCTCATGTTTGACGCAAGGGGACGAAGTTTTTTAATTTTTGAATGTATTTAGCATATAGCATAACAAAGTTGTCATGACTGTAAGCCCTCTTTTGTAAATATTATTTTATTATCAAATATACATTATTATTATCAAGTAGTATATGTAAATCGAAAAGTAGAAATATACGTACAATAAGATTGTAACCGAAAGGGCCTAGTGTGCCATAAAGTTCTAATAGATTCAAATAGTTTTTTTCTGTGTAAGTTTTAATTAATGCCTGAAGCCATACTCTTGTTCTACCAAAAAATAATTAACTGCTCAATACCTGGAAAAAACATTACATTTTGCTTTTAAATGATTAATATTGAAGGTCTAAGCAGGTCCTATGAAAGCATTTGCCGGTAAACATCTAAGCCTATTCATTTACCCATAATTTTTGATCTTGCTGCTAGCAATTTCAAGCGAACCCAATTTCAAGCGAACCCAGACGCAGCCCCAATCCCAACCCGACCCAACCTCAACCCATGCCAATTTCGAAACGTAGAAACCCGAAAAATGTTGCACTAAGTATCTACTTGTTATTGGCATTTGCTGGCATTTACATTTTAATGCCGCCCACCGCAGGCTGGTGGCTCCTCGAGGACAGGCCGGGACTCCTTTTGTTCTTTGCCAATTCATTTGCCGAATTCTCGTTTCATTTGCCTTTTGCTTTTGCCTTGCCCGGCGTACGAGTATGTTTTGGAACTTTCTATTTACATTGCTTGTTGCCCGCTGTTGTTTTTGCTGTTTAAATATGCCGCAGTATTTAGCATGACAACGACTTTGACAACGACAACGAAAACAACAACAAGAACGTTGTGGACCCAGGACCCAAGCGCCGTACAGGACCCCACTCCTTGCATACGCCAGCAATCGCTGGTTTGCGCAGTTCAAAGGACTTTCCCGTAACTGCCAATAACTCAGTTGGTTTTTATGTTTTTTGTGCCCACATTTTGTTGTTTGCACTCTCTCTCCCGCTCACTCACACATACTCTCTTCTGCTCTCACTCGTTCGTTCGACTGTTTGCTGTTTGTTGTGCTTTGTTTGCCTGCGGCTTTTGCATGTTTTTATGGAATTAATTAAAACTTTGCTTTCTGCTCATTTCCAGTCACCAGAAAGGACACGATCTAATGCCCCATGTTTAATTTGACCAAACCCGAAAACTAAGCTCCAAAAATGCTCAAATTGGACAATCAGCAATGGACATGCCCATCAATTTAATGCTTAATATCATTAAATAGTTTCTTTACAGCCAACATAAACGATATATACATAAACTCTACATTTGCGCCGAATCGTATAAGATATGATTACAAATTGATTATAGTTTATACATTCTAAGAAAATTTGCAAAAATAATTAAAAATAACTATTTGTATAAATAGAATATAGACAACACAGACAATAAAAACAATATCTGCCGAGGTTATGTAAATCTACACAAACTCTACATTTGCGCGGAATTGGAAAAGATATGACTACAAAAAATAATCTATTTGTAAAATAGAATATAGACAACACAGACAATAAAAACAATATCTACTGAAGCTATGTTAAAGTATGAGATAAATTTGAAATAATTTATGAATTGCAAAAATATGCACATACGTAATATTTTTCAAATACTTGATTATTTCTTGCTAAATACTTGCTCGAATAATCGAGACATAAGCTATTAAGCCATGATTTATAAAAATAAATATGTATACATGTACATGTATATTACATTTTTTGAATATTATAAAATGATCTATCTATTATGCAACAAAATTGTATCCATTATTTGCTAAACATGCATCATGCGTAAAATTAGCTTTACTGCTTCGCTGGGAAACTGGCATATTTAATTTTCCCTGCAGATTTCATGCTTGCGCATTTTGCAGCTCAACCACCCCTACATCAAACAATATTTCAGCAAGCAAAATGATCTACTAAATGGTTACTTGGTTTCACGCCAGGCCAGATACTGAAATTTAAACGACATTTAAAACAGAGCTGCAATCGCAAAAAGCCGCTGCAAACAAGTTTATGGTGCTATAAGTCGATGCAACAATGGACAATGCAGCATCCCACAAATCTGTTCGTTCCCAAGGACTCGTTCGTCAAGGATAAAACAGATAAATAGAGTAAAAAGCAATATTCTAAAATAAGGTACACCAGAAGTAACGTGAACCGAAGAAAGGAAACACTAAATTCCTTGATTAGACGACTAGCAATATTGCTAGAGAATAATAAGATTTTAAGGAATTTAAAGGTGAAAGGAGAGAGGAAGGGGAAATAATGGAAGAAAACATACAACTATAAGAAGATATAAGACAAGGGTAAGACTTGTTAATAGGACAGACGGAGAAGTAACTTATTTGAATGAAATAAGCAAAGAGGTTAGCAGGATCAGAATTATTGCTTTTTTTATCTATCGTATTATCTATCCTGTATTAAATAGTTAGGTTTCGTTTTGCCGACCATTAATAAATAATAATAAAAGTAATAATAATAATAATAAAATGCTGGCAAAAATAGGGTTGAAGATGCCGCAGCAAAGCGCAAAAAACAAATTAAGTAAATAAAAGAAACTTTACAAACATTTTAAGTGCAGTTGGCGAGCACCGACGACAAAGGCAGGAATAGAGAAAATGGGTGCAATGAAACTCAAATCTCGCACACACAGGCAGAAACACTTACAGACGCGCACAACTGCGACCGGAAGCGGGAGAACAAAGCAAACCGGAACGCGGAAATACCAACTGCTGCGTGAAAATCTTGAATTGGCTGCCGCTCCGGTTGCCGCTGATATTGATTCAGTAAAAAGTGTAAGTAAAATTTCAGAAACTCAGCTAATTGCCTGTTGTCAAATGGCAAATGTTTTTTGCAAATTACAAATGCTAAAAGCCAGTTGAAAGTTTACACGAATTTCCATCAAAATTTGCGCCACGAAATTGTCTGTTTGTCAAGCACAAACACAGGGAGAGAAAGGGAGAGAGAGATAGGGAGAGAGATGAAATATTTTCATATGTAAACTATGTGCTGCCTTATTATTTACCAAATGTAAAGGTTATTTAAATTGAAGGGGTATTAACAATGATGGGATGTTTAAAATGAAGGGGCTGTGGACAAAGCCTAATAATGTAAAGGTTTAGAATAATTCGCCTAGTTGGTAGCTCGCAGGGGTGTATTATTTGGAGGTGTCTCTCGGTAATGGGGTCAGTCATGACCCCAGCTTCCGCATTCGGATGCCGCAGCAGCTAAAGCGTAGCAGCTGCTTAAGAAATTAATCTGATCTCCGACCTTTGTTAAGCAAAGATCGCGTTCGAAGGCTTCGTTTGTAACGTACAGTGGGAGGCCGACCACCTTGCCTGCTGCCTTGTGGAAAACAATTTACAGCACCCAGTCTGAACTCACTTGACATTATGTAAACGCAACGTTCTGCACTTGAAACGGTGCGCATTGACTTTTGCTTTCTTTCTTTTACTCATGTCTGTCACTTAACCTTTAAGACGGCAAAGGACAACAAAGTAATTTACTCGGAATTCGTGCTGAAAACAGTGTGATATGGTTGGAAATTTTTATATATGTATATATTTATAACCCGTTCCAATATATGGCAGTCAGGTTTCGGGACAAACAATTTTATGTGTTTATAAATAAATAGGCATTTTAGCCACCACCCCAAGCTCCTTACAAACAACAAGTTGACAGGTTTCGGCTGACAAATACTTTGCGCATATATCGAGCCTCAGGCGTTCAGTTACATATTTTGTGGTTGAATAGCAAAAAAATTTGCGAATTTAATATTTTAATAACTATCTAGCAGGCGGAGTTCACTTTCAGCACCTTATCAATGTGGCAGCAACTGTGGCGATGTGTTAAATTGCCGCTTTCAGCGAAAACATCAATTGGCACAAACGCCAACCGTGGCCGCTACTAATGAAAGCCAAGGGCAGAACAGCGCAGAGCTGCGGCAGTAGCATTTTATCCACTTTACTCGCCATTTAACCGATGATTGGATCACAGCTGGCCCTCGACTGCTGGCCCCAAGAGGCACAATATGGAGCACCCAATGGGTAGCGAAAGGGCAGAAAAAATCTAAATGAAAGAGGAAAATGTAGCTATCGAAACGCGTTTACTCTACAAATGTTTTTAAATACAAGTCAAAAAGTTTGTGAAAGTGGTTTAAGGTTGTGAACCGGTTCAAACTGAAAACTTTTAAAAAAGGTTTAGCAAGCTATCTTTTATCAAACACTTTATATATATATATACTTTATATATAGTATATACTTTATATATTTATATACAATACTAAGCTAAAAATATAGGCAATACGCCAAAAGTATTTCTTAAATATAAAATATTTTTTAGCAGCAGCTGACGACTTTTTAGACATATACAATTTTATTTTGTGCATACCTTATTCAGTGCGTTTAGTTAAATTTAATTTAGGGTCTACTGATTGGGTTACATCAATTTTAAATAGTTGAAAATAAGTTTTTGTTACGAAAGTCAAACTCCAGCATGCAAGCCGTATGATAATCGAGTTATATACTTCTCAGTTAGGGAAAAGCATTGGCAAATGAGTGTGAAAAATCGCCATTAAAACCCGGACCCCTCTTATGGGGTGGTCGGGGTAACATATTCAATAGCTTTTCAAAAGCATGCTTAACAAACAGCAACAACAACAACGGCAAAGAGCAGGCGGCAAAAAAAAAGCTCGAGCACCCATCATACACACACACACGACACACACTTTAACACACGACACACACTCAGACATTTGCATGTCAAGTCGTCAGACGCTGTCCGTGTCCGTCGCCCGCGTGCATTAAAAACGACCATGAATAAATTTTAACAGCGCTTGTGTGTTAAAGTATTTAATGCTTAAAGGCTCAACTGAGCGACCAGCCGTGTGCCTTAAGCCCCGCCACATGCCACATGGCACACGCTTGGCGAGAGCAACACAGTTACGCACATGTGACTCAAAGACATTCATGAAATGGATGAGAGCCTCTCAGCTAGATGGTGTGTGTGTGTGTATGCGTTTATGTGTGTGGGTAGCATTGTCAGCGAGACCTTTTTTGAGCCTTGCGCTCTCTCTCTCTCTCTCTCTCTATCGTTCTCGCTCCCAGTGATTAAGCAGATAATTGGATTCATTCCAGCGGAGAGCCGCTTACAAGCAGCATCAACACATGTAGAGATTCTGCCGTGGTTTATGGTTCTGGTTAGGGTTCGGGTTCTGGCTTCAAGCAGCTCGAAAACTTTGCTATTTGAGAATCTTTAAAGATGCTGCCGCAAGGATTTGTGGTGCTTAGCGTTAATTGCCTTGCGGTTGTCAACAGCTCAACTGCCCAACAAAAGAAGGATACGGAAAGGTACAACGTGAATGGAATACTCAAAAAATATGGCTTGATGTCTTCTTAAATCTGACGTCCAAATTTCTAAATATGTACACAACTAAATCTTTAAATAGTGCCATGTTGCAGACGAAGGCTGTATAGTCTCTTCTTATATCTGATGTCCAAATTCCCAAAAATGTATACAAATCTATAAATAGTCCATGTTGCAAACGAAGGCCACATAGTTTAATTTATTTATTTGATTTTCATATTGGGAATGCATTAAAAAAATATTTATTCATACACACATTAATTTTTGGCTTTATTATATTTTGCTGACTTAAAAAAATACCAAGACCAATCAACAAATTATCTTTATGCAAGGAATGGAAAGAAGTCGTTTATTCGTTCAGATTACGATTGCGTTCTCAAATGATTGATAAATCCATTTTGTCGATGCATGAAATGGAAATATAATCGATGAAATCCGTTAATAATAATTATTTGTTTCTTATTATGTAGGTATTTTTGGATCTAATTGTAAAGGCATCATATATTTCTATAAATTGAAAGTTTATCACTTTGTCAGACTACAATCGGCTTAGATCCTAATCTCTTCAAGTGGCAGCCTCTTTATATTCCTTCTTATTTATCGTACTCTCCCTATCTCTTTCGCTCAGAATATGTGCTATGTGTCGTGCATTATGTGGTCAACCATGCTCCTAACTCAATTGTTCCCGTCACACATCTCAGCCTTGATTTTTAGGTGGTTCAGCTGCTAATGGCCTGTGGCAGCTGTGTGGATTTGTTAGGCTTAAATAAATTCCTGATTGGGTAAAATATGAAGCGTCATTCAGCAGCTGTCTCTGGATATAATCAGCCATAATAAATGCGAGTAGGTTGACTTATTTTATAATGCTGTCTGAATGCATCATAAATAATTCAATTTAGTTAATACAAAATCAATTTCTGTAAATTCGAATGAGCCCGCTCACTGCCCATATATCACAGATAAAAAATCATCATATTATCATTGCTTTCTGACTGTGTATATATGTTGTGTGTGTACATATGATACATATATATATACATATATATATTTGTGTGTCAGTACATTATACAATAAACATCATCATTAAATATAATTGCATGTTACAGTTACACAGCGCGTTAAAAGCTGCTGCCAGTTGAACGGTATGCGGTTACGCGGGACGTAAGTTGGGGGGTTGAAGGAGTGTAAAAGTATGCTGCCTAAAACCGCGTTTGTTATGTGAATGCTCATTAAAATGTTTGCCGCGTTACGCATACGCATAGTTGGCCACGTCAGCCAAAGCCAAACGAAAGCCGTTTAACGGCCGGGCAGCTTCACTGAGTGGCACGCCCTTGCCGCCCCCAAATCTGCTGTGGGATTTGACTTTATCGTCTCCAAGTGGGCGCCATTGTACGGCCCATGTTTGGTTTGTCATATTACATTGTTCTCGCTGTCATAAGAGATGCGAATTCTAAATTGTTATATTTTGAATTACAAGGTTTTATTACTACAATTTCTCTTAATATTGTTATTATATGATTTAGTTATTATGGGATGATTTTGGTAGACAGTTAAAATATTTAATTTTTTTTTGACAATGACATTTTTTGACTTTGTCCATATGCGAAGTGAGTAAATCTTTTTACATAACGCGTTGTGCAACCTGCCATTTGACGCTATTTGACTGTCACTTTGAATTCATTTGTGTTTTTCGATATACAATATGCAACGAGAGTTTGGGCCATTGCAAATTGGCAAAAGCCCAAAAGTTGTCTAAGATAAAATATATTTTCTTTTTAAAGAAATTTACTTTTATATTTTAATAATATTGGTGAGAATTCTGATGCAACATCCTGAGTAGAAATAACTCCGTCTGTCTGTATAAATACGTCCAACAAATATTTGTATCTCAATGAACCAACGTAAACTCAAGTAGGGCTTACGAATTTTAATTATTATTATTAATCGCTTATTATTGCTTACTCGCTCTCGAGCGCGTATTTATTTTGACACCCCTCTATGCGATTTTCATGTAATAGCGTTAACAGCTATCGATAATTCTTTTTAATTAGTAATTGTTTTGGAAACATAAACAGCTGGCTATCTTAACCGCTTTGTCGAGCTCTTTTGCTCTGTTTAAAATATTGCAAACTAAACAACTACTTTCATATATGTCTCATGCTAGAATCCTCTTTATGAAAGCTGTCAGCTCATATTTAGACAAAGAGTTTGAATTGGTTACAGGATCACAAGCACATAAGTATCCAGAAAATGCTTTCATTTCATTCCACGTTGTTTATCTGCACAGGTATTGTCGAAGTATGACATTTCATTTCAAAAGCTTCAGTGCCTGTTATGAATATATGAACACCTTTGTTTGTTATATTTGTACATATGCACGTCTACGTGTATATATGGCACTGGTCGCCTCTGGCATTTTGCAGCCAGGGCCAAGAACACCATTAAGCATGGCTTGGACTTGGTAAAAGAGTTGAGCTGTTATTGTCCAGTGACATACTGAATATTTCAAGAATTTCTTAATTGTTAAAACAAGCACACACACACAAACACACACACACTCGGACACAGACCAGGGTCAGTTATTGTTGTTTTTGTTTTCGCTACTGTTGCCATTCTTGTGGGTCGTCATTTAATAATTCAAGTTTGTTGCTGTTGTTATTGTAAGAAAACGTTTGCCGACTGTCTGTATGCAGTATGTGTGCTTGTGTGTATTTTATTTTTAAAAAACAATTTTCCAACAAACGACAATGCGAATGACGGCCAAGTTGGTCCAGGCCGGAGTTCGAGGCGAGGCTATCATTTCCCTCTCCCAGTGGCAGTTCGGCTAGAGCACGGACTCAGCATGTGCCACAAAGTATCCAACAAAAAACAGAAAAATCAGAAGAAAAGCGAAACAGTAGATGAAGCATAAGCAACAGAACGCAACGCGAAAAATAACCCAAAAATATAATAAAAAGAAATTGGACAATAAAATACAACAATTTATGGCGTACAGCAATCCTTTTTGGTGGCACTTTACGTCGGACTGCGAGCAGTCAAGGGGCAACGGACGAACTTGTGCACCAAAAGTCGCACACCGAGGCAGAATGAGAAAGAGAGAAGAACAGTGTGTGTGTGAGAGAGAGGGAGAGTGAGAGGAGCCAATGGACATGCCGGATAAGGCGGTAACATTGTTTGCGGCAAATGGGCGTGGCATCATAGCCAGCAAATCGTCATTGGAAACTAAACGAAAATGTTTAGTATTTGTGCTTTTATTTATTTTATTCTATGTGTTTTTTCGTGATTTTTTTTGTTTTTCGTTTTGCCTGGAGCGTTTTTTTATTTTTATTTATTATTGCCAAGGTTTTACTGCCCTTCGCACGCTCTATTTATTTATGTGTTTGTCAGCGTTGGAAAGCAACTTCAGCAACGATATTGAATTAAAACTAAACAACGCACGATGTTTTTGTAAAATATTAAAATGATATATGAGCCCTATTAAATAATCGAGATTTGAAAATATCGTTTTTAATAAACTAGATACACTGGGTAATAAATCAAAATAGCTAAAGATAACACATTTTTTGGGATTGATTTATGAAAATAATGCTAAGTTGTTAATAGTATATAATAATTAAAATTTAAAGTCAAATAAGTAAAAAAAAATATAAGAATAAATTATTTAATAATAATACAAAAAATGTAAACAAAAATTTGGAAAATTTTTTAGGCAAACTGCAATTGAAACTAAATATATTCAATATTCAATGATAAATTTGTATTCATACTCATGTATTTTTTGCTAATTGGTAAAGGTATATGAGGAATTAGTTTTTTTACATTTAATATTATATTGTTAATATTTATATTTATATCCAACTTCAACGCTTGGTCACGTTTGACATTAGGTGCCTATGTCCAACATTTATAATGTCCTTTATTTTTGGTTAGCTTTGAGCATATTTCACGCAGCATTTGGCGTTAGTTTTGCTTCGATTTTGTTGTGCTTTTTATTGCTCTTTGGGCAAACCGATGGCCTGCGCAGAGTGCTGGCAACAACTTTTGTTAAACATTTGTTGCCAAAGCCCGATTAATTTCGACTGCCAACAAAATGATTTAGGAAGACGCACGTTTCGGGTAGCCAGCTGCTGTTGCCAAGGACATTGCCGCTGTTGAAACTTTATTTCATTTAATTGAAATTTTATGTAAAACATGCATTTTGTTTGATGCAGTTTTTTGTATTTCGGTTTTGTGTTTTTGTTTTTTAATATAGCTCGCGACAGCATAGAGAAATGTAAAATGGATAATATATAGCAAATTTGTATAACCATTTGAATTATATGCTGATGGGGCTAACTGGGGAGCATTGGTAGCACAACTTGACCTTTGCCAAAATGAGATAAATCTCATGATTTTTCAATGTTTGAACTTTTGGCCGCGGTGCACACACACATAAATTACATGGCCAGGGGGCTGCGGGCGATAGCAGAAGCTTTTTTATTGCAACCGAAACTCTACCGGACTTTTATCTTTAGCTGGGCGAATAAAATGAAATGAAATAAAATGTTGGGTTTCTACCAAAATGCACGCAGATAAGCACAACGTTGTTGCTGGATCGATATGTGCTTATACCCTTAATGTCAAAGATGGAAGGGTATACGCACTGAATGGCTGCAAGAGCAGGCTGTAAATTTGAAAAGAAAAATCTGTTGTACGAAATTATTTTAAAGTTACTTACAGGGTATCCGTTAGCCCAACAACCTTGCAATCTGTTATTTTTGCATTGTTTTTAACAAATTGACAGACAAACTCCGTGCATATATCTCAGCTAACAGGATGAGACATCCCGACAGACCGACGGAAAGTAAGAGCGCCAGCTGCAGGATGTGGATGTGTGACTGAAGTGTTTGTTGAGTGTGTGTTTCGAGTGCAATCAGCACAATAACAACAACAACAACAACAGCAACAATAACAGCAACAACTATATATACATCAGCAATAACAAGACAAAAAACAACACTATGGCCAAGGACTTGGAGTTCCAGGAAGTGTTTCAGCGTTGATGGCTGTTGAGGTCTTCCTTCGGCAGACAACAGCAAGAGCACTTCTAAAAGTGAAATCCATGTTAGAAGAGTTATTGGCGGCAGTCGGAGTATGCAGATAAGCTGTTAGTTATCAGAAGGTGTCTAAACACAAGCGTTCGCATTGCCAGGAATCTTTCAAGGTATTTTTAAGCCAATAGATTGCCAACAGGCATTTTGGATTAGGCAAAGTGAGAGCTATTTTTGCGTTCGCAATGATAATTTTTACTTACATTTCGTTTATACTCGTAGAGATTTCCATTTACATATGTATTAATATTTATTTCTTTTTATTCAGTTTGAATTTTCTTCTGGCCACTTATGACATTTATTCATAGTTCACACTTAAGAATTTTTAATTTGGTTATTATCCACAACATTTTATGTTAATTTTATTTTATGTCTTACACATAATCATACAATGTTTTTGCAATTTATTCATACAAATATTTACAAGGGTAATACGCTGTTCACTCAGGCAAAACCATTTTGGCGTCTGTTGAGCTCAGCTACATATATATATTTATTATTTTCTTTATTGGAATTTACTATAGGAGTACAGTAAGGTTAATTAATGTTATCATTATCATTAGTTTTATAATTTAATCAATAAATGTATTTTGTTTATGTGGCAAATTTTACAACTGTCTTCAGCCTCTGCTGCTAGTCAGTAGAAATTGTTTAAATATTTGTTTATAAGTAGGTTAGTGTTTGCTCTCCGTAGTTGTGTTGTGTTGTTCTGTAAACCTTTTTTTAGCTATTAAATAATCATAGTTATTATAATATATATAATTAAATTTTTGATCACATGTGTTTTTTGTTTTGTTCTAACTTCACTTTGTTTCGCCCCGTTTCAACTTTAAATATGTTTTGGTATTTTTGTTTTGCAAAAGAAATGCTATTGTTTGTTTTAGTTTATGGTTTATTGGGTGGCCGGCACGGTACAACCCCAACCTAACCCAAACAAACAATTGCAGCTTTGTTCACATTTCAGTTGAAAATTGTTTGTAAAATTATATTTGTTGTAATCAATAATATAAAAATAATATGTACCTTTGTTTTTTGTATATATTTTATTATGTGTGAAATATGCTTTGTTCATTTTATGGTTCTTGATAAACATTTATTGTTTTTCAATTCTTTTATTTGAACAGCTTTTGTTCAATGTCATCTCTTGGTATTTGCTTCATCATCTATTGATGTTCTTTATTTTTTTAATGGATTTATGAACTTATATGCAATGTTTTTGGCGGGTTGACTTTTATTTGAATTTCATAATTACACAATACTTAGTTCCCATTATTTGAATATCGATTAAAAATTATGGTTGAAGCCCTCAAAATTCTCAAACGATGCGAAACGTGCGTGTGTGGAATTCGTTCGCATGCGTGTTAGTGTGCGCGCGAAAGCACCTGGCTAATTAATTGTTTAATTTTAATTAACTCATTAAAAGTACAAATTCTAGCATTTCGGTTAAGTTCATAACGAAATTAAAATGTAATCAAATAACGCTTTGTATTAATTTGAATTGTTTTTTAATAGACTAATGGCCACGCAGCTTTTCATTTGTGCTTAACAACTGCACTCATTACATTACCAAGCTGAAGCGAAATTCCGGCCAAATATGAAATACGATGAAGTCATATGAAATAAAAAAAAAACTAAATAAAAATGTTCATGCATTGAGCTTGTCAGTTTTCTTTATAACAAAAATGTTCAATGTTCTTCGTAGTTTGCCATATATATATAGCTTCCATAGGCATATTTAAATATTTATTTTATTTTTATATAATAACTTTTTCATAGAAAAAATACGCAATGAAAATTTGTTAATGCTCTTCGCCTGAAACAGGACATTTCGAGACGATCTTTTTTTTTGTTTTTGTTTGTATTAAAGTGTTTTCACTTTTCATATTCTTTGCTTATTTAGCCAGCTTTTGTCTTTCCTTTTTTTTATTTGTTCTGTTTTTGTGCGTTTGCCTTACGCTTGTTTTCTTGCTTTTGTCTGGGTCTTAGCTACGATTTTTGTTTCATTCTCTTTGCGGATCCTTGCCTTACTAAGTGCTAAAGATGAAAATAAACATGACAATGATATTTATACAATGTTGGCTAAGCTATGGTAACCTTAGTGTTGAAGTGGTTGCCAGGACGAGAAGGGCAGAGAGGATATAGTGGGTGGGCATATGTGTGCGTTAGTGTGTGTATGTGAAGTATGGCCGCCGCTATGCCACTTTGTATTTGTTTATGTGCACGGCCAGCTGCGCACAATGTTGCCAGGCAGCAGCTGCCGCTTGGAGTCTGAGCGATTGAAAGTACATGTGTGTGGGTGTACGTAAACAAGTGTGTGTGTTGGTGTGTGTGTGTGACACACATACACTATAAAAACAAATGCTAGCATGTAACGACGAAAAAACTTTGTCAATTAACCTAAAACAAGTTTCACTTTACAACACGTACGCTTGACATAATTTCTTCTCTCTCTCTTCGCTGGCTCCTGGCATTGATGTGTGTATGTGTGTGTATGTGTATGCGAAAGCATGCAAAAACTTTACATATGAAGAAATTATCACGTTCTTGGTCCTTGATACCGACAGTAGGATCTGCCCATAATGTCCTCAGCTGGAATTGACTGATCAATCGGTTGCACTCGCAATAATTCCATTTGATCACGCACCTGAAATGAAAACCAAATAAAAACCAATCTTAAATACTTCTCAAATAAAACTTATGTGCCATGCGGCGTTTGCGCAATATAAATGTAGTTTGATTAGGTTTGCCAACAGCTGCGCCCAAAAACTAATAAAAGTGTATGGCATATGCGAACAACTTTTGTGTATTCAATTGGCACATCTCAAGTTTTCAGCTGTGCAAAGCGAATGGGCAAAGTTTTTGCTTACTATTCAAATGGAAGTTCAATTTATTTTGAGTCTTAGATGCATTTTGCGTTATTAATTACTTAAAGGTTGAGTATATGACTGGCCTAATAGATATTGAATTTCAAGCACAAAGTGAATGCGCCGTATACTACAAATTGAGTTAAAAGTAATTTAAATATATTGTCTTAATAATATATAAAATATATTAAATGAATTCAAACATGTAATACATATTCCCTTATCCTTTGAATACACATTGGTTGATTTTAACTTTTTCAACCTGCGATTGGCCTGCGATATCTTGAACTTCACGTTTATTTAAGAATATCCGTAAATGTTATCGAATAAAAACCAAAAATTTGGATTTCAGTATTTCCGCCCATGTTAACCTTTTCGTGTGAATATTGAAGCCGAAAAATAAGCTTTCGCTCATCGCATTTTTCACCCATGAAGGGCGGGCTATGCGAAAGGTGTGAAGCACGTCTCAGATTCATTTTCACAAAGATCTTTGAAAATGATTTTGAAGCCAAACGGTTCGTAATTAAATAAGTTGCATACAACAGTTTTCTCCGCCTTATCACTGTTACGGGTGGAATTTCCATAATCTCTGAAGCATGTATCCATTAAGCTATTATGCATGAGTTTGAAAATAAGTTTCAAGCCAGTCGAACAAAACTTCAAAATTCAACCTCCTGAATTTGAACGCGAAGCTCCACCCATTTACTCTTTTACTCCTATTTCCGCCAAGAAGGGATGCGTTTTCGAAAAACTGTGAAACGCCCTTCAAATTAATTTGAATAAAGATAAAGGCAAACAGCAAAGTTACATATAACCGTTTTTAGCGATTTTTCCACACTTGCAAAACCCCTTATTAGCGTGCGCCTCCATCACACAAGGTATCTACAGTAAAAATTGCAGCTTCTTATACTTATATCTTAACTTATATAAAAATCAAAGTCGAAAATTAAATAGCCCCATGAATATACCTAGTATTTCTTAAATTATGTTTTAAACAGATATTTCAAAAGTACCCAAAGTCGAACTTTTATCACAGGAAATATATTTCTTTTAAATTTCAGCAAACTTTGCTGTTTTTTGTGCCAGACTTTTAATAGCTTTAATAGCTCAAAATAAGCTTTAATTATTTTTATTAATCTTTAAAGAAGTTAACTAAACTTCTTTTGACTTAAAAATGTTTTTCAAACAATTTCGGATGGGGAAAAAAACCGTTACTTTAAACTGTAGTAACAACTTTGGAAATTATATGAAAAAATTGGTAAAGTATTTAAAGGAATTTAATTTGTTTGGTAACTTAAGCTGGGCCACTCGGACACGCGAGCTGCAGAAACCTGTTTAGCAAGAAAAATTCTCATCGTTTTACAGATTCCAGCCACTTATAAAGTAATCATATTCCCATTAAATTATTCAGTCTTACAAAGCCATTCACAGGCTGTATTGGCAACGCATTACAACGAGTCCTTAAAGGACTTCTAAGCCCACAGTGAAGCTCGTTCTAGCCTTTTGCGTATTGTTTGGCCAACTTAGTGTGTGCTTTGCAGAAAGTTTGAGGCACATTTTATGCCGCGCAAAAAACAGACGAAACGGGAGCCACAATAAAACAAAATATATGCAAAAACAAAAACAGCAAAAGGCAAAAAAAAAAATAAATAAAACATAACAAAAAATGTTTTGTTTTCAACACCAAACACCTTTTGAGGCCGCACAGCTGCGTCGGCGCGGGGACAGGGCAGAGGGCGAAGAAAAGGCAGCCGAAGTAAGAGAAGGGCAGCAGCCAGCGAGGATAGAGCGGGTGGGACAGGCAGAGGCAAAGGGAGAGGCAGAGGCAGCCCGCTCGGCCCATTTCCGGTGCTTTGTTTGCCGTATAACAATCGAATTTACGACTTTTTTATGAGGCTTTATGTGCGCGCTGCTTGCCACATACAAACAACAATAAAGCGTCAGCTTTGGCTCAGACTGTGAGCCGCAGTCATTGCACTTTGGCCACGCCCACGCCGCCCATCAGCCCATAAGTTCTTTGTGGGATTTGCCTTTGGCTACGCTTTTCCGGCCGCTTTGAGTTGCATTAATGAAAAGCACATTTCACTGTTACATTTGAGTGAAAAGTTCAAAGCGAAAATTGCTGTTAAAGAGCTGCTGTGCCATTTTAATGCTAACCAAATCAATTGTAAGAAGGTCAGTTCGCGCACACAAACACACACACACACACCCACACACACACATACATCCATAGAGGCTGAGTAAAGACAGAGGCCGGCAAAAGGATATTTAAATGAATTTGTCTCGCACAAATTGCTGCCATTTGCCGAGGACTTTTGCCCAATGCCGCCACTTGGGCTATGTGTCGTGCCAAATGCCTTTCCATGCTCGCATTAGATACTCTCATAAAAGGCTAAAATAAAAGATACATTTGCACAAACACAAGCAACGACCTCAGCAGAGCCTCAGCTGCCTTGACTGCCTCTGCTTTTGTCTAGATAAAAACTGGCGTCAAGAAAATTATCATGTTCATGGCTATGGCTGCTGGGCCCGTAGCACCATCAAAAGGCCACCCACACTTCACCCATGCCCCCCACACGCCGCACCCCTTCACCCACATACCCAGCCATCATTTGTGGTTGTTGTTGGGTCGCATTGAAAAGGCGCCACAGCATGAACTGAACTAAAGCATTCCCACGAGCTGCCTCAAATCTCTATTGCCCTAATTTCGCTTATTTTTATCACGACGACACACTTATGGGTTAATGGTAGCTAGTGGGCGTTATATAAAATTTAAAGTACTTCAAGCAAAGTTTCCTTTAAATGAATAAAATATTTAATACAATACTAAAACTTATAGAAGGCATCAAATGATTCATTGTAATAATAGTATTATTCTCATTATATATTATAATATATTATATTATAATATTATTATTAGTAATAATAATAATAACTAATACTAATTAGTAAAAAATTTATTTACATACATCCCAATAATAATAATAACTATACACTAATGATACTAATCAAATAAATTTACCAATGATAGAAATAATTGTAATAATAATAATCAAAGTAAAGGTACCAAAAAGGGAATATTATTTAATTAAAAAACCGTCAAACTAGCGACTTTTGTATAAGTTAATTGTATAACATACAAATAAGCTTTATATATTGCAATTTTTCGTTTAATTATCATCAATTTTATTCCAGAAACATTCAAATCTTAAACAGTAAAAAATAAATCAAGTCAACAAATTTAATTTATCATATTTATATTAAAACCTCAAAAAATATATGAAACCCGTCGAATTTAAGCTGTTTTATTTAATTGGAACATAGCAGAAGGACTACAAGTCGCAAGCATAATAAGTCCTCGTGCGTGTCTGGCATGAAAGGGTATAAAATAGGCATCAGTATGCGTGTGAGTGTTTGCATAAGAGATGACAATCATTAAAATGGCCTTTTGCCTAATTTCTATGACTTGCTTAATTATCACAACGATGCCAACGCCCACTCCAGACACCAACACCCACGCCCACACATATACACATAAACATATACAAGCACAAACGCAAATACAAACACAGACACAGACGAGAGACACGACAAGGGTCCCTGTTGACCTACTGGGCCAATGCTTGGGGTTTGCGCTCTCTCCAGGGAAAGAGCATTAAGCGTCTAATAATTGAACGTTTGAACAGGTTTTTGTGTTCATTTAATTGCATTACAGGAGACGCTGACTGCGATAATATACATTTTATTGCAAATTCGGGTCACCAAACTCGATAAATGGGCCTTGCATAAGAGTTGTGCGCTGATTTTTTTTATCAAGCTTTCACCCGGCGTTGAGACCGAAAGTATAAAATAATACTCAAATAAAAAAGGGCACCGGGCAACATTTTTTAATTACTTTGTGGCGGAATGAACAAAAATTGCAACAAGCAGCAAAGTATAACAATGCGAGCACAATTCTTAATGAGCATTATGCCATATAATAAACAACACTAAAGGCTGTAATATATATTTATATTTACTGTATAGCTGCCTTTCATGCGAATATATATGCATATTTATATATATGTATATGTATATATATCTATATTTTTTTTTATTGCTCCTGAGTGCAAAATGCAATAAAAGCGCAACGATTTTAATCACCAGCTTTGCAAGAGTCGGCAACACTTTTTGCCGTGCCCATGACGGTTCCCCTTCGCATACATATTACCAAGTAAGTATGTACATGGCAGTGCTCATTGTAATCACATAGAGGAGCCATTGTCGGAATGTAGTTTACTTTTTGCTTAATGCACATAGAAAAGAAGCGCAGAACCAAAACTAATTACAATGTTGCAGGCAGATAAGGCGTCAGCCTCCCTACTCAGAGTAAGAGTAAGAGTCAGAGTCGGGGAAAGAGTCATAGTCAGCGTCAGCGTCAGCGGCAGAGAACCAGAGAATAGGAATATGATTAAAGTTCGGCGACGCAGAGACAAGCGCCAAATTAAAAAAAATGCTGTGGCATCTCTTTTTCGTGAGGCGCAGCTTATGGGGGTTTTTATAATGAGCAATAGCAATAAAATGAGCGCCTCAGGAGCAAAGTTCAAGGAGGGGGCGTATGATTTATTATTATTTGATATTAAATCTTTAAATGACCAGAGCCGTTTATCTACCAACTCGACTCGGACATATTAAATTAGTTTTCAAACAATAGCAATTTTCTTAGCTCGGTTAATCAAGGATCTTCGGAAAATGAGGTCCCAAATAAAATATTTGTTTCACATTTGATTTCATTCTTTCATTTTATGAGAAGTTTAGTTAATTAAATAGAAATAAAAATACTTTCGTTTTAAATTTCATCTTTCAAAATTTAATTCCAATTTAATCAAACTATGGATTTGATATTGATAACGCATGCATATGGCTTCAAATTTGGCATACTTATATTTTTAATACCGATCAAAAAATAAGCAAAAACCTCAGGAAAATGAAGCTACATATTCCTGCTCATGCTCAATAAAATTTACAAAACAGAGCAAAAACTTTTGCCAGATGAATATGTAACAATTAAGGCTGGCAAAATCAAGCAGTTTCCCTTTCAAAAACAAAAAAAAAGCTGTATAAGCCGTTTGTAGTTGAACGAAATTCCTTTGCAACAGTTACCAAACAGTTTGAGCCTAAATGTTTGCTCAGGCAGTCATTCGACTGCAAAGCAAACTCTCTTGGAATACTTGGCTGAATGGTACTAAGCGTTGAGTGGCATTCGTAGTCGATGGAGTGACCTGCTCAAAGGACTTGCACACAGTGACTGACAGTCCCACATTCAGGCAATGCGTATTGAATTAAATTGAATTGAAGTAACAGCAACAGAGCTGCCAAAGGAACAAATAGAAGCTGCAAGCAAGCCGATCCTCGCCAGCTAAGCATACAGCAAACATGCTGACCACATCCGCAAACAAACTGCAGCAGCTTCTACTGCTGACTGCTGGCTGCTGACTGCTGGTCATGCTCATGTATAAATATCGGAATAACCATTTGAAAATCCTTTTAAAATTATTTCACAACTTGCGTCTTTTCGACGCCAGAGTCGCCCCAGTCATAGTTCCGCTCCGTTCTTGGCCCGTTCGCTATACGCACCAAGTATGTGCAAATTCCATTGCAAAGCCACATTATTCTCTTTATCCTTTGAAAGGAATTTTCCATGTGCAATAACAAGCAAGCCAGAGAATGCAGACGGCAGCAGCTAAAGCTACAACTTCAGCTTCTTACTGGTTTTTTTCTTGAAGCTGCTCAACAGTGGCTCAGCTGGGGACACGTTTTTTGTTGGCCAAGAATTGTGCTTTTGTCTAGAGCTCTGACTAAGCCTTAATCCGCAAGGTAATACACAGCTAGTCGAAGTCATCCAGAAAATGTTGGCAGTGCACACAGTGAACAATGGAATGCGAATGGCCAAAAATGGGTTTGACTAGCATATTTTTTTTTTTTTTTGTTGACTTTTTTACTCACCGCTTCGACTTCCTTGAAAACGCGTATGAGATTTCTTCCAGCGAGCTTCGCTATATCCCCCTCCGACCATTTATCCGACTCGAGCAGGGTTGCAAAGAGATGCGGATATTTGGAAACATCCTCCAAGCCTTTGGGCACGCTGTCAAAATATCAGATAAACAAAAACTACCGTATAAATACCAAGGAAATACCAAAATCATACTCGAAATATAGCAAAACATAACAACGACCAAAAAAAATGGTTTGTTAACTTACAGATTGACGCCATCGTAGCCAGCCCCAATGCCCACATGGTCAATACCAGCCACCTCGCGTATGTGGTTTATATGCGCTGCAAAGTGGATAGTAGGAAATGGGTTAATAACATAGTTCATTTTCTTTTAAATCAGCAAACCTACCCACGACATCGTGCAGTGTCGCCTGCCCCGAGCAGCTGACAAAGTGCGGATAGAACGCAACCATAACCAAGCCGCCGTTAATGGCCTGTAAAGTAAGAGAGCCCCATTAGACTAGAGTCCAGTATTTAATTGGCTTTCATTTGCAGCCAGTTTATTACGTACAATACGCTGCAATACATGATCCGGTACATTGCGGGAGCTATTACATATGGCATGCGCCGAGGAGTGCGAGAATATGAGCGGCGCTCGGGATGTAGCCAATGCATCCAGCATTGTTGGCACCGACACGTGCGACAGATCAACAATCATGCCCAAGCGATTCATTTCCTTAACCACAAGCTGTCAAAAAGATTTGATTAAGTGGAAAAATCAATAAGAATGTTTTAACACTACGAATTAAGCAGTATGTGTGTATGTAAATATGTATTTATAGTAGTCTATTTTTATATTCCAATGCGCTGCATATGTATGGACTTTAAATACTGCCCCTCTAAGTGATTCTCATAAATTCAAGTAACCTAGATTTGAAATTTAATGTTTGTCATACTCTTGCTCTTATTTTTTTTACTATATATCTCACTCTCTCCTTTACTCAATCTCTTGTGTCTCTCCCTCTCACTCTATCCCTATTTCTTCCTCTCTTTGCTTATCTATTAGGGTATACGTATGATAATTACCTTGCCGAATTGGGAAAGTCCACCTATGTGTGGATATTTGCCTGGCTCGTCAACTTTGCAGCAGTCCGCCCTGTAAATGTTGGTCTATTAATGCTCTGCCAAACAAATGGCTGTAACCGTTCGACTTACCAAGGTGTGTTGCAGGTGTGAGTGAGTGTAAGATATCGGGCGCCCAGCTGATAAAACATGCGCAGAACGCTCAGACTGGTGCCGATCGCATGGCCTCCCTCGACGCCAATCAGGCTGGCGATTTTGCCCGTGCGATGGGTTTGCTCGATGCCCGCGGCGCTGGTGACCAGCGCCATGTGATGCGGATAGAGCAGCACCAGGCGTCGTATCAAGTCGATCTGTTCCAGTGTTAGCTGCACCGCATCCAGATGCTGTGAGGAGCAGGGCGCGTAGGCGGACCAAAACTGTGCAGAGACCATGCCCTCTTTGAGACGACGCAGATCCGTATGGCTCCAGGCGCTCGAGGACCAGGGCGCCAGTTCGCGCAAATCGCCGCCAAAGTGAAAGTCCTTCAGCTGATTCTTGAGGAACTTGCGTATATTCCAAGGCAAATCGTTGTGGCCATCGATCAGCGGCACCTCCTTCAGCACGTTCCGCACACGCTGCATGCGATAGTCGAAGTCCGCGTCGCCGCTGCCGCTGCCGCTGCCGCTGTTGCTCCCGCTGCCTGTGCCAACGGCCGTGCATCTTAGGATGGGCAGCATCAGCGGTAAATAGACAAGGGTTAAGCAGTTGAGGCCACAAACCTTGGGCAGCTTCCTCGATTTCATTGCCCCCAGGAGCAGCTAGCAGCACAGCAAAAGCCACGCAGCACTCACATTGATGATGTTTGTCGCTCGAACTGTGGGCGAAAACAAAATATAAATATATGTATATCTAGTTGAAGTAGAAATAGAAATCCGTAGTGGAGCACGCTTACAGCAAGAATATTGCATGTGATTACTATTTGTTTAGCTGAGCCGATGGCGTGATTGAGCTATTGAAACTTGTTGGCAAACAAATGCCATAAATATAACGCCCACGGACTCTTTGGTTCTCGTCTCTAGCCATGGCTTAGTCCTGGCCGCAAACATAAATAAAACTTTTCATATTTATTTCCGAGCCAACTTCGATATCGAGCCCGCGCACCAAATGCATAAAAATGCACAATAAAAATGCAAAAATTATTTATAGCAAACTTTTTGCGAGCGGATCAAACAAAAAAAAAAAAAACAAAAAAAATAAAATAAAAGTAAAAAGGCCAACACCAAATTTAAATAGTTTCCACAGTGAGGCAAAAGTTTCCAAAGCGACACCAACCGTGAGTGCTAGAGTGAGACAGCGTAAATTCTTGCCAAATATTTGGGCGTGTGCGGCAGGGGTTCGAGCTTTTCTTTTTCACGACTCTAGTGGGACGACATAAAGTTTTTCCTGAACTGCAGGTGGGCGGGCAAGAAAACACTAAATGTTGAAAGGAAATTGAAGCTAGCTTTGAGCTGGGCGCATATGAGTAAGCCACAGTTGCCGACAGCTGCCGAGGGTATTGACCGGCCGGCACTACCCCAGTGCCCACTCGCCCCCCCTCACTATCATTGAGATTTATATTTTATTTTTCTTCCTTTGCGGCATTTCGTTTTCACAATTTTCTTTACGAAACTCAAATTAAAGTTTTGGGCCAACAGCAAAACTCAACTCAACTCAACTATACTAAACTTCTCTAATAGTTTTTAATGCATAAGTCAGCTTCATATAAAACTAGATGCCAAGAAATAAAATGCCAACTTAAGTATTGCGTAGATAATAATGTTTATGTGCGGTAAGTTGACGAAAACTGATTTTGTGAATGAATTTCTTTGAAGAATCTGCCGAGAACCAAAATAGAACAAATACTTATTACACTTAAGAGCAGCTTTTCAGGCAGCTTTAACTAATGATCATAATTATTTTTATTTTTAATATACTATACTGTGTAATAACCCAAAGACACGTTATGTCTTAAGTCACATATTATCTTATTATATAAACTTAACAACTCAGCAAAGAAATGCACAGTACTAACCAAACAAAGCTCTCCATCATCATAAACCATCTGGTTTATTTTTTTACCATTTAATTGTTTTAATAATTTTAATAATTATATTAATACAGTATTATTCGCGCGTACTTCGATGCAATGTGAATACTATCTACGACTGTAGGCTGAGACTATATACTTGCCAAATAGTTTAGAATAAACGACTTTAAACGAGGAAGAGAAGACTCCGAGCAGAATACTCTGTAATGCTTTTTGTAATCGTCACGGAGGCCCCGGAAAAGTTCATGCAAGTATAGTTAGTTGAACAAATTAAAAGCGATAAAAGTGTATTATTACGTGTTAGTAGGGACAGAGAAGTTTAGTTGTCTAATTAATCAATTAACTTTCGAAAAAAAAAAAAACAGAATTGAATCAACATAAAATTAAGAAATTCGCCCTTGAAATCAGGCTTGTCTTTTTCGAAAAGCAATTCGTTGTTCTTTTAAAGATTATCAAAATTGTCTGAAGAGTAAAACATAAAAATATTTCTAAAATAAGGAAAACGTTTTCTTTTACTAAATCGCCATTGAAAACTATAATTTAGGGAACATTATTTGATATATTTATTTACTATTATTTATTATATTAATTATTATATACTTTACAAAAGTGCTTGAATAGCTTGAAAACGAAGTATATGTATTTACATTTGAGAAATGTATTATGAAATCATTTATTTATGATTAGACAATTATTGTTATCCTATTTCTAAAATACTTTGCGGCTAGAGGTTTGAATTTAAACATGATATTTGATGTTGAAGCTGTTTAAATAGTTTATACTCAGCTGCACAACAAAAGTTTTGCTACACAAATTGTAAGCACCAGAGAGATACAATTTTTGCTTTCATTCACGAACTTTTAAAAGATGAAATACGTTTGTGCACATTTTTTGTACCACTTGAACATGATTTAAAAAAAATATGCATACGTTTCAGCAAAATTCAATTGAAATACATGCAAGCACTGATATATTTGCTTAAGTGAATAACAAAAGAGAAACATAGATTTATAGATGCATTCGACCAGAGTTTAACTTAAAATCAATCAATATTATTTTTGAAAAATTTCCATAATTGATTTTATGTTTGAACTCAATGCAAAATGCTTGCCATCGATATAATTCCAATTAAAAACAATCACGTATCATTCCAAATGAGCATGCAGTTCGCTTTGTGACAATTGTTATTTTATACAGCAAATGGCAACTTGTCCTCGGAAAATGCAATTTTCATTCAGATCATTAGTCCAATTGTGATGGCAGCTCTAACTGTAAGCATGTTGTCTAAATGATTTGTAGTTTTCTACGGCACTCATTTCGTGTTTATTGTGCTCGTCTATTTTCAAGACTTGCACTTTCAAATAGTTTCTGTTCTTCATTTTTTTTATTTTTATATATATTTGTTTTGTGGAATTCACCATTTTTTCATTTTCACAAACTTTATATGGCATTTGCTGGTGTGCATTTTGTAGAGCATACAAACAGGCGAAAAAACATGCACCATGGTGTGCAGAGAAGTGGAAGAGGGAGTGAGGCGCTAGAGGAGAGACGGGAGGCATGAATTCGTATGTTGATTTTCATGGTCTGCTGCTTGGGCACAAAATGAAAACATTTCACTCTACGAACTTTTGCGAGGATATCTTATCTGCCCGCTATCCCTCTCCATCTCTCTTACTCTCTCTTATGCTCTATTCCTTGTGTCATTTTTAAGACAAAAAATCTTTAGCATTTTGCCTTATCGCAAATTATGCAAAATTGACAATGTCAATAAGGACGACAGCAAAAAGGACAACACCCAGCGAATTTCTCGTCATGCGAAACGTGACACAGGCGCAACGCACAAATTGTTAATACAACAACAAATACAACAATTAATGACACGCCAAAGGGCCGAAATGAGCGCCGATTGGGTTAACAACAACAACAACAACAACATCGAGCTGCCAACAAACAACAAACGGCTGCAAAATCGAAAATGTGTGACGCTTCGTTAAACATTTATGCCACTGACGGCAACTGAAGGGCCCAATATTTGATCTTTGATTTAATTGCCATACGATACATTTCATTGTTCACTAAGGCACAAAAGGAATTACAAAGGAATGCATTAGGGCTCTACAAAACAACAGAGAAAAAATAATCGAGTTGAGCCAATATGCTTTGGTTTGCACTCATCCACATCTAAATATCTTTTTGCAAATTATGCCCAATTCTGTCAGTTTAAGAAATGCTACTCTCAGATAATAAAATATATAAAAAAGATGACTTAAATATTAAAGAAAAACATTCAACTGCCCCCATTTTCATTTTGTTTTGAGTGCTGCGTCGAATAACACATGCTACACAAAGATTTTATAATCTAGTCTAGTAAACATCAAGAATGCATACCAACTGATGCGACTGCCGAACATTATATACCCTTACAGACCCTATAAATTAGTATATGATTTGATTTAAAACTTTAAACCAAGATTAATGTTTCTTAGTCATAGTTTCTTTAAGGAAATATTGTTCAAATGGCAGAAACAAATTTGTAATTGAAGATTTAAATTGAAATGTTTTGAAAAATCAAAATATTTGTATGCCACAACTGAATATCGAAAATTTATAATAATAATGGTAATAAGACTTTGTGCGAGTGTTTTGGAGTTTAGTATAGAAAATAAAACGATGTCTGAATCGTTTCTACAGTCAGCTATATATAGAGTGATACGATAAGTCAATAAAACAAGGTACAGAATCGGAAATGGTTTCTACATTGAGTAAAACGTTTGCTGATAAAATAATAATACCCACCGTTAGGGTATATCCAGAAAATATTTTATTGTTCGCCCAAAATGTAATATATTGCAATATTTACAAGTCTTTTGTGGAAATTGAAGAGTATTTACTTCGGGGAATATACTCGTATGCGAGCAGAGCACAAATTTCGGTAGGTTGTCAGTTGGCACACACAAAAACACGCACACACACATACACAGATGCAAATACGCTTGCTGGGAGCCAGACAAAATGGGCGCAAGGATAACTGCGTACAACATTGCGTATGCGCGTTGCCTCTGCAAATGCGAATGCGAATGAAAATGGGAAGGGGTGAGTAGGGGGATGGGAATGGGAAAGGGAATGTCATGCGACCATAGGGGAAGTGGGTGGGTGGGCTGGAATGTGGAGAATCGTACATTTATTGCAACATATAAAACATTATTTTGCATGGCCTCAAAAAAGAACGGCGCGCAACCGACAAATAAAAAAATGAAGAAAAGCGGAGCGCGCGTTGGAAAATTGCAGCAAGGAAATGCGACGTCGTCGTTGTCGCTGATGTCGCTGACTGTGACTGCGGCTGCGGCTGCGACTGAGACTGAGACTGAGACTGCGATGTCCTGACTGCTGTTGGAATTCTCATACAAAGTAGCAAGCGAATAAATAAAAATAATAAAAATATACGTTTCTTTCGACATTAGCGCTGCATTAAAGGAAGTGGCAGAGCGGCTGCCAGCGAGTCGCCAAACGACAACCGAAGTCAGGACCGGCTAGTGCCGCACTTGTCGTCCTTCATTTCCATGTGCAGCCAAGGAAAGGAAACGTGCCGTAAACTACGGCAGACAATCAAAATGCATTCATGTGCGCTTACTTAACGTTATTTATAATCAACTCTACTATGCACCCCCAGCAACCCCCTCCCCTGCCCTGACCGACAATTGCTGCTTTTCGTGCTGCTCCTGTTGACTTTGCTACCGCCGTTTGCCTTGCTTCCCCATTTCATTTGCAAGTATTCAGTCGGTCCCCATTCATTCAGCTCCAAATTCCATTCAATACGAATTGTTGCGAGCCATCAGTCGCACAGAATTTCCATTTGCTCGCAATTTCCACGCCTTGCCTTTGCACAGTCGAGCATTCCTTGGGGCTGCACGAGTCCTGCACCATGGCATGCCCGCACCATGTTGCCCATAAGCATAATATAAATTTTCGTTTTTTTTTATTGAATGCCTAGCTGTAATAATAATAACACTAATAACTCGCCTTATAGTGCTTGAAGGACTGCCCGCGGCGTATTATTCAAAATTTCAAGAAACGAAATCTGCTCGACTTGCAACAATTTTCCATTTTGATAAGCATCATAAAACACATTGAAGTAATGTTAAGAACCAAAAGCTTGAGTTGAACCTTCCGCCAAATAAACAACCCTCAAGCGTGCTTTAATATTTTATTGCGATTTAACAAACAAAAATGCAGTTAGTATTTATTTAATTCGAGCAGCTGAATAGAAAATAAATAGGATATGATTTTATATTAAGTCGTTCGTTTATTAAAAATGTTCTCAAATAGACATACGAATTGGGAGAATTCAATTATTTGTCTGCTTATTGAAACGCTTATAGCCTATTTATTTTTGCATATATTTATAAATATATATATATATATATATATATATATATATATTTATTTTTTTCAAGCAGTCAGACCATTTCCTTGTACAGATGCCATTTTTGTTAAAAAAAAATTACTTACACCTATAATATTTTAGGAAATGTATAATATTTTGTCAGAAGTATCGCTTATTTACCTCCATTGTAAAAAGTTTATGTATACATATATGAATATATATGTACTCCTGACAAAATTGAATGTATTTTCTAAAATGATTATAAATGCAAATCATTTGTTTTTCAATAGCAGCAACTGTACAAGAAAACGCTTTAACTGCTAAATTAGAGCTGAAAGCATTGCAAGATCAATTTCAAAAAGCTATTAATTCTAATTCCATTTCATATTCCACTTTCAATTAAAACTCATGAGGGAAACAAAAGTAAGCATATGGCACAAATTAATTAAGTGCAGCCCCAAATAAAAAAGGAGCCTTATGTTGTGAAAATGGAAAAATGCCGAAATGTAGAAAGTTAAATAAGAGCACACAGCACCACCTGATGTTGTGGTATGTGTGTGTGTGCACTGTTTGCACTCACATTTTTATTTTCATACATTTTCATATTTGTTATTTTTGGGCTGTTTTTTACTTATTTCATTCCTTTCTTGTTGGCAATAAACAACTGAAGCTGAACACAAAACTGAACAAATGCTCACACAGTCAAAGAAATACATGTAAATATAGCACCCTTTTAGGGCCGCACAAATACAATGCCAACTACAACAACTGCAACTACAGCAACGCGCGGGGACCTAAATGCATGCGTGCGTAAGAACGAATTGAAATGATTTTACAACATTTTCATATTTTAACAGCAAGTTGTTTCTATACCCTTGCAGAGGGTATTATAATTTTATTTTGAGATGTGTAAGGCATAGAAGGAGACATCTCTGACCCATAAAGCATATATATATTCTTGATCAGTATCAACGCCGAGTCGATATAGCCATGTCCGTCTGTCCGTCTGTCTGTTTCTATGAAAACTAGTCTCTCAGTTTGAAAGCTATCGTCATAAAATATTGCACGCAGTAACTATGTCGAAATCGGATGGATCGGACCACTATATCATATAGCTGTCATAAGAACGATCGGTCAAAACTTATGTTGTTTACAAGATAATGTTCCCTAAATGTATGCAAAATCTTGTTTACATCGGATCACTATATCTTATAGCTGTCATAAGAACGATCGGTCAAAAATGAGTTTCTTGTATGAAAAACATTTTGTTTTTCAAGATATCTTAACCATACTCGGCATTGACTATTTTCGCTGTACGCCTTAGATACGGACAAAGCACCATGAGCATTATGAAAAGGTTGGGTCTGCAAGGGTATTAAATCTTCGGCGTGTCGAAGATAGCCCTTTTGCCTTGACTGTTGCTTTGGTGCTTTGTCCTTTTATTTTGTTTTATTTTTCATTTTTGCCTTTGGTGCGTGTAATTTATGCACGAGTTGGAAACCAATTGCAAGCCAGCCACTAATAGGTTCAAATTCTCGCTCTGCTCTGCCCACTTAAATGCTATCCAATACGTCCAGATTGTAGCTTTAGCCAATCGCAAATAGTTATTAATTAAATTTCCTGAAGCAGCCCGCCAATTGCAATAAATAATATTTATCCAAAAACCTTTGCGCTTAACATTAAAATGTCCGCATTATTTAATTGTTATTTGAGCAATATAATTTCATTTGTGTTTCCTGCGTATTTGCTTCTTATGATGAATGTGTAAATTTTTATAATTAATATTAACATACATGTTTTTTTTTCAACATTACAAATTATTTACACGTTCCTCATTTCAATTATGCATTTTTTTCTTTTCGTTATAATGCAATTTATTTACTAACTGACACAAAATCAATTTAAAACATTAATTAAATTAAACGATATCAGTTTGATTTTTTCAATTTTAATATTTATTAATTCATTAAAATTAGAATTAATCTGTAGAGAGAATTACTTGCATTAAATAATCTTGCGCTTGAAGTGGGATTGACATTTAACTCATGAACTGACACAAAAGATGCCTTTGACTTCTTGAGCGTATAACTATTTCTAGCATCAAATTTATGGTCCAAATATGAGTTAAATTTGCTGTTTTTTAAAGAACCTGAATATTTAAACCACAGCTTGATTTAATATAATTTCTTATATAAATTGTTATAAAAATAAAATTGGCTGGTTGTAAAGATTAAATTCATTTATTAATAAGTTTGCAGATTGACAAACGATTCGACAAGCTAAATAATTGGACAAAGGCATATTAGACAGATTTGGCAACCATTTTGTCTAATCCATTGCATTTTATTTAAAAGAGTATGAAACTAATAAAAGTATTGGCCAAATATTTTCATACGTTAAACTATAATTTGCTTAAGTCACAAATGCATTCCGATTCAAATGCTTGTACGCAAATATCTTTTATTTCAAATGAATTTCTTCAACTGCCTGCAACATAATTTATATTTTGAATTAAAAACTTTGAAATATTTCCTTAACTAGTTTAAAGTATTTTTGCGTATCACTTTTAGGATTTGTCAAAAACAATTCCTCTTTCTTTATTATTTAAATAGTTAAAGCCAACTGCGATCTAAGTTATTGTCTTCGAAAAACACTTGAATCGATTTTGCAGTTAGACATCAACAAGGGGAAAAATCCAACCTATTTCGGAGGATATTACCCAAATAACAATTGTGTCATAAGATTCAAAGCTCAACCGTTGGGCAGAGACATGACCACGCCTCATGGGCACCTGCTGAGAGGTAACAAGGACTTTAATAATGTCACATCAAAAGCCACGCAAGAAAGAGGAAATGGGCAGGGAGGGTAGTAGTGTCTGAGGGGGATATTCAGCTCAAAGTTCAAAGCAAATTGTTGCGGAAGACAAAAATGAACATTATCATCAACAGGAGGCAGGGCGATAATGCTCGGCAACCAGCTATAGGATACTCATTTCAACAAATGCAGATACCAAGCGAAAGGTTCGCAATGCACACACACAGTACCAATATATGGCATTGTCTGTGGGTGTGTGTGTATTGGCTATGTGACTGCGGGCTGCAGGACTTTGGGATCCCAAAGACGGGGGCAGCGGGTGTTTTGACAACGCACAGCATTCTCATGTCGCCTGCTGCATATTAATGAAGTGGCTGCCACTGGCAGCGCCAGGCGAATGGGACGGATGAAGCGGATGGGGTTGGGGTTTGGGATTTGGGGTGCCTGAGGGCAGGACGAGCCCGGTTTTGCTAGAAGCACTCATCAATTTCTCAATATTACGAATTTCGATGGCAAAAAAAATCTGCATATGAACCGCAGGCAGATAAATACATATAAATAAGCAAATACACACAGATACACTTCTACAAATGCGTATGTCTATATGTTTATAGGCATAGATTTATGGGCCTTTCTGCTTACCAGAATTGTGCAAACCGTTTAACATGCTCGCCCGCTAATACGCTGAGACTTTAAGCTCTGACTCCAACACTTTTCCGCCTATTAATTTTGTGTTTTTTCTCGTTTGGTTTTCTTTTTGTTTTGTTTCTGGTTTTCGTTCCCTTCTTTTTGCACTTCACATGTAATTCACATCATTTTCTTGCCTTGATTCACACTCACGTCAACAAAGTCGCGTAATTACTGTCGCAGTTGCCGCCTCGAGGGCAATGGCAGCTACGGCGTATACGTAACGTAATTTACCCGAAAGCGTATGCGTGTGTGTGTGTGTATGTGAGTGTGTGTTTGTGTTTGTGAGGCGAATGCAACACGTGTGGTTGTTAAAAATCCGCGCGATTACCACACAACTCATCCGGCCGAGGCACGAATTTGAACTGAAATTGAAACTGACGACGAATGTGAAACAGGACTCGCCGCACAGTGGGCCGCACACGAAGTCGCCACGAAGGGAACACGCGAGCGAACGGACGAGCGCTGCGTTGAGAGCAAGGACGCAGAGAGCGGTTTTGTGTCTGCGATTGTGGCTGCTGTCGGCTGCTGCGTTAGATAAGAAGTTAACTACTTGCTTGAGTTAACAATTTAACTAAGACAACTAAGTTAATGTCCTTTAACCACACATCCTTGCTTAAACACTTATCCTTTTAGCAGCTGGCAGCCTGGCAATGTCAGTTTTAAAACTAGATGCTTCAGTTCTTAAAGCGCCATATGATTACTCCCACCTTACCACAAGTTTGACCCATCAAAGATGCGCTTCAACTACGCCAAGCACAGGCTAAAGCGTAGGATATGTAGAGAGTGTGTGTGTCGAAGAGAGCCAATTATTCTCTTTCACTAATAACAGGAAAATATCCACGAAAATAAGGGGGCTTTTGGGTTTCTCTTAATCAGCTGTTTCAAGTCGAGTCCTTTTGCATTGCAGGAGGTCAGGCATGCTTTCAAGTGCTTCAGTAAAGTTGTTAGTCCTTACAATGGCTACAAAGAGGGGCACGCAATTTAATGGTCAATCCTTTGTGTGTGAGTCCTGTTCCATAATATTCCTATCGGTCTGGCTTTCCAATGTTGCAATAATGCTAATCGAAATTAAACTTATATGTTTAAGTGTATTGAATGCATTTCAAGAAACGCTGGTTAGGTTAGGTTAGTAACATGGCCAAACCCATAATCCTTTAGCTTAGACTATTCCTGTCGCCGTGGACTGGTACGCGTACGACCTAATTGATGTGAATCTTACAAACTCTATCGTCAGAGGTTGTATGTATGCCATAAATAAACTCTACTTAAATAATTAAATAATAATAAAAAGTGTTCTTCATCTTTTATATTGAATTTGAATATAATACTAAAACATGTACGCTGCCTAATTTAATTTTCTTTCCTATATGAAAATTCAAATTTAACATATAATTTAATTAATTATTTTTATTTTTTATTTTTTATTCAATACAAAAAACTTTAAAAACAAGTAAGAGGTTCTAGTCGGGTGGTCCCGACTAGGGAATACCCTGAACCCTCTTCTTCCAACAGGCGATAGGTATAAAATGATAGATACTATTCTAGAAGCTACATGTCAAGTTTGGTGACTCTAGCTCATATTATTTACTGAAATTGCCCAAAAAACAGGATTTCTAGATCGATTTTTATCGATTACTTGGAAACGGGGCAAGTTATCGAATATCGGAAACAAAACAAATAGCAACGTTACTTGATTTAATGAAAAAGATTTTTTATTTTAATTTTTTGACATGTAGATATGAAACTATGTCTTGACTGACTGACTGACTGAATGACCGATTGGATGACTGACTAGCTGACTGATTGGTGTTCAACGCACAGCCCAAGCCGTAAGGGCTAGAAAGCTGAAAGTTTCACAGTAGTTCCCTTAGGTGATTAAGGTGCAAGTTAGGACTGCGTTTTAGTTTCCGGATGTTTGCAAAAATCGCTTGTTTTTTTTTACAATTCAATCAACCTCAAACTTAAAGATCTTTGCTCACATTCATTTGAGGAGTGTTTCACACTTTTCGGAAAATCCATTCATCCTTAAATAAAGGTCACAAATTGGTGGCTGACGTTGCGCGTTCGAATTCATTTTCAAGGCTCGTTATGCAAGTTCACTTGAGAATTTTTTACACTTTTCGTAGAATCTAAGCTTCTACGGTGGCGAAGTTTAAAGTCTTCTGCGAATGACTCCCAACCTTTTTTTATTAATTATATTTATTTATTTATTTATTTATTAATGGTCGACAAAACGAGTGTCTTCCTAATTATTCAAATCATTATATATACAATTATGAAAATTAAATGCTAAAAGCCTAGTTAGAGAACACAAATTTCTAATAGCATCACCGACCGATGGAGGTGTTTTATTTGCCAGTCCGGCCAGCTGTGCCCCTTTTCACAACTAATTTTGTCAATGACGCTTTTAGAGCCTACATCTAAGAAGAAGGGTGTAAGTAGGAAAAAAGTGTTCTTAAGTAAAATTAAAAATAATCTTAATTTGCTACATTATTTAAGAAATTACCATAAATAGGACAAAAGAATATAAGAAGATTGTTAATAAAGAAAAGAACTGTATGCTTGATATATAGAGTGTTAAGTAGATAGGATAAAGATATAGTATTGGGAAAGTAATGGGGAAATCAAAGACCCGCTGGGGGACAATTTACAGCCTGTCCGGCTGCAAAGCCTTGTATAGGTATAAAAATAAATGCTTCAGCGATTTTAGAAATTTTTTCCGCTACTGTGGTATGTTTGTGGATAACGGTTGTATGAAAGTTGTTTGCTTACCATCCAATCGATTTCAAAATCATTTTCAAAGATCTTTCTGAAATCATCTAGGATAATATTTGGAAAGTCAAGCCGTCACTGAAGTCATTGGCGGAAAATTTGCAATTTTCGTTTATAATCGGTTCGGCTTCAAACTAATTTTAAAAGATATTTTTCGCAAAATTCGCCGCTCTTGGATGGAATATGCACATCAAAGGTTAAATAAAGGATGGGTTCTTTCTCGTTCTGAAGATTTTCCCCGCAGGACTGACATGGGCGGAAATCGTTGATGCAAACTTTTAGTTATTTATACGATGTACTTCAGTCATTTTCAAATCCATGTAATCTACATAAAAGTAAACTTTAAACTTTTCATTTTCAAGTGGCGAGTAATGTAAAGTGATATATAAAATTTAAATCACAATTTGGTGTCATGCATATAGGCTTGTTGGTTATATAAGTATTAAGTATAATAATCAAAAATCAACAAAAGATTGAATTTCAGGACCTGTCCCACATGCAAGTTCAAAAATTCAAATCATAGCGCCGCAAGAAGTAGAAGTCAAGCAGTGCAAAGCAATGCAAGCAGTTCAAGCTCAAAAAGCACAGCTATCACAGCAATTCAAGCTGTACGCTATGCTCACACCAACTGGCAAGCTTACCAGCTGCGCACACCGCAAGCTTTTAGATACCAAACGCTTTTGGTATTTTTCATTTAGGCACAAAACTGTGCGCGATTTGACAACACAGAACGACCTCCAAACAACCTTTTGACGTTTCGCTTGCCTACGTTCGGCTGCCTTTTACTTATTTCGCTTTGGAATTTCTCGCCGCCGCAGCCGCAAGCCGAAAATAAAAGCGTCGCCAACTCAACTCCAGTGCAGCAGCAGCAGCAGAGCCAGCCGGTAGCCAGCAGCAGAGAGCGGAGCAAAATAAAATAACACCCACACAGTTTCATTTTCCAGATCGGTGAGTGTGTGTGCGTGTTTGTGTGTGATAAAAAAATTTAAAAATTAATTGAATAAACCAAAAAAAATGAAAAAGCGCAGTTCGTAATTTCGTTATATCAGTGCATTGTTTTATTATTCTCAACCTAAGTTGGTTTCGTAATCGTTTTCGCAGTTGTTAAAGCTGAAAAAAGTTACAAAAAGTTCTCGCTGTGCGTGCGTATGTGTGTGTGTGTGTGCTTTTTTCTTTGGCTGGAAATTTCGAATATGCGAACTAGCTTTGAGTTTTTATGATTTCTTCTTGAACTTTGTAGTGTTCCCTTTTACTTATCGCAGACAACGTCGTTGACCTATGCAACTGAGCTGATAAGAAACCTGAGTACGCTGTCAGCTATCGCATAACGGTGCTAACCATTGCATTGCCGGCTTACCAGGCTGCGCCCCCCCCCCCCCTCCCCACACACCGCCCTCGCCATCCATTCAATCCAACCAGAAACCGCTCTACCATCGTACACTGCACTTTATCTACATTTTCACTTTTGAGTTCATTTGCTTGTTGGCAGCGTTTCAACTGCAATTTGCTTTATAAATAGTTGCCTCACGTCTTATGCATGCATACAGCATATACATATATACATTATGTATAATTGTCTATATGCATCTATTCATTAGCTTTCGTTTAATTTTCAATTAAATGTCGTCATTGCTGTGCGTTTCTTGAGTTCATCAATTGGCATTTCCCACCCAAATCTGAGAAACCTCTCTTCTCCCACATAATTAAAATCAGCCCAATGAGTTGGAAAGAGAACGGGAGAGAGATGGAATGTAAAGAATATGCTCTGTCCTGCTCGTGTGCGGCCGCCACTTTAGCAATTTATCTTGCTCAGAACGCGATATTCCCACATTGCAGGCCTTACATAAGAGAGTGATCCATCCATAGAGAGAGAGAGAGGGACTGGAAGCGGAATGGTAGAAGAATGTTAAGGGTCAAAATAAGACCAAATAATATTTAGAAGCAACTACCCTTCAATTTGAAAGCGTAAAAACACGTTTGTGAATGAAACCCATTCTGATGTTAGTGTCAGAAAACGAATTCGCCTTCAAAACCCTTTGTTTATGATTATTACCTAGACAAACCCTATCAATAATACAAAATATGTCTCTTAATATTCAAATCGGAATGTCAAATCCTAAAGATATAAATATACATTTTACTTATGCAATTTAAATGTTTGATATCTGCTTTTTATGCATAAATAAATACAACTAGAATATTTTCTAGCGAAAGTCTAAAATGAGGTGATATCTACGTGAAAGTGAATTAGGATAAAATACTAAGCAAATTAATACATTAGCATAAAGCGGATTATACATTTGTTTAATTAAAAATTTATATATTAGTATTATATAGAATGCCCGTAACTTCTGGCTGCATCTTTTCTAATTATTTTTTCTTCTTTAATATAAATTTTAATTTGAACATTTGTTATTTGTTTATTTAATTTATGTAAATCAGAAAAGTCCATTACTTTGCAAATATATTACTACAGCTGCTTCTAGTCATATACAATATAACGCCCTACTCTGGTTTCTTGCCGCCTCTCTCTCTCTCTCACTCTTTCTCTCTCTTCCTCTCCCGTCCTTCTCTCACCCATTGCCTTGACGCAGCTCGTATTTTCGTTCTTTTGACCTATTGCTCATGCCTGGAGGCCGGACCTTTTGTTATTATCCGCATCACACGCGCAGCGACAATAACATCCTGAGCAAGTCTCATTAGGCGATAACAACATGCTGTTAGAGACTTTGGAATCGTCTGTTGTCAATATTGAGGGGGCTCGTTTTCTTATTTGTATTATCGAAGTGAAGGTTAAATTTTTAACTGCATGGCAACAGCAGCAAATCAAGATGCTTCCAAAGTTTCCATAATTTTCGAAAATTTCATTTTTTTCTTTTCGTTCTATCAACTTGTTTTTTTCGTAGCAGCCGCTTTATATGTATATGCACACGTTTGCGTGATATTCAGACACATGTGTCTAATTTATTTTTATAAATACACACACACACACACAGAAATAAGCATACATGTTTTTTTGATAGCGTTAATTTATGTTGTTGTTGTTGTTGTTGTTGTTATTTTGTTTTTTTTTTGTTGCTGTCATGCGGATGTTTTTTTGTGCTACTTTGTGTTTTTTCTATTTATTCCTCGAATTTTTTTGGCTACATTTCAGTCTTCAATCGATTGCCGGCTCGTGTAGGTGACAAGTGAGTGAATCAGCTTTGCTTAGATAACTAGAAGACAATAAAAAAATAAACTTTAAAGTGTTTATAGATCAACGTAGTTCTTAGATTCCCATCGTATTTCCAAGCAAACAAATTCCCAGCTGCATTTTATTGACTTATCAGTTGCGGTTGTCGTGCTAATCAGTTTGTGTATATTTTCATGCATACATATACATACGTATATGTATGTGTGTATGTGCATAGTTTTTTTGTCTGGGTTGTGCGTGTTTTCAATGTCAAACAAGTCAAGCAACATTGCGACTTTGTTGTATCTAAAACTTTTTCTCTATATAACACTTGCCTTCATTCCACGATCTCTCTCCAACTCTCTCTCTCTCTCTCTCTCTCTCTCTCTATAGTTATATATGTATGTCTATCTCACTTTTAGCGCCACATGCGCCCTATTAGTGTTTAACCGTTTCGTAAGCAACACGTCACAAATTCGCCGCAGCAACATGTTGCCTCTGACCTTGTCCAATGTCACCGTTTTGGAGCATGCGCCGCACACGTCACGCAGCAAAAGTGAAAGTGGACGTCACAAGTAGCGGCTGTCCCCTACCCCCTTCTCTCTGACGGGTCTTACATTTGCCCTCTCTGAATTTCCGCGCCCACCGTTTTGATTACATCAGTCGAGGCTGTAGTTAAATTCGCAGTCGCGTCTTGGCTCAGTTGCTGAAAAAGCATTGTCGAGGTTGGTTGAGCTGCTGGAGCTAAAATAAAAATTAAAGTGTTTAGTTAGTGACTAATAATGTTTAAGTAATAATTATCAGTCTGCTGCAATAGGGCAGCTCTTGTTGTAAATTTGTGCATTTGTTATTACTAAAAGTTCTTTTCAATTGCTACAAACTGCTTACACACATGCAATTAATTCGTATAAGTGAAATTTTCACACATTCTTCTGCAAATTTTAAGAAAGCAGAACAAAGCTGCTTGGCAACATGGTTGCCAAACAAGAGCAGTATCATATGTATTATACATACATACATAAATAAGTTTATATACATATATCTAAGCCGTGTTTGATAAACGCAGAACCATCAAAAAGTGAAGCATACTTTATATAATATGCAAGTGTTTGTAGTGTTTATTTTTTAAACAAAAATTTCGCACTTTTCTCTGCAACTTTTAGCAACATCCGCAACTTGGCAACACTGCTGCCCACACTTAAGCAACATTTGTGTATATGCGTGTAAGATGTTGCCAGCGCAGCAGTTAGCCGTAAACTCGCTCTCTTTCTACGCACTTACACTCTCTTTTGTAATTGCTCTCTTTGAAATCAGCTGTGCATTTCCAAAGCTTTCAAAACCTAAAGCCCCATTTGATTGATAGATATTCATGTATATTTTTTTCCGCCTCCGCGACAGATGCTTTGTTGTAGTTAAAGGGACGCATACCAAATTTTTTTAAATTATAGTATATCTACGCAAAATTTCAATTATTTTAGATATATACATACAAGTATAGCTCACAAATTGGAAACGGTGTCAAAATTCTTAGTTCATATAGATAGCGCACTATTTGGTCCCCACCTAAATGTATTTCAGCGTACTCCGACTGCTTAAATCCATTTATAACAATGCTTCATCGTATAAAAATAACTCACAATGTCAATCCGGGCCGTTTCAGAACTATACGCGAATCTCAAAAATGACCACCTACTTCAACTATCCCAGCAAGGAGCTGCAGGAGGAGCTCCGTACCATCGCCCAGGCGATCGTTGCCCCTGGCAAGGGAATTCTCGCCGCCGATGAGTCTGTTTCAACCATGGGCAAGCGCCTGAAGGATATTGGCGTGGAGAACACCGATGAGAACCGTCGCGCCTACCGCCAGCTCCTGTTCACCTCTGACGATAAGCTCGCCGAGAACATTTCCGGCGTCATCCTGTTCGACGAGACTGTGTACCAGAAGGCTGATGATGGCACCACCTTCATCCAGTGCTTGAGGAAGAAGGGCATCATTCCCGGCATCAAGGTCGACACTGGTGTCGTGCCACTGATGGGCTCCGAGGATGAGTCGACTACCCAGGGTCTGGATGATCTGGCCAAGCGTTGCGCCAAGTACAAGAAGGAGGGCTGCGATTTTGCCAAGTGGCGTTGCGTCCTGAAGATTGGCAAGAACACCCCTTCATACCAGGCCATCCTGGAGAATGCCAATGTGCTGGCCCGCTATGCCTCCATCTGCCAGTCGGAGCGCATTGTCCCCATTGTGGAGCCAGAGGTGTTGCCCGATGGTGAGCACGATCTGGATCGCGCTCAGAAGGTCACCGAAACCGTTCTGGCCGCCGTCTACAAGGCCCTGAACGATCATCACGTCTACCTGGAGGGCACGCTCCTCAAGCCCAACATGGTCACCGCTGGCCAGGGAGCCAAGAAGAACACACCCCAGGAGATTGCTCTGGCCACCGTCACGGCCCTGAGCCGCACTGTGCCCTCTGCTGTTCCCGGTAAATTCTTAACTCTACATAACAAAAAAATTTTAATGCATTTGCTAACTGATTTTCGCTGTGCGCAGGCGTCACCTTCCTGTCTGGTGGACAGTCCGAGGAGGAGGCCACCGTTAACTTGAGCGCCATCAACAATGTTCCACTGACCCGCCCCTGGGCTCTGACCTTCTCGTACGGTCGCGCCCTGCAGGCCTCCGTGCTGCGCGCCTGGGGTGGCAAGAAGGAGAACGTCGCCGCTGGACAGGGTGAGCTCCTCAAGCGCGCCAGGGTAAGTTCCACGCTATGGTTAAACAGAGTTTGGGCTTAGTTATAGTTTGGGTTGCCGTCGATTTTCATGTTTACCAGGGCTGTGGACGGCTGTTAGTTGGAAACCATATTAACCAATCCATTCAATAACCTTATCATCCTTATTCCTCATCCTATTCACTCATCCAGGGCAATGGACTAGCATCTCAGGGTTGTTATGAGGCTGGCTCCGTTAAAGGCGCCGCTGGAGATGCAGGTCTACATGTCGCGGATCATAAATACTGAAAATACTCAAGAAATCACATTAAACAAAACCCGAGAAACCATTTTAAGTAGGGAAACTTATATTGGCCCTATATCTGGCGATCTGAACGATCTTCAAGTTGTTTTGAAGCTTTAGGCGAGCATTATGCTGGGTGTAACATATTGAGACGTAATACGTAATCAAGCCAATATATGGGAATTTCACATGCGCGGCTTTAATGAAATTATCTACATATATCTAGATATCTTTTGGTACACATCTTATTTTGTAAACCCTGTAAAACACATACATGGAGTTTCAGTGTTGTACACATTTTAGAGTCCAAAATTATCAATGAAAGCCATCATCAATTTTATAAAGTTTTTTTAATTTTTTAAATAATGCCTTTCCTTTATTTTGTTGTATTTTTTGTATTATAATGTTCCACCTATGGACGTCCTCTGCAACATGCTTCTCCAATAAATTAAATTCCTGAAGCATGCCTGCTGATTTGATTATTTTGATATTTTGCGGACATTTTTTTATTTTAACCAATAACCTTATCAACTGATAACATTTAAACACAAATCAACCATTTCATTTTTACATCAATAAAAAATAATCAAAAAATAAATGCAAATTTTAAATCCATCTTAATTATTCAAATACATTTTTTGCACAAACCTATATTTAATTTAACAAAACAATAAATAATTTTTATAAATGCATGCATATATGTATGTAGATATTTTCTAAAAAAAAAATATAAGCATAAAACATCATTTTAAATGTTATTCATTAAAAAACCTTACAATTTATCCTTCACGTGTACTATGCTTAATTTATTCTATCAGTATATTCATAATTATTTATTAAATTTTTCACCTAATCCTTTTATTGTTACATATTTTTTATAATTTGTTTATATTTGCACACCTCTTATTTTGCTTTATTGTTTGTCCTTAAACCGTTTTGCGCGCTTTTTCAACTAATCACAAACCAATTCCTGCTTTCCCTTTTCTGTTTATCCCCGAAACCCTCAGGCCAATGGACTGGCTTGCCAAGGCAAATACGTGGCCGGTTCGATTCCCTCATTCGCGGGCAATGCCAGTTTGTTTGTTGCCCAGCACAAGTACTAAACAAAATTAAAGACAAGTTCCAGCAAATGCAATTCCTAACGGCCGCTGTCTTAACCCAATTGGCTTACCTGTGCTGAGAGCAAACCCGAACACATTCCACACACCAGCACAGAAATGGAATTACAAACCTAAAACCTTATATAGATGTACAACTAGAATTCTAATTATGACAAAATATAATATTGCTATTATTATTTTTTTGACATGAGCCTAAATTTACAATTGCTGAATGTCAGGAAAACAGTAACGAATAAATTATGCTCACAAAAGTATTTGACTTTTTGGCTTTAATTGAAAAAGTTAAGTTAGGAAAACATTGCATACAAAAGAATTTATTAATATATATAATTTTTTCTAGATTTTCTTTATATTGGTTGCATTTCAATTTTTCAAATTATATCTGACTTTTTTTATGATAATACGAAAGCGTGTGACTGTAAAATATTTATTTAGACTGTTCATTTTATGCATTAATATATTTTAAAATGTTAATCATATACAAAGTACATCTGATAGTACTTTTTAAGCAGTTAAAAGTTAGTTTAATTTGCTAATAACTAATTTACTTAACCTGCTTGTCAAGATGCACAGCTAGCAATGCCTACACAAGCCTTAATTAATTCAAAAAATAAATTAACATAAACTTTTTCTCACACACACTGATGCACACTGTTAGCCGGACACGGGGGTTTTGCAGAATTATAGGAATTACGTGCCGGGTCAGCTCAAATATGGCCAGGGGCGAGAATACAAACCTTATGGTCCCTTCCTCCTGGGCATAGTTTTGGGCACAATTAAGCGTAATCGAATAAACTTTCAGTTCAAAATACTTGTAAATTTAATTTACAAGAAAAACTTTTCAACGTGTGGGGTTTTTCGTATTTGTGTGTGTGAGAGTGGGGCTTTTGCGTAAAAAGTTGAAAAAAATTGCCGCAGGTAAGACTGGGGGCCAACGGGGCCAACATCAAGTTTACAGTTCAGTGAGCCATGCCCAAAATCGCAGCAAAAGTTGGAAAAACAAAATCTTGTGTTGCGCATTTTCTGGTGGGTCTTAGGCTCGTTTATATATATATATATATATAGGAAGTTGTGTTGGGGAATCGTAAGGACACCATAAAATGCTAAATTAATTAACATTTTCTTCTCGTTCTCTTCTCCTCAGGCTAACGGCGAGGCTGCTGTGGGCAAATACGTTGCTGGCAGCGCCGGCTCCGGCTCTGGCTCTTTGTTCGTTGCCAACCACGCCTACTAAGGCGGGCAGCAGCAACACCAAGCAGCAGATAATAAAAAAAAGGAAGCTAATTGCTGAGCAAAAAAAAAACAACAATTTTTCCAGCAATTTTCATTATTTATTTTGTAAGTTACAAGAAAGCAAAAAGCTAAAGAGCAAGCAAAAAAATTTAAAAAAAAATTTAACACAAGAATGTTTGAAAAATGAAAAAATTATGTTTATTGAGAAGCAAATTTAATTTTAGTTCTAAGCACAAAAGCAAAACGAAATGTTGAAGTTATGCAAATTATATATATATTATACGATGATTATTAATTATTATGTAATATTTCAATGTTCGAAATCCACTTGCAAAAAGCATGTCGTAAATCGTAATCGCAGGTAAAACAAACAACATCAAAGATTTTTAACATTGAAATCACATGAGTTTCTTATGTTTCTACTTATTCATTAACATTTTGCAATGTTTGTATACAAAAAAGCTATGAGACAATTTTTCATAATTATTATTATTACACTTTATATTTATGATTATGATTGTAATTATAAGTGAACAAAAGGATGCAAATAAACAAACGCAATCGAAATAAAAACAAACAACAAAAACTAACCCAAAAGTCTACAACAAAGCAACAAATCTATGACATATAATTTTTATCGGCAGAATCAAGCTGATCTATATCTATATATATCTATATCTATATATCAATACAAAAATGCATGAAAGAAAATAAAACATTGTTATTGCTAAAAATCACAGTTTATTAACAAAAGAAAAATTTGAATAACAATAATTGTAGTTGACACACATAATGCAAAACGGTGCAAAGGCCACTCGATTTTGCAGCTTTCTATTATTATGGTTCCATAGAGATTGTATCTCTTGGTTCGTTTTGAGGAATCAACGAGTATCCCTTGAAATTAAGCGACAACCAAAGCAAATAACACACCCCATATTTATCTATTCAATATATATTTATGATTCTTTTTATTATGTGTTACTCAAATTTCTTATATATATATATATTTTTCTGCATATCGTTATCGTTAACCACAAACATTTTAAATGCAACACAGTGCATATACCCTACATTTATAAGCAAACGTTATGATCTAAAAATGAACATTAGCAAAAAAGCAAAAAAAATGATGTAATTGTATCTCATTTTATAATTTTCTTAATTCCTGAAAGCGAAACGTACAATAACAACAACATCATGTTTCACTTAATTATATAGCTCAAATATATGAATATCCTAAAACATTATAAAGCTGAAATATATGACAACTCGACAACATTAATTTTAAACAACAACAATAAAAAATCTATAAGGCAGTTGAACGAACATCATTCAATAAAAACTCAACCTTATAAAAGAGCAAAAATACCAAAAATGTGTTTTCATTTTAATGAACCACCAAAAAAAAAACAAATACTGTTGCATATAACAGGGCGAAGGTTACAAAGTTTTCAAAACTGGCTTACAGTTTGACGGGCATTAAACTAAAAATGCCTGGGAAGGGAACTTTAAAATCTTATATGAATAAATCGTAAAGTAAATATTCTCTCACATTTATAAGAGAATTACGTTCTGAAATGATATTTTACTTAAGTGAAATTTTATATACATACATATGTTGGTCTGTTATACCAGACTAGGTTCTATATTCCAATTAAAAAAGCTTTCATATAGAACTTGATTAAAAACTAAAGATTTGGATTACAAAATAATGTGTTAGAGAATTGTACCATGTAGTCATAAAGGTGGAAGATCAGCTAATTACTACCCGAATATATTCCTGATTAGTATTAATAGCCAATTGAAAAGGGTCTATATCCGTATGAATACATCCACTTCAGAGACCATAAGAATATCCATATTTAAAAACCTATTAATATTCAGATTCAGTTGAGACTTTTCGGTTCCTTTTTCAGTTAGGTATTTGTCTATCTTATAATCTTTATAATGTTTAAATACGAATCTCAAAAGCCATTCAAATAACTAATAGACCAGACACGTGATTTTGATTGTGTTTGCTAATGTCTAGGAATATTAATAGATACTTGGAATAAGCATGTGATTGAATAGACAAGCAAACGCACACACACACACACACACAAACAGACCCAGTTCAGCTAGCAGCAAATAAATTCATATTAATTGCAATTATCTACATTAAAATTAATATTAATATGTGTTTGTTAACGCTTGAAATTTTACCGAAAGGTAGCTAAAAATTTACTCATGTGTACACTCAGAATATACTCAAAATATTTCATGGGGAAAAAAAGTTTATATAAGACTATTTATGGAAATGCTTTTCACATAATATTCTTACGTTCCACCATTTATGATGTCGTGAATTAAATGCATTCTTTAAATATTGCCTTGACTTCTTTCTACTAATTTAGATAAAGTTTTAATAATTGCAATACATCTGCGATTCATAATTATATTTGCAATTAATTTTCTGATCAAGGTTGAATTTCAGTCAACACTTCCTCTCAATGAGAAAACTTTTCACATAATATTCGTTTACTCTACTTTTTTTGCTGTCTTATTTAAATGTATTCTTAAGAATTCGTTTACTTCTTTCTACTTTTAAGACAAAGTTTTAGTAATTGTTATTAATGTGCTATCAGTAATTATCTTGTCTCTTCATTTTCTGTTCAGGATTAAATTTCAGTGAACACGTCCTCTCAATGATTTTCCAATAGATTTATTTTTCAGAACAAAAGTGCATTGCAGCTATTTTAGAATTTCTTGCTTGAGTGCTTAATGCTCCTTAATTGGTTACTGAGAATAGATAACTGCAAGGAGTTTCATTTATTTTTCCGACATTAGCTGATGCCCACAATAATTATGTGCAATGTCAATGTCTAGTCTCATTTTCTTTCTGGCTATTTATAGTATGTTCTTGCGATGCATGCTTAACTGATTGCTGTGGGGTTTGTTTCCTGCTGCCATTTTTTCTATATCTAGAACACTTGCGAAGTGCCTCCAATCAATTTGAGATTCCATTTAAATGAAATGTTTGCACTTTATTGGTGGCAGCTCGTCTTCGTATCTGTGGAACGGCCTATCTGTTATTGTATCACAGTTTTTCAGACATTCGAGATAACTGGCTCGAAATGCCTTTAACGAATTGCCTTGGCGTGTGCCGACTTTCAATGTACTTGGCTACAGGGCAAAAGTTCAAGTCCGAGACGCAGACAACGAATGCACTTCAATAATCAAAACATAGACTCCTCAGTTTTGTTTTGGGGCATATCTTCTGCAATTTTCATTTACAATTTCCTTCATTGCAAATGCAAATGTAAACAGACAAAAGGCAACGTAATCTGTCCAATGATCCGCAATTCAATGTTCTTTCCAGTTGTTGTTGCCGTGTCTGCAGCTGCATCGGGTGCAAAGTACCCTTAATCAGAATCAAATGAAATTCGCAGTGGGACAGACAGAGGAAGACTGAAAGAGAGAGAGTGAGAGAGAGAGAGAGAGAGAAAGCTAGAGAGAAAGACACGGCAACAGACACGGCGACGACACTCAAAATCGCGACAAAGGCTGCGTCAACGCGTTCCCATATTTGACCACACGACATGCTAAATTTCATTGTCGGTTTTAGCACTCTTTCCCAATGGGTATAACAATTCTCTTAGAAAATATGTGACGTCTTGATAGAGCCAACTCTGTTTAGTATTACGTGATCTTGCCTAGGATAACTTCATTAAATTTTTAATTGGTTAACAAGGCTTTTCCCTCAGTGAGGTATAAAAATATGATTATTTATTTAATCAACCTTATGTATATACATATGTAACGATTCGCAGTGAGTTTCTATATTGATATATTAAAAATTATAATTGTCAGCTTTGCATTTAGTAACGATGAGAATTTGTTGATTAATTTATATAATTTCCGCTAGTTTTGCGATTTATTTCAACTTTTTTTTATATTAAAACATTTATCTGATTTGCTTTAATGCAAGATTTTCTTTCACACTCTTCACTCCTTAATTTACATAATATTATATAATTTATATAAATTCAACAAATAGCTTAACTTTACCTTTTTTATAATACAACTTTTATATTTATCGTTTTAAAGAAAGAATTTATTTCATACTCTACAGCCGTAATCGATATAAGAGTATTTGCCTCTCAGCACACGAAATTCAATGAGTTCTTTCGTGTTTTGGTTGTTTTTATTGTTGTTGCCGTTTGGTACCTCCTTGATGAACCGCATTCAACTGACTTTTCGACCGTTTATAGCGTGTACAATAAATTATTGAAATTACTTTATGAGCCGTCGTAACACAACTTAATTCGAGCAATTTGTCTTGCAAATTGTTATTATTCAAATCATCCAGGTCGATGCATTCCGGATAACAAAAAATCTCTCTTCTGAAAATTTCTATCAAAAGGTCATGCGAAATTCTTCCGCTGAACCTTTAATGACTTGGGCAAAACTTGAAAATTGATTGAGTTAGTTAAGATTATCTCCAGCATTTCAGCGTAACTTGGCGTAACCTAGAATTTTATTCGCAGACACAGATTCTGAACGGCTTCCAATCAAAAAAAAGCACACATATCAAATGACATCGCAATATTTCGATCATGATTTCTGCTCTATACAAATTATGCATTTGGATAATATTGTAAGCTTGTTAAATTTCAAATCGTAAATGCTTTTCATTATTCCTGATGTTACAGCCTGTTAGTAGTTAAATAGTTTCTATCAAAATCTGGAGTTGTGCGTGGGCCATTTACAACTTGGCACCTGTAAAGTTAAGGCAAATGGATATTTTCGGTTCACCAACTGCAGTCGCACAATGCCACAAAGTAAGTTATTTGAGAGCTTTATATGCTGGTAGACGATGTGTGGCAATGTCAACAGTTCCGTTCGGAATGCTATCAGCTGTTTCTCTACCCCAATGCCCCATTCATCGCACAATTCCATGGTGACCCAACCATTTGCTGCTGCAGCACAAAGATTGTCCACAAAGTGGAATTAATTGTATTTGCATAGCATGTAAACATCATCACGTTGTCGGCAGGATCTCGCTAGTCGTTCGCCAGCCCGCCAGACCGCTAGACCGCCCCAAGCCCAACTGCCAGAGACCTTTAGCTGGTGCCATTGTCAGGCATTTGGAACGTTTCTAAGCTGCAGCTTGCCGCATATTGAATGCCATTTGCTATCCGCTGTGTTGGGCTGTGTGCCACAAAAGGCACGTCATTGTATCCTTTGGCTTCCTGTGGCGCGATTGCCATGCGGGCGTGTATTTTGAGCTGCCACGTTGCTGATTACGCGCCAGGCGCACACATAAATACACAGGCATACACATATGCACACACACACCCGCACACATAGGCGACAGCGAATAACATGTCATGGCATCAAAGAGGAACTGGAAGAAAAGCCGTTTCAGAACGTTGCGACATCAACGTGTTGAGGCGGAAATTGACACGTCGTGACACACACTGGGTGTATCTCAGCCAGAGCTCACGCTCCACTGTAAGATGGAGGGGAGTGTGCTTTTTGCAGTTGATTGAGCTTTGCATAATTTAGGCAACATTTTGTGGCACGCCAATTAACTGGGTTGCAAGCAAATCGGTCTAAAATTATTTCGTACACCTCGCATTAAATTTGTAAGCCTCCACTCGCATTGCTTTACGCATTTAAAGTGCACGCCAGTGCATCTTCAACTACAGCCGTAATTGCTATATAGCATTCAGTCTCCTGTGTGCGCTCACGAGCTATTTCTAATTAGCAGAAAACGCCACTCGGGGGCCCAATAACAATGCAGAATGCGTGTTACCGCCAACGTTGCAGAAATTGACAGTGTTGCCAACGGCACCTGCATTGCCAAGCTTGTCCGTCGCATCTCTTCAATACAATCAAACCGACCACAAAACTTCACACAGTGCTTTGCAGGCAGTTGAAAGAGTTCGGAATTGGACATTTTTGCTGAGGATGGCAACTTGTTAGAGGACCATTTTAAAAAGAGCAATCTATCAAGGAACCGGTTCAACAAAGTTTTGCTATAATATCTACCATTAGGTAATTACTTTGGGGTTGGTTGGTTCATTATATAAATGTCATGTGAAATGAACTAAATAATGTACCAGTTCGCCAGCATTTCCGAAAGTAATAGAGCTAAATTGTAGTAATACGATTCTGCAACACTTTAAGCACTACAACAATATTCCAGAGTAAAGGAACAACACCCAATACCCAAGACAATATAAACATATTATATAAACATATTATATTGTCTTTGACCCAATATAGAATCATATAATGGTTCCCAAACCATTTTAAAAATGGCTGTGTATAAAAGAACCGGTTCAACAACGTTTTGCTATCATATCTTCCATTTAATAATTACTTTGGGAATGGTTCATTATGTCAATGTCATGTCTGCGTAAGTAATTAAAAGTTACAACTCAAATAAACTAATTAGTCAACCGGTTTCTTAAGTTATAAGCCCAAGCAGAGACTTGCAGTAAAAAGAAGAAGAAGAGAAGTTGTTATAGAAACATATAATGGTTCGATTATGGCGATTATTACGCTACCAATTAGGCCCACCAGTGTTGTTAATGTGTATATATTTCAGGCTTAGGGGTAAAACGGTAATAAAATGTATCGGATGTGAAAAAAATGGGTTTCCTTTCAATTTAATCAAATATTATAAGAGAAAACGTTTTTGTTTTCCCAAACTGATTTCAAAATTAGTCCTTTAGCTAAAAATCGGAAATTTAATCCTCTTACCCACTGTACAAGGACCAGAGCAGAGTCCTGCCAAACGTTGAGTGCGTAGAGTTATTCCAACTTAGAATGTGTGCGCGTGAGGGTGTGTGTGTGTGTGTGTCTCGATGCCTTTGGGCCATGTGCAATGTTGCCAACGTGTCAGTGGATATCATCGTCGTCGTCGTCGTCGTCTACGCGACGCCATGGCGGCCAATGTGAAGGCCGATCGATCCGTTTGGCATAGCTAGGGGGTAACCCCTTGCCCACAACCCAATTGGTATGCCCGCCCATTGCACTGGCAATTTATGTTCATTGAGTTGATGTTGATTTGCGCGAGGCGGCTAGATTTTTTTTTAATGGAATGTAATTTTATTTCGGGGCGTGGAGTGCGCATTTTGGACTTTGCAGAGCGGCCAAACGACCAAACGCTCGAACCACTGAATGTCTGAATGGCCAACTAGCGTGCACTCGATTGCATTTTAAGCGCTGCATTCGCTGGCCGTGTGCCAGAAACCAAAACCGGAAAGACAGCCCCCGACCCCCGAAAAAAATGTTGCCATCACATTTGCATCATTTGTTCTGTTTGCTGTCAGCGGCGCATGCTGCGTATGCGTAATATGATGAACACATTTAAGCGTAAACTGTGGCCAATTGGTTGCCAAACTAAAAACGAAATGGATATAAATGTCATTATGTGCGCTGATTTAGGGCGTGTGCGAAGCACCCAGGCATAACTTAAACTATTGGCAATTTCATTTGTCAATGTTATGACTGAGGGCAGAGGGTATACTTTAAAGAATTTAAAACCTTAACTGTGGCACAACCTTTAGCTTGCAAATATTAGATCATTTTATGCAAAACTTGAATAGCCTTTTTATAATAAAACAACAATTTTAGCAACAATATTCACATTTTATTATGGTGGTACATTTGTCTATATCGGTCACTTTGATTGTGCAATGTTTTCCAGGGAAAAAATTCACGTTTTCAGAATGGAATATGAATATTTTCATAATTGTAGTTGCTGGCGACTACTGAAAATTTAAAAAGAAATTTCCCTTAGTGCTTGCTGAATTTATTTACTCTGCCTTACCATCAAATATATTTTTCGACAAATCTTTAACTCCACAGACGTATAAAACTTCATCGCAACGCAAATATTAAAATTGCATGCCATCATCGGTGAAATCTTCTCTTCGGAAGTCTTTTTAAAGGCTAGTGAGCCCTTACGATGAGAAAGAGTGTGAATATATTGTGAATAGATGCAAGCTGAGTAGAGACAATTTCATTTATTTGATTTGCGTGCTTTTATTGCCATAATTGACACGGCGGATAAATCGCAGCGCACATAAATAAGTGCGCTCAGCTTATTCGCATTAATAAAAAATCACCCGCTGACAACTCTCGTGGGAAAGAAATGCCGAGCCGACGAGCCGCCGAGCCGACGAGCCGCTGAGCCGCTGAGCTCTCAGCTGTAAAACCCACTGAGCCACTGAGCTACTCATCGTTGAGCTATTGTACAGATTTTGAGATACTTGCAACTCAGCATCGTAAATGGAGCTGCAAAGGTCGCCAACTGCAGCTGAACTGAACTGAACTGAACTGAATACCCCAGGCAGGTGAATGAATGTCGGACAGATTGATAGCTATGTTGGTAAGGCGACTTTCATTTATGCTTTTTGTAGAACATTTCCATTTTCCTTGACATTTTCCTCTGCAATTAAAATGCCTTTGAATTGCAATCTGCGTGCAAGTCTTTAGATTGAGCTTGAGTTTCAACGCAATGCACAGCTAGAAATGATTGCTATGGCGTGTATTTTTGTAACCATTTGGCACGGTGAGGGGGTGTTTGACGTTAGAGTTTGGGGGGCGTTTACCTGTTACGTACCCTTCTGTGCACACGTAATTATATGCACAAATATTTTCTAATGAATGCCATTTAATTGCAGCTGGCGAGGCGTGGGCGTAGCTGTAGAAATATTTTCCGCTCTCAAATGTAATGAGATTCTTTTATCTTTATTATTAATTAGTTATTTTTTAACTTTAAATAAAATGAAACAGTCAAAGCCGTTTAGTATATAATATTCGTCATAATTTAAGCGAAACCCTTCTCTAAATCACTTCAATTCCCCAGATGTTGGCATATTGTTAGTACACACATTGCAATTATTGGAAAAACTTTGCATTTTTAAAATACCAAACAAATGCTTAACTATATGAGCTATAGATTAACAAGCTCTGCTGTAATTACTCTGTTGGTTTTCTATGCAAACAGAAATATCAACGGAAAAAATGATTGATGTATGTTTGTTTCACTTCAATTTAATAAACAAGATATAAGCAACATGTTATAAAAATTTCACGCGGCAACAAAATCGGTAAAATTTATGGCAATAGCAAAATAAATCTATTGACCCACATAGCATATACGCAATAGCTCCACAGCGAGTCGTTAAAACGGCACACGAAGAGTGTCAGGAACCAAAAGCAAAGGAACAAAAAAGCGAACATTTGGCAAAAACAAAAAATAGGACGAGCGTGCTGTAAGCAATATGCCCCACGATGGAGCCAAGGAAATGAGCGACGCCCAAAAGTATGCTACGGGTTTGGCAAGGATCAGCATATAAGCCACAAGCATATCACCCACTGTACAGTGATTCGGCAATAACAGGAGCTAAGACAGCAACAGCAATGACAACCAAAAGTACAAGCTTAATGTCCTTTGTCAGAAGTAAAAGCTAACATCGTGGCATTGTCAACGTCGTGTTCCACGTAAAGCTGACAAAATATATATTCGCATAATTATCTGAGCTAAACTCTGCTGAGCTTGAGGCTACTCGCCTTCTTTTACAATTAAAGTTTTGGCAGTGCCAAAACGAGACAAAAGTATCTGACGCCATTTAGATTTTCCATTACAGATATACCCTAACTACACCCAAAAAGACGAGCTAGCCATTTTTGTCCAGATGCATTTCTCACTGTCGCAACTGCCAACTGGATTCGGTTTCGGGTCGCGGGATAGCTGTATCTAGGACTCGCTTCAAATATGTTGTACGCTCTGTTGATTTTTGAAATTAATTGAAATTGTTTGTTGCCGGGATAAGACTGAAGCCGGATAACCAAACCAAGCGCTGACGTCAATTAAATGCGTCGTTCGATAAAACCAAAGCAACTGAAAGCAACTCAAAGCAAAGTTCTTCACATATTTTCCTCCGCCGACGGCTGCTTAATTAAGGGCTTCAGTTGCATTTGACTTTTTTTGTTAGCGTAATCCAAAGCCTTGACATTGACATTGAAAACGTTGAGAAAAAGAGAGAGAAAGTGTAAGCGCAGCATGTGGTAAATGCACTCTAAATGGCTAAATGACCAAAGTCAAGAACAGAAATTGGATACTAAAGTTGGAAAACTTAAGCATCCGAAGAATTTATAGCTATGAAGTGAAGCAACTAATTTAAATAAAATAAATAAATAAGACTATTATTGCATCTTAGTAAATTAATTATAAATTAATTATACAAACACTAGGATAAGAACGTACTTTTTGGTTGATTAGACGCAAAGACTTGTGTTGGCAGAACCTTAAATTGTTAGCAGATGGAGTGAAACAAATTGCAGTAAATAATATATATGTATATGCAAAAATTTTAATGTAGTATCCACTTAAGGGTAAATCACACTCTTAATGTGCAGTAAAAGCAATAGACATTAGGGAGCCAGACAACTTACAGAGTTGGGCTCAAAAGCCATTAACGACAACAAGCGAACCCAGTAAGAAATTTAAGTATCTCGCTTTGTCGAGAAAATCGCTTGAATATGGACGAACAGATGAAGGTTTTAGTGGATGCATGGAGTACGAGAAAATAAAGAAAGACATTTCTTTAGCAATTCACCTTTGACTAAATTAAAATGCTCGTCTATCACACTCATAAACTTAAGTACTTCCTTATATTAAGTAAGTCCCATCCCATTACAACATTGTCAAGCTGTCAGTCAGACTGTTCTGTAAAATTTCTCTGATGCAAACATCAACAGCATTTCAATTGGAATAAATGCAGCGACATTTGCGTAGACATGAAAAGAACTAAGTGCACGAAACACATACTTAAGCTGAATGCACTTTAAAATCATACTAAACCCATGCACATACCCATACACATGCTCATGTTCGCGTTCATATTCAAATTTGTATTCGTATTCGTAGTTGTCGCTGTGGGTCACAGCGTTGGTCGCACAGTTCCATTGTTCCACACAGTGCCACAGTGCAACAGTGCGTATGCGTAATACGCTGACAAAATCAGCAATGGGTCACGTGAAAGCGCCGACAACAGCACCAACGAATACAAATAGCATTCGCTGCATTTCCATTACGTTAAATGCACAGAACTAGATAGTACGTACAACATTTCATTGCCATTGTCAATGGAGCTACGACCTGGCAACAGTTTTACATGCATTGTCTGAATTGCAATCGCCTTCAAAACCAAATCGAAGCATTGAACTTTTTGACCGACTGCTCGTCTGACCGACTGACTGACCGACTGACTGACATAGTTACATACAATTTTGATTGATTTATGCGCTGATTTATTTGTATGTAGGTAGTTTATATTTTATTTATTTGTACAAAGTGCGAAAACTGCGTCTGAAAGCTGTCGTCGCAACGCTGACTGCCTGCAAATCGATCTGAATTCGAATTGAAATTGGATTCAGAATGACATCGCATAAAATTCATTAAATTCCAAGCCAAGTCGCTCAGCAAATTCAGGAAAGCCGCGCATTGAAAACGGGGGCGAGCAGGGGTCTTTAACAGTCGCATAGAAATCTCGTTTCTCGTCTCTCCGATTCTCTCTATCATCGCAACAAATTTATTGTATTAGCTGGAATGCATTTCCATTTCAAAAGCGACCCTATGAATAGAAAAGCATTGTTACTCAGTGAGCATTGTTGCTGCTGATGCTGATGCTGCTGGTGCTGCTGCTACTGCTGTTCTATGTCACCTGTCAGACAATGTCCAGGTTTGTGGAATGTAGCACAATTCACCTGCGGTGACTTTCAATGCCATTCTGGATGCGACTTTGCAGCTACTTTTCTTACTTTTCCTGCTGTCACTGCTCACTTTCGCTGCTTGAACTCTTCAACATTCAGCGTGCCTTTTGTACTTGGAAAAGCGGAAATTGTTTTAGCTGCAAATAAATTTTGTTATCAACAAAGTTTTTCGCCCAAAGAAGAAGAAGCATCAGCAAAACCGGCTAAACTCAAGGCGTGCGCGTGGAAAGTAGCAAAAAAGTTACGTTGAGCAGGCCCCAAATAAAAAGTTGCACTAATAGAATTTACCTTAATATTTGGCCAGGCATAAAAAAATGTTAGGTTTTAGTAGAGCAAAAGCCAAGCAATTTGGACTTGTCTAAATTTAAGGTACTACTTTAATATATGATATTTATTTAAACTTTGGGTAGAACGTAGCTACATTTCTATAGCTCTAAATAATAAAGATAAAATATATATTTGTATATGGTGGTATGGCATGACATTAGAGCTATGTATCTTTGATATTCTGAAACCGGAACTAGTTGAGATACTTTGTTTCGTTTGCTATTAAAATTAAGTCAGTCTGATTAGATTTAAATATATGTTATTTAAGGCCTTAATCCGAAAAGTCAGTATTATATTATATTCCGTTTTATATAAAGTATTACAAATATACTTTACCATTATTACTTATTTAATAAGTGCATGTGTAAAGCATAGAAGGAGAGATCTCCGAGTCCATAATGTGATCAGACATGCAGGTGGATGTAACCATTTTCGTCTCTTTGTCTGTTTCCTTCTATGCAAACAAGTTTTTCCATTTTGGAGGCAACTTGCCTTGGCTTTGTATACCTTCATCTGCAGACAATACGAATCGCTTTGCCAGCTAAAGAAATGATTGGTCGAAAACGGCTTTTTGTTTTTTAAATTAGATGAAACAAACTAAATGAAAATATTTTGATTTGTATCGAACTGCTAAATGTTCACATATTTATACAGCGGGTATTGCCCGGCCTTGCTCGTGGAATATTTTGTGCTACAAATTTTTGATATTACTTTTCAACTAAGTAAGTAAGTGATCTCCACTTCTATTTAAAAATATTTTTTAAGTGCATCGAAAAGAGAACAAAGTGTTGGAATCAACGGTTTCAGCCCCTGTTAGTCTTGCAGTAAGAATTTTGAAGCTGGAGAATAAACTTTCATTTATTAAGCCCTTCATCACATAAGGTAACGGTTTGGGCTGTGCGTTGATCACCAATTAGTCAAACTGTTTTATATATATAGGTTAAAATTTGATATTTTTTTTTAATAAAACACTGTTTTAAGAGTTTTTAATCTTCAAGCGAAGAGCAGGTGCATTAATTTTCACAAAAATTAATTTTTACTAGCCACTACGGCACGTTCTGTCAGAAAAAACTTTTAAGGTGCCTTCTTCACACTGATTTAACTCAGGCTATATTTGCAGTGAACGTGAAGCATATTCAATCAAAGCTGTACCTGTTCATACCCTCAACACATTAAAAATCGCTGCAATAATAAGAGACTATTGCGATAAGTTGCTTAAAGGTATTCAACAGCCATTAGCACAAGAATTTACATTCAAATTATTTTAAACTCTGCCCACAAATGGGCTGCAATTGGATTGTAATTTTTTTTTAAGCTTTAACTTTGATTTAACTTAAGTCTGACCACTTGTCTCTATAAAGTCTTATTCACCCTTCAATATATATTTTTCTAACTCAACTTTCACTCAACAAGCTGCGTCTCAATGCACGCTTAACTTTCTCACATAGTTAGTCAACTTGGCACTAAGTGCTCTGCTTTTCTATTCTTCACTTAGCTGCCATTCTCTACGCAGTCACATTATGCAATTTGATTTACTTGAGCGTGTCTGAAATAATTTCGAGTGACGTGACAATTTTGCATATTCATATTTAGTCGTCGGGTTGACAGAGGAGCCGATTCGCCGGAAAAATCAAGGGCTGGGCAAAACAAAAATGCAGCAAATTATTTATAGCCCGGGTTGAAATGTGCCAGAGAACTCACGCTGCAGGAACTGCAACTCGGTGCCAATTAATGGCTACGAGAATTGCTATCAAGGACACCGAGAACTGTCAAGGACGAACCACACATGCGCTGGGGCCACCGGAGATAGTGTACGGAAATTGATTTCTACCAATTACTTTTCGATGAAAACATTTCCTTTTTGATTGCCCATATAGCTATATGGGCTTATCCAAAGGTCAAAAGTGTCCAAGTTGCGCTCTCTGTCTCTCGCGCTGCTCCTATCTCTTTCATTGACTAATTGAGTTGCTGAAATTGACGGTGAGACCATTTGGGCTGAGTTTAACGCACGCCAACCGCGCCGACTGACTCAGCGTTTGACAAGTTGTCAACTTGTCAACACAAACAACAAAAACAGCAACAACCACAGCAAATATTTGTAAATATTGACGAATTGCCTGAGAGACATGAACACCGCATGCATTTAATTAACAAAGCTTTTGGAGTGCCATCAAAAACGCTTCAGTAGCATTTTGCATAACTTCTTGGTATTCTCCGAGTGCGTCACTTTTGGCCAGGTCTACTTGTACAGGTTGCTCTATTTATAGCACGCTTGCCGCTTATGCAATGCCAATGGCAATGCAATCTGGCTTGGGCTCTGACTTAACGCCGTAATTTTCCATTTGGTAATTGTTTTTTTTTTTTTTCTTAATTTTTCAAGCAACGGGCCCACTTTGTCTGGCATTGCCAACGCCCACTGTTATAACCACAGTTGACTCTTTGGTTGTCGACCCGTCAAATTTGGCCAGTTGCTCTTCGGGCAGCTCTTTTCGCCGCAGCAGCAGCCGCAGCAGCCGCCGCTAGTCTGGTCTTTTCTGTGGTCCCACTGTGCGTCTCTTCATCTCCAGCTCGGCGTCCGTCTTGGATTCGGTTTCAGCTCGACTGTTTATTGTGTTGGCCAAGTTGTGTGAGCAAGAGGAAAAGCATGACATCAGCCGACGGCGGAATCACAGCTCAAATGTTGTGGGTAAGCCAGTAAATGGGTTGCGGCTAAACTATAGTGGGTGTGGGTGGTGTCATAAAGAAGAAAGCTGTTATCATATAATTTTTCAGACACCCTATAGCTAAGGTCAAGCTGCTTGGCCAAGTTACGATATAACATTAAATTTGATTATTACTTAATATAAAATAAACTTTAATACATTTTTAAGACGGAAAAAACCCGGGGATCAAACCCCAAGTTTAATATGTTAAAAGTTCTTGAAGTTTTATTAACCTCTAAAATTTCAATTAATACCAAATAAGGTTTTCTATAAAATAATTGATTTTATTTCTATAAACAGTTTTTTCTATGTAAATTCTTTATAAATTTAGCATTTTGCTGCCACAAATGTTGATTAATTTCTAAAAAACACTCTTATTAGTCATAAAAATATAATCATATGTTGTGGTTAATGTGAAATATAACAGTATTTAGAATGAACATTACAGGCTGAGTGTTAAATATTTACACTTATTCGGAATTTAATTAATATTCATATAGACAAAGACATAGCTGTTGTCCCATATTTTGGATTTGAATCTTTCCACTGCATGCATACTTCTATAACTAATACATGTATTAAAGAGTAAGAGTTGTGCCAAATAATTCTGTACATTTTTCCACTGCCTCAACCGATAAAAGTGCAACTCTACTAAAAGCTACCAGCTTAAGCGAAAATTCAATAAATGTTTGGCCGCATTTAGCGTATTGCAAGTTCGTATCTAAATTGAAAGTCGAGTTTGCTGACACATTTTCAGCTGCTGATTTTTATATTCTGTACGCCGCCAGTTTGGCTAATAACCGATATAAAAACTTAACAAAAATATATGAAACAAATTGAGCAAAAAAGCACGAGGCAACAAACCAGCCGAACAGACTGCTGAAATAGCAAAGCCAACAAACAAACTAACAAATAAACAAACAAATTGATGCAAGAGTGAAGTGAAATCAATAAAATTCTTGTAGTGGCGCTTGGGGGCAGTCAGAAAAGTCAAAAGCACTACAAATGCCATTAATAAGTGGCAAGCTCCAAACAGAACGGTTCTCTTTATGATGCCATAAAATGGAAAGTTTGGTCAATGCAGACCACGATTTAATATATACATATATATATTCTTTCTATATATTTGCTGAAGAGCAAAGTGCTGATTGTAAAGTGCTTTGTGAATGCGCCAAATCGGCTGTACTGTGCATTAAATTTGTAAAATATTTCAAAACTGTATGTGTCCAAAATAAACAACAGGCTTAGCTGGCAGTTCAAGCTCAAGGCAAAACAATTGAAGACACATGAATGGGACGATTGTATAAAAATAACAAATACGGCAAATTTAACTGACTGACTGACTGATTGGCACATGCAGGCGCCGAACCCACAAAATAATAATAGAAACAAAAACAACTACAACAAACGGAATGCAAAAACAGTAAACATCAGCAGTAGCTACAAAAAGTGACATACATCAATTAGCAGCCGGGTTCATCTTGATGTCGTCATTGCCTGCATCGGGTTCGTGTGCTTCGGCTCGGGTTGGTGTCGAGTGGGCCTTATAGCCAGCCGCACAGTCATGCGGCCGGCTGTTTTTGTTTTTGGCAAGCGCATTCATTTGCTTTATTTACGGCTCGCAGCACGCTGGCCATGCTCGTGCTGCAGCACTGCACCACATTGCGTATGCGCGATAAATAAGGCATGTTAAGAGTAGTGTCACTGTCAGATAACAATATTTAGAGGCCATCCACAATCCCTATAGCTCTCTCCCTCTCTCTTTCTGTCTCTCCCTGTCTTTATATATAGCTTTTTAATGCTCTCTCTCTATTGGTATTTTGGTACGTGTAGAAAATATCTTAAAGGCATGTCAAATATACGCATAGTCAAACCCAGTCGTGATCAAAGTGTATGTCTTTAAAACTGTGGCAAAATGTAGGTTTAGTTTAAGGCTTCAAACTAATAATGAAACGAATCAAACGAATCTTGTCAATTTCATTCGGTATGAAACTGTTTATTAACCATATATAACTTTCTTTGACAAGCTGCTTAACTGACTGATTGAATGACTGAATGACTGATCGACGCACATCTTAAATCATTGGAGCTTGAAAGCTGAACTTTTTCAGTATTTATCTTATGTGTTGTACATGTTGTACATAGCGTGTAATCGATGTTTTGGATAACATTTCCCTCAAATGTGTAAAATCTATAGAAAAGAGTTGTTTGAGGATTGGTTGTTTACCAGACAAACAACTTCAAATACATTTGCAAAGCTATTTGCGGTGACTTATTGTAGACGTGTTTCGCACTTCTTGCAAAATCCCAAAAACCCCTTTACAAGCTTTACAAGCGGAAGTTTAGTTCGTTCAATTAACTTTAAACTTGTTTTTAAGGGTCAACAAAATTAATATTGATTTTCTGTTCTCTTAAAACAAGCAAAGGAAGGTTTGTTTGTGAATAGTAGAGAGTACTATGCGATTCTTATAAATTCAAGTGAAATTTAGAGCTTCTCTTGCTTCGACTATTTAATAAACATTTATTGGTAAAACAATACTTGGATGAAAAAATATATTTGACAGCTTGTAAAGTCGTCGTTGCCTTATGCGCCATTCGTGTGTCTTTAGTCACATGCAGTTGCCGGTATTCTAACCCTTAAGATATTTAATGCCATTGAATTAAAATCATTGAAAACGTTGAGCTGCTTTCTGATGTTAAGAACAAATCAAGTTACCCGCTCTTCCTTGAAAATGAGAGGAAGTTACGTAAGAACTACTTCTCGCCTGATTGCGTTTGTCAAGTATTTACATGCAAACGAGTCAGAAAAACGCAATTTAAACATAGAACAAAATTAATTTTAAAACCATTTAAAACCACAAAAGACTGGAAAGCAGCTTATCGTATTATTAAATAATTTAATACATAACAAATATTATTTAAATACTGTTTTTATTGCGTTTTTTTATATAATCTGTATGCTTAACAAAACCAGAATGTACTTCCCAATCACAACAAATACAAATATTTATAATAAATGCAAGTGTGGGAAAAACATATCGCACTAATTAACTAAATCTATTGCAATCTATATTATTCCCTGAATCAAAAGTCACTGGGCTGGCCTCATTAAAAAGTGTATATCACATTTGCCAGATAATTTCATGCAATTAAACACGGTGCCATGCAATTACAAGATCCCAGAACAGCTGATCTTGCCATTGAAATTGGCTGTTTGAAAAATAGAATAAGTGAGTCGCCAAACTCTCGCCGCTGTGTTTGCGTTGTGCTTTTTGATTTCTAAATCCCACAATTGAATCATTTGAAAGAAGATTCTATTTTTTGCTTCTTTTGTTATTTTCATTTGCATTCAACACACGCTGTTTAGATTTTTTTATTCGTGCTCTAAATGTGGATTGTTTCATTCTCACAATTTTTGTTGAATGGTTTTTATGATACCCTGTAGCCATCAAATGGGTAATATGTATTGTAGTTAGCATATAAAATGAGCAGCAGTGAACAAATAAATGTATGTTGATAAAATAAGGAAAATAAATAATCTAAAGTTAAGTTTTTCAACTTCAGTTCACAGCTGAATTATTCTAGTCAAATTTTAATTAATGACCAATATATTTAGAAATTATTTAAAAATATATTTTAATGATTATGCATGCAATATTCTGTAGGGTATCTTTTAGTGCTTATTCCCCATTCTTGTGTGTTTTGTTAATGGCTTGCTTGTGCACCTCCAATGACATAAGCTCTGGGCAGCTGATTTTTCTCTTTGGAATGGGACTGGCAAGCATTGTATTACAGTCTGGCTGACTGGGTGCTTAATTAGATTTGATTTTTGTGCGGGAAAGTACAATTTTTTTAGTGTTTTGGCAACGACTCTCGGTGGCACTCGGCTTTATGGTTCTGAGGCGTGTCGTCGAATGGAAAATGAAACAGAACAAAGACAAAAGCAGGCAGCAATTAAGGCGAACGCATCTGAAGCTGGAACTGAGCTGATTCAAACATTAAGCAGACAACTGGGCAGTGCCGGGGGCAGCTGCCGAGTCATCAGTCTCATCATTAGTAATTAATCGAGCAGTCAACTGAGCTACCCCAAAAATGAGCACAGTTTTTGGCTAGAACATGCCTGTGAGCCATAGACCTAGAATTATAATTTTCCTAACCAGTTCTACAGCTGCTACAAGGTTCTTGGATTGACGCCAGTTTGTCTGGTTAAAATTAAACTTTGAACTAGTTTTGGGACTTTTATTTAGCTTAAGTCAGGGCTATTTTTTCTTGCTATTTTTTATTTTAAGCCGCAACCGCTCACAAAATCCAATGAATCTAATTATATTTATTATATACCTTTAATTCTTTTTGGATTTTTTTATTTTTCGTTCGATCTCATAAATATTTATGCGCTCGTTCGATTTGTTTTATGCACACACATGTGCGTCTGCGAGGGCTGCGTGAAAAATTTGGAGGGCGCGTCATAGGCCTCAATTCAAGTGGAAATTAGGCGAAACTGTTTATAGTAGCGGGAAATGACTTGTACTTTTTTTTAGCAGTTGTGCATTTTGTTTAATTAAGAACATGTTTCTTGGTCTTTAATGTTCTGGGAATACACGTTGTACGTTTGGGGTCTACATAAATTTTGTGCTGAAATGGGAATCCTTTAGTTTCTATTTACTTCTGCATTTCTACAAATTTTAAATAAATCAGTTAATCAGTTTTACTATGCACAACTCGCTCACAACATTTTAAACTGGTTTTCAATCGCCGCAATTTCGAGACCAAACAAATCAATTTTAAAGGTCATCATTTCGTAACCGAAACAACAGGCGAACCCAACAAAAAAGCCAAAAACAGCTCAATGAGGCGTTAATAGCTTTGTATATTCAAAACGATATTTTTCTTTATGTAAAATGTCTACAAATATTATATGCAAGCGCTTTGCTAATTAAATATAAATAAAAGTTATTTTTGGAGCTGATAAGTTTTTTCTAAAATAAAACAACATGTTTATGTCTATTTCAGAATGTTTTCCAATAACTGTCTATAAATATTGCTAATTTAATTAAAGTTTATTAAGGCTGAGATGATTCCCTGTTCTTATAAAAATCAAAATAATATTGGAATAAAAATTCTAAACATAATATTTGTAATTGCCGTGCTAATTATATTTAAATAACATTTTATTTTTAAACTTAATTTAGTGTTCGTAAATATCTACTACTATCTAATTCTTTGGGCGCGCTGTCTTCATGTCAATCGCAGTGTTTCAGCCCTGAATTTATTGTGTATATATATATATAGCTTTATATATATAAATCTGTTACAATCGAAAAGTTGCAGATAACACCAGATGGACCTGTTCGCGACACACCGTTTGTTATAGCACTCGTGAACATGATTCGGCTGTTTGTGGTTTCATCTTGAAAATTCACAAAAACAAAACACAAAATTGTTTTTTTTTTTGGGAAAATTAGCATGTTAAATCATTAAACATGGCACATAACAGACGCCATGGTTAATTTATGCAAAAGCTTTTTTAATTACCAAAAAAAAAATGACAATAATAAAAAAAAACCCGAAAAGCATAACTATAAACACTCGCAGCCGCGCAACTTGACCATCGATATGAAAATATAAGCTTTAATTAAGCTTAAAATTAAAAACAAAATGTTGCGGCTGGCTGGGCTAAGTAAAGCAAATCCACATTAATTAGATGCGGCTGGGTTCTCATAAATAAATAAACAGCCAGATCGAAATAAAATTGTACAAAACTAGCACACATAGAAGTTGGCGAAAAACATATCATATGAGGCGTCCATTGATTGCGTTATTTATTATACACGCCCCATTCCCTGTGGTCCCCTTCATTTATATGGCATAAAATCATTTTAGGCATTTATTGTGTGCCCCAGACCGAGGGCTCAGCACGGAAACCCAAGTGAGGCCCTACACGCGCCTCATTTGGCATGCCAATCAGCTGTCGCGCTTATTGGCTGAACTCCACAGCCCCAGCTCAGCCGCAGCTTAGTCGGAAAAATAGATGGTGGTGAGCGGGGGATGGACGTGAACGTGGTCGGTGGCAGCTTCAAGCGGAAGCATTGCCCAATTCGTTTGGCATTCTGCGCAACATTCGCGTGCCGCATCTCGTTGCTCTATTGTTTGGCCTGTTATTGATGCCAGCTACACGAATTTTGGCATGGAAATGCATGACGCTGACACCTCTTTTGCATTTGTAATGCGACTTTCACAAGCCTCGGCTGAATGCCACACTGACAAATAAGTGCGGAAGTTAAGCGTGCCTCCACAACATGACACATCAGAAATGCTCTGAAGAAATGCAACAGAAAATAACAATACAGAAAATGTTGTAACGCATATGGGAAATGTAAAAGCAGAAATGAGAGTTAACAAATTTGAATCAAAATAATACTATGTGCATAATATCTATTTATAGATCTGTATTAAAAAATGCAAATAGTTCCTAATGTGAAAACCAAAGGATAAATATAATTGGAAAAAAATAAATATTTTTCTTTCATAATTATATTTTCATTATAAATACAATGAATTTATTTATTATTCCAACAATTTTTTCCTCATAAAAACATAATATGTATTTTTCTTAGAAAATGTGCAGAGGTTTAGTTTTACATATAATTCAATTAATAGCTTCATATGTTTAATTCGCAAACTATCAAACTATATTTATAAATAGACTTTAAAGTCATATAGTATGTGTCCAAAATTTGATTTTATCATTTTTTCGTACAAATTGAAGACCCACATACATACATATATGTACTTATTAAACATACTTTTTCAACTAATATTTACCAAAGCATCGTGTTTGTTAATGTCAAAGTGTGTATACTTCTATATGTACAAAATTAACAAACTCTGATGTTCCTCTTAACAGAAAACAAGAAAATAATTGGATGACATATATATTTTTTCTTGTGAAAATGCCTTTAAATTGTTTAAAAATAGCATATGCCTTGCTGATAAAAATAATGAAAATTAACAATCAGAAAAATTTTAGCCTACGTAAAAAAAAAATAATAAACTTATATATAAAAAATGTCAAACTGTACAGTTCAAAAAGAATACCTATGAAATATACGTAAATTAATGTGTAAAAAAAATTAAACGGACGAGTTTATTAGCGAGATGCCCTTTACCCAGTTTTAAGCTAGAGAATTTTAAATGTGAGACAAAAGCATTCGCTAGGCCATAAAAAATACACAAAAGACAAGAGACGATATGGTCAATTAAATAGCTCTCTCGGCCAGAGTCCAATGTGGTCAAGAGACCGCATGTCGCCGGGCACCAGACCCGGAGCTAAAACGCAGTTAAGCTAGGCAAATGAAAATGCCAGTCATTGCCAGTTCCAGTTGCCAGTTGGCAGTTGCCAGTTGCTGGGTTATGTGATGTCTCAGAGTACTTTGACTAGGTGCAAAGTTCAGGCAGAGACGTCGCCCCGGCGTTAGCTGATGACTTCACGCGCCGTCTAGAGGAGGAGTAGACGGCGCAGACGTCACAGTGAACCACTTGAAACGAGTGTCGAGTGTTTTGAACGGGCCAAGCAAATTGCATTTCCAGGTGCACTGAACCTTCCCATTTTATGTGCGTTCAGTCGATGAGCTAACCAGAAGCTGCAACAACTTCTACCTATTCATAGCCACCGGATGTTGTGGGGACCGTCATTCCACCCAATCTTTTGAATTGAACAATTTAAATTTTTGTTCAGTGCGCAATAAAATAAGATAAATGTTCAATGCTGGCAAGCAAAATGTGATCACCCACACGGTGGCACCTACCGCAAAGTCGCTCAACTCTTTTGGGCCAGGTCAACAGCAACTACTCTAAAGTCTCAGCCAGAGCCTGATTGACCCTCTTGCAGTGCATTGTCACCGGACGTGAAGGTCGTTGGAATTGCTCTCTGTCTGCCAGCTTATTTGTTTTATATTCCATTTCTTTCGCATTTTATTTTTCGCCAATTGCATAAACTTTTCCTTAAAGCAAACAAAAGGCAGAAACGTAAACTACTGCTACTGAGCGATTTACAAGCTTTCCAAATATTTTTAACTGCCACACACACCTACACGCGCACACAGGTTTTGTGTGTGTTTCTGGGCGACCATTCGATTTGTCACCTTAATGGCGCGATTATTATCATTTGTCTTAAGCCGAAACTGAAACTAATTTGGCACAGCTCCAAAAGTGTCACCCACATCGGGGGTCTCAATTTTAATCCTCAAGATGCCAACTAAGCGGTACAACGTTTAATCAACTATGACATAAGTATATTTTAGAAAAATAATGAAACAATAAATTTTGATTTTTCGGTAAATGCGCAACACTTCTTTGTTAACAACAATTAAATGCTTGTTCTCAGCATGACTATTCATTAATTAATAAATTCTCTGGCAATTCCGGAAAAGCAGTTTTGTATTTGGCCTATTTTACTGCTAATGCAAATTAACAGTGTTACAAAGTGTTGAAAATTATATGCCGTGTTTAGAAAAGTTCAAAGTAATCGTATAAACTGATAGTGTTGCAATATATTTTCAAGTTATGTAAAACAAAAATTCGCAATTCACCAAGAATTGTATTTAATTATTGGAGTGCATAAAAAATTAACATAAACATGGACTGCACTGGGTACATAAGTATCTCAAGAAAATAAAGGATAAACATAAACATGGACTGTCTTTTAAAAAAGCTCAAATTTATATTTATCACTTATGTACTTTCGATTCTCAAATATAAGTATATGTCGTCGGTTTTATCGTTTAAGTATTTAAGTAAAATGAATTAAGAGACACGGCTCGTGCTAATAGTTTATAGCTTAACAAAAAGAAGAAGTTAAAAACTTAATAAAGCTGATCTTAAAAACTGCGGTATAAAAATAAAACATAGTGTATATAAGACCGCCTTATTGGCTGCCTTAATTCCTTAATATATATATATATATATATATATATATATATATATATATATATATATATATATATATATATATATATATACATATATATTTATGTATATTAAGAAGCGGTGGCATAATTTCTTTAAAAATTACGGACAGATTTTGCACATATGCATTACTTGCCCATTATATCAATGAAAATTTTCCACATTTCAAGTATTATTTGAAAGCTCAGATATTGACAGCCTGCTGACAAAGGCACATAAATCAGCGAAAGTAATATATAAGTACTAGCGGGTATTTTCCGGCCTTGCCCGGTTCGATTTTTTTGCTTCCAGTCTTACACATCAATTTCTACATTGAACGCAACGTCCAAATTTTTAGTTTACACAGATAGTTGAAAGTTAGTTTGAAGTCGATTAAGAGGATGGAAATGAAGTATTTCGCAACGGAGGTGGATTTTACAAAAAGTGGTGTATATGCATTAAATGAATTTTTAAAAAACATCTTTGAAAATGATCTTAAATCCGATCAAAAAGTTACTCACATCCGTTTCCCGCCAATTTTCCACAGTTGCAGGTGGATTTTCCAAAATGGCTGAAACAAGTTTGACGAAATTTTAAAATTCGCCTTCAATTTCGATAGCCCAGGAAAATTGAAATTTTGGAAAACTGTGAAATACCTCCCAAATGAATATTCTGAAAGATCTTTGAAAATATTATTGTTATTATTATTATTAAGATTAACTATAATACAAAGATTTTTGAAAATAATTTTGAGGTCGATCGGATGGTAAACAAGAAAGATCTCATACAACAGTTTTCTTCGATTTTTCCACACTAGCTTCCAATCAGTCTGTCAGAGGCGACAGACAGTTGTATATATAGCGATATATAGGTACATTTAATAATGGGAAAATTTCACTGTGCAGCCTTTTAAGTGGCCAGGGATCATTCCAACAGCGCATACCATGCAGCGCACAGTCAATTTTCTACAAAATTTTTGGACTTCTGTTTTTCTTTTAAATTTTAAGCGGCGTAAACAAAACGCAGCACGCGAAGCGCCATTCGGAAATGAACGGAACAAATTGTATTCTTTGTCTTATGGGCAACATAAATAAAAGAATGAGGAAAAAATAGTTAAGTGTGTGCAGAACGATTCGAAAAACTATGCTAGACACATAAACACTCCAACAGTTTTTTTTTATTTACATTAATTGCGAGTTAATTGAGCCAAGTGGAAGGGCAAAGACCATGTAGAGCAAGAGCTAAAATATTAACTCATTTAGCACACAAACAAATTTATTGAATACTACAGATTAATCAATTATTAATGTGTTTTGTTTGTGAGTGTGAGTGGAAAAGTTTTGGCTAATGGAAAATCTTGACAGCAGCGGAAATATCTTTCGACACAGTTTCCAAAGGGGAGCTAAGGCTGCTGGCAGCTGTCAAAATGATTTTTCACATTGACAATCCATCGCTACCCATTCACCGTCACATAGCACAAACACGAACGCTGTGGCACGTGCCGTGCGCTAAGCCACAAAATGTTGCATGTTATGTGGCTGCTGTAAATTCAATTGCAGTCACATGACAATGCAATAAAAATTGAAACTGCTGCTGCCCTTTTTGGGGGCAACTTGCAACCGCACGCAAGCGCCAAGTCCCAAGTCCCAAGCGCCAAGCGCCAAACACCAAGCCCCAACCCATACCCGCAACCTGATATCGAACAGCTGCAATGTTGGCCTGGGGCGACCTTGACTTTGCCACCACCAATGGCCGAGTTGGCTGTCGAGTCGAGTTGACTTGGCCGATTGCTTCATTCGATTTTATAACTGCAGCTTGTGCGTTGTTTGTATGTTGACTGCTTCGTTATTTGGCTGAAAAGTCGCTTTGTTCGCATTTGTGTATTTGTGACTGGCTTCAGTTTTTTTGTGTTTTACAGCTCGATCATGGTGACAAATGGTTGAGCCACAGCTCGCCTGCAAATCGATTGGCATGACGCCATTTGAATTTCAATAGTGCCACGAGCCAATCGAAACAGGTGTGCCAACGGAAACCCCAACCTCATCTGCAGACCCAATTTCAGTTAAACCGTCCCCAGTTGCAATCCATATTTTTTAAAACCATATCCTTGCGAGCTGCACCCCAACTCGTGAAGCGATGTTGCATAATCGATGTCGTTTTTCATTTCCACACGCCACCTCAATCCACCCAAACACCCACATCCAGCCAGTAACGCCAGAGCTCCAGATGGCGAAAACCAGGCAAAATAGTCTACAATATGATTTTTGCTTCAGTGCACTTTCGCCCTGCAGCTATGCACTGAGTACAGAGTGGTTTTTCGTATAGTGTTGCAATCACAGTGGTGACTGCTCGTGATGCTGTCATTTTTGCGATTTCTATAAGTCGACCTAAAAAATACATATTTGTTAGAACAACTTTATTTCGTAGATAATATAAAGGATGAAAGTACATATGTACAAAAAGATAGATCAGATTATAAAATTGCATAAGGCCAAAGAGCACTAGGAATAAGTTCTGTAAAACTATCGAGAAGACTATCAACTATCGATAGCTTGCAATCGAATTGTTTTTTTTTGTATATTCAAGATTTCTTAAATTTTTGTAAGCTTCGAACCAATTGTACGATTTTTCTTGAACATTAATATTTAAATAAAATGACTATGACTATGAGTTAGATTGAATTCGAGTGGAGCTCTCTTATGATGTACCGAATACACGGTGCCAGGAATAAAATAAACTTTGACGAAGATATAACTTTTTCGTATGCATTAAATTGAAAAAATCTAAATTTCGAAAAAAATAAATAATTTATATTTTATAAATTTGATTATAAAGTGAGTAATGTATGAGTTTATAATGCAATTGCATAAGCCACTCATAATATGTGACTCCCATGTCTTAAGACTGTCACGATAGAGCTCGTAGGGGATTCTCACTAAGCACTCTTTATGCTGCAGAATTAATCACAATGATAGCAAGCAACAAGGGAAATCACTGTGAACAATCACCGTTGAGCAATACTCTGTTTTTGCTCGACACCAGGACGACGAAATAAAAAATGCTGTGAAGCGTGAAGCAAACGGTAAAGGCACTGCATTTCATTATGTGTGTGTGAATGTGTGTGTGTGTGCGTGTGTGTGTGTGTGTTGTGCGTGTGTGTGTGTGTGTACATGTGTGTGCACTAGTGCATGCGGCTGGGTGGCTCGGTGGTTTTTGTGGCTGGTGGTTAACCTCTAAGAGTTGTCGTGCGCCCGCCTGCACGCCACACCCGGCGCACTTCATTGCCACTTTGTTGGCTGCCGCCTGGCGTGAGCTGCAAAACTCTGTAATTTTCAGCAAACTGACGTGAGCTTAGCAAAAACCAAGAACAACAAGTGTGGATGTTGTTGTGAATTCGGCTTGCTCAGTTTTTACCCTTGTGGCGCAGCTGTTTGCCAACGAATGCATCTTTAAGCATAATTCGAGCGTACTCTGCCTCGATCTCATACAACTTTAATTAGACCAACCACAAGAGAGTTTCAGTCGACATGTCGGTGGTGCATAAACTTGCACAGTCAGTGCCACAGCCAGTGCCATTGTTTTGAAATTTATTTACAAAACGAATACGGCACAGCATGTATTTTTATTTAGGTAGAAGTCGGAAACATTTACTTCTACAAATCAATACTCCCCAAATGCCAATAAATTGGGATTCTAGCTTAGGGTTATAGATTGCTACAAAGTGAATACATTTATACCTTATTTCCAATTAATGCTAATCATAATACATTGGTAAAAGTATGATTTATTCACTTCAATCAAAAATCTCTTATTCATTCTTATTTTCAAGATATCGGTCATACATATTCGCGAATTGGTGTTTTTGATCTGAAGTATTGCCTGGATGACTAAAATAATTCATTTCTAGCGTTTCATAAACAAATTCCCCAACTGTTTTATTTTGAAATATGATATCAATTTGATTCATTTAATTTATTTTTTTGTTTAATTGCATGGCTAAAGGCCAAGTATTTTTACTAGATCTCAGTGAGTGCCTAACTGTAGAGTCGAATAGTAATTTTTAATAAGATACAACATTTATAATAAATAAGCTGTAAGCATCTTTCATAACCGGCTTCCAGACTCTACACATTTTGGACCATTCTATAAATTACTATCATAGTGTAATCTTTACTGTAAATCATTTAATTCTTTATGTAAATTAGCAAGTTAAGTTAAGTTTTGTAGCCCCGCACGAGTTCTTAGCACAACTTATATACATACGCATCAGATATCAAAGTATCTCAAACGAAACCTTAGCTGTCTTAACTAACCGATTGGTTTATGTACGCATATAAAAATGTATATATAAATATATATATATATATATATTTCGCTAATCGCTGCTAAATTTCAAACCTGAAATAAGCCGAATCAGGCAATTTACACAGATTACGTATACGCCTAACGTGCCATGCTGCCAGAGGCACGTTTCTGCAATGTGTTTTTTTTTCTGTAATCAGTTTAGCACACATACATATTTATATATAAAAAAATATATCTGAAAGTTTTTTTAAGACAAAATCCTCTGTGCTGACGCTCGTCGCCTTGGCGCCCCAAAAAATAAAAATATAATATATGTATGTATATGTGTACATATGAAATAAAAAGTGGAAAAAAGAAATAAAAAACAGAGGCAAAACTGTCGAAAAACTTATTTTGCTACTTCTATATATAAAGAAATGTTATTGTGTACGACTATTTTCTTAACGGTTATTATATGGTGTCTTATGGTGCCTGATGCTGTCAAAACATGAAGCTGAAGCTGAAGCTAAAGCTAACTCTGTAGCTATATCGCCGGCACTGAGAGCTGAGCACTGAGCACTGAGCTGTTCAAATATTTGTTTAGCTGTGTGCGAGTGATGCCTGTTAAAGTTTCTCAACAAAATAAGTTCAACTCCGCTCACGCTTTCGTGCAAACAAACAAATCAAACAGCAGTTTGAGACTCCACGGTTATGATATTATATTTATTGTTGTATGCGGCAGCCGGTTGTAAACTTTTTTCGATATATATGTATATATATATATGTATTTAAAAAATACTTGGCTTGCTGCCAAACTAGCAAAAAGCGCAGTCAACTATAGAAAATAAACCAAACCAATGAAAAGAGCAAAAAAACATAAAAAACATCAACTGCAAGCTGATGGCAAATTCGCCACAAATTCAATAATATTAGCAAAAACTTGCAGACGTTTTTTTAACGCCTTTTTTCAACTGTTTACCCAGCCATAAACCTCTATTTCGTTTTCGTACTTTTCGTTAATAAATATTTAAACGGCAACACAAGTTGGCATATTGCAAATTTTATAAATATGCGGAAATAAATTGTGTGTGCGTCCGATGGCAAGGAGGGCGAGCGAGCGGTTCTTTCTATGTGCAACAGGGAAATGCTCACCGCAACGACTGCTCTCAACACTTTTTATGCGCTTACTCACAGCCAACGGCCAAGTATTTATTTTGGCGGCGACAATAACAACGCGCCAGATGCCACCAAATGCAATGGTTGACAAGTCGCGGCTGTCAGCTGCTGCTAAGCAGAAAACAAATTCAAAATCAATTTCAAAAAGCCAACGAGCGTGACAGATGAGGCAAAATAATGGTCGATATGCAACGATTGCCTGGCTTTTAATTTATTCTTATTTAATTCCCTTTTCAATTATTTTTATTTAATTCAATATTTGTGATAAATGATATAGATCATATGACAAACAAAATGTTATAAATTATGGTCTTAATAAAACGTAGACTGTTATGTTTGAAACTGCGCTCTTTTGTGGGAACTAATCTGTTATTTAAACAGCTGATAAAATTCCGGTTTGTTATGAATGTAATAAATGTCTAAGCCACAAACTTATTTTGAGCCATTTGATATTAAAATCGTTATTAATGAGTGTTTTACATATCTAATATATAACATAATTTAAAACTATATAATTTCAGACATCAATATATACATAAACAATTATAAGTTATCAGTATAAACTACACAAACATAGCTAAGGCAAATGCTTTTGACTGAGACAGACCCTATGCTTCAAATAATTTATTGTGTAATAACAATAAGCTAAGAGATGCGCAGTAAGCAACATAAATAAATGTGTACCACATTTGAGTCATAATAAATGTCACCTATGCTCGAGGAAAATAACAAGTCTGGGTGCAACAAATTAAAATGTATTTGTGCATACTAAATAAAAAAATATTTATCTATTACGAGAAAAATAAATAATAACTGCTCGAGATGTAAATGTGTACAGATATGCTGTGTTTATTTAAAAAGAAGGCTAAAAATAATCCGAGTTAAATATAGTTAAGCATCGGCAAGATACTCTTTTAAACAAGTAGTGCCATTTATTTCAATTACTATTTCACTTGTTAGGCAATTTAATAATAAATTCAGTTGGACACCGCAGTTCAGCAAAAGGCCGACAAACATACTTAGTCAGTCGTCTGCCTACTTCTGAGAACTATTCAGCATACTTCTTCTCTCCCTGATGAATTCTTTCCAACGAATTTTATGTGTGAAAATAAAATATCAATATTTTGGGACTAAACCAACCGATGTTTCCGCTTAAGCACGAACCGGCCCTTGACAACGAACATTTTCTTCGAACTGCGACAATAATAATGTCGTATAATAATATTTTGCATGTCTTCATTGCCAAAAATGCAACAGAAATGTGGTTTTTGCCAGTTATACACTTACATATATGTATATGCAGAGTAAATATAGTTTGTCTGCATATGCATTAATTTAATGGTACTAAGCTGCACTACGCAAAGAGCACTCAATATGAAATGAGATGCAAATGAGAGCAGATGAACAGCATCTAATTGGAAAGTGTCAAAACATGTTGCATATTTTTACGTTCCACTCAATTTGGCAGACTTTGGTGTGGGTTCGGGTTGGGGGGTTGCCAAACGCTGGTTGGGAAAACTGTCGCCTGATAAGCATGTTTTCTGCTCTTTGAAAGTTCTCAGCAACCCCTGCTACAGCACCAAATGACAGCTTCAAGGCGGAGCTTCTACTTTGCTTGTGCTGTGACAATATTTGAAACGTGTCATGGAATATTCCACGACCAGTGAGAGAGAGAACATGAACCAGAGCCATAACCCAGGCCAGGACAGACCAGGCTAGGCTGGGGCAGACTAGGCCAGTTGACAGAGCAGATGTCCCCTGATTTCAGTCGGTGTACTTTCAAATATTGTGAGGCAACTCAATAGATTCCCTCACACATACATGCACACACGTTCTATTTCAGCTATGACGTCATGACAGCAAACATCAGAAAGCTGAGATTCAACATGAAAGTTGCGATAAGGCCTTTAACCAGTCAGCCGGGCAGTCAGTCGGGTAGTCGGGCAGTCAGCCAGCCAGTTGGCATATTTATGAGCCCATTTCTACTGCAATCCGTAGAGAGATATCACTATAAGCTGCGTGAGAATGGCACAGTTATCTCTGCAAGGAATGGTACAGAAAAAATACCGAAAATATTTTTAAGCTACGTGTACTTGAAATATATCTTTGTAGCAATATACAGAAAACTAAAAATGTTCCATAGGAGATTATGCGACCAAAAAGTGCCCTGTAATCAGAACTTAAATCGTATAAGACAATTATATAAATGGCATATCAGAATCGGTTTGAAAATATGATCGATAATCATTTGTACAGACAAGTATATTAAAAGTGACACAAGAAAGAAAGATTGGTGCTTCATCATGTTTTTTATTACTATTGATAGTTATTCATTATTTAATTCTGAACGATGTTCTTAGAAACCGCAGAAGGAAAGGGCCTTTACGTTCTCTGACGTTAGAATTATACAAGGATAGATGACATGTGCATCCGTTAGGGAATTCTTCTGGATTTTCGTGCGATAAATTCAACCCTACGACTTGTTCGTTTTAATATATTTCATAGGCTAGCTCACGTACACGTTAGATGTACATGTGATAAGATACCTTTTACAGCTCCAAACACAGGGTATGAAAAGTAGCGCATAATAATAAAAATAACCATCAGCCGACGTTTGTTGTAAGCAAATATATTAAATCAAGCTGTTGCTAGATTTGCAGTACGATAAGCCGTAAGCCTGATAAAGCCATCCCATATATTTACATATTATTCGTACAAAGAGTAGTGCCTAGTGGCTAATACAAGTACTCATACAAGGCCTAAGCACATATGTTCGATTTGGAGCCTGCAACTTAATTTTCGGTTTGGCAACCGAAATAAAATGTTACTTTCGGCGCAGCTGCTATAAATTCTCTTTTAGCTGAATGCGGAAAAACAAGGTAATCGTTATATATGCATATAGTATATAGCATAGATATATCAATCAGGCTGTGGGCGTAGATAGCAGCTAGCAGGGAGGCAGTGCAATAACCAACAGAAGTGTGCGCTCAAGGCTTCTGTGCAGCCAAAGTCAATGCACTCGAAAACCGGCTGTTCTCAAGTTCACATGCAAATTGAAAATAACCAAAATTGGCGGCATTAGATTTATGATAATGCCTACTAGATGGTGACGCCGCCGCATCTGTGATTTATGCCATTCAATTCTATGTTAAATGTGTTTTGACTGCTGCCAAAATCAAAACTTCCGCGCAGTTCATTGACACAAGCATCTAATCGCTTGTAGGCTGACAAAGCCAATAACAGCATTTATCAGACAATCAACATGTGTACACCAAATATATCAATGTACAACTTAATACGTACCTATCAGGTGATAGCTTCTTTCTGTGAGAGCTACTGCTGCCACATCCTTAGCTGTCAGCTGCAACTAACCCCTAGCTCTGACGCACTTTTATCCTCGACTTGTGCACATGCCGCTGCTTAAAATTGTTTCCTCTTGTCTAATCGACAAAATTTGCTCAAGTTGACAGCCGATTGTCCACCCACACGGCCCCACGAGATGCTTTCGCAGATTCCCTCACCTGACAGTCACGAAGATTTGTTTAACTCATTTATTCAGTTTTAAGCATTTAAATTCAATTTATTTATTTATTTCGTCAGCTCGTACCAAAATAAAAATAAAACAAAAACAAAAGAAAACAGCAAATAATTAAAAATAAAATAAAACAAAATTAAAACTGTGTCGCTGTGCCAACAAACAAATTTTGTTCTAATGACTTTTGCTATATATAAATATGTATATATACGCATGTGTATATCTTTTGTTAGCACTTGGGGTTCAAAAATTCGATTATTAATTTTTTTTCTTTAATTTTATTTCATTATGCAGCTATTCAAATTAGGCTCGGCTCTTTTTGGCATTGCTTATTTGAAATTACGGAAGCAAGATGACTTTTAAGGCGATTCGCGGTGGGTTCTACAAACAAGCACAAAAATCATTTGCTTTAATTAAGAGCAAGTTTGTTGCTTAACGGTTTTATGTGGGATATAAACTTATTAAATAATGCATTTTAAATTTGTACGAAATGATTGCTTATAGCCAGTAAGATGACTCATTACGCGAAGCTCCTAATTAAATAGTGTTATGTTTCGCATCAAATATATATTCATAAGCAGAATCTTTTCAAATAAATCTACCGCATCTATATTTATAGATATTAATAAATATAAATAAGCACACTTTCACTAAACAAGTTCTTTGCTAGTTGCATAATTATATAAACCTATATATTATGACTATATGTGCAATTAAATTGTATATTAATTAAATTTGTGTTTATCTGGATGGACTTAGGGGTCACAATTCACGGTTCGACTATTGTCCTTAACGATTTCAAGCTATCTATAACACAGAAGAATGAATTCCAAAACTGAAATTATTGATTGAGATAGGTCAAAGAAAGAACTATTATACATGTGCTTGACTTTACCTAAAACAAAAACTGTGATTTAACAGATAGTGGGCTGATTCGGCTGACACCGACATATGTACTGTTGGCAAGAATAATATGGACTTGAAATGTGAGGGCCCAGTTGTCATAGAAACCAACAAACAAACGGAAGGATATAGACATGTATATACCAAATCGCCTGTCTATATTGATAAAATATATTTCTAAAGATGTACCTTATAGAACCCTCTTCAAGAGTAAGCAAAGTCAATTTTAAATATATTTTCCGTAAAGGTAAACTTTTTATGTTATTAGCAGAATATTCAAGTATTTTTACGATTTTAATAACAGTTTGTAAATAACAAACTATTTTTTTTTTTTACTCTTTATTCAGACACAAACTATTTTTCTGGCTCACTTTCTGTTTTTGTTGTCGTCTCTTCTGTTAATAAAAGAGCTCATCAAAATGCAGATTAAATCTGTATTGCTGTTTTTCCACAAGCCCGTGCCTACATATATGTATATGTATTTCAAATATCCAACTTGAAATTCTGATTTGCAGCAATTTTCGTTCAACAATTGGCAAATGTCAGACCGAAAAAATTGCCATTGTTGCTGCCCATATACACTATATACCATATACATATGTATCAAATAGCGAGAGAGCGGCATTTTTATTCACGCATTGTTGGATCGAATGAATCATAAAATAAATAAACATAGCATTTTTGTTTCGGCTTCGGTTTCTGTTTAGGTTTGGGCTTTTGTTATGCTGGACGCTTTGCTGAGTGGCAGCTACGCATCCGTTCGAGCTGGCAGCCGAGAGAAGGAAGCTGAGTGTAGGGGGTCATAGGGTCGCCGCTTGTGTGTGTTGATTTTGTGTTTGCGTGTGTGTTTGCCGTTTGTGCTGAGCTGTCACCACTATGCAGCTAGGCGAAAGATAGCAGACTTTGGCACCAAGAGGCAGCTGAGTCACAGGTAGCAGGTAGTTAACTCTAAATACTCGACGATTAGTCACGCCCCATATCATTATCTGTGCAAGTTACCCTACCAATAAACTTGAAATTAATCGCCAAACCGCATTGCCAAACATTTCAAAATGCCCATACCTCCAAATATGAACTGCCGTTGCACGATCACTAGCTGGACTTCAAAAAGGCAAACCCGTTGGTTTGTTTATTGCGTGGTGTAGAACTTGTCACCAGTTGGCACCACTCAACGCCCCAATTACAGCAGCTGCTGACCACCATTTGTGACAGTCAAAGTTCTTATTAAATAATAGATTTTATTTCATTTTTATCTATATATATTTTTTTGTATTAAGCCAGCGTTCTTTTTTTTCTTCATTTTATTTATTTTTTATTATATTATTATTTTTCTTTATTTTATGACCTACCGTCAAATGAATCAATTAACATGCTCACGAGTATATAAAAATATATTCGCCGCAGCAATTGAAATGTTGAACCGGTGCTCCCTAAAGTTAGCATTCGTCAAGTGTTTGTTCGTGTTCTAGAGCTCTTGTTCTGTGAGCACTTCGCCCATTTCAAGAGAGTTCTTTCCACAAGAGGTTGGGTCCATTAGTTTGCAAATTATGTTTGACTGAAGTACTCATTGCTTTTATTATAGCCACCATATCTATTGTTTTTCCTATTCACACAGTCAACTTTAATATTCTTCGCATATTTCTTACACTATGTTCCTTTTCTAAATTCTGAAAGTTGTATTGATTTTTGCAATACATAAAAGAATATGATTATATTGTATTTCGAATTTAATAATGTCGATAGATCAGTTTTAACTTTAGTCTCTTTTATTTCTTCCATTATTTAATTTTATTTCATATGTTTATTATTTTTTCTTCTAATCAACTTTATCGATAATTCGAATTTTGATTGTCATTATACAATTTTTAGGCACCAGGCAACACTTACCCTAAGATCTTTCCAACATTCCCTCTTATATTCTTCGTTTGTCGTGTGACGTTTCTCTTTATAACTATAAGCTTTCTATGAGAATCTCATCTCTTCAAATTCCATTTCAGCTTAAACAAATATAAACGATAAATTTATAAATATTTGAGTTTTTTTATAATTTCATATTTTCATACATCAAGAGCAACTTTTCAGTAGAACCTCGATTTTATCACATATATCATCTATATGTGCAAGAAGACTGCGTGGGTAGCCGCAGATCAAACAAGTTTGGCTGCAAAAAAAGGCGTATTAAAGTCCAAGCAATAAAAAGTCGTAAATGTTAATTGTTTTTAAGACACATATTCTTTTATTTAAATAGTTGTTCTCTTGGAATAGAATATAATTATTTTTTCTTCTTTGAAATTCTTGTTGTAATATAAGCAGCGTAACTAGAGAATACTCGATTAAATTGATGACTTGCTGTAGCTACCAATTTGTAATTGTACTGTAGTTATATTTTAGTGTATTTTCTTGCTCTTTTTTCTTTAGTTTGGTTTCATTTCATTTTCTTTCACTTCGATTCGGTTATGTTGATCTTTAACTTTATAAGCTAATTTGTCACATAGAATTTGTGTTTATATTTTTATTATTTTTTTTTTTTTTTTTTTTTGGTTCATATTAATTGTAAATAGCGTTTGAAATTGAAAAAAAAAATGTATATCGATATATAGCACTATTTTTATTTATAAACTATTAATACATGTTTAAGTTCGTTTTTGAATGCATTTGAAAATTACATTTCCTTTTCTTTTCTTGCTTTCCTGCTCTCTTTGCTCGGCATCACATTAATTGTTAATTATTTTTGAAATTTCTGGGAACTGTTATTTTTTGTCTACACACACAGAAAATGCACAATACATTGATATATTTTTATATAATACACATATAAATATACTTTTATTTTTTCATGTAAATTTTTAGAAATATATAAATTCGAGGTTTTGTTTTCTTCATGTATATGTTTGTGTGTGTGTCTGTGTGTTTCGTATTTTTCTTTAAGTTACAAGAGGCTTTGCTAGTTCTAAGCAAGTCAAAAGGCAGCAAAGAATTAATTATGGTACTGAATGAAACTTAAATAATATAAAGCTTTCGATCTGAGGCGGCAAACACAATGAAACACAATGTCATAAATATCTACTTTATAATTTATTTAAATTAAAACTAATGAGGTATTTAGCTGCACGCAATGACTGAAGTACTAGAAAGCAAATTGACTTACATGATCAATGAGCAAAAAATAAATATAAAAATAAAAGAAAATAAAAATTAAATAAATTAAGCTGCGCTCATTGACCAACACTGACAAGACAGGCAGCAAATATAAAAAGAAGAAGAAGATATTGCACAGAACGGAAACAAGTTTTCAATATGAAAACCGCCGCTTGCAATATCGAGAAATAAAATATATAGCACTAGGTGCCAGTTGTGGTATACATATGAATCTATAGTAGATTATAATACAATATAATATATATGCTTTGCACATTTAGTTAAATATATATATATAGTATATATATATGTACGTGTAAAACTTATGAATTGAATGCTTAGCGTTGGGGTTTAGCCAGAATGTTTTTCGTTTTACTTTGTGTTGTTGTTGTTTTTGTTGTTAAAGCTGTCGTATTTGATTAATAAATATTTACCAAATTAAATAATAATAAATAAATAAGTGTCGTTGTTTTGTGTGCGTGTGTTGTGTGAGAGTCTTAAGCAATTGACTTAATAAATGAAGCTGTTTTTCTCTTTTTTTTTTTAATATATGTATGTATATTCATATGTTTAGCTGGTTTTGTTAGGTACTCGAAATTGGCTGCTTGGTTCCCGGTTTGATATAACATTTAAGCTGTTTCATTTTCCGTTTTTTAACAATATTTAAAATTTTTAATTTTGTATTCTTGTTTGCGACTTGTACACAGTTGTTGCTATTTTTTTGTTTTTCTTTTTTTGCCTAGCTGGACAAATGTTTTACAAGGTACTTATTGCTGTTTGCCTGTGCATTTTACAGTTTGACAAGCACAGGCATATAACATACATATGTGTGAAATATCTATAATTTTTTGTTTTTCCTTATTTTTTCTTGTAGATTTTTGGCATGAGAAGCTTCTAGCACAGCATTATCTTAAGTTTTTTCTTTTGTTATTTTTCAATTTTTGTTTTTTTTTGTTTTTTGGCTTAGTTTTACTAAACTTACGGAGTTACGAATACTGTTCTGCGAATTCTTCAGCAAGCAAATCAACATTTAGTAGTTACTTATAGTTAGTTTTTCTAGACCTCCGTTGGCATTGCCTGGGAGCAGCTGGACTGCATCTTCTTGGAGCCGCGAAAGAACATATCCAACAGGCCACGCCTCGACTGAAACTTTGGCGGCGAGCCGGCTATATGTATGTGCTCCACAATGGTTATGCCACGCTGCAGCTTGGGTCGCGTTTGGCGCTGCGGCGGCGGCGTTGCCTCCAGCGATGGCACCTCATCCGAGTCTGCGGAACCCTTGTGCTGACCACCGTAGTTGATGATGGTGCTGCAGCTGCTATTCGGGCGCAGTGTCAACGTTGTGTGCACCGGCGTCGTTGTCTGGCACTGGCTGACCAGTGAGCTCTGCGGCGTCAGATAGCGGCAACTGTTGCTGCTGTACTGCGACAATCTGCTGCTATTGCGCTGTAGCTGCGGCGCACTTGAAGCTGCCGCGCTATGACCATGGTTCTTCAGGCTGCTGCTGTGTTGACGCTGCAGCGCGCTGGCCGCATCCAAACCGAACAGCCGCTTGACGCCGCGACGTACGCGCTTGTTGCGGTAGGCGAAGATGACGGGCGAGCTGAGATTGGCCAGCAGAATCATGAAGATGGCCAGCTGCGTAGAGCCAGTAAAGTTGGCGGCGGACAGACGCGATTGCAGCAGCACCAGCAAACCAAAGGGCAGATACGAGACCACGAACATGACCACCACCAGAATGCTGATGCGAGCGGCACGCGACTCCTCGCGGTACTTGAACAGCGAGCTGGCATTGCTGAGGCGATGGCGCAGCGAACTCATGTAGCTGAGGGCCTTGGGCGAGGCGTGTATGGCGGGTATTTGCAGGGCATGTCCTGCTGCAACCTGCTGGGGTCCAGTGCTGAAGTGCGTGTGCAGCTGTTGCTGTGGCGGCAGCTGCTGCAATTGTTGCTGCTGTTGCTGCAATTGACGTGAGTGCTGCTGCTGCTGTCGGTGTGCCTGCAGCAAATGCGGCGAGCTGCACTCCTCACTTAGCGTTAGCGAATCCTGTCGCAGCTCCGTATACTTGTGCAAATTTGGGGAGCTGTGCACCTGGCGTATGCCCTGCAGGCGATGCAGCTCGCGCAGATCCTGCGACGAGGTGCCCAGCAGCGGCAGCTGCCTGGCCGAATAGTTGCGCTTGATCTCCCCGCTGGCCGTTTGCAGCGTTAGCAAGATGTTCTGATTGCGATCCGCCACCGTTTGCTCCGGCACGCTCATTAGCTGCTGACCGCCATGGCTGCTCTCCACATCCACATCGGAGCCATCGTCGGAGATGGTCGGCAGCAGCACCTTGGCGGCCGAATCACGACGAAGACAACTCGGTGAGCTGCGCGGCGCACGCTGATCAATTTGCATTTGTAGACCACCAGAGAGGACGCCACCGCCGCCATGTGAGCTGGCCGAGGATATGGAATGTCTATGCACGCACAGGCTGTTCGCATAGGGCGTGGCAGGCGCCGCCTGTGCATGATTCGTCAAATTGAGTGCGCTCTGGAGCAGCGGCGAGGAACCGTTCTGTCGCATGCGCAGCCCATTGCCGCGCGCCTCGCTGAAGATGCGCCAATACATGCCGCAGACAAAGCCAAAGGGCAGCAAGATGATGACTATGAAGTACACACATGCATAGATCACGCCGAATATGCTGCTGGTGCTGCTGATGTTAAAGTAGGTGGCCGCCAGACGCCTCTGCCTGCTGAGCAGCGTATCCGCCTCAAAGTCGAGCACACGAAATGCGGACAGGGCGCCAAAGAGTATGCCCACCCCCCAGGTGAGCGTGATGAATATCCATGCTTTCACGCCCGAAATGCGACTGTGATAGCGCAACGGATCGGTCACCGCACACCAGGTATCCCCAACCACAAGCAGCACCGCCAGAGCGCCCAGTGCGGCGGCCATGTCAATGGACCAGCAACGCAGCTGCACCGCCGGCAACGAGATGCTGCTATGCACGGGCACACTCAGATTATCCTCCCGGGTTTCCGTCTCGGTGATGACAATACCGCCATCGCCGCGCTCATCGATGGTCAGTTCGCGGCAATAGGTGGCATTGCACTTGTATATCATCTCAATGGTATCCCCCGAGCTGTCGTTGGTGTTGCTGTTGCTATTGCTGCTGGTAATATTCCTGCGCAGCACAATGCCGTCCTTCTCCACAAGCTGGCCATGGTGGCGTATGGTTAGCTGATGGTTCCCCGGCTTCGAGTAGAATTCAATGCTATCCCCAGCCCCATTGACGCCGCTCCACTGTTCCTCCTGTCCGGAGAGGCTCTTGAAACCGCTCACAAAAAGTGTTGGGGCCAAAATGCAGCAGCCAATCAAATTGATGATCAGCAAATTGATGGTAAAACGATTTGCTGTCGTGCGCAGTCCTGGCGTTATCCAGAATGCGCATAGCGCCAGCAGATTGATGATGAACGAGATGAGCAGCACGGCCAAGATGAGAAAATCAATGGCCATTTCTTTATGCAACTATCGCTTAATGTTCCTCTATTGGTAGCAATTGTCTATGTTGTTGTTGTTGTGGTTGTTGTTGCTGTTGCTTTTGTGCTTGTGGCACGCACATCACTTTACAGTTTGAGCGCCACTTTTTGCTTTTTATATGCTACTATTTGTTTTGGCTCTTGGACACTCACAAAAATTTCACTTGGTTTACACGTTGCACACAGCTTCTTTTTCTTCTTCTTTTTGTTAATTTTCCAATGTGTTTTTTTTTTCTCTTCTTTTGTTTGTAGCTTGTTTCTTGCAAACGCTTGCTAATTTACGCGCGGAGCTCGTCGCCGATATTGAACAAAAATTTCTAAAAAATTTCTTTTTCGATTTTTCCACATGTAAATCAAATTTCTATAGATTTCATGTGTTCACTTTTGTGGTTGCAAACAATTTTTGTTTGTTTTATATTTTGTTATATTCTTCTTGTTGTCCGTTCCGCGCGTTATTCGAGCACGATCTTCACTACGAAGCGTTTCAAGCACAACTGTCGTGTGCGTCGGCCGCAACGCCTCAAAATATATGTGAGCAAGTGCTCTCAGCTGAGCGGCAGCAACAGTTGCTGTTGTGCTCGGAGAGCTGTGAGAGCTGTGAGCGTACAGAGCGGCAATTTGTTGTCGTTCTTCTTGTTGTTGCTTGTGATTGTTGTTGGGGGCTATTGCTGCTGTGATTTGTAGTTCCCACGCTCCCGCTCAATTAATACCGAAGCGACTTTGAATTTATGCTGTTGCTGTTGTTGCTATTGTTGCTGTTACTGTTGTTGTTGTTGTTGCTGTTGTTGCTGTTGCTGCTGCAGACCACATTACTGCTTGCTGTTGCCAGCCGGTATTTATCAGTTTTAAAGTCCGTCTGAGGCCGTTGCTGCTGCTGCTGCTGCTGCCGTTGTCCTAGTTCGTTGCAAGCTCACAAATTGTATAATATTTTTGCAATTTCAATTGGCGAGCGGCTTCACTTTTGCTGCGCTCTCATTACATCACAGCCTGTTGCTGCTGCTGCTGGCTGCTGCTACTGTTTTTGTTGGCATATTTTCCAAACCTCATTTTCATTTGGGTTCTGTACAAATCCAATACAATGGGCTACGCTCTAATTTCTTTACCATAAAAATTGCAATTTTATTAGGCGCAAGTAAACAGTTTTTCTTCTGTTGCCGCCGCAGTTGTTGCTGTTGGGCCGAAACAGCTGATGAAATTCTCAGCGCAGCAACTGCAAGAGAGACAGGGAGAGAGAGAGAGAGGGAGAGAATCAGAGATGGTGTGTTAATTTATGAGATAAGATTCTTCCTTGCTCTATATTCAAAATAATAAATAAAATACGAAAATTAACAATTTACGGTTTGTGTTTTGACTATGAAATTAAAAATAAATATCAGCTGGTGTCGGACCATGACACAGCAAATCTTTAAATATAGTCAAGTTTATATATATATATATAAATATACATATATATATATATAGACGCGCGTGCCTGTGAGTCAGTTGGGGAGTTCAATTTGCAATATTTGCATGCACCTTATGAGAACACAAGCACGCCTCGGCCCTATGCTACACTGGGTAAACAGTTCTTATCGGCAAATTACAAACAATGACCAGCTATTGATAAGCTATAAGGCCCAACTGCGGCTAAGAGTATTTCAGCAGTATATGAAACTACAGTGCTTACTCGAAAATAAAGAAAAACAATAAAGCCGATATATTAAACATAAGAGTCTTTATATTCAAGCCATATCCAAATATTATTTATTTTTTACATTTAAAATTTTAATACGCCAAATAAAAAGTCTCATTATTTCAAATTATGTAGTTATTTAAAAATTTTGCATTTTTATTTAGATTTATCAGTATGATTAGCAGGCTGTTTACTTTTGATTAGAAATTCAAAAATCGGTTTGTAGCTTTACTCTGGTGGACATTTCTTTAGCTAAATCACTAGAGCAGCACTCGAATATCACATGTTAAGTAAAACCCACTTAAGTGACTTTACAGCTATTGCCTGGGGTTACTATCCGTCTTCGGTACTACGCATCAGTTCCTCGACAAAGCAACTCATGACAATCAGCTGCTTTCGACATGACCATGCGAACGGCACAACTTTGAACCCAAGTACCAGCCCCTGCCACAGCCCCCACTCCTCCGGGCATGAGCTCATCCCAGCTGCGTTCTATCGCTCAACCAGTTTCATACTAAGCGATTATATATCCAAATATACATGTATTCGGCTGTCTGGGCAAAAGTGATCAGAGCCGAGCATCATGGGAGCATTGAACACGCGACCAGCGACTGTGAAATGTAAACAAAAATTGTTGAGTTTTTGTGTCGGGCTAAAGCGCAGTTTACATGCCCTACTTAAGCACGAGGCAGAGTCTATCTATAAATATGATGAGTAAAGAGAGTCGTGATGTTGCCAGAAGTTGCAAGTTTGCAATGGAACGCTATGGCACGAATGCTATGCTCTTAACTTTTGCTAGCAGACAATATTTGCAAGAGGGTTTGCTAAAAATACATTTAGGGGTTTCGTTATCGGAACTTTGTCTTATACTACAATTGAGCTTGTCGAATGCCTTAAAACTCATTTATTTATATATATGTGTATACAAAGTTATTATTAAGAAAAAACAATCCACCAACAAATTTAATAAAATGCTACACAACTATTTATAAGCTGTTTTCTTAAGCCCATACCATATACCCTACACTAAGCAATAGACTCCTCCAAACAAAACAAAAAAAAAAAAGTATATGCATATAATGAGGCCTATCTCCAAGCGTGTGCTTGGCTTTAAAGCCACGCCCCAATCGATTATACACACGAGCTGAAGCGCGTCTCCAAATGCTGTGTCAACAGATCGCGAGGAAAGGCCACTTGGACAATTTGCTTAAGATCAACGTAATATGTTTTAGATTTAAATATTTTATAGTACTTAGTTCAGTTTGCTATCGCTTAGCGGCATTTTAAGGGTGTGAATTTGACGCTCGCGTTTAACACTTTGCAGGCAGCTCAGCTGTTTATGGGCGGTAAATATTGACGCGAAAAGTAAATCAAGGCAAAGACGGACGTAAGTACTCATATATGTATTTATATGCATTAATAAACACATGTTGCTCTATCTGTACATGGCTTTGCTTGAAATCTAAATTGGTTTTTGTTCATACTCTGTTGACCAGAAACAGCAGATGGGTATATTGCAATATTCTCCTTTTTGCTATTTTCAAAAATATATGTCGGAAATAACTTGAAATTTATGCAAAATAAGCAACTTTTTTCTTAGATAAAGGTAGATAAAGGATGAATAATTCACCAAATAAGACATTCTCAATTAGAAAGCCAATATCCAATAAACTTTACTTACAATATGATCTTTAACCTTTCGAATATAGTAAAAGGCTATCTAAGCTCTCATATTTCTCAATATTTTAAAAGGAGAGTTTAAAAATGTAACTTTTGATAAAGACTCTGACAAGATAAGCCCAAAAATATTTTACATGCCTTCCTAACCAAAAACACCCTGGCTTTTTTTCTGTTAACCGTACTGGAAATAGGGTATCTCATAGTCTATATCTTTTACTCGCTGCAACATGCTCACTTGTTTCCTAATGCTTATCGGCGCGTCTAAGCCGATGCGACTCTATCAGTTTTTTATTGACAGATAATGCAACGGAACAAAGGCACTTCGCACTTGATCAAATATTGCATTGTACAAATGTTAAATGGCCTGAGAATTGATTTTTATATAGACCAGAGGGCTGAGGTTATATCAAATAACGCACTGGCCTGATTTCTACACTTTAAGCTTCCGGTCGCGTGGCACAGCCGCGAGCTTTCGACGTTGCATGCAACCTGCCAAAACGCCAGATCAAAAAGTAACCGCAAAAGTTGCATAAAAAAAACTGTATTTGAAGCTAACAAGTGTCGGGGCTTTTGTTTATCTCTGTCTGGTGGAGCGTTATTTTTGCATTTTGTTTTTTATTAATTTCTGAAGAAACCGCAGCGCCGCCTCTCGATGGCTGGCCTAACACTTGGAGCGTGTAAACAAGTCGCTGAGAATGCGCTCATTTGCATGACTTGGCAAGAAACAGCGACGCGAAGGCATTAAGATAAAAACATATAGCATGAGTAAACCCAATCAGGGTTTACCCCACACACCCCAGTCTAAGATTGCGCATACGCCGCGTAAGCACATTTAACCAGACCCAAAGTCTTAAACACAAATTTAAGCATGAAATTTAAATCGCCATCTGCGTCTGCATGAGCAATCGAATTTGGCTAAAGAGGCTCGGCTTTATTTTGGTGGGGGTTTACTCAGCACGTGAGACGCCTAATGAGCCGCTCTAGATTGGGACCAATATGAACCTGTTGTACCCAACGGCTCAGCCAGTGAATCCCGGCACAAAGAACCCGAAAAACTATGTATCACGCAAGGCGAACAACTGCAACAACAACATCAACATTCAACTGTCAACGCACAAAGCCGGTTTTCAGTTTCTGCTCTTTGGTTTTTGTTTTTCTTTCTCTCGAGATAGCCCTCTTGAAACGTGACGTCACTTTCGACGTTCATATCGCGACTGCAGCTTGATGTATATAAATATTAAGTTTTGCACTCACTTTTGGACATACGGCCCGACATCGTATCGATCGCCTGTCCCGCTATCGTACAAATTGAGGCACTTAAGCCTCATGAGCCCATAAATAAATTTGATATAAGTGATATTTAACCCATATTTGTGACTGACAATTATTTGCCCCGAAAATGGGCGTGAAATTCCTTATGCTTATTTCGCTTTTTTCAGCTGTTTCCAGCCAATATTTACACACAATGGCCCTGCACACCTACCCAACCTATAAATGGGCAGACAACAGTCGTTAATATATATGTACTCCCCTGGCTATATACTGCCTTTAATGCCTGACTTTGGGCCATGTTACGTGTCGTGTCCTTGAGCTGGTCGCAATTATGGCAACGGTCACGATGATTTGACTTTCTTGGATGGGACTCACCTGGCCGTTGATTGCAATATGATCTGCACTCTGTATACACCTGTAGAAGCTCTTAATTATTATATATACATGAATTTTATGTAGATGGTATTTTTTCGCATTTGATTGCAAAAATTCTATTGAATTCTTGTTAAACATATGACTTGCATTTGCTGTGATTGAATATTGATTGACAAATGCTGAAAAAAAATTTGAACTTTAATGGATCAACTTCTTATCGCATTAGCTTCGCCCGACATATGTATGTGGCTTATATCTATTATTGATTATAATAAAAATGTTATGAAATTTACATGTGATTTTATTTCAGACTGCATAATATCAAACAATTTCGACACTTCCCATACTTTCTCTCTCCCTTTTGCTTATAGTTTAGTTGAGTTTTTAATTTTGTTATTCTAATGTATTAAATACTTTTGTCGACCATTAATAAATAAATAAAATATCACTCTCTTCCCTTTTCTCTCGCTCTCTCTCTCTCTCTCTCTCTCTCTCTGTCTTTCTCTAATTATCCCGCTCCCTCTTGTTCTCTTTCTCTCTCACAACTACATTTTATTCTATTTTTTTTTTTCGTTAACAATTACGTGGGTATATACGGCATTATACGCTATTGTGAACATTTAATTATTTACTTCTCTTTGCGCGTTATTCTTAAACGCTTTGCAAACAAGAAAGCTTAATCATACCCATTTTCATTCGTAATTATTTCAATCAAATTATTTTTAAAAACACCTATTCAACAATATGTATACGCAACTCTAATCAGTTTTACTCTCAATAAACAATACCATTTTAAAATATTTACGACCTATAAATACTTTTTTAGTAGCTTAGGGAATGAAGGATTATACAGCGATTATGATATAACAAGCTGTCTTCGAACAGTGCATGGCATGTGATAAGCTATTTAAGATTTTTGTAACGGTAATTAAATTTAACACACATTGCTTTCTTCCGGTGACAAATATACAAGTTTCTATAACTTTTAGTCTAAGCCTTGGCTAATTGACAGTGACTCCCGCGCACAAGTATGTAAGGACGCGTGTCAAGTAGCAATGTCCAAAAATATATACATATATAGTCTTTGTCTGTATGCATAGGTATATAAACTTGTTTAAGCATTCGGTTCTGTTATATCAGTCTTTATGTCAGTTTTCCGCATATTGATAAGAGATTGCTTCGTGGTTTTTGATAAAGAAAATAACGATAATCGCCCTGGACGCTGGTCAATCAGAAAAACTAAGCCCAGCTTTCAATGCCCAAGTCCAATGCCATTGACATAAATCCAATTTAATTAGCTCTGCGCCTTCCATCTGCTTACACTGTCCAGTAAAAGTTTGCACGGGCTATTATATTGAGATAGGTGTATATATTTATACGAATATATACATAAATATGTATTTATGTGGTTCGCTCTTCTTATCCGCCCATAATTGAATAAAATGCGGCTTTATCAAAGGCGATGGCAAAAAAGCAAATATTGGCAAAACTTTTTATCTGAGCTTAGTAACTTTGTCATCGTTGAACAAAATACAGTAAAAATGTGTGTTGATGGTCTGTTATCATACGGTTGACTTTAAGATACCATGTAATTTTGGTCTATCAGGCTTATCTACATAGCCAAAACATCTCTTCAAATCCTGGCACAAAGACCCAGAGTCAAGCATCTGCATTACATTTTTTTTTTTATCTCAAGTATTATTTAGGCGGTGATTTTCAACTTTGTACTATATGAAAATAACACACTTCAATATGTTTAAACCGAAAATTCTTCAATAATTTTTAAAGTTAATATTACAGGCGCTTAAACCATATGTATTCATATAAGGAAAGGGGTAGAGCTGAACACTCTGACTGTTTATAATTATCAATACTATAAGAAACATACTCCATAAGGTCGTAGATCTCCATTTTCACATTAATTTAATGTGCACTCAGTACAAATATTCCAAGACATGCCAGCCACAACCTATGTGCATTCAGTTTGCGAAATGGAAATGCTAGAATACTTCAGATAAAATTGTAGTTCAAGCTCGGAACATGGAAACTTACAACGAACAATATTACACATCACACTCTCGCATGTTTGGGAGGAGTAAGTGTGCCCTGTCTTTATAGGTTCTAGTATAAACTTTTCCATTAGCTCGTTAACTCGCTGATACGACAATAGCCAGCAGAAATAAGCGAAAACAATAACAAACACATTAGCATCGTTGCCGCTGAGTTGTTGCGTTTGTTGTTGTCGTCGTCCGTCTGTCATTGATTCACATTCATCGGAGTGTTGGTGACGTTTTTTTTTTTACTCTTTACTTTTTTCTATTGACCAGTGGAAAAAATATAGCCACAAAGTGTAACTAAATGTAAGCATGAATTAAATATGCAAAAGCTCAGTAATCGCTAATCTATTGTGACGCTCTGTTGTTAATTTCATTTGCGTATAGTTCGTTTTTTTTATGCTAAAGATGGTAGCGTGAAAAAAACAAAATTTTTTAGAATCAATTTTGAGTTGGGAAAGTAAAGTTATATTTCGAGTCACGCAGTCATTTCTATGCGCAGTACTCTAGCTGAAAAACTTAACTAACTGAAAAGCTTAACTGTCTTTTTACAGAATTTTATTTGCGTTAATGCATACCACGCACTCATCTCTATGATAATTTCGTATCACGCTCCCATTTCTAATTCGAAACACCAAATGAGCAGTCGCGTGTGCTTAATTTGATATGGCGGTAGTCAATGCAGTCACAGCTACGCACTCAAATTCTACAATTTATGTAGATTCAGTTACTCAGGTCTACCCAGAGATTAGCAAATGAGATCGTAAGTATTACTTGTTCCATTGCAAAAGTCTTCCCAGCTAAACCAACCTGCGCAGCGTAACGGTAAAAAATGCTTGAACAAATGCAACCTCGACGTGGTCTCTGAGTGGAACTAAAAATCTCGGAATCTGTTTGCACGTCTATATTCCCAGTAAATAAAAATATATATGAACGTATTGCAAGTCCCAGTAATCACAATAACCGAACGACTCTGACTATAACCAGTAGTGAAACGCATTGTCAGGCCTGCAGTTAGATTGTCAGAGAGAAAGAACAAAGAAGTTGAGACAAATGCGTCGAATGCAATTCAAACTTCACAATCATGAGCATTTATGTACATAAATACATATGTACATATATCAAAACTCACTGTGGACATAGCTCATGTAAAGAAATCAGAGGAGATACATACATATGTATGTCGAACTCACCTGTTAGCTGTGAACAAATGTACTTTCAGTGTGGGGAGTTTTTATTTATAAATTCCTCGAACACTTGGCAACTTCCAGGCAGTCCATATGTGTAGCTCTCAGAATTGCTTATCACACCGTGCATACTATGTACATAGCTCCAACTATACCCTTTTGCGAGTTTGACGTGACTGAATTGCCTTTCGCCTGAAATCCCAGTCTAAAGTTTACTAACAGCAGAGAGAATGTTTCTTTGAAATGCATTTATTATATGTATGTATATCCAAAATTTAGTTATAGTTACACAATTAAAAATTGCAACTAAAGCAAGCAGTTTTAGAAACATTTTAATATAATTATTTTCTATTGAATGCTAACACGAACTTTACCAACATGCGCTCTGGTGCCCGACTTCTGTCTGAACACGGTTCGGCTTACACTTTTCTTGGAGTTTCAAGAATACTCGGAAAATACGAATTCTTGCAAAACTAATCAAACCTCATACTCTTGTGCTACCAACCTAGACAACAGCCGCAACTAAAACTCGGTTGTGTTCAACAAGGTTTTATACCAGCCCTTCTCTAGATTAATGTTTGTATTTTGCATAATTTCCAGCAATAGAAAAATAACCAAGTAAATATAACGCAAGCCAATAAAAATTTTTAACCGACAATATATTTATGTATTCATTCTGTATAATAGCCGTTCATTTGTATATTATAGTTGTAATAACAGTTTACAACAGCTGACCCATCATCGAGAATCTCAGTTCTGTAAGCAAAACTATTGCCAATTGACCCACATGGCCTGACCTTCGCATCTGCTTACAATTTTGCCAAGCCAACGAACAGTTGCCTAATCAATTTACCGACCCTCAACAGTATAATTAGTCAAGCAACCACTCGGTCTCAATTACAGCTTTAAAACGAACTTGGTCTATGGGAATTCACCAGCAGCTGCAAACCACTTAAAACTTTCTGAACACACAGCTGGACATAATAATATCAGGGCGTAGGGTGATAAATTGTAACCAAAGGCCAACAGCAAAGGGCAACAATCAGGTCATATATCCATGCCATCGATTAGAATTCTAATGCAATTTAGGATGAAACCCTGTTAGCCGTGGGCGATGAGTGCTCAGTGTTGAGTGCTGAATCACACCTATGTGCTCACAGACAACCTGTCAAAGCTTTATAATTACATTATCTATACCGCATTAGCAACCCTTTCAGTGTGGGCTGCCATATTATAATGTTGTAATGCGGAGCGTCTCGAATTTATGCAAAAAGTGCACAAGCTTTTGCCGGACGGGTTCACTGCACTTGGCTGTGGCAGACAATGTCTGATTTCGGCTGCCAGCATCAAATTACCCGGCTAAGTAAAGAAAATGAGTCATAAAGCACGACGAGAAGATACCCATTGCCCATTTACCTAATGTAATGTAACATTATTAAATTTGAAAAAAGGAATCGATTCATATCGATTTAAATCGATTTTGAAGATATGACTAAGCCGACTTAAACTTTTATTTGCCTACCCAGAATATTATGTAAGTATTTACTTGATAGACAAACTATTCCACAAGAAATTCAACCCCTTTACAGACCCCTTCTATGGCTACAGGGTAACATGAAAATGCATCAAATATATAGGATCATAAAAAGCGACAAATATAGCATACTCGCCACTGGTCACTTTGAGGTCAAAGTGTATGACACATGTCAGTGGCCATAGACAATAGAGCAGCCTGCGGCATCCTTATGCTGGCCACTCGCATAGCATATCATGGCAGAAGCTCTAGTTCGGCTGCATATGAAATGTTGGCGGGACAACACAAAAAAGTAGTCATTGGCTTCATTTAAGCCAGATTCGGGACAGTTGTGACAACATGCTTGAGGCCAATGGCTTGGCCACTTTTGACGCATGTGGACTTGCCCCCGTTTTTCGCAGTTTTCCACTTTATCGACAAGGTCAGCGACTCCTACGCCATTCGATTGAAAATAATGCCCACTGCTCTGTTCTGTTCTGGTCTGTTCTGTTTCGGTATTAATTGTTTACTAGGCAATTCAGAAATGAAAACACAAATGCATTTATTTATAGCTGGACAACACGCCATGCAGGCCAACTGACCTACATCCAGTTCCGTGTCGCATCGTGTCTGTAGAACAAGTTGAAAAATTAGTCGGAATATTCGGTAATATAATGATATACTATATATGTGTATCTATATGTGTATGACCTTAGGGACAAGAACTAGTCAAAGATTGCGTCTGATTTTTGCTGATTGACAAGTTTACACATCAACAAAAACACATTTCGGAAATCATATTTTACTAATGCGCCTAAAATAAAAAGTTATTGAACATTAATTATAAATTCCAATATCATGCAAACTGACAACTGCCCTTGTCTATTGACTGTTCACCTTAGATAGGAAAAGTTCTGAGCCCAGGCACGTGGCCAAAAGTCATTGAATCGTTAAGGTATTCAAAAAGTAATACATCAAAATATATCTACTTCCAGTTTGATTTATGTGCTTGAGCTTAAGGCATACGAAAATTATCACTTTTCCGATGGTGAAATATGATATACTCATATTTGCATATGGACAAACGATGAGTCACATTGATTAAAATTCGCGGGAATTCGCAATGTACTTAAGAAATTTAGAAAAAATAAAAATGTACACGTAAAGCTTCAAAGCTGATCAATTAAATAAAGAATTTTTTAATGTTTTTTTTTAAAAAAAAACCTATATCCATAGATAAAATTTAACTAATGTTATGATATTATTATCAAATGAATATATAATATCAACCACCATATCTTTTCGCCTTTTTTTTTGTTTTATAGTTAATACTTATGAGAAATTCGTCCGAATTGGACCAAATCTAGCTTAAGATTCCAAACAGGCGCTTCATTATCTACAAAGGATTTGATAATTTTGCTGACATTTATTATTATTATGCAGAAAAGAACAAGTGGCAGAAGATATATCTGCCTGCTCACACATACTTCCAAATTTTGTAACAGTTTATATATTTTTACATTAATTATCTATACAAAGAAAACTAAAAGTTACTCATTTGATTTGTGATAGATGCACGCAACAACTGCAACGCAACAAAGCGCAAAGATGGAAACAAGTGAGTTGACAGACTTTTCCAAATCTCTGGATGTTTTGCCGCGAGCTTGTTTCCACAATCTGGTTAGTTTAAATCCCTATAAAACTTGTATATGTAAGCCATTGGCTGCTAAGATTGGCAGCTAGACCGCCAAGGAGATGGACGATATCGTTTCAGTTTCAGGTACAACAATCTCAAGGAGGTGCTCATATTTAATCGGAATTGCAGTGGATTCTTATTACCAATAACATATTCATGAATGGCACGCTTCTAACGAATCCCGAAAATTTAATGGCCAATACTCAGCTATATAATATAATCAATAGCAATGTTCACTTCAAGTCTGCGTGGAAAAAAATTCAATGAGAGCTCGACACAAGCCGAGTATTTCTTCTTTGATGATCATAGCAGGTTTAAAATAAGTATCAATAATGAATGCTACAAACGTTTACTTGATTATGCAGGCGCTGGAGAAAAACATCTTACGGATGGATTATAGAGATAGTCTCTATATATTCATTTTACTTCCAAAGGACCTGCCTACATTGCCAGAAGCTAAAGTTAAAAAAACGCGGCAGGACATTAGGAGCTCAGAAGTAGCTCAACAGCCGCTGCGTTTTCAGGCCAACCATCCCTTACTATAACAAATATCATGAAAACTATGGTTATCTCTTTATGGGGAACATCCGAAAGCCTTTGCCTTTCGATGATGTTTTTTTTTAATGTAGGGGATTTGAGTATAGTACAATAATAATTCAATAATTTATTGTTTCAATAAACAGAGTAAGTATTATCATGAGAATTTTATCTAGTTGACAACAGAATGGTTTTCAGCTTGATGCTGTAAAAGTTGGCTCTCCTAATTAGATATGTTTTTTAATTAAAAGCGAATCGTCCTTCAATGCGATTTTCATAAAGGCAAATAGGTCCTTTAAAAATTTAATTTATTTATTTAATTTTGGACATAAGATGCATTTTTAAAGACATCTGTCTCTTTCACAGGTTCTCTCATTCTTTCTCTTGAGAAATGTCCTTTTCAGCAAATTAGATCTTCAAAAATAATTTTTTTTAGCAGAATGTGCGTATCTAAAAAAAAAATCTGTTTTTTTTTATTTTTCCTCGGCAATTATCTTTCGCATGTGCTCTCTTTCTTTCTCTCTTTAACTCGTATTGTCTCTTTTCGCCTCTTTCTCTCACTCGGTCTGACATTTTCTATCTCACTCTTCGTTATTTTATCAAAATTTAAATTGTCAACACAAAATTTTTTTTGTGTTTGCTTTTCTTTTCGATTATTACCTTTTTGCGGAACAGTGCCTGCTAAAAAGCTACATACAATGATGGCCCACACATGATAAGTCTGCTGTAAGCATGGAAAAAAAAGAATCGCTCATATTGGCCGATTCACTAGGTGCCTTTCCCAGGAACTTGTACCATACTCTGGTTAAATTGAATCCCGATATAAATCTAATATGTTCACCAATTTCCATACAAACCTGCGCCGGAATGTTGCGAATGGGCGCCGACGATGGTAGTGAGACCGCCAAGCAGCTGGACGAGGGGCTTAATTTCACCTCCAGCGATGTCAATCTGTTAGCAGATGGGTTTTATAACACCCTGAACTACTACCAGCAAAGCAGTGTTTTGCAAATGGCGAACAAAATGTATATCATGCAGAAGTATCAAACACGAATGGAATTCAGCGATGTGTTGACCCAAAAGTTTCTGTCCAATATCGAGAATATTGATTTCTCAAACAGCAAGAAAGCAGCTAATACCATCAATGAGTGGGTGGAGTCGAAGACAAATAGCCTAATAAAAGACGTAGTCCAACAAAATGTTCTTAATGCAGACACTCGCCTTGTGCTGGTCAATGCCATTCACTTCAAAGGCGAGTGGACCATCAAATTTGATGAAAGTACCACGCAAAACGAAGATTTCTTCTTGGATGATAAGAACCGGACCATAGTAAATATGATGCACTCTACGAACAACTACTTCTATGCGGATTTAACGAATTTTGAAGCGAAAGCCTTGCGCATGGCCTATAAGGACTCTGAGCTATATATGCTGATCATACTGCCCAACCAGAAGAATGGCTTAAACAGTCTTGAGCAGAAACTGAGGTTAACGCCACTAGATAGCATAACTTCTCTACTGAAGGAAACGAAAGTCTCTCTCAAAGTGCCCAAGTTTAAAGCTGAGTTCGAAGCGGAACTAACGCCTGTTTTCAAGGAACTAGGCATCAGCATAATATTCAGTTCACAGGCTGAATTTGGCAAAATGCTGGAGCAAAACGAGCCGTTGTCGGTGTCAAATATCCTGCACAAGGCATTCATCGAGGTCAACGAAGAGGGCACCGAAGCTGCTGCAGCTACTGCTATGGTTATAATGGTGCGCAGCGCCCCAGCTCCAGAGGCAATGCCAGAAATATTTCATGCCAATCATCCATTTTATTATACCATTTACGATGAAAATCATGGCTGCCTATTCGTAGGGAACCTTCTTAATCCTGCAGTCACCACCTGCGGTCAGTGTTGCGAAATGCATTGAATGTTCAAAAACTGAGAAAAAAAAGTGACCATAATATGAAAATAGATACAATTAGTTATAAAATAAATATAAGATATGTATATAATAAAATTCGGTATAAATTAAAAAAAATAACTGAAAATATCGGCATATTTAATTTAATTTTATTCCACTTATACGAAAGTTATGCATTCGATAGTTTAAAATTTTATCAAAACCATTCTTTAAGGATATGTAAAAATATTTCTTTGTAAGACTTGAATACTTAAGAAAAATTATATATATAAAAGTTAACTGAACTGATAATCTCTAGTCACTCCGCTATCATGGCACACATTTACCCTTTCAATTAGAAGATGATTGTTATCTCAGAGACAAACTATGACTCAGTTTATAAGCTGGTTAATTTCCATTGCAGCTTTATTATAAATCAAATATCCAGACGGGCCCACGGCGCCCACATATCATTTATAGCAGAAAGAGAATCGGAGCAATGCACGCGGCTGTTGACTGATAATGAGATAATAGTCCCTTCGAGGCGCCAAGCTTGACAGTCAAATTACTTTCGAGTAGCCCGATATGTCTGCATTCTTTTTGATAAGGCACATTTAGATATTTACATTGGAGCGGTTGACGATACAAATCAGCATTTAGCCCTGCCCCTTATCAGCAGGCTTTATCAGAAGCCAGTAGATACTCAACTGGCGATAGGCAACCACTGGCGATTAAATATTTGCATTCGCTGTGGTTAAGTTAGCCCCCATTTTTCGTAACAGCCAGCCTGCCCTTCAGCCAACACACACACACAATGGCCTAGATGTCTGGCAAGTTATCTAAACGCGTGGTACGCTCCCCCTCTGTGCTTATCACAAGCGTAAAACAACAACAGCAAAGTGTTTGAGGGCGCGTCCTATGGTCTTATTAAAACCGGCAATTGTTGTGCTTTTTGCCAGAAATAAGTGCAGCCTCTAACTGACCTTTAATTAATGGCTATAAACATTTTGAGGCAGGCTTAAACCAATGAGCCGTTTAATTTTATTGGCCCAAGCAATGAATATGGCTAAAAGTAAACGTTGCATTCCTGACGGTCACAGCTGGCAAATACACGACCACATTTTTGGCTTTTTCATGCTGCCCTTTTTATTCGCCTTTTGTTTTTTATTTTTTTTGTTGGCAAGCACTTAAAAAATTTAGCCAGCCCTGTGAAACAATTTAACAAAAAAAAACTTTTTGTTTTTATTATTCGTATAATTTACAGCTGGTTAAATGATGTGTGTGAGCTGCAGTTGCTGTGACCTCTTGGAGGTTGCAGTCGCTATTTATAGCCACAATGGAACAAGAAATAAAAAAAGCGTACCATGCTCAAGGTCAACAAGTGGCATAAATCTTGCCTGAAAAATTGTTTTAAAAAAATCAAAAGTCAGCTATGAGGGCTTTACAGTTCGCTATATAGTTAGCCAATGTATAGATCGGTTATAAATATTAATATCGACACAGTCTGGGAATTTATTTACATATTCATAAGCATGAAAGCTAACTCAGATAGTTACAACCCAGATACCTATAATAGTTACAATATGACGGGGCATTATTTTTATAAGAGCGAACATTCGATTGCATATAGAATTACTATAATAATTATAATAATAGAATTACATATGAATATTTAATATTATTATCTGTACTTTTATGTCAGAAAATTTTTTTTTATTCAATTCTTTTTTGCCACATGCTCAAGTTTTTGCATACATTTTCAAACGTTTTGCCACAAAACCCACCCACGACTGCAAAAAGCATGCCCCTACCCCAATTTAACGACCAACTAACTGTCTAAACTAACTAGGCCAAATAGTAATAAAAAAAAACTTGCTCTTAGTCGTTACAGAGTTCAACTTTTATCGTGAACATTTTGCGGCTTATGAACTTGTAATCCCTTGTTCTTGTATTTTTTTATTTTTAATGCCATGACGTGGTCTCTAACGGCCAATTGGCCAATCCACACATGGAACTGCTGACCATTTTGCACTTGTCTCTATAATTATTTCCGTTCGAGTGTAAGACAAGCGTGCAGGCAAAAACGTTTCAATTATTTGCAATTGATATTTAAAATAAAATAAATGGAATGAACACAGTCAAACTCAATTTAGAAAATTTGCAAATATATTCAAAACGAAACTTAGATATGCTACAAGAAATCTTAAAAAATGCATTAAAAATTTCTAAAATTAGGTTTTTATTTTTTCTTGGCCCAACCAAGAACTTTTGTCATAAATTTCATTCTATTACAAAAGTTTTTTTATTGCAGCACTTTAATATTTTTAAATCTTATGTAAATGCTATTCAGTAGCTAAATATTTTGGGGTTATCTTTAGGGAATTAGTACGTTGAAAATGCCCAGATTTCATGAAGAGGTGTGAAAGAGATTAATTATATTTTATATTCTATGCGTTAAAAACTTAATAATGTGCTCAGGGTTGCGACTAGTGTTGAGAGCTAAATTAGTTTAAATCAATGAAAACGATTAGAAAATAATAATTAATTGAAAAAAGGAAAATTTTAAACCAACATATCCATGAATAAAATAAAAATTTAAAAAAAAGATTAAAATTCTACGGTTTCTTTGATTGGGGGTCTGAAAGTAAAATGATTATTCTTGGACTTTTATAGTTCTTAAGCTTTACAGAATAAATTCCAAAATTCTATTCATTTCTAATCACCCATCTTATCTCATCGAAGTTATCTTTATTTCTGCTGCGACAATTTCAACCCCATCGCGCTCAGACAATTGCCTTCAAATGATAATTATTATTGGTATTTTTAATAACTTTTAAACAAGCTGAATGAAAAAGTTATAAGTGCCTTGACATAGAGTACTGCAATTTATTTTATACTGAAAAATTATTGCCAGACGTTTTGCTTGTTGTTGTTGTTGTGTGTCTCTTGTTTTTGGCTCTAATGACGTACGAATAGGGCGTGTATAATTGAATTGCGTTTTCAAACTTGCTGCGCGGGTTCATTGCTCTGGATTCTATGCCGAAAAGCGTGTTAGTCAGGGCTTTGAATTACCCGATTGCCAGCTATAATAATTGCCTTTGCGGTCATAAAATGCAATCGTGTGGAAAATTGCAACGTTGCAAAAAGTCAATCAAAAGTTGACTTCACAAATTACAAACTGCATTAAAAATCACAATAGAAACTGTTCCTTGGACTTATATAAGTTAAAGTATCTAATAAATTACTTGCTCACCATTTAAACTTTGACCGTTGACGTTGTTAACAGAGCTTCTAGAAAACCACCGAACCTTCTGAAAGTACACCAAAATGCATATTTAGAGAGCTTCGATTGCTTTAAGTGAGCGCAAATTGGCAATACCGGATATGTTAGGCGGGCAGTGAGAGTATTAACAGACATTAACCTAGATTAACTATACTTAATAACAGGTTGGCTGCCATTTATCTAGCGGTTATTGGCAAAGTATTAGCTCAGCAAGGTGACTGCGATTTTTGCATCAATAAACTTTGAATAATTAATAGGGACAGGTACTTTAAACAATATGAGACTGAACTAAGTAAACGCCCATTACTATAAAAAAAAAACTACTGTAAATATAATCCAGCACAGATAATATATTATATCCACGTAGCTGATAATAAAATCAACTTATCATTAACTTTAAATGGTGAATGGGTCTTGAATAGTTCAGTGGCTTTATTAAATTCTTAATCAAAAAGTTAATAAGTAAATATTTATCATTTTCATTTCCATGTAACTTTATGGGATTTAAATTTCTAGAAAAACAAAACAAAAGCAATCCTGAAAATTATTTCTAACTGCGCCATTGACTTCAAATAGTACGTGCCAAACCAAAAGACAAGGGAATTTACTTTAAATACCATGGCGAAGAGTATTTTGCTTTGAGCATAACGTATGTCATGCTGGGCAGAAGATCTGCTCTCTTATGTAAATTCAGGCAGAAAAAATACATATTGACTGTATCATATAATTCTGTATATCATAATCAACACTTGAATAATAATAATAATTATAATAATTAAATATATATAAAGATAAATAAAGAGGATCAGATAAATTAAAAAAAAAAAATTTTTAATTTTACGTGTCGAGAAATTTTATTAAACCTCATTCTTACAGTATACCGGCAAAAACGTTCTAACGAGTTCTTCGCTTGTCATGATCGATTTTTTCCTTGCCAAGTTCGATAACGTTTCATCACATTTGTTCATTTGGTTACTTGTTTTTATATTTTTTAAATTATTTGGCTTTTTTTTTAATTTTCAAGAAACGTAATCAAGATTAATTTTTTCATACAAGGGTATACATATATTATTCTGGTTCTTATGAAAAAATGTCACTTAAAACATATTACATAAACTGTACAATGCCTCTCAAAAGATTATTTGTACATATAGACACATTTTTTGTCATATCAAATTACTTTTCATTCTTGTGAAATGAAATAAATGCGAAAACAAGTGTTTACATTATGTGTCCACACAGAACAAATAAAAAATGCAAAATAATAAAAAAAAATAACTGTTTGGACTGTGTGATAAAGTTAACACCTTAAAGCCATCAAGGGAATCAGCATAAAAGAATGAAATAAAATACAACAACAACAGAGACAGCAAAATAAGCTACAATTCCGCAAACACGAGTTCCGTCAGTCAAATGACACTTGGACACGAGGTCCAATTAGAGCTGGCGCAAATTTGAAAATCGATATGACATGAAGGAAAACAAGGGCAATCCGGCCGGCAAGTGTCCACGGCATACAGGGCGCATGCCACAAGGCATTCATCTAGCCGGAGGCAGAGCCGCAGCCGTGTCAAACTGTGATGTATGAGGCCAACTTTTGACTTTTTGGGCAACAGTGGGTGACGCTTTGTCAACAATAATGACACAGAAATGTAAGTAATTGCCAAACCTTTGACAAACAGGCAAGAGTCAAGACAGGCGTCAAGGGTTACAGGGTTCGACGGTCAGAAGCCTCTCTTGGGCCGTCCGACAAACCGCCTGATAACGTCATGAAGCCGGCATGAAGCCAGAAAATTTGATATTACCACAAACAAAAAAAAAAGAATGGGCCAACAGAAATAAAAACCCCAAGCAGCAAAAAACGTGAACAACTTTTATTGTTGCTTTCGTTTACGTTTGGCTTGCGGCCAAAAAATATGCCGAGAACTTTTTCTTTTTTCCCGTTTTTTGTCTCTTTTTTTTGTTCTAGCATGAAATTTATTTTTCTAATGAATGAGCGAGTACAAGTGCGAGCCTGTGTGAGTGTGCTTACCTGTTTGTGAATGAATACCGTGTGCAGAAAATATACATATATTGCTGTCGCACAGCGTGCGTTAACAACGGGTTGGATAAGCAGTCGCACACGCTGCGTATGCGTAATGTAAATAATTTCGTATGCGCTGCATGTTTATTTTTATAGAATTCGATTGTAAAAAGTTATTCTAACTTTAGACCTGTCAATAATGCTATGACGTCTATATCACAAAGCATTGTATAAGGACTTGTTAAAGTTAAAGGGTGAATACTTATATAAGCCAATTGTATTGAAATAATATTTACATTTACATTTAACATGTGCATTTTTTACCTATTCTGCTCAAATATTTTCGTGTCTAGAAAAGTTTGGAAAATCTTGGTTTTTATTTAACAACAATTTTCAAAATCAACAACACTTGGTATATATATTTTATAGTTCTGAAAAATACTTTTGAATTTTTTGGAATTTTTCTAAAAATCTGGCATTATGTAGCACAACTTTTCAGTTTTTTCCACTCATTTACATATTTATATATTATGCATAAATCATACATATACAGCTTCTCAGCCCAGCCGCTAATTGATGACCCAGTTCCAAATTTCTATATTGTATATGAGCATATACCTATGCATATACATATATATTTATATATATGTAATGGACTAGCTCAGCTGAGTCAGACAAGTTGGGTCTGTTCATAAACCTAAATAACACAAAATATTGCTCATAATTTCGTTTTTCCTAACACACATTTCGTTGTTAACGTTTGTTTATCCAACAAACTCATAACTGAAAGTATACCCTGTGTATGTGCTGTTTGTGCTGTGTGTCCCGCATGATTAGCAATTTTCAGCAAGCTGACACTTAACTGACGCATGAATTTTAATATTGGGCATTAGAGAAGCCATTCACCAATGTCTGGATGGCACTGGACCTAGCAAATGGGTATAAAGACTGGGTATAGGTCCGTTTCCCCTAGTCAAAATGTACAAACTGTTTACACAGCTGTGCACGGCTCTCACATATTGTGTGCCTTTGATTAAAAATCAATTAAGATGCAACAATTTTTAATATGGAATTTTGGCACAGCTGGCGCGGCAATTTTGGCATTTTGCTGATTCGCTTGATCCGCAGTAAAGTAGCCAAATTGAGTGTTTTGGCCAAGCGCACAAGATTAATCGCAATAGCTAGCCATCAAAATTTATTGGCATAAAAATAAACAATTTACCGCTCAAGAAAAACAAAAATAAATATATAAGAAAGAAGCGTTAAGTATCATACACCAAATGCATACATGAACCAAAAGCGTTTAATGTGAGTGTGCGTATCATATATGTACTTAACATAGCTAGCTTAACATAGTTATTGTCAGACAGGCGGATGTGTTGCTTATTCTTGTTGTTGTAAAGTTCTGGTTGCTACTTTTCAAGTGGCTTCACTTTATGATACCTCATGGCTACTGCATTAATATATTATCATAAAACAAGCGGGAAGGCTCAGATTAAGATCACCTAACTTGTAGATACCCTGTAATCAGTTCAATTGTGGCCTAAACTTAGCTGCATCTGCCCATAAATTACCTAATATGTTAGCAATTCTTGCCGAAGCGAAATATGGCAAAACCAAAAATCTATATAAAGAGATTACTACAAAAAGTGGCTATTTATAAGTTCATCGTTATACATATAGCAGTATTATAAATATATCTTCAATATTGTTTTAAGTGGACCTTATCGATATTTGTATAAAATAAATATGTATAAATTAAAATATGTAACATTTACAAACTTCACATTCTGCGATTTCATTAGCAAGTGTCGATATTCTCTAAATAAACAGCTGATCGGTTTAATTTGGTTTACCTAAACGCCGCAAAGTTGTAGTTCCAAAGGTCAAATAATACGGCCTCGAAGTAAACAGTAAAGCTTACGATTCGTGTTTCTGTGCGCAGGGTATAACAGTAACATTTTATTTAGCTCCAGCTAACGTTCTAAGACCCTCTATAGACTTTGAACCGTTACAGGGTAAACATTATGCCGCTAGAAATATGAGATTAACGCGCAAAACCCAGCAGCAGCTGCAGAGAATTCGTTGTTAAGTGAGCTGCACTCCATAAAATGTGCATGTCAAGCGAAAAATGCGATGGATCTTATCTGACATAAAATGTTTATAAAGTAATCGAAGAAACTAAACATTACACGCATAATTTAAAATAACTCATGACGCCAATAAGCTAAATGATAAATTTATAACGCTTATGTATCATCAAGCTAAACCCACTGATAAAGTGCTGTACGATGACCTCAGTAAACAATTACGACAGGAAGTTGAGGTAGTTAAACAAAAAAAAAAAATAATAATAATAAAAAAATAAATGTAGGTTATGCTTATCAGTTGAGCTAATACTTCAACACTGGGTCAAAAATTTTTATAAGAACTGCCAAGAGCTAATAAACTTAGAAAATCTGCTTGCGACAAGTGGCAGCTTAAAATGTTTTCATAGCGCTTTCAGATATTAAGAAAATGAGACATACTTAGATATACATACATATTGATCATACGCATGCCCATACTCATTTATAGAAGCTAAAAATTAATTTCGGGACAGACACATTAGCCGGCAATATTGTGTACATTTCCCCATACTCCAAGCCAAGTGCATCACTACATATCTGAAACTTAAGTTAAAGTTGGCTTAAATTTGTAGTTCCTCAAACTTGAACACTTGGCAGGCCGACAAAATCACACACAATGCCCAGCCGGAAAACTTGAGTCTTGTAAAAACACTGACAGGGGGACAAACTAAACAAAGTACAAGAATAAGCGGATTGTTTGGCTATTTTAACGTGGAGAGCACTCAGAATGCAAAGCTAAACACACACTCAGCCACAGCAAATAAGAGTAAGGAGGTAACTGGGGACCCCCAGCAACAGCATCAGAATGGGGAAAATAAATAAGCTCAAGTGCTACTTTATGAGGCCAACATAGTGAAATAGTAAAATATAATAATAGAAAAATATGTGCCCATAAAATGTAGAGTAAATGCAGTCAGAGTCATGTCCATCAATCAGCCAAATATTTACGAGTGGCAGGCTCAAGGATGAGCACAACTTGATTATTACACAAATGTACTAATCAAAAGTTGCAATTTCGATTGCCAAGCTCATTTCTTGGCTAATATCAGACAGCAACAGCAGTAACCCAAAAGCAAAACAATCAACTAAAATACATACATTCTACTTATAACTCTTGGAATAGCTGTCAGGAAAATTCCATGAAAGTGTCTTATATATCAATATGTGTTTATAACACGTGTGTGTATTTGTTTTTGTGTGCACACATACACGAGCCAACAGAATAACTATTATTTCCGTTGAACACACAAACACAGATACATACACACACATGCATAGGGTCATAGGCTCAGACATAAATCTGATTGAAATTTTCTCCATGATTCAGAAACTAGAGAAATGTTGGCTAATAAATGCCGAAGCTGTGATACACTGAACAACAAGTTTGGCATACGCAAATATAAGCATATTTGGTGCAGAAAGGCATGTCAAAGCTATTAATATTTAGCATTATATGGAATAGCTGTAAAAGATTTTGAGCCTGCAAAGATATCAAGAACACAGCTCTTTTAGGAGACTATTCAAGAAATTTGCGTGCCCAAACTATATTCCGAGGATCCTAAAGCAATTAAAATCCTTGTTTTTAACCCCAATCCCGAAGTATGTGACTGTTCACGGCATTCTGTAAGGAAGGCGTAGCTAAATTATTCATGTGAATAATTAATTAAATGATGTTAATCTTAAAACCGCATCATACTGGTCAGATTACTTATTTAAGAAAGATAAATATCTTTAATATTTGAACAATTTAATTACATTTTCATTTAGGCTTACATTACAAATAGCAAGGCCACGTTATGTTCGCAATACTCGAATTCATTTCACATGCAGAAACTATTATATTTAAATGGATACATATATCATTTTCACAGTAGAGTATTGCAAGTATGTGGCTGTTCGCAAGAACGTAGTTACCGAAAATGAAAATTGATTGCAAACGTTGACTTACTCGATTTGCTTGCCGTGCCACAGACTATGCCTAGGTACTAAATTAGCTGTCAGCAACTGGATGGAAACAACAATGCGGCATCAGACCGCCAGGAAAACTGAAAATATATAGAGAAAATAGGACGACAACATTTCAATATCAAAACTCACAAAAGGGGAAAATATTCATCAAAAGAAATGGCAAGCGGCTTGTGTTAGTATTTTTCTGCTTCGGGCTCCTAGTTGCCGGCTTATTAGCATTTTGTGTAGAAACTTATGCTAGAAATAGTCTCCCAGCTCAAAGGAAAAATAACAATAAATAAATGTCACAAGCACTCACAGGCAATAGATATAAGTATATATATGGAGTTCTGTCAATAGAGTGGAAAATACATATTTTATCTAGACACGCTTAAGTCGTGCCACTTGTTTATGACAAAACTCATAAATAACAAAAACTTGTGCGGTTTTATAGACCAATGGGCCATCAGTTGACTTACTGCATCAAATTACGGCAATTCGAAAGCCAAACACACGCACTCCACGTACAAAGGGTTCACAGAGGTCAAGCAGACTGTCTGTTGCCTCTTTCAAGAAATACAAACTATGCCCAAATAACAATGAAGCTGTTGAATGCTAACCATATGAATCTATATACACATATCCAATCTGTTTTCTGAAAAAAGGGTTGACACTTAGGGTTTGAAAAGGGTTGCTGACTAAACGCTGCTTAAATTATGGACATTTATTTGATAAAAGCCAAATATTTGTATAATCTTTAAGTACTTTCTAAAACAATTAATGTCTTAGTTAAATTCATATTAATATCTTTTTGAAATATATTTATTGTTTAGTTTTAGAATGAATATAAAAACGTTTTGCCAAAATTTTTATACCGCTCTTTGGCAATCTGGTTCGGAAGGAGCATTCTATTATTACACGACTACGCTTTTCGAATCGGTTGTTTTAAGCTCCACATATAAGCTAGCAACTATATTTTTCATTAGAATATAAGTTTTAAAAAATCAGTTACAAGATACCAAGTCAATGTTTGTCGTAAATCGAAGCGAATTCAACTACCTTAAAATCAAAAGATTCAGAAAAAATATCGATTCGATTATAATTTTTTTTTTATTTTAGTTAATATGACTATTCGATAGACAACGCAAACTTCCTTTTTTGATTTATATGCTCTTTTATCCTCCTACATAAAGTCACGCCACAGGGAAAACAAATTTGTTGCATGCTGAAAGAGATAGATGCATATGAAAGAGATCGAAATAAATCACAAGCAAATGTTCAAAGTTCATAAAGCATATATATTATTATTGCCATTTCCATATCAAACGAATGCTAATGTAAAATGTGAACTATTGCCGCCAAGCGGCATGGTTCAAGGGGTTTAATGTAACAGTGGCCCCGGTCAAGGTCGTGCCATATCGAATTTTGTTTGCTCTTGATGGAAACAAACAATACGCGGCAATATTTTGGTCCGCTGTTGATTTACTTTAGGTTTCTTGTTATTTTGAATTATTTCCTGAGCATTAAATATTCATGCATTACAATTACAATACCTCAGGTGCGCATTTTATTCGATCAACCCACGCCTGCAGGCATCTTCTGATTACCTTCAGTTAATATATTCCTGCAACAGTCAATTTCAAGCAATGCGAATAAGTATTAAGTACCAGTGTGCCAAAGAAAAATAAAAAAGTTTGGAATATACGTTAAGTCGATTTATGGGCCAAACATTAGCGAAATTTCAGTTGCCCTTTTGTTGACAGCCAAATGCCTGTGGCGAGGGCGTGTGCGAGCAGGGAAGCACTTTATGTGAAAGACTTTCTGACTGACTGACTGTCTTGTAGTCTGTCTGTCTGTCTCGATGTCTGCTCTGCTGGCTGTCTGCGTCAGCTGAAATCAATTGAAGCAAAGCGACGTCAGCGACAGTCAAAGTTCAAAAGTGCCACTCAACGTTCTGGTGGCATTCGCACTACCTGCCCCCTACCCCCTTTTCCCAGAAGACCCGTCTCCAACCCAACTCTAAAGCAGTTGCCAAAATATTTTCAGTGCCCGACAGTTGTCGGTTTCACTTTTTGCGTGTGAGTTTGTGTGTGTATGTAAGAGAGAGCGTTGTGTTTGGAATGAAGATTGACAGCTTAATGTATTTACGCTTACATCAAGCCGCTTCTTTTGTTGACTAATTTCCCCACGGAGCCCAAGAGGTGGCCACTCCTTCAAGTGCTTTAAGTGGCAGCACGCAAATGTAGCATCAAGTGCAACAATTAGCAAATTAAATGAACTTTTTTACTCTCCATTTGGTTGAACTTTAACCTGCGGCAGCTTTTTTAAGTACAACAAGATAGAAGTGCTATCTTCGGCACAACGAAGATTTAATACCCTTGCAGACCCTCTTTATAATGCTCATAGTGATTTGCCAGTATCAAAAAAGCACAGGGAAAATAGGTAATGCCAACCTTGGTTAAGATATCTTGAAGAACAAAAAGTTTTTCATACAACTTAATTTTACACCGATCGTTCCTATGGAAGCTATATGATATAGTGGTCCGATGTTGTGATGATTTCGCATATATATGAGGAGCATAGTAAAACTAATGAATGCCGAGTTTGGTCAAGATATCTTGAGAAACAAAAAAGTTGTTCATGTAAGAACCAACTTTTCGACCGATCGTTCCTATGGCAGCTATATGATATAGTGGTCCGATGTAAACAAGATTTTGCTTATATGTATGTAGGGAGCATAGTGAGACCTGTAAATGCCGAGTTTGGTAAAGATATTTTGATAAACAAAAATGTTTTCTATACAACTTTATTTTCGACCGATTGTTCCTATGGCAGCTATATGATATAGTGGTCCGATCCAGCTGGTTCCGACATTTGTACTGCGTGCAACAGAAAGAAGCAGTTCTGCAAAGTGTCATAAAGATAGCTTTAAGACTGAGAGACTAGTTCGCATAGAAACAGACAGACGGACATGCATATATAGACTCGGCTGTTGATACTGATCAAGAATATATATACTTTATGGAGTCGGATATGTCTCCATCTATGCGTTCACATTTCACAACAAAATTATTATACCCTCTGCAAGGGCATAAAAAGCCTGAAAGGAAATAAGTATGATCCATTATAAGATACGCTGTAGGTTTGTAATGACCAAAGATCCACTAACGATTGGAAAAAGATACTTATCGATTAAGAAAACAAGAGAGATATTTTGGAAAATCTGGTAAAACCTCAAGCTAGATATGAGAGAATAAATTTACCAAATCATGTTTATATTATGATATAGATTATGCATATTTAAAAAAAATCGATTTTGTATCGATGAAAGTTCTTTTGAATATGGTATATAATAATCTGTATACCAATATTCTATTGCACCAATATAAATTTATTTATTTACATTTACTATACATAATCGGAATTGTATGTTGCTGTTTAATTTGTTTATTCATACATATTTATTTACTATTAATGCAAATAGGGTATAAACAAACAAATGTATCTGCTCTAAGGCAGCGGCACTGAAAAGCAATTAAAAAATCCGCCGTCTGGGCAATTAAGTTGATTTCATTTTGGAAAAGTTTTTACTCCGTCTTGCCCTAGCCACTTTATGAATCAAATGGCGTGGCATAATTTCTAATTGACGACAGTTACGGCCCGTATTCCATTGATATACACCAGGCGATGCCGCAAAAGTGTCAATCGCTTTGGTTGTCAAGCCCATAAATTTGCAGCAAATCAATTTGGAATTTTACAGGCTTTGTTTGGAAAAGGAAATCATATAATATTGGACATTTTGCGCGGTGACAAAAGAAATAAAAACGCAGATTTATTATAGCATTGCTTATATGTGTTAACTATGCATTTAATAGCTGCATATATATACATATATAAATATATATCAATATCAATATCAATATATTACTGCATTTCGTACATTTTGTGTGCACTCTACAACAACGTGATATTCTTAAGTTCAGCCCCGAAAAACCCCAAACTCAAATAACGCAGCTTTAAAATGATATGGTTTATGATGTGCAAATCGAGCTGCGAATTGAGCTTGGGTTTACAACTACATAAATGGCGCATCGGCGAAACCTGGACATACGCTGACATACCACACAAAATATATATATATAATAATAGTGGGTATATGAGAGTTCAAATTGGTTGCCATCATCTTGAGCTTTAATTAACAATTTTAAGCTTCTTAAATTATATATAAACACGCATTTATTTGCTTGTGTGCATATGCAATTATGTAGCCAATAAACAGAAGCTCTACAGATCAAGTTTTAAACACTGAGCATGGAGAGCCAATAATATTATCAACAAAAATAAATTAATTGTTTTTAAAAATTTCCACTGAATCTTAATGAAATTTTTAAATTAAATTAAATTAAAAACTAATAAAAAATGAAAATGTTAAAGTGAGCTATTTTACTATCGACTTTTTCTTAAGTGTATTATATCATTAGAATTGAGAATAACTGGAACTAAATTCAATTTAATTAAAATCTGGCATATATATATACAAATAGATATAATATAGGAATAGTGTTAAAGTAATAAAATAAAGATACAGCTGAGCATGAACTAATATGCCGTATACCGCACAAAACTTAAGTTCTTTCGTATTTAAATCATAATACAATAAAATCAAAAATCCTGCCAAGCTTTCTCTGAATATTTATAAAAGAAATTTTAAAAATAAACAAAGCCTCCATCAATAATGCAATAATATTTGTGTGCCATATAAGATATGTGAAAAAAGCAAAACAGCCATTAAATAAAAACCACAATAAACAAGATTCGAGTTTCTTTTGTGCGGGTGTGTGCGTATCAAAGGTGTTAATGGTTAATGGGTTTAATAGCCAAGTGTGAGAAAACCGCGTCATCAACTGGACAAACAAGCCAAGAAGCGTGAGAGCAAGCGATATGAGTGATAGATGAGCGCGGAAAGAGATCTCTTACACGTGCCGTCCGAGCGATCGATCAACAAAAAAAAAAAACATTAAAAATAACACTCGCTGAACTGATGATAATAATATGTGTAGTGATATGACTGTGCTTGGGTTTTTATGATGCCTGCCGGCTAACACGTGGCTAAAGCGAATTTAATACCCATTTTGTCTTTTTTTTTGCCATTAATTTTTATGACCACAAGCACAAAAGCAGCTGCAGCCAGGCCCAAGATGCTGTGCAGCAAAAGGATTGAATTACCAACCAGCCGAGCAGCTTGAGTGGCTGGGCAAATAATGAGCAAAAGCGACGCCTGCTAGTGCTCAAAGTAGGTTAATGTCCTGGCGTGCTTTAACCTCTAACTCACAGCTTTGACTGGGCTTAACTGGGTCAGTGGCACAAAACTATTGAGCCTTTGACCCAAGCCAGCCACTCGCCAGCTTAATGCATGGAATTGCAGGGGCACAGCCCTTTGTCCTAGGTCGCGCAAAACTTGTTTAAATTTGTATATAAACCGTTTGGCAATTTATGGTGTGCATGCAACATTATCGATTACAAATCGAATTATGCACTTTTTCATACAAACGCTGTCCACAACGGATATCAATCATACGCCGCGCTTGCCGCACACATGCAAAAACAAGCCGAACGCTAGCCGCGCAAATTCGATTTATTTACATATAGTTTGGGGATGTTCGCAAAGGGCATTTAGCGTTAAAAGCTTTTCAAAACAATTATTGGCATTAATAAAATATGGTATACAAAATAACGAAGTTAGTTTATACAACTCAATGATGAACTAAATAAGCTATTTCCATAAATGTTATTAAAGCGCGTATAAATATAAGGGCGCTTAAAATTATAAATGTTTGTGGTAGTACCTAATAAAATTCTACGTAATTCAAATTAAAATATACTTATCAATTAGATTACATGAATTTTGAATTTTTGGTTAGAGGAATAGATTTCCACATACAATAGTTTATTCGACGCCTACGTAATATATCTTTATGCATCACTGTATTTTACTTTTAATGAATTTTAATAGTTACAAATTTGTAAAAATGTTTTAAATAAATTACGTTTCTGTAATTACAAGTTATTTGCAGGCCCTTTAATTAGTTTGCACGAACAAATCGATTTTTAGAATCGGTTAAAATATACGCGTGGCATATATAGACTCATATATCTTTTTAATTGCTTGCCAAAGAAAAACATGCTCGTTATAAGATGGCCTCGATATGCCAAACGAGTAAGCTATAATTTTGGCTAGGACAGAGTATATATACTCGACATTGAATTTGATGTGTTTTAATTCACTTTGCTAGAAATGTACACTATTTGTTTTTCACTTTAAATTTCTGACCCCATCCTAGCATCACCTATAATTAAATATTTATAAAACAAATATATTCGTAATTTTGACAGGTATGTTTACATGCTATTATTTATTTAACTAAAACTATGCAGAAATTTCAATCGTCATTTTTAATCATTCAAATAACGGAGAGCATATTTCTGTGAATTGTTTTACTTAAAACATTCTTGTATCCGTAAATGAATTTATTTTACATTCTGTTACTTCAAACCTAAATTCATGTACAATAATTCAATTAATTTCACGCCTTAATCTGTATATTCGATACTCCGTATTATTTGTATTTGTATATGTAGATTTATATACGTATCCTTTACTCAAAAATGCCTGTTCCCTTTTAAAGGGTTAAGCAGAATAGCACAAGCAGTATCGAGACACACGTTCCAGCAATTTGCAAACTGTTTTACATAACACTTATTTACTATTGAATTTCATTTTCATTACGTTCTGCCGGAAAATTGCATTTACGATGCGCCCAGTTTTATTATATTTACATAAGAGTAGTCAGCACGAAGCCGGGAGGTGGCACCAAGAGTTACCGCAGTGCAATTGTGGGTGCACAGCAGGCGATACGCTTTTTGACTATTTGCCTTCTGGTATATTGTAGAGGGCGGAACGGGGGCTTGTTTGCATTGGTGCAGTTCATTAAACTCGTGTAAATAAATTATATGTATATATAATTAATACTTAATAATGCGATAAATTAAGTGTATTTATGCGTAATATGCAACCGTTGTCGATGTTCATTCTTGCGATTTTCGCGGCAAGAGCTGCATTTAAACACCGTTGCCCACTCCTTAGCTCTGACCCTCATCGTGCCGTGCATTGGCTTATAGATGTTTTATTTGGGTTGAAGGGCGCACAAGCGCCGGTTGTGTTTTTCTTCAATTGTCAGTGCATTGACAAGCTGATGGCTGGTCAAAACTGGGTTCAAGGCGCAATTTGATGCCTGCGCTCACATCCCACTAGTTCAGTGAAAACAGCAGCCAACACATCTGGTATCTCACAGACAGGCAAGCAAAATGGATGGGTCACTGAGCGTACATATGTTTTGAACAATTTTGTCGATCATAAACAATAATAGAAGAGAGCTGAAGGACTTCATATATCGTTGAAGTTGCTCGAATGACATTAGTTCAAAGTAATAATTTGATTGCTTCGGACAAAATGAAAAACCTTTATAAATATGATAAGCAGTTATTGCAGGCAGAATTTTGTTGTATTTTTTGGCATCAGCTAACATTGCGAAAACTATATTTTACGGAGGAGAAAGTGAAAGTTCTCTAGTAAGGAGTGCTTGACGGGCATACCACGAGTCACGCGTCGATCTTTCTTTACAAACATTCTAGTTTTTTTAAACAAATTCACATAGACGAGCAAGCACTATGACTGGGATTAGCATCTGTGCTTACTGTCCGATCTTTATATCTTTATTCTCAGGGCGTGAATATGGCATCAAATGTGCGCATATACCAAAAAGCTCTAGTTTCAAACATTGTCTTTTTTAATTTTGGAAGGAACAAAATCGATGCTAAACATCGATGCTATACAAAGCCAAAATATCTAACTCTTTTGAGACTCTATCTTTTGTAGTGTCCGAGATCGACGCAGACTTAGCAAGTCATCCTGTTCAAAAACGTACATGGATATGCAGTCGGAGATGCCTCCTTCTGCCTGTTACATAGATTTTCACAAAACCTTTCACATATATGATGCTATTCATGACATGACTTCATTTATTTGACCAATAGCCATAACTTAGTGCGTCTTTTCAAATAAATTCATTTGCATGTCGTAATTAAGGGTTCGCTCATAAGCAACAACAACAAAAACTTTTAAGACCAATAGCTCATGTTCTCTTAGATGATCACAACAGCTTTCAAATATTTAAAACTTGGCCCAAAAAAATGTACAGTTTATTCAAAAGCTGTGTCGGGCATATTTTTTCGAAACTTCGCACCTCGCATTGTTCAAGGTGAAATCGGCTGTTGGACTATTTACCCAATCAACAACAATTTCCAGCCCAGTCCCCTAAATCGAATTTGAGCCACGCGTCCAAGTTTGCGTAGAATTTCGCACAAAATAATTATATAGGCCCAGTTTTATGTAAGCTGACATGTGATTGCGGGTGCCGGTCCATATTGTAGCTATACATTTAATCAATTTGCGATAAATATTCATAAAAGCCAAGAAAACATGCAGCGCCTACAAAACTGTTTACCCAGCATTTTAACATGCTCATGTATGGCAAATCTTATACGCATATTACTTGAATTTTCTACTGTCGCTGTTGTTTTTGATTGTTGTTGTGCATTTCGATATTGTTGTATGTTAGTAAAAACAGCGGCATTTGCATTGTTTAATTTGTAGCTAAAAATAAAATGCGTCAATTAAATGTGCAAACAATATTCGAGAGAAGCGAGCACGACGCGTGCAAAAAATATGAAGTTGTTTCTGGTTTTTATGGCAGGCAAATGAGAGCACGATAAGGCTATAAACACTGATGTCCCATTGTGCATACCCTATAAAATGTAAGTGTCCATGTAATAAGGAAGATTTAAGTAGAACAAATTCAATTAATCAAACAACCTCCGGCTACAGGGAATACCTCAAAATAGTTTCGCCAGCATTAAATATTATACTTTGTTACATCTTTACCTTATGTCAATATACCCCTTTAGGTGTTTAATAAAATATACAAGGCATAACGCACATCGAATCCGATTATTATTTGCACAGAGTATGTGACTATAAACGCATTTATATATTGCTATATATTTGAAGTATACGATATTAAGCTTCGGACACAGGGTATAACTCAGTCTCAACTTTGTTAAGTTCATGTAGATAGTCATTGTTTGTTCTTTACCTTACTTCACATTGATTACAAAGTTTAGCAATTTGTTTATTACTGGGTAGAAAATAATACTTTTTTTCTTTCAAAATTGTATTAAGTTTATATTTGAGTATATAAAAAAAATTTTGGTAATCACAAGTTAAACACTTAAATGTTATATAATTAAATTAAGTTAAATACGATAATAATCTTAATTACTGACAAGCTACCCTTTGAGCTAATATGTACAGGGTATAGCGTGCAAAGCAGAGCACACAAGCTAAAAGAAAAGTTGCCGCTGATTTTTCCAAATGATTGATTAAACGTGCGAACACGTACATTAAGCATACGCACAGTTGCACACACGCAAATTTCCGGCTTTTCATAGTGCTCGTAGACAGAATGTTTTGTCTTCGCTCTGAGCCATTGCTTTTATTTTGTTGGCTTAATTTTGCATCAGTATTAGACAAAGCAGAAGAAAAACAAAATAAGTCATGAAAGCGCGAGCAAACAAGGAAATTTAAATTTAAATTTAAACGCCGCATATTTTCCGATGCGATTTTCTGAAATGCCAGCGGCTGGGCAACCACAGTGTCAATTGGATGGATTTCTGTTGACATTTGAAATGGGGACCAAGGCTATATTAAATATCAAACTGACGGCAGGTGTCAGGCAGCGCGTGGTTTTTCATCTTTGATTGCCTTAACCGCTCAAAGCCAACTGACAAAAGGTTGATGCCATTTTTTTTCTTTTGTAGCTACAAAAAAGACCCACAACCAATTTTCATTTAAAATTGTTGAACTATAAGCTTGTGAGCAGCAGCCAGTATAGAGCCAATCAAGTCTAGTCAACAATAGCTGCAAATATCCCTGAAAGGGACTGAAACCGCATCAATGATGCGATTAGAGCTTTCAGCTCTCAACTTTCCCTTTGGGCATGCACTCAACCGAAACAAAGTTGCAAAAATGTTCTCGACCGGCAGCTCGATGTGAATGACAAATGCCTCAGCTTGATTCAAACAAAGAATGCAGCACAATTGGGCATCAATCAAGCGCAAAATTGATTAGTTCGACTCTTGAAAGCAGCCACGCACTATGAGGGGGCGTCACACTGTCCATCTCGTTCGACCGTGCAGCGTCAAGCTGCACATATTTTCCAACACATTTGATGCGCTTCATTGTTATTAATGAGCAACGCCAAGTGTCGCTACAAAGTCAGAACAAATGTTAAATGTCAGCTCGTGTGCCATAAAACAGAAAAGCTATGTGCATTCCATGGAGAATCCACACGGACATGCACTTAGTTCATCAGCTCATAACAAATAAAGCTAAAGTTGGGATTTTAATTAAAATCTGTGTCGCCCTAGACTTTGATGGATGGGATATGTTTATAGTTTTTTACTCTTCTGAAAAATCCAAATGGACCCTAATGACAGCAGCGCCTTAATGTTTACACAAATCATAAGAAAGTTAAATAAAACCAAATAAAACATTTTTCAAATATAATATAATATTTAAATATGATAATACTTTTATAGATATGACTATGAACCACATTTGAGCAGAAGTTAAAAATTGTTTAAGTATTGAATTCTACTTTCAAATGCAAAAAACTATTTTAAAATACAAATAGCACTAATGCAGAGTATATATTCAATTAATTGCATCTGTCAGCAAGACATAACAATGTAAAATCTGAAAAAATATACAACGAACTACTTTTAAAGAGTTTATAAAGAATTTAAGCCAACACACATGTACGCTATTTGCGTTATTTCAGTGCACCTGTCAGGCTTAAGCAAGAAAGACTCTTTGATTGATGCAGCAATGAACGTGTCATTCCCAAAATACTTAGCATACATTCGAGTGACACTTGACATTGCACACGCGCCTGGCCATTCATTGAATCCATTTCCGGCAGCAGCTGCAGCAATAAAAACAACAACAACAGCAACAGCAACAGCAGCAGCTCGTTGCCATTTACGCCACGTGGCACTTTTTGGCTTGCTCAGTAAAGAAGACAATTTTAAATTTCATGCCTGTAGCGTTTTGTGCGACATGTGCAGCAAAATGGCGCCACGGGCATCAAGTGTACACATATTCGCACCACCCTGCACACGCGTTGCTTTTATTGCTACTGTTATGGTTTAGTTGTTGCAGCGGAAATGCACTTGAAAGTGCTCGCAGATTTCCGGCTTGGCATGCTTCTTACAATTTCACTTGAACAATCCGACTCTTAAGTCAGAAATCGCACGTTTTGTATAATACGCAAACTATTACAAATGGCGAAATTGCATAAATGCGATTTAAATGGCCACAATGGCAAGAGGGGAAGTCGCACTTCCGGTCACGTTGTCGCATCGCAAATGAGTCCAATTAGCAGAGCAGCTTAGTTTAAGCTGTGGCTCTTAGTTTCAGCCAAGATGAAAAAACACACACACATAGAGAGAGAGAGAGAGAGAGAAAGAGAGAATACCAGGGCCGGGACATGTCAGTTTATGGCTCTGTTTACAACATTCCCTCAATGACAGGGTGTGATACTTGCGTAATTTATGAGCATGACATGCGGCCCGCACCCTTTGACTGCGCACAGATTCACCCCGCCAGGAGCAAGCGTTGTGTGAAAACCAAACCAAAAAATGTTTCGCATAAAAGTATGCATTAAAGTTTTATATGTCACTCATACGCCATGTTGCACTTTCCTGTTTCAGCTCAGCCACAGAACATTTTTCGAAGTGTTCCTGCGTGATTGTGCAACAGAAGCAACGGCATCTGACTTTTTGCTGGCAGCTTTTATGCCATTTTTTATAATTTGATATAAAAAGAAGCAAAAGCAACACCATATTCTAGGAAAAACTGTTTACCAGCCACTTGATAGCAAATGCGCATATCAGAAAACTTTTTTTGCTAATTTAGTGGAAAATGGGATGTCGTTACGAGCATTTATCTTGGGGCAAGCAGTTGTTGAACAGGGAGCGAGAGAGAGGTAGGGAAGCGAGAATGAGAGGGCACATAAATGTAGTTAGCAGGCAACACGTGCCACTAAAAAATGACAGCGCATGTGGCAGATGTTTAGCTGTGGGGTCATGTTTTAATAGCCTTTCGGGACTCGTAGAACTGACAAGGGTCATGATATGAGGTTGATGTGGCCAGCTATGACAGCTGGGAAGTGCGCGAAGAGTGATGAACGACAAATGTTGCACTTAAACACATAAAAAATGTACAAAAGGCGCTGGGGTGAATTCAAAGATGTTGCAAAAATATCCGCAAATATATAAAATTTTAGATCAAGCAGACAAAACATTCAATCCAAGCTGTTCGGTACCAATAAATACTTAACGACTGATCGAAATATTATGATACTGTTCACGGAGTAGTGAATTGAAACATTTAATATTAAGTAGTATAGTATATAAATATATACACATATATGGTATGGGTATTCAAACGCAAGGTATAAAAATATTTAAATGGAGCAAAATCAAACCTAGTGTAATTAGTTCAACGCAAATCAAAATATACAAACATAACTGAGATGTAGGTCAGTACAAATAAAAAATAAATAGTTGAAGCAGGGAAACACAACCTCAAGGGAGCAGATGTTATTTGAATTATTTGAGTAAAAAAAAATAAATGAAGGATGCAAATCGGTTTCATATTATGACCCGAACAATAAACCAGTTACCCACTATATATCCGAAACGCAGCATAAACGGAACCAAAAATGGATTAGTTAGCAATATACAGCTTTTGAGGGAGAGCCAGCTTTTTTATTTATTTAAACCTTTTTGATAAATGTATGACTTGAAAAATTAAAAAAAATAATTAATCATTTCGTTATAAATACAAAATAATGAGGTTCAGATTCATGCACCGAACCTTATGGTAGGTTTTGAGTTCTTATTTTATTTTGCAGCCCTATTAGATAAAAGACAGTCCAAATGAAGCGTAACAGAAAACTCAAAGATTAAAATAAAAATTTATTCAAGGATGTATCACCAGCGTCAAAGAGAATAATATTAAGAGTCTCAATATTTATTGGATATTAAAACCTAATCATTTAAACAATATTAAAATTTTGTAGACACAATTAAGCTACAGTGATACTTTTCGTCCCAGCTTCCAGCTGTGCTCTGTTAATCCCATAAACAACACACCAACTATTTATATCCGAACGGAAAGTGCTTTGCCAAAGTCAGCAAATTAAGCTTCCAGTAAGATATTGTTGCATCTTTCCGCCGATTTCTCAAGACATGGTTTCGATTACCTCAGCTACGCCTTAGACGTGTTAATCCTGCTGCTGGGGCTGTCTAGACAGACGTTGAGCTCAACAGCACGCTTTAGCGCTGCGATTCGAAGCGGTGAAGCTTAAAATATGACGCTGCCTAACATGTTTATTACGTGGAATTGCTGTGGTTCACCCGTAAGTGTTGAGCAGTCATTAATATAAGCGTTAAGTGAGGTGTTTGTCTAACTGGCGGCTGTTAGAGACAGATGCTGTGCTTACTCATAACACATTACATTTGGTTATTTTTCACTCTAAACGTAAATTATAGCACTCATACGCACTGTTGACATGTCTGTCAATGCCTGGTGGCAAGGCTGCGGCCAAAGCTGATTACAGGATACGCAAACGTATTGCCGTCAGCGCAATACAAACACGTGGTTCCAACAACAAAGTCGCTGCGGCTGACAGTTGGTAGCTTTACATTGTTTATTTTATCAAACAAACGTTTACATATGATTATGCAGTCCCTCTAACTAGCGGCAATACCACGCCCCATACACACACGCACACGCCCACTTGCAACTGTCGCACCTTGGCCCGGCGCAGTTTTTCAGTTTTTCCCGTGTCGCATGTTTCCTTCAACGTTTTACACGTGAGTCGAGAAAAACACATTTAGCTGACGTACTGTAGAAAAAGGAAAGATTCCACAAATAAAAAGCCCTGAAAATTAATGTGCATATTTTCATGACAGGCAACAATTTGCATATCAAGTGCCCGTAGCATACAACTCCACAGCGAATACTACAAAATGTATATTTTTTAGTAACATTGGCTCTCAGGCGAACTTTACTTGAAAGAAAAATATAAAGAAATAAAATGTTATTGTTGTTTATATGCATGAATTTTGATTGCCGTCTTACAACTATAGAAACTGGCAGGGCCAAGCTAAAAGATTAAAGTGTAAGTTTGTAAGAATCATACTCAAACGGTTTTAAATCAGTTTACAAACAGTTGCCGTTTAAATTTAAATGTAAGGCAAACCATTTTTGAACTGATGTTGTGATGCCTAAAGAAACTAAAAAGAGGTAAGAAGTAAGATAATGTAAAACGTTCAAGGATTGCAGTCCAACAAAAAAATAGGTAGAATAATGTCATACAATATTTAACAAACTTTATAGAATAATAATATAATAGGTATACGTATTATAATAGTATACATATATATATATATATATGTATATATGTATATATATATATATATATATATATATATATATATATATATATATATATATATATATATATATATATATATATATATATATATATATATATATATATATATGTATAATAAAAAATAATAATAATAATAAATATTAGTATATATATTAATAATTAAATAAGTATATAGTTCGCAATATTTTTTATTTACAATTTTTACATTTAATTAAACGAATCAAATTTTTAAAAGTTTTATTTATGGGGTAGTACTAGTATAATAAACAAAAATACATTTTCAATTATGATATGTGTCTGGGAACAGCCATACTTTGCAGTATTAGATTGTAACTTGTGTTGGTTGCCCATTGCAATGAAAGAAGATCATCGACTATCGATGTGTCCAAGATTTATACGTCAAGATACGACATATCTTTCTGAAGGGAAATTATTTGAATGGCACAGTCCAAATGTTTGCAAAGTGTTCTTTCAAGTTATTTGAAAATATTTTTGAAGAAAATATGATTGCCTATGATGATATGAAACTGGCAATGACTCACAAAAGCCAAATCTGAACTTTTATAAAGTCTATAGCATGTGTTCAAGACCCTATAAAGCCCATTAGGGCCTATCCACTTTTGTTAACTGGCCAACCGCTCACGCTTTGTGTTAGTATATTTTTAAAGGTCACCCGCTATTCTTTTGTTTTAGTCAACCGCCTGACAGCCCCGGGCAGAGGGACAAGCATAACAATGCTGTCACGCAGCACCCACACGAAGAAAAAACATTCAGCCACGTGCTTAAGCGCTTCTGGGCAATAAATGAAAAGTAAATACCACAAAATTTGATTATAATTTATGATTTTTTTTTGTAATCTCTTGTTTCTCTGTTTTTTAAATATTTCACACACATACCCCATACAAATTATTAATTTCTTAAAACCAAAACAAAAAGCCGAACTCAATCAAAAGTTCAACCAAATTCGGAGGAGTGCACAAAAATAATTTCGCGGAGCTTGCAAACAAAAAAAGTAAATAAACCAACAAGGAACGAAGGGAAATCAAAACTATTTCTGTGCTTGGAAAGTTTTAATACTCTTCTAGACATATTTTTCTTAATTTTTTTAATGAGTCCTTAATGATGATGATAAAGTTTTATGTACTTTGCTTAAACATAATAACATTTTATTTTGCTCGCTCTTTAAAATACAAATTTTTACCAATTAAACACTGAAAGCAAAGCGGTTCTCTAATAAAAAGCTTTTCGTGCTTGATTTAATAAAAAACAATTCTAAATGTTTTAAGCCCAAACAGCTCGATTTTTAAGGTATAATTGGTACTTAATTTTAAAAAAAAACTCCAAACGGTTTTATAAGTATCAAAATTCATGAATTAAATAAAAAAAGAGTATATTAATTTGAATGTGCGCTAAGCTTTGATAAATCAAAAAGCTTCAAAGTGGATTCAAGTTTTAAATTTCTTGAAGCTAGAGTGCTTAGGCTGAAAATTATATCAATAAACAGAACATAATTCAAGTTTTCTCGTACTTAAAAAATCTTACCTGAAATAAGAATTTCACAGTCAAGTATAACTGTATAACTGGTATTTCCGTACTTTTATGACTGGCTCTGCTTAGTTCAAGTACGAAATTCTTGATTTTTACTCTCTGTGTACCAATTCTATCAATATGATGTAGAGAACTAAATTAATATTGTTACAAAAATAAGAATATGCTAATTGAAGCAGCATATATCGAAAGCCGATGCGATATATGTAATACCTGTATATTGAATCAACGTTTTGTATGTAAAAGTCTTTTTCTTCTCAATAAAAGACTAACATCATCAACATCGAGGCATGGAATATTTATAATTAACATGTTGTGTAATGTATTTTTGAATGCGTAACATGTTTTCCGACTATATCGTAATGCCCTCGGTCATGCAGCAACTTTTTTTTTGGTTGACTTTTTTGTTTTCCGCCAACGTCGAGTTGCAACGTTGACCGAGTTAAGGGCACAATGCGCCCACTTTGCCGGGGAACTTTATTTACTTATTTGGCACAGCAACCAACTGTGAAAACAACAACAAAATTCTTTACAAAATACATGAAAGGAAAATAACAAAATCAACAACTATAACAATTGAGTCAAATTTGACCCTAACAAGGGGCAACTGAGTGCGCCTGCCAGCCGCAGGAGGCTTGTCCTGTATTCGCTTCATAATTTTGCGTTGCATAATTTCGGGCTTATCCTTTGCATGCACAACAATTGACAAAGCTGACAGCATGTCTCAGCCTTATTTGAATGCCACTGGCTACTTTAACTGCCACGCCCACGTGTCCCACATGGCATGCCAAGTATTTTATTAAGGAAATTATGCGTGGTAATAACACAAAAACATGTATACATATGTAAATACCTACACGTCCAAAAACATCAAGTGAGTGTTGTTACTGTACACTTGTGTTTGCATACAGGTTGTGTGTGTGTGTGCTTGCGTGTGTTTGTGTAATTGCTCTTGTCAAGTATTTGTATTTGTCAAGTGCCTACAACAACGTTGGAGCTGCTATTTTAGCAACTTACCAGCTAGCATTACAAAAATTTGTAGAAAATAGAGCAATATATATATTATTACTTTCTATATATGGCGACATTTTAAATATTTTTAAATTTATTTTACAACAATTTATCTCAAAAAAACTCGGCGAAGCGATTATAACTTACCGTGAATGTAGCCAGCCGGTAATCTAAATACAAGCTGTTAAAATGTTAAATCAAATATTAAATAAGAGATTATGTTTTTTTATTCATTAAGTCAATCAAATCACACAATACTGGTTATTAATAGAGATTAAGTGAAAAAATTAGTTTCATAATTATTGTTCAAAATTTTAAGCTGCTTTGCCAAAGTAATTCATCAAGATAATGATGAATTTTTGCAGGTACTCTTCTCATAATATTATAATAAGTTGCCAAGCAATATGGCAATTGTATATTTATAAAACAACTATCAAGTACGACAGTTTTTAGCTAAAATTTGAATAATTTGAAGCCATTTGCAGCTATTAGTTACAGAGTCCTTTAAGAGTCCTCTCATCACTTGCACGCGTGCAGCATTCGTGAACAACTGCATCTTAGGAAAAACGAAACAAGAAAAAAAGGAGAAAAAAAGCAATTACCACCCACAAAGTATGTTCGTAATGCTGTCATCGGGTCTCCACTGTACTACACACAAACCCAACCCATTTAGTCCTACACAAAACACACACAAAAAACCTTCAGGGTTTGCTTTTGTGCTGTCCCTCGACGCATTTGTTGTGGTTGTTCTTCTCGTTGCTAACACAGGGACAAAGGCATTTGGTTTGAGTGTGACAGTAGCATATTTTGTTTTAGTGGCAGGTTATTTAAACAAAAAACGAAATGATGAAGAAGAAGAGAAGGAAGAAGAAGAAGAACAAGTCGCCACTTGAACGGACATTTCACCTCCGCAAAAATGTATGCTATGAATAAAGGTGCAGACGGCAAACTTAAGATACGACTTCAAGCACAAACGCCCCGATGACTACAGGGGCGAGTGGCAGACGGTGGCAGACACGCGCGCGAAAAGCAAATCACAGTTGGCCATTCGAACACTGGCCATTATCACGGGGCATGCAACCTCAACACAAATAAACAACAGCAAAAACAACAAGACGATGCGCTGATAAACCAGCAAGCGTTCAAATGCTATTTTGCTTGGCATTGAGCACGCGTCATGAGATTCGCCTGCAAACTTGCAGATAATTGCATTTAGACGCCACGCTTGCCCCCCCCCCCCCCTTTCTCCTAACACACGCTACTCCCCCGCCACATGCTCGCCTTGAGAGCTACCCACTCAGCGCTCCACACTTAATCAAATTGAGCGCCCAGCAAGTGTCACTGAACCTTGAAAGTGAGAGGAGCAGCAAAAAAAAACTAAATAAATAAAAGGGGAGAAACTGTATTATTTGCCACACAGTGCACAGTTGTAGCATTAGGTTCAAGAACGATGGCCAGGACGTTCGCCTAGACACACATAAACACACTCGCATACTCAAACCAATCGAGTAAGAGGCTCTAGACGTGAATGCTCGAATTGGATATACCCTGAATTACCACTATGGTATCGCTTGGACTTACATTTCATGTTTTACGTATGTTTCCAAATTTTTGAATACCATATACCCCATTTTCAAAATATTTTGTGCGAGCAGGGTATGCAAAAGGACGACAACATCACGTACGACACAGTGGCTAGTGAAATTAGCTGGGCCAATGGAGTGCCTGCAAGTGAGCGGGACAATTGGATTGAAATTGAAACTTAACACGACGTCAGCTGGCAACAGCTTCCAATTGCAGTGAACTTCATTGAAAGGAGTGTCAGCTGAGCTCAGCCGTGGCTGTGGCTATTGCTCCACCCGCTGTTTCACGCGCTGAAATTTACATTTCCTGCTGTCCAGACCATAAAATAATTTGTTTAATTCCATTTGGTTGCCTTGGCTACGTGCGCAGCATTAAAATGCCGGACCAGCGCCCAGTAAACATTGCGCATGTTGATGATGATCAGCACAGCATGGAGCTGGGGGTCCTGTGCCATGGGGCCATGGGGCCATGTGGTATCTTGCACTGCAAAATTGGTGCCAATTAGAGGCGCCTTGTCCGCACCATGGGGGTGTTGTCAACGCCAGACAAAACAACGCCTCACATCAAGCTGCGTAAATCAAATGTTTTGTCTTGTTTTCTTGGACATTTTTTAGTTCTGTTTTCCTTTTCCACTCTACTTTTTTTGTTTTATTTCGTTAGCTATAGCGCAGTTTGTCCCTTGATAACCATATTTATGCACAAGGAGCGGTATTTATTACGTATGCATACTTCCTGTATATATATGCATTTATCTAATGAATTTTTAATGCACTTTAGCCTTGCACTTTCAGTGCGCTGCGTTGGGCAACTTGTCAACTCTGAGACGCTTACTGAGGGCCAGATATTGTGAACAACATTGGGTGCGCCTTGGGCCAACACAATTTGCTTCCAGCTGAGACAGTATTTTATAATAAAAAAAATGCGCATAAGCAGCGTTGTGCCAGGGTCATGATGATACAGGTGATGTCAATTGCGATTGATTAGCCTTAGCATTAGTCTATTTAGGTATTTAAATCGTTAAACATTTAACGCCAGCTTAATACGATTAGTTTTCTGCAACACATAATTCGAATTATATAATATAATCCCAAACATGTGGTTGATATACGCTCTTTTCCTAATCAATTTCATTAGCAATGTATTCGAAGAATATTCAGAGCCGTCCTCAGTTATTTTCAACGAAATTATTGATAATTGATAGACAAAGGCAAAGTTATATAATTCATGGTGTTTCCTGCTAAATGCGGAGCTTCGAGTTTGTGGTAGTATGTAATAACAATATTTTAATATAAATATTTAACTACTTATATGAACCCAGCGACATTCAAATGTTATGCAAAATGAGATCAGTATAGTATGCTTAATTTGTTATGAATTGATTGAAAAAATATATTAATTTTTTGCAGTTATTCTCATTATTTTGTTTAAATAGAAAATAAATGTGTCATATATAGCAGCTGCAAAATTATTTATTTTTTATTTTGCTTGCATTTATTTCTGCGGAAATCTGCTGGCTGAAAGAGTTCATATAATCTTTTAATTCAATTAAAAGTTTAAGTTCTGAAAAACAATTGTGGTGTTACAAATAAATATTTTTCCAAGAATTTGTTGCGTAATTCATAACTAATAACTGTTCTTTGACCTGCATAGTTAATGAAAAAATGCACCATTTAAAGCCATTTGTTATGCACATTCCACTTTGGTCACTTTTCGTGTTTCGTGAAATCGAAATGGATATGATGGTTAGCTTGCACAGTTGACTCTGGGCGGGCCAATTATTTTCCCTTAGTGGACGAATGACAATGCGCCGCATCAACCGCAAAAGTAACAGCGCCTGAAACACACTCCATACCCATTACCACATATCGGGGCGTTGCTTGGACAAGTGCGCTAAATAAGCCCCGACTGTACATCGTAATATGAATAATAGCAGCGCGTGGCTGACATGCTCCGCTTTTCCAGTCATTTCCAGCATGTGTGTGTGTGTGTGTGTGTGTGTGAGTGTGTAGGTGTGTACGAACTAACTATGAAAAATAACCGACTCTGCGGCAAGTCCAGGTCACAAATGGTTTGCGTGTGTGTGTTTTGCTGCATTTTATCAGTTTTCACTTCTCACGACTTTCCCTGACGTTCGCTTTCTTCACCCTATCGATTTTCCCAAGTTAAGCCGCCACCTTTTTTAATGGCTTTCATTACTTGCGCTTGTCTTTAGCCGACTTCTCACTTGCCCCGCTTTGCAGCTGCGTGAGTTGATTAACAGTCGCGACGTTGTCCTCTAGGCAAACTCCTTCACGCCATGTCGACTTTAATTTATCATGAATTTAATTATGAGTGCTGTGAGCGCTCTGCGCATAATTTTTTATAATTATAAAATGTGTGTACAGAAGTTCAAGTATTTTCGTCTTAGGCCATTATAAGCTGTCCCTCATAGGTTGCCCCGCAAAAGGTTAACAGGTGTTGGCCTGAATTTAAAAACTGCTATTGTTGCTGTTGTGTGTGGGTTGTGTACCCTTATAAGAGGGTCAGTTGGTATGTGCTTGCACCGAATCAATAAAATGGCACAGAGATACACATTTTTAGTACATACATAAATAATTGAAAAAAAAGGCTATTTCGCCTATCAATACTGTTATATCGAATGTTGAAAATTTGCACTTACATATGTGCAATCCATTCTGTTGTCCAAAATGTTGTCACAAGTGTCAACGATATTGCTTCACGCTTCTTTAAAAACATATATGCTTGATTAAATGAAAAATTATAATCGTATAGCAAGTTCGAAGCTGAAAACTAAGATTTGGTTTACATGGAAACACACCAGAAATCTGTTTGGTTGCATTTTATAAATACGACTTTCTGCTCTCACTTATCAATCTCCCTCGTCTGTGTTAAAAGCGCAGTTTATCTCCAAAAACAGAATAGATTAATAATTCACAAACATTTACCACGCATTAAAGCAAAACACAACACGTTACACATACGCCACATGTACCAACAAATGGCCATTAAATTGCAGGTAGACACCCACAAACTTTACCAACTTTTCGTCTAGTATTTACGCAACAAAGCCTTACTAGCAGCAGTCTGACCGTCCTGCTGGCTGTTTGAGAGGGCGGCAAAGCATTCATCATTAAATATTTACACTTTCATAAATGTGTGAGTGCATTCAGGCTGTTAAATATTTTATGATGATTCTGAGTTTCAAGAGACTCAAAGAGACAAAGCGAGCTAGAAAGCTAGCTTTCAGAGGTCCCAAAAATAATACCAAGTGTATAATACAGAGTACTTATATGAAGCGAACAGCGTAAAAAGCCATGCAAGCGTGAAAATCGCAGTAAAAGCTTGCAACGCACTCGCAATCTGTTTTCTTCTTACATTACAGATACTCGCCATTGGCTTTCCTCCATTTATATTGTCTCTGTTATATTTGTCTCCTTTTATAACCAAAATACGGTCTTGAGGTAAAGTAAAAATGGCCAAAGGTGCGCTCTGCATAGGACTCATAATTGTTGTGTGCCAAACGGACAACAAATAATCCAAAGGGACACGGATTCCAGTACGGCTTAAAAAAAAAACAAAAAGCTGTACTTTTTGTGGTTTTCCTGGCAAATTAATGCTGTGGGTTTATTGGACCGGAAATTTTAAGGGAAAACCAATCCAGAAATGCATTTTAACAGCTCGAAAATCAACTTGCGTTACATTTTAATAAAAAGAAAATATTTTAAGATATGATTTGGCACTATGTATTGTCCTAAACAAACTCTTTAACTCTTTAAGAAAATATAACTAAACCTTTGAATGTAAACTTTTAAATTATATGCATAATTATAATTAATAAAGCTTAAAATTATAAAAAAATCATATGTTCATAACATTGCCTGTTTCATTTTTTATTTATAATGATTTGCATATTCAACATTTATTTCCTGCATTAATTTGTTTAATCAATGTTTTTTCAGATTTAAATTTGTGGGTAATTTTATGAGACTAGCGTAAGGTATTAATATAAAAACAAATTAATATAAAATGCACAAAGTTAAACTGCGTTAGTTACTCGACTACTTTGAATTAATTCATTTTATTTTAATCAAGTATAAAAAGTACGCATATCTCATTTCCATTTAGTTTTCCATATGCTCTAGCTCTCGTGATGCATGCCACCCTATTACCTGATATTAATTGGCATTGACAAAGCTGACCTAAAACACCTGATATCCACCTCATTAGACATAATTTGTGCTTTTTAAAGCCCTTTAACTTTTCCTTTCAACTCTGTCAACAGAGCGCACATTGGTCAAAAATGTTAAAATTAATAAATTGAATACGAATTCGAAATAAAAATAATATGTAAACAATATTCCCGCAACTAATGACTAAAGATATTTACTGGGTTTAACCGGACTTCAGTAGAATATTGTATATATCAATCAGTCTGTGAATAGCGTGTGATAGTTTAAGAAATGCATTCATATATAAATGCCTTGCTAATGGTATACGCTAGTGAGTGAAATATTTAGCTAAATGCATATTAATTATTGGCCGTTTGGCCTATTAAATGTTGCAGTCATTAAACACATTATAAGTTCCATTTGCTTGATCATACATTTGGCACCACGGCCGGGCATATAGCTATTTATCATTTATAATGTGGCCAGTGCAATTCATTAAACTGGCGCAATTATAGTCGCGGACCATAAAAAAAATATATACACATAACATTTTCAACAAATTTCGAAAGCAATAAAAAGCGGCAGAAAACAGCAAATACAACGGTAAAACAAACACACAACAATTTACAACACTCACACATGCACACACACATAGATATATGTATGGAGGTAAGTGTAACGTCACATGTGCTAATTAAAATATACACACCACAAAACACAACAAGGGGCGCGCACAGGACAAGGGGCGCGCAACGCCCACAATGCGTCAAATGTAGCGTATACGTAATATACAATTAAACACACATTGTGGAAGGAACATGGACAAGTCAAACACACACACACACACAGAGACAGAGCGCAGTGGCCCTTTCGGTGTTATCCTTTCATTGGCTTGTAATGTTCGAGGGGGAACTATGAGGTGTTGGGCGGGACTTGAACGCGCTCGTGCGTTCGCCTAATTGAATGTAAGCAAACCAATATAAAACAGCGCTAAAAGACAACATTAAACAACGGGACCAACACGTCTCATTCGCAAATTACCGCAGCGCATTGCCTACACAGAGCCTGGCATTGTCCTCCAACTCCAATTGCCAGCTCCTCGGCCCCGCCTGCCCGCAGAAATCACTTTGCAAGACGTTGCCGCTGCGAAATTGCGCAATAAAATTGCATTGTCTTTATTTTTAGTTTCAGTTCCATGCCTTACCATATAATGGTAATGTTTGGCTTTGGACACACACACACACACGCACGCGCACACATAATGTTAAATTAAAATTTCATGGCTACTCGCAGTCCCATCTTAGCCTTCACAGACTGCAGTGCTAATCAAATCAGCAGCCATCCGGATCTGAGGAAGCTGCGTCTTGTCAAACTTGGTAAATCTTTACGTGCACTTTGCCGTATTTTCCAGCTTACGGTGCCACACCCATGTTGAATGTAAAGATGTTTAAAAGGCTTCCACTGGCTTTTACTTAGGCTTGTGGCTAATCAAATTTTATTTATAAATATTTTAAAAGTAACTTTAAGGCAATTTAATAATTTCTATAGTTTAAGAGGAAAAAGTTGAAAAACTATATTTAACATCCAGAAAATAGAGCCTTTTCAGATTTATGCAAAATCTTTGCACTCGTTAGAAGAAATATTTTTTTTTGAATTTTGATCGGATAAAATGTTTAATTTGATCCTTATTAAATTTGCTTGCAAATATGTTCCATATGGGAAATGTATAAAAAATCATTTTTTTTATAATCAAATTCATTTTATCCAATCGGTTGCAGCAAAAAAAAACCAAAAATAAAATGTTAAAATTAAATTTGTGTTCAGCATTGATCTTTATATAAATTATATTAAAATCACACCCAACGACCGTGTTATCGAAATATACCCAAATAGCAGAACGACAACTTAAAAAACATCTTAAAAACTTTAATTCTCTTCTTTATAAAAACTATTAAAAACCCTGAGCTTAAAAAAAGATTCATGTCTAAGCGTTGTCAAGTGTTCTAGAAGTGACTTTTCAGGGTCCTAATATCAATATATAAATTGTTTAAAATATGTTTTTTTACCTTATTACAAGTCAAATTAGGTAAATATATATTTTTAGCGCGCAAAATAACTAACTTATTTAGAAATACTTTTAAAAAGCCAACAAATTAAAAATTCAAGTCATTGATGCCCGTAAAAAGCTTGTCAGTGTTTATGTAAACTTTTTTATTGGACTTTTACCACAGCGACCAACAAGAATTTCGTTAATTACCAAAAAAAAAAGCGTTACAAACACAAATTATATTCAAAAGTTTTCACAACTATTCAAATCCTGATACACACTTCAATAAAAAGCAATTTACGAATGAGTTGACATCAAAGTATTGGTTAAATGCGAAAACAATTTAATTTAAATTGAAATTCAAACTCACTCAGTTCCCAATTAGCGCCATATACAAAAATGTCAATTCGAATTTAAAATTTCACTCGCGACATGTGTTTATTATGCACTTAAAATGCCAATTAAAATTTAACGCATTTTTAAAATAAATAATTTAATTTTAATTCAGATATGGTTTTAAATTCAAAAACTAAAACGAGCAGCGAAAACAGTTTTTACCGCTTATGTTGACAATATGCAAATGACACAACAAGTCGGCAGCGACTGATTTGAAACTTCAAAACGGATTCGCTGCGACGAGTGCAACGTCACGAAGCGAACAGAAACGAGTGCCGAACGAGTATGAGAGCTGGCTCAGGACACGGACACGGACACTGGGCGCCTGGACCTCAACCTGAGCCTCCCGCTGCGTCTGCTACGAGCTGCGTTCGTTGCGAAACTGTTTTGGTTTCATTTTTTTCCCTCAGCTTGTAGCGGTTCGCAACTGACTTCCTGCGCACAAGTTCGAGTTGCATCCGATGCTGGCAACTCTGTTCAGATTGGGTTTGGGTCGGCTCGGTGAGGTGGGGTGGTAAACACAACATGCGTGCGGTAAACACACCAATGCTAGTTGCTGCGTTTGGGGCACGGCAAAGATGACGTAAGTTTTCTGGCAACGCCACTTGTTGGTATGTTGTTGTTGTTGCTAATGCTGCTGCTGTTGTTATTTGCTGCAGTGAAAGTGTTGTTCAGTTTCCATGTACCAAGTTAGCAAAAAAAAAATAGTTGGCCAAATACATGCGGCTCAACTTAATATCCCTTGATTTCAGTTTAAAAAATTTTCTGTCATTCGAGACCTTGAGAAAGTGGTTTTTTGATTGAGTTTTTAACACTGTTCGCATACCAAGGGTTCAATTAAATCCACACTTATAGTTCTTGTGTTTGTTTCCCATCGCTCTTAAAATGCAGAAATAACTGCAGAATTGTTATACATATTATTTTCAATAAATATTAAAACATTTCTTAAAATTTAATTTCAATCTCTAGAGTTAAAATTTTCCAAACAGTCTCTGCACAATCCTTGGCTTAAATTAAAGATTCAAATATACAACTTTTAGATTAACTTAACTTATATTGCACCCCTACCTTTTACCTTATCATCTCCAGACCTAAGTGTCATCTACACCTCTTACCGTTCATAACTCAATCAATAAGCCACATTTCATTAACAAACTCTTGAAAAGAATTAAACTAAACTACTTTAAACCTAATATATCCTTTACACGTAGTGCTTACAAAAAATACCGCAAGAACTTCCAAAATCGAACCTTGTCAAACACAACACAACACTCAAACATGTGTGTCCTTTAACGACAAGTTGGAACATGTTCGATGTCGGAAATGCGTTTTGTGGTTAGCCGCAACATTTTCGCCGGTTTGTATGTGCAGTGTGACCAGCTCTGGGCATAATCAGGCATAGTCTGCCAAGCAATACCCGTGTAAATTAGACAAGTTTCCCCTTGCTTAGATGGAGAACTAAAAGTGCAGTTGCACCCTCTGTCATTCCAATCCGATATTATTCCAATTAGTAGCAAACTTTTGGTGCAGATATCGTTTTTCCAATGTGGCGACGCCAGCTAATTGCGGTCATTAACATTTTGCCTGACGCCTGAAGCTCGAAGTTCATTAGTTCGCAAGCAGGTAAAGGTCAGTTAGATGCGATTAGCAGCATCCCTAGCACCGATTGGTGAACTGTTGCAAGAAGTTTCAATTTCAAGATGCCTTCGTTTTTATATAACACAAAAATGTTAAATGTCAGACTTAAAGAGTTGGGTCAAGCACCTCTCAGATGCGGTCGTGTATGATATATCAGGTTACGCCGCAGGCACTAAACTTATTAACAAAGAGAACTGTGTAGTTGGGAATAGTGTTTGGTGCCAAAAAATAGAAGCTGTATGGAAAGCAACTACATATATCAAAAAACAACTTATAACTTTGCGCAGTTCTGTTAATTCAGCGAATTGGAACACCCACTAATGTGAAACTCAGGAAACTTTAGATCCGAAGAGCACAGTAATTGCGTTCTTCAATAGCTTCGATGTGCCCAAAAGAAACTCAAGATCAAAGGATGATTATTACACTGATCAATGGACACGGCGTCCGGACGAACAAAAATATTATCTCTGCTTCCGATCTGTCTGACAAGTTATTTTTTATTTTTTTCAGCTTCCTGACAAACGGCAGGAAGAATCAATTACACTGGAGAGCTGCATCTTCTGGCAGACCGGAGACCGGCAACAACAGATGGGCGCAGTTGAGATCATTAACTTTCTCAAATTACGCCAGACAGCTTAGCACCTCTATCTTTTTATAAGCAGAACAAGTTTTTTCTTCTCCTTAAAAAATTAAATTGTATGATGCCGAGGAGGGGGGAAGTTATGCGGCTGTGCAGCTGCAGCAAGGATATCAAATAAATATATTTACCAACAAAGCAAACAATATGCTAGACAAACAAAATATATTGCTTTCAGTGCGGATGGCGTTGTCGCAAAAATTATCCATTATTCCGAGAAAAAAGAAACACAAAGTGTAAAACAACATTTCTATGGAATTGTGATTTGAAATGCGTGTAGTTTTTCTATATCTATATCACTATTGTATTACTGTAGAAGGAAGTTGTTGCCAATTGAAACAAAGGGAATTGGTGTTAACAATGTTGCAAATTGTAGAAATTAAGATGCGATTTGTATGCTAAATGCTAAGTGAATTTATAATACATTTTAACACCAGAAAGACCTGTACAACCAAAGACGGGGAACTTTAGAAAACAAATACGATTTTAGCTAATGCTTATGCAAATAAAATAAAAATCGTATGTTTTAATAGTGCCCTGCTATGCGATTCTCACGAATTTTTCTTCACGCTTTAACTACAGATTTTATGTTATCAAATTGTGTACCCAATCTAAAAAACAGTATCTCTTACTAGGTCTGCTCACCTCCTTCTCAATCCTCTTTTTCCAGCTTTAACTGATTATACAACTGTTTATATATATATATTAAAATCAGTCTCCTCACTACCAATATATTTGGTTGGCCTAGGTGATGTTTCGCCAAGCCTCTCTGAGTCCTCAGGCTTTATTGTGGACAAACGTCAAAAGCGGCTTTTTTGAATAAGGCTGCATCGTCACGTGGGTAATCGGGAGACTCTGGGGCGTCTCCTATGTCGTGGTTGTCCTTCCCTGAACCCAAATTGGTGATCAGGAAGGAAGACCATGTGATCCATACGCCTTGCAAGTCGGGCGACAATCAGTCTTTCTCAGACCTTCGACAAGGAGACAATATTTTTTTTTTTTCACAAATCTAACTCAAACTAGACCATTCTTACCCAACCGGCTTTCTAGTGTTAAATGCGCATTGCATAAATAGGCAAATGGGCTACGGGCAACTACGTCAAAAGCCAACCGCGCAACGCGTTGCCCGCCTCATTCAGCATGCGGCGCAGGCGCGACGTCAACGATTCGCCGAATTAATGCGGAGCATGTGCCCAAATCGGCGGGTAACTAAACCTGGAGCCAGAACTGGGCGTGCGAACCACGCTGCGCACACCTGTTAGGCATGGCAATCGTGGGGCAACGATGACGATTATGATGGCACATAGAGCGTAAAGCTGCGTGAATCGGCTTCCAATAAGCCACCGAGTAGTGTCGCCAGTGGGTGCCAATGGGTGCCAATGGGTGCCGTTGGGTGCCGTTAAATGGGTGCTTACGTGCGCCGCTGGCCATCAGCAATGCCGGAAGCCTAGCAACAAGAAAGAGCGGAGCCCTTCGAAGCACATACATATGTAGCTGACGCCAAGGTGCCAGGAAGTTTTTCTGGTGTTGTTGTTGTTGTTGCTGATGTCGTGGGTTCAGCGGCCAGTGTTTGCACTTGAAACCCAAATTGCGCAATTCCCAAAATAACTGCGCACCCAACTCAATCGGCCGGCTCAATTTTCGGTGGGTTACTTGTTTATAAATATATATATACATATATCTATATATATTTGGGGTGGTGGCTGCGAAAGTACCGCTAAGCGCGTTGCGAAAAGTACGCAAGTTGGCCGCAATCCGGCCGTGATGTCATCTCAGATGTGTCGCATTTACGGTTACGGGTTTGGTGCCAAAAATATGCATCCGACTGGATGTTTAAACGCCCGCTTAAAATGATGAACGCTCAGCGGCCGACGACGTCAAACGGCTTTAATGAATAAGAATAATTTTGTTAATGAGTGGGTGAAAAACCTTACCTTTCATGTACTTAAAAATAAAACAATAATTAAAAAATTACCGTCACATCAAAATTTGTTTGAAAATATGGAAAATTGTGTGAAATGCTGTTAAATTGGTGTAACTAAGCATCCGACTGCAATAAGTTAGTTAAGATCAACTACTGTGTAAATAGTTTGTATATTAACTACCAATGGATATAAAAACATCAATTGGAAAACTACTTCAACATTACAAATTTACCTTAAGACAATCAGTTTGACAGGTGTACAAAATTGCTTAAAACTATTAAGCGAATCTAATGGGCTGATAAATGCGTAGAAAATTTAAATGAGTTTCAGTTAATGCATTAGCCGCCCGCATAGCACGATATTATAAATTAAATTTCTCAGCAGAAAAAAGATTGAACTTTAACAAGATGAAACAACAATTGCTGCCTCTGTTGATTTATTTAGTTTGCCCAGCTGAGAACAAACTGTACCAGAATGCAATTACGAAAAATACGAAGGTCATTGACCGTCAATGGGTTGGCTTCAGATTCAGTAAGGAAACCAATTGGGGAGGCTGGCTGGTGAGCGTTAGGAATGGCGGCGCGAATACTTTTTCATGTTGTGGTGCCTACTATTCTCCTCTATTGGTGATCTCATCGGCCAATTGCATATTTCGACATTTATCAGCCGAACTAGGGGATCGCCTGAACCCTCTTTTACCAACACCAAATGCAAGTCGCTCACTTTTAAATGGTAACAATAGTTATAAACTGAAAGATATATGAAATATACATACTATTCAAGAAGCTACTTGTAACATTTGGTGTCTACCTCTTATAGTTTACAAGATTTGCTCATTTTTAATGGATTCAGGGTATAAAAAGGGACATATTGTTTATATATTATATAAAATTAGTTGGGTACAATAAGTGCGTATTTCTAAAATTTATAAAACATGTTTTTATAATTTAATACATATTTTCAACCTTTCTTGAAAAATAGCCAATAGTCAGACAGGTAGTAAATCCTTTAAAATGAATTAACGTGACGTAAAAAATATAAAAAGCCCAGGAGAATTCTTTTTGGTTTTGTGAATAAGACTTACACCTGAAAAGTGGAACTAAAATTTGAGAACTTCTTAACCTAAACAGGCACCATTCGTCGTCTCGGTCGCACGAATGGGAACTAATAAAACCATTTTGTTTGAAAATTTTATTTTTTAATTCAAAAGAAGAGTTCATTTCATATGCTTCAACTGTCTGGGCTTAGAGTATCGCCTAGTTTGGCACTCCCAACTAGTAGATAGATCTTTGAAAATGAGCTTAAACCTAAATAGAAATAAAAAAACTTTACACTCTTATACATTAGTTTTGCTAAATAGTCGATTGCTGAGTCTACAGAGCAAAAATTTAAATTAAAGGTTGGAGAATTTCTTGAAATTTAAAATTTATTAAATGAACTAAACGAATCCAATTAGCGAGAAATAGCGAGGATAATTAGAACAACTCATACATGATTGACGGTTTCTGTAGCATGTCGTAGTAATTGGATTTCGCCGCAGTTATAGATTGAAAGTTGTTGAAATGAAACAATTGCTGCTACTGTTGTTTATCTGGATTCCCTTGGTCAGAAGTAAAATATACGATCAAATAATTACAAAAAATACGATTATAAACAATCGTCTATGGGGTGGAATGGCTTCAAATACGGGAGAAAATTTTGGCGGATGGCTGGTGCGTGTTAGGAGTGGTGGCACGGATACCCTTTCCTGTTGTGGTTCATACTATTCGCCATTGTTGGTAATCTCTTCTGCCAACTGCATAAATCCTTTTCGATACCAACTAAACGAGGCGAACGTAGTGTCGACAGCCAATGCAGAAGACGAGGACTACAACTTCTCCCGAGTTGATACAGTTTACTTTCCAGATGACTTTACGGCACTTAAAACCAACGAGGACATTTCGGTGGTCAGGTTGAACAGTCCCTTAAAAGGCAGCATGACCGAATTCATCAAGCTGGCCACCGTAATGCCGGCCCTTGACGATACATATCTTACATTTGGATGGGGCTTCGACAGTCTGGAAGTGCAGCCACCTTCAGATGAGCCACGAAAGACAGAACTGACATTTACGGAGCTGGATACATGTAAAACAAAAGTTCAGTCGGGATTTGTCTCGGACACTGTTCTGTGCGCGAAAATGCCCGAGGATAGTTTTGAGTGCATTTACGATGGTGGTTCTCCGGTGGTCTGGAAAAACGAACTCGTTGCCGTCGCCTCGGTGGGATTTACATGTAGGAATACTTCGCTTCCTGGCATTTATACGAACGTGATCACGCTAACACCTTTTATAAAGAATATTCGGAAAGCTGTCAGGTCTGGTCAATTGGCTCGTCGCAAAAGGGAAATCCGTCAGCAGTGGGATAGCCTAAAAAGATCACCAAGCCCATAAGAAACTAAATTTATTGAATGTCTATTTTCACTTTAACAAATATATTGGCTTAAAAAATTGTGAAACTTAAATAATAAACACTCTAATGTGAGTGGAATCGCCGATAAGACCGTAACCTGCGTCTAGCTGAATTATATTCCTTAAATAATAATGAGGACATTAGTTTCTCCTGGTACATTCGGTTTACACACAACACGGTTTTGTTCCGCAAAAAACCAACTTGGACATTGCAATAGTCAGGCTAAGCACGCCCCTAAAGGGTAAAATGACAGAGTTCATCAAACTGGCCAGCATGCAGACCGCCGCTGGCACAAGTTTTACACCTTTGGCTGGGGTTACGACAGCCTAGAAGTGCAGCTTCAGATGAGCCAAAAAAAGCAATTGTGCAACAATTTGATATAGGCCGGTGTAAGAAACTATTTCCAAAGGGATTTGTATCGAACACTGTTCTTTGCGCGAAATTTGCACAGGATAGTTTTGAGTGCATTTACGATGGAGGTTCTCCTATAGTCTGGAACAACGAGCTCGTTGGCACCGCCTCAGTAGGGGCTTCTTGTAAAAATACAACGAATCCTGGTATTTATACGAGCATCATCAAGATGAAACCCTACATATTTGAGATTCACAAAGGTGTAAGATCTGGTCAATTGTCGTGCAACAAAAGACAAATTCGCGCGCAGTGGCAAAGTCAAAAAGTTTATAGAACCATTAATAAATGGATGTGCATGAATAATTTTTGACAGATTAATTTAATGCAAGCCTTTGGCTTTAAGCATTGTGAAATACGGGTAAAAAATACTGAACATTTTAATAAAACAAGTAAGAGACTCTAGTCGGGATTTCCCGACTAGGGGATCGCCTGAACCCTCTTTTACCAACACCAAATGCAAGTCGCTCAATTTTAAATGGTAACAATAGTTATAAACTGAAAGATATATGAAATATACAAACTATTCAAGAAGCTACTTGTAACATTTGGTATCTACCTCTTATAGTTTACAAGATTTGCTCATTTTTAATGGATTCAGGGTATAAAAATGAACATATTGTTTATCTCTATATATATAACTGTTTGTCCTGACTGACTGATTGGTGATCAACACACAGCCCAAACCATAAGAACTAGGAAGCTGGAATTTTCACTGTAGCTAACTTATGTGATGTAGGTGCACGTTAAGACGGGGTTTCGGGAAATTCCACCCGCAACAGTGGTAAATTGGCGGAAAACGGTTGTATGAAAGTTTTTTGTTTACCATCCGATCGGCGCCACACTTATTTTCAAAGATCTTTGTTCAAATTCATTTAAGGGGTGTTTCACACTTTCCGAAAAATCCGTTCCTCCTTGGTGGAAATGGAGGTCAAAAATTTGGTGGGTGACGTTTCGCGCTCAAATTCGTTTCCAAAGATCTATAAGAAAAATCATTTTAGACGTGTTTCACACTTTTTGCAGAATCCAAACTATTTCGGGTAGAATGCGACTCAAAGATTTTTTGTACGAAGTTTTAAATTGTGTCCGATTTGCTTCAAACTTATTTTCAAAGCTCTACATAAGAATGTAATGAATACGTGTTTCAGCGATTTGGGAAATTTCACTCGCAACAGTGGTAAATTGGCGAAAAACGTTTGTATGAAAATTGTTTGTTTACCGTCCGATCAGTTTCAAAATCATTTCAAATTTGTTTGAGAACATTGATTTTATAACATACTAGACACGGGCAAGGCCGGGTTATACCCGCTAGTATATTATATAAACTTAGTTGGGTACAATAAGTGCGTATTTCTAAAATTTATAAAACATGTTTTTATAATTTAATACATATTTTCAACCTTTCTTGAAAAATAGCCAATGGTTCACTCAGACAGGTAGTAAATCCTTTAAGATGATTTTAAAATGAATTAACGTGACGTAAAAAATATAAAAAGCCCAGGAGAATTTTTTTTGGTTTTGTGAATAAGACTTACACCTGAAAGGTGGAACTAAAATTTGAGAACTTCTTAACCTAAACAGGCACCATTCGTTGTTTCGGTCGCACGAATGGGAACTAATAAAACCATTTTGTTTGAAAATTTTATTTTTTAATTCAAAAGAAGAGTTCATTTCATATGCTTCAACTGTCTGGACTTAGAGTATCGCCTAGTTTGGCACTCCCAACTAGTAGATAGATCTTTGAAAATGAGCTTAAAGCTAAATAGAAATAAAAAAAACTTTACACTCTTATACATTAGTTTTGCTAAACAGTCGATTGCTGAGTCTACAGAGAAAAAATTTATATTTAAATAAAGTGTTGGAGAATTCCTTGAAATTTAAAATTTATTAAATAAACTAAACGAATCCAATTAGCGAGAAATAGCGAGGATAATTAGAACAACTCATACATGATTGACGGTTTCTGTAGCATATTGTAGTAATTGGATTTCGCCGCAGTTATAAATTGAAAGTTGTTGAAATGAAACAATTGCTGCTACTGTTGTTTATCTGGATTCCCTTGGTCAGAAGTAAAATATACGATGCATTCATTACAAAAAACACGATTATAAGAAATCGTCTATGGGGTGGAATGGCTTCAAATACGGGAGAAAATTTTGGCGGATGGCTGGTGCGGGTTAGGAGTGGTGGCACGGATACCCTTTCCTGTTGTGGTTCATACTATTCGCCATTGTTGGTAATCTCTTCTGCCAACTGCATAGATCCTTTTCGATACCAACTAGACGAGGCGAACGTAGTGTCGACAGCCAATGCAGAAGACGAGGACTACAACTTCTCCCGAGTTGATACAGTTTACTTTCCAGATGACTTTACGGCACTTAAAACCAACGAGGACATTTCGGTGGTCAGGTTGAACAGTCCCTTAAAAGGCAGCATGACCGAATTCATCAAGCTGGCCACCGTAATGCCGGCCCTTGACGATACATATTTTACATTTGGATGGGGCTTCGACAGTCTGGAAGTGCAGCCACCTTCAGATGAGCCACGAAAGACAGAACTGACATTTACGGAGCTGGATACATGTAAAACAAAAGTTCAGTCGGGATTTGTCTCGGACACTGTTCTGTGCGCGAAAATGCCCGAGGATAGTTTTGAGTGCATTTACGATGGTGGTTCTCCGGTGGTCTGGAAAAACCAACTCGTTGCCGTCGCCTCGGTGGGATTTACATGTAGGAATACTTCGCTTCCTGGCATTTATACGAACGTGATCACGCTAACACCTTTTATAAAGAATATTCGGAGAGGTGTCAGGTCTGGTCAATTGGCTCGTCGCAAAAGGGAAATCCGTCAGCAGTGGGATAGCCTAAAAAGATCACCAAGCCCATAAGGAACTAAATTCATTGAATGTCCATCTTCACTAAAACAAATTTATTGGCTTAAGAAATTGTGAAACTTAAATAATAAACGCTCTAATGTAAGTGGAATCGCCGACAAGATCTTAACCTGCATCTAGCTAAACTATATTCCTTAAATGAAAATCAATCGCAAACTAGGCAAACTAGTTTCATAGAAAAATGTAATGTTTAAATGTACTGCAATTCCCCACTACAACCAGCTGTAGTTTTTCAAAATCTTTGGGTATTATATAACAAATTAATAAAACTATGGTACAGGATTGTAGACAGTTACGTGCAATTTTATTTAACTCTTTTGCTCCAGTTTTGAAGCGTGCAAAACGCGGAACAAATGGTTTCAAATTGAATCACAATTGTTGTTTCTAGAAAACGCGAATATAATATGCTAAGCATCCATTTGATGCAAAAGTCATTAATGTGGAAATTGAATTTGTGTAAAGTTAAGAAATCGTAAGATATGAAACAACGATTTCTGATACTGTTGCTTATCTGGTGTTCGCCAGTTTGGAGCAAAGTCTACTCAAACACTATTTCGAAAAGGACGAGGATACGTCAGAGGCAATGGGAAGGCTTGAGCAGCAATACGGGAGACAATTTTGGTGGCTGGCTGGTGCGCGTTAGGAGTGGTGGCGCTAATACCGTTTCTTGTGGCGGTTCATACTATGCCCCCATATTGGTGATATCGTCCGCCAATTGCATTCACCCATTTCGATACCAGCTGGACGACGCCACAGTAGTGACCACTGCCCACGCGGAAGATGAGGATTACAACTTCTCCGTTGTGGATACTGTTTACAGTCCAGAAGAGTTCGTAGCATACAAATCCAACATGGACATTGCGTTGGTAAGACTGGACAGCCCCTTAAAAGGAACAATGACCGAGTTCATTAGATTGACCAACAATTGGGCAACAAGCGAAACGGTTTTTAGCACATTCGGATGGGGCTTCGACAGCCTGGACGTGCAGCCAGCTACTGATGAGCCAAGAATGGTAGAAAATTCAATGTTTGTAGGGTTAGATACATGCAAAAAACGTTTCCAAGAGGGATTTGTGGCAGACACAATCATGTGTGCGACCCTGCCCAGAGATATGTTCGACTGCATTTACGACGGCGGCTCTCCGTTGGTGGCGCTGAACGAGCTCTTTGGAATCGCTTCGGTAGGTTCCACATGCAGGAACACATCGAACCCCGGCATTTATACGAACCTGATGTTGCTTAAGCCGTTCATAAACAAAATTGAGCGTGGAATCAGGTCTGGTCAGTTGACGCGTCGCAAAAGGGAAATCCGTCCGCAGTGGGAAAGTCTGAAAAGATCACCAAGCCCATAAGAAACTAAATTCATTGAATGTCCATCTTCACTAAAACAAATTTATTGGCTTAAGCAATTGTGAAACATAAATAATAAACGCTCTAATGTAAGTGGAATCGCCGACAAGATCTTAACCTGCATCCTTAAATGAAAATCATCCTTAAATGAAAATCAATCGCAAACTAGGCAAACTAGTTTCATAAACAAATTTAATATTTAAATGTTTCCGCGATTCAAAATCATTGCGTATTATATGAAAAAATAAATAAATCTTTGGTATAGGATTTTACCCATAGTTTATTCTGTCAGTTACGTGCAATTTTCTTCAACTCTTTTTCTCCAATTTTAAAGCGTGCAAAACGCGAAACAAATCGATACAAATTGAATCACAATTGTTGTTTCTAGAAAACGCGAATATAATATGCTAAGCATCCATTTGATGCAAAAGTCATTAATGTGGAAATTGAATTTGTGTAAAGTTAAGAAATCGTGAGATATGAAACAACGATTTCTGATACTGTTGCTTATCTGGTGTTCGCCAGTTTGGAGCAAAGTCTACTCAAACACTATTACGAAAAGGACGAGGATACGTCAGAGGCAATGGGAAGGCATGAGCAGCAATACGGGAGACAATTTTGGTGGCTGGCTGGTGCGCGTTAGGAGTGGTGGCGCTAATACCGTTTCTTGTGGCGGTTCATACTATGCCCCCATATTGGTGATATCGTCCGCCAATTGCATTCACCCATTTCGATACCAGCTGGACGACGCCAGCGTAGTGACCACTGCCAACGCGGAAGATGAGGATTACAACTACTCCATTGTGGATACTGTTTACAGTCCAGAAGAGTTTGTAGCATACAAATCCAACATGGACATTGCGTTGGTAAGACTGGACACCCCCTTAAAAGGAGTTATGACCGAGTTCATTAGATTGACCAACACTTGGGCAACAAGCGAAATGGTTTTTAGCACATTCGGATGGGGCTTCGACAGCCTGGACGTGCAGCCAGCTACTGATGAGCCAAGAATGGTAGAAAATTCAATGTTTGTAGGGTTAGATACATGCAAAAAACGTTTCCAAAAGGGATTTGTAGCAGACACAATTATGTGTGCGACACTGCCCAGAGATATGTTCGACTGCATTTACGACGGCGGCTCTCCGTTGGTGGCGCTGAACGAGCTCTTTGGAATCGCTTCGGTAGGTTCCACATGCAAGAACACATCGAACCCCGGCATTTATACGAACCTGATGAAGCTTAAGCCCTTCATAAACACAATTGAACGTGGAATCAGGTCTGGTCAGTTGACGCGTGCAATATTTGCTCGATCGAATAAGCAAAAACGTCAAATATATCTAAAACATCACAATAAGAAAGCTAAACCGATTAAATAAATAAATACAATTATATGTAAATAGTTTTTGATTTTATCAGCTAAAAAAAATAAAGAACCAAAACCTGAAGCGCACCATATTATTTCAAAAATTGATTTGTTTTAAATATGTTTTTGAATATTTAAATACATGATTACTATGTCTTTTATTAAGCTAATCTGAATTAATGAATTTAAATTTGTAAGAATTAAATCGTTTCATTTTAAACTTTTTACGAACCAAAAAGGTTGATAAATGTGAAAAAACGGGTTCACGAACCGAACCTAAAGGATATCATGATTAAAAATGAATACTCCTTGCAATATTGACATATTCATGATTATGAGTACAGATCTGACATGACGTATTCCCGTATTTAATTTAGTTATACCTAAACATTGTACATATTAATAATAGGGCACATGCACATATAGTATATACGTGAATTTAATATAATCAGTTATGCAATCTGGCGTAATGGGAAATTTAAGGCCAATTAGATGTGGCACTTTACAGTTTATTTCATAGCTAATACGATCAGTTGCAAGACAACATCAAATGGAGCGCAAGTACACTTATTTCGTAGTGCTTCTCTGCCTGGAATTGGTGCCTTCAATGGAACTAGTCAGAGGAGCACCCCACGCTAGTTTGGCCTTAAACTTGCGCGTAAGGCCGCCAGTAAAGACAGTGGACACAAATGGCTATCAGTTGACTAGGAATGCGTATGTGGGCGAGTGGTTACTACGCATTATGGATGAAGATCGATTCGCCTGTGGCGCTGCTTACTATACCCCATTATATATCCTGACATCAGCCAGCTGCATGCACAAGTTCAAACGACGACTGAACGAAATGAGCGTGGAGACGCTATTTGACAATAGATTCGCTTTGATCGAGACCATCAGCGTGCCCCATCAGTACCAATATCCCAAAAATTTCATGGACATTGCTGTCGTTAAACTAGTCGATCCCATACCGGGCGATGACCACAAATACGTTAAACTATGCAGCCGTCCGATTGTGGACTATGGCAAGCTGACGGTGGTGGCGTGCAGTTCTGAGCACAAGGATATCCGTACCCAGCAGGTGAATCTGTTAAATCAGATGGATTGCCAGAGCCAGTATTCCCATCTGCGCCTGGCCGAGACCATTGCGTGCACGCATGCATTTAACCAGGACAATGAATGCATGTATGATTTTGGCTGTCCGGTCACAGCCGGGGATGAGCTGTGTGGCATTGTGGCCTATGGTCCCGAATGTAGGAGTCCAAATCTGCCTGGCTTATTTACAGACATTTATCAGGTAAACAAATTTATTCGCAACGTTGTCTATGGCAGTATAGTTCATAATAGGGAACCAAAGCAAACATGGTTTGACAAGTAAAAGCAGCAATAATTATGGTATGCTGGCCAAAAAATGGCATTTTTCATTTACCTTATAGTCAATATATTTTCGTTTATTTGTAAAGCAACTAATAAATGTGAAATATAAATATTAGTATATGAATTTTACTGGATTGAATCGCGTATTTAAAAGCGACGTGTACAGGTGAATGACAGCTGTCGACATATCTGATTAAGCGACCGCCACAATCTATGAAGCAATTACATCGACCGGCCACCACATGCTATCGGTCAGTTAGCAAAGCAATTTTAACATAAGGGTTAAAGCACAGCTGATGATGCCTATCGATAACTTTATGGGAGTCAGTAAGTGGATGTTCTAACTCTTCTAAATCAATGCGCTAATTAGTTTAATGTTAAGCCAAAAAAAATTGTATTTTCCAACAAATTTATTTGAAACAAACTCGCAACCGCTGGTTTTCAAAGCACTAATTGCTGTTTTAGTGAATGCTACTGTTAATCTCGCTGTTATGTTAATTAACATTTGTGTTTGGCAAACACACAAACTGTGGCTCACGGGGAGCAGCACCCACATAAAATTACGACCAAGGGACTGAGGAGAACCAATTTAAACGGAAACACACGGGCCTGCTGTCACACACAGGACACACAATGGCACAGTGGAAGAAACTGTATATGGGCGACAGAATAGAAGATCTGGAGAAGTGGACGACAATTCCAGACTTGCGCAACAAGAGCATGAAAATGTAAGTGGACACCACACACACCGCCCCGCCCCACCTAAATACCCAGTGGCAACCGTGGGCCATCATCTGTGCACTAATTTTTATGCTGATGTCAACAAATGTAAATAAAAAATATAAATCCAATTTCAGTTTACTCAACACGGCGCGCAAACTGTACTTGACCGCTGAGGACTATCGCCTGGATGGAGATCAAGAGTTGGCCTACATCACCTATATGAAGTACTTTAATATGCTGTCAGCCATACGTGGCAAATCCGATTACAACCAGCACAAAGTGACTGTGCGGCAAGTGCTCGGCGACACTGACTCCAATCGTCGCATCATGGACACGCTGGAGCTTATTAACACATCGCTCAGAAAACGCTATGAACAACTGCTGTCACAGGGCGTCGGCAATGCGAAGATGAATGGTGCCCCAAATAGCCCGCCGCTGCCGTCAGTGGAACCAATTGATGAGAAAGGCTCATTGGCGAGCGCTGCGGCATATGCTAAACTAGGCGTTATCAGCTGTGAGGCACTGTTCCGGCGCATGCAACAGAAATCTGTGCTGGTCATGGACTGTCGCAACAGCGCCGACTACAACAACTCGCATTTAACCTACTACTGTGCATTCAATGTGCCCGAGGAGCTGATTACGCCCGGGTAAGTCCCCACACTTGAGCCCCAGAAACACCTGCTGTAATACCCAGCTTTTGTACTTGCAGCATGTCGGCGGGCAAATTACAGGCATGCCTAAGCAGCACCGCCAAGGCCTCGTGGGCCGCACGCTCCGTCAAGGAGTCGGTTGTGTTAATGGACTGGAACAGCAAGGATGCGCATCCGACGGGCAACGCAGCCATTTATACCCTATTGGATATATTGAAAAATGTGCGTAAATTATTTGTATAGCCAACCAACGTGTATTATATAGATCAAATCACTATGTTGTATGTCATAGTAACTTTTAGCCGAAAACAGCGTTTCTGTTTGAGAAACTTTCTTTTTAGTAGCTTAAGCAAACCTACTAAGATAAAAATCATATTATTAGCAGAGGGCTATATCCCATAGCCTCAATAGGAAAAATCGGTCCACAACTGAGTTCTAATGTAAACAACCTATTTGATTTTCATGATATCTCGCATCATTCTGCAACTATCAGGCTCAACATAATAACATTGAACAACTATATCAGACATATATATATATAGGATAAGAACAAGCGAACATCTCGAATATATTCATACATTTATTTTTACAGTGGGATCCAGACGTCACCTATCGCACGCCCATACAAATTCTGGAGGGCGGCTACGAATACTTCATCATGATGTATCCCACGCACTGCACCAATCCTAGCGTACAAGCGCCGCAGCAGAACAATAATGATATCGAAACGATAGATGACATCGAATATCCTTCCATTAATGATATTACCATGAAGGAGGACGTTATGAATGAGCCAAATACTAAGCACAAGCAACGGCCCAGCATTAATCGTGCCAGCAAACCCGCTGCGCTGCGCACCTACGAGCAGAGCCAACAGAATCAGCAGCCGCTGGATCCACAGGAAAATCCTATTAATGAAATAATACGCAATCAGGAGACGTTGCTGCAGCGGGCACAGCATAACGATATGCTGCTCGATTCCGCATCCAAGAAGTGGCAGAGCATATTCGAGCTGAAGCAACTGCAAGCCGAGGGCGCAATGCTAAGCCCTGCAGAGCAGGAGGTGCTCTACAACATAATGCAACTGGAAAGCAAGGCCGACGATTATGTGAGTGGATAACTATATTCAATTTATATATGTAGCTACTAATGTGTCTAAACGCTGCCTAGAAAATGGAAAACAATCGCCTGCGCGATGAGCTGAATCGGTACAAGGAGCAAACCCCGCAAAATCACCTGCAAAATGATACTGAGACAACCAAACGCATTGAATCCAAGATACAGGAGCGCCAAGAGTTGGACAGACAGCATGAACGCGATCGTGTCGAGCGTGAGCGTCAGCTAGCCATTGCACGTGAGGCGAAACGGCATTACAAGCCGCCGGCAGAGCCCACAAGTACCAGGCCAGACACGCCCACCGATGACTCACCACCCAGTTCAAACAGCGAACTGCAGCATATGGTTACCTACGACGAGGCACTACCCCGGCCCGTCTACGATCGCTCTACGAAACCACAGAGCCGCGACGTTGAGACGACAGCGCCACGAGTCCGTGATTTCTCGCCCGTTGTGGGCCACAATGTGGTAAGTGCTTGACCAGGGCCTAAAAATAACTTTAACCAAATCAATAGGCCGTCACGTTTAGCGTTCATGGGTTGCACATTTGTTTTGCCAATGTGGTTCAGTCGCACGCTGTCCGAAGCCAAAGCATGTTCAGCCAAAACCGCAATTAAATATTCTGCTAGAGTTTAGTGGTTGCAACAAATCGCACAAATGATTTGCGTAGCGGGCGTCAAAATTCAGCTGCCGCCAACTTACAACATTTATAGCTCCATATTTCCGCTCAGACGCGTAAATTAACCAAAATCATATTTGTGATCTTTTAATAACTAATATCGCCATATTGTTACAGGGGCGCGGTCTTACTGGACTTAAGAATCTGGGCAACACTTGCTATATGAACAGCATACTACAGTGTCTGAGTAATACGCCACAATTAATGGAGTTTTGCATATCGGACAAATACAAGAACTACATAAGTCGGCGTAACAAAACTAACGGACAGGTCATCGAAGAGGTAGCCGCACTCATCAAGGAGCTATGGAATGGTCAATACAAGTGTGTGGCTAGTCGTGATTTGCGAGTGAGTATTGGAAAGAAAATTTGAAGATATTCTTAAAATGAGATTTATTTAATTATTATTTGGCAGTACGTTGTGGGCCAGTATCAGAAAATCTTTCGCGGCGTCGATCAACAGGACTCACATGAATTTCTCACCATACTCATGGATTGGCTGCATTCCGATTTGCAAACCCTGCGTGTGCCGCGAAAGCGAGATGTCATCAGCGCCGCGGAGAAAGCCTGGCTAGAGTTTACCAAGTCGCAGGAGAGTCTAATACAGCATTTATTCTATGGTCAAATCAAGAGCACCGTCAAGTGTGTGACCTGCACCAAGGAGTCGGCCACGTACGAGTGCTTCTCGAATCTCAGCCTGGAACTGCCGGCGAATGCAAATTTGTGCTATCTGCACCAGTGCATGGACATGTACTTCAGTGGCGAAAAAATACACGGCTGGAACTGCCCCAATTGCAACACGAAACGTGATGCAATTAAGAAATTGGACATTTCCAAGCTGCCACCAGTGCTTGTGGTACACCTGAAGCGGTAGGCGGATATTATAGTCTATCTCAATCATTTCCTAATATGTTACCTTGTTTTCGCTCTTTTACAGATTCTATGCGGATCCCAGCAATGCAGGTGCCTATATTAAGAAACAAAACTATTTGCAATTTCCGCTCGAAAACCTGGAAATGAAACCGTATACAGCACGTGTCGAATCACGTGCCGTAACGCCAAAAACATACCAGCTGTATGCAGTGTCCAATCACTACGGCACCATGGAGGGCGGTCATTATACGGCATTCTGCAAGAGCGCTCACTATGGACGCTGGTATAAGTTCGACGATCAGGTTGTTTCGCCGCTGGACACTTCGAATGTCGTCTCGAGCGCCGCATATATATTATTTTATACCTGGCTGCCGCCTATGCAGCTCTCAATATCATAGTCGCAAATGAAACTGTTAATTATTTTTGGTCCCTAGCTATTTGTATTTACCAAATTATCTGCCCATTATTTTTTTCTTAGCTTTTAATGCCTAGTCGCTTCACCAATTTACTGCAAACTGTTGCTTTTATTAATTAATGCTTGTTTGTTGTTGTTCAATATTGGACTTATATTTATAATTTTACAACCACTACCATTATCAGCTAATATTCGGGTATCTGCTATATATATATATATATGTATATTTTAAGTAAAAAAAAGAAAAACTCAAGACGTTAAAATATTTGTATGGATTTATGAACAAATTTAAGTGCATTACAAAGTTTAACAACAGAGCGAAGTAATATAGTTTATTATATTTTACACGCATATTTTTAAACCAAATAAAGGAAATACAATTTCTAAATTCTGTTTTTTTTTTTTGTTGCTACTTTTCGCATTTTAAAACATCAAAACTCAACCGTCCGCACAAGAGAGCCTTCTCTTTGACATTTCATGTTATGTGTGTGTATTTAAAACCTTCCGCTCGATAGACGATATATTGCCTTAAAGCACTAACCATACAATGCATAGACTTGTCAAATGTCGTTTTTATCGGATACCGATATATCGTCAACGAGTGAGCCCCATGGGTGCTCGCGCCCATTTTAGTGTGCCCAGACAAAGTAAGACTGCTGAGAGTGGCAGCCGAACGCCGGCCTCGAAAGCCGAACGTTCAGTATGAAGCCGCATCTCGCTCAGCGCACAACGCCGCTGCGGCTGTTGCTATTTCGTAATATATGTATGTTAGTTTCAGCCCAAATACATACATATGTGTGTATGCGTGTGCAGAGTGTGCCTCGCTCTCACTTATTGCATTGCGCACTTGTGTGCATCTCCTTCTCCCTGCATAGCTTCTCAAAAACCCCGAGATCTACAAACATACATACATATGTTTGTGTTGTGTGGATGTGCGCACAAGTAGATCGCGGCGTTTGTCGCGAGCCAGAGATTTTTTCTTCAATTGTGTGCCCTTTGTGCCTGTGTCACACACATTCAAATGCTCTATCATGTATTTCTTCGTCCAGTCAGCCATAATGAGAAGATTTTGATATATTTATATTTATTAAAAACTTAAATGACCTAAATGATATATTTATATATTATATTTTAATATTTTTGCTTACTGTGGGGACCGATTTTGCTTAAAATTAAAAAAAAACTAAGTCGTATTTCTGCAAGGGTAATTCTTCGTCGGCTTGTCGAATAATTTAAGAAAAGACCAAAAATTGAAAATGTTCAATTTTTCAACTTGCTACTTGTGCACACGCATACCCTTTCGAGTAAGCAGTTGGGTGACATTATTAAAGGGTTTGGCCTGTTCATGTGCAAAACTCCTATTTTCCATGCATGTTGTCAGGGTAAGGGTACCTGAACGTTGGCATGTGTGCATGATAACGCTTTGGGCCTGCCAAGCACACACACTTACACACTTTTCTATATGGATGGAAGCATTTATGCGTTTGTGTGCGTGTTGGTTGCCTGCCTGCCTGCCCGATGCAAATTTGACAAAATTTGGCATTTCTGAATTTCGAGCTCTACACACAGACACACACACCCACAAAAATGTGTGCGAATGAGCCGATCAAGTGTTTGTCGTGAGACAGAGATATTTTCATCAATGGGTGCGTAAATTTGGGCGACGGGCACGGTCTTTGTTTTTTTATGGATGCAGTCGCATGCTAGACATTCTGATCTTTTATTGCCTGCCATAATGCCCTTTAACCCAAAATGTTTACAATGTCGAAAAAAAAAATTAAAATATCACTTGCATTTTTTCCATATCAAAGGGCAATCGCGCGACAAGTGCGATTCACCCGTTTGGTGCCTGTTCACACATTTGTGCCTTACGCGGCCGCAAGCTCACCGCAGGCATGGCGAAAAAAACAAAGACCGTGCCCGTCGCCCAAATTTACGCACCCATTGATGAAAATATCTCTGTCTCACGACAAACACTTGATCGGCTCATTCGCACACATTTTTGTGGGTGTGTGTGTCTGTGTGTAGAGCTCGAAATTCAGAAATGCCAAATTTTGTCAAATTTGCATCGGGCAGGCAGGCAGGCAACCAACACGCACACAAACGCATAAATGCTTCCATCCATATAGAAAAGTGTGTAAGTGTGTGTGCTTGGCAGGCCCAAAGCGTTATCATGCACACATGCCAACGTTCAGGTACCCTTACCCTGACAACATGCATGGAAAATAGGAGTTTTGCACATGAACAGGCCAAACCCTTTAATAATGTCACCCAACTGCTTACTCGAAAGGGTATGCGTGTGCACAAGTAGCAAGTTGAAAAATTGAACATTTTCAATTTTTGGTCTTTTCTTAAATTATTCGACAAGCCGACGAAGAATTACCCTTGCAGAAATACGACTTAGTTTTTTTTTAATTTTAAGCAAAATCGGTCCCCACAGTAAGCAAAAATATTAAAATATAATATATAAATATATCATTTAGGTCATTTAAGTTTTTAATAAATATAAATATATCAAAATCTTCTCATTATGGCTGACTGGACGAAGAAATACATGATAGAGCATTTGAATGTGTGTGACACAGGCACAAAGGGCACACAATTGAAGAAAAAAATCTCTGGCTCGCGACAAACGCCGCGATCTACTTGTGCGCACATCCACACAACACAAACATATGTATGTATGTTTGTAGATCTCGGGGTTTTTGAGAAGCTATGCAGGGAGAAGGAGATGCACACAAGTGCGCAATGCAATAAGTGAGAGCGAGGCACACTCTGCACACGCATACACACATATGTATGTATTTGGGCTGAAACTAACATACATATATTACGAAATAGCAACAGCCGCAGCGGCGTTGTGCGCTGAGCGAGATGCGGCTTCATACTGAACGTTCGGCTTTCGAGGCCGGCGTTCGGCTGCCACTCTCAGCAGTCTTATTTTGTCTGGGCACACTAAAATGGGCGCGAGCACCCATGGGGCTCACTCGTTGACGATATTTCGGTATCCGATAAAAACGACATTTGACAAGTCTATGCATTGTATGGTTAGTGCTTAAAGATAATTAGAATTTTCTTGCAGCTCAGTGATGGTAACCCTAATAGTATTTATCGATAACATGTTGACACTTGTCGCTATATTAAACCATCTCTAAACTCCACGTATTAGAAATTTGTACCAAATCAGCGTTTTACGCTTTTAAAGCACAATGCCAGGTGTCCGTGAGGAATAATTTAGTTTTCTAAGCATAAAGTTAAAATAAAGAAGAGTTAGCAAATCGAACCTACGCCAATGAATATACCGGAACACAGCCGTTTCGCGATCTACGCGTTGGGCATTTTTTTCGCCTACTTTCTGTATGGTATAGTTCAGGAGAAGCTCACGCGCGGCCGGTATGGCGACCAGGTGCAGCTGGATGGAAATATAGGCGAGCGGTTTACCTATACCCTGGCCCTAGTATGGGTGCAATGCCTTTGCAATTACCTATTTGCCAAAGGTAACTGGCAATCGCCGTAGCCGCTCAATATGTAACGCCCATTTGTTTTGTTTAGGCATGCTGATGGCGAAGCCACAAAAAGAAGACACCACACACACGGGCTACTACGCCGCCAGCTCACTGACGTATCTGTTGGCCATGGTATCCACTAATATGGCGCTGCGTTGGGTGCCCTATCCCACTGCCGTTGTGGGCAAGTCGGCCAAACCGATCCCTGTTATGATACTGGGCGTGCTGGTTGGACGCAAATCCTACAGCTGGACGCGTTATGCATGTGTGCTTACAATTGTACTGGGTGTCATACTATTCATGTACAAGGAGAGCAAGGTGGCCAATTTACCAGCAGAGACAACAGGATTGGGTGAGCTGCTGCTCTTTTTGAGCTTGTCCATGGACGGCTTAACTGGTGCCGTGCAGGAGCGTATGCGTGCTGCTAGTGCGCCCTCGGGTCAGCAAATGATGTTGTCCATGAACTACTGGAGTACCCTAATGCTCGGCGTGGCCATGGTTGTAACAGGTGTGTAAGCGTGTGAACTGCATTAGTTTAGTTTTTGATAACCAATTTGGTCCTATTACAGGTGAAGGCATTGAGTTTATACAGTTTGCTTTGCGGCATTCGGAGGTCTGGATTCACTTGTCCATGATTGCGCTGTGCGGTGCCTTAGGGCAGCTTTTTATCTTTCTGATGGTTGCCAGTTTTGGACCGTTGGCTTGCTCAGTGGTCACTACCACGCGCAAATTCTTTACGGTTCTCTGCTCTGTGCTGCTATTTGGTAATGTGCTGATCGCTCGTCAATGGTTTGGTGCTGTTTTGGTCTTTGCGGCGCTTTTTACGGATATGTTGTATGGCAAAAATCAGCATGCGTCTACGAACAAGAAACCACCCGGCGATGGCAAGCTAAAGGAGGAACAAAAGAAACTAAATTCATAGAATTTATTATTATAATAGCTTTATTTGTCGAACAATACAAATCGCCCTTAGGTTAGTTTAGATTGAGCTGTAAAACGTACAAAAGTAAAATTGTTGTATTAAGGAGCTCAACAAGTACTGCATTCCCAAATCGATTTAAAAATAATTACATCTTATATAACTTAGTTATGTTTTAGTTAAAATTAAAGTGATTTTCATTTGAATTTTCGAAAATAGTGCAATTAACAGCGTTGCCACAGCAGTGTCAGCACACAATAGTTAACTAAGAGATATCGATTCATCGTTAGACGAATATCGACTTACCACCACGAGCTATCGAGGGAGCTTCGACCATTGACGTTCGTTGCTGACGGCCGATTTTTTAAGTGTTTATATTCGTTAGCTATGCGCGTTTACGCTCAACACTCGCGGCTTGGATATAATAAAAGTTGACGCCGTGTTAAAATTTTAATTGGGTGCTATAATATAAATTTACGTTCTTTTAGTGGTGTCAACAAAGTGCGCGGTGTTGCAAAATAAAAGCTTTAGGAGAAAATTACAACACAGAAAACCAAAGAATTGCAAACGAATGCGAATTTTATTTATTAATGAAAAAATGCATGTCAAAAGTGCTAAAGAAGTGCTCAAAACTGTTTGAAATTGAAAAGCTGTAAAAAATTCTACACAAATTTCGTGTAAAATAAATATATTTTCCTACTAGGTGAGTCGTTGGTATTGTTGTTGCTGCCAGCTGTTTGCTTGTATGTTTGTAGCGCAAGGGTCGCTGCAATATTATGTGTGAGTGTGTTAGTGAGATTAATTTTAGCAACAAAATTAATCGAAAGTGATTGGCACCGGATGATAGCCGGAGCAGCGTTATTTAAATACATATTCATTTGTTTTGTAACAAGTTTGACTTGTTAGCTAGCAGGATCGGAGGCACATAGTGCCAATGGGTTTAATAGACACCCTCACAACATTAGAACACAGCCACCCGCATACACACACACACATACGAAGTCACACGTGAGTGACACTCTCGCGCTCTCTCGGACAGTCAAAATGGTGGTTGGTACCGTTAACGTTTGCCGGCTGCTGTCGCTGCTGCTGCTGCTATTGTTGTTTTTGTTGTTGCTGTTGTGCGTGACGTAAACTTTTTCTAGCCATTTCTCGCCCATTGCCAAAAGTTCCTTTTCTTTCGCATTGCATTATGTAAATTCGTTAATTTAAATGCCCATCAACTTATCTACACATATATATAAATACGATTGTAGAACTGATTTATGCTCAGACGTCGCGTTCGCACAGTTCACAGATAGCGAAAAAAGCCATCATAACGCTTTCGTTGAAGCCCCTCTTATCGCGCCACAATAAAATATGTACATATATTCGTACATATGTATGTATTTAGTTCATACGAAGAATCCAAAGCAAAACAAAGACTCACACTCTGCATACACATACGTACACACACACACGATCGTTTGTGTATTAGTATTAAATGGGTTTTCACGCTGATAATTATGAACAACACAGTTAACAGAAACAAAAAATAAAATATGAGAAACATGTCAAAAAACGAAACAAAATATCAATAATTAGCATTGCCAATCGTTCGAATTTTTGTGACCGTCTGGCGAGACGCGAATCTCGCGAATCTTTGCATTGACAAAGATAATTTCTTAATGCGACTCTTAATTATTCAATCTTTAAAACTTATGAAGTCTATAAAGGCCTAAAAGTTGTAATAATCTGGATGTTAATTTGTTTATAATAATTGTTGCTCCTCTGTGTTTTATAAAACCATGCTTATAGTTTATCGGCAGACTGTCTAACCTTCTTATTTTTGTTGACGTATTGCCCAATGTACCAATAAAACCCTGGGTGGTCTCGGCTAATCTCGCCAGCGAATAAGTACTCAAATGCCAGAATTACAAAATTGACTCCCTAGGAATAATGTGCTGGAAACAGAAACCAATTTAGCGAAACACTGTTAAACCTAAATGAACAGTATTATTATAAGAAAATGGGCCTTTAAATTAAAATAGAATAAATAAATCTTGACATACAATTCTCAATTTATGAGCCTTAGTCATAATTTAATTCACTTTTGCTGAGCATTTAACGAATTACCTCTCATCATACGCCACCAATAAAAGTGAGACGACATTAGGGGCATTCCCTCTAAAGCAATGCATTGAAACTATGCACGTGCTCAAGTTGTCGTCATTTGCGCTGGTTCAAGTGAGGCCAATAAACATTAACAAAAGAGAAAAAGAAAGAAATTTAATAAAAAATTTTGAGCGGCTTTTTGACTATTTATATACAGAAATCTGTTTCATATTTTTTGCTTCGTATATGCCAAAATGTCTGCCTGTTGTGCTTTGTGCATCTATTTTAGTTTTTTTTCCTTTCGTTTTGTTTAAATTGAGGCGACTGCCATCTGCATCATCACAGCCCCATTTTTCTACATTTTCACTCGCCCGCCCACACTAATGATGTCATCCACGAGTCGGTCACATGTTTGGACGGAAGCCCAAAGACTGAACTAAATAAATTGGTTCTGTGGCCGCAACGAATTGTTGCTTCAATAGTCCAAATTTTGAACTGTTGATTGATTGGTACTATGTGAAAATGGTTGCTCTATATCAAATGCATTCTAGCATGTCCATATTTGCCTTTTATCACATCTGCTTTAGCGCTTCCCATATCTGTTTGTCGATTTTAAATAATGTTTTTAATTTTATTTTTGCAGCTTCCGATTGACTTTAAACATCCCAATTTACTTCTTTGAATTTTCATTGTATTTAATCTTAATACATTCTTATGCATTTAAAAGTATGCTATATGAAATTTAACAGATAATTATGAAAATAATGTGTAATACGTGACATGCATATTAAAAATTTCATCACAATTCACTTTTTATCCATATGCTTTTCACACCAATTGGATACGTAAATCATTTTAAGTTTCATTTCTTTTATTATATGTAACCGAACTATGCTCACGTGTTTTATTTAGTCTTTTTTTTGTATTTTAGAATATATCAGGTAAATTGCTTATACGCCGCATGGAACAGCTGTTATTCATATTGAAGCTTGTGTGTCAATTTAACGTTGATTTGACAGATGGCAAAATAAACCCAAAGACAATTTTTAGACATTTTTCCAAAGGAGAACAACAACACTGAAAGCATTTCTTACGCTCTCACAAAATCAAACATTTTAATCCGTCTCCCTCTCTCTTTGCATTTGTTTTTGTTGCAATAGCTGCTTATGCCGTTTTCCGTTTTGCATCATGCGGTTTTTGTGATTTTATGAATTAAAAATTGCAAATTCGCTCTTACGCTCGGCCACTGCTGTGCGCTCTTCTCTGTGTTTGTCATGTGTATGCCAGGCGCGCTCTCTCTCTCTCGCTCTCATTCTCGTTGCTTGCGCTGCTTCTTAGGATGCCATTGCATTTGTATTGTGTTTACAGTTTTATTTTCACTTTAACAAGTAAATGAACCCCAACTATGGCACGCGTTTGTCTACACTCACTCGCCACCTCCTCACCTCCTTTTTCTAGCCGCACTCACTCACTCGCTCTTACTCTCTGTATGCCAATTAGTGCTCGAAGTTGCGGGCTGCCGACTGCATTTTGTTGTGACTCGTTTCGTTTTGCTTGGGCTTCGGTTTATTTTGGTGCTGCATTCTTTTTGGCCGCATTTTCTGCAGTGTTGTTGTTGTTTTTGTTACTGTTGTTTGGTTTTGGCCATGCCAAATTTTAGTATTTTTTTTGCTGTGCTCAGTTGCATAAAATGAAACGCGAAATCAAAACTGAAAGTCTGCTGCGACGGTCTCAAACATCAAACTGAGCTTCTGTTATTTTCTATTTATTTCTAGTTTAACAATAAAAATCAATAAAATATATAATAATTGTAAAAAGAAAACACAAAAGTATATATGTATACAAATATACATATAGTATAGTTGTGCCTAATTCATTTGTTTGTTTGTGCGTGTTATGCAAACGTTTCGAATTGAAAATGAAACGAATTCGAATTCGTCTCGAAAGTGAACAACAACAACTACAACAACAACAGCAAAAGAAACAGCAACAAAAGCAGAAAAACAACAAAAAAGCAGCGCCAAAGAGCGCGCAGTTGTAGCGAAAAGTGCCCAAAGTAAAATACAACATAAATAGTTGTTCCCATTGTTCATATATAATTAAAAAGTATGTGTATATATTAAAATAAACAAAAATGTTACAATTCAATAATTTGATCAAAAATCAATAAAAGACTATATTAAAAACTAGTTAACTGTTTATCTAAATTTAAATCTAAATACTAAAAATTAAAGCATAATTAAATTAATAACAGTAACTAGTTTATTTAGAAGTGATAAATTAGTGACTACAATAAACAATTCAATTAGGTAATTAAAAGCCTCAGGCGTATTTATTAAAGGAAAAATGAATTAAGTGACACATTATACAAACTAAATACTTAATTTTTCAACTGTCTACAAAGTTATTTTTTGCAATCATCACTCATAAATTATAAGCTATAACTGTGCTAGAGAAAAAAATGAACATGTTTTCGCTTAAATAATGGAAAGTGAACGCTTTTAACGTAATTCGAATTGAGCAACAATTCGTAGATTTTGCAGTCTTACATCCAAAGCAAAAAGGTACTATAATTTTCTTAAGAGACATGTACTTTTGATTTGTATCAGCAGCCAAGTCGACGGCCTGTCTGTGTGTTTCTATGTCATTTAGTCTCTCAGAGCTCTATCTATATCATCTAGATATACTTAGAAGCCGTCGGTGCAAAGTTGAATTTTCTTCTGTGAAAACTTTGTGGACCTAGGTTCAGAAAAACATATCGACCATTTTCTGGAAATTTCCTTTTTTATCTCTGGCAGCCCATAGTCAATTAAATTGCTGTAGTTTTAAATCGCTTTGTTCGAGCAATTGAAACATCGTGAGCATTTCAATAAAGACTTTTATTTTTTTAATTAAGACGAAATATTTTTACAGCTTTCCAACATGTATTTGTTTATGAATTAAGCACATACATACATGCACATATTTACATTGGGAACTTTTTAAAATCTATTTTGTGTGACGTTTATTTTAGTTTATGACTAATAACGCTTTTTGTTTTTAGCGGTGGAAATAAACATTTCACGAGAATTTGTAAAACACTTGACAAGAAAACTGAGAAATATTTAAAAGGAAATTTTTTTTTGTCTTTTTTATTATTGTGAATCATAACGAATAGCATTAATGAATTGTTGTGTGAAAGGGTTGCATGATTGATGAACAGATAGTTTGGGTTTGTTATGACCACCTAATTTAAGCTACATCAGCGATAAGGAAAAACAAGCCGAATAGACGCCTACACTACACGAATGAATTAATGATGAAAGCAGTTCGTTCAGGCATTTAACTGAACCGATGGTTAAAAACGATGAAAAATAAAGTTTATAAGATGATTTATATGTTTCATGAAAATATGTTGTAGTTCGTCTATTTAAGAATTAAAAATCAAAGATAAATTAAAGCTTACGTTTTAAATTTTTAAATTTAAAATTCAAATTTCTAGGTATTATTTTATTAATATTCTTTATTATTTATAATGTTATTATAGGCAAAGTTGGGTACGCAGAGTTTTAAACTTTTAAAATAATTTTAGCACTATAAGTTCCAACACTATATATAAAACTGTTTGTCCTGACTGACTGACTGACTTATTGACCGACTGATTGGTGATCAACGCACAGCTCATTCCCATACCAATAAAATGTTCATTGTAGTTACTTTACGTGATGAAGGTGCACGTTTTTTGTTGAAAAATCGCGAAAAGCGTTTGTATGAAGCTTTTTTGTTTACCATCCGATCGGCCTCAAACTCAGTTTCAACGATCTTTATTCAAATTCATTTAAGGGGTGTTTCACACTTTTCGCAAAATCCAATCTACACCGGTGGAAATGCGATTCATCACAAATGTATGAAAGATTTTTGTTTACCGTTCGATCGGTTTCAAAATCATTTTTAAAGTCCTTTGAGAGAATTTATTTCATACGTGCCACGGGCGAGGCCGGGGAATACCCGCTTGTATATATATATATATGTATATATAAAAATCCATGAATTGGGTGACTAGAAAACTTGTTTTCTTCTGAAATGTGAGGAAATACACATTTTAGATTTAAATATTTAGGTAGCTGGCTCGAGGTTCGGGTTTTAATTCATTAAAATCAAAAATGAAATAATTTTGTTTAAATATCTTTTCACCGACATCTTTTATAATTATCTATGAAACCGAAAAGTTTTAATATTTTTTATAGTAAATTAATATAATGACATACATCGTCACTTATAGCCTGATTTTACTATGCTCAACATTTGTTACATTTACAAACATTGCATTCTGCGATTCCATTAGCAAATGTCAGTTATGGGTAACATATGAATGGCAAACGTACCGCGCCTTTAAATTGACAGCTGATCGGCGCCGAAAACTTTTTCTTCCAAAGGTCAAATAATACGGCTTCGAATTAGTGGCTCCATTTAATAGACTCTTTGAAACATTTGGGCATCTTTAAATGTTAAAAACTGTGGGATTAAAAGTAAAGTTTAATATTATTATTTATATCAGCTTCATATTTTCCATAACATCGACACGAAATTCGATAAATCATCGCAAAAAACTCGAATTAATCGGGACGAATACCATTATTTTTTTCAAATGTGAAAAATGTGGATCCTTTGGGAAAACGTACACTCAACATACTTCACATACTTCAAAAAATGTAAGAAATGTTGACAGTGGAATTGGGCTTTTAGATCTGTAATGCTCTATATAAACATATGTCTGGAAATTTGTTATCAATTATATTTTCTGTTTTGGTTGTAAACAGCGGGGCACAATCATAATACCCCAACCTAAATAAGTGCATGTCATATTTAAATATATATGTGTCTATGTTTATATATATCACACATACGCCACAGTGTCTGCCGGCAACAAGACATTGGCAAGCATTCGCCTATTTACACCGTGGAAATAGTTGAATGATACGCGATTTTATTTTATTTTGCGTTTGCAACTTTTTGCGTAAGCTGGCAACGCTGTTGGCTACCGAATTGGTGCATACTTTGTGGCGCCTAACAAATTATAGTCTGGCTCCCCCCTCCTGCTGACTCACTACTCCCTTTTGGGCAGCTTAGCCTGCCAACTGAAGTTGACCTATCGATTTTAGCTTTTACTCTAGTTCACCTCTCTTGCTCACTCTTCTCATCATCTCTCTCTCTCTCTCTCTCTCCCTGTTTCTCTCTCGCTTTCGCTCCTTAAATTGCAGCAGTTTTACAGCAGTGAGCTTAAAATAGAAAAATGCATAGCGGTTCTGGAGGAGGAGCTGCCGTGGGAGGCAATGGCTATGAGGACGTGGCTGCCGCCCGTCGTGGCCGCTTTCGTGTCACATCGTCGACGCCGCCGGGTCCGCCAGAGACGACACTTGGACGCTTTCGTCTCATGCCCACATGTAAGTCGACCAAGCCACCACCTAATTAGCTCAACTAACTGTTTTTGTTTTCTTTATTTATAGCTAATTATGGTGCCATTTCGCCCATATTGCAGCGAGGCAGATTCGCCGTCATACCGGAGGAGCCGCAGGCGGGCTCGCCGGCTGTGTGCACCCCGCCGCCCGGTGGGCAAGCGGAACGACGCTCACCCTCGCCCGAATGGGACTTTGACATTGAGCAGGTGAGTCGAGACGAGTCATGTCGAGCAGCTGCTCCTATTATAATCTTAACATGTCAGACCACGTGAGCCTTTGTATCAGTAGCGTTGGGGCTTGGGGGTTGCTTCTGTGTCAATGCCGTCAGCATTTTTCATTGCATTGCGCCATTTTTATTGATTTCGCTGAAGCGAACAAAAAATTTCCACGGAGTTTTCGTTTGCATGCGTTTTCAAATAGCGTGTCCTTTCAACCACAGGAAATAGTATAAAAACCTAAAAAGCTTAATTTAAGCAGTTGTGTTAGTTAATAACTACGTACATATCGTTTAGTTTTTATAGTTAGCATAAGCAGCAAATAAAGTTCTCTTGAAAAGGTTTGCTATTATGATGCAAATCGAAATTCGCAATTTGAATATTGGCGCCTTTGTCGGTGTTTCGTCTAAATGCTCGTTGCTATATCACGCTCGCGTCACTGGCAGCCTTGCGTGCTGCCAGATCGCGATTGCGCTTTGTTTGTTGGGGCCATTGTACGTTCAAGCAAGGCAATGCTGCCATAAGTCAGACTGTGATTTTTTAAATAAAAAAATTTGAAAAGTCCTAATATGCTCATTTGACGTTTAATATACGCACACAAGTAATGCAAATTAAAACTGGAGCATTCTGTGTTGACGTTGACAAGGCTGTTTAAATATAAGAAAAATGCTTAGACTGGTTGTTTATACTATGCCCCAAGAGCAGTTTAAAAAATCGGAAAGTTTGCCACATATATTAATGATGTCTGAAGCTTCGCTAAAATTTGTTGTAATATCATATCGGTTGACCAGCATTTATCATTTTTACAATATAAGTTTACTATTTAGCTTGGATGGAATTTTAAAAGAAAATGTAGAATTCTCGATAGGTACCAAATCAAAGCTATTTTAATGAAAGATAACTTTTATTGTTCATAATCCATGAAACGTTGTTAAAATATGCGATCATCGCTCACAGCTGTTGGTATCTGTTTACAAATATTACAAGTGGTATTTTTTTAGTATTTGATTGCTACGGATTTTTTTCCGCTTACCGGAGCCGGTCACACTGCGCACAAAAACAATTTAGTACTAATATTTTTTTTGTCGTGTTGAGTACACATTTTCGTCTATCCCGTCGTTTTTTGTCACAAACGTTACGTTTTTTTATCGGCTTCCCTCTCCTTACTCTGGTCTTTTGCTGTTGTGCCCGTACAGTTGGCAGCAGCAAGTTAAATGTAGTGCAAGAGCCGACACTTTGCCAGAGAAATTGTGCGTAAATTGTAGTTTATTTGTGATTAGCTACATCGAAGCGGCAGCAAGCAACGCGCGCGCGCCAACGCTGCCTGTTAGTGTATTGGGGTGTGCTGCCTTTGCGTGTGTGTGTGTGTATTTTTACCTGTTGCGCCTTTTTGGCAAAAATAAATCAAAATAAAGCAAAGAAAGGAGATAAAATGTTTGTCAAATGCAACAAAGTGAAAAAGCAATTGTTGTTTTTTCTTGTGTAAATATTCTGCGATAAGCCGCGTATAAAACCTTTTATTGTGACTGCGCCGAAGTCGTCGTCGTCGTCTTAACAGTGCACGGAAAAATGTTAGAGAACTAAAGCCACAATAACAATACGCAGAAGCACTTGTAACGGATTCGCTTTAGTGTAATGCGCAAAACGCTTTGTACATCAACTACAAAAATAAAAACAAGAAAAAATCAATAAGCAGCGTCAGCTGCAAAACTGCGTGCGCTGATCAGCTGTTATACGCACACAACATCAACAGCAACAACAAAAATTGATGGAAATTTCCCATAGCAGCGAGCCTCTGTTGTAATACAATTGCAATACGAAATTAATTTTGCCTCTGTCATGCAGGCAACGGGCTGCCTCAACCTCTCTCTTTCTCTCACGCGCTTTTGTGTATTGTGTTGCCCGCTTGCTGATCAGTTTCTGATGCGTGTTCCAATTGGAAAGTCCAAAGTGGAAGTGCGCGCTTCTGCATAAAATTAATTGTTGTTGCATGTGTGTGTGTATGTGCGTGTGTGCGGTGCGTATGTGATTTATTTGTTTGTCGCACAAATTCGCTGATTATTACAAACAACAACAAACAAGTCATATTTGTAAAATGTGTTATAAATTAATCTAATCATACGTCAACGCCTCAAGTGTTGCATAAAACAAAGCACTAAATAGAAAAGAAAAAAGCAAAACATCATACTAAGTCAATTTTAATCTTTTTATTATGGTTCAGCAAAAAGTTTAACAAATTTGTGTTTTAATTACAGTTCAAATTGTTTACAGAAATCAAGCTTCACTTGTTTTTTCCAAGTGTATCTATTTATATGTATTTGTGTATGTGTGTGCCTAAGAAAAGTGCTAAACCAGCTACACAATTTAATTAGGTTTTTTGTACGAAAAGTAACAACAATAAGTAAAGCAACAAATACAAATTTCCAGTTTGCGATAAAACTCAGGTTGGTTTTTTTTGTTATTATTTTATTTAATTTTTAAAACAATGTTGATTTATACATATTCATGCCTTACTTTCTTTGTGTTGATATGAGAACGCGTTTTCCTACTTAATTTTTATTTATGCTACTTTTTCGCCTTATAAATCTTACAAAAGATCGGCAAAGAGCAAACTGCCAAAAACCGGGTATGCTTTTTTACGATTCTTTTCAAGTTCGAAATTCTTGTTGTATAGATATTTTTTCGAATGCAGATCGCTTTCGAGGTATTTTTTTTTATATATTATTGTATTGGGTAAAAAATATCATACATTCTATTAAAAATGGCTTCGGTGATGTTTCGCCAAGCCTGCTTGGGTCCTCAGGCTTTATCGTGGACAAACGTCAAAGGCTTCTTTCTTAGCTCCGACTTAAGATCTCTTAAGGAAACCGTAGATATTCGCTTTAAAGAGCTCTCGCTTAATCATGAAAATCGGTCTTTAATTTAATATTTTTTTTTACCGAACATCTTATCGAAAATCAACTTAGTTTTTCATTTAGTTTTTACCACTTGCCTTTTATTATGGCGACTTTTGTATTCCGTTTATTGACTTGCAGTTCTCATGTGCTCTTTACGTAGTAAAAAAAACCAACTTTAGTGTGTATTTAAATGTTCTGGCTGATACCGAATGTTTACATTTGGCGGGCACGAGGTGTGCGTGTGTGCCAATTACCGTTAAATAGAAAAACCATTGTATACACATGTATCCGTATCTGTGTGCATACATGGGTCGTATATTTCAGTCACATGTTTGTTTAAAAAACAACACGAACCAACAAAAACTGCCAATCTGATCAGATTTGTCGATCCCAACAGCATGCAAAGACCCTCAATAATAATATTTTTCGCTAAGTTCTGTGTTTTGCTTTTGTTTATCTGAACAATTAGTAAGCCATAAATTGCAAGTTAAATGTTGAAAGCACAGACGAGCAGCCAATTCTTAGCAAACTTATTAATATTCAAATGTGTATTACACAAAATCAAGAAAAAAGCTACGATTGTACCTATTTCTTAATTATACTTATACTCATGTTTATTAATTTTGCAAAATAATTCAAGTAATAACTATATTGAAATAATTACGAAATGGCGTTGCTCGACCCAATCGTCAGCACTACACAGCCAAACAATTATTCTATGTTTGCCAAAGAAGTAATTGTTTAAAAACGCCTCCAAAAAGTTTTTAATGCATTTCTATAATAAAGAGTTTGAAACAAATCGGAATTGGCTACTAGGATTAATTTAACATGACATTGTTTATCTTTAATATACGACTTTTATCTTGTGTATATATATATAGCCCCTTAATTACTTAGTAATTATTTAATAACTCACGGCCCTGCAAGCCCCTTCTAAGATAAGACATTAATATACAACTTGTTTAACTTGTGTATATATAGTTCCATTTAATTTATTAATAATTACTTAATTATTCACGGCCCTACAAGCCTCTGTTAGGATTTGTTTTTTTTTTTTTGACTGTGTTAATTTTTTAACTGGTTTTTTTTGGTTCTTGCAAGTTGAATGAACCTCGTTTGGAGGTTTTTGCTTGCTTCGTAAATCAATATTTCGGCTGTAAATATTTTGTCAAGCTTGTGAATAATATTTGTAAGATTTCTTCAAGCGACAAAATTGAATGTTCTTTTTGTTTTTTGTTTGTTCACTTGCGTCGCAAGATGACTTCAAATGTGTTGTTAACTCAGTCAAACACGATGTGTCAACATTTGAAGCACTGCCAGCTTGTTTGAGCATTTCTTATAGATTTATTGATTTATTGATGGTCGACAAAACGAGTGTCAGCCTTAATATTTGATACATAAGAATATAAAAATTAAATAGTGAAAGCCTAATTAGAATACAAATATTTCTAATATCATCATCAACACGATGGATGTATTTTATTTTCCCTTCCGGGAGCTATTCCCCTGTTCAGTGACGTTATTAGAGCCTGCAGCTAGAGAAAATAATATTCTTAAGTAAAAATATACAAATAGTCGTAATTTACTTAATTATTTTAGATAATAAAATAAATAAGAAAAAAATAAGAAAGAGTTACTAAAAAATTAATGAAATTTACACTAGTATAAAGAATATACATATATGAAACTGTTAAGTAAATATGATAAAGAGATAGTTATGGGAAATCATCGACCCGGTGCGGGAAATTTGTAGCCTGTCCGGCAAGCTATGCTCCATCTCATAGCTGGGAATGGTCAGTGAGTTTCTGAAAGTATCTTGAAAGCAACGCTTTTATTAGGGTGGGGAATTCGTGGTACAAATTATTGTAATCTTTGCATAATACACGAAAAGAGTTGTGCATAGCGTAATCTGTTGTGCACGTAGGTAGGACGGAGCAGAGAGTTGAAGTCGCCCTAACAGAAGAAACGATATAAACATATTCTTGATTAACCAATGACTGGTTACAAGAGCTGCTAATTTGAAAATAAAACTGGATCATAAAGAAATATAATTCATCGGTTTGTTTAATTTACCGACAGTATTGCCAACATTATCAAAATATTGCAATACCAATCTTTTTATACCCTGAACCCATTAAAAATGGGTAAACGGGGTATAATGTTTTTGTGCAAATGTATGTAACAGGCAGAAGGAAGCTTCTCCGACCCAATAAAGTATATATATTCTTGATCAGCATCAAATGCCGAGTCGATCAAAATTTACATGTAGCTTCTAGAATAGTATATATACATCAAGTATTTATCATTGTATATCTATCGCCTGTCGGAAGAAGAGGGTTCAGGGTATCCCCTAGCCGGGAGCTCCCGACTAGAACCTCTTACTTGTTTTTTTTTGTATTATTGGCAGCTTTACTTTAGAAAAAGTATATTTGTACTAGTTCATCAAAGATCAGTTGAACAATTCGATTTAAATAATTACTTTATTATATAATAGCACATAAAAAGTAAATACAATTTTAGTGAGAAATTCTTATACACGGAAATACGAGGGTCTCGCTGTTGGATCATTTCCATATTCACACTGTAATTGTCAACTGTTTCCACAATGAGCTATTCATGCTTTCCAATGACATCATTTTGGCATTCAAATCATTTAGTTGCGAAAAAACCTTATCGAATTTAGACTCCATGTGTTGCACCACAGCTTTAAACTCTCGACGCAATTCGTCCACCTCCGTGTGTTCACTGTACTGCGCGTACTTCATGCTGGCCGCATAGGAGGAAGAGGGGGAAGCGTCTGCTAATTCCGGCTTCAAATTGGCTTGTAGCTGCTCTCTCTCCGGCAGGCGGTACATGCAAGCAATGCCGTTGATGTAGCTGCCCGGAAAGTCGGCATCGACTCTATCGGGAATGTAGGTTATACCGTGCTCCAATATGAGTATATTCATCACCATCTTGAGATTAAAGCAGTTCCAGTTATTGCCGTGTATAAAGAAGTGTGTCAGCTGGGACAAATGCCTAAAGTCCTGTGTATTAAAATCAAAACTTCTTTTAAGTAAATATCAAATACCGATTAAATTACTCGAAAAAGACTCTTTAAATGTCGAAATAGTATGTATTTCCAACTATAAATAATTTCATGAATATAGCTCCCTTTTTATTGAATATATCGATCTTTAAAACCTTTCAGATTTTGTAATGAAACCTTTTAAAGGGAATGTTTGATTGATATCGATAAATAGTGTTTGATTGGTATCGATAAATAACCGATAAGCATGCCTACCTGTGGATCAATATCGCTGATATTATTGACCGAAACGTTAAGCTTTCGCAATTGAGGCATGCCACGCAATACCGCCTCAGGCAGCTGCTTAAGTCCCGTATTGCTCAAGTCGAGACGCTCCAGTTGCGTATTTTGCCAATCGTCGGGCAGTTCCCGCAACAGCGGATTATTGGCCACGTTCAGGCGACGCAGCCGGGGCACTTGCGACAGCGTTGCCAGCTGCACCAGCGAATTGTTGCGCAGCACCAGATCCTCCAGCGCCTCCGATGCCGAAAAATATAATTCCTGAACTCGATTATCGCCCAAATCCACATTCGAGACGGCGCCAAAGATGTTCACGCGAATAAGCGAACAATTGCGGGCCATCAAATGGCCCGCATTCAGGTTGAGCACGAGCACCTCCAGCGGCGCGTTATGCGACACGTCCAGGACGAGCAGATGCGGAGCCGAGCTAAACGCGTATTCGCCCAGTTGGCGCAATTGATTGCCCTGCAAAATGATTGTCTGCAGCCGGCTGTTTTGCGCCAGCAGCTCATTGCTGATAAAGCGCAAACGATTCTCAGCGATTGTTAACTGCTGCAGTGCTGGCAGATCTTCGAACAAACGTTCCGGCAGCTCCTCTAACTGATTGCCGCTCAGATCGAGATGACGCAACTCACGCAAACCCTTGAACGTATCCGGATGTAGTCGGCTCAGCTTGTTGTCATTTAAAAATAAAAACTCCAGCTCGCTGGCATAGCTAAAACTTCGCTCGTTCAGCTCAGTGATGGCGTTGCCAGATAACAGCAAAATCTTCAGCTTATCCGCAGCTAGAAAACATTCCCAGCTGACATATTGCATGCGACACAGCCGCATATCCAGCTCGCTCAGCAGCGGCAGCTCGTAGAACAAGTGCAGCGGAAAATTCACAAATGTTGAGTTCTCCATAATCAGTGTGGCAAGCGGCTGTTTTTCGCCCAGCTCATAGGTAGCACCGTCTGGCGCTATGCGCACCTGTGTGGGCAGCTCAAAGAATGCCACCTCCTCCGGCTCCTCAAAATTGAATCCGCTGCAGCGAGCGAGCCCGCTCTTGATCTCGCAGTTCTGTTGAAGGCTCTCGATGTTCACAAGTCGCTTGTCGCTGCTGCTGCGCTCCGTTGAGGCCTCGGTCGTGGCCTCAGTTGCATACAGCTCCGCCTCCTCCACGTCCTCCTCTTCGGTTCTGCCTTGGATGCTGGCCACTGCCATCAACATCCAGATGAGCAAATGCGCTACAATTCGAACTCGGCTTCTCATCGCTTATGCGTGTTTCAAGCTACGCGTTTCACTGGCAACTGAAAATGCGATCATCATCGATAAGCAACAGCGCTCGGCCGCAGCAGCTTCACATGTCAGAAAGTCATTTTGTATAGCTATAGCATGCTCATCAGTTCTATATAACCATTTGTTCTATTCATGGTGTTTTGATTTTGCAAAAAAAAATGATAATAATAATAAATAATAATGTATATACATATACAAATGTATTATATATAAACAAATTGCTACAATCGAACTGGCAAAGGGAAAGTCTCAGTTTTTATACTCTTTCTGTACTGATAAACATGACAACTTCTTGTCTAATATAAACTAAGGACTATATATTTTTAATCTAAATGAAAATGAGCAACAAGTAGATAGCCCTTCAATACAATTCATATTTAACTTGCGACTGAGTGCACCAACAAGTTGATAGCTACGACAACAAATTACTATCTAAATTTAACTCTTTGCCTTATCACACTCCCAAAATGTTCTCGATACTTTGTTTTATCTACAAGTTGGCAAGACTGACATTTATAATATACGATCAAACTACACATATTTATCAAAAGCAAGATGGCAGCCAATTATGGCTCTATTCCATGTTTTACTTTTACTATTTATTGTTAAAACTAAAGCTTAACCCATTCTTTAACTTAGCATATGAATTGATAAGTCTTTATTTTCCGATTATTTGCTTAAGTTGTATCAAAAAGAACTTTTGTATTCAGATATCTTTCGGGCTAAGCCACAAGTCGATAAAGAATGTTGCCAATTAATGTGTTGAGATGTTAAAAGTAACCTAAATGTCAATATAATAAAAAAAAAAAGCTTTATGAAAATGTATTCCATCTATTTCCCCAATCTGAAGGTGGATTTTTATAAAACTGTTGCAACATTAAAATATGTTGTTGCTCTATCAATTAATTCATTTAATGCTCAAATTACATCAACAGTACACACAAATTATTTAATAATGTAAAAGGCACTTTACTTTTAATCATCAGCGTAAATTAACGACATTAACTTTATAACACATTTCATATGCCATATTTCATTTAGGGCATTAAAAAAATCAACAAACTGAGGAAAAGCTTTATTATTGTGATTCCATATAGAAGCTGAATAATCTATTTTTTGTTGTCATCATTTTAACATATGTATAATAATTTCATTTTTTTTTATTGTTGTTGTGTGTTTTTTTTCCGCCGCGAGCTAATTGAAGCCGCACATCCGCACCGGCTCGAAATACCTTTAACGCCATAACCCGAGTATTTATATAATTCCAATGAAATATTTGCACAGTTTGTGACTTTTTCTGAACAACTTCCCTACCGTCTCACTTCTGTTCAAAGCGCTTGGTCAGGCATATTTGTGCTTTTCATATGCATATCGCAAAGTCGTGAAAACTGTTTGGCACTAGTTCAAGTAGCACTGGAAACCAGTATAAAACAATTCATACTAGCTATATAGGCTTACCTTTCTAAATGCGCAACGCTGCGGGCTTATCAGAGTAACAGCTCTACATATTCTACATACATAGTATAGAGTTGTGTACTCGCATATGTTTACCTTGCGCTTTCTGGTAAAAACAAATCAGTTTTGTTTTTTTTTTAAGCTGATAACATATAGTACTTCAGCAGACAGCGGGACGATCTAAATCACGATTCCTTGTGCGGCTACTCGAGCAAACATTACGGAACATAGGTTAAAGATTGAGAGGGTGTGTCAACGGAATTGATAGATGTACCAAAGTCGAAACTTTAGTCATAGATAACCAAGATATAATTAGATAATGTTTATTATAATGCTCTTAGTAGGTTTGATTTACTGTACTGTACTTTATGAGAATACGCTGTATAGAGGAATTTCGTAAGATTAAATACGTCTGATATTTGCATTATATATGTATATGGATCGAGCTTATAATCGAAAAACTATATTATCATCACCTTAAAGCTGCTCAAGAAATATTAAACTAAATTATTATCTTTGTGCAAATGTATGTAACAGTCAGAAGGAAGCATCTTCGACCCCATATAGCATATAACTTCTTGATTAGCATCAATATCCGAGTTATCTTCGTCTGTTGGTATATATGAACGCGTCGCCTCAGAAACTATAGGAGCTAAAGACTTGAAATTTAAAAAAAGTAGGACCTCGCAGATATTGATATTTAAATCCTGTCTTTGTCATGTAGCTTCTATAATAGTGAAAAATTATATGATTTTATATAATTATTAACGAAATGGTTGGTGGCTTTAAAAGTAAACAAGCGTTTTTGTGCGCTTCGTGCTGATCGGTTTGGTATAATTCGACAACTGACAACTATCAACTTCTGAAGGCTAAATTTAGCTACGGCGGCGAAGCGCGGCGAATTCGCTTCCAGGGGTGACAAAGCTTTATTGCGCTCTCGCTCTGCCCTAAACCTATATACACAAGACTTCAACTTCTTAATCAATTTGATTATTCAATGCGCAGATTTGCGCCAACAAATAGTTTATACAGATGAATGATATTTAATTTTTCAGCAATCGCCCTAATAATCGCATAATAAGATCTACTGCAGAAAATATCATCAAGATCGGTTATGAAATAAAGAAGTTATTAAAGAAAATGTGTGATTATATTGGCAAGCCACGTGGCTGTGGCAGCAATCATAAAGCGCATACATGTGCACACGAACACACAAATATAATTGCAATTGCGTTTGTGTGTATGTGCTACTAGTTTCCTTCAGTTTTAAATTTATTTTTATCAATCGAGTGCGTTGCACGATCTGTATTTGATGTTGTTAGAAAAATATTCAGGGTATTCCCCAGTCGGGCACTCCCAATCAATTGAATTTTAGCAAAAACAATTTTGTTGAGTAAATGCATAGCTTGGATTTGGTATATGAGTATCGCATGTGCGTATCGATATATTTTTATAGGGTATAATTACAGAAATTATTCACTAAACTGTCGACTTCAGGATTCGGTCGTGTATTGGAACTTTTAAATATATATATTTTATTCATGATGTGCATGTCTCTATATGCATACTTATGTGTAGGGTATTTTATAGCCAAACAACCTCATTTTAGGTTTTCATTATAATCGTTCTTTTATTTATAAATTTTGAAATTGGTTTAATATTTGTTACTAATTAAATGAAATACTGTGCAAATATTTTAGAAGCATCTTTAAAGCATTTGAAAAATTTCGACAATTATAAATAGATAATAAGAAAATACATTAACAAGCTGTTTATAAAGAAAGTGAATTTTACATTTTATAGAAGTTTATCATCAACATTAAAAATAAATTACGGTATATTTATCGAAAGGTCAGTTAAGCCTGTACTATTGTTTACGAACGTTTTTAAACAAATAAAATTTACAATAAAATGCATGTTTAAAATACATTTGGGGTTTATTTCAGAGAGCATTTCGCAAACGACTTGATAAACAAACTTACGTTGAACAATTTCACGCCTTGTTTTTCGTTTGTAAATATTGCTTATGTATATTATTTATATATATGTATATATATATATATATATACATTTGTATATAGTTTGGCATTTGTTCAACAAGATATGAGCGACAGTTGGCCAAATTGAAAGCGTCTTTTGCCCTTACAGCCGCCAAAAATCACAGTGCGGGTGTTTTTATGGCCATTATCGGCCTACAGGTGCGAGATATACATATATATACATATATTTTGTATATCTAAACAAAATTTTCCATCATATGGTAGAAATTTGGCATGCAATAGCGACAAACGCAAACTAATAGAATTAACATGGCTTATTAATGGTCGTATTTAATAATTTCTAGCCAAGAATTAAAAGTCAAAAGCAAATAAAAAAGCATTAGAATAGCTTTGTGAAACAAGTTCGACCAGCTTTCCAGTCACTTAATTTGCCTTTTACAGTGCACAACAAAAGATAAACAACGACAGAAAACGAATCAAAAACTAAACAAATGCAAAGTAAAGCACAATTATTTCGTATGCAAACAAATTTTAATCTAATTAACTTTTGACAACAGTTTCCTGGCCAATACGATAAGCGGCAGCCAAACATATAATTAACTCAATTTGCATTTGAAATAAAAAGTAAGGAGGGGATTACGTATATGCAGGCCAAGTGTTTGCTTAACTCAAATTATAATTATCGATCGATCTATTTATTGTCAATTACTGTTTGAAATTCTTTATGCTCACAGATACGCATATTTATGCTTGTAGATAAATGTGTATGCATGCACATCTAGATAAGATAAAGATAGTTATAACATTTTGTCCTCGTCTGTTGTCTGTCAATTGGAACGGCATGACTTCGTTTAGCGATACAAATTTGTACTTCTATTTTTTTTTGTCGCCGTCGTTATTTCAATTCAATTTGCCGCCAATTACTTTGCATACCAGCACAACAATCCAGCATAAGGCCCCTTTTCTTTGCTGTGCGATTCTGTCTGGCGAAAATTTGTTTGTTGCGTTTAATTTAAATCAAATTTTCTTCAATAGTTTTGCTGTCCACGCAAAAGCGTATTCATTTATATATATTATATAGCCTTTATAGGCGTCTGACAAACAAACAAACAAACAAACAAATCAGTCAGTCAGTCCTCTCTTCAAGCCCAATAAATGCTTGTGACGTTTTATGGCGCCTTCATATATGGAGACATTATTTTATTGGCCCCGTCGCTTAGTTGACGATCATGTGCAAAAATATGTGACAAAATCGAATTTGGACACTGACGTAGCTCGGAGACATGAGGGATATTAACTGCGGAAAGTTTTAAAATAAAATAACATCATAGGTTCTTATAGAGCATAAACGATCAATATTTGTTTATTACTAACATAAAGCAATTGCCAAAATTTATTTATTTTTGAAGTCACTTTAAAGTATTTATTAACATTGCGATAGTTTCCTAACATTGCTGCAAACAAAAGTATCAAAAAAAGTAAAAACATTAAAAAACAAATTTAATAATTAATAAACAACTTGCATATTTCAGTATTTAATAAGTATTTATAGCAAGCGAATAAACCACCATTTAGTATCGATAACCTACATATAAACTCTCATTCCTTAAACAAAGATAAAAACTACAGTTCCAGAGAAACACGCCGTACATACATGTTTCTGGCAAAACTTGTTTTAATCTTTAATATTCTCGCGCTATCAATTGAAAACAAGCCCATTTAAATTGCAACCACAATCGGGTCGACTTACAATGGGACAGTTCCTTCACATAATCCTCATGTCTGGAGCTTATCGGAAGAGTAGCCGTGTTGACCGCTGAACTTGGCCTACATAGCATGACGTATGACAGCGCGAAAGACCCCACCCTCCGCTTCATGGTAGGCTCATATCTAACAGCTGATATGCCAGCTGCCATAAACTAAAGCAGCACAACACAATGTCATATTGTGTGTGCATGTTGCGAGAAATTGGCTCTCAGAACGTGCTTATCGGCGAACTGGGTCCAAAATTATTATTGTGTAGAACTGAACGTCGCGAATATTCATTGTGCGCATTCATAAACATTTTATTAGCTATTCCACAAACAGGCGGGCGGTATTTTTTTTTCAACATGTGACATAAAGTGACCGGTAAAGGTAAACATAAAATCAAGTCCAAATTAAGCTTGATCGAAACTTGGACACACTTTATATATTTGTATTTAATTGTATTGTTTAACGAGCTGGCTCTGAACCAAGACAAGTTATGGCCCCAGTTGGTCTGGTGCTTATCACAAAAATTACAAACTATCTGTCAAGAAACTATCTATGTCTCAACCGAAAGCTTCGTCTTGACCCATGATTGGAATTATCTTTAAATGTTGAAGAAACATTGATGAGTCCATAAAAAGCAATCGATAACATTATTATCGATATTATCCAGCTTTGTGGTAAACTGCTTTGATTTATGTATGTACGCTTCTTACCGATAGTCCTGCTTAATCACTCTCTATTAATATATAAGTTAATTCTTTATATTTGCTTACGTATATAACAATATGTTTTTACAATAATCAGTTTTGTTTCCGTATAAATCATTGATATCGATAATTTATTGATCCAATTATTTTAAATTTAATATTTTAATTCTATTCGTAACAATCTAAATAATAATGTGCTAATGCTCACTTTTTTGTTGTTCCCATACCTGTTTTTGGCTGGGCTACGTTTTAGCTTTGATAAAATGCCGATTGTCTCGTTTTTTTGAGGGGCCTTTAAAAAGGCGGATCTAAGCATTGACACATTTCAGTTGCGGAAACTAAAGTCTAGCGTGGAGATGTCAACACTGTCCTATCTCTGTCTGTTGTGGATGCTGTTCAACAGCTGTGTTGCGAGCCCCAAGCAAGTCGCAGTGATTAGCATCAAATGTAATGGGTATCAGTGTGAGGAGCTGAACTATCCACTCGGCTCGGAAGTCGCATATTTTACAAAAGACATCACAAAGAAACTAGATAACTATACGACCTTGGTGTTGCGCAATTCTCATTTAACTCAACTGCCTTTGAATGTGTTTCAAACACTCGACAAGCTGGAACATTTGGATGTGCAGGGCTGTCAAGTGCAAAATGTGGTAGCCAAGTGCTTTGAGGGTGCTGCCAAGCTCAAGATTTTGCAACTGTCCAGCAACTTAATAGCCAATCTCCAAGCAGCAACCTTTGCGCTGGCCACAGAACTGGAGGAACTGAATTTGGCTGATAATCAATTAGCAGATTTGCCGGCCGAAGCTTTCGCTGGCCTGCACAAACTCAGGCAAGTCTGGCTGCAAGGCAATCGCTTGCAAAAACTGCCAGCTGGTGTTTTTAGTCAACTGTCACAACTGCAACAGCTCAATCTGGACTACAATCAGCTATCCGAACTGCCCGGCGGTGTATGTGCCGATCAGGTTCAGCTGCAGCAATTTTCAGCGCGTGGCAATAGATTAAAGCAAATTGCAGCCAATGCCTTTCCATATGTGCAGCGTCTCATAATCTCGGACAATCCACAATTGTATCGACTGCATTTAACAGGCCACATACGTGAGCTTCAGGCTGACAACTGTCCATTGCAAAGCCTTCAACTTGATCGACCGGAACTGTTGGAGCAGCTGCTGCTCAGCAATTCCCAATTGCAAAGCTTAGACTTTTTGCGTAATGCCAGCAGTCTCTTGGATTTGGATTTGACGGGCCTGGACCAGCTGCCCGCCATGCCCAATCCCTGGCCCGCACAGCAACTGCAACGCCTGAGCATTTCCTATGCCAATTTCACAAGTTGGCCCGATCAAATGCTGACGCAGCTGCCAGAGCTTAAGGTGCTGGACATTTGGCATAATCAGCAGCGGGAGATATATATTAAAGAAGACTTTGGTCAGCTCAATAGTCACTATATAGATGACACAGATTCGATATGTGCACAATTGGAAATGTTTGTGGGTGACACAATATTGCCCAAGCAAATAACCATATTCGACAACGAAGCAATTGGTAATACTGGAGCGTATTCTATGCAATGTCCCGGTGTTGAGCTGTCACAACCGGAGGAGCTGGTGTGGTTTGAAGATGACTTCGACAGTTTAACATAGCTTTGACTGTAGAAAAGTGCTGGCCAATAAACGCTTTTTTAATTGCACACATTTTTCTTAATTTATAAACTATAAAGGCACTTCGACCCAAATCAGCTAGGTGTAAGCTAAAGGAACATGCAAGTTTTTGAATCAGATAGCTGATCATAACTGAGCACACTCTGAAAGCCTGTCGAATTCGCAATGGATTTAAATAGATATTAAAATTAGTTGCTTTGAATGATTGTCGATCGAATGATCGTTGTTCAACAATTTATAACTGCTTGTTCTGGGGATAGACTCACTTCCGTCTCAGCATCAGCCAACCGATCATAGTTAACCCTACTAGAAAAGTTATTTCTCCTAAAATCAGATGATCATCAATTTCGCATCAGAAGCGTGCATAATGAAAATTGCTTCTTAATAAACGTGGGATCTTCAACTGCACAATATATCTGCAAAGCAATCTGATCGCATAGATGGTTGTGCCAGCCGATCAAGGCCCATTATAATCGTTTCTCTTCTAATGAGTATCAATTTTGCGAATGCATCTTATGGATACACTTACTGGCGATACGATCAGCGATCGATCGTTGCACATTATTGGTGTCATGAGTGCGCAAAACTGTTGTCATTCATCTTTCGTCTGGGCTTTAGTGATCAGCGATCGTTGGCAATCATTGGAGACGCTTGTCAAGTCCAGCGAACTAGGCCCAAACCAGTTTGGCGACTCGGCTGAACAGCTGATTGGGCTTTGCCTCATTTATTAGCGCGTGCTTATTGGACTACAGGTGCTTTCAACTACAAAATACAACAACGACAACAACAACGACAACTAGAATGATGACGCAAGTCGGTTAGTATCGGACCCTGTGCTCCACTTTCGGATTGGACAGATTTACGCCGGGTAGGTGATCAGTTGCAAATGCTTTGGGCTGCTCTTGTTTATCAGCCTTTGGCGCATTAGCTACCTTATTTGACTCCTTGATTATGTTGGCTGGCACGCTTATGTCCAGACTGTCTGATTTCTGATAGAACAAATAGCCAGCAGACATGAAACCGACTAGGGACAGGGTGATTAGGGTCCAGCGCAGGCCGGAATTAAACTTCAGACCACTGTTTGGAGCAGAAAAAAAAGAACCACTGTCAAAATTGATTGTCAATCATAACTGCTAGTTACTCACAGAAACAACGTGTATTTAACCATATTGGTGTAGGTTTTGTTCAGCTGCACGCCCTCCTCTACCCAGAACATGGGCATTATCAGCTTCCGGAGATGCCGCAAGGGCTCAATACCCTGCACAGGCTCCACATCCAGATTAAATTGTAGACGCTTAGCCGCCTGAAAGGGTGTGCCTGACATCTATTGAAAGTGTGATCGAATTAAAACTGTTTGCTAGTCTTTTTTAACTGTACAATATACCAGCTCAAAGTCTATAAAAACAGCGTGCTCCTTCTCATTTGGATGCAGACCATCCACATCCTGTATCAGCTTTGGATCTCCATTATAAAAATGCGGCATGGATGCCATCAAAGGAGCGCCCACACACGGCGCTAGATTCATAGTGCCCTTGGGCGGACAAGTCTCCAAATTCTCGGGATCATCGCAGAAACAGTGCAGCTTCTCATCGAGACGCACATCGCCCAGATCCAGGGTATATCTAAGTGCAGGCATGCCATGATATGTAGTCTTGCGCTGGTAGAGAGCGCCCAATGAGCGGCAAATGTCTGGCGTGAAGGCCCACAAGCCCGCTTCTTGTTTCATGCCCGGCGCAAACACCGTGGAATCGGTACCCACAAAACGGTTGCACTCATCTCCCGGCCACATGTCCATCTCTGGTTCATCGGCAAATTTAACGACCTTGCCCAGTTTTTTGTTGTTCTTGACGCCGCGACAGACTGTAAAGCGGCCAGCGTCCGAGTGATTGGCCTGAAGAGACAGCAAGGGTTTTCAAGTAATATATTATAATATTTGGTTGGCCATTTAACATCGCATACAATCATTTTGCTCGGGCACTTCTTACCTGACCCAGAAACGAGAACAGAAAATGTGTCTGGTTGACCTGTTTGGCCTGCTTCACCTCGCCCGTGTAGAAGACCGTGCACAGCGCCTTGGCAGCAAATTCATCCGAGGAGCAGTCGACATCGATGCCACGGAAAAATAGATCCATAAACTTGGCTGTGATAAATGGCTTTGCGTCCGGAAAGACAATTGCCAGCGCCTTGGCAACCATCTCCATCATAGCCGCACGCTCACGTTGCACGGTTATTCCAACGGACTGTCGAAATTAGATGCGATAGCAGTAAAATGTTGGTGAAATGTAGATTCGCTCGCTCACGGACCTGACCAGGGGGTTCTACGGCCACCTTGATAAATAGCCAGCTAATTGCAGCTCATTTACTTTTTGCAAAGGCAAACCCGACTCTCGACTGGGGGAAACCGAGACGCTGAGACGCACTCGTTCATAAAGACATATACATAGGCTCGCACTGGGACAGGTGATTAGTTTAATTTTTTTTTTGTGTTTGTTGTTGTTTTGCAAACTGCTGTCTAATTTGATTTTTGTACAGCGATAGGTTAATTTCTACTCGTTGGGAATTTAAGTTAAGTGATTTGCATAATTTACAAGGCTAGTCTAACAATAGATTACGGGGTCTTTTTAAGTGCTTTTCAGGTAGATCTATTGTCATTGAATTTGTATTTTAGCTATAGAAACTGTTCTATGCACAATTAGCATTCATTAAGGGTTCTACGAAAATTAGATACATCTAAGATCTCAATAAATCGAGAAAATTTTTAATACTATTATTAAATGTTATGTAGAAAAGTCAAGCATATCCATTTTTAAATTACAATAAAAAAATACAAAAACACGAAATATTATTAAAAGAAAAGTGATTTCTTGATTTCCCCACTCTCTTAGGTAGCTCGCTTCCAATTCGATTTCAATAATTAAACAAAAACAAACAATATTCATCAAAATTCAGAAAATTACCAAAACATTTAGGAGAAATATAATTATGCCAAACATTCCTGAATGTACTTTGAAGTTTAATCAGAAGTTTGTTTCAGCATAAACCTTTTTCTTTTCTACACTCAATTTATTGTATTTCCTTTTGACACTCCACTCTTCATACCTGTAACAATGGATGTGGCAAGGTGATAATTTCCTCTGCCGTCAGCGGACTTGAGGCCTTCTCGTTGAATATGAAAGTGTTTCGCATATTGTAGGATACCGTATCCTCAACGACATCATCGACCAAATCATATTTGTCCTTCCACTCGCTATGTTCACAAAATAGACTTTTAAGATAACACTTCAGACAGATATATTTTTTAGATGTATTACGCACTCGAAGACAAATGGTCCGATCTCTTGCACACGCGGCTTGCCGCCCTCGGCTACCTCGTCGGGATTGGTCACATTGAATATGTAGATATAGAAATGCAACGGAAAGGGCGTGGCCGACCAAAGATCACGTATATCAGTGCCCGGCTTGAGCGTGACTTGCTGTAAATGGATAATTCTAAAGCCCTATGCATACATAGATATATTTATATACACTCGCACACCTTCGATATCATAAATTTTAAGATCTGGGGAAATAGTACCCAGCCGAATATAATGGCAAACAGAAGAATGCAAGCGGATGCTGTTAGCAATTTCATGCGATGGACCAACATCTTGTTGACTAGTTAAAACAAGATTTTAGCTTATTAATGTCTGGACAAGTGTTTAATATTGCGATGCTACCCGTTCACAGTTGCCGCACTACTGAAAACTGAAAAAACTGATTTGAATCGCCCAACGTTCGGCTGAGTTCTGAGGTCTGAAGTCTGTTTCTAAAAGGCTTACGTGCGAATTTCGCTCTCAACGCATATGGCAAATGTCGCTATAAAACTGCCTCCCCCAAGCCGCCTATTCAATTATATTTATATGCTTTGGTGCTGCAAAAACAATCGGAGAATAAAATAGTTATCATATAAGGCATATGTGAGAATATTGCAAGCTGCGTCCGGCATCTCCCCGTTGCCCCTGCCTGGCCGACTAATTTAGTCTACAATAATCGGATTGTATTAAGTGGAAAATCAATAATAATTCTCACTGAATGTTGCTATGATAGTGCATTTTTGTATGTAAACATTTCTTAAGATTTGAGAGATTTTATCCAAGCGGCATTTGCTATGCCCGCCCGTTCCCGAATCCTCTGTTCAAGCGAACACAATATTCCTTGGTTGTAAGCTAAAGAAAAAAATTTATAAGGTAAACCTGTGCTATTGTATTTGAGTATTGGCTTTTGGTTTAATTATAAATAAAATAAGGTATTCTGTGATATCGATACTTAAACATACATATATATAAATTACCATTGTATACTATTCTGCACTATACTATATATTCCCATATATTTATTTTATCAAAGAACTTGCCATTCCATGCTGTTCCATCAATCAAGTTCCATGCCATAATACACCATCCTATTTCATAATACTATACCATATCATGTACATATAGCAATATATATATGTATTTGTATCGCATCATGAATCGTTATACTGTGAATACTTTATGAACAGGGCACCTGTTAGTCTTATAATTACAACATTTTAATTGCAACAATAGATTTCTTATTACATGGCGCCAACCCTGGGATCAGTAATACTCTACGTATTCTGTAGGCTATATATCAACTCTCGCTTAACTGGTTCAACAGTCTCAATAACGAATAAAATCTAATTTTGAATTATTAAAAGATAAAAGAAAAGACGTCCAATAGATATTAGCAAATGGCCTAGCGCAAAAAAAAACCAGTTGAATGAACTGCGCATCGCATAAAAACTGGTATCCATAAAGTCGTGTCGACTTTTATGGATACAACTTGCAATTTCGGTATCGCCGGCTAACAATAATGATATCGATAACGATAGCCACGGGCCAAAAGTGGCAGCTAGGGGACTATAATCGAGGCCCATTCGTGCGTAACGCTTGCTGTTATTGTTACATACATCAAATGGGAATATAGGCTATATGTTTATAAGTTGTTTGTTGGGCAACTTTTATGCCTCACTGCGCGAAAGTCGCACGACTTTTAGACTCTGTGCAGGGGCAAGGTAAAACAAACAAAAACAAATAAGGGTGCTCTATTCGGGACTGCCCGACTACGAGATACCCTGCACCCAGCGCCAAGCTCTACTTATAAGCATTCTGTCTTCCTTCTATACGTTCATACACAGAAGGCGGTGCTCGAAATGGATGTGAATATCCTAAAGTAAATTATTCCAAATCTGTGTATTTTATTATACGAGAACCTACATACCAAATTGGTACATCTAGCTCTTATATCTGTTCTGGTCTCCATTTTCTGTTATTGATGTTAAGGAAATGGTTTAGATATCGACAACAACTTAAAAGCTACTAAAATTACAATTTCCCCACAGAGGAACAGAAGGACATGCCTAGATCGATTCAGCTCGTCGTCGTGATCCAGAATATAATCTTTATGAGGTCGGAGATGCTGCATTCTGCCTGTTGTATACATTTGCTCAAAACATTATACCACACAAAGCCATTTTCAAAGAGGTTCAGGGTATAGAAGAAAAAAAACATTTCACATTTGATGGGGCAAGTTACGGAAATTAGAATGACCTATGTGACACCTGGCAATATTCCATAATTATTACACGCTTTCTCTTGACCCAACAAGTGTACAAGGTATCTTGCATTTTAAGTGGACTCTTTTCGCAATTGCCGGCAATTGCAGCTGAGTTAAATAGCCGTAAATATTTTAAGGTAATATGGCCCCATATGACAATTGCAAACCTTTTTTGACATTCGTTTTTTACTGATAGCATTTAAGGGCAATTTCAATTGCAATTTCGATTGCCATTAATGAAATCTTACCAAAATGTTCTTAGATAATTTGAAAGGGTTGATCGATAAGATAATTTGCTGCTTTTAATTTGATTAATTTAGACGTTTTGCTTTTTGTAGATATTTTAATAAAATTAGCCTAGGTAGAAGTTCTTCTCCTACTATCATATTTTCGGGCTGCTAGCCTGTGTCAAATTACACGATATGCGACGATTAATGTAAAAATATTTTAATATTTCTTCTGATGTACTCAACTCTACCATAACTAATCTATTACTGTAATTTATTTATTTATAATTGGTCGACAAGACGAGAATTAAATGATAAAAGCCTAGTTAAAACAAAAAATTTTCTAATAGCATCAACGACCTATGGAGGTTTTTTATTTGCCCGTCCGGCCAGCTATGCCATATGGATAGGCTATGCCTAATTTTTGGCATCTTTGTTAAAGTGCATTTTTCAGTTTCTTTTGACAAACTTAACTGTCTTGTTCTCTAATAGTTGTATGAACTAATAGTACCAAGATATAATGTTTAAGAATTTCCTATAATCTGATCAACCTAATTCTACTCTCATGGGAAGTGCTGCCAACCTGCTAAGAACTGTAAATGAAATATGTTTGTTAGGTAAGGAAAGCGCTGCCAACTTGCTAAAAACTGTAAATGTGAGCTTTTTGTTAGGTTAGGCAAATTCTAGCAACAGCTGCAAGTAATATTTCTAGACACTTGTGAGATACTCAAAATACCATATTTGTGCTTATGCTTCTTTTATTTAAATGCCCCTCACTCTAACCTCACTTTGTACTGTAAGCACAACCTAATCTCACTTTGCCCTTTTGCGGCTATAGGTGAAATGATTTTTAGATCTCGACTCAGTTGAACGCATAATGCAAGCTGATATGCAGCATACTCGCTTCTAGACTCTCTCTACATACATATAAATACAAGATATATCATCATAGATTTGTTGGCCGTGTCTGGGCGTAACCTGGGGAGGGGTGTGGGTTGATTGTCGTTTAATTGTAGCTCGACGACATAAACAGAAATCGAAACTGCATAACACATGAAAACAAAAAAAAAAAAAAACAAACAAAAATGAAACTCAAACAATGGCAAAAACCAAACACGTGACGCTGACGCTGATCCAAGTTAAGCGAGTAATTGAGGAGCGAAACGAGAGGGAGGCAAAACTTATAAAGTGACACAGAAAAACGAGTTGAGCGACAAAAATAAAATACAAAATAAAAGGCAAAAAACACAAAATCTAAATAAACGCAAATGCGCTTGACAACACATCCAAAGTTAATGGCAACTCTCGCTCTCAGACCCAGACCCAGATCCAACCTCTAAATTGCCTCGCGCTTTTCTGCTGAGCAAAAGATTATTTACAGTCGATTATTGAGCTCAGCTCGGCTCGGCAGCAGCAGCGGCAGTTAACTGAGTAACAGCCTCTGGCATTTTAAATACTGCCCGCACATTAAACAACAAAACCAACTGCATTGCATTTATTTATTTTACATAGGCACAGATGTACGAAAAATAATTTGTTTACAAGCAAACTGTTTAATACGCCATCAGAAAATTGCGTTAGAAATTTCATTTCGACTTACAAATGTTTTTCTTGTGGCAAAAATTTTGCAGTGCCTATGACAAATGCCTGCATAGAAATATTTTCTTTTTATAGTATTTTTAATAAGAATTCCTTAGTTGAGGCTCTTAAAACTTGCCGCAGTTTCTTATGCAACTTTAAATTTTTCTTCTTGTTGTTTTTAAAAATGTTGAGTACAAGCCGCGAGAGACACTTGTAACCGCAAATTTTATTATTTTGTTTATTGATTTACAATTTCTTCCATCAAATCTCTTTTGAAAAAGGATGAAAAGGGTATAATGGTTTTGTACAAATGTATGTAAAGGGCAGAAGGAAGGATCTCCGACTCCATATAGTATATACATATATACTTGGACAGCATCAATACTCTGTCGATCCATCTGTTCGTATGTATAAACACGTCCATCTCAGAACCTATAGGAGCTAGAGACTTGAAACCTTGAACCTAGGTCCTCCTAGTGCACGCGCAGTACGAGTTTTTTTTCGATAATAAATAGCTTGTCCCGCTTCCAATCGATAAAAATCGATAACAAAATTATGTTTTTTGAGCAAATATCTGAGGGTTTAACAGCCGGAGTCGCCAAATTAGACTTTATCAGACTCGGAGGACTAACATTTTTTTCTAATGCTAAAGCAATCGAACGCATATCGCGAACTGAATTTGGTGTTGGGAGAAGAAGGTTTAGGGCATCCGCTAGTCGCTCCCTCCCGACTAGAGCACTCCTGCTTGTTGGGTTTTAATTCTTAGCTAAACTGAACTACATTACCTTGGCGGATGCTGATCTCACACTTTTCTAACTTAAAGGCATGTTAATTATGTGTGGGTCTGTTTGCTTCAACTGCAATCTGCGGCTCTATAACATTTACTACGCCATCCATCCCCTCGCCCCTCACTCTTGCTTGCCAAGTGTCGGCACTTTTATGTTCAATTAACGAGCATCTAGCGAATTGTCAAGATCCACGCCCACTAATTTCTGCATTGCTCTGCTAATTTCTATAATAATTCATAACTTTACCAAACCAGCTTCTTTGTTGAAGCTGTTAGCACAGAGATAAACGCACTGAAAAGACGCTCAATTCGAAGTCCACTTTTCTTTGTGATACTGCCCCGCCCTGGTCAGCATTTGTAATTGATTGGCTGAGTTTTCATTCGTTTGGCGCATGTCGTGTGACAGCCATTAATTGATTATTTTCTATACTCGCCACAATCTCTGGTGACTTTTGGTATTAATTTAAGTGAATCATTCATTCGCTTTGAACTATTCAAGCAGACACTCACGTGCTGTTCAATTCTCAGCAATTGCATAAGCCTTCAACAGCAAAGTCTTACGTCATTAAGAGGAACCCACTCATAAGTATCTCATGGATTCCAAGACAGCAGCACTTGTATTTTTTACACGAATTTTCAATTAATGATTTTATTTACATTGCATTCAAATTAATATATCATTTATCAAATCGAGTGTCATCTTTCGCCTAGCTCTATACTATAGAACATTTATTTGTTTTATTATTTAATGTTCTCCAAATGAAATTGTAGAAACTGTTTGAATGCCATTTTATTTTTAATTATTTATTTACTTAAACTCGAGTTTTTTGTTCTCTTCTCGATTCGAGAATTATTTTAATTACGTGACTGCAATTACATATTGTCGGCATTTCAATGTTTCTCAATATGTATGCAAAGTTTGACATATTTTCAATTACGCATAGACTTTGAAATTGAGCTTAAATAGTTTGCAATACGAATTGCGTAGGAACTTAAGGTAGCTTGACAAAGGTCAGAGAACACGTTCGGGTTTTTTTTATATGCAAGTATTCAAGTATACGAGTACTGACATTAAAAATATGTTGTTGTTGATGAAGTAAAGAATTTAATGCATTTAATGATGATTTATTAATAATAAACCATAGACTTGCCTTTTAAAAGATTCCCTTTAATTTGGTAAAAGGTCATAAGTTAAACCTCAAAGATTTATCATTTCTTTCAAGCTTTAAGTTTTTAATTGCATTTTTATGCTTCATTTTAGCTTCAATGCAAATGCAGCATGAAAACCACAGTTGAGTTCAGTTGAAAGACGCCAGTTTGTCTGGCCAGATGCCGCTCTGTGGGGTGGGGTACGGGTATTGTGTACAGGTCTCCAGGTGCGCGTCATTGATTAATTGGTACAACTAGTCGAATGCGGTTACATGACGTTCGATTTGAGAGCAATTATTGGTGGCTGTTGCAATTGTTAATGGCTTATAATTAAAAGACAGAAACAGCTGCCCGGAATGATATACGAAATGCAATTAGAGAGATGTGCATTTCGGCTACAATACTATGAGAATTCGAGCACGAAAAAACTATTGAAAGCTAATTTATTAATTGATCGAAAGTAGCTTTTAATTCTTTTTAATTACGAATCTTGGATGTAAATGCTGTTCACTAGATGAGCTAAAACTACTTGGAAGCGTTTATGCCTTCTTCTTTAATATAGTAAGAGTATGCTTTTTTAAAAATTTGTAAAATAAACCTAAACGTTAGTCACTATTTATCGAGTTTAAATATCGAGTTTTTGTCACGTGCTATTTAAAATGAACAAAACAATCTTATCTGTTAGCAATAAAAATCTAGCCAATTATTTTAATCTATATATATCGATAAATGCTATACGCATTGTAAAGTCCGCCGTCTTTTCTTTAGGTCCCCTCAGTCAACCGCTAAAAATTAAGTAAAGCTAACAGCTCCTAGTATCGATATCGATCATGTTTTAATTAAAACATCGATACAACTTGCTTACTCTATCGATACACTGATATCGATACATACATCGCTCTTTTCTATATCAATGCATACATCGATTAAATCTAATACTTGAGTATTGATTGCGATCTTTGCAACATTTTGATAATATTGTTTGTTTGTTTGTCTGTTTCTGTTTCCTTACACCTAATCTGAATACATCGTATTAAGTCGTGCCTGCTTGCCTCACGACCTGCGCCCATCTCAAATCCAGACATAAACCGACTGCTTCGGTTACAGATTAAATTGCTCTACGGTTTCCAGTTCTCTTATAAGTATTTATTTGGTTTGATTGTGTGTGTTCGTGTTCAATTAGCTTCGTTCGGCATTTCGGAAAAGCATCTGACGCATAGCCGCGGCTGTCAGTTCGAGTGTTATGCTTAAATTATTCACTTTATTCGACATGACTTGACTCATGCCGCGCCCCGCGTGACCGCAGAAAGTTTTGTAAAATACCGCAAACTTGAACACCCCTCGAGTTGAACCATGTCCCCCTTACTATAATATGCGGATATACGAAAGGAATACGTATTAAATTGCCATTAATTGCTGGGTGGATCGGATCGCCTGCATTTATTTTGCTAAATTGCGGTTTGGCTTTTAGCTATGCAAAATGTAACGCCCCAGCACTTAGACCCTATATTATTTTGCAGTCCAGTGCAGATAGTTGATGAATTTGTATCCTTTTGTCTATTTGACTGCAGTCAACTGATGAACATGGCTCATAAGAGAATTAAGTGTATGCGATCAAAAGCGAGTTTTCCGCGAATCACTTAGAATTATCTGTAGGATTTCTTTTTTTGGTTCGTGCAGCTCCTATTCAGTCAAAGAGAAATTCCTAGAATTGCTCTGAATGAAGCTATTTTAGGTTTGTATGAGGTCAAAACAAGCCGAACTTTAATCTGGTCGTGTTAGCATAAGTTCTTAATACTTAAGCTAAACTATCTTTTGTTTGTTCCCAAAGCCTTGTATACAACATTTATGTATAAAATCAGCTAGTAGCCTGTTTATACCTGTAAATACATCAGATCGCTTTAAAATTAAATGCACTGACAGCTCTTAAAGCGTGCTATGTATTTAATATAGTTCATTAGTTATTTACTATTTTTCAAAAATTGAAAAATTTCATGGGTTTTGAAAAATACAAAAATATGAAAAACAATTTTTAAGAAAAATGTATTTTTAATTATGTTAAATTAATATTTATTGTGGGCGATTTCTTTTTCTAGAACGGGCCTATTAAGCTAGAAGACCGAAGCAGTTAGAATTTTCACATTATCTTTATGTTCTGCTCCCCTTCTTCAATTTCTCCCTTTTTGTATATTTCCCAGTTTTTGCATTTATCGCTTCAGCTCTAAATGTTTTCTGTATCGAATTGGCTTCACAGCTAAAAAGTACTTGCCTATAATAAATGTTTAGTTTAAAAGGAAAAAAAGCTCTCTAAATATATATATAATCAAAATGTTTCTTCCTCCTTCCAACTTCTGACTCACAGATGTTTATTTAGTAATATTTTATTTTTTTGTTTATATATGTGGTGGTTTTTTTTTTCGGTTGATCGAGAGTTGGGGCATATATATATATATGTATATATATATATATATATGTAAATATGTGTTTGCCATATGTTAGCATTTTCATATTCCTCTCCTTTGTTGCTTTCTTATGGCGTTTGTTTTTTTCTTGTCTTGACGACGCGTAAATAATTGAATTAGCTTTGTTAGCGCTTTGTTTTGCTTTTTCAGCCCATACGCAAATATATGCACAATATTTTTTTTCCTTTTTTATTTATGGCTGCTTTTGTTTCGGTTGTGTGGCAAATGCTCGGTTCAAACTGGCCGCAAAAAAAGAAATCCCAAATAAAATACAAAAACTGAAACACAATTTGGTATTTTCCAAATACTTTGCGTCGCTGTTTGTCGGCCTTCACCTCGTGCTACATTTTTTTTTTGTTGTACACATTTTTTTTGTTTTGTATTTATGTCGCCACGTAATTATCTTTAAGTTTGACAACATGTTCGCGTTGCTTGCTCTGTGGTTTTTTAAGTGCTGCCAATTATTTTTGAATTACAAATTCTGAAGATTTTAATTAAATGGGTGTGTTGCTATAAAATCAGTTGTAGACTGCTTTGTCGTATGCCTTAACATTAATTCTGGGCTTGAACTATTTGGGAATTGTAAAACAAGCTTGGGTTAATTGAAGTTTTAAATGCTGTGTGTTGTGAAGAGCTTTTTCTTTTAATTTTAAAGTTTTTCTAGCGTAATAAAAAAAAATTCGGAAGTTGTTGTGAAAAACAAAGTTCAAAGTTCTTATTAGTGGATTTTGCATTCCCTTGTAGAGGGTATTTATGGCATTTATAGGTTTTATTATGTGCCCTACTAATGGGCAAAATCTTATCAGCATCAGACTACTATATCATATAGCTGTCATAGGAACGATCAGTCGGAAAGTTGGTTCTGATACGGAAACATTTGTTTATGTTAAGTTAAGTTGACTAAAATCGGTATTTATTAGTTTCTTTATGATTCTCATATATAACGGAAAATCGTATCAACATCGGAATAGTAGGATCTAATATTGCAAAATATTTTCTTTTCAAAGATATTTTCAACAGTCAGCATTTTCGAGTTGCACTATTCTCACATATCTGCAAAGAGGATATGTCTACAATTTTTGCTTTCTCGTTAGATATATGAATTAAGGTTTCTTATAATTATTTAATATTTTGTCGAATAGCTTAGATTATAAATAATATCCAGTTTCATCCTTAACCTTTTGGGAATTATGGAACAAAGCTTAATAAAGGAGCTTCTGAGCCTTTTCTGTAAGTTAAAAATCACGAGGGAAAAAACCTAATATCTGATCAAAAATTCATATTTTGTATGTTGATTACTAGCGTATTTTATCTGAGAATGGGAGCGTCTACTTCTTCCTAAAACTGTCTCTTTCTCTCTCTCGCGCCGTCTCTCTCTCTCTCTCTCTATACTTCTGCGCTCTCTCATATCAACACAAACGAAAGCTGAAGGCTACAAAACTCAATGCAGCCAAAATACGAATACGAATATGCCAATTCTTTTACAGATTCCAAATACAATATTCAATTCTCGGCTTATTCAATGTCGCTTCAAGCAGCATCAATTGCTTAACGAACGGATAGATCCTGTAAGAAGAAGAAGATAGAGAAGCGGAAGCGGAAGCTAGAACCATCCGAAAATTCGACCCAATAAGCGAACTGCAAATGGCCACAAACTGCGAATACATTGAGGATAATGTGAAACAGCAGCAGATCACAAAGACAACAACAACCGCAGCAGCCGAAGCCACAAAGAGCGACAAGACCAATGCCTCATCGATGAACGAGCACAAGGAAAAGCAGGATGATGGCAGGGAGAAGGGGAATAGTAAGGAGTGTGGACGGGAGCAGGAGGGCCAGGAGCTGATGTGCCCGAACAATCAAATGGATAGCTTTGAGTGCGCCTTTGAGTCCACCATGGATGATCTGGAGCAGGCGGTGCGCGACGGCTACGAATCGGATTCGGAGGCCAGCGGCAATGGGCAAGCCACTGACTCCTCCGCCTCCAGCTTGAGCCAGCTGGCCGGCATAGGTGGACTGCAGTACAGTCAGCAGTTGGCGCCACAAATGGCGGAGGAGCTCCAGCTGCAGACGGTGCTGCCACGTGCCAATTCCTTTGATTTCCAAAGCAGCAGCGGCAGCAGCAGCGACGACGAGAACGACGACAACGACGACAACGATGATGGTGATGTGGAGGTGGGTGCACTGAATCTGAGCTCCAAGTTTAGTCGAGCCAGCGATGCACGCTACGATATATATCACCAGCGTCCGGCATATCTGCTGCCGCCTTTCATAGAGCGACGTCGCCTCTCGCAATGCAAGGAGGAGGATGATGAGGATGAGGGCGGCGACAAGTCACCACCTGTGGGCGCCAATGGCAGCGAGGGATCGCGTTTTGAGCGCGTATCCAAGGCGCCTCCGCGTCCGCCCACACCGCAGGATGCCGCCTCCAAGGAGAAGTTCAAGGATTTGGAACGTTTGCGGCAACAGTTTATGCACAAAATCGATAGGATCAACACGCGCAACATCGAGGAGCAGTATACGTCGCTGCCACCGCCGCCGCCGCCACCACCGCCGCCCATACCGGCCACCATATTGCCCAAGGCGCTCAAGGAGCTGCTGCAGTCCAGCGAGCCAAAGGCGCCCCCAGCGCCCAAGCCGCCAGCAGCTGCAGTTGCAGCGCCAGCGTCGCCACCAACACCCACTCTTGCACCCCTGCTGCTGCCGCACGCGGCGGAGCCGCCGCTCATTATCCGTGGCAAGTTTAAGGTGTCGCGCGCCCAGGAGACGCCCGAGCTGCGCGTGGAGGCGCAAAAGCTGCGCGAGCTTAAGCCCAGCGCCAATTCACAAACCATCAGCTTCCCCTCCAGCTTTGGCGGCTACTCCTCCGTGCAGGGCCTCTTCTCGCAGCGCTATGGCAGCAATCGGTTTCCCGTCGCTGCGCCGCATCTCTCCAAGCAGTTCTTCGACTCCTCCCTGGTCGAGATACGCGCACCCACGCAGAGCAACCTGTCGCTCAATGTCAACAGCCACAACCAAAGTCTCAATTGTGATACCAACAGCAGCAGCAGCCTGGCCAATAAGCCGCGCACGCCCAGTGAACGGGAACTAGACGAAATCTGGATACGTCGTGGCCCAGCTGGCGATGCTGTTGATGCTGCTTCAGCAGCTACCGGTGCAGCTCCAGTGCGACCCGTTTCGTTGGGTGGCGCCTCCACAATGCCACGCCTACTGCTGCGCAATGAGAGCAGCAATTCGACGACAAGTCCATCGCGTCAATTGACCAACTCGGGCTCTGTTTCAGTATCCGTCTCGGAAGATGTAAGTTGGGTCCTAATGGAAGATCTAATTAGGGAGCAAACAAATATTCGAATGGAATATCTCAGAAGTTCTTAGAGCTAATTCCTTAAAGATGGGAATGTCCTAATGAGTTTTAATGGAAGATCCAAGTAGGGAGCTAAAATATTCTAATGGAATATCTTAGAAATTCATAGAGCTAATTCCTTAAAGGTGGAAATGGAAGACCTCTTAACTGACCTGTAATCCTTAGCTGCTACAACATTATTCAGAATTCGTGTGTAAATTGATTTGTTTATCTTATCTAAGATGCAACTTGCCCAGCTTCGAGTTCCCTCAGCCCCACACTATGTTTATTGTTTACATATTACACTGTGCAACAAAACTGATCTTTTCTGTTATAAGGCCGACCCTTGTGAGATTGGGTTTATATAAAATAATTTAAAAATACGGGATAAACATTTTTGTATTAACAAATTCAATATCTCTTAAACCATAGTTTAGAAGTGCAAAGTGCAAGGAATGCATTTATGTGGCCGTCTAACTATATTTTCATAGACATTACGATCAATCGGTTTAGATTTGAAAAAGTTGTGATTACATGTGTGAGATCACCCTACGGGAGGTAATTGAAAAATGAAATGTAATTTATCTGTGATGACTCAACAAACAGCCTACAAGCCAAACTTTGTGCTTATAGCTCCGAGAATAAGAAAGGAACACAAAAGTGCCACAAATCAAATAAACATGTAATGTAATACAAAGTGAATGAAATTTTTAATGGATTTAAAAAAAAATGGTCTTTAAAATGTCGTCAGAACGTCGCATATCAAAATGAATTCAGAGTTTTGTTTTATCTTCCAATTCACACAACATCGACTGACGTCATTTCCACAGCCATAACTCGCGATATTTCTATAAAAAAATAAGCATTGGCTCTAAGTTTTGCACAGTCATAAGTTGATAGCGTGCTAATGCAAAATAATGTAGAAAGCGGAAGATATAAAGTTTTTTTAGGGAAATGATATTTGCTCCAACTTTTCTATAGCACTTGAGAGATCTTTGATCTTAAATATGCACTTAAAAGTTACTATCTTTTATCTCTTTGTGTTCTTGTGATTTCTTTTAATCGATTAATTTGTATTGGTTGCTGTCTTTATTTCGATTAATTATTCGATTTGCTTATTGCATTTGACCTTGTTATTAATTTGCTTTCAACTGATGTGGGAATTATTTTTGCTCAATATTTTAAAGGTCTAATCTTAAATGTAAACGCAAAAGTTACGGTCTTTGTATTCTTGACATTTTCTTTTGTATTGATACTTTTAGTCGATTAATTTTTATTGGTTCTCAGTTTCTGTCAATATATCGAATAATTTTTCGGTTTGTTTAATGCATTTGCTTTCAACTTATTTTCCCTGAGGCCTAATAACTTTAACTATCATCTTCACTTTATGGAAATGACCTCTTTGGAATCTTCCAGACGCAGAAGCTTCTGCTGCCCAAAGCATTAACTCAAGCACTTTACCAAAGCTTTTGCCTGGCATTTTTCGCATAAACATACATATGTATACCTTATACACTCATTTGGGGTATTGCAAAGTTTCCACTAAGCTTACACCCAAGCAAAAGGAATTTCGACTTTATTCAAATAATAATGTTAGTTCTATAATTTCATGTATGCTTGGCTTAACCTTCTTTGTGTGATATTCTCAAAGAGTATATAAAATTCGTTGCTATATTTTTATGATTTATAGCCCGCATTCCTCCAACAATTGTGGCGTTGTTGTTCATCGAAAATGTAAACAAAAGAACGTAAAACGGAAAATGTGCCTGATATATGCACATAATGTACGTTTTTTACTTATATGGTTATATACAAAATATAGCGTATATGTATATAACATTTTTGGCGTTTTGTCTGGGGTTTTGTTTTCTCTTTTACCGTGTGATATCGTTTGTTGACTTCGAGAGGCGACATCTTATCAACTGACAAATGACACAATTTGTCAACAGGCGCTGCGAGCACTTTTTTTATGTCTATATATGTATGTATATATTACGAAACCTGAACATTCGCCAGTTCACAATTCACAATATTCATATATACACATACATATGCATGAGACACCAGCGTATAAAGTGTATTACCATAGATTCCTCTATTTACATAGGCCGGTGTGTCAGACTTGTGTGTAGTTGGGTGTGTGTGTGTGTGCTGTGCGTACAATTACGTCAATGGGGCACTTGCCACACCCAATTCTAGATACTTACTCGCAATGCATTCGTATAATTTGTCTGCCCTACCATGTAAGTCATTTGAGGGCTATATCATTCACGTATCTCCCATTCGCCTCCAATCTTTCTCTTTGTCTTTCTCTCTCCCTCTCTTTTGTATTGTTCGCTGCGAATATTTGTATAACCCGATAGACAATGTCCAACAGCTGATGCGCAACTCTTCACCTCTCCAACCTTATCCCCCGCCCACGCTGACAACCCCGAGCATACAAATAAAAGCCTGAAGAGCTTCTGGTCTTTGTTTGTATACTCTACACTTGCAGGGTATTGTACATTCGCTGGGAGATGACTGCACACTCTGGTGGAAATAATACAAATTTTTTTAAAATGTAGATTTGAATCTTAGTAAACTGTCTCCTACTTCATTTTGAGTTTATAATTATACTTTATTTTAATAGCTAGTACTATTATTCAGCTTTTTTATTTTCACCGGAATCACCCTCCAGTGGGTGACCTCACGACCTTCAGAAAAATTGACAGTTTCTATTATCTCTCTCTATCTTCTTGTTATCTCTTCCTTTCTTTTTATCTCTGTCTGTTTCTCTTTATCTTAATCACCTGCTTCTCTCTCTTCTCCCTCTTTTTTCTTACTTTCTTTAGAATTGAATGGCATTCGCTTATTTTCACTGTCTATTTTGGTTATCACTTTTCTATGTGATTCTCATAAATTCAATTAGACTTACATTTTGTTGTAATTCATTCGAGTATTTCAAAAACACTTTGTGAATGGGGATACGAGTTGGGGTAAATCAACTCTCGTTACAAGGTAGCTCTTTGTGTATTCATTTCCATAGTACGCATATTTTGTGTATCCATTTCAGTAAATAGATTTTCAAGGGTATTCTCCTATCAACATATATATTAACCTTTCGCTTTTCCTTTTCATTGTGAGCTATTTTTACCCATCTCGCCCCTCTCCCATTTAACCCACTTTGCCTATTGGAATCAACGGGATCATCGGAATACTCGATTACTCGAATACTTTTAATGCCGTCCATTAATTTGGCGCTGTTAGCTCATCGCCCAACAACAACGATTGGCCCCGGGGCACGTGACTTGGCATTCCGGCAGAGTGCAAAAATGTCGAAAACCAACCACAAAAATAACAATCAAACAAAAAATAAATTGTGTTGACCTGTTGACTGTGAAAATGCCGCTGAATAGTTTGCTAAAAATAAATCTATTTCAGGTGTTTGCCTGTCTGAGGGTCCGATCAGCGGAGCAGCTTTTTTTTGGAGATCTTGTGAAAGTTGTCGGAAGGGTCGTGTAATTAAATGAAGGCAACTATTTTTTAAGGTCTCGTGTCCACTAAAAGCATTCCATTGCAAAACTATGTGATTTATTTGGGGTATTTTAAAGACACAAGTTTTGGTAGAAAGAATTATATGCCCTAAGATATTTGTGTTTGATAAAAGAAACTGGTTAATCAATTTGTAAGACTATATCAGCATTTATGGAAAGTTTCCGAATATTCTACTCCCATTTATGTATATACATTCCTGATCAGCATCAACAGTCAGATGAATATCACCGTGTACGTCTGTAGTTGAATTGTTTTTCGTATTCCATACACAGGTTAAGATTATTTAATTAGATTGATAAGTCAATTTATCAATATTTACGATTATTGACCACGATTAACTCATAAATAAAGTATTTTTCATGCCTTGTATACCAATCCAAATACATACTAACATAAAAACCAGCACACTGCGAATATAACACTTCTTACTAGTTAAATACAGTTATTTTTCCAACTTTTAATCTTTAATCTTCGAGCTAGATTTCTAGCTTCCGCGTTAATTTTTACATTTTCGCATGTAAGATACTTCTTTCGCAATTTCTCCTTTTGATTGGTTGGCTATTTAGCTGCCCCTTGGTAACATAACTGTTATTTTGCTCTGCGCAATTCGCTTGGCAGCTGTTAACAGCTGTCTCTCTTGCACAATTGGCTTAGCTAATACGCAAACCGACAGTTAAGAGGCCTGCCGACTGACTTCGGTAACTCACCACAGCTAGTTTCACAACCTCAGGCCCCAACTGCTGCAATTTTTGTGTAATTCATAAATAAATTGATTAAATTCGATTAAAGTGCGCCACAGGAATTGTTCAATTAATAAAGCACATTCGATACGCGCTACTTGTTGTTGTTGTTGTTGTTGTCGTCTTCTGTCATTGCAAATTGTGTCTAGTGTTGATTCTTTGCTGGGGTTTGGGTTGGGCTCAAATTGTATTTGTAGACAATTCGGCATAATTGCAGCGCCCAGGACAAACAGGCAGGATAAACGCTGTGGGTGTCCTTTATTTTCTATTCGGTTTTTCTTCTCTATATTAGTCTCGTCGGTTTCTGGGCTCTCAGTTTGTCTTGGACCGCGCTGGCAGCAACAATGCCGCAAGCAGAAGATTTAGAATCAAATATTAACAGACCAACTAATAAAAATCCCACTCAAAAACGTCATGTACGCTTTCAGGAACAGGATGGTCTGCCACGTGTGCCTGGCTCCCGGCCCTCGAGTGCGCCCGCGGAGCCCAATGCCAAGGCGGCCAAGAAGGCCTACAAAAAAATGGAGAAAGAGCAGCGGTAAGTACCAAGAGACAACACTTGAAACTATCAAAGATTAATTATACTCTTCCCTTGGCCCAGCAGACGTCAGGAGAAGGAGCAGTCACGGCGCGAGAAGGAGGCACGCAAATTGGAGCGCGAGACGGCGCGTCGCATTGAGCGCGAGGCGGCCAAACTGGAGAAACTGAATCGGCACAGCGAGAAGATCTCACGCAGCACGGAGCGCATGGTGGGCAGCGGGGGCTCGCGTTCCGGTTCGCTGGAGCGACGACGCAGCGGCGAGGATTCGCCCGTGCTCAATCAATCGACGGTGCACGGTATTGCCTCCCCGAATCGCCGGCCCACAATATTCGATGTGTTTAGGCCGCGCGCCAAATCGGATGCCAAGCGGTACAAGGATAAACATTTGCTGGATCCATCCTCGGCCGATAGCAGCGCCACCAGCAGCACATATTCCGTATCTGGTGGAACGCCCGCTACAGCAGCAGCAGCTGCAGCAGCATTGGCTGGTGGAGGAGGAGCTAGTGGAGGGGCTGCAACAATAACAGCTGCAAGTGGCGCCGGCGGCCTCATGAACTCCATGAAAGTGGCCATGCAGCATTTTGGCCATAAGCAACATCCCGCCGTAACGATAACCAATGCCGATGGCACCGTCTCCGCCAAGAGCAAGTACAAAGATGGCAGCGCGCATCCGCATCAGGGCAGCGACGCGCAGGTGGGTCAACTGCAGATCCTTAACTGTTAATTAGCTTATCCTATATATACCTATATATATTTATAGTATTACCACACTGTTACCGCTGGGCGTCCGCATGCCAACGCCAATCAGCGATCGCCGATGACCAAAGTTATGGATCTGTTTCGACATCGTTCAAATTCAGCGGTCAGCGAGGCGGACAAGCGCAAAGCGGTGAGTGTCTCAGCTTAATTTAACATTTCTTGTGGTGGGCTGATTAAGTTGTTAGTGTGCGCACAAACCAACTATAGTTTGTCTAGCTTAACATCAATCTGTTAACTAACAGTGGCAAGCAGCTTGAGTGAAATTTGAAAAGATAATTCTTAGATTTTCTAACATTTTTTGAGAATGCGCGTTGTACCTAACAGTCGAAAGCAGCTAGAGTGAAATTTTAATTTGTTAGAAATATATAAGTCTTAACAAACAGATAAATTCTTTGAAAAAATTAAATCGACTATGAGTATATGTTAAACTAGAATTGCTATAAATAGTAGACGTACATATTTCGCGACATGGTTCAAATTCCGTAAGCGGATGAACGCAAAGTGATGAGTGTCACGGCTAAGCTCATAATATGCAGCTTGGCGGTTTGTTCAACCTTTTAGCGTGTGCGCAAACCAATTGCCTGATATTATTTAGCACCAAGCTGTTAGCTAACAGATACATAAATTAAACTTAAATTTCAAATAAAAGGCGCGTAATTAGTAGGAAAATAATTAATTTAATATAATATAACAGTGCAATTTTGCTCTATTAAGGGGTGTGCGACTTAACAGATTAATGTTAATACCCACCTTCTTCCCTTTCGCTTGAAAAAACAAATAACATTGCCAAATAGTCTGCAAATTGCGCTCAACTTGTTTATTATCTAGAGATGTTGGGCGTCATGCGGAATCACTACAAATTCATTATAAATATAGACATGAGCAATTTTGATTTCAACAGCTGATAAAACGCTAATGCGATTTGATTGATAAGCGATGGTTACATTTCCCGTTTTCACAATCTGTGCCGCTTATCAGTGCGAACAACAGCAACAATAGCCCAATATTAATACAAGAGTAAAAGTCATGTTAAGTTTTTATCGTACCAAATCTGTGTGTTGTCATTGTGTGGCAGCGTTATCACCAAATCCTTAAAAGACAAGAGAGAGAGAGAGAGAGAGAGAGAGGGAGAGAGAAACAAGAACACAATGGCGACAACAGATGATCGCGTTAACAGCGCTCTTAAAAGCTCACTTTATTAACTTTCTCTCTCGCGTTTGCTTCGGTCTCTCTATCTCTCTCTCTGTCGCTCTGCTTGCTTTGTGTGCGCACTTGCCTAACAGTTTTTGGGCTTTGCGGAAAAGTGACACACACACACAAACACACGTATTACGTATACGTAGACGTTGTCGTCGATGGCGTCGCCGTCATTTCAATTTTGCCGTTTTCTTTCGCACGCTGCGTTTTCTGTTTTTATTTTCAATTGCATTTCCAATTGGACTGTGCCGGCCGAGCGACGCGCGCGTCATCTTGTCCAATTTGATAAACAAGAAAAGAAACAACAACAAATTGGGCAACAATAACCCAAAGCAAACGGTTTTTTTTTAAATATATTTGAAAATAATTTTTAATAAATCGGACGCGCGTGTGTATTGTCTGGCTAATGAAATAGAAATTAGCACGAGAATAAATAATAAATGAATAAACTAGTTTAATTTGTGTTTAAATAAACGCAACTTGCTTGAAATTTGTGAAAGGAAATTTGTAATGCGACAACAAATCAATTGATTTGAAATGAAATAATATACATAAAATTCCAAAACATGAAACCCCTTTTAAATTTAAAACATAGGAATAACATAAAAATGTGAATATAACAATATATGTAAATACAATAAATAAAGTAAATTTAAGCAAAATGTTTATCTAATAAAATTTAATAAATGAATTGCCTATAATAAAAAAAATTATAATAATACAGCGAAATAAAATGTACAAATGAATATAACAACATACATATATAAATTCAGTAAATTAAATTATAATTTAAAGTATAACCAAAATGTTTACCTAATTAAATATGATAATTGCAACTTTTAACGCTCATTCAAATTCCAACAAACTCGATTAAAAAGTTTCCAAAAATAAGATTCATGCACAAATAAACGAAAATTCAGTTGCTAAAGTAATAATATAAATTATATAAAAAAAAGCATTGCCATTATGCAAAAAATACGTATAAATACGTAAATGCTCTTTCTTAAAAGATATGCAAAATGTGTGTGTGTGTGTGTTTTTTTCCAGCTAAACACTTTTGTGCAAAAGCAAAATTCAAATTATTGTTGATCTAGTTCTTAGCTGTGGCACAGACAAATTGAATTTTTAATATATATTATATTTATTTTGCCCGCTAATTGCGACTATTTAAAGCTATTTTTTTGTCGCTTTCTTCATGTTTTCCGCATGTGCCCACCTCGCCTATGATATCATATATTAATTTTCAAGTTCATTGCCGCCGACGTTGGCCCACGCGATATGCTTAAATATATTAATTCGGGCCTGTAATCTACAATTTCTATTTATTTAATTTAAATTAAATTGTAAGCACTCGAAACGACGCATGGAAATGAGCTAAGCCCAAAAGAAAAATAAACGTAAAAACAATAACAAAAACTGTCAGCTAAAAAAACAAATGGCAAACATGTGATGTGCCAATTTGTGTGTGTGTGTGTGTGTGTGTATTATTGTTGGTCGCCCTGCTTATTATCGTGTTCATAAAATTTGTTAAATATATTTCTTGTGTGTTGCTTTGTTCGTTAATATTTAAAGCTGTTTGTCTAGTTGCTAATTTGTCAAGTGTCTTAACTAGGCCCAAATTTGCCTTTTCTCTTAGTTTCGCATTCGGCTGTCTCTCGTTCAGTTTGAGGGTTTTTGTAATCGATCAATTGCCGACCCAACCCCAATCCATATCAATATTGACAAAGTTCTGCAAGTATTCGGCTATTAATGTTGGACCTTTTGATATGTCACTTAGCACATTCGCACATGCATTTTTATCATTGATTGCCTTGGCTGAATGTTGTTTTTGACAAGTGAAAAGTTTGATCATTTATCTAGCTTGTGCTTTTACAGCTTATTATTAAATTAAGTTCAGCCGAATTAATCCTTGGGTCTTATGCCTTAAAGGCATGCTATTTCCCTGCTTATCGGCAATTGTAAGTAAATTGAACCTGCCCTTTAAATGAACTCAAGCACCATCGTGTAATCGAAATCCTTTCTTTCAAGCATTAAGCGAAAAGCAAAGACTTTTGTTGAAACGTCTTTGTTTTCCATATTCTGCCTTGCGTCGCATTCGTAAACGTTATTTACAGCTAATCGTTGACCTTAGTTGGAATTTCGCTTCTTATCAATTTAACTTATCTTCTATAAACAGTTTTTTTGTTGTCTCCTTTATGTCCCATTTCGTAAATGTTACAATGGCAACTGCAACTTGTTATCTTTTACCTCTTTTGGGGGCAATGTTAAACATTGTTTACTAGACTTGATGCATTAAAGAGAGATTTTGTTTACGGCTCTTTCCTTTTGGCGCTTTCGTAAGCTATATTCTGGCTGTTTTTCCTTTGAGATTTAACTCAATTGGACTTGAGCTCATATTAAATGTTTTCTATGTTAAATATATCTTCAGACATTATTTTCTTTCTTACACTTATCTAGTTGGCTAACGAAACTATCAAAATAGTTCGACACACTTTGAAGCGACGCAGCTGTTTGGCAAATCACTAAAAAAGAACTGGCAATTAAACATTTTTTTTAACAATAAGCCCAAGACCGACCTTCAGGGAACATTCAACTAAAAAAACATTACTTGAGCACTTGCAACTATTACGAAAATATATGTATTATTATTTGAGTTTTATGGACTCAATTTTCGCCCACATTCGCCAGTGTTATCAAAAGTCGAATTTTTATCTTTCGGCAAATAGAAATACTTGAAAAGAAGAAATTTAATTTAGAGCACAAAGCCAGAGCCAAACCAGATAAGATACGACCCACTAATACCACACAGAAGACAGGGAAATGGCTCTGCGACTAGGTTTATTTGCCACACTTTTAATTCAAATTATTGATTATAATTAAAATAACGCGCATAATAAATGGCCCCTCCAGAGGGCAAACAGCCAAGTAGTAAGCCCTACTGATCGATTGACTTGGATTAATATATATACATATATATATATTATAGACAAGTCGGAGCAAAAGACAGTACACTATCTGGCCATCTGTCTGGCATTATCAGTTGCCACATCCAATCCTCTCGCCGTAAATAAATCAAATCTATTTTTACGGCATTTACTTGTTGCAAAAACAAATAAAAACAATATATATATTTGCAATAAATACTTGAAAAGAACCCCAAAGCACTTTAAAAATTAAATATATGTATTAGACATTTATGGCAATTTCTTAGACTTTAAAAGTAAATAATATAAAGTCGAATTCACTAATTGTTTTTATGTGCTACAAACAAAATTATATTGTACGATAATAAGTAAACCTGGGGTGGGACTAAATGTCAAAATTGTACTTTTTAAGCTAATCAAATTTAGATGCCCCATTTATGTAGAATACATCCTTTATAGCTTTTTTCATACATTTTTGAAACTTTTCTCTTACATTGAAAACTATTTCCTTGCCAAAATATTTGATCATTTTGTAGCGCTTTTAAAATTATAACTTCCGACTTCATAAAGTTCATATGTATATATATATATATATATATATACTAGCGGGTATAACCCGGCTTTGATTTTGAAACTGATCGGACGGTAAACAAATAACTTTCATACAAACGTTTTCCGCCAATTTACCACTGTTGCGAGTGGAATTTCCCAAATCGCTGAAACACGTTTGAATTACATTCTTATGTAGAGCTTTGAAAATAAGTTTGAAGCAAATCGGACACAATTTAAAACTTCGTACAAAAAATCTTTAAATCGCATTCCCCCCGAGGAAGTTTGAATTCTGCGAAAAGTGTGAAACACGTATCAAATGATTTTTCTTATAGATCTCTGGAAATGAATTTGAGCGCGAAACGTCACCCACCAAATCTTTGACCTCCATTTCCACCAAGGAGGAACGGATTTTCCTAAAAGTGTGAAACACCCCTCAAATGAATTTGAACAAAGATCTTTGAAAATAAGTTTGAGGCCGATCGGATGGTAAACAAAAAAGTTACATACAAACGTTTTTCGCGATTTTTCCACACTTGCGGGTGGAATTTCCCGAAACCCCGTCTTAACGTGCACCTACATCACATAAGGTAGCTACAGTGAAAATTTCAGCTTCCTAGCTCTTACGGTTTGGGCTGTGCGTTGATCACCAATTCTATTCTTGAACCGGCTGAGTCAATATAACTTGTCTTTTTCTTTCTCTAGTTTTATTGCTAATTAATTTAGAGTTCAGATGAAACGATATAGTAGTACCATATATATATATTACAATACTAGAAAGCTTAAATCTACCTGTACTATATTGAACTCCACGTCTATTTAAAAAGAAGAACTAATAGTTGTGCATTTTAAAAATAAGTTTGAAGCCGATCAGAGAAAACTTAAAGCATCGTCCATACAACCTTTGACCCGAGCTTATCTGCATTTTGCGAAAAGTGTGAAACAGGCCAGCAATAAATTTACTTAAAGATCTTTACAAGTGACCCGCATTTATCATTCAAGAAGGGTGGATTTAACGAAAAGTTTGAAACACGAATCAGATAAATTTTCACAAAGAACACTGAAAATGATTTTGAAGCCAAATGGATAGTAAAAAAAAAACTTTCATAGAAGCGTTTTCCACTAAGTTCTTATGTAGGGCTTTCAAATTAAGTTTGAAGCAAATCGGACAAATATTATTTTCTACCGAGGAAGCTTGAATTTTGCAAAAAGTGTGCAACAAGTCTTAAATAATTTTTCGTAAAGTTCTTTGCAAATGAGCTTTCACCAGAAACTGGGCCCTTGAATTTGAACCGCGCTTATCATACATCAAGAATTTTCACATAGATCTTTGAAAATGATTTTGAAGTCGATCGGATGATTTTTCCACACTTGCGGGTGGAATTGTCAAAAACCCCATCTAAGCGTGCACCTTCACCACATAAGGTAACTACAGTAGTTCGTAGTTCTAATCGTGTGAGCTGTGCGTTGATCACCAATCAATCAGTCAATCAATCAGTCAATCAGTCAGTCAATCAGACAGGACAAACAGTTTCTTATATACTTAGTATAGACATGAATTATTTGTCTATAGCAGAGTCTTAACATTACATGATTCTTTACACTTTTAATTTAGAAGCTAAATCTTGGTAACAGGAAATATATGACAGATCTTTCATATGTCTGCATCTACTTATCTTGTTTTTAATTAACTTTTAAAATCCAGTTAAATATCCTATTGTAGTACCTGATTCTCGTTTAACTGTTTAATAAAAAAGATGTTGATCTGTTGGGTAAACCATGTTTATACGGCTGCCATAGAAGGCAATCGAATGCAGCTTGCCCGCTTGCCAAGCTATTTAATTAATACAGGGTATCAGCGAACCAGTGTGATTTCCTCATTAAACACGCCCACTGCCCAGTCGAGTGCATACGCCCTCGTTTGGCAATGAAGGAAGTGAAATTCCGCGCTACTCTCACTAGAAATTGTTCGACTAACTATTGTTACTTATTTTGGGCATTTTGAAACAACAAAACTAAATAGGAAAATGTTAATAATTGTTAATGTTTTTGCAAATTGTGTTTTGTTTTCTTTGTAGTCGGTTCTTAATTAATCATTTGTCAGTTCCCGGAGCGCTTCTAAGTTTGAAACGATTTTCTGTATATGCGCTCGGCGCTCGGCATCTTTTCACAGATTTATTTATTTATTTTTATTGCACACGTTTAAAGGTCAACCACTTGACGACGATGTTCGCTACATATTTGTTTGCTTTCTGTTGTGATTTCTATAAAGGCTTCATATGCTCTTAAGTAGTATATAAAAAATTAGAAATATACGCGAACAAAATAATAACAAACGAATTTGACGCTACTTTTGAGATGCGTTTTAGGAGCAGCTGTTAATTGAATATGCCAGGTCTTATTTTGCTTTAGGTGTCACTTTAAAATATGTTTTATGGCATATCTTTGCAATATTATAGCTTTAGGTCGATTAATAGCTGGCCAAACAAATCATAAGTCCTTCAGCAAAGAGAGTAAGTGCTGAGAAAAATAAAAAACTTCTTGAAAAGCTGTTATTGCTCTACAATTTTGCTTAGAGCTTTTCATTTACTTAAAAGCTTAACTAGCTTGCCACTTGAAAGCTCAATCATTAAGAAAGCTTCTTGAAAAGATGAAGGATGCTTAAAGCAAAGTTATTCTTATAACATTTTGCTTAAAATTTCTTAATATATTAAAAAGCTTAACAATTAATCTTCCGGCAGATTTAAATAAATCAAAATGCCTCTCAATAATCATGGCTTATCGCTTCTAAAAGCTTTAGGCAAGTATTAAAAGTAATTTAATGAACTTTTAAAGCTCATTAAGTCTAATAGTTATTACTAATACTTATTAATTTTAAACTAGTTTATCATTTGACTTAATGATTCATATTGACTGAAAGCTCATTCTTTTGCCATCTAATTACCCAATAAGTTCGCTTTTGAGTGTAAGGGAAACAAAATTGCAGAGACTCATAAGTGTTTATTTAGCTCAAAGCTGTTTATGAACTTTTCAAGAATCAAGCTTTAAACTCGTTAACATTTTAACTTAAATATCAGCTTGTACTTCATTTAAATAGCTTGGTCGTCAAATAGGCTTTGCACATTCTCCTGCTGTAAGCTTTACCAACATTCTGACAGCTTTCACAGTTGTCTAATTAGCTTTAATGAATTTAGCAATTTGTTTGTTTCTCAATTGTTATTGCTATTGTTTTACTTATTTTCTTTATATTTTTTCCCCCCATATTTCTTATTTTTTCGTACATATTTCGCCAAGAACATTGCGCAAATATTGACAAGAATAATATAAACTAAAGGCTGTCGCTCGCTGGGCAAACACAAATACAACCAGCTACAAAATACCTATTTCTCACATAGATTGACAGCCTTATGAAAAAAAAATTAAGTAAAATACAAAGCACAAATACAAAACCGACTAAAGTAAAAATAATAATAAATAACATCAAGTCCCAAATGGACAAATAATGTAAAGTCCAAAAATAGCAAATTGATTTTCTGTTCGTTTTATTTATTAAACGTGTTTGTGCCCCAATGCAACAATTTTATTAAGTCGAATATTTACCACATTTCGCAATATTGTTGTTGAATTTAATGAAAAACGTTCCGCTTTTTATACCCTGAACCCATTGAAAATGGGTAAAAAGGGTATTATGTATTTGTGCAAATGTATGTAACTGGCAGAAGGAAGCATCTCCGACCCCATAAATTATATATATTCTGTCCGTCTGTCCGTCCGTCCGTCTGTCCGTCCGTCCGTCTGACCGTATGTATGAACGCAAGGATCTCAGAACCTATAAGAGCTAGAGACTTGTAATTTTGGCTGTAGGTCCTCCTAGTACCCGCGCAGATCGAGTTTGTTTCCGATAACTTGTCCCGTTTCCAAGTAATCGATCAATTTCGATATCGAAATCCTGTTTTTTTTAAGCAATTTTGGTAAAAAATAAGAGTCAAAATCATGTCACTTCTAGAAAAGTTTATATAGATCAAGTATCTTCCATATTATGGCTACCGCCACCCCTCCGCACTAAGATATAAAGCAAATAAATAACTGAAATGGAACTACCCAGCAATTTGCCACAATTTTAATGCTGCTTTCTGTCAATATACGAAAATTCTATAGCACAATTACAATTACAATTAACTACTGCAGAAAATTGCATCAAGATCGGTTAAGAAGCACATAAGTTATTAAAGAAAGCGTGTGATTATACGGGTAAGCCACGTGGCTGCAAGCGCAAAGCGCCAGAGTTTTTGTTTACTGTTACAAAAAAAATACATTATTTTGCTATTGCTTGTTTATTTCTCCATGTTCTAGGCCCCACTAAAATACTAAACCTCTCTTCTATCTTTTACTTCTTAATCTTGAATAAACTTTATTTGACTGCAAAATTTCTCTCTTTTTTTATCACTATTTGTTATGCCAGACTCTTTCTTTTGGGAAATTATATAATTCCCTCACATGTAGCTCGATCTGCTTTTAAACTCTCTCCATCTCTTTCGCACTATTGTCCAACTTACAACTCATAACTGTATTGCGTGCGCCCTTTTGCTTCTCCCATTTGCTAGCTCACTTTCAGTGTGTCTTTTACCTTTCAATCAACTTTGTTTGCTCTTTTTGTTTTTCAATTATGCGACACGCCAAAGGCAATCAGGCAGCTGTGCCACGCCCCCTAAGCATGCGGCCGCCCAGTGCTCAATAAACTGTTGATGCGTCACAAGCCGCTGCTTCTTCTTCGGTTTCTGCTTGTTCTTGTTTTGTTCTTGTTTTCTTAATTAAAAGCTTGCGAGAGGGTCAAGGATTAATTCGTGCGCCGATGTGACCCAAAGAGTGCAGCAGAGTGTGTGTGTGTGTGTGTGTGTGTGTGTCTGCGTGTGTATTAACATATGTATGCGTGTATTTATTTAACATGTGCCGCCCTCTGTTGCGCTACTCGAACATTTCTGTAAATCAGTCGCCCCCAAACAAAGACGATGACATTTTCATGGTCAGGAGGTGCATTTTTATACATATTTTGCATATATTTTTATTGTGCACCTTTTTGCGATCGTCAACAATTATTTCATTTACTTTTCGCTTCCTCAAGAAAAAAAAGCCAACAAAAAGCGCGTGTAATTAAAAATTATACAAAAATATTTTGATGACCAGAACACAAGAAATTTACATACGAAATTCGCTAATTTATTTCAAGCTCCAAAAAAAAAAAAACAATTAAAACATAAATTGTAAATGCAGTAAAATATTTCAAAATATTAGCAACAAAAATAAAGGGAACAAATTTAACTGAATCATTAAAATAAATACAAAAAAAACTGAGGCTGTTGCTGGCGCCACCTAGCGCACAGTAGCAACAACAATATCAGTGCTGCTGCTGTAAGGTGTGGAGTCAATGTTGCTGACAATGTAAAGCATTTTGAACTGAATTTAACTATTTAATGGCTGTGCATACTTAGCTTAATTTTAATACTTAATCAAACAAAATATATATCAAAATGTCTGCTGTTAAACGTTGGCTCTATCGCCACACCCACTCAAACACCTCAAGCAGCGGCCCGCCGCCCACCTCCCCCACAACTAAAACGCAGCGCGGTCGCAGCCACTCGCTGGATGTGCAGACGCTGCAAAGCCATGGAATGCGTAACATGTTAGCGAATGCAAATGTAAGAAAATAATTTTAAAAATGATATATTTTTGAATAATTATGTTACTCGTGCGTTGGGTTCATTCAAAACCAATGTACGGCGCACGGGTTAACTGTAACAGCGTGCTGTTAGATACGCTATGGTTTGTGCCTACGCTAATTGATTACTGTTAAATAAAACTAACAGAGCGCGCGTAGTTTAAACCGCAATTTAAATTTATATTTATATTTATAACTATTATGTATATTCATTTTACTAAGCTAAACATTTTTTTTACAGCGCGTTGCGGCTCATCAACAACAGTTGGCTGTGCAAAGTGAGTACAACAATTTATCCCCCTTTAATTATGTTAATTTTATGCAAGTTAACAGCAAGTACCAGGTATATATTAAATAAACATTTACTTTACAGCAACTGTTAGCATTTACATTAATTAATTCAGTTTGCTTTTCGAATTAAAGCGCAACTTATGTTCATCATAAATAAAACAGCAAACCAAATTAACCTTGGCTTTGAAAAAAAAAAATTTAAAAAACAAAAACATAAAAGAAACAGCGTCAAGTAAAACAAACAAACAACGAAAATTCGAAAAAAAAAACTAAACTGTGTAAAACCTGAACTTTTGTTAGCAGTCGTCGCAGAAACTGGAGGGAACAGGTGTGTGAGGGGCAGACGCTGCTAAACAGCGTTAAACAGTTTTTATGTTCTGCTTGTTTGCCATGCATTTTACATATGTAAATGCGAAGGGGCTTTAATAATTGAGTTCATGTTGTTTGTTTTAAGTGTGGGCCGTGGTGAATTAAATACATATATGGAAAAAGAAGAGAACATTTAATGAACTATGTTGTGAAGGAGAAAAAGTACCCAAAAAACAATTTATTATTTGTGTTAATTTGTATCTATTATGCTTTGCTCTTGTTAACATTGTTCAATACAAACAAACACACATAGATATGCACAATAACAACTGTATAAATATGGATTATGCAACGACTGGTCATAACCGTAAACAGCGCCAAGAGTCACAAACAGCACGTCAACAACAACAACCAAAAAATAATAATTTAATGAATTAAAAACACTCAAAAACGTTTGTGAATAACAAAAGCCATTGGAGTATGAGAGGGGTGAAGAGAGACAGAAACAAAATTCTTATGTGCGCTCAATGCGAATATGCCATATAAAAGATCAGCATAGAAATTTAAGCAAAGCCCAAACACACACACACGCACACACAAAGTAGCAGCACCATGAAAACAAGAGCGACACGCACACACGCAGTGAGAGCGAGCGGCTGCGACTTAAAACTAACTGTTGCTGCATTTTAGTCGCCTGTGTGTTTACCCTTTGTTTGACCTTGAAAGTTTTTTTTGCTGAAGCCTTTACTTGTGTGCACGTACAGGCTGCACATGTTGTTGTTGCTGCTGCTGCTGCTTCTGTTTTTGTTGTTGCTGCTTGCACTTTCAATGTCAGGGCACAATAACAAAAACCACTTTGTACATGACACCTGGTGCGTGCAGGCTCTCACTCTCACTATCGCACTCACCCTATTGCCTCTGGTGCTGCAACAACTGGTCCTTTGTTGTTATTGTTTGCTGACTTACATTTTACTTTTTGGGCATTTGCGTTTATTTTTGCACACATTTGGTTATTTTTCGTCGCCGGCTTCGTATCAAGTGTCTGGCCATGACGTAATCGTGAATCATGTGCAAAGCGTGGGAGAGAGATGGCAAGAGACATGTCAGCAAGAGGCGCGTCAAATATATTACATTAAGGCGTGCATATGTGTATATGTATTTGTGGTGTACATGTGTGCATATGTATGTAAGTCGCTATCTCATGTTGTTGACTTAAAAAGCAATGGCAAAAAATGGTTTGCATGCCGCGACAATTAACCGGCATTGATTTTGAAGGCAGCCAGGCGATGTGTGTGTAGGTGTGAGCTGTTGTTGTCTGGTTTCTACTGTCCCAAGCCATTCATAAGCGAATGTCTGTTAAGCCTCCTACACACAAAAAAAAACAACACAAACAAAAACACGTACAACAATCCAAACTCTGTTAAACTAGAACAGTGGGAGAGCAGAGTTATAGCTGAGAGCGCGTGAGAGCAGCGCCAGAGCATACATAGGTAATGTTAAGGGCGCTTTTTGTTTTTTTGGTCACCCACCACCTAGAGACGGCTGCTGCCTACGTGACGCAGCGCACACATATACGAATCACATTAGAATCGCACAATTGTAAACAAAATGTTCAGTAAATGCAAAACACCAATTGCGCGTTGTAAACAACAAAAGAACTCGAACAACACACAAAAAACAAATATAGAAGCGAAGCGATGAAAGAGCAAGTAATTTTTATGAAATTCTTTGTGCATTAAAAACACGCACACACAAATATAACCACACCCGCTAAAAATGTTGCTTTGCTGTAATATGTTAACAGAAAAAAGCGAGCAAGTTACGTAGCACTGTTAATTAACAGCAAAGGTCGTTTAGGCTTGTAACAGCCCTGAAGCATAATTTAGCTAAAATACTGTTTAGGCAGTTGCTAATATAGCTCTGTTAGTTAACAGCGGAGGTCGTTTAGGTTCATAACAGCACCAAGGCTAATTTAGATAAATTAATAGGCTGAACATTCACTTAACAGCGAACCACGCCTACTTTGTTTAACAGTGCATTTACTACTCGTGCTGCCTACAGACCGCATGCCGTCTCTTTTGACTTTCTAAGTGCGCTTTGCTCGCTTGGTATTTTGTTGTGCTCACCTTTTTCTGATGTTACACATATAAACCCCACGTACACACACACTCACACACAAAAAAAACGCCAGCACATGCTTCGCCGGTTTGGCACACAGATACATATGTTCACTTGCACATACTCTATATACCATATCGTATCTGTGTATGTGTGTGTGTGTATGTCGGCAGCGGTTTAGCCTGGCCACATGGCGACGTCGCCGCCGCCTTTCAGTTCAATTTTAATCGCCGGCCGCATTGGACGTGTCTACGGCGCCACGTGATCTGTTGAAGTTAATGAATTTCATTCACATGTCGAGAAAATCTTAAAGCAAAATTGTTTAAATTCATTAGTGAAGAATTTTAAATGCCTACATAGTTTTGCGCGTCATTCATTAATAACTAGCCGCAAAATAATATAATAAATATCTTCTTAAATTATAATCAAAAAACAAAGAAAACTTTAAATGTTCAAACTGGATTTTCTGAAGCGGTTTTTGAACAACAAATATTTTGTTTCGATTTGCGGGCTATAAATATGCATGAGCGAGCATTTTAAACTGCCATTTTATTGTTAATAAACAATACTAAATAAACTGAAAAACATGAAAAATATATGTGTATATTAAAAATACATTGCGTGAAGTGAAAAATCCATTTAAAAATTATATATTTTTATATATCGTGAAAGTTTGTGCATAAAGTGAAGAAAAAATCATAATAATAAAAAACAAATGTGCACTTGAAATAAAAATAGAAGCAAAAAACGAAAAACAATAAACAACTCGATAAGCGGCTTTAACTAATCAAGAAAATTTATAAATAGGCTTTGTGCAATTAAAGTCAAAAATTAACAAAATGTAATTATACTTGTTTTCAACTTTTGCGCACAAAATATAGCATGGAAAAACGTCAAAGTTGTGATAAAAAAAAATTAATGATATAACAAAAAAAATCGAATAACATGAAATTTGCATTTCATCAAATCAAGTTTAATTTATTATAAAATCATCAAGATTTTGACAAATATTTTTTTGTTAATAATAATATAAAGTTCACGCAAATTGAATTTGCCTTTCATCACATGCCGGCAAAAGTCTCTACTATTTTTTACATAAGTCTTCCACTTGTTTTCTTATTGTTGTTTTTGTTTGCATAAGCAGAAGAAAAAGAAGAAGAAGACGAAGAAAAGCACAACAAAAAATTAAATTGGAGCTAAAGAGATTTGATTTATGGCAGCATGCGCCGCATTTTCGGCGTTTTCGTGACGCAAAAGCCGCAGCGAAAATGTTGATTTCGCCGCGATTTAGCAGCGAAAGCGAAAAATATCGTAAAAATTGTATAAATATTCTGAAACACGGTAGCGGCAAGTGGGGGACCGCCCTGTGTTAGCGTCTGCTTTCAGTTTATTTATAGCCGCCATCTTAAAGTGAATAAAGAACAAATAAAAAACAAACCATTTTCAATTAGCAAAGAGAACCAAACACAATATCATTAAATAAGCAAAAGTTCTTAGCTTATTTTTTATTCAAGAAATGTGTCTATTAAATCAAGTTGAATCGATGTTATCGTAAAATATTATTTTAACTTAATATTTTTAGCAATCCTGAGCACCATTTGGTTTTATGTCCAAAAATATGCGAAACGTATTCCAATTTTATACCCGCTTACATGTTCCCAAATGAAGTGTTAAGGATTATGTTCGGTAGTAATACTCATTCCCAAACTAAACTCACAAGGGTGAAAAACCCGTAAACAATATTTCTGAGAAACAAAAATTACAACTATAAAATTTTTAAAATTCTATTGAAAAAACTAATTGAGTACAATACTTAATACTTCAGCGAAGTTTCTTGGCTCTATTGAAAGCGAGTGACTACTTATTTAAATACTCAGCTTTAGTACTAGCTATACAAGTCTGTATATATAATCGTTCAGGAATAAAGCTATAGAAGAAAAACCTTTTCCTATTTGAACTGAGCTCGATAAAGCAACCATGCACGACTATTGCAATTTTTTTGCAATCTGTAATAAACGGAAAGCTCCTGATAAGAACTTCTCTTCAAATGCAGCTGTTCGCATTATCTAGTGCAAGCCTGTTGTCTCCCAAGGGGCTTAGCGATAACCCCTCCCCCAACATTTCATGCTATCTATATATGGTTACTAAATATAAACTATCCCCCGTAATACTGTTAGGCCTTACACAATATATTACAAATCCGTTTCAATAACACTTAAAAAACTGCGTCCCAATTAAAATACGCTTGGAATAGGTCAGTTTCTAGTACACAGCATCATAAACCGGCGAATTTATAAACAATATAGGAGATTAGAGCGCTGAATATAAGTATTTTCACTTTTTTATGGGTTTGTTTTTCAACAAGAGCATACATCTAAGAGCTTGATTATAAATGGACTTGTATTTAAATATACACAAATCTATATTTTAATTTTTAATCTCCTGTTAATCTGCCTACTTTTTATTTAGATGTTTTATTTTTCCAAGCTAATCTAATCGAATTTGAGTTTAAGCAATTGTTTTCTCAATTGAAAGAAAAGAAATAAACAAAATTTCGAAATGCCGCAAGCCGGCTCAATATAATTGACCCCCACACAGATTGAGTTTGCGATTGTTTTGAGCGAGCACGAGTGAGAAATAGCGAGAACCCGCAGAAACAAGAGCGGAGGAAGCAAAAAGTAGCAAAAAACAAAAAAACAAAAAACAAGCAAAAGAAATTGCGCAGCGCTTTTTTCTTCTTTTTTATTTTTTACTCGGCATTTCGCTTTGCTGTTGTGCTTTGTATTTTCATTTTCTTTTGGCGGGTTATTTTGCTTCTTTTTTTTACCGAACAACAACAAAATTGATAACAACAGGCAGCAGAACAAGAACAACAACAACAACAAACACAGATTGCAGGTACAACATTTCATTTGCGACGCAAATAACAATCTGCGCAAGCCGAAGTTTTAGATACTTTTACGTTGTGTATCTGACAGATACTTTGAGTGTATGCGCGTGTATGTGTGTGCGCGCCTCTGAGCAACGGAAGTGCGAGAAACTGTGCGGAGTATATTTTACATGCAGAGAGCTTATTCGCCACGTGATAACGCTTGCAAGAGTTCTCGTTTAAATAAACACAGGAGATTTTAGATCCACGAAACTAGTTGGCATTTGAAGAAAATATAAAGATTGTAAACTAAAAAAAAATAAATAAAACGAAAAATTAGGGATGTCTTCTGCACGCCGAAGATTTGAGAATAATGAAGCTCGTAAATGCTGAGTTTGATGAAAATATCTTGGAAAACAGAATTTATTGCCAGGCAAGAACCTAATTTTCGACCGAATGTTTCTATGTCAACTATATGACATAGAGGTCCGCTGTTGCTAAGAAATGTAGGGAACACGGTGAAACTAATAAATGCAGAGTTTGGTCAAGGTACCTTGATAAACACAAAGAACCTACTTTTCGACCGATCTTTCCTTTGACAGTCGTGTCCGATATGGCTAATCCCGACATATGTATTGCATGAAACAGAAAAATAGACATATGTATCGTTTCAAGACGATAGCTTTAAAGCTGAGAGACAAGTTCGCATAGAAACAATCAGGCGGACATTATCAATTCGGTTGTTGATGCTGATCTAGAATGTATATATTTTATCGATCTAGAATATACATCTCATGACAAAATTATAATACCCTCTACAAGGGTAAAAAAAATGAATGGAAACGGTAGCTCAAAAGCCGGTAAACATTTAGTTTTAAAACCAAGTGACAACGAAAATAAATATATGAAGAGAAATATATGTTTTATATTTATCTTCATAGCTATTCGTTGGATAAATCTTTGGGCAACTAGAATTATCTAGAAATGACAGACTAGTTTTTGAATGTGGAACATATTATATCTACTATACAAATTTAACCATTGAAATCAGTATACCTGTATTTTTATTGGCATTGTTTTTTTCATTTAGCTACTTGGTATAGAGCTTGTAGACAATTGAATTTCGTAAAGTGAAACTTCTGTGGCACCGACTTCTCTAAATAAACTCCTAAATTCTCTAAAGAAATTGTCACTTTTTGGTTTTACAAATGCATAATATCCTCCATTAGCAATAGCTCTTCCAATTTATTGACACTTTGATGGAATTTTAGGGATATTTTGCATCAATATTCCATGTTGTTGCTAGCCAGGCCCAATTCTAAAAGCTATACAATTTAACCTTGACTGCAGTCACCCCTTCTATTCCTAAAATTTGTGATCTGTTATATTTGTATTTGTCGTTCTGTCTATTTATAATTAGCTATGCAAACTTAAGATAAGTAATAATAATTTGTTGCACTTGCAGCTCATAAATTGCAATTGCAATTTGTTTTCTAAATTTTAATTATCTGAGAATTTAGCTGAGATTTCGAACTGCGTAAAAGCACAAGTTGAGTGTCAACAAAAGATACATTTGGTATAGATAAATATACGCACATAAAAATAGTTTAAGATACATATGGAAGAAAAAACCTGTTACAAGCAGCAGCTTAACTTTTTATTTTTTATGATGACCAAAAGATCAACAGAGAAATAAAAAAACAAAAAAAAAACAGTCGGCTGTTTGTTGTTGCGCGCTTTTTTAGGAGAGTTCATTCAACCTTTGACATACGACTTCGAGAATTTTCCAGTATCTTACTCAGTCGTACTTGAGTTTCTATTATATTATTTATGGATATCTCGCGATTCACCTTTTGTGATCTATCATTAATCTATTCAGCACGCGCTTTGTAGCGCATCTATCAAATTCTATGAGAGCTACTCTTCTATATAGTTATTTTCCGCTGGCATTTTCCGAAAAACTCTTAACGAATTGTTGTTTTTGCAGTTTCAACTGTTGTTGTTGTTGTTGTTGGGGATGATTGTGAATTGGGTCAAGGGAAGGAACTTACTGAAAACGGCAATTAAATTTCTGTTCAATTATCAACCGAACAACATAAATATTGTTCACATTGTTATTTATCATGTTGCCAAGATGATCGCCGTAATTGCAACACGTTTCAATTGCCAACTGAATAAATTTACTACTGTGCCTAATATATACAAGGTGTCGATGCAGCTAAGAGTTAGGAGGGTTGTGCCTTAAGATATGGATTAAAGATATGTGTTAGGAGGATTGGTATACTCGAGCAGTCCCTTGAAAATGAAAAATGTTTAGAAAGTGAAATTTACACGACAAATTTACAATTAATTTAATACTAATGTTTTGAGAGATATAGTTTTTATACCCTTGCAGAGGGTATTATAATTTTGTCGTGAAATGTGTAACGCATAGAAGGAGACATCTCCGACCCCATAAAGTATATATATTCTTGATCAGTATCAACAGCCGAGTTGATATAGCCATGTCCGTCTGTCCGTCTGTCCGTCTGTCCGTCTGTCCGTCTGTCCGTCTGTCTGTTTCTATGCGAACTAGTCTCTCAGTTTTAAAGCTATCTTCATGAAACTTTGCAGAAGTCCCTCTTTCTGTTGCACGCAGCTCATATGTCAAAACCAGCTGGATCGGACCACTATATCATATAGCTGCCATAGGAACGATCGGTCGAAAAGTAGGTTCTTGTATGAAAAACATTTTTGTTTATAAAGTTATCTTTACTAAACTTGGTATTTATTAGTTTTACTACGTTCCCCATATATATGCAAAATCCTATTAAGATCGGACAACTATATCATATAGCTGCCATAGGAACGATCGGTCGAAAATTAAGTTTTTGTATGGAAAATTTTTATGTTTTTCAAGATATCTTAACCAAACTCGGTACTTATTAGTTTTACTAAGCTCCCCATATATATGCAAAATTCTTTTCGGATCGGGCAACTATATCATATAGCTGCCATAGGAACAATCGGTCGAAAATTAAGTTTTTGTATGGAAAATTTTTATGTTTTTCAAGATATCTTGACCAAACTCGGTACTTATTAGTTTTACTCCGCTCCCCATATATATGCAAAATCCTATTAAGATCGGACAACTATATCATATAGCTGCCATAGGAAAGATCGGTCGAAAATTAAGTTTTTGTATGGAAAATTTTTTTGTGTTTCAAGATATCTTGACCAAACTCGGTATTTATTAGTTTTACTACGCTCCCCATATATATGCAAAATTCTATTAAGATCGGGAAACTATATCATATAGCTGCCATAGGAACGATCGGTCGAAAATTAAGTATTTGTATAGAAAATTTTTATGTTTTTCAATATATCTTGACCAAACTCGGTATTTATCAGTTTTACTACGCTCCCCATTTACATGCAAAATCCTATAAAGATCGGACAACTATATCATATAGCTGCCATAGGAACGATCGGTCGAAAATTAAGTTGTTGTATGAAAAACTTTTTTGTTTTTAAAGTTCGCTTTCGATCACATCTTTTTCGATCACAGAAGCAAGCATAAAGTGCTTAGAATTCGTGATAACCGAAAAGGTTCGGCCTGCAAGGGTATTAAATCTTCGGCGTGCCGAAGATAGCCCTTCTTTCTCGTTTTTTATTGTTCTTTGTTCAAAAGCAGTTTTTCAATATAAAATATTGCAATTGACCCGTTTTAAGGGTAATAATAATGAGAAAGTAAGGATATCTTTGGCACGCCGAAGATTTGATACCCTTGTAGACATTGCCTTTTGCTGATTTCTGAGAGTAGTGAAGCTCGTAAATGCTGAGTTTAATGAAAATATCTTGGAAAACAGAATATTTTGCCAAATAAAAACATACATTTCGACCGATATGATATATCCTTTAGTGTTAGATGTTGATACGAGTTTGCATACATATGAGGAGTGGATCTAATAAATGTCGAGTTTGATCAAGATATCTCAAAAAAGTTGTTCATACAAGAACCTATTTATGCTTCGATAGTTCCTATAGCAGCTATATGGTGGTCCGATCCGGCCGAATTAGACATATGTACTGCTTGCAACTAAAAGATGGATATGTGCAAATACTCAAGACAATAGATTTAATATGAGAGACTAGCTCGTATAGAAACAAATAGATGGGCAGACATACAGTCGGACATGGCTATATAAACTCGGCTGTTGATGCTGATCTGGAATATATATAATTTATGGGGTCGGAGATACACATATCTTGACAAAATTATAATACGAATGTTAGAGAAACAAGAATTTAAAATTGTTGTTCTTCGCAAAGATGAGAAAAAATCTAAAAGCTAGTTAATGAACATTTTGGGGAAATAATCGTAAATTTACTTGTGCATATTATAATTTGCATTTCAGTTGGTCACAATATACATATATAAATATTAATATTTAATCCTGTTAGGAATAGAAAAGTTTGAACAAATAAACGAACTTAAAGAATGGAAAACTTGTGGAGCTAACTTTGTATTAGGGCTTCTTTAAGGCACTTCTACTTTAAATTTAGCCAAAGCGAAAAGTCAGAATATGTCTCGACCTTGTGTTTTTCTCAGTTTAATTGCTGTCATTTATTGTTGCCTCGTGACGCTGCCAACGTATTCCGAAGTACTAAAAAAGTATCTGAAAGCTGATTTACTTTATGAGATGAATCTCATTGTTTGTGCAGCCTTTCCCCCCTCCCACACACACACACACACACACACCTTTGTGATGATTGTTGTCGCATGCTGGCGCGCTTAATCGTTGGCAGAGTTTCAGATGGCTTCCGAGAGCTTGTTATATGGCACAGGATTAAGTTGCCACAGGCCAAAACAGCTCAAGGACATTCGACCTTTCTGACAGAACGAGTGTGTGCGCGTGTGTGCGTTGTTTATGAGTTTCAATTGGGCGTGGTCAGGCTGAAACTGACGTAAAAGCGGTCAATAAGAGGGTGTCGAAGAGAGGGGGGCTGTTAAGAGGGCTAGTTAAGTCTTGAAAAGGAAACAACTGAAATCGCAGACAAGCGACCGCCCGGGGCGATATTTAATTTGTGGCATGTGCTAATTAAGGAAAGCATAAGACAAAGAACTAAAGAAATAATCACAGATAATGAGCTAAATATCAAGTGTTGATAAAGAAGACGTCAATTTTTCGTATTTACATTCAAGATATTCTTTCTCGATAGTTCGCGTTTGTTAGAGATGAGAACTGATTGGAGCGCATTACCGATAGATTTATCGATAGGCGTTGAGAATATTGTTGTACTACGTAAATATCCCAAAGCGTATTCAGGAAATAAGAGGAAACGAAAGAAAGAAAGAAAAGTTGGCAATCTAGTTATATGATAACATCAAAAACCGAGATACAAAAACTTTTTGATATACAATTCAAATAAGAAAAAATGTTTACGAACAATAAAACTTATTTGTTGCCCAAAGTACTTATAATGATTAACAGCATTACAACATTACAGTTAGAAAATAATCAAGAAGCAAAATCGAAAAATGAAAAATGAATAGTAGAAGCTTTTTCTTTAATGTAGGCAACATTTTGCTTTTTTTAAACAATTTGCAAATATTTTAATTCATATTTCGAATGTAAATTGTCAAATATCTTGCAATTCAACCCGAATCCAGATCCTGATTTAATTTTGGGCAATTGCTTATCGCCATCTCCGCGATCGAACGTGTGAACGTGACTTTTGGCCAATGGTCAGTTAATCGGCACATAAATGAAATGCAAATACAAAGACAAATACACAATATTTAAATAGGCACTTTGCAAATTTCGACACGCAGTCAAATGATACGGTTCTCACAGATCACCGTATACATATACATATATATATACAGCTATATAAAAATGGGCATATAATTGGAATATATCAATGGGGCTGGTTGTGTGAGTGTGTGCTAATATATGGGCTAGAGAAATGGAACTAACCTTGAATATATGTAGGAATAGGGAATCAAATAAAATCAGCTCTTGACTGTCCACACCATCGAAGCCATTGGGGTTGGTCAATAATATAAATTTGCTCGAGTTCCAACGACGTCGGCGTCGCATTTGAATGGGTAAAAGGGAATGAGGCAGAAGGGAGGCAGAAGGGGGATAGACGCATCGAGAACCAAGTGAACCGATTGACCGAACCAGCGATTGGCAATTCTTATGTAAATATGAGCGATTCATTCTATATACATATGTATGTATATATGTATATATATATGAGTAAACAGGGCTTATATCATATAAGTGCTCGTATTTATTTGCCCTCAGCGAGCGGCTTTTCATAAATTTACCCAGAGTCACTTGCTGTGGCCCATTCTATACAGTATATATATATATATATATATATATATATATATATATATATATATATTAATAGATTCTGTTTGCATATAATATATATCTAGATGCAATGCCACGTCTTATTGCTAGTCTTACGGTTGTTATTGTTTCATGATAACAACGGAATAATAATAATAATAATAATGCTAAGTTCTAGTAATGTTGACTTTATTTGTTTGTTTATCGTCAACGCCGAGGCAAAGTAAATAAATTCTACGTTTTTACATACCGTAAAAACAAACAAATTAATAAACCTTAGGGAGACAGTAGAGAAAAATCTCCGGAATAGATCAACTAAAAACAGAGCTGGAATATTTGATAATAGTTTCTCACTTTTGCTCAATAGTCGAGCAAACGCTATTTATTTGAGGTTTGCGTAATCGCAATTGATACATGTAACTTATCTTTGTTTACTGTTAAATTTAACTTGCATTTAAATGAACGCAATCAAATTTACAATTAATTTTCGTTAGCTGTCAGATAACAGTTTGTTATTTAACTTTAATTTCATACAAAATGCTACAGTAGTTAAGGCTGGCTGATATGTAACTCACAGCAACAACAGCGTGTAGCTGACAGCTATGCAACTGCATGGCAAAGGTAGCTTTCAGGTGGTAGCGCATTCAGAAGTTTAAGATACTTAATGGTATCTTTTCGTTCATTTTTAAATAGTTTTATATTTCTTTCTTGGCAAGTCTTTTAGAAATATTAAGACGTCATAAAAGTATCCCTAACAAATATGCTCTAAATATGTTGTGTTAAGTTTATTTACAACGATTTATTTACTTTACTTTCTTCCTGACTCTTTATCTGCCGAATATTGTGCTGACAGTCCTTCAGGCTGAAGTTTATTACCATAATTATTCTTGTGCTGGTTGCCTCGTTTGTTTTGTTTGACATATTTTTAATGAGTTTGTGCTTGAATGTATTTTCTCATGCAAACAAAGACAAGAAGCAGGGAACGTTCTTGTCTTTTCCCGTTCAAATATTGTTTGTGGTTGTTGTTGTTCCCGTGCAGACGTGGATCGAATAGAATTCGCTGTAAATAGCGTTTTTTTAGCATTTCTATCTATCTATCAAAATTCTTCATATTTATCAGCCATTCTTTGTTGTGATTACAACACCCAAGTTCAATAGCTGTCAGACACACCCATTGCAAATGCCAACTCATAAAATCTAATTAGCACCTACGAAAGGCAAGCAACTCAACAGTTTTGTGGCTCTCTTGACAAACTGCAAAATACTCGAAGTACGTGCCCCTCATTTACATAAATTTCCATTGACGTCAACATGTAGCAAAAAAAATGACAACATGTACATAAATAAGAATCTAGAGCATAGTATATACTATATACGATATATAAGCACAAAAAATATACATATAATTTTCATACGACATAGGGACAATGTTTTTACTTGAAGCTAAGAAGTAGTCGCCAAAAATAGCTTCTTTCCTATTGAATATAACTTAAAGCAGTTTTAGCAAAACGGGAAAATAAACTCCAATTTCTACAATTTGCAACACATAAATAAAAATAGTGTAATAATATGGATTTAGGAATTTCGTAAGTATTTCAGATACTTTGTTACTTAGAGCTAAAAGTTCTTACAGTTCTGCCTCTAAGCACTCAACCTAACAGCTGTAGAGCTGTTACTAACATTCATGCGCTATGTTAGCAGGCTTATGTTAATAACTTATATTTAATATGTAACTATGTGTTTTTTAATCAGCGTTATGTATGTTCATAATTTTTTATAATTATAACTTTTATTACATTTAAAGGTGATCTTTTAATAGATGCTAATCATTTTTATTTATATGTCTGTGGGAGCATTAACATTGCCATTTTAAATAAAGTAATAGCTTGGGAAAGATACTAGTTTCTTTTCAAAATTAAAGTTTTGTTATTATCATTTCTAGGCAATTTAGTTAAAAGTCAAAAATATATGAGCTCTCAATCAGCCTTATCTGTTGCCTTTATGCTCTTGTAGCTTAACAGCGATGGCATTCTTTCACTAACATAAGCAATCTATGTTAAACACCTGCAAAAATTATGTAAAATTATTTGTGGATAGTTTCACCTTACAAAGTGCTGCTAAAAATTGCGATATTACAGCAATTTTTCCACTCAAGCAGTTTCTCTTAACATTTCGCTTTATTTATTTTGTATGCTTCTTCTATGTATTCGTAACTCGCAAATTGTTTGATATATCGTTTCCTAATGTCAAAGTTTCTGTGAGTTTTGAGCGAAAAAAACGCGGCGCGTGAATCGCATTTGAAGGCACAGATAGTATACTATCTGGTTCTGGAACAACATGTTGAACAAAAGATCAATTTGATCGCGCAACGCTAAAGCGGAAGATAATAATAAAATAAAACTAACAGTCGCGCCCCTCATCCATTTTTAACCTGCGCTTTTCCGCCAGTTGTTGGTTTTGTTAATACCAAACACAACAATTACTAGTCAATTGTCAGTTCCATTAGCGATACAAACAGAAAGCGAACCCATTAATTAAATTGAGAATCAAACGTGGCGCCGTTGCGGGAGCTCAAGTCAACTTATTTTTCAAGTACCTAATTGCCAGAGTTTTGAGTATTTACCGCGCGGCAGCTCAGCGGCAACCGGCTCTTTATACCCTAAACCCATGACAAATTTGTGAAAAGGAGGGTATAATGCTTTTGTGCAAATGTATGTAACAGGCAGAAGGAAGCATTCCCAGTCCCTCAAGCATAAACATATATGTATATTTTGGATAAAAATGACGAGCTAAGTCTATTTAGCCATGCTCGGTCCTAGAGTCTTGCAAATTTGAGACACACCAGAAGCAGAACGAGTTTTAGAATCGGTTTGGATCGGACTACAAACATCGAAGTTAATCAAGAATGAATTAATTCCCCCGCAGGTTTTTCTATATGTTTCCCTAGAAGATAGCACGAATATTTAAACGGTAACTTGGCACTTGATTTAGTCAGGTACTCCCGGCTAGAGCACTTCTACTTGTTTTCAATGCAAATGTTGCCGGTTCGACCGCTTACGCAAACAAAACTGGGACTCTCTATAATACACTTTATGCATATATGCACCTGTTATATAAGAATGGAAGCGAGTGTGTGATTCAAGTAGTCAACGTGGTCGTCGTCGTCATTTTGTATAATCAGTCAAAAGAGGGCCCCAAAGGTCTCGACTTTGTGCCTTGCGTTTCGGGAAGCACTTTGTGTAATTCGCTAATGAATCATACGATGAGCTATCAGTAGGGCGATTTGATGCGTGTCTCTTCTAAGTTCATGTAACCACTGGGGATTCTTGTCTATAAGTAGTTTATAAAATAAGGTTTCTATTAGTGAGTAAAATCAATAAAGCTTATCTATTAAGTTTGCTGCTTAAGAATTATGAGTATAACAGTCAACCAAATAATTAATTCATTATTCATATTCAGATTCAACATTTCGTAAACCAGTTGATTTAACAGTTTGTATAAAAGCAATGTGCACTACAACTTGTGTAACACATTGTTTAAACAGTTAACAGTGCCAGTGCTAGTATACCAGTTGTTTGTATAACACATTGTAAGCAACTTCGAAAGAATACTTCAAAGACCACGTGCACAGTGTTAAACATGTTTGTTGTATAACAGTTGCCAGTATAATAGTATCATTACAAGATTAATATAACAGCTTATAGGAAACTGTACAGGAATTCATGACAGCCTGCACCTTGTTGTTTAAAAGTTGTCAGTTTAATATGATTATTGCAACATTTGCAGGATAGGAATACATTTGATTTAATAGCGTATAAGCAACTGTAAAGGAATTTATGACAGCCTGCTCGTAAAGAACTTGATCAGTTTTTTGTATACCAGTTATCAGTGTAACAATTATTGGTATAACAAATCAATACAACATAGAGATAAATAGTAGTTTAGTTTGGTTGGTTTTTACTACACTAGCAATTTGTATAACAGTTAATATAACAGGTGTTTTGGAAGTCTGTAGAATAACGATTGTATAACAGCACATATGAGCAATATATAAGAAAGCCTTCCCGTAGTAATTGCTTGTGTATAACAGTTTAATGCGCTCTCAACCATCTGAACCATCAAGGGATCATCAATCATGTCGCAAATTGGCAACAATTCAACAATAGCGATTTCAAAAAATTACATAAAACGCATTCAATGACTTTTCGATGCATTTTAACGAATCTTTTGCTGAAGGTTCCGCCCGCCCCGTCCCCTTCATTCTTACGACTAATTAACGTAAAACAACAAGAACAGAAAATTCCGCTGTTTAATTTTTGTTAAGAGACGCTTCCGGTTGCATTTGTCTAATTGCATGCGGAAGCTGCAAACAGGGAGGAAGACAGAGAGAGCGAGAGAGACAGAGACAGTGGGGGAGAGAGAGAGAGAGAGAGGGAGAGTGGGGTATATGCTACACACGCCCACTATTTAGACGGACATTAAAAATGACAAACTTGCATAGAAATCACTTGAGCTCTACGGTGATAATGACAGTTTTATGGGTTTGTGCATTGCCAAGTCGCTAGTCTCTCAACTCGACCCAAGGTCAGGGCAGAGAGTTTGTTGCAGTACGCTATAAAATTCAATGAGCGGAAAGTTCAAAGTTCGGGCTCAAGGCTAAGTTGCATGTCGGCCAGCTGTAAACAGTTAACATAACTGTGTGTTTCTGTGTGTGTGCGTGTGTGCAATAGGTCAATGCAGAGGTCAACGACACGTGTCTGCCCTCAAGTTCTGAAGGCACAAAGCTGTTGATAACAATATGCGATATTTTCCAAGCATTTTGAACATAGCAAATATATTGAATTCCAAAATATCAAATTAATAAATACTCTGCTTATAAAAAAAAAGAAAACAAATACAAATTTATCAAAATAAACTAAATCGCATTGCTCAAATTCAGCATTGAGTCATCGAACCCTAAGCCAATCTCTAACATATAATTGTTTACTATTCCCAAATAAAAGTCAGCAAAAATAATATATGTAATTGGAGCTCTCAGCTATACCCCTACCAAAAGTAAAAACTTAAGAAATTCGCATAACTTGGCAACTTTTTCGAACTTTTGGCCAAATGTTGGGCGCATGTTCAATGCATGACGCAGGGCGACAAACTTGAACAAATATGATTAAATATGCAAATAATACATATATACTATATATATAGCTTAAAATCCGATTCCCAATTACGTTCAAGGTAAATGCTGGCCACTTAAACTAGAAATCTGACAGCAAAGCGGTTTCATATTTAACCAAAAAAAAAAAATAAATAAACAATATTTTTGCCTGCCGTTAGCATTTTTAGATATTTTCACAGAGTTAAAACGAGTATATTGGCTCCCCAATCTTAAATCGAAAAATATATAGCACCCACAGCTTAGTAGCTAAACTTCACAAAATTCTCCCAACATTTTCTGGTGACCTTATCCAAAGATCGAGTTTAAAATATTGCAGCCACGTCCACAAATTAATATCACGAATCCCATTTATGCACTGTTCACAGAGTATTGCGCAGTCAGTTACACCCGACTGCAAGGTTCTTACTTATTTTTAACGTGCGCCCAATCCGAGCGGTCGATCGAAAACGTAAACACATTATTTTTATTTGGGCTTTCAACTTGTTGATCACTTGAACTCCAAATAACAACAATGACTAAATTTACTGACTGCTTATCTTAACGCCTGTCTAGTGGGGGTCTGTCTCCGTTAAACAGCGGCGCTTTGATAAGGCTTATCAGTTTTGAATTTTCAATTTTAAAGCAGTGACAGCTGTAGATCTGATAAGTTTTAAATATTTTATAAACTTGACCTAAATGCGCAATTCGGATTCCACGAGAAGCACAGCGATGAGCTAATATACGCCAATCTATACACATGTACATATCTGTGTATGTATGTACATATGTGTATTCCCCTTTATATACTTTCACTTTCATAGCAGCGCATGCGTTGAACCTTTCGCTCTCCCTTTGACTTAATTTTTGATTTTCTGGCATTGGACACGTTTTTGTCGTTTGCGGCCTCCTATTTCGCAGTTCTTAAAGATTTTTGCTTCTTTTTGGAACTTTCATTTATGACGCTCTCAAAAGAAAGTGAGCAGTGAAAAACCGTATGCGCATTAAGCGCTAAACATTTACATTTCACCCTGCTAATGTATTTTCAAGTGGAAAATGGCTGTTCAATTGCACTACGCGTGCCCGTGCCCGTTGCACAAGGTCATTATTAATGAGAAGTGTTGTTCATTACGCTGATGGCCACGCCATGTTTGGTATGTAAACAACAACCACCCACAAATGCCGCTATGCTGTTAGCTTTAACAGCGCGCTGTTAACAGGCAGCATCATTCAGTTGGAAACCAATGTCTTTTACTCTCCCACACACGCAGTTCTCTCTTTTTCTCTCTCTGTCTCTTCTATGCTCTCTGGCACTTGTTTACGTATTGCACGTGCACAGTTTTCCTTTCATTCTTGCATACTCAGTCTGTGCTGGCATTTTTAAACAAGCGGTCGTGTGTTTGTGTATGCCCTTTTTAGGCGCATGTGTGTGTCTTTGCGTCTCAATAATTCGCTTTAATTTACACAAATTTGATTACAGTTGTGGTTAAAGGCGGCGGGGGCCCGGTTGCTTGCAACTTAACCTCAATTGAACTTACGCTCGATTGCGCAAATATTTCAACAGCTTTTCTGTGCGGCTTAAAAATGTAATCGATAATCGTTATTACCCATCCCGGCTCAAAATTGTTTTTCATGTCGCCTATTTATCATAGTTGCCTGCCACTTGTTTCTTTTTTACACTATTTTCGTAAGTTTATAGTAAAAATAGAACTATGTATGCTTGCGGCTGCCGCTGCTCCTACTACTGCAGATAGTCTTCTCTCTCGCACGTTGTTTTTTCTTAGGTCGCGATAAAGTTTATTTAAATCCAAGCAAAGCGTGCTCTTAAAATACCAATCAGCTTTTAAGTGAGAGTAACTGTTATACCATATATGTATGTATTTGCTATTTCTATTTATTGAAGCTTTGAATTGCCTGAATGGCTCAGTCGACAACATTGTCATAAGTATTATCGAACCAGTCGAGCTGGCATAGATGAAAGAAGTTTTACTAATAGTCACATGCATTGTGGGCCCTTTTCTTTAGCCCTATTCTAACATTATTTTGATAAGTAAATGTCCGTTTGATTCTCTGAAAAAACTAAAGTTTTACATAAATCATTAATATGCAAAAGAATTCGAAGAAATTTAAATGAATATTCTTCTTAATTTTTAATATAGTTTTTATATTCGATTTCGCTTATTATTAAGAGAGCTCCAATATATTTGAATGCAAAAACATACATATGTACATACATCCGACAGGCGATCAGGTGACCAAAATGTCACAAGCAACATCGTTTCGTTTGCTTAATGCACTGTTTGTCATTGTTTATGCGTGTATGTGGGAGTGTACCTAGGGAATTCACAACTGAGCGTGAGTACAACAACAACAAGCAAAAGAACCGCAAAAGCACAGCAGCAGCTGCTGCTGCAACAGTAACAATGAAAAACAAAAGCTATACGCGCATTGACACTGCGGCCATGTGGGGGTAGTGGGTTGAACTTTTTCAAGTGCGCAGTCGCTGATCGCTGACGTTGGCACTGTTAAGTCGCCTTACAGGCCGGCAAATGTTTGCACAAACTGTTACCACTACTGTTAGGCAAATGTAATTATGTTAATAGCTTGCTCAAATAGAACAATAAATAATAAACACATACGAAGACATTTGCTCGCATTTATAAATATAATAACGCAGCAAACAAATAAGAAATAATATATATAAAAAACACGCGCGCAGAGGCGTTGGCGTTGACGTCGTCTGCAGCTTTGACTTAATTTAGGTGCGTTCAACTTGACGACGTTTTTCCACGCGCGATAAAGAGGCAAAAAGCACAAAAGCTCTTTAACAAGTGCAAGTGCAAGCAAGAAGAAGAATCACAACGACATCTGATGTGCTTTTCATTTACAGAGCGAGGATTATGTGACTATTACAAACAGAAAAGAGAGAGGAGAGTGCAATTATTAAAACTAAAGTAACTAAGAGAAAAAAAAATTAACAAACACATAAGCTGCAATTGACAATAACAAAAACAACGGACAGCAGTTGTTTTACACTGCGCTATAAAAGTGTAACAACGGCGACGAAATGCACGGTATCTCCCATCTCTATAGGCAGCACGCCGTGGAGAAACAAATAAGCGTTGGCAGCGCCGGCGTCGGCGGCAGCAGCACCGATAGCTGGTCCCAGCAGAACAGCGTCAAAAGTTCCTATGAACCATCCTCTCTGCAGGGCCATACACTGTACAGCATGGAATCGTCCTCAAATAGTTCCAGCAGCAATTCAAACAACTCGAACAATTCTACCTTGGGTGGCGTCACGGGCAGTGCCTTTGGCCAATGGCAGACGGAGCGGCACTCACAGCCACAGGCTGTGCCGGACGCCCACAAATCGCTGGCCAATCATCATTACAACAATTCGCCCTTCCAAAAGACCAGCGGCGGCGAGCAGAGCGGACAGCGTAGCTCCTATGACAGCTGCTACACCAGTGGATCCGGCATCAGTGGCAGCCTGAAGCGCACACCCTCCTCGAAGCGCAGTTTCTTCGAAAGATCTCACAGTCCGGCAATTTATGGCGTAAGCAGCGATAAACCAGTTGTGTTTGACCCTGTTAAGACTGCAGCATTTGAAATTGCGTTATTTTTAGATCAGCTTTTAAACGTTTGTCATCGAATCACGAAGCTTTACTTCAAATCTATCATGTCCATCTCTAGGAGCGTCGCGATTTATCGATTAGGGATGACAATTTTGTTAGAGCTGTATTGCATCCAGTTCATCTATTATAATAGCCGCGACTTATCGATCATTGATAACACTCGTTAACAAGTGTTAAAATTACAATTCATAGATAACAAGGAACAGGCGAATGCTCGATTTGAACCACATTCGATCAAGAACCTTAATATTAATCGCGAACTAACTACTAAAAGTTATAATTTTGTTAGAATTGGATTAAAAGTGTACATCACTCGTAGGAGATGAGAGATATTAAGAAATATTAATCATACGTGATAATTAAATCAAAGATTACGTTATAATAATTATGTTCACTCCTGTTTACCCATAGTCAAACTTACTAATTAAAAGGGCAAGTTCATCTTTTATACAAAGTATCGATTAGTTGACCTAATTAAGAGAAAGATTGGTTAGAATTAAACTATTTATTCGATGCACTTTTACTAGGGATGGATGATCAGAAATTAGAAACAAGTGCTGTGGTCTCTCATTCAGGGTGCCATCGCAATACAAGTCAACCCAATGAATCCCACATAAACGCACATATTCCTTGCAGAGCATGCGGCGAGGCGCACCCGAATTCGGTTCGCCGCCAGCGGCACAACCGTCGGGCGGTTACTTTCCACACGATCTCGACGACATATATGAGACCCAGGCGGATCATCAGTATTTCACACACACGGGCGCCAGCGGACAGCAGCGCAGCTCTGAGCGACCCACCGCCATATCGATATTTCACAGGGTGAGCGCCGCAGCCAACACTCTGGACGACTACATTACCGGGGGATCGCGTCAGTCCGTGAACAGCATAGACAGCGGCAGCTTGCCAGTACCCGCGGGGCGACATCGCTTCGACAATTCATCGTTTGCCAAGAGTCTCAGCATTGACGAAAGGGAGTCGGGTCAGTCGCCGCACAAGGATGGGCAGCTCAAGCAAAAGCACCATCATCACCATCATCATCATCATCATCATCATCACTCTATACAGGAGATGTTGAAGAATTTTGGGAAAAAGATTCACATGTGGCCGCGCAAGCATCATGATGCTCAAAGTGTTTGCACCTCACCGCAGAACGATCCACAGGAGAATTTTCGCACACGCTCTAAAAGTTTAGATGTTAACACACTCAGCCGACCCAATCGCATTTTGGAGGACTGTGGAGAGACCTATAAGATCTACGATCGAATCGTCAACGAAGGTAAAATTCGTAATCAAAATCCTGGTACTTGCTGTCCACCCACAGTTAGGCTTAGTTTAAGCTCTTCTCGATGTCTATACAGCTATTTTATATACCTTTCCATATGTCTTCTTGTATATCTTGTCTTTTATCAGGTGCTCACATGCGTCGCGCTTCGGCTGACTTGGAGAAACGACGCGCTTCAGTTGGTGCTGCCGGTCGTAGCTACCGCGGCGACGGTACCCTAGATCCTCACCATGCAGCCATACTGTTTAGAGACTCGAGAGGCGTAAGTAATCCCTGAGTTAACTTAATTTTAAGTTTAGCTGAAGATGTCGATTAGCACTTATTATTTCCCTTGAGAGACTTAGATAGAACATTGTGTATACGCCAAAGAGAGCCTAAAGCTTTATTCTTTATCTCGCTCTCTCAGTTATGTCTGCTTTCAGCTCTCATTTTGCATTTGAAGCATTTAAATTTTAAAGTCAACTAACGAATCTCTCTAATTAGTGTTCTATCCTTCCATAAAAATACATATACATAGATATATAATGTAATACACACATCTGGCTCCATCTTGTACTTATTATATTCCTTAATATCATTATTTATTCTCAGAAGAAATTCCCTAAAGAGTTTTCAAAAGTTTTGTGCTCCTCTCTTGCATAAGTTTGACATTGACAAATGACTTAAATTATTTGTTCATCTCTTTCCCTTTTCATTCGCTCTCAATTCGTTAACGTAATTTGCCTTCTAGGTCAGCTGCGACATTAGTGTTCTTGGGCTTGTTGCCTACCGCAAGCTTTTCGTTACAAGCAGCTTACTTTGCGCCTCTTTTTCCCTGCAGCCCTCGAGTATGCAGCACTTTTTTATGCATTTGTCTGCTAAAATTGCCGATTAACAGCTGTTAATGTACAGTGTCTATAGCTTCAAAATGTATTGTTTTTGTTTGCAACTACCGTTTGTTGTGGTTTTTCCTGTTAATAATAATAATGATAAGTCAAAAACAGTTAGTCATCAATTTATTAATTTAATCAATCTGAGTGTGCGCTGCTCCAATTTGAGCGCATTGTCATCAAACGTTACTATTATCGCCACGTACTTTGTTTTATGTTTTGTTGACGTAACCACAAGGTCAACGTTATTGGCTTAAATGTTCTTACAAGCGCCTTGTTTACAATTTTTTCACACTCCGCAACGTGGTCATTAAGGCGGAACTGGTTTTTTGCCACAATTATTGCGCTATGTATTGCCAAGTGCGACATTTTACGCTCATAACAAGAATAGCTAAAGTCCTCTCTTTAACGCTCCTGACGTCAGCTGCGGTGAAAGCCTTGCATATTCGATTGTGTGTGTGTGTGTGTGTGTGTGTGCGTGTGTACCTCTGCTAATTATGATTAATTATCGCGCGTATTTCACATAATTCATATGCCATTGCCTCATGCGTAGTTTAACTGAATTTGAATCTTAATTTGAAATTGAATTCTCTCTCGAGACCAACAATCTTCGGCACAGTTTACTTAGTTTATCAGCCCCTCGAATAAATTTACAAAAGAAGCTTTTCACTTCTGTGCGGCCTTCTTCGACGCGTGCTCTCTCTGTAATGGCGCTGTTAGCACTCGCGACCAGCTTATCCCATATGTGGGTGTGCACTTAGCACTTGGTACTCTCTTTGCCTTTTCTCTCTCATTCGCTCTCGATTTGTTGTTTTCCCTTCTTTTTTTGAAGAAGCTTCAAGAATGCGAGCAAATGAATGCCATGCTATTATACACTTGCATAGCCAGAGTATATGTTTATTACTATGCAACTGGTAATCTTTGCAATGCAGAGTATTTAGGTACATTTAATTATAGATTAAACGACACGCAGTTGACTCTATAAACCTCTTTATTAGGCAACTAATAGCTAACGCTGACTATATAAATATTGATAAATATTCAACGGCATGAAAACCTTTTGTTTAGAGTGTTTGAACTTCGATACGCCATAGATTGGTCTCTCTTTGCCGTGTGTGTGTTTGCTTAAGCTTTAGCACTCACACACGCACACATATACATACATATGTGACGATCATATGGCAGCAACGCTCAACAAACTGTTAACCAGTTTACGTTTACATTTGGGAGCGCGCAGACGTGCCCGGAACCGAGAATAGCAAACAGAAAAGGAACGGTCGCTTGCGAATTTTCCAACATCTACGCATTGTTTCCATTACAAGCGAGAGCGTTTTATCAGTGCATGCGTGAGCTTGTGCGTGTGTGTGTGTGTGTGAATACTAAATATATTTAAGTGCGCGTGTGTTTGTGTATTTGCACATGTATCGCCGTCGCTATTCCGCCTTTGAGTCGAGCACGCCTCGCATTGGCGTGCTGCCGTCTGCATCAACGGCAGCGGCTGCGGCAGGTGTGTCACAGCAGACAGCTTCCAAATTACCACACAACAAAAACAACAGTAATAATGGGAAATTAAGCGTGCGCTTTGACCCAAATCTGCCCGATAATGACAGCAATAACAACAACAGCAGCAGCAGAGAGAGAAAAAGCGAGAACATTGGCGGCAGCTATGACAGCTTGCATGCGAAGGTTGCGCGCAAGGCGCGCTCTCTCAGCAATTCGCCGCTATACAGAAAGAAGCGCTACAGTCATCTGCCCACGCTGCTGTCAAATAACGGACCCACGGCCAGTGCAAACTATCAGCTGCTAAATAGCGCAAATCTCACTGATATTGTGGACGGTCAACGTCAATCGCAGCACGTAAGCAGACGCGATGACAACATCAGTTCCAGCAGCGGCAATAACAACAACAACAATGGCAAAACAAAAGTCAAACAAAAAGATGGCAAAAAGCTTTCAGCAACTCTGTCGGCTGCAATGCCGGCAGTGCTGCTCCGTCGCAAGGCAACAATAAACCACAATAATAACCAACAACTACAACAGCAGCAGCAACCGCTTCAGCCCCTTTCGCAGCAACAGCAGCGCAACAACAATAGCAATAGCATTGCAAATGGCTTGGTACCGGGCAAGCGTCTATCTGCAGGTCATTCACCGGTAGCTGCCCACAGTGAACTGTCTGCAACTGGACTGCAGCAGTCGCTTGTCTATCAGCGACGCAGCAGCAGCCATAGCACCCACAATTCTCCCCGCCATTCGTCACCCGCTCCGGTGCATCAGTGCCTGTTGCTGCGGCGACGCAGCGACTACAGCATTGAGCAGATCGAGCAATGGAAGCGACAGCAGCAACAACAATTGCAGTCAGGGCGAAAAATTAGCGTAAGTCGAGAGAGCGAGAGCAAGAGCGGGAGACTGGGATATGGTTGACAGCTAAGCTATCGAGCATTTTGTTTTTGCTTCTTTGTTATTGCATTTTTAGGCATTTTTATCTTGCATTCACCTTATTTTGCCTAACCGCCTTTGCTGGCGCTCAGTGTCGATTTAATTGCCTTGACGCGTCTGTCGCATTTGGTAATTGTTAGCAGCTGAGAGCTTGTTGAGAGAAGAGAGCTTAATAAGCTCTCTCTCTCTCTCTCCCTCCCTCTCTCACTCACTGTATAATTGTTTACAGAGATTGCAAACTGTTCATATGCCTGTGTTCCTATGGCACTTACGAACGCAGCTTGTTCCACAATTGCACATTTCAATGCTAATTTTAAATGAAACTATTATTTTATATACTATATATACGAATATTTATGCACACAGAACGCACAACAATTCTAGAGAGTGCGAAATAAAGAGAGAGAGAGAGAGAAGGAGGGAGTAGTTCATAAATATTTAATTGAAGTTTGCATTCTTTTATCTGCGATTGCGTCGCCCATTTTGTGATTAAGCGATTACGTCTTTTGAGAACTGCTCGCTATCATTCATATCTACATGCATGCACATAGCTATATAGGCCCGTTCATAAGCTTTACAGATATCAGACAATTTGAAAACGTGACAATCATTGCTTGACCCAAATATAAACATTTTTGTTCGGGCTCCCGATCGGACCTTGGAAATGATAATGGAGGCTGCCCCCAGCCAATGTAATGAAATAATATTTGTTAACTCACTTAGTACACATGTTCTATTTGAGTAATTTATCTGACAGATTTTATCTATTTTGGTATATACACCAAAGTACTTTGCCTTATGTAAAGCGCTTTGATTCGAATTGTAAATACGTTTATATTTTTATTATTGTAAAACGGTAAACATTTATGTAAGTATTCACATAACGTTCATTTGAATATGATACTTGATGTAGACGTTACGTTAACATACGTGGGTGTTTGCCTACCGCAACATAAGTAAAATATTCATCCGTAACATATCCTTACGTATTGTAAACCAGTTTAATATTTTCATTAAATAGCGTAATACAAATTTAAGCTCTTTTAACAAAAGTATGTTATTGCTTACGTAATGGAAGCATCTATGTTCGTCTTATTACGTATTAGTTCCTAACATAGCTTGAGTAAAGTTGATAATGAAAATCTTCTACTCCTTGAAAAACCAATCATCATTCTGTTAATGGCTTATTACGTAACGTAATTATAACAAATTTATATTTTTTCTTTCTTTGCAGTTACCCCGGGCCGACCCCTTCTTGGACAAAGTCAATCTATCAGATTTCGGTAAGTAAACTAAATAGCACCCCTCAGAGGGTAGGATGAAATCTGTTAAACAAATTCAAATATCGTTCAAATAAATTAGCAGCCACTCTTGGCAGCTGATCAAGAGGCCGAGACAGCAATTTTTTTTTGTCCGTCGGCACACGTCGATTAACCACTAAGAACAGATATATAATACAATATATATACATATATATATATATATTTTTTTTTTATTTAATCAAAATCATATATCACAGGGATTAAGTGTACAGAATTTACGTAGGCGTCCAGGCGACACAAACATTATATAGTTATATACCTGCATGCGCATATATTATATGTATGTATATGTTTAGGTACATGAATAGGGTCTATTAGTGATGCGTATCTATTTGACGTCGATGCCGAATACACCTCACTCTTTTTCATTTCATTTGCGCTAATTATAAGCTCCTAAGTACGCCCAAAAATGATGTATGTATTTGCAATTCCCTCCTATCTCTCGCTCTTTTTCTCTCTCTCTCTCTCTCTCACTGTCTGACTTCTCTGCTTGCATTTTCCCATTGAAATATGTGCAATTTGTTGCCAATTTGAGGCATTTCATGAACATCATTAGCGTCATATTCAATATGATAGTTGGACGGATCTGCCGCTATAGATTATAAAAATGTTCCGCAATTTTGGTTGTTTATTTCAGCATCAGGCGAGATGCGAGTAATTTAGAAATTGATTTTAAATATACGTTGGTGTACACGCCTTCTTCTCTCAGTCTGTACATTTGTATACCCTAACGAAGAGTGTTTACATTTTACCATGGAATATGTAACGCTTTGAAAAAGCAGAGAGAACTCATAAAGTGTATATATTCTTGATAAGAACAACGAGCTGAGTTGATAAAGTCAAACTAGTCTCTGAGCTTTAGAGAACTAGGAAAACTATCAGAAATGCAAAAAATTAGGATGTATTGAGAACCAATGAGAACTCAATTCCTGTAACATTTTACGCTATCTTAAGCATACAAGCTGCAATGAATTTTTTGTACTTAATTCAATAATTTTGTTGTTATTCCTATTCATTGAATTTGAAATGCATTTCAAATTTTCCGAAAGTACTTTAGCACAATGTCTGCTAGGGTATTTAATGTTCGGCTGCTCGCTCAAGAAAAAAATTCTTTCTTGTTTTTGTGTTGTTTTGTTTTGCGCTATGCGCGAAAAAGTTTTCGCTTTTCCGACCAGTGGGAAAAACGAAATATACAAAAACAGCAACAGACTGTAGAATCAGTTTATGATAAAATCTCGAGACGTTTGGACGGGCGACAAATAAACAAGCAAAGCGCCGCGCTTAAAGAGAAAAAAGAAGAAAATATATATATACCAACTGTTAAAAGAATATATCAACGAAATGTTAGACATTAACTAACGATCGGGCAATCCAAAGTGCAGTTTAAGGTCTAAGGCCGACACCCGCCCCCGCTACCCTACCTTTTAAAAGACGTTAGTCATTGTTGAAGAATTTAAAAGAAAGAAATCGCTCAGACGAATACGAATATTCGTCTATATATTCATTGAGGCGCCGCGACGCCAGCCCACAGCAGCAACAGCAGCCACAATTGAAATTGTTTTGCAATTGTTAAAAAAAATAAAAATAAAAAAACAACAATGAATAATGAAAAAGAACTCAAAGCATTTTAATTAACTTGTGCGCGACGCGCTAAAACAAAAAGAAATATAAAAAAACACAACGATATACAAAAACGAAGAAGAAAATCAATCAGAACAGCAACAACAACAAATGCTCAAGCGATAATACCCAAAGAGATATATAGCTATATAGCATACAACCCCCCCCCCCCCACACACACACACACACACACACACACAATGCGATGGGAACAGCCTTCACCTTTTCCTATCTGCCTCTTTTTTTGTTCGTTTTTTTATCATAGTTTTTGCAATAAACGCTTTGCCCTGGCAACAAACTTTAAACAAAATTCATTAAACATTTTTAAAGGCTCCATTTAAAAATCGAAACATATTTCGTGTATAGATATATTTAGGATTGTATTTCGTTTAACTTAAGCAACCTTCGCTTTTTATTTAGATTTCGCTTGTGCTGTCTTTTTGGCAGCTTTGTCAACGCGGACAGCGCATAATTTGTTAAAAAACAAATATCTGAGCGAGATGAAATAATAAATACTAAGTAAATTTATGGATTTAAAAACAACAAAAATACCATTTCGATTTGTAGAAATATGCAAAGGGTAGGATTTGAGCCCGAAAAGGAATAATCTCCATTTTTGTATTCAATGGAACTTCGAAGTTGACCAAAGAACTTTGACAATTGTACTTAAAATAAATATTTGAATACTGGCAAGATTTGAACTTCTGAGTTCAAGTATTCGTTGTAATTGATTTACAGTTCCTCCGATTTAAAATAAGTGCGTATAATTTGAATGGAACTATATTTCGCAATAAATCAAAAATGATTAAATAGATAACCGTGATAAAAGCACAAAGTAACATATAATTATAGATGGCATATCTTGAAAATGATTTTGAAAATTGCTGTTTCTTCCATATTTAACGCAACCCCTTTGGGGCTTGCCGTTGATCCATTTAGATGTCAAAATTTCTAAATATTTCGATTTGCCAAATAGTTTTCCTCTTTCTCCATCAGCTCAAAGTCAAAGGCATTTGCCATAAATTATAATATCGCATACTTGTACATCTTCAGCTATTTTCTGGGATACGTTGAGGGCGCGTGTCAGGAACAGAGGGGTTAGTAGTGTTTGCGCGGCCTAATTAATTTCTTGGCACAAATATTTACCTCATTTTTTTAAAAGGCGCTCCGAACACCCAGACAATGCATAATATTTTGTTCAGATTCGGGTTCTGCATTTATCAGCCGTTGACAGTTGATGGTGGAGGGGCTTTTGAATAGTCTACTATAGATGACAGAAATTTATTTGATAAACACCCCACGAAACGCCTCAATGTTTATTCGTATACATAGGAGCACGTCGCCCCTTTTAGGGGCCTTTCTAGCGGTAATTGCGTGAAATGGTCGTAGAAAATGTTTTGATTGAGAGCATTTTGTAGCTGCGAAAATTGTAGAAACTATTCTTGCGCTCGTCAATTTGTTTTTGACTGTTGCTCGTTCTTGCCACACACTTTTATTTCTACGCTAAATTAATGTTAATTAAAATGTCTAAATGTAATTTATTGAAATGCAGACCAACAGCAAATTTATCGCTAGCTTTCGCACATATGTATATATATATATATCACAGCAAGCAGTTGTCGTCGTTGTTGCTAAACTGAATAACAAATAGACTAACAATTGAAAATAAATATTAAATATTTTATTTTCGGTGCATTTGTCATTTGTTTTACGTGTTTACCGTTTCGTAACAGTGAGAAGCGCGTGGAACGGTGCGTCTCTGTATAGCCTCTGTTAGGCTTCTGTTAAACGCTAAATTGAACATTCAGTTAGCGTTGTGAAATCAAATCGATTGTGTGTGCTCCAGTTAATTGACAGCCTCCATTGAGCTGATGGTGCCTCGCTGTGGCTCATCTCAAGCCACCCGCTAGACCGCGCAGCACCGCTCCCCGCATGTTACAGCTGCATTTTTACTCGAATCATGCGGGCCGCTTGGTTCTTGGCGGCAGCGGTCGACCCACCGATGTGCTCTACTATCCACTGGAGAGCATCAAGGAGTTTGAGCAAATCTCCGACGGCTGGAAGCGTCTGCTTGCCCAACTGCTTAAAGAAGGTGCTGGGAGTTGTAGCCAAAATTGAGATATTGCATTAAGAGTGAAACCTAATCTCAAGCCATTTCTTACACTGTGCTCTCTTTTATCTATTTCAGAGGAGGACGACTCACAGATCTTTGTCAAGTTCTTTCGTTTCCACAAGAGTTACGATCTGATACCCACCTCCGCAAAACTGGTCGTCTTCGACACTCAGCTGCTGGTGAAGAAGGCCTTCTATGCTCTGGTCTATAATGGTGTTCGTGCGGCCCCGCTCTGGGATTCAGAGAAGCAACAGTTTGTGGGCATGCTGACCATCACAGACTTCATCAAGATCTTGCAAATGTATTATAAGTCACCCAATGCATCCATGGAACAGCTGGAGGAGCACAAACTGGACACGTGGCGCAGTCAGTATTCTATTTAAATAAATATATATGTATATATATATTCATAGAGTATATTTTTTTACTTACTTTAATTTATGATTTCAGGTGTGCTACATAACCAGGTGATGCCCTTGGTCAGCATCGGACCGGACGCTTCCCTTTACGATGCCATCAAAATTCTCATTCACAGCCGCATTCATCGACTGCCTGTGATCAATCCAGAGAATGGCAATGTTTTGTACATATTGACACATAAACGCATACTGAGGTTCCTGTTTTTATATGTAAGTACACGCCATTAACAAATGTAATAACAAATATCAAAATCATGTTGCATATTATAATAAAAAGCCTTATTCCATTCCCTTGCAGATTAATGCATTACCAAAGCCCGCATATATGGAGAAGAGCTTGCGCGATCTGAAGATCGGCACCTACGACAACATCGAGACCGCTGATGAGAATACCAGCATCATCACAGCGCTCAAGAAGTTTGTGGAGCGACGCGTCTCGGCGCTGCCGCTGGTCGATTCCGAGGGACGACTCGTTGACATTTATGCCAAGTTTGATGTGATTGTGAGTGAAGACTGGAGTTGATCAGTAGAGTCGAGTAGTCCAGCATATTGATTTACCTTTCTCTTAATCCTTTAACAGAATCTCGCTGCCGAGAAGACCTACAACGATCTCGATGTCTCGCTGCGCAAAGCGAACGAGCATCGCAACGAGTGGTTCGAGGGCGTCCAAAAGTGCAATCTGGACGAGTCGCTGTACACGATCATGGAGCGCATTGTGCGCGCCGAGGTGCATCGCCTGGTCGTTGTCGATGATCAGCGCAAGGTGATTGGCATCATTTCGCTCTCAGACATATTGCTCTATCTGGTGCTGCGGCCGAGCGGTGAGGGTGTTGGCGGCTCGGAGAGTTCGCTGCGTGCCTCCGATCCCGTGCTGTTACGCAAAGCAGCGGAGGTGGAGTCGGCGGAGACAGCGCCGCCGCGCAGTCCATCGGCTGCCAGTTCCGGCAATCGCAGCCTGATCGAGGACATACCCGAGGAGGAGGCAACCGCAGCGGGTGCGCCAACGCCGGCGCCGAAGGGCGATGCTGATAGTGATAATAATAAATCCGCCAGTGAAGACAAAGCCAACAATAATAATCAGCATGAGCTGGCGGCAGCGTCAACGGCGACGACCAATGGTGATAGCAATAACAGTCCAGCCGAAGTGTCCTTTGCCGATGAGGCGCATGAGCAAGCCGACAATAATGTAGGCGGCGATGATGATGATGACGACGATGATGATGATGAAGAGGATGATTTGCATCAGGATCGTGAAGTGGAGCGCAAAAAGGCAGCCGCTGTCGCAATTTCTGCGGCGGCGCGAACAGGCAAAGAGAATGAGGATGAGGACAATGGGCTAAGCAGCGCCGTTTCCGCTGCCTCGGCGCTCGGCCAGACGCTGGCCACGCCCACGGCGCGCGAAATGGCGCTGGTTAGTGAATGAACAGTTAATTTAAACAACAAACAAACAAACAAACCCAAAAACAAACACAAAGTGAGCAAGCAAAAAGGAAATAAACAATAAAAACATATATTCAGAGAAGAAAAACAATTATATTTGAATATTATTAGTTGTTAGGCGCTAAAGTTATGATATATGAGAGAAAATATGATTACAATTATAAACTATTATTATGATTATGTATTTTACAACAAGCAACTAAAAACACAACAACAACCCAACCAACCACACGTACACACCTGTTAACAAAAATGTTTATATATATATTATATTTAAAAACACAAAAAAAAAAACAAAATCAACAAATTACATTAGCATGTCTTAAAATTTTAAATTATGTAATTGATTATTATATAATAGTTTAGTACAAGTCATAAAAGAGCAGTTGTTTCTATTTAATATTTTTGGACTAAAAGGATGCTAGAAGGTGTGTTCCTTTCAAATCCGTAAAGGAACAGATAACCGCTAACAGATAACTTCGCAATTAACTTAAACACTTGGAAAAAAAATATGGTAATAAGGCTATATAGATAAAACTCTTTGATTCGCATTCAAACATTGTTTCAAGGTTCCATTAACAAGCACATTATCGGCAAAGCGAATTAACAAATAAAAAACCTTATTAATTTGCCAACTTATAATAGTTTTTGGATTTGCTCATTCACTTTTTTTCAGTTAAAATTAATTATATTTGTGTTACTGATTTGTTTGACAGTGCTCGGCATTATCCTATATATACACAAGCAACATTACAAATTAATATAAATAGTAAATACGGAGCTAGTCATACGACATTTGAAATTGATACGTGTGGCGGCTACTTGGCGGTTTAATTGTATAAGTATCGATAGGCTGCGATAACAAATATGAGCCCATCGCTATCTAACGTAAATTAAGGCGCAAAAGTCACAAGCAGTCAAAGAAGTAAGAAAAACACCTTAAAAATATATGTAAAATTTTAGTGCATTCCTTTTGCTACTTATTCATGCTTTAATAAATTCATTTCAAAAAGAAAAGGAATTTCACAACAGTATCGATACCTATTACTATATGCACATAAAACTATTGCAACAATATTGCCATATCAAGCGCTTAAATATTATCGGTATCGATATAAAATCAACAAACCAACTCGCACGTGCATATTCAAAGAGCATTAAACTGGCTGTGTTTGTGCCGAATTGCAATTGTGTTTGGATACAACATGAATTATTTTGAGATACGGGAGCTGCCCGGCAAGGGTCGTGCCATGATAGCAACAAAAAATTTCGCAGTCGATGAGATCATTTTCGAGGAGGAGCCGTTCGTATCACATCAGTTCTCCTGGAATATCGCCTACGGCTACGCGGCCTGTGATCATTGTATGCGACCGGTATGTACGAATGGCAACTGGCAGCCGCTTCACTCATACCGGATTACTTTTAGCTAGAGACACTGCTGGAGAACGTGCGCCGTTTGGCCAATAACCAGGCAGTCATGGTGCCGCTAGTGGAACACGATCCCACCGCTGCCTGGTTTTCACAATTTACGCAGTGTGCACGCTGCAAGGTGCGCTACTGCTCGGAAGACTGTTTGGTAGAGGCTCAAAAGCGCTATCATCGTGTGGCCTGCATGGGCGCCTTTCGGGCAGACGACACACACCCCATCAACGTACTGAATGAGACATGGAAGAAGATGCACTATCCACCAGAGACGGGCACAATAATGCTAATTGTGCGTCTGATGGCCATGTATCAGCAGAGCAGTAATAAGCCAGAGTTCCTGGAGCAACTGCAATCGTTTCAAGCACTGATTGTCAATCGCGAAGAGAAGATCTACCACAAGATGTTGGGCGAGAACTTTGAGCGGCAGATGGAGCAACTGTATGCGGCATTTTGCAATGCATTCAAGGACGAGGAATTCGCTATGGCAAGTGCTGCCTAAAGCTTGCGTTTCATACAGCTTTAAGAAGTTCACTCTACTTCACAGTTTACCACACCGGATGCGTTTAAGACCCTCATGGGTATATTGGGCACGAATAGCCAGGGCATTGCCACCAGCGTTCTGGCCCAGTGGGTAAACAAAGTATCTGACTTGCCGTTGCCCGATGCAGACAAGGATAATCTTGATAAGGTCATCGACCAACTCTACGCCAAAGTGGGCGATTGTAAGTTGCATTTCGCATTTTGTATTACCAGCTTATTAACACCCAATATTAACACAGTTGCTGGCGAATTCCTCAACAACGAGGGCTCTGGTTTGTACATACTGCAGAGCAAGATAAATCACAGCTGTGTTCCGAATGCACAGTCCACGTTTCCCTACTCCAACGACATAGTCGTACTAAAGGCTGTGGCGCCCATACAGAAAGGCGATGAGATATGCATTTCGTATTTGGATGAGTGCCAGCTGGAGCGCAGTCGCCATTCCAGGCATAAAACATTGCGCGAAAATTATATATTTGTTTGTCAATGTCCCAAGTGCAGAGCACAAGCTTCAGATCCAGATGTTACCAGTGATGAGGAGGAGGACGACGACGAAGACATGGACGACTGCGAAGAAGATGATATGGAATAAGTTGACTCTTTACTTAAGCTGTATATGTTATACCCTCTAATTGGGTAGTTTTTAATTACGAGCAAATTTTACTCCAAAAATAATTCTATTATTTAAAGGTATATTCAAAATTAGGGGTAGACTGGAAAATGATAGAAGCAGAACACCAGGATCCCAGGTCAACGGAGGAAAGATCATAATAGTTTTTCAAAGGAATTAATTATGTCTTGATATATTGAATATTGTGGGCACCAGACAGGAGCCAAACTCAAGAATAAAATGGGTATTTGTTATGTATAAATCGGAAAACTACTTGATCGCTTGAAGATTTTACCGAGATATGGAAGTTTTGGCAGTTTTTTAACAATTTGTTCTATAGAGCTCGCCTTGTTTCTAATTTGAATTTTACGGAGACTATAGATTTGTTTAATTTGCAAATATAATGCTATACATTTTAATATTTAACAGTGAGTTACATTATTATTTTTCAAAATAAACCCGTCTTTTGAAGATATGTATATGAAAATTATTGCAAATAATGTGCAACGAGCTGCCAATAATTTTGATAGATTTTAGAGTTTTCAACGATATGGTAACGCTGCTTCAGGAGGCGTATTTGCGTCATAAGAATATGGCGAAATTGCAGTTTATCCAATTGGGCTGCATCGTGTAATCTCTGATTCATTTAGTTATAATATAATATAGTCCCTGTTCGGGTAGAATTTCTTCAAAAGTATGCGCAACCAATTAATTTGCCTGGCCCTGGTGCTATGCACGCTACACAGCGCCTGCGGTTTATACTTTCACATATCGGAAACGGAGCGCAAATGCTTCATTAAAGAGGTGCCCGATGAGAGCACTGTGATTGGTAAGCAGCGTCGTTGCCTGCTGGCCTAAGATCTGACACCTGTTCTCACTTGCAGTCAATTACAAGGTTGAGCTGTATGATCCGCGTTCAAATGGCTTTATGCCATCCTCGCCCGGCATTGGAATGCATGTGGAGGTGCGCGACAGCGATGATAAGGTGATTCTGTCGCGCGTTTACAGATTGCAGGGTCGCTTGTTGTTTACATCGCACACACCCGGCGAGCATGTCATTTGCATGTATTCCAACAGCACCGCCTGGTTCAATGGCGCCCAGCTTCGCGTGCATCTAGATATTCAGGTGGGTGAGCGTGCCATCGACTATGCTAATATGGCGCAAAAAGAGGAGCTAACCAATATAAAGTTGCGCATACGCCAGCTGCTCGGCCAGGTTGAACAGATAACAAAGGAGCAGAACTATGATCGATATCGGGAGGAGCGTTTTCGTCACATCTGCCAGAACACCAATTCGCTCATGTGTTGGTGGTCGCTGGCACAGTCTCTGCTACTGGCCTTCCTTGTCTGTAATGGTATGCGCGCGGCCCGGCTCTGGAAATTGGAGAAGCAACAGTTTGTGGGCACGCTTACCATCACTGACTTTTTCAAGCTTTTGCAAATGTATTATAAGTCACTCAATGCGGCCATGGATGAGCTGGAGGATCAAAAACTGGACCCAAAGTGCAGTCTGTATTATTTTATAAATATTCATTGCCCAAATTAATTAACTTAGTTTGATCTGCTTTTTAGGAGAGCTACACAACCAGGTAATGCCCATGGTCAACATCGGACCGGACGCTTCCCTTTTTGACGCTATCAAACTTCTCAGGGACAGCAGCATTCATCGACTGCCTGTGATCAATCCAGAGAATGGCAATGTTTTGTACATTTTGACAGAAAAAAGCATACTGAGGCTCATGCTATTGTATGTGAGTACAAACCATACACAAATGAATTAATAAAAATCCACAAACTAAAAAATAGGTCCATAAGGTTCGCGTTAATAAAAAGTTTTATTGGTATCCAATCAGAATCAAACAGTATGAAAAAATGTGAATTCGAATATTGGTGTAAATACAAATGCATAAGTATATGTTCGCCCTTGCAGTTTTTCAGATTTTAGAGGATAATAACGATTAATATTTGAGGAAATTAAGAGACTTTAAAGGCATTGGAAGATAAAATTAGAAAAATAAACTTTGGAAAATAGGCGGAAGGATAATTGTCCTTACATATCTATGACACATATCGAAACAGTGCTCTGTTCACTTTATGGATTTCATTAATAATTGTGCATGTTATATTATATATGTAGTAATTTGCCATTTCTTTACAGATTAACGCGATATCGCAGCCCGCATATATGAAGAATAGTTTGCGCGATCTGAAGATCGGCACATACGACAACAATAAGATCGCCGATGAGAAAACATGTATCAAGATCGAATCCGTTGGGCTACTCGACATTTTTGCTAAGTTTGATGTAATTGTAGGTGTAATCTGAAGTTGACCAATTAGTCCCACAGATTGATTGAACTTGGTTTATATCCCTCACAGAATCCCGCTACTGCGAAGATCTGTAAGGATCTCGATGCCTCGCTGCGCAAGGCGAACGAGCATCACAACGAGTGGTTCAATGGCGACCAAAAGTGCAATCTGGACGAGTCGCTGTACACGATCATGGAGCGTATTGTGTGCGCCGAGGCGCATAGTCTGGTCATTGCCGATGATCAGTGCAAGGTGATTGGCGTCATTTCGATCTCAGACATATTGCTCTATCTGGTACTGCGGCCAAGCGGTGAGGGTTTCGGTGGCTCGGAAAATTCGAGAGAGATAAACAAGAACCAGTGCTGTAGTTGGGAGTGACCTACTTCAACCAAAACCAAAAAGAGCACGCGCTTGCTCAAGCTTTAGCCAAGCTAAAGCCAAAAATACACTTTTAACTATTTAGCGGGTAAAGATATCAAATATTGTTTTTAATTTAACGGACACACAGCACAGCACACCATTTAAGTGCAATTGTAATCTATATAAGAGTGTTTGTGCATATGTATACACAAATTCATACGCTATAAATTGCTATGTTCAATGTAATTTTTATTCATTTGATTTTACGGAATCAAATTAAATCTCTATATATAAAACTGCTTGTCCTGGTGATTAACGCACAGCCCAAACCGTAAGAGCTATGAAGCTGAAATTTCGACTGCAGTTGCTTTATGTGATGAAGGTGCACGTTAAGACTGGGTTTCGGGAAATTTCATCCGATCGGCCTCAAACTTATTTTCAAAGATCTTTATTCAAATTCATTTGTGTGGTGTTTCACACTTTTCGAAAAATGCATTTTTCCTTGGTGGAAATCGGGGTCAAAGATTTGATGGGTAACGTTCCGTGTTCAAATTTATTTTCAAAGATCTATACGAAAAATTACATGAGACGTGTTTCAAATTTTTCGCAAAATCAAAGCTTCCTCGACGGAAAGTTATGTCCGATGTTTTTCCAAACTTATTTTCAAAGCTCTATATAAGAACTTAATGCATAAGTGTTTCAGCGTTTTGGTAAATTTCACCCGCAACAGTGGTAAAATGGCGAAAAACGGATGCATGAAAGTGTTTTGTTTACCGTCCGATCGGTTTCATACTCATTTTCAAAGATCTTTGAGAGAATTTATTTGATACGCTCTTGGGTGGCAAATGCACGAAACGAAAGTTTAATCTTCAGCATCAGGATTCTTACCGCATGGGAGGAAACCGTTGATTCCAACTCTTGGTTCTTTATTCGATGCAGTTAAAATATATTTTTAAACAGAAGTGGAGATCAAGGTGGGTAGATTTCAATTTTCCACGGGCGTGTGCTTAGTGGAAAAGTTATATCTACAATTTTCAGAACACAAAACGTTCCATGGTCAAGGCCGGGCAATACCCGCTAGTATATCTCTATATATGTAACTGTTTGTCCTGACTGACTGACTGATTGGTGATCAACGCACAGCCCAAACCGTAAGAGCTAGGGAGCTGAAATTTTCACTGTTGCTACCTTATGTGATGTAGGTGCACGTTAAGACGGGGTTTCGGGAAATTCCACCCGCAAGTGTGGAAAAATCGCGAAAAACGTTTGTATGTAACTTTTTTGTTTACCATCCGATCGGCCTCAAACTTATTTTCACAGATCTTTGTTCAAATTCATTTGAGGGGTGTTTCACACTTTTAGGAAAATCCGTTCCTCCTTGGTGGAAATGGAGGTCAAAGATTTGGTGGGTGACGTTTCGCGCTGAAATTCATTTCCAGAGATCTATAAGAAAAATCATTTGAGACGTGTTTCACCCTTTTCGCAAAATTCAAACTTCTTCGGGGGGAATGCGATTTAAAGATTTTTTGGGCGAGGTTTTAAGTTAAAATCCGTTCCTCCTTGGTGGAAATGGAGGTCAAAAATTTAGTGGGTGACGTTTCGCGCTCAAATTCGTTTCCAAAGATCTATAAGAAAAATCATTTGAGACGTGTTTCACACTTTTTGCAGAATCCAAATTTTTTCGGGGGGAATGCGACTCAAAGATTTTTTGTACGAAGTTTTAAATTGTGTCCGATTTGCTTCAAACTTTTTTTCAAAGCTCTACATAAGAATATAATTCATACGTGTTTCAGCGATTTGGGAAATTTTGTATGAAAGTTATTTGATTACTGTCCGATCAGTTTCAAAATCATTTCAAATTTGTTTGAGAACATTGATTTTATAACATACGTGCCACGGGCAAGGCCGGGTTATACTCGCTAGTATATATATATACTATACATATATACTAGCGGGTATAACTATACTATATATACTAACTTTATGTCCAATTTGGTAACTAGCTCTTAAAACCTTAGAGATGTACTCTAAAAACCGAATTTTTAGATTTTAGGTTTGTAAAGTTTTTGTACATAAAGGCAGACGGATGGATAGACGAAAATGGTTACATTGATGCTGACCTCCTGTCTGTTATAGACAATTGTTAGCGTTAAAGTCATTCAAGTTTTAAAAATAATATGGACTACCTTGAACTGTGTAGTCTTTCCATACAGTTTTACGAGTCAAAAAAAGAATTCCTTCCAAATCAAGCCGAGATATTTAAACGAGATTTTGAGAGAAAATATTGCAATCGGAATTGACATCTTATAAATATTGCTCCCGAAAGTATGCACTGTGTATGCTGTTTAAGGTGTTAGTCACTCCTTTCATAGCTCATACTTGCAGCTTCGCTGTTGCGGCATACGTTTAGTTTTCGAATAATGTTGTGGCTAGAAATTAGAATATGCCATTTTAGCCTCGCACAAATTGGGACACTCGTATTTTAAACCTTTCCTAAAGCACGTCATAGTATGCACTTTAACAGCCCATACAGTAAAAAGTTCAGAATCTTAGCTCTTACAATTGTATATATTTCTATATATATACATTTCAACTATTTTTGTAATTTTTACAATGGTTAACAAATCTCATTAGGCACTACTTTCGCCAGCTGCAACAGGCGTTAGATTGATCAAGTTATTACTGCTCTCCGCCAGCTCGGCAATGGATACACGACCGCGCTGTTTGATGAACTTGGCCACGGCGGCCAGTTCCGCTTCGGAGACGTAGATAAATTTGCCGCGATCATCGATGACGCCGGTTAAGGTGCCATTTTCCTGCAGCTCCTGAATGCGATCGATGGCCTGCTGCGTTTTTAGTTTAAAGGCTGTGGCCAGATCTTCTAATAGAACGACTTTGTTATCCCTAATGTACTGTATGAAGTCGGCTAAAAGACTCTCCTTCTCATCGGCATCGCCTTCTTCGAAGCCCTCCTCTTCGATGCTGAATGCTGCTTTCATTTTTAAGTACTCCTCGTGCTCTTTGCGCTCGCGCTCTTCCTTGGCCAAGCGATCAGCCTCGGCTCTTTTGCGCTCTACTTCCGCATCGAGGTCCTCCAGTTGCTTTCGTTCCGCATCTTCTTTGGCCTCCTTCACCTTTCGTTGCTCGCGATCGTGCAGCTCTTGCTCGCGCTGTAGACGTTTCTGCTCCTTCGCCTCCATTTTGGCGCGTTTCTTAGCGCCCATCTTTTCATCTAGCACAGCGCCCTGTGGCACGCGCGGCGCGTTCTCGTCAACAGCAGCAGCCGCTTCGTCGTCATCAGAGTCTACGGCTGCGGCGGGGGCAGCTGCAGCTGCGGCAGCAGGAGCATTTTGATTCTGACGTAATCGATTGCGCTGATTCCGCGCTATTTGGGCACGTCGCGGTACGCCTTCCTGAGCACGCTGTGGGACGCCACGTTGTGGTTGCGCAGCTGCCTTTGTTTCTATTTGGAAAGTGGAAAGTGTAGCGAGTTATGTTAATGAACAATTTTTTATGTCTTACCGGTCTTAGCATTTTTACTCTGCAGGAAATAAAGCGTAATCAGGATAAGCAGCAGCGCTGTTGCAATACCGACGAGTAATATCAGGTCCATTATCTGTTTAAAATTGCACTATAAATCCCAAAATGTAAAACGTCAACAAATCGCTCAGTTGTTTTGCCAGCGTTGCCAGATAGGTATGACCGTGATTGCTATTTGTATGGGTGTGTATGTGGCTTATGACTGCCAAGTGGCAGCTCTCTCGCAGCTGTCAAATGGAAACTTGTCAATGTAGCCACTTTGCCTTTTTCTCATGACGTGTCGGCGAGCTTAGTTGTTATAATACAAATAATCGAAGTTCGAGTGGAATTTCTTCGAAAATATGCGCAACCAATTAATTTGCCTGGCCCTGGTGCTATGCACGCTACACAGCGCCTGCGGTTTATACTTTCACATATCGGAAACGGAGCGCAAATGCTTCATTGAAGAGGTGCCCGATGAGACCACTGTGATTGGTAAGAAGCGTCGTTGAGTGCTGGCCTAAGATCTGACACCTGTTCTCTCTTGCAGTCAACTACAAGGTTGAGCTGTATGATCCGCGTTCAAATGGCTTTATGCCATCCTCGCCCGGCATTGGAATGCATGTGGAGGTGCGCGACAGCGATGATAAGGTGATTCTGTCGCGCGTTTACAGCTCGCAGGGCCGCATGTCGTTTACATCACACACACCCGGCGAGCATGTCATTTGCATGTATTCCAACAGTACCGCCTGGTTCAATGGCGCCCAGCTTCGCGTGCATCTAGATATTCAGGTGGGCGAGCATGCCATCGACTATGCTAATGTGGCGCAGAAAGAGAAACTCACCGAGCTGCAGTTGCGCATACGCCAGCTGCTCGACCAGGTCGAACAGATCACAAAGGAGCAGAATTATCAGCGCTATAGGGAGGAGCGTTTCCGTCACACAAGCGAAAGCACCAATTCGCGTGTGCTGTGGTGGTCGCTGGCACAGACTGTGGTCCTGGTCTGCATGGGCTTCTGGCAGATGCGTCATCTCAAGAGTTTCTTCGAGGCTAAAAAGCTGGTGTGAGCTGAAGTGCACACCACAAGGTGTCAATGGTTGTTGGTTGTTGGCCTTCATCTCGATCTGTATGCAACCAAATTGCAAATGCGAATTTCATCGATGTATCATCCAGATCCGTGTTTAGTTTTAATTATCTAGTTGGTTTCGTGTGCCGAGCTAAATACTTTTCAGCCTAATTTAATAAAAATCCATTGTAAAATAAGAAATGTGACTGAATGTTGTTGCAGCATCCTTATCGCAGGGCTAGTCCCGTGACTTGCTTTACTTGACTGAGCGCGACTTCGCCTATCACTGCGACGGCCAGGCACATGACTAGCAAAGTCAGAGATAACCTGTCGCATTCGTTTGTAGGCTCAAGATGCAATTGCTTTGTTATTGCTTTTATCGCAATGTTTGCTCTTGAGGGCACGCTGTCTACGAAGCGAGCCAGTCGCCGGCTCTACATCTTGTCGCTTAGTAGCTTCTCTGCTGTAGTGCGCAACGGACCTCGGTGTGGGTGTACGTAACAAACAATAAAGCATATTGTGAGACACAAAACCACAGCCGACCCACAAAAGCCGCAAGGCTAACGAATCGGACACAGCGCTAGTAACTTGAGCTCTCCTAAGATAACAGAAACAAACAAACAAGTTACTCCCGAGACGCTGTTGAGTTTGTTTACGTTGAACACCTGGAAAATGTTCCGCGCCACGGAAATCGGCAGCGAAGAAAGTAAGTTTCGAACGATAAGATAGGGGAGCTATATACAGAGATTTGATCAACTGTCTCTTTCTTTGGTTTCGTAGCTTTGCCTGCACTTGCGGAATTCACCCAGACAACGGTTGGATCATTATCTGATTTTGGGGAGCACGAAAAGCTAAGAAAACCACGCAGCTCGTTACCCAACTATGGTTTTGCGCCCATATCCAACATACGGATTGAGTACAAATACCCACGAGCCGTCTTCTTTATACTGGCCACCAAGTTCTTTGAGGCCTTTGCAGCGAATGGCATGCGCAGTAAGTGGAAATTGAATGGTGACAGTCCAAGTTGTGGGCATATATGTGATGTGTGACCCACATTATGCCAGTACAATGCAGTTGCCTTAGGTCGTTTACAGTAATCTCCCATTGTATTGTCGAAATATTCCAAAAGTCCAGCTTATCAGCTACAGCAGAAGTGCATGCACAATGGGAGGTCTTATTGATAGCCTATGCGGATGATCACAAGGTCTTCTCTCAATAAGAGATGTTACATCTTGGTCGTTATATATTGAATTATTATACCCTAAATCCATTTACATATGTGTGTGTATAGAAGAAAACTATTGTTTCAAAAAATAGCCCGTTTCCCGGTGTTCAGGGTAACTTATTATACTTTGTTTGTGGATTGTAATAGAAAATGGCCTAGATTTCAGTACAGTCACTTAATGTGACTATATCATGGTCTATAGTCTTTCAATTTGGGCAATTAAATTTTATAATAAGAAGAGGAGCCAATAGCACATCAAATGTGAAATATATACTATGCACATACATGCGTGTGGTTCTGTTTGCACAGTTGGAATATATACTTTTTTTTTAACAGCTTGAATAAATTTAATTAAATTGTAACTCTCTTCCACAAACCCAATTTCCGTGCATATTACGGATACAATTGATATTTTCTCAACTGTTTTCAAATTTTATTTGAATCGTAACCTAAACCACACTATGTTTTCATTAAAATATGGTGAGATATTAAATTAAATACGATTTTTGACAATTGTTGATTTTGGAAAAACCTCATTTATCATGTTTTGTTATGTTCATGAATAGCATATAGATATTAGGCGTATATTTAAACTAAGAAATTAACAATAAACAAGTATAAAGTTTGAAGTATATTCAAAGACCAAAAATTAATTGTATTTTCTGAATATAACATTTATTATAGACTGAATAACCGATACTAACAACAAGGTTACCAAATTAAAGCAATAATTAATATACATATAATAATTGACCTCCATTACCCATTTTTCCAGCCATACTGGTGCTCTTTTTGCGCGATGATCTCAACTTTACGGAAGGCTTCTCCACGATAGTGTTGCACATATTTAACTTTTTCGGACAATTCTGTCCCATTATTGGTGCCATACTGGCGGACAGTTATATGGGCAATATTCGCACCATATCGGGATTCTGCTTTCTCTATGGCTTTGGTTGGATTCTGCTGACCATGACATCGGTGCCATATATAGGTTTGCCCGTCATAGCATTGTGAGTAGGGTGCATAAGGAATCTACGAGCCTTTCTAATTCATATATTCTTTGCAGTTTGCTGGTATCGATCTCCTTCATAGCTGTGGGCAATGGATCTGTACGCGCCTGCATCACTTCGCTGGGTGCACTACAATTTAAGCTTCCCGAGCAATCCGCCCATTTGACAGAGTATTTCTCCTTCTATTACTTTGTCTACTATTTTGGAATCTTTTTGAGCAAAATTCTGCCGCCGCTGGTGCGCGCAAACACGCAATGCTTTGATAAGGCGACATGCTATCCGGCTGTCTTCGGCACGCTGGGAAGCTCCTTCATGGTGGCTTGGGGTAAGTATCATGGCGAACTGTGACCCTTCATTCCAGGCCATTGAATATTGCTTTCGCAGTCATCTTTTTGACGGGCAAATGCTTTTACAAACCGGAAAAAGTGTCTGGTGATAATATACTCTTCAAATTCTGCGGCTGCATCAAAGCAGCGCTGCTGGAGAAGTGGCGACGTCGCAAGTCCGCCAAGAGATGCAACTATTGGTTGCACAATGCCGTGGGGCCATACGATGCGTATTTTGTGACGGATGTTTCCAAAGTGTTGCGCGTGAGTAGGATTAGCTGTCAACCAATCATGTAATGGCAATTTATCTCTATAGATTAGCAAGCTATTCATTCCGCTGCCAGTGTACTTTGCGCTGCTCGCTCAGCAGGACTCCAGCTGGACGTTTCAGGCGGCCATGATGAACACCACAGTTTTAGGCGTTACCATAGAGCCGGATCAGGCAAAGGCCGTAGGACCAATCTTTCTCTTTATGCTCATTCCCCTATGGCAATATGTGACCGCTCCAATGTTGCGTCGACTGTTCCACTGGGAGTTGCAGCCGCTGCATAGCGTCACCATTGGCGGTATTTGCTCAGCTGGCGCCTTCTTCTGTGCCGGTATTCTGCAGGATCGCATTATGGTGGGTTAACAATTCATTCGCAATTCGAATTATTTATAATAGTTTCTTTTAGCAATCGCCAAGTCAGAGCATTAACATTGCCTGGCAGCTTCCACAATTTCTGCTGCTCATGTTGGGCGAATTGTTGCTGTCCATTCCGGGTCTGCAGTTTGCATTTACCCAGGCGCCGTCCTCAATGAAATCTGTTGTCACTGCCGCCTGGTTTTTGAATAATGCCTTTGGTAATCTCATTGTGGTGCTAGTTACCCAAGTAAATGCGCTTAGCTCTCAAAAGGCTGAGTATTTCTTTTATGCCATGCTGATGCTGGTGTGCATCATAATCTTTGCCCTGCTGGCCTATGACTATGGGCTGCAGGAGCGAAAGAGCGACGTTCATGCAAGAGATTTGGTTGTGTTGCTGCCCAATGTGCAGGACAATCTGCCCAGTTCTAGCATTCGGAGCGGGAGCGTGTAGTTGCAACTGCTGTACTCCCGTATTGTATTGGCTAAATCTAATGCCTGTTTCAAGTTCCGATAAAGTGTGAAATGTCTAGAAGTGTAGTTGTCAAGTGTTTTCAGTTTTGACAGTCATTTTAAGGATAAGCGCTGGATGCCGGATACTCGAGCATACCAATGTAAACGGAACAGCCTGAAAGAGGAATAGATCCTTTAATATAATTACTTGTAATTTATTTACACACATACACCCACAGAGAATGACAACAAATAAACACAAAAATGATGGTGATTGAAATCATTCGAGTATCTTGAACATGTACTGTAATTCCAGATTTGTATCATCGGCCAGATCTGTGCAGTGAACTCCATTCAGTACCTTGGAGATGCCAAACTTGGAGCGCAACGTGTGCGGACGCAGCAGTTTGGCAATTTCAGGATCCATGGGACCGCAAAAGTTGCGAAACTCCTGATGTGAATTTTTCTCTGGATCCTCGCTGGCTATTTCCAGGCACATGCATACACCGCTGGCCAGCTGAGCTACCATAGGTATAAATTCAGGTAGAACACCACGATAGACCTCGTAGAACTCTTCACAGTTAACACGCGCCATGAGCAGCATGCGCATGGCTGTTATCTTGAAGCCAGATGTAAGTATTTCATTTAAGATTTGGCCCAGATACCCGTCCTTGATGATGTGCGGCTTTATAATGGCCAGTGTACTGTTCTTGAATCGACATTCCTTGATAATGCTGTGACGTTCCTCAAAGACGAACTTTAGGTCCCTGGCTACACTCTCTTCCCGTTCCGGGCAATAGCAGCCATAGCGAACTTCTTCGCTCTCAAACAGCTGCTGCAAGCTAGGCGACAAAACGATGGTGGTTGAGGCGTTCTCTGTGTTGTACTTTGAACATGCAGACATGATCTCTGCAACATTGTCACCTATTAGCTCCATGCTAATAGCTGGTCCTGTCAGCAGCTCATTCATCAGCACACTGTTTGAAACAGTTTGTAAGGTTATTATGAGTATTAGCATTGGGATTCAGAATACTTACGAGGTGTGCACATCATCCTGCTTGCTGGCCAGGAACTGTGTGACCGTTTTTGGCGAAAACTGAACCATTAAAGCGTTGTTAATATTGATCTTGTTCTCAATCATCGTGGTGAGAAACTCGCCCAAGTGCTTTGGCCACATGCCACTCTTGAGCAGCACAAATCCGCTGTAAAACGCTGTTAGCTTACAAAAAACAGCTTAGGTACAGACACCAATTAAATTGTCTTACCGCTTGCGGTATTTTGCCAAGGTGTTGCGAGTTATTTCGTCCGCATAGTCGACAATATCGAATGGACGCCCAAACACATTGATCTTGGAGCCCAGATAGAAATCGCGCTGAGTAAGTTCGGGAATTTTAGTGCGGCGCAAAAAGGTTTTCTTACTGCGCTGATCAAACTGTAAACAGGAATTTAGCTGGCTGGAGCGGCTGTGGTGTACAATAAAAACTTACCACTTCGATTGCATTGTCGCTTAAATGATATGTTAATAGATAAGTGCGTGTTATTCCCGCTTCGACATGAAACCATTCGGCTACAAAAGAAAGTCTGCCACTTTGTACGGCCATTGTTTGTATGATGTACGATTATAATTAGTATACAATGTGAATTTACTGCTAGTGGCAGCTGTCGAATGACTATTTTTACTTTGCATGTTTTGTTTGGGCAACAAAATTTGAAAGTGTGCTTCTTCTTGCCCGCGTTGCTAAAGCGACAATGCTGCCAGAGTTGCCAGACATCTACAATTACAGAAAACCTATCGCTATTTGTGTATGCTGCAAGCCCATATAATTACATGCGAGTGAACAGAAGATTGACCTTTTGATTTTTAGTTTATTTTAATTCCCTTTATTTACAGGAAACAAAAAGTTAATAAATTGCAAATGAAACTTCGCAATGAATTGGTTGTAGCTTTTCCATTTGTTGTTGTTGTGGCGAAAATCCAGCGTAAAATTAATGTATCTCTTGCTCCTTTCCAGTTGTTTACGTAAACATACCGTATTTTCTGCTCAAGTTTGTGTTTTGGAATAAGTGTTTATGAACGTGTGTGGGTGTGTGCGGGTTTATGTGTGTGTGACTTAACGGTATAGGGGCCTCGGCTAACGCTACGACTATAACTCCAAAAATGCCCATACAGCTAGCTGCTTAAGCAGCTGGCTTCTTTTCTTTGTCACCCTCCCCACCTTCGTTCTCATCCTCATCGTTCTGCGACAGGCTCGGTATGTTATCGTCAGAGTCGTCGTCTTCGTCGACATTGAAATCATCAAACTTGTTGTTCCAATCGCCGCCCGGGCTATTGAGGAAATTGCCAAACATGCCGTTGTCCTTAGGATCTGAAAAAAAATATAAAATATTCAGTTTCGACCTTTATCTGGAAGCCAAGTGTGAAGCTCGAACTAATTACCTTCTTCTTCGTCAGACTCGTCGCGCCACTTGGCAAAGTTGGCTTTCAGGAAATGCAATTTAGTCTTATCCGTGGTCAGCGTAGGCCAGTAGGGACCGCTCTCCTTCTTGGGTATTGTAAATTCAAGGCAGCGTCCAATATTCTTGCTTGACACCTTTTCCGGATCAACCGAATGGAAAAAATTCAATGTGACTTCGTATTTCTTGGAGGCATCCAGCGCGTTTACACCCTTGAAAGTGAAGCTTTTGTCTGTCACTCTGAAAAAAAATCAAAAAACTGGAACAATGCTCCTGTTTCTCATTCAAGCGAGTAGACCTTACTTGTGTTCGATGTCCTTGCATTCCACATCGATAATAACGTAGATCAAGTCGTAGCGCTGAGCCCACGAAACTGGTGGCGGAATTGGACTGTAATGGAAAGCAAAGAATTGTTTAAATAAACAAGCAATCATCTGAAGCGCTGGTTGGAAACGGTTCGCTTATTGTATTTATCGTATCGATGGTACTTGATGTCATAGCAACCAAGGCATCGTCTATTCCAGAAGTGAATCCAAAGTGCAAGCTTATGCAAAAATGTGGCGTTTAATTTGCATGAAAAGTCCATGCCGTGAAAATTAAACCATTGGGGCAACACTCTTAAACAAAATTAGCGCCAACCTTAACATAACCTCAAATGTCAGCAACTCTTTGATGGCACCGCGCACTGTCCAAAAATACAATGCAGTTGCGCATTGGACACGCCCACCGATATCAATGGGGGCAACACACTTGAGAAGTGTATACGAACATGCAACTATCAAAAAATAAGTACTCTAAGATGTGCCCTTTTCAGAAAATAGACGCCGCCGATGCCCCCGCAGCAAAAGCACGCGTCGCACAAAGAAGCCACAAAAAGAGCAGCCGACAACTGAGGCAACTAAAATTCGATATTCCTGCATGTTCTTACTGCACTTACCCTGCTGTCGACATTTTATTGTTGTTGCGTTGGCTGTATGTTAATTTAATAAACCGCGGTCACTGCTCGCAAGTATATTTTCAGCAGAAAATGCGATTTTCAGCCAAATTGTCGGGCACAAATGAGAATGACTGCTCAGTAAGTCACACAGTGTTCGAGAACGTTCGTCCTATCGACTGACAGTTAATGCATTGCACAGCACTGTGTCGATAACACTGGCAGCATACATCTATAAACATTCGATAATTATCAGCTATACTATTCAACACTAGTCGTTCTGTCATCTGTGTGAAAAACTAGCAAGAGCAAGAGCGTAAAAGTGAGTTTGAGCTGTTACTTAACAAAAATTTTGCAAAAATTAAACTATTGAATTGTTTTTGTTTGGACAGCCATGTTGCGCATTACAGCCGGTAAACTCGCCAACGCCATGCGCGGCACCGTTGGAATTACATCCTCGCGTATCGCCGCCGTGCGCTCCCTCCACGGCACCGAGGAATCGGCCGAGGAGTTCGATAAGCGTTACGAGAAATATTTCTCTCGCGAGGGCATCGATGGTTGGGAGATTCGTAAGGGCATGAACGACTTGCTGGGCATGGATCTGGTGCCTAGCCCAAAAATAATTGAGTCTGGACTGCGCGCCTGTCGCCGTGTCAACGACATTGCCCTGGCCATCAGGTGGCTAGAGGGCTGCAAGGACAAGTGTGGCGACCAGAAGGCTACCCTCTATCCCTACTTGCTGGAGAAGATCACACCGACCCTGAAGGAGCTTGGTGTGCCGACTATCGAAGAGCTGGGTTATGACAAACCCGAATTGGCTCTCAAGTCCGTTTATGATATCTAAAGCGGCGATTGCTTTAACGTTTTTCTTTAGTTTAATTAACACATTCAAGAAACACACACACAAACAATTCCAATGTACTTCGTGTGGATGAACATGTTATTGGATTGCAAATAAAAAGGAGATTGGAGTAAGGCTACCACACATAGACCCCCATCATTTTGTTTTGATTTTTGGTTATGCAACAGTGTCATGGACAGGTTATGCTCCTGCGTACACGTTCAAGCATGCATGATAATCGATTAATCGTTGCAGCACTTTCATGCGATATTTCAAAACAAATTCTTTTATTGGTGTAAAAAATTAAATGCGCAAACTACATACATATATACACGCTCTAGTTCCACTGCTTCAGCAGTTCAGCTGCCTTGTCCAGATTAGCCTGCTTCTTAATGAAGCAGTAGCGGACAAAGTCCTCCCCCAAGTGTTTGTTGGGTTCGCTGTAAAAGGCACTGGGCGGTATGCCCTGGAGACCCATGTTCTTTGTCATCCATTTCGTGAACTTGTAGTCCCGATACCTGTCTAGCTCTGAGCTCAAGTCTAGCTTTTCTGCCAGTGGCGACCAATCGGCCAACATAAAATATCCGCCCTCCGGTATTGTGGGTCGCATGCCTGCATCACTCAGGAATTTGGCCATAAAATCCCTTTTTGGCTGCAACTCACACGGCAAGGTAAGAAAGTAGCTTTCCGGCTTTCCCAGACGCGCTAATTCCACTTCAAAGCTGCGCGCCACTCCCTCTTGCAATGGCGTTGGACACGTATAAACAGAATTTTGATGAACCATTTGCAAGTTTCTGATCAAGTTGTGTGGTCCGTAGGCCCATCCAATTTTCCAGCCAGTCACCGAAAACGTTTTTCCCGCCGAACCAATGGTAATCGTGCGATCCCACATGCCAGGCAGGGTGCAAATGCGTACATGCTCGACGCCATCGAAGACAAGCCATTCGTAGACCTCATCGGAAACACAGAGTACATTCCACGTACGACACAATTCAGCAATGCGTTCCAATTCCTGGCGATGGAAGACCTTTCCGGTTGGATTGTGTGGGGTGTTCAATATGATCATTTTTGTTTTCTCATTGAAAAGCTTTTCCAGTTCCGCATCGTCTAAAACCCAGTCTGCAGAGCTGATGGGACCGTCTTTCTTACGCTAATATAAGATGATCAGATGATTTTAAAATCAAAGCCTTAAAGTACTGAAGTTTACCAATTTTAGTGGAATGAAGCGAGGCACGCCTCTTGCCATTTTGACCATTGGCTCATAGCAGTCAAAAAAGGGTTCAATGATGATGACCTCCTCACCCTCATCCACATGACCCATTATGGTGGAGTAAAGCGCCTCATAGGCGCCGGATGTAATCAGAATATCGCTTAGCGGATTGAGTTCTCTACCAACGAGGCCGCTGTATAGCTTGGACAGTGCCTGTACCAAACGCACATGACCCTGCAAATAATTACAATTACGGAATCGTGCATAAATACACAAGAAAATAGTCCTATATTGGTAGGCCAGACATTGAATCACTTACATTGCCCCTAGTGTACTGATGCAGCAGCGGATTCTTGTCCTTAGCAATGTCAGCCAACGATTTGGTCACATACTCTGGTGCTGCATCATCGGGAAATCCTTGGCCCAGGTTCAAGGGCTTGTACTGCATGGCCAGCGCTATATATTCGTTCCACACGCTGGGCGTGCTGCCCTGCAGACGTTTGGGCAAATCAAATTTTTCCATGCTTTTGCTGCTGGACGCGGTCACCTTGTAGGTGTGTTGTTGTCGGTGGCTTGCAAAGATAGTGTAGCGAGGCAGGGCGCACACACGTCGACAATTCCTAAGTATCCGTAGTGGAGACATGATAGCTCAAGTTACCAGTTATAAAAGTTTAACATGTGTGCGTGTGTGTGTGCGAAGTTAAATTCAAAACATGTGTTGGAATTTTTATTTGGTATGACGTTGCATAATGGAAATAGTGAAACAACACAAAGCAAAATAGAAGCGACGCAAAAAAGCAAATTTGTTTATACTAACACATATGCGCACACGCTGAATAACACAATCGCACCCTCATGTAAATGGTGCCTGACTTGCCGTGCTTTTATGAGTTTTATAATGCCAGATATAGAACATATTGTATAAAGTTACTCGGAACGCCTAGGTTATTGTCTTAATTGTCAATTTACAGAGTGCTTACCATAAAAACATTCGCGGCTTTTTTGCTTGAGATTCACTAGGTTCAAACAGCTGTTCTTATCACAAGTTTAGGTTAGTTTCTCAACACTGCCGCCAGGGCTGCATAAATAGCCGACAATGCGCGCATTTGCGTTGTTTGAAAAATAAATTATGTTTCAATAATTTAACATGTGTATTCATATTTAAATTGATCACATTCACGTTTTGGTTGTAAAAGTTAATGTGAAATCTTTATGAAATACCGATTTATTTATACATGCTCAAAAAACGTTAGCAATTTCATATATATTCTTTAAATATGACAAGAAACATATTTCAATGGTCAAGCATGCATGACAAATTGACGCAGACGATAATTGAAAACAAAATTTGATTAACATTTCCCCTGATTTACGGTTGAATGAATGACAATATATTGTTTATTCTTTGCTTAAATGCTGTACATATTGTACCAATTGGGACTCACTGTAAAAGGCGTTGATCAATCTTCCCTGTCATCTGAGATCAAACAGTATACATGAAATACGCGCCAACTTATGTAGTTTTTTTTTTGTTTGCAGCTCGCGCGATAAGATACGAAAATAGCTTTCCAATTCTACTGCGCTCGTGTTAACTGAATTTTGCAAATTTAAAATGGTTGAATTTGAAATTTTCTAATCCAATTTTCCAGGTAGTCACTGAAAATATTTTATCCTACAAATCATATCCTGCATCGTATCACTAACCAAAAAACATATAGATGGGACAAACAGTGGAAACTTGTTGGTCACTTTAAAAAATATGCATCTGGTCCAACGAGCAAGTAAGATATACATATGACATCTTTTGATCGCTCACACTTCAGGAAACTCCTTTGGCTTACTCTCTTCCATATGATTTGTGCGATAGATCGGCATCGCTGTTTATTTTTATCTCGCTCGCACTTACTCTCAGTGCTCTCAATGCTCTCTTTATGTCTAGGTACCGTTTAAATGTTTGTGTGTGTATGTGTCCGCACAAACAAAAATGCCCACAAATTCAATTTTTGTCAAAAGTCCCTTTTGAGGGGACGAGTAATATGAAATAATGAAAGGGTTTGCCAATTCGATGCAAAATTCTTTCATTTTAGCTCGTTTTTGTTCGAAAGGGTACCTAAGCGTTGGCATCTGTGCATTTAAAAGTTTTTGGACTTGCTATTCACGCATACTTTTGCGTATTTTGTATATAATTAGAAGCATTTATGCGCATGTGTGCCTGTTGGTCCCTGCCTGCCTGTCCGCTGCAAATTTGACAATATTTTGGATTTCTGAATTTCGAGCTCTTCACACACACAGAGAGACACAAATGTGTGTGAATGGACTGATCATGGGCGCAAAATTTCAAAATATTATTATTGGCACGCGGCTGACGCGCGCCCTTTTTATGATTTAGGGTTTGAATTGAATAGCTTGAATATGATTAGTCAATAAAATCAATAATACAATAAATATATACATATGTATATACATAACTAGCGGGTATAACCCGGCCTTGCCCGTGGCACGTATGTTATAAAATCAATGTTCTCAAACAAATTTGAAATGATTTTGAAACTGATCGGACGGTAAACAAAAAACTTTCATACAACCGTTTTCCGCCAATTTACCACTGTTGCGGGTGGAATTTCCCAAATCGCTGAAATACGTATTTATTAAGTTCTTATGCAGAGCTTTGAAAATAAGTTTGAAGCAAATCGGACACAACTTAAAACTTCGCCCAAAAAAATCTTTGAATCGCATTCCCCCCGAAGAAGTTTGAATTCTGCGAAAAGTGAAAAACACGTCTCAAATGAATTTTCATATAGATACTTGGAAATGAATTTGAGGGCGAAACGTCACCCATCAAATTTTTGACCCCCATTTCCATCAAGGAGGCATGCATTTTCCAAAAAGTGCGAAACACCCCTCAAATGAATTTGAACAAAGACCTTTCAAAATAAATTTGAGGCCGATCGGATGGTAAACAAAAAAGTTACATACAAACGTTTTTCGCGATTTTTCCAAACTTGAGGGTGAAATTTCCCGAAACTCGGTCTTAACGTGCACCTACATCACATAAGGTAGCTACAGTAAAAATTTCAGCTTCCTAGCTCGTACGGTTTGGGCTGTGCGTTGATCACCAATCAGTCAGTCAGTCAGTCAGGACAAACAGTTATATATATAGAGATTGAAGATTGATTGAAGGTCAACATTCATTCATCAATTGTCCCATCTATGTATATGCTTTTTGGTTAGTGATCGTATCAAATCTGGAATTTCCCATACTTTTATTTCTAAACTTCTCATATGCATACGTTTTAGTGGTGTAGCAAACTATTTCCGCCATAAGCTATGTCGGTAAGTTAAACTGCCTGGCTGGAGTATAATAATCGTACCAAAGATCGGCCATGACTCCCTGGAGACGCTTTGGCAAAAGAAATCTAAACATGTATTCAGTTTCATTGGATCGTAGATTTGAACCAATAAAACAAACTGGGTTTCGCCTAATCATAGCTTATTATGGCTTAGTAGAGTAAACTAATGAAATAACCGAAGAAGTAAGAACTCTCTATCCGGAAGGTGCCCAGTGCTTACCTGTCGAACCGGAGGCAACGTTAAATATTAAGAATTTATATATTCTGGGTCTGTGTATACTAGAAGGGGATCTACATACGAAATTTGGAGTTGTTAGCTCTTTTAACATCTCGGAAATATACTCAAACAGGATTATGATATTGTTTTTTTCATAAATTTCATGGAAGCGTGGCAAGGTGTCGATGATTTGAAACAATCTGATCTGCGCGGCCAGTAGTAGGAGCTAAGTTCTCTACAAATTACTTTATAAGGCCTCATTCTGCCAGTTGGAAGTGTTTAAAATAAGAATTCCTAATTATTTACAGATTCCTAATTATTTACAGATTCCTCAGTGCTGTGAAGTATCTACCTATAAATGTATGTAAGGAACTCGAAATCATTTTTTAAGTTTATTTATAAAAACTGCGTGTTAATTACATATGTGAAAGTTCAAATCAATAAAATAGTACAATTGACAAATGATTAATAACATTTATTAGTATTTTAAACATAAGTGTAAGTAATATACATATAAATGTATGTAAGTACGGCATATGTTATACAGGTTGAAGTTTTTTATATGCATCAATATTCGTTTGCTTGAGTTTTAACAAAGTAAAGCTACTAAACTTAAATCACAGATAACACTAAAGTGTTTGTTACAATATATGTATGTATGTATGTATGTATGTATGTATGGTAAGTATGTTGTTATATTCGTATATGTGGATGTAATCATAGAAATCATAGAATGCATAACAAGACCGCTTAAATGCTACTTAGAAAATCGCTAACATTATTTCTGTAATTGCGTGTAACGAGCTTTGTCACATTTTTGTCGTCGTTGTTGTTGTTGTTGTTGTTGTTCTACTATTACCTTAAATGCAACAATTGGCTTATGTACTATGAAACAATAGGTTTGTGAGTGTGCTTTAAGTAGAGTCAACTGAAGAGGTTCTTCTCAAAGGATATGCGCTGGCTGGTTGGCTTCTTAGACGACTTTCCCTGTGAATGGCACACGTTTTGCGCTATGCGAATGGCAAAAATTCAAAAAAATCAAAAATACGAACGTAACTGTACTTAGTTCTGTTGCTACTGTTTGATATGGACGTGTAGGTGGGATTTGTGGCTGGCACTGTTTAGACATGCACCTCCGGGCAATCCTCATCCTTAATCGACGTATACTGTACTTTCTTGGCCACATTATCGAACACCGGTGTCATCATGTACTTCAATTTGTCGCGACTGACATAGACGAGGGCCACCAGCAGACCCAGCAGGATCATGCTGAGCACAATCAGCAGAAAGATCAATGTGGCCGTGTGTCCACTAATGTGCGGCTGTAGCTGCCCGTAGAGCTGTTCATCCTCGGCGATGTTCAGGAATAAAGCAGCTGATTCCATCGCAGCCGCACACTCGCTCATGTCCAGTTGCAGGATGTGCGCCGGCGCCGGATCAACGTGTTGCAGACCGTGGAAGCACATGAGGCTATCCTGATTGCGTACCTGTACGCGCGTCGCCTGCAACCACGTGCGGAATGGCGATATTTTGCAATCGCACACAAAGGGATTCAGATTAAAGTCCACAACCAGATTGACGGTGCGATTCTCGCCTTCCTGCAGCTGGTTGAGCAGCCGCATATCGCTGAGCTGGACAAACTCAAATTTGTTGCGCTCCAGATCGAGAAAGCGCAGATTGTTCAGGCAGCGCACCTCAAAGTTAATGTCCTTCAGCAGATTATCACCCAGATGCAGATCGAGCAGCGCAGGCAGGTCACAAAACACGTTGCGATCCTTGAAGTGCGTAATCTCGTTCTGCTCCAGATGCAGTTTCTGCAGCTTGACCAGCTGGCTGTTCACGAAGATGTCGTGCAGATCCTCGCTCAGCTGCGGCGAGCTGTGATCCTCAAAGGCATCGGTCAGATGGAGGCTCTGCAGATTGCCAAAGTTGGAGAAGACGCGTGGATGATGATGGTTCACCTCGTCGTCGAAGCGCGAAATGCTCAGATTGTTGTGGTTCAGGATGAGCCGCTCCACGTGCGGTACATGATGGTAGCTCTTGCCGCGTATCTCGCGTATGTGATTGCTGCTCATGTCGACGATCTTCAACTGCTTGTAGTCATTGATGCTGCCAAAGACATTCCACGGCAGCTCCGTAATGTAGTTGCCCGTAAAGATGAGTATCTCCACCTGCTCGGGCATGTACTCCAGCACGCTGGTGTTGCGCAAGCCCGCATTTGTGCAGTTCACAATGAACTGAACGGTCTTCTCGTACATCTCATTGCCGCAGGAGCAGGCCACCGGAAAATTGGGCCCGCAGCTGGACGAGCTCTCGGCGCTGCCCAGCGACAGAGCTGCGCTAATGGCCAGCAAAGCCACGAGCAGCATTTGCGGCTGCACCTGCGGTTCTTTGGCCATCTCTTTACCACTTCGACACAGAGCTGCAATTAATAGTGAAGTGCAAATGTTTTATTAGTTGCGAATGCATTTTAAAGTGAGCTGAAAACCAAAAAGCCGGCCACAACATGCAGCTGCTCAAAAGCGCTCTCATGAAGGCAATTTATGCTTTACAACCAGCAGATTTATGACTTTATGAAAGGCTAAACATTGCTTAAAAGCAAGCACAACTTCATCTCTCTCTCTCTCGCCCTATCAACCTCCCGCTGGCAATCAACGCCAACCATGGCGTATGGGTAATTTCTGTTTAGTGCTAAAGTTTCTGGTAGCGCCAGCCACAATAAACGCCATAAGGGCACTCAAGCGAACTGACGAGGTATCCCCATAAAGTTCAAACACCCACTCCAACCACCTGCCGACCCTGCCCCGCCTCCGTGCGAACGCAGGCAGCAGTAAACCTTATTATTTTTCGGTTTTTATTGCTATTTGTTTAGCATCGACTGAAAGCAAAACGAGCCACAGAAGTGGCCAAAAAACTCTTTTAAAGCTTAAGCAAAATAATCAATGCGTTTACAACGAAGGATTCTTAAATTTGGGTAGCGAACAAAAGTAAAAACAAATATGAATGCTCTAATCGGGAGTGCACGAATGGGAAATATCCTGAATCCAGCGCCGAGAGGTCGTTACAAGCATACTCAACATATACACATACTTTTTTCCTTAGAACCATACTAAGAAAAAGGCGTTCGGGATTAACTTTACCGTTTATAGTCCGATTTGTATGCAATTAATATAGCGTCCCAATGTGTGTAAGAACCTAAGCACCAGACTATAGCTTCAAAAATGCATTTTAGTAATTTTGATAGGAACGCGGGGTGGTATTCAAAAAATGAAATATTCCTTATCAGGATTTCGATATCGATTTTTAATTATTTTATGGAAAAAGGGCGATTTATCAACAACATGAAATAAATTTGATGCAGAGCAAGAATAAATTTATATACTTTATGGGCTCGAAGTTGCCTTCTTTAGCTGTTAGAAAGAATTTCACGAAACTCCCGATTTCCACATAATTTATTTTTGCGAATATATGCGAATAATAAATATGCGATGCAAAATTTGTAAGGACATCTATGAGGAAATATTTCGGTTCGAACTTCGAGTATCATCTACGTTAAAAATTTCTTATATTAAACCAAACTATTTTTTATTAAAAATATTTCTCGTTTCGTGTTCCGGCTCGGCTGTTTTTTGTGCAACTGATTTGACTTAGGGTTCGGTTTATATCGAAAAATCGAGGTTCAAAACGGGTTTTAGTCTTGATTAAAATTTTGTCACTCTGTAACTATGGCGTCCACTAAAAAATGCGCTTAGCAAATCAACTACGATTTTGTTTATTATTTATCCGAATAAGTAAAAGCGATGATTACCAACTAATGGACAAATTAATAAATCAAGAAATTACGGTTTTGAATCTGAAACGAATTAATAATCAATCAAACTTCAATTACATTATTATTTCATTAGACTGAAAGGCCAACCTTTTCAAGTACGTGGCTACTTCAGCTGCGAGCAATACGAGCTCAAGTACCTACCCAATACCTGTAGCTCGTGATGACTACCTTTTTTTATTCGAATATGGCCGACTTTATGGGCTTAACGTGTGCCAGCTATAAAGTGGGCATGTGCATGTATAAAAGTGGCCAGCTCTATATATCTCTATATTTCTCGCTATCTCTCTCTTTCTATCTATATCTTCTCTTGGCCATTGATTACCGCATTCTGTGCCCACTGCTGTGCGGCTCAATTAGTCGCTGCTGCGTGTACCCGCCGTTCATTCTCTCAATTCAATTGCTTCACTGTAGCTGCCGTTTGTCCGTCCAGCTGTGGCCAGGGGTCATCGAATGCTAATGAGCGCATCCAATACCTGACACCAAATTGAAAGCTAACGGCAATTTAATGGCCTCTGTTCTCGTCGTCACAGTTCCAATTATTGGTGCTGGCAAATATGTTGCAGGGTTTGAGATGGCATTTTACGGCTCAAATTGACACTTTAACGGGGCGCAGGAGTAACGCGAAAAGTCGAAGAAGCTGAAGTAACGGAAGAAGCAGTGCAGAGAAGCGTGTGTCAGTTTAACGTTAACCAACACGTAAACATGAAAGCACGGGCATACGGACTGTTGCTGCATTTGGTGTGTTTTTCATTACATTTCTTTTTTGTTATCGTTGTGCACTCTTCACACTTGGCACACCTGCATTTTGTTATTGTTACGGAGAAACCAGCAAAGCATAAACACCATTTTATGCCCAAAACAAAAACAAAAAATAAAAGAAAGCGCAAAAATACAACATTTTGTAAAGCCAAACAAAATGGCGGACGGAGGCGCACTTCAAGTCAAGCGTTTGTTGTGTGCGTGCATGGGCGAAGGGGTGCATGAGTGTGTGTCACTTCCTGTTTGGCTGCCTAACAAGCCAGAACACTAATACCCACACACACCTACTCACCCACACACACACACACACACACACACACACACACACACACACACACACACACACACACACACACACACACACACACACACACACAGTTATTCATGCAATTGCACATGCTTAATATTTAACTCGCGCGTGTTTTTTGTTACTTTGCAACGTGTTCAAGTGGGTTCATGTGCATATGTGTGTTTATGTCGGTGTGTGTGTGTGTGTGTGTTAACTGTTGCAATAATATTCCACGTACTTCACTCCATTGTTTTTGGTTACCTACCCCAACCAGCTCGCTACAACAATAATAAGGCAGTACAAATGTTTTTCTTACTCTAACTGCGCTGCCATTTTTATACTTTTTTGCAAGGCATTGTAAATATAACATGCGATTTGTAGCTGTGCTGTAAAACACCTGAATTAATTTCAGTTGCTTTTCTAATTTAAATTAGTTAACTTATCGAAAATGAAGCCCTACATCATCATAATTTGCCATTAGAAATTGCATCGTTTTTTTGCTTTTAGTGTATTTGAACTTCGTTAGGTTATAACTGCTATTTTATATTTTGAATATTTTTGCATCGTTTTTCCCTCGCTTCAATTTCTACTTGCGCGTAAAATAATAATAATAATAACAAGCACACGCGAAAAAACGTAAAAAAGAGAAAAAATAAAAGTGAGTTTTGTGTTTTGCATTCACAGACGTTCTTTTTATAATTCGTTAGTCGTAAAGTCCCAGGCACTTAACAGTTGTATTTGACGCGGCTTAACGTAGGTAATGGAAATGGGAAGTGGGATCGGGTTGTGGATGACAAGCTGGGAAATGTAAAGCGGATTACAGTTAACGATGGGTGATGGGCACTTAATTTGTAACACGCGATGGTAAAGCGTCTATGTGCGGTCTAATTAGAGCATAAATGTAGAGTGGATCAAAGAAGTGCAAGAGAGAGTGTGGAAAGTGGATAGGGTGGTGCTGGCTAAGTTTTACAACAGTTAGACAGTTATATTGTAGATAAGGAACACTGATCGAATGAGGAATTTACGATTGGCACTCTATATAATCAATAAAATAATAATATTTAATAAGTATTAAAATTCCTTTTTTCATATTTTTTAATTCACAATCTATCTATGTACATGACAGACTAGCTGTTTTTTAAACTCCTTACAGTCCTTTACCACTCTAGCTGGACCGCTCCAAGTGGTCTGTTCAGCGGGTGACTTCTCTTGAGTTCTTAGACAGGTTAGACGGCTTTTTTATACAGCTTGGGTGACTCCCGGAAGTCTTTCATCAGTTTAGAGAGCGGAACCTGGCTTATGCGGTTACTTTGTAATATTCACTTTACTAAAACCTCCAGTTTTTCGCCCATTTCCCTTGTCCGGTTTTTTCAAAATATGTTTTTCAATTTTCATTTATTTACTTGACCTTATTTGAGAATCAGCGAGAAGAGCGCACACTGGCAGCACTTTGATGCCTACTTTGAGGACTCTTATAGCACTGGCCAAGTCACGCCTCAGTTTGCCAGTGTTGCAAATTGCTTTAAAATTGGAATTGCAAGCTTAAATCTGCTTGGCAACGGCAGCGACTTTGTGTTGCCAACTGCATTACGCGAAATTGCTGGAAATACGGAAATGCTAATGCGGCCAACAAGCGTTTAATGTCCTGGCACTGCAGTCATTAAGCAAAAGAAAAAAACACAAAAGCTTCTTGCTTTCCGAAAAGAAAGCAGCCCAAGTTGCCGGCCAAGTGGCAAATTGGCAACTAACTGTTGTTGCCTAGCCATAAACTATGTGGTTATGGGGCGCATGCGTGTGGGGTGTGGTGTGGAATTTTATGTGGTTTATCTCGATACGCTTTTGTCAGCTTTTGTGGCAGAAGGCAAATGGAATAAGGACAGCTCCTTTGAAATGCAATTAAATGCGACTGCAGTCGCCAACAAGCCGAGTGTAACTCAATTAGTAAAGTTGCGAACAGGACACAGCCACGTCCACGTCCAGGTCCGCGTTCGCGTCCATCTCCACGTGCACGTACATATTCAGGAAGCTCTGTCTGAGTGGCTTCAAGTCTCGTCTGCCACGTCTGTGCCCCGCGGACGCACGGCCACTGGCCGCAATACAAAATTGGCGCACGTTGGCTTCATAATTTTATTATGACTGCACCGCGTGAAGTAAAAATTACGGTACGGCGCGCATCGAGTTGCGCATCGAGTCCGGTGTCAAGTTGTGCCTCACGTAGCTGAGGGCGTGGTTCACCATTGGCAACGTGGCCGGGCCCGTTTAGAGTAATTAGCAGACTGCTAATTGCACTTGAATGCCAGAATAAAAGCAACTGGGTGCACAGGCACTCGGCCATTCGGGCACTTGGGCACTGGGACATCCAAGTGTTTTGTGGGTTTTTCTCTTTTTGTGTCTATAAAACTTTTCGCACGCAACTCGCGCCACGGAAGTTGTAAAAAATTATATGAGGTGCGCTTATGTATTAATTTATGTGTGTGCGCGCATGTGTGTGTGTGTGTGGTTTGGGGTCCAAAATAGACTTGGACGAAATTTCCCCAGAAATTCGAAGTTTATGATTTGACAAGGACACACGTTGACTGTAAATTTGGCGGCTGTTGAGGCAAGCTAAAAGTCGGTGGATGCCATGTGGACGGTAAATTTAAACTAATTTTAGTCCGCAAGTCGATGGTTAGTTGAAACCGATATGTGGATTGCGTGTGGAACCAATGTGAGACGTTTTGGAAATTTAATGTATGTGGATTTTATGTATATTGTAATGGATCACAAGCTGTAACAAAATTAAGCAAGGACCGTTTGTTGGCTGTGGATGGCATGTGGATTTCATGTGTTTACTACGTGACAACGTTAAAGAAACTGAAGCATTAAACACGATACAATTTAAAATCAAGTATTCCCACATCCAGTCCATGCACTTATTGAGCCATAAAAGCGTCGCTTAGTGCATCTTTTTTAATGCTCTGGTGGTCTGTGCGAGCACAATCTGAGCCTGCTTCTCGATACCCATTCACCTGGCCACGCATTCCAATAAGGTAACGCAGGCCTTTAAAGCGAAAATCGAATTCAAATTGGTAACTGGAATAAAGCGCTACACCGTGTCAGGCGCCAAATAACCAGAGCCCAAAAACACGCCGTAACATTCCCTATACACATACATATGTATGTATGCATGAGCTCCAAAGTGGGAATGCACGTGTTGCCAACGAATAAAGCACAAAAAAAATTGGTATGAAGCAGCAGTCACAATCCGTTTTTGAACACAGCCGAAAGCTGTCAGTTGCGATCCATGACGAGAGTTTTTAGCCCAAACTTCAAGGGGACGCCAGAACCGTTGTTAAAAGTTTAAGGGTGAGAGGGCGGTGTGCGGATGTGCGTCTATACTCTATTGTGTGAAGGCGCGTGTGTGGGGCGACAATTACAAATTGGACGGCCTGACCAAAAAGCGTTGCCAGATCGAAACAGACACGACATGCAAATATGCATTTTTCAACAGTTGTCTCTCTCTCTCTCTCTTTCTCTCCTCGCTCTCTAGAGAGACTCTCTGTTTTGCAAATCGGACTGAAACGCGTCCAACACGCGCGACACTTACAAATTGCATTAAAAGCGGTCGCGTGGAATTATAAATTCGTGCCATGAATTCGCCTGGGGAGACAGGGTTGCATTCAGCTCTTTGAATATGGTATTTGTTTGGTTGTTGTTTCGGGCTTTTTGTTACACACAGCATTGTTTTCGTTTGCATAATTTTAGGCGTCCGTTGAGGGCGTCGGCTCTGAATAGCGCTATCAAGTCAAAAACTTTTGTTATTTTGGCAAACGACTTAAAACTAGCAATGAAGTGGCATTAACACAACTGACATTGAACCCGACTGACACAACTGTAACATATTGAATAACAGTTACATATGATTATGAGAAAGCTTTACGGGCAATGTCCCTGCTCGGGCGCCAGTTATATTTAAATTTACCAGTTATGAAAATTAAATTGCAGTTTTGGATAGGTTTGATAATAGCTGAACAATGGATTGCATTCTCGGGCGCCAGGTAGCTTAAAAAATTATCCATTGCCGTACTATTAATGAATGTTTAATATATTTACTTTTAAGAAGATTTGCAGAAGATTTTGCAGTGAAATACAGCTATGACAAAGACTCCATTTGGACGCCAAATACAATACATATAAATTTCTTAAAGAAGTATTCTTTTAGCTTCATAACGGCTAGCTAGATAGAAATATAAATTTGATAAAGAAATATTCTTTTAGCTTGATAACAGTATATACATAGTTGATAAACTTTTTGCCTAAATATATGGATTTAATTGTTTTTTATTTTTTATATAATGCCCCTGCCCGAATGCCGTAAGCCAATCCACGCGGCTTGTATTTAAAACCGCTTAAAAATGTTGCTTTCCCTTTTAGTAAAATTCCATTCGCAACACTTTGAAGCGAACAGAACAAACTGTGTCTAACTCGTGGAAGCATCGCCTCGCTTTATTGATTCCTCCCCTCAAACAACAGCCCACATCTGCTGTGGCTTCTAAAGAAAACTTTGCCCTCTCTATGAACAACTGTTTTTCTGTTTTGTTGTTGTTGTCCAATAAACCGCTAAAAATGTATAAACTGTTTCAGAGCATTTTTTGCTGTGTTTCTGTTAGTGTGAAGCTCGACACTAAAATACAATATTTTCGATCTCATCGTTTTCAGGAAATGGGGTTTTTTTTTGTGGGGAGTGCGTCAATTTGCCCGCTATAAAAAGTCTGAATGAATTTTTAATAAACGGCAGCGCGAGAAAAAGGCGACGGCAAAGGAACAGAGCTGGCATCAGCTTTTTTCATACTCTTTTCTATACCCTTGTAGAGGGTATTATAATTTTGTCATGAAATGTGGTACGCATACGAGGAGACATCTCCGACCACATAAAGTATATATATTCTAGATCAGCATCAACAGCCGAGTTGATATAGCCATGTCCGTCTGATTGTTTCTATGCGAACTTGTCTCTCACTTTTAAAGTCTTTCTGTTGCAGTCAGTACATATGTTTGTCAGAACCAGCCGGATCGGATCAGTATATCATATAGCTGCCATTGGGACAATCGGACGAAAACTGGGCTCTGATATAGAAACCTTTTCTAGATAACTTTTATAAGCTCGTGATTTAGTAGTTCAATAATGATCCTCACATATATGCATCTTATACGGCAGCATATTTTGTATTCAAAGATATTTTCATCAGCACTAATCTGCAAAAGGGAAATGTCTACAAGTGTATTTAATCTTCGGCGTGTCGAAGATTTCGTGAATTTCTCGTTTTTTGTTTTGTTTTTTTTGCTTAACATTCACTTGGCATATTTTGCATTTGAAATTTGTGTGCAGCTCGAGCTGTTGAGTTTGTTTTTGAGCTCTCGTTGCTGATAAAGCGAAAACTACAAAAACAGAAAAAAATAATAATGAAAAAAGCAAATTTATAAAACTCGCCGTTTGTTTGAGAAATGTAAATCTGCCAAATGTTTTATGCTGGCGCTTTTAGCTTTTGACTCTCAGCTGTTTGTTTCCAATTAGAGCGTCTACCACGGGGCGTATGATAATTGGATTGCCATGCATGGCCCCGTCTCCACTCATCTTATCTCATCTCTCTAGTCGAGACCAAAGCCTGGATGGCGGCTCACTGGACCGTCCAAGGCTCTTTCACTGTTTGCAGTTAGCTGTTAGCTGTTTGCCGTGCGCCTTTGCTCTTTGTCCAACAGATAAATGCACAGTTCCCGTGTGGGTAGCTGGCAACGGGCTTAGACCCAGCCGGGCGGGGCGCAAAATGTGAAATGGAAAGTCAACGAGAGGGACAACAAGCTCGACAGCGAAGACCAGAAGTAGAGCAAGATGCGATGGCAGCAAGAAAGGCGCTGCAACAGTTGACTAGTAGCTCGTAGAAGTATTTAACTGAGCATCGGGTATAATGTACTATATTATGTGTGAATAAAAGGTAACAATAATGCACAGGCCACATACCAGTTAATATGAAACACCACTTTTGATTCGCTTCAAAGTCATGACAATGAGTTTTTTTTATTGTTTTGCCTGTCTGCTGCATTTATTATATGTTTAATAGTTGGTTTAGCAAATCGCACTAATTACTTTTGAACAATTGGTAAACAATGTCTATAGCATGCTTTTAAGCTACGATCGAACCTATTTTGGTTTATTTTTATAAAGAAAAGTTTTAAATTTCGTGTTTTTAAAACGCTTGTCAATCAAGTTTGAGCCTGACTTAAATAATTTATAATTCTTTTATTTATCACTTCACAGTCTCAAAACGAACCGGGTAGTTTATACTCAATATACCCCTTAAAATGTACAATTTACTGTATACAAAAAACAATAGTATACTTTTGAGCGACGCTGCAATAAGGTAACAAGATGTGGGCGAAGTGGTGGCTATATATATATAAAGAGCCAGACAGTTGCTAAAACCTTGCCAGCGGCACTTAAGGCGAATGCAGCAGCCATAAAGCCAGCTGAGCAAAGGGCTAGGGGCAAAGGGGCACAGAGGCCAGAGTGCCAAACAAGGGGACAGGCCAAGGGGTCATTTTGACAGTCCGTTAGTCAATGGCTGAACGTGCAACAGTTTGTTGCACACTCGTTGGCTTTTGGCACGCTGTGCAACAGCAGAATGACAACCGCAGCGACACGGCAATTTGGCTCGAAATGCACACGAACAAAGAGGTTAAAATGTCTGAGTTGTTGTTGTAGCTTATAAAATTGTTGCGCCTATTAGTGTGTGTGTGTGTATGTATTTTCGCATACGATGCGTATACGTAATGTCGAACTTCAACGTGAAAACTACAGCAATTTATTGAATCCATTTAAACTGCGCTAAAAACTAGTTTCTTTGCTTAAGAAATTGTGTGAATAAACTTGAGAAACTCTGTAAAAGTTTACAATTAATATTTGTTCGCATAATTAGCTAATTATTTAATTTATTTTGTTTATTCTCGTTAAGAAGTTTACATATATTTATGTAAGGCAACAATAAATAACATAAATACTTGAAGCCCAAATATAACTGCTGTGAGAATTTGTGTGGAAATTTGCTAAGCTAGTGATTCGGTATTCAAAATGCAATCAATTCATATATTTCCTCGTATGCATCTGATTTACATACACAAACAGGAGCAACACCGAGTGCTATATTCCACCCGTGTCTGAAAAGGAGCGGTAGCTTCTGTTGGGAATGAAATGTATATATATATATATGTATTATTCACCATATCCCTAAAAGTTTTACCTTGACAGGTAAGGTGTCGGGCAAAGGAATCAACCATTTCATTCTCATAATTGGAATATCTCCAGTAATATGTAAATTATATTTTATTTTAAGCTCATTCATATCAGGTATATTGATTAGCACACTTTATGATTTTAGTGAAAGTGCTGGTTCTAAAATTTTATTGAAATTGAGACATATACGTACAAAAATATTGAAAATCGGTTCTGCTTATTTGGTCGCCTGAAAATTTGTCTTAAACGCTAGTTTGTATGTCATATAACTAGATATAATTTATTTGCTGGCATTTAGCCAAACACTCAACAATGCACAACGCGTCTTTGGTCCCGTATCCGGGCCAACTATTAATTTGTAAGCCCTTTTACAATACTGACAAATGCTTACAATTAGAGCGGGCGCCACTTTTAACATTTGCTGCATCTTTTGCCGCGCTTCGCAAATATTTGGCGCAATTTTTCATATTAAACGACAGGCAGCGGCAGCAGAAGGTCGCCGGAAAGTGGCACAAATAAAAATTGCAGTTGGGGCTGTACAAACGGCGCTCAACTTGCGCCAACTGTGATCAATCTTCATTGCAGGGCCGTTCGGCTTGTGTGCTGAAAGGGGAGGCGGGGGTACAGCAGGGCAGGCTGGCTGGCTGGCTGAGCGGGGGTCTGCTGTCGGATGTACACTCAGTTGCATATTTTCGGTGCTGCAGGCAACTGCACTCAAGCATGACAAGTCAGCGCCCCCAGCTTCCCGGCCCGTGCTTGTACTTGTCGGGGGAAACAACCAAGCAAACAGAGGGTAGCAACCCTTTTGCTAGCTCATCCCCATGCCGAAATGCAAAGCGAGAGGCAGCAGCTGAAACAGAAAGAAGCAGAAGAAGCAGCAGTAGCACAAAGAACTGGGGTAAGAGAAATGGCCAACTAACAAAACAGGAAAATTGCAAAATATTTGCAATTGTCGCCATAGTCGACATGCACACATTTTCCCACTCAAAAAAAAAAAAAACTGGAAAAGCTGGCAAAAGCCAACGCCAAAGCAATTGGCGAAATGAATGAAGATGAAGTAGCAGCCGGCATAACCATGCTCCCATGTGGACATGGACATGGACATGGATATGGACATGGGCAGGCATATGGTCAGGCTGTTTGGATTGGCCAGGACTGGGCCGCAAGATTGATTGGTCACCAAAGGGCGTCAAGAGTCCATTCTGCGCTATCTAAAATTAGTTGGCTTGTCGAGAAACTTTATATGGTCAAGTGCCAGCTTTGACTGGCGAATGTTGAGTTTGTGTCCTGGTGGAACTCTTCAGGAGATACCATCTTTAAAGAGCAAAAGGAAATTTAAATACTCCTTTTACTGTACGCTAAATATGTTATACTGCTCCATTTAAAAATGGGGTAATGGATATGTGCAAGTGTAGGTAACAGGCAAAAAGGAAGCATCTACTACCCTATAAGGTATATATATATATTCTTGGTCTGCATCAATTTATTCTGCTCAAATAAAATCTTCTTTTCTAAACTATTTAGCAAGCAGATAGTCTTAGCTTATAGTCGTAGTTTGTATTCGTTTTGTACTTCGGTCGGTTGGGCGGGAGCTGGGATGCAGCACTTTACATTGAGATTTGCGCTGAAAAAAAAAACATTATCTCGTCCTGTGGCAAGATGATTTTCTGTTAGGTACTCGTAACGCGTTGAGATGATCTCAATGCAACAAAATGTAAGCAAGCGCTGAAAACCGATATTCCATATGCCTAATGGGAGACTCGCATATTTATCTCTCACATTATTTGCACAATGTTTAAAAATATGTATACAAAACTTAAGATCTGCAGGGAGGCTGATAATAATATGAACACTCTATCTACTATAACGATCTTAGTTTCATACTAATACATTTAGATATTCTTCCAAGCGTGCAGTTCTTCTTCTCTTACTTCTTTTTCTTTCAGCTTTTTGTTTTTTTTCTTCTCCGTTTCTGCTTTAGTAGTTGCTTTGTAAGGTTTGCTATTCAGCTCTTTTATTCAGAATACTTAAGAGTTAGACTTTTTGTTATCGCTGCAGTTGCTTTGTTTGCAGTTCGTCGCTTGTCTTTTGTTGCTCGCCGCAAATTGTTTCTTTCCACTCGTTAGTTGCGTCTCGTTACTTTCCACTCGCCGTAGCCCCATTCACGACGATGCGTCGTCTCGTTGCTCGCTGACTTTGGCAAATCTCTTTCATTTTTTTATGGGCTTTTTCTGCACTTTTGTTTTTGCTTCGAGTATTTTCAGTCATTTGTATTACTTCTGTTATCGTTGTTGTTGTTGATGCTGGTGTTGTTGGTGTTGATGTTGCAAGGTTGGCATTGCATTTGAGCATTGGATTTCTAGGCGGAGGAACAGGCAGCGTCAGCCCTCCCATTGTCGAGGTCTCTCATTGTAAATTGCTTTTTGTTTTACAAGTGTTGGGCTTGAAAAACTGTGTAGGCTGTTTTAGACAAAGACGTAGTAGTGGATGGAGGGGGGGGGGCGGAGGGATTGTTGTGTAACCTGGCGGTTTATTTTTTTTTGCAAGGGTCTGCAGAATGCAGAATGAACGAAACACACAAGTCAAAACTAGCTGTTTGTCCGGTTGTTTGCGTTTAAGTTAATGAGATTTTCCCTTAATAGAGAAAGTTTCACTAAAATGCACTTGCTTTTTATACAATTCGAGCAAGCTATCAGCTTAGCTAAAGTCGAAGAGCTTAAGTTTGCATTGGATTGGGTTGGGCTAAGCATTCGGTCCGACCAAGGAAATCGAAATCAGCCTGGGGCTCATTTTCGTAATGTGTGGTTAGCTTGTGAATAGCTTGTGGAAAGCCGAGAAATGGCAGGTATTTTAATTGGCCAGATTGCTCGGATCTTACTAGCTGCAGCTAGGTCGAGCCATGCTTTCAATCCTAGAGAAAGGAAAGCAGCAGAGAAAGCGGCAGAGCTACGACTCGTTTAATTAGTGACAGCCCCCTAGAAGCTTAAAGTACAACAGTCTATTCAGCTAATAATTATACTACATAGTGGGTTTGGGCACACACACAACTCATAGGGTCCACCCACATGCGCAGCAATTCATTTAGCATTTATACAATACAACTGACAGCGCAGAGCCGCGTTAATTCAAAGGCTAGAAATTCAGATGCCTGCTAAGAATTCTGGCATAATCAAAAAGCGCGCATCACTTGACATCGTGGCTCAGATGTTGCCTGCAATCTACATCGTTTGGCATTTTGGCTCTTTGTAGGAATCGCTTTACACTCTATTCGGCGTCTAATCATGACGAAGATATCTTAAGCATTTCATGAAAAAAATTTGTATAACCTTTGCAAGGTCGATGCAAACTTGTTCACTGCTCATATCTAACAGAAAAACCCTTTTGGGGGTTTTCTTTTAATACGCTTTGTAAAGAGTTGCAGAGAACAAAAGCTACCAATTGAGAGAGAGACAGAGAGAGAGAGATTAACATGAAGTTTATTGTAACTATTATTTGCATGCACTTACCACTGCGGCAGAGCGCAGTGCAAACTGTTTGTGCTGGACTTTAAATACATTTTCAGTCCAAACTTCTAACTAACTGCCAAGCTAACAGTCTTCAAGGGAATGCCAGGAGAAGGAGAAGGAGAAACCAATTCAGATGAATCCATAAAACCAACATTAATGCCTTAATTTTAAGCTTAGCAGCGAAAGTTGAAGGCAGCGGGCAAAGGCGGCAAAAATAGAAGAGAGAAAGAGAGACACGCTGAGTGAAAGAGTGAAAGGGAGGTAGCTTGAGATAGAGCGAAAGAACGCGTCTGACAGCGAACTTGGAGCGAAAAAAAGGAGAATAAAATGAAATAAAATCTTGGGCAAAAAGTTTTCGCACGATTTTAACGCATTGCAAAGCGCTGCTTAAGCCATAAAAGTGCTGCCAGGGCTAAAGGGTTGGCTGGCTGGGAGGGGCCAAGGGTCAGGCAGCAGGTCGCAAGGGCGCCAATGCCAGCTGTGATGTCCTGGGGTCTGAGGGTAAGTAAAAAATTGGCAGTAGACCTGCGAAATGATAAAATTTCTCAGCGCGACAAGTTTGCTTTTCAATTTGATGTAAAGCAGGCTTACTGTCCAAGGCCAGGGGTAAGATGTTTTGGGATCCGACAGACGGCGGCTGCTTGGCTAACAGTTAAGACTGTGCTGCTTGGATAACTATGTGCATCTTATGCCCGGAGCGCGAAGTGCGGCTGCAGCGACAACGAAAATTGAAAATTGCTTGAATTGCATTTTCCGTTCAAGGCGGCAGCTGATGAAGGGTCGCAAGAGGGAGCTGCTGGAATTGGAGCTGGGGAGCCGGCTGAGATAAGTTGAGTTGAGTGAATTCACAGAAGGCACTCGACAGCACACTGACACAGAGACCGACAGCTGTCGAGAGTGCGCCTCAGAGGCTGGCAATGCGACGTATGAGCAACTTGCAACTCAAGTGGCACAAGTTGCCATTTTATGTTTGTTATGACATACTCTATACACTATTCCCATCTTGCCCAACGCCAGCTTAAGGCAGTCACAATCCCATCCCCCCAGGTTAGGTTCCTTGTTTGCGTAATTAAATCATTGCTACTGACTTCCTGACTTCTTATTTGCGCACATTGTGGGTGAAGGATAGCCGCCTCCTCCAACTGAAAGACTGCATCCAAGTGGAAGCAAGAGATTGCCAGCCATGAGCAGCATTCCTTGGGCACATCTCACAGACAGCGAACGCTTCGCGACCACGAAACGTAATTGGAACTGCGGATGTGGAAACCAAACAGTGCAAATGACTTTGAGCTGTACTTTTCCGCTTTTCATCCCATGCTCTTCTGCTGAGAAACGTATACGATGCGAGAAGTTGACATGTTGACATGAAGCCTTGCCCCGGGCGGGCTGGTTAATTGAAAAGCGTGGGAGTTGGGTGGTGACTTCTTCTGTAGTATTTATTCCACAGTGACTACAGTGATAATGGTTGATATATAACAAGCAATTTAAAATAATGTATTTATGATATTTATAATACTAGGATATTGATTGAAGAGCACAAGCAGTGTGCATTACACATAAACAAAATTGGATAAAATCTAATTGTTATAGTCTAATAAGCCCAAACAGCGCATCGCTTTAAATAAATGTAAAATGCAGACCCGAAATTCTAAAATGTGGCTTCTCAGGCTTAGGTTGCTAGGTTTGTTTAACCTAACTTACCTTATATAACGGATATGTATAGCTGAGTTAACTGATTGTTGTGAAATCGCTTGTGCAGATGCTGCAACGAGAAAACAATAAAAAGGTTGCTTAGATATAAAGTTTATTAAGTATTTATATATCAATGCTGTTTCGACTCCCAACTTATAACTAAATTGTTGAACTTGAGTAAAGTTGTCAGAACTTAGACCTACTCGTGTTATCTTTGTGGCTCAGTTCACAGTTGATTGCTGTCTCGAAAACATACGTCATTCAAAAAGTTTTCTACAATTAATGTCCTCAAGTCATTTGCATTTCTTCATTTATTTAAATAAACTTTTACTTTTAGTCTACCATTAGCTTTTACCATTTGCTATTTATTTATTTGTAAAAGTTTTTATTTTTATTTTCAGCTGTCAACTGTCTAATCTGCAGGGAGCTGGCACTTGCCACTCCCTCACCGACTTATTTGCCTGGTTGACTAAGCAAGGCAAATGAAACTTTTCCCATTTGATGCTCATAGTTATTGTTGTTGCTGTCCAATGAAAAGTTGTATAAATATCCAAAGTGACCTACGAGATGAACGACCCAACAACATTTGCTCTGGGGGCATAACAAATATTCATGCTGCAAATAGGACTCAACTTCAACCCATCTTGGTCAAGTCAAGACAATGTAAAGAATAAACTAGACGAGACGAGGCATTGCGATTGATAAGCGGCAAGAGAGAAGGAGTCGAGCTAGGATGAAAGGATAAGCAAGCCAAGTGCTGGACATGACGTGAAAAAACATTATCTGAAGAAAATTTCTTAGCATGAAAATATGAATAGAAATATTACAAATTATTGAGTAGAAGTATTGCATAAACAGTTCAAATATTTGTTCATGATGCTCAGGTATGCTGCTGGACGTGACTAAGGATTTTTCCAACACGTTGCCAATTGTTTAAAAAATGTTAGAAAATATGCGGGCAATACTTTGCTGTACGTTGCTTTTTTGCATTGCGGGCGAACAATGTGTGTTTTTTTTTCGTTGCTTCTGTTCTCTCATATTGTGCAAATATTTATGTAAACAAGCAAAATGCATTATGTGCCCGGTGCTATCTTTATTATATTTCCAAAAGGCAGCAAACAAATGGCCAAAGTTCAGCAGGGAGCCAGCTGCCAGGAAACAGGCAGGCAGCCAGTCGGGCAGACGGGCGGCCACGCTGGCAGTGAGCAGCCGTTAGCAGCCAGAAGCAACAGCTCTCCAATTGAAAGTCAAAACAAACGAGCTGCAGGTTGCCACGCCTTCCCACAAACAGCCGCCCTGCCCCTAGACACCCTAGCATTGTCTTTGGGCATATACTTTTGGCTTTCGGCACGTTTGCCATTATGCATATGCTTTCACATATTCTCTGTCTCTCTCTTTGCTTAGCCTTTGACTTGTATGCAGTCTGTGTGCAAGTGTGTGCATGTGTGTGCATGTGTGTGCAGCCGGAAACGGAAATGAAGCACAAAAGTTTCATAGCATAAGCTGTGCCCAGGCACAGCCATAATAGTTAACTACACACATGCAGCTAACTTGTGCTTCTTGCTTTTGCTTTTGTAAGGTTTACATTTTGTACTTTTTTCTGTTTTCTGGCCATTATTTAAAATTATTTTATGACCAGCTCTGACCATGATTTACTTATAAAAGCCAAGTCATAATTCATGCGGCGGACTAATTGTCTGAAACATTTTCCAAAAGCTGCAGCTTAATTGAAATGCGAGCCGAACAGCAGGCAAAATGTTTGCATCCTGAGCAGCAGGACGCTTCTAGGACTTCACCCATCTGGCCACATGTTTGCGTTCTGTTTATGAAGGCAGCCTTAAATTAAGTGCTTAGTTAAAGTGTCGGCACATTGCGCATACGTCACGTTGACTGGCAGGACAATTCCCTTGCTGGACTGCTGCCCTGCTTGACCACTTGAAGCTCCAAGCAAATTTATGAGTACGTGTGAGTGGGCAAACGAATGAAATGTGAATAAAGTTGGTGGCTACTCGCATTTGCAGTTCAGCTTCAGCAAGCTATATCAAGGACTTAGAGAGCTGCACTCAGAGCTCAACTTTGGCGAGATGCATTCAAATTGAGTCGAGATTTCTGCAGTTGAGTTTCAAATTCAGTTTGTGTAAATAATGAAACATATCAATGACAATGTTGTGGTTTTTCGAGTACTGCTAGCTTTAAGTGTAACCTTTTACTCAACTTCACACTGCATAAATGGAAACTAAAACAATATCAAGCGGAGGAAGAAAAATATACATTTATGTATATATTAGAAATAGTCCTCCTGCTGAAAAAGTCAATAGATTGTTGATATAATCAACTGGGATGACATGGATATAAATAGCACTTGCTGTTAGATAAGTCCTACACCATAAGACTATAAGTGCGAACAACTAAGTAGCTTAGGTACCAACAGTCCGTCATGTTAGCTTAATATGGTAGGATCTAAACTCAGGTAGGATCTAACCTCATGGTAACTTCTAGCGGAATGTATGCCCCAACAGTGAAAAAAATTAAGCTACCAGGGAGAGACTAAATTCCCCACGAGATTATGGGAATTCTTTATCAAATTATGTTGTTGCAATGCCTTGTAAGAAAGAGTATGATGAACCGAAGAGAGTTCAGACATTCTGTTGTTCTTTAAGCTTTAGTTCTAATCGATCAAAGACTATCTAAATGTTACTAACTTAACACATGTTGCAGTTTTTTTATGTACTATGCATACTGTTCCATCTTCTTACTACATTCGCTCTTATCTTCATTAAAGGGTTAGATCCCAGTTTTTTGCTTTGAGCACATGCTAAACATGTTAATGAAGTTCTGATTAGCTCGTAATTAATAAAACTCCATAAGGGCCTGCATGCGTGCCTTGGTTTCAGTCTGTTTTTTCCTTCTATCTCATCTCTTTTGGCGATTAATTTTTTATCTCTTAATGGTAAGAGAAGTGGCAAAGTGTCTGCTTGACTTCGATTTATTACAGCTCTTGGCTGCCAGCAATAAATCGTGCCCATCTTCAAATTGCTGTTGTTGCTTGCCTGTCTGGGCCCAGCTTGTGTTGTAGCTTCTGTGGCTGGTTTCTTTGTGCCTTGTCTCTGTTGTTACATACATATGTGTCACATGCATTATCTATTGTCGTTGTCAATTTGGCTTTGGGTCTGATTTTGACTACACAAGTTTTTACCTTAGCTCCACTCTCCGCCCCAGCACACATTTAAGTGCTTAGCCATATTAATTGAAGATTTTGCCTTTCACTTGTAAATCATATTCTGGCCAATTTCATGAAGCCCTCCCGGGCTTTAGTCATAGTTCATTGAAATTTTATGCCAAAATAAGCTGCATACGTTGCATAGTTGAGCTGCTTTTGCTTCTACTATGCTATTCAAAAACCTGACGTCCTTTCACGTCATTTCACATCCCTTACATATATTTTATTCATTTTCAAATCTCTCAGCTCAACATCATTCACATAGTTTGAGGTGCAGGCTTGTCTTTCAATTAAGTCGTCTTTTCCGGAGAATTTAATGCATGACTGCACGCACATCCCATTGTCTGCGGCTTTTTACTATCGCCCACTGCCACGCCCACTGCATGTCAAATTGTCAATAACAAAAATAACAACTGTCGAACATGATAAATTAGTGCGTCAGGCAGTTGGTTAGCAGCTCCCTGGGTTAGCTCCGGCCGCCATTCTTTGACTTGGTTATCCGCTTTACTTCATTTTTCAACACAGCCCACTAAAGCCAGTGCGATGGCAGTTCTAACCCTTTGCCTCTTCACCATACATACCCTCTTCCAGCCCACCCCCTGCTTGCGCTGATGTCGCGTTAATTTGGCGCCAGCTGCCAAATGTCAAAATGTCAAGTGAACAAAATCCGCATCATGAGAAATGCATGTTGAAGCGTGTGTTCGTCTGTTTGCGAGTGTGTGTGTGTGTGTGTGTGTGTGTGCGTGTTAGTGAAACCTTAAACCATGTGACTGCCACGCTCTACCTCCCCCTACCTTCCGCACACAATGTGTAACCCAGCCAGCAAAATGCCTGTCTGAAATAGTTATCGAGTTCTCCCCCCTCAACCCCATAAACCTAATGATGTTGCCCATTATTAGCAGTCGCAAGCACTTTCATGCTTCTGCATTTGCATTTCTCTGCCACGATTCACAACACTGTCCCACACGTTGTACACAGAAGCGGCTTAAATTGGCGGATAGTTTAAAAAATGACGTTAGTCAAAAATAAAGGATGCATGATTAATATATACTTTTCTAAAATCGACATCACATTTGGTGACGAGCTCTTAAAACCTGCGAGATTTGCTCACAAACACAGATTTTTGGTATGGATTCTTATCGATGGTTTGGAAACGAGGAAAGTTATCGATTATCGGAAATAAACTCTCAAAGCAGCGACTGTACGAGCTTTTCTCCAAATTCAAATAGTCTAATCTGAGATAGAAGCCCCGGCTACTGTAATTTTTAAGTACAAATCAAGTTTTTCGTCAACAACCCGGAGTTTTACTTTCTTTTTTATTTTCCATTTCAAGTTCTAAGCCCATGTTGGCCAGTGTTTTCGTTAATTCAGCCGCAAGACTTGATGCGTTATGTGGTTGAGAGCAACTGTGGTCACAGATTCTCTTAGCCTCGAGCACCCACGACAAACGCCCCTGATTTACGAACACATTATAACCAATTCCATGAGCGGCACTTACGACTCCAGGTCTAATTCCCATTTTGAATAGATGGCTCTGAATATGAGGTGGGGCAGGGGGCAACGTGGGGGGAGGGGGGTTATATTTTTGGGCGCTAATTGAATTAGCGGCTGCTCTCCTCCTCCTCCTCCTCCTGGGGTGGCAGTCGTAATTTGTTGATTACATGTTCCGCACAAGAGCTGCAGTTGATGGTTTCACTCGGGCTCGGTGGGTCTGCTATTCTATGCGATTCCTTATATATGACTGAGATTTGAGTGCGGTCTGTGCCCTTTGACAAAATGCCAGAGGAGTGCAGATGTAAAAGCTATTGGGCATTGAATATAATTAAATTCCGGGATTATCTGCCAGCTGTGGGTGGCCAACTGCAAGTCAGTTAATGGAGCCAAAGCTCCATGAAATTGGACATCAAATGATTAGCTGCCCGCTGCCATTGCTGCTGCTGCAGCTGCAGGTTTCTATTTAACTGGGTCCAGATGTGGCAGATCTCTAAGTAATTGCCTTGAGATACATATACAGCAACACAGATTATGACTAGCTACTGATAAGGCTGCACTTGATTTGCGTGACTTGAAAATTTACGCTCAAATCAATCAATGTCAAGAAAATGCAAGGAACTCGCATTTGGAACATGAATTCAAATGAAATGTGAAATAAATATAGTTCAAATTCGTAAATGACAAACGCAAATGAAAAGTCACTTGAGCAAAAACCATAACTCAAATTTAAGTTGAAATACAAGTGCTCTCGATGTTATTATTTGGTTAAGCGTTGAAGTTATTTGAATTAAATAAAAAATGAAAAAACAAATCTGTTTAAAAAATATTTAACTGCTAATCAAAAATGTTGCAAATTTGAACAATAATAGTTTTTCAAATCCAGAAAATGTGAACAAGTTAAAAACTTTTTCTTTTACGAAACGCTTACAAATTTCTACATAAATAGCACACAAAAAAATAATAATACAATTTAATCTTCAATTGTTAAAAAAAAACATTTAATACGTTTGAAAGGAGAACAAATATAGTTCAACCAAATTAAAGTTGAGCTAAGATTGGTGAGCTATTTATTATATTATTGTTACTTTTATTATGCTTTTATTACAGTGCATATATTCATATATTATTTTATATTTAAATCTTTCATAGTGAAAAATCGTATGGAAACGAAAAACTTTTGAATCGCAAGTCCGTCGCGGCTGGCAGGTTAATAAATTTCTTTTGCTTTGTTTCAATGATTTCTTTTCTTCTATTATCTTGTATTTTTTACATTTATTTTTATTGACCTTTTACGCTGGAGGAACTGTTTCGGATTGCTGCCGTGGGCTCTGCTGGAAGGTCAAATGTTGGCGCAGTAATCAACGCACTCATTGAAAAATGCAGAGCGACATTTCCGTTGCAGCGACTGCGACTTCGACTGCGAGTGAGACCCGTTGTGGATCGGGAATGAACATGTTAATGGAAAGGGAAATGGGTTGTGTGGGCGCCCCCTAGCGCTTTGAAGGCGAAACCCACACTACACCTCCCCCCTCCCCCTACTGCTGCCGTTCGGCATTTCTGTTTTGTGCCTTAGGCTGCGCATCGTGTTGCTGTGTTGTGTTGTGTCATGTGCGTGATTTATGTCACACGAAATGCAAATACATGAGTAAACATGCAAAACATTTCACATGGTCCACACACACATAGAAAGAGATATTACATATGTATTTGTGTATGCAGAGATACATATATGCATATGTGAGTGTGGAGTTCAGCGATTGTCTGCAGACGCTGCTTTTTGCTGAGCTGTGAATATGCACGCGGCTCTAAATACAAAGTCCAATGTATTCACGTTCTTTAAATACATCGTATACGAATGAATGGAGTCTATCTATGAGGAAAGGGGGGTTCACATGGACTTCTTGCCGTGGGTCTGCGATAGGGAGAAAATTACTTTTTAAATGTTGTAAACATTTGCATATCTTAACGACGAGTGCATGAAACAGTTTGTACAAAATTATATAAATACATTTCGAAAACCAACAAATAAACCGAAAACTGTGTTATAAACTAATGGTATTCTTACGTAAACTGTTATACAAAAAGGCTATGCTTTAGAATTCAAGCAAAAATGCAAAATACCTTAGAAACTTATAATACAACCAGTTAAATAACCCCGATTTCAAATTTTTATAAAAACTGTTATACAACTGGCCGAAATGCTTCAATTTTAAGACATCCTTTTTTTACCAACTCTTACGTGCGCTACAATATAAGCGATTGTAGAAACTGTTATATACGCTTCTATACACACAGTGGAATATTCTAGCTCGCATCCCACATACACGTTTAAACCTTATTAATGTTAAAATATACTTAACATCATACAAATATTCGACGTATATGTAGCTCTTTAAGATTATTTAAACAATCGACTGTTTACTATATCTACTTACTCTCCACATATATTTATTTTCTGCCAATCAGCTACTCAATCAATTTAACACGTTTCGTTAACCATTTTAATCGACTGCCCTTATTTCGAAATTGACGCTGAGCATTTAAAACAGCTCTGCTCAGCAAAAAATAAGTTTGCATAAAAATAATTCAAAGTAAATAAATTATAAATGAATAAAGCAAATTTAATAAAACCCTGTGTCAGACATATAATGAAATGTTATAAATAATTGCATTAGTTAATTTTTATTAACTATCTGAAGCCTGTGTGCAATTTGTAGCTACTGCGCTAATTAATTAAAATACAAATTACTTGGATGGAATATAACAGAGACATATATACAATTGTACATGTTTTTAAGTTGATCTGAAACTAATAAATTATAGAAAAACCGAAAAAGATGTTTGAATAAAGCAAATTCAGTTTGTGTTTCGATTCACAACACTAACCGCAACTAGGTACCCAAATATTTCGTACAATTATTAAATGTGGCAAATGTTATGTGATATATTTTAATTATGTAGCAAATAATTCTAAACACATGAACAAATAGATTTTGATAAAACAGCAGTCAGCTGCGGTGGCTCATTAAAATAATTGATATTAAATGATTTCTGTTATACACTATAGTTAAAAGGCCAGCGGTTGGATAAAAATTATATATAAAACTCGGTAGAACAGGTTGTTGCAGTTGGGAGAGTAAACCACATGCATTGTCAGCTGTTATACAGTCTCGGGCACAGTAGCAGCAAAAAACTAGGCACAACAAATTGCTGGTTTATATTGCATGAATATATACTACATGTGTGCATATACATACATATATATGGCAGCCAGTGTTTGCAAATGTAAATCAAATATTTAAATTTAATTTGCTTGAAGCGACTAAATCACTCAATGCGTAACTGAATAACTAGCTGATTGATTGACTGATTGTTTGCTGCAGTTGCATTTCGCCCAAGGCGAATTTGCTGTCCTTTTGTTTTTGTTAACTAGGCAATGCACCTGTGAATGGACCCAAAGATTTAGCTCAATCTCAACACAAATTTCGTTGCGAGTTTTATTATTTACTCTGTCTGTGGGTGTGTGTGTGTGTGTGTATGTGAGAGAGTGTGTGTCTAAGTGTGTGTGTGCTTGCGTGTGTCGGCACTTTTCTCAACACTGATAACAATCAGCTCGCATGTTGTTGCCGCCCCGCTACGTCTTCTCCCACTATACTTCTCCCCAACCGTATTGCTATCGCTGAATGGGTAGGTGAAGCACACGAAAGACAAACACTGAGAAGTAACATATAAGACTGCTCTGGTCGAGAGTGCGCGACTTTGAGATACCGTATACTCGGCTAGAATATTTTTTATATGCAAACACACACGAAAATAATAGGCTGTGAACCTAGAAAATTTGTTTTTACAATTTTATATTTTAAGATTACTTTTGTGTTTATGGTGCGGACAGCTCGAATTTTACATTTATTTTGATTGTATTCAAAAGTCGGAACATACCAAAACTTATGAGTGTGCCTATTGAGGTGGCAATATTGATTGATGCCAGGTTGACGAAAGGCTAAATATTCGTACTTTTTCTATACTATACGAGTTCATAATGGGTCGGAGATGAAAGCGAATATACCCATTTTAACAATTTTCAAGGGGTATAGGGTATAAAAACGCTGAGGTGGCCCGGCACAAAGTAAACGGCGTGTAAAACGTCGGCACAGATATAGCCAGATATATAATGCTTACACACGTCGCTCTTCTTCTTGTTTTTGTTGTAGTTATTGCTGTTGTTGCTTTGTGGTGGTGTGGTTGGAAAGAAAATGCAGCATAAAGCAAATCGTGTCAATGACATTTGGTGACATACGCTAAAGCACACGCACACACAAACAGGCATACGGATAGACACAAAGAGAGGGACAGAGTGGATTCGGGGTAGACAAGAAAGATGCTCGACTGCTTGGGCTAGAAAAAAATTCAATACAGATACGAGAAAAATTCCTACTAAACGAGCTGCAACACAGCAACAACAACGACGACGACGACGGCAGCGGGTTCTACTTTAGCTAAGTGGGCGACGGCTGCTTTAAGGTGGAGGCGGGGCGCGGCAGCCGAGCAATTCAGCGCTATGCTTAGGCGCTTATTAATAGAAACACTTTTTGGGGTCATTATGTGAGATGCCGATGGTAACTGAGGCTCCCCATTTTGATTGAGGTGACCCGAACAGCACGCGCCAAGTATGTAGCTGAGATGTGGAGACCAGCGAAAGTTTTTCTTTGTTTTCTCGTGGATTAAAGTTGCTCTTCGATTGATGTAGGATATTTCGTCAAAAATGCTAATATCTAAGGGCATTGAGGTAAAATGGCGTCTTGTGGTTTGTCGCAGTTGTGGATTATATTGGAGATTGGTACTGAATAAATCGAGTGTTATACAAGTTAATTGTTATACAATTTTTATAAAACTGTTCTATCTAGGTGATTGGTATGCAGAATTGCTATGCACAGAACTATTAAAGGCAAAAGTTATAAAATAAACTACTATTAAACCATAAGTTTATTACCTAATACTTTAATCTGTAACTGGTATGCCTAAAAAATATACAAAACTGTTGAAGTTACTTTTCAAAAACAACTGTTACAGTTTCTATCCGAAAACTATCAGACCAATCTAAATGTTATGCACAACTATAGAATACAACCTTTAGTCAAATAACTTTTAGAGAAATCGTTGCAGTTTCAACCAACTGTCTGTTATGCAATAGCAATACAAGTCTGTTACACAGAACATTAACACAACGTTGTCGAATATATTGTAAACAATATGCAATTGTAAAGAAGCATATCTTTAGAAAATTTACCGCATATTTTAGTTGCACTAATTTTAAATGGAGGGCATAAAATTAATGGTTGTAAAATTCCCAAATGTGATATCTCTAACTAATCGTAATTAACCATAATCATTTACATTTTACCGCAACCGTAATTTGCTCGTTATTTAAGTTGATTTTATGACTATTTTATCAAATTTAGTTCAATATATTTCACAGACCAATTGTCAGGCTAAATGTTTATTTGCTAGCATTTAAATTTTCATATTGATTTCAATCCTTTTTTTTTTCATGGATTTATTCAGTAATATTTATTTGCTGCTGTTTGCTTTTGATGCTATATAATTTCATTTGAAAGGTAGTTTTTCGGTGGCCATTTAGCCGACCGCAACGGGGTTTCCCCCCTGCAGCACCAAATGCACATAAATTTTAAAGTCAAATTCCACCAAAATAATCAGATCACAAAACCAAAATTCAAATGAATCAAAGAAATGAACGAAAAACAAGTAAGAGGTTTTAGTCGGCAGCTCCCGACAAGGGGATACCCTGAACCCTCTTCTTCCAACAGGCGATATGTATAAAGTGAAAGATACTTGATATATATATACTATTCTAGAAGCTACATGTCAAGTTTGGTGAATCTAGCTCATATTATTTACCGAAACTGCTTAAAAAACAGAATTTCGATATCGATTTTTATCGATTACTTGGAAACGGGGAAAATTATCGAATTTCGGAAACAAACTCGATCTGCGCGGGGACTAGGAGGACCTACAGCTTTCAAGTCTCTAGCTCTTATAGGTTCTGAGATCCTTGCGTTCATACATACGGACGGACGGACGGACAGACGGACATGGCTAGATCGACTCGGCTATTGATGCTGATCAAGAATATATATACTTTATGGGGTCGGAGATGCTTCCGTCTGCCTGTTACATATATTTGCACAAATACATTATACCCTCTTTACCCATTTTCAGTGGGTTCAGGGTTTTATATTTTATATGCAAAACGCTTTGCGCAGTTTCTGTGGCTTTTTGTCAGCGGCACAAATCGTAATTTAAAACTCTCTAGCACCCTAACCGTGCTTTTGTTTCGGTTGTTTTCTGGGCGGATGGTTGACATGTGTATTTAATTTCATTAAAAGAGTTATTTGCACATTCAACGGCATTAAAAGTTGATAGAAACTAACGCTGAATGCATTTCAAACCAAAAATTTTTAAATTAAACAAAGCGCTTATCAAATAAATAAAACGTTGGATGGGAATTGCATTTCAACTTTACGGATGACAAATAAAATTGTATAACATTTCTATATAAAACAAAGTGAACATGGAAAACATGTAATGTTTTAATGAGAACGATTTTAATAAATTTATGATATATATGATGTAAAATAATAATCATTGGCGAATATATTTTATTGAAACTAAAACAGCCTAAAGCTTTTGATATCTAATAAAATGACCATGGAGGACATGTCACTTAATATTAAATTGTTTACTAAGAAATAATCTACAATAAAATGACAGATATTAATTGCCTATCAGTTCCTAAGACGGATCGTTAATTGATAAACTCATTAAATTATTAATACGATCAGACGTTAATCCAAAAATTTCTATAAGCAAAATACTATGGAGGACATGACAGCATAAGTTGAAATAGAGATTCTTATGAGCAATGTTTTATATAACAGACTTGCGTGTAAATATTTTAAAGTTTCCCCTTAGTGCATTATTTCAATAAATAAATAATGACCCTTCCAAACCCACTAAGAGCTTTAAATTGTACATAATGACAGTTAATGGCTTATTTAATAATTATTTCCACATTTCAGCAGCGAACAGAGGCTCAGCCACATGGCGTATGCGCAATATGTGCACCCAAAAATTGACTGCTCTCATTGGATGCGATGACTTTTGCACTTTGACATACGATATGGAAATTGTAAGCAGCAATTACCCATGTCATTTGTAACACATGTCACAAAAAGGCAACAGGAAACAGGTAAACCCAACTTGGAAATAATATTCGGGTCTTTTCTGTTGAAACCAAACATCAGTCACCGCGATGGAGCAAGACTCTCAAGTTGACAACAGTCTAGATGAATCCTTGGCAACTCGAGTTTGGGTTTGTAAAAGTGACACAACTTATTTTTACTTAGAGTTGACTTCACAAATAATTTAAGAGGTAAATGAAACTACAAAAAAAAAATGAAATTAAGTATAAACATTTTTAAGTTTTTGATACAGTTTGAAGTATTCTAGAATAAATTATTACTTATATCATAAATCAGCTGAGTGCGACAGTTCTTGAAAGTTCAGGACCCAACAACTTATCTTTATTATAGTTAAATAAAATAACTTGAATGATAACCTTTTATAATAAAATACATTCTGTAACATAGTAAATTCTGTTTATCCCTCAAAAAGTGTATTATATTAATAATATATCTTTATATTGAGGATCGGGATCCTAACCAATACCTGCACTTAACTAGGTCAAATTTATGCAATAAATAGAGTAGAACATATTCCATGTTATCCTTTTTATGTACACAGAAAAGGTGTGCGCATTTTTTTTGAATTAGAATTCAAACTAAAAAAAATTCTTCCAAATTACAAATATTTCCACAATTTGCTTTCACACAATGGCACAATAAATACCATAAATATTTATGAAGTCGCTAAAAATGACTTTACATTTTTTTTTGTGCACCTGCGTGGCAGACTGTGAGTGAGTATTTGGCATTTTGCAGCACTTGGTGGCTCACATTATTTATTTGCATATTGCCCCTTGCTGTTTATCTCTTTATTATAGCATATTTGCAGTCTGTTGTCTCATATTATTTGCAATAATTTACATTTGCATTTTCCACACGCCACAGCCGAAGAAAAAACGGCAAAATGTGCAGGAAAACTGAAGTAGCCACAGTTGGCATGCAGGAGACGTGGGGAGTCGCGGGGAGAGGCGTGGGGAGTCGCGATGGGCGTGGGAAGGCGTGGGGAGCCGTGGCTGCAGGGCTTAAGGGTCCTGAAATTAAGTTGCATAAATTGCAGGATTCTTACGTTTGCCCCATAAACTAATCGTATTTAACTGCGAATGCATAAGTAAGAACGAAAGCATGGCTAAACAAACAGTATTTCAGGGGAAAGAAAATTGAGTTTTGCATAATAATTGGTTGCATTTTGTGGGAATAGTTTGCTAAACTTTTATAGCTTACATCTACAAAGACATAACAACTATGCCAACTTAAGGCCATTATTTGAAAACTTCTTTTAAAGTGGCCAGACACGTCTGTGATACGGAAAATGCAGCCATTATATTGATATTATAAGACATATTATGCTTAATATGAAGCATTCAGATTTATCGAAACAGTTGTTCATCAATTGCTTAACTTCCATCAAAACAACCTAGGCCTCCACAACTTTCCATTTTGATAAAACTATATATGCAGATGCCCAATTAAAATGATAGACCGTTTTTGCTAGTTCGCTCTCAGTTTGAATAAGCCTTTTAGCTGTTGTTTGGGTTACACTAATTCGATTACCCATCCGCCCCGTTGCCCGTTGTCCGCTGCTGCAAAATCTGACGTTTAGAGCTTCAATCAAATTACTGCTCCACACGCATGCCTCAATGCTCAATAAACTGTGACGATAGATCATCAGTTATGTGACACAATAACCTCCCTTCACACCGCCCCTCCCCGCACAGTATTTGTTTCATCAAAATGAGCTCGAACTTCATATGGTGCATGCATAATTAATTAGTGTACGCATGCATAATTATAATTACTGGCAGCAACTAACGGCTGAAGCCCGAAACGGTCGCACGACAACAATAACAACAACAGCAACAACAACAACAACAACAACAACCACGATAGCAGCAACAGCAACAACGAAAACCAACTCGAACCTGGAACAAAAAGCTCATCAAAATTCAAAAGAATTGGCCATTTGTGACGTGCGCGTTGCCAACCAATGCGGCAATTTGTGTTTTATGCGCTGTGTTGCGTGTTATAGAAGTACAGATTTGCATAGGCAACAGCAGCAACAACAACAACAACAACAACAATTACCCTCGTTAATTAGCTGTACGATGCAGAAACTGCAACATTTTGTTAACATTTCTAAGCGATGTGCTGAGGGTTGAGTACGGAGTGGGGTATGCGGCAGGCTTAGCCATCAACATTGTCCTCCCCACTACCCGTTCAGCTTTCCCAGCCCGCCCCCCTCCCTCGCCTGTCGCAACTAGATTACTGAATAATTGAGTGGTGCGTATAATGAAATTCGTATTCAAAATTCGTCGTCATTCAACGTCAGAGCTAACCGCGCCCACATCCTACCCATCTACGCCTCCCCCCAGCACACCAGAACCCCTCGCTCTGCTCTGCCGCCAGCTCAGGCCAGGGCTGGTTAACTAAATGTTTGCGCCTCGTGATTTGCGTTGAGACCCCGCAACGGAAACGGGCAAATGTTGTATACTGGGCCTGACTGAGCCCTCCTGTAAGTACGTGTAGAGCGCTGTGTGTGTGTGAGGGTGTGTGGGTGTGTGTCTGTGTTTGTTTTTGCGTTGCCGACTTGCATACATAATTTGCCGTGTGCCCAGCCTTAAGAATCACTCGCCGTACACCTCTGATGGGCCGCCGTCATCATTCAACGCTTTTATAGCCGAACAACTTGAGGCATCCGTTTCGGCCAACTTTTTGGCTTTTGGCCTGAACATGTACGAGAGTTTCTGTAGAAATTATTGGACTTGAAGTGAATACAATGAAGAGAATGACAACATAATGAAACATTTGCAATGATATCTATTATCAATTTCAGCTTTTTCCACATATTTAAGTATATTTTAAAGATAATTTAATAATATATGTATATGCATATACTTTAAAGGTATATAATAATTACACATAATATAATTAAAAGCAATGTTTTTCGTACATCTCGCATTGATGCGTTTTGTTGCTTGATGCTTATAATTCCCAATGTGTTATAACGGCAAGGTGCTGGCAAACCTGGAGTTGATAGCAAAATCGGCTAACGTTAGAACCGGGTGGTTCCTAAAATGGCTATACAGACAACCTGCTCACTTTTAAGTATTTATACCATTCTCTTGACCTAATTATAAATTGGCCTATAATATTTAATATTACTCTTTATTAAAATTAGAAAATCAAGATCAAGTTTCTAAGTAAACCAGGTATCAAAACTTAGAATATGATATTCTTAATTTATACTTATACTTTATTTCGTTATACTAAAATTTATTGATTAAATTAGAAGGAGTTGTCCCCTGCGAACTACCTACGTGGCGAATCATCTAAATACCTCACAGTATTATGCTCCTCCTTCTCTTCATTGTAAATATCCCTCAATGTTCATATCATGTAATCTACACATTTGTATTTATACTCTCTTCTCATAGGCATTCGCTTGGTAAAGATCAGAAGGTACTGATCGATTTCAGCTTTAAATAAAACAAATTGAAAAAACTTAAGAGCTACCAAATAGAGGGATTTGTACGGAATCCAAGTTTAAAATATATATATTTATTGTTTTTAACATTTCCCATTTCTCGCCCGTGGAAAGCCTAAGTTTACTCGTACCATAGAACTTTATGTCTATTTAAAAATATGTTTAAAGTCCATCGAAAAAAGAATCATATGTTGGAAAAAAATTGGTTTATTCCATATAAGAGTGGTGGATTTTGCGAAAAACGTAGTAGATACGTTTTTACAACAATCCTTTTTTAAAAGATTTTGAAGCCGATCGAATGGTTAGCGCTTTTTCGCTCATTTATCACACTTAAAGGTGAAATTTTTTAAATCGCTGAAATACGTATATATCAAATTGTTATTTAGGGCTTTGAATATTAATTTGAGGTCGGCTAAACAAAACTCAAATCTTCGCTAAAAATCCAATCACTTTTGAAAAGATCCTTTAAAATTATTTTGATCATCTTTCCACAAAGGATGAATTGATTTTCAAAAAAGTGTTAAACACTTCTCAAAAGAATTTGAACAGATATTTCAAAATGAGTTTGATTCCGATTGGATGGTAAACAAAAAAGTTTGATACGAACGGCTTCCGTGATTTTTCCACGCCTGACAGTGGAATTTCCCTTAACCCCGTCTTAGCGTGCAACTTCATTCCATAAGGCTATTAAAGTAAATATTTTAGTGCGCTGATAAAAAGTTTTTAATAAAGAATATATTTACTCCCTTTTACTTTTGTCAACCCTCGCAATGAGTTTCAGGCTGTCTGAAATTGCGGGCCCGCTTCAAGGGGTAATTTTTATGTTTTGAAACAACAACTTCACATGTTGCTTCATTATTTGTACGTATGAATATGGCCTTTACGTATTACAAAGTTTATGTCACTTTTCTCTACTCCAAATCGTCTCCCCAGTTGTTGCTAGCGTGTCGTCTCGCTTGGTTCATATAAATTGTTTTGGGATTTTGTCACACAATTTTTGTGCCACCTCCTGTTGCTGCCCCCTTTGTTGGCTTTGCTCATCCTACAGCGGCTGCTGCTCGTCCTGCACCGATGCCTCGGCTTCCGTGCAGCTCGGGCTCATTATTGTCGTCGGTTCGTTACAGCTCTTTGTTTAATGACATCATTTCGTATGAAAAATCGTAGCTCCATACACACACACATACACTCAGCGAGAGAGAAAGAGAGAGAGAGAGAGAGACAGAGAGAGAATGGGGTGTGTGCGTTATAAAGCCTTGCCGAAATTATAAAGCTGAGCGACAAGCTAAAGAAATGATTAATGTCAGTGCGTAACAATATCATCATGCACGTATTATATGCCATATATTGCCCCAAAGTCGTAATCTTTGTCATGAAATTTGACATAATGAAAACGGAAACGTGCAGGAACATGAAGAAAAAGTGCAAAAAATCTGATAAAGTTTGCAATTTACTTTCGCCCTATGAATGGGCTCTGGGGTCACGTGCATGTGCAGAAAAGAAAATGAACGAGATTGAGATTGAAAGAGAGCAAAAAGGAAAGTAGGTTGAAAGATTTGCAAAACGAAATTCCAAAAAGTATAAAGCGAAAACAGAGGAGTCAACTGAGATAAAAGAGTAATTGAAGAGAAGGTAAATAAAAAGAAATAGTTAACATGTGCTCTGATGACTTCTCAGTAAATGCTACTTTAAAAGGCTTTGCAAGGATCTCTTCAGATTAGGCATGATTTTGAAAGTCTGCACAATCCTATGCATTCTAGTTCTATATCTCTTTCTACTACTTAGCCTTTAGCTAATCAAGCTGGATCAGCTAACGTTAAGCTAATCACAGTTACTTAGAATACACTATGCAACAGAAAAAGACAACGTTTTTTAACAAGAATTTCAAAATTAAAGAGATTTTGTTGCCATATTTAAGGTCGGGTTACTTCGCCATGACTTTCGCCAAGCTCAACTGGTTTCCAAAAATGGAATGTATACTATATATTCAATCAAAATAAAGGAAACGGGAAATAATGAAGTTTAAAAAAAAACCCAGCTGAACCCATTAAAAAGATTACTTAACACATGGATTAAAAAGTAAAACATGTGCATATAACAATAAATTATTATCGTAGATTTAAAAGTCGTATACTTAATAATATTCCCATATATATATATCTCTATATATAAAACTGTTTGTCCTGACTGGCTGACTGACTGACTGATTGGTGATCAACGCACAGCCCAAACCGTAAGAGCTAGGATGCTGAAATTTTCACTGTATTTACCTTATGTGATGTAGGTGCACGTTAAGAAGGGGTTTCGGTAAATTTCACCCGCAAGTGTGGAAAAATCGCGAAAGACGTTTGTATGTAACTTTTTTGTTTACCATCCGATCGGCCTCAAACTTATTTTCAAAGATCTTTGTTCAAATTCATTTAGGGGGTGTTTCACACTTTTAGGAAAATCCATTCCTCCTTGGAGGAAATCGAGGTCAAAGATTTGGTGGGTGACGTTTCGCGCTCAAATTCATTTCCAGAGATCTATAAGAAAAATCATTTGAGACGTGTTTCACACTTTTCGCAGAATTCAAACTTCTTCGAGGGGAATGTTATTTAAAGATTTGTTGTGCGAAGTTTAAAGTTGTGTCCGATTTGCTTCAAACTTATTTTCAAAGCTCTACATAAGAATGTAATTTTTTTTATTTATTTATTTATATGTGGTCGACAAAACGAGTGTCTTCCAATTATTCAAAACATTATAAATACAATTAGAAAAATTAAATGCTAAAAGCCTAGATAGAGAACACAAATTTCAAATAGCATCACCGACCGATGGAGGGGTTTTATTTGCCAGTCCGGCCAGCTGTGCCCCTTTTCACAGCTAATTTTGTCAGTGACGCTATTAGAGCCTACATCTAAAAAGAAGGGTGTAAATAGGAAAAAGTGTTTTTACGTAAAATTAAAAATAATGTTAATTTGCTATATTATTTAAGAATATACCATAAATAGGAGAAAAGAAAGGAGGAAGATTGTTAATAAAGTATAGAACTGTATGCTAGATATACAGAGTGTTAAGTAGATAGAATAAAGAAAGAATTGGGAAAGTAATGGGAAATCACCGACCCGGTGGTGGAAAATTTACAGCCAGTCCGGCTAGCCATGCCCCTGCTCATAGCTGGGAATGGTCAGTGACTTCCCGAAGGTATCCTGAAAGTTCGGTAGAGAAAACGTGATGCAAACTATTGTAATTTTTACATAGCACGCGAAAAGGATTGCGCATAGCCTAGTCGGTTGTGCACGTCGATAGGAATAAGGGGCGGTAATTTCTGGTTGGTCTAGCCGGAACAGAGAATTGAAGACGCGCTAACAGAAAAGGAGAATCTATATCGCCAACAAGCAACTTATGTAGAAAGACAACACCGAGAATTGTTCTACGGTTGGTTAACGACGGAAGATTAAGAAGAAGAAGCCTGCTGGAATAGGATGGCAACCGAAGATTAGGGTCCCAATTTAAACCTCGTAAGGCAAAAAGCAAAATAGTCAGCCTCAGCATTACTCTTTGGGTCCTACCTTTTAAATAAGAACTAATCCAAAGCAAAAGAGACGGAGGAAAACCTATTCGGTCAAGTTTAAAAAGTAAAATGTCATGGTGCACGGAGTCAAACGCCTTACTGAAGTCAGTGTAAATGACATCAGTTTGCATTTTCGAAAGGAAAGCATCATTTACCAAGGAAGTAAACTCGAATTGATTATTTTTTCAAATAATTTAGGAATAGCGGACTGGTTTGCAATGCCCCTGTAATTTAGTATATCAGACTTTCCACCTTTCTTGGGGAGAGGAATGATATAAGATTTTTTCCAAAGAGATGGAAAGACAGAAGATTCAAGGGATAGATTAAAAAGCTTTAGCAATGGATAAACAATGGAAGAAATAAACTCCTTGAGTGTACAACTAGGGATACTGTCAGGCCCAGGAGAGAAAGAAGATTTTAAAGAATTTAATGAATACGTGTTTCAGCGATTTGGGAAATTCCACTTGCAACAGTGGTAAATTGGCGAAAAACGGATGCATGAAAGTTGTTTGTTTACTGTCCGATCAGTTTCAAAATCATATCAAATTTTTTTGAGAACATTGATTTTATAACATACGTGCCACGGGCAAAGCCGGGTTATACCCGCTAGTTATTCATAAGTGGCTTAAGGTTATGAGTAAGAGTTTTGTTTCACTCTCAATAAACTTAATTTTCCGCACCTTGTTTTAAGTTTCAGTTAAGTTATGACTCGCATGTCTAAAATATTTCATCCGACTGAAGTTTCTGTTGGCACACGGCAAGCATTTGCGGCGCAGAAGTGTGCTTAAAGACAAAATTAAACAGCATGCGAATTAAATTAATTGGCAAAGTTTAATTTTTTAGTGCCATGCGGTGACAAAAGGCGTCTGGACGATGTGGGGACTGATACAAAAAGGAGGAGTAATTACATTTTTGGGTCACGAAATCTTTGCACAATCTCGGCCAAAATTGGCGTCACACTTGAATCTGTGTGTGTGTGTGTGTGTTTGTTTGTTTGTGTGTGTGTTTTGTTGTGGCTGTGGCTCATGTAAAATTTAAATTAAATGCTCGCAGCTAAAACATTTTACGTTCGTTCTCTAATGTGGCGCCGCCTGTCGAGCAGAACCGCAACCAGTTAACAGTTAAATACAAATGTCAAATGCATGACAGTTGACTCTGTGTTCGTGTGTGTGTTTGTGTGCCTGTGTGCGGGAGTGTGTGTTTGTTTAAGTTTTGTGTCTAATTATCCTGCAAACGACGCTGGCAATTATTTCAAATGTACAAAACACAAAAACATAAAAATGGGGTGCGAAACACGTGGCGTATGCGCAATTATTGTCAGCAGCAAGCTGCACGTCTAGCCTTCGATTATCCTTGCAGCTGAACGCGTCCGCTGTGTGCAATTAAAAATTATGTTTATGTTTGCAAAATGTAAATTTAAATTATGTGCGCGTCATTGTCGCAAAAAAACGTGCCAACAGTGAATGTAAATGGCCGCCATGTTGACTATAGGATAACGGGGTTGCCACTTTTATGGCACTTATAAGTAGAATAGCTTTCAGTGTTTAGCAGTCGACAGTGTTGTAAAGTGTCTGTAACTAGACCGAATGTGTTTAAAGGTGAATGAATTTAAATACTTTTAATTTTCTTTTGGAACGGAAGAGCCCAATGTAAACAGTTGACGTTGTACAAATATGTGAAACAGAGGAACAGTGTGGTTAAATGTTTGTAACTAGACCGAATGTATTTAATGTTGAATGAATACAAATGTTTTTATATATTACAGGGTGTATTGTGCTCACTTTTAATAAATAAATAAACAAATATGTGTTAATTGGGAACAGTGTTGTAAAGTGTTTGTAACTAGACCGAATGTATTTAATGGTGACTCAAAATAAATATTTTTATATTTAACAGTGCCCATTGTATGTGAATAAAGCAATTGAAGTTGTACAAATATGTGTAACAATATTTTTATATTCTACAGGGTGTACAGGACGCGATGTAAATGTGTTAATGAGGTTGCAGAATTTTCTACAACAGTGGGAAAAGATGCATTCGGCCATATTTATGTCAAACTCCAGGGTCTCTGAAGTGTTAACCTCTCAGCCAAGGCAGCTTCTTTACATCAAATCAGCTAACCTAGATCTCCCTCGTTCCCATCATTTTATATTCTAAATTACAATTAAAGTGAAATGTAAAGAGTCATTTGTGCGATTTTGATGGTACACACAGGTCTCCATATTTACAGACCCATTAATAACCCTTAACAATAGTGTTGATCTAGCCATTTTAGTATGAAATTAAGGTTTTTTATCAATAACGCCTCTAATTTATCAATTAATTTAAATCTTCTGCCCTGGAACCTTTTGCACATAAACACAGAAGTTATTGAATCATTATAATTTTAATTATTTTTTTTTTATTCTAGCCAATTATTCTGTGTTTCTACTATTATTATTTCATTACAACTATTGCTGCGCATTGTTCAGTTCAGATAATACGTCATCTAGGTGGGCTCTATCAATGCATCTTATGAAACTCTATACGATCGGTTGCATCGTTCATGGCTGCATAAAACAAATTAATTGATAAACACGTTTTCAGAAGTTACAATTCTTACTGAATAAACATGAAGGCCACTTGATTTACTCGTACGTTAACAATGCAAATGTGGAAATATCGAAAGCAAATAAAGGAATACAACACCATGCAATTCCAATCAGTTAAGACCGAAATGCATTTACCATGCGTATTGTGAGGGTACTTCAACTTTGGTCAGTCAGCACATTGAGTACTCAATTATTTTTTATGCGTTTCTTTATTTTTTTAATATTCCGCCGAAAATCACAGACGCCAATATGAGTAGGGCCAAAGTTGTTATTTTTTTCGTTTTTGCTGTTGTTCGTGGAGTGTTCGTTCCGAATTATATTTGTTCAAGGACTGGGCAGCGGCGCGCCAATATGCATTTAATATTCAAGAGTATGAAACTGAAACCGAATACTGAAAAATGTTTTGCTACTGAAGACGAAGGGAAGTTGAACGGGCGAAATGCAGGGAGGTCGTATGTGGATGAGATGTCATTTTATATTAAGTGCAACGTTTTTTTTATGTAATCTATATATCAATATAAATGTGTATATCCATTCTTTAAAACATAATTTTTGCATTATACAACACTTAATAATGGAAATAAAATTGGACATTATCGAACAAAATATAATATAATAAAATAGAAGAGAATAACATAAAAAGGTGTTAAGTGTAAGGGATAAAGTGGAGTGTATGAACACATAAAATTGTTTGCTGGCAATATAGCGCAATTTATTTAAAGTTCCGAGCAGTCTGAGTTTTCTAAAGAGTATCACAAATTCGCAGAGTCATAAAAACCTTTTGATTGCTGGTTGGTGAGTCTCCTTTTCGACACGTTCTGTTATATCGAGTGGCTCAGCCAAATACTCGAAAACAAAATATACAAAAAAAAAGAAATGCTGTAAAACAAGTTTTTATTCTGAGCCTGACTTGTATAGGGGCCAAGGAGTTTGGCGGGTAGGAAGGAATGCCACTGTGGCTTATGCCGGGCATGGGAATGGAATTGTTGGCGGCTTCATGCCGGTGACCATGTTCGCAGGCACTTAATAAGTGTTTACCATGCAGAACCGGATCATATTTGAAAAGTTGGGTTATGAATCGCGACTTGTCGAAAGTTGGTTTTATTAAAAGTCAAATACATGAAACGCGAACTGCGTATTCTGTGTCCATATTTCTCTGAGTTCTTGTCATCTGCTCAGACACAGAGCGAAAAGTTTTTCGGTAACAACGACTCGAAATTGGATTTGAGCCGCGAACCGCAACGTCAACAACAACAACAGAAATAACATAAGACTAATAAGCTGCCCCCAGGCAGGGACCGGGCTAAAATGCTTGAGGCAAGGGGGCCTCAAGAGGCGCCCATTCATTTCAAATGTTTGAGGGTGTTTCAAAAAGTTTCCCGGCCTCTTCATGTACGCGCCTGTGCGTGTGTGTGTATGTATGTGTGTGGGCGTGTGTGGCTGTGTGCTGGCAGTTATAAATTACGTTACGTATACGCAATGTGGTTAAGCGCACAAAATGCTCGCTTATGAATACAAGTCTCCATACATTCACATATACACATACAGTACATTTATATATATATATATATATATATATGTATATATATGTATATAAGTAACCAAGTAAATTAGGCGGGAAATTCAATAAGGTCTCGCAGGCGGCCGCAGGGAGACCGCTGTGTGGGCAGCTAAAGTGCTGGGCTTTTGGTCCCAAGAATCGTTTTAGGTTATGTACTCAACGGGGGCGAAGACCTTTAAAAGTTGTAAGCGAATTGAACAGAGTTCAAATGAAATATGGCTGCTAAAAAATATACTGATAAATTACAATGAAAGATGAATTTGTAAATGATAGACCTCAATACTTTTTTTAATTTACAAAACATTAACCTCTTTTGAGCTTAAATTTAAACCATTTTAGAAGTTAAATTAGGTCTTTCATTTTAACGCAAATTGTTCAAATGTTTGAAATGTTAATTAAAGTTGGACTTAACATAGTTTTTTTTTAGGAGTAAATAATTAAATATTCGTATTTTGGCTTATAATATATTATAATTATAATAATAATACTCATTCTCTCTCTCTCTCTATCTCTCTCTCGCTCTCTTTCTCTCTCTCTTAAATCCAACCAAAAAAAAACGGGTTCGATTATAACGTATTCATATATAAACTGTGAGAAATGTTAAAGAGAAATTTTAACGAAACAATAAGGATAATAAGGATACATAATGAGGGTAATTTATTAATAACACATCTTGAATGCTTTGCCAATTTAGGGTAACAGCAAGCTGAGGCTTAACAAATTGCTGCGTATTAACTGCCACAAACATCTACGAACAAATTCATAACTATCATTAGGATTAGTCTTGAGGCACCCACAAGGAAGCCACAAGCTGTGGCTCAACAAGCCGCTCGAATATCTTAACCGGATTCGCATGGCCAATTTTATTTTGTTTTTGTACGTGTTTGTGGCCTAACTCGGGATTCAATAGGAAAACAAAGCCCTCAAAGAACATTGGCTTAAGTGACAGAAACGCATCGGTGCATGAACGTGAACTGGCCAGCTGAAATGGCCCTTTGAAATTGACTCGACCAACACCAAATTAAATTGCACAATTAATATGTTCAGCATCAAATATAACAACAACAAGCTCGGCACATAATAACCGCAACGTTTAAGGCCAAAATATGCAATTAAGGCCGGAAAAGGAGCTGGCCAAAATGGAGAAACTCGCGTGTGTGCGCGTGAGAAAACGTCTCAGAAACCCTGCCCCGAAGTTCAAAACTTAATCAGGCGAGAATAATGCAGGCAGCGATGAGGCAGCGGAATGCGATAAAAAAAAAACACGTAAACTGGTAATGTATCAACACGCATAATGAAATGCCAGTGGTTAAAAATAACAAACACAAGGCGAAAGGACTCCAGAAAAGGATATCAGTAAAGCCGACTCGTCGCCGCGACTGGCAAACGCAATATTCGAGCGCCAATGGCTATGGTAAAGACAGGAAAGCGGATTGAAAAAATAAAAGCAAAACAAATCAACAGTGCACACCCTTTCTCTCTTGAATGATTCGGAACTTGTGTACTTAAAGAAAATCTCTCTTAATCTTACTTGTTATACAACACTGACAGTCAATTGGCTGCCGTTTGCTCTAGTCATTTATCGACTACAAATCAGTGTTTGAAATTATATTGAATAACCATTCGTTTTGCGACACTGCTAAACAAGCTGGCATCAGGCTTTAGATATTTATTTTTTATAATTCCAATAAAATTAATTGGAATCCATCTAACTCACATTTAGCTTAGATAATTGTGATTAGAAATGCTAACCTTAAGTTTTCTTTAAATTGATACAATATTATCCATTGCATATAGTGTGAGCATTACTTAGACGTTTTGCAACACAGACACCAATTGCAGGGTATCTAATGATGCTAAGATTTGTAGTCTATCAAATTTAAAAGCCAAACTTATAGCTAAATTAAAAACAATACAAACTTTCCGTTAATTATAATATTTAATGACTTTGTTGTATGTTAATTATCTATTCTGCACCTGCAAGTGAGGAGTATGCCTGCATCACAAAGTTTACATGCCCGCTTTTTTTTGGCCGGAAAGTCTCCACGGTAGTCACATTGAGGCAGCAGCAGCAGAATGAACCAGGCGAAGGATAACAAGCAGAATGTTCATAACTAAGATTATGGATATGGTGGGACGGGGGCTACACAAAACTGACACACACAATGGCCATGGCCCGAAAGGAAAACACACATGTGCAATAGGGTGGATAGCATGATATAGTGTGGGCCAAGAGGGGAGAAGAGAAGCTACTTCATATTACCAATGGAACAATGCGCAGCGAGCCAACATGACTTGGCCTCTGGCCCAAAGGGCAAGCAGGCTGAACTGTGGGCGGGGCCAGGGTACAGAGCCACAGTACTCGAGTTTCTTATCAGAACTGGTGTAGAAGGCGGGTCGCCTTCTTGGAGAGCTGGTACTGCAATTGTATAAAAGATACTCGTATTTCTGTGTCTGTCGCCTTCTGTTTCTTTCTCATTTTGTATACCCTTTAGCGATAAGAAATTGTTAGAGAGGGTATATCAAAGTTGTGTATAATAAAGTATGACGATCTTAGAGGCAACACGCCTTAAAGTCGTATTATCAATTTTCGTACTTCATTAAAGGGTAATGTTATTTAAATTTACATTTTTGCTTTGCCAATAAATATCGATTATTCGATAATGCGAGACTTTAAGAACTAGAGAATATGCCAACGCAAATCAAAAACAGCAGATCTGAATGGTTTATTTTTACCAAATCAATATTTGATATTTTTCACCTCACATCTTATTATAGATGTTGTAGATTATAAGAAATATATTTTAAGACAAAAGCAATTGCTAATATCGTAAAGATCTATACTTTTTTACCCAAAGAGATTTTCATCGAATTATAAATATTTATTTAAAGGACGAGATTTATTAAGAGATATCTTCCACAATACTCTTGCTTGATTTCTGTTTGGGTTTTTTTTTTAGAACCTTTTCAAGCGTCATCGTTAGGTTCTCACATGCTTCACATCCTCAAGCCGCAGCCCACAAGTGCTCATTAGATTTGTGCAAATATTTACGCTGCATCGACAGGCAGAATCTGCTGTACTCCCCGCGTTTTCTAAGCCCCCCTTCGAAGCCACAGCATCTGCACCGCTAATGACGCCCACAAAAAGAAAAAAAAAACAGGATAAATGTAATTTCATTGCCTGCACAATATTTCATTCCGCGCTCAGCGCGCAAATAAATAAGAAATGATTTTTTACGAGTTTTGCTCGGGTTTATATATTTTGCGCTATTGACTTTTAGGTTTGTTTTTATGGTGAGCCCGCCCGTCCGGGGGAAAGGGTGGGGCTGAGCTGTGACCTGCATTATGTTAAAGCAAATAAATCGCTCAAGTTGGGCAACAGCTTTCATTGGAGCGCGGCCCAGGGACAGGGACTGCGGGAGGCTGAACGAAAAGTACTCAAATATGTTTGCTATTAGGTAGAAAGTACTTAGATGAAGTAGAAGGAGCTGTCCAAGAAATTGATGCGAAGGCATGAGTACGGGAAAATATACAGGGAGCATAGGAAGCGTAATGCAATATTGAACGGCAACTCTCGAGTAGTTGCACTTTTGCTGCCAAGCAGCAAAGGTCAAATAAATCAATGTTGAAATGATTGAGCAAAACAGCTTAAAGGGAGTGAATAAGAATATAATCAAATGAAATAAATAATAAATGAAAAGCAATGTTAAAGTTCTCATTCATCAGATAACAGCAGTATAAAACAGTACAAAACGATTCAGATACAGTTTGTACGAATCGTGAACTTAGACGGTAAGATTTCACAGACTGGAGCATGAAAACTGAAAAGATTGATGTATCTTGTGGTTAATTTCACCAGCTTTTGTAAGTTTTTCCAAGAGCTTCCCCCACAGGAGTGAAATATACATGAAAACCATGTGAGGGAAAATAATTGGTGGCTTATCCAATCGACTTCAAACTGATTTTATAAGATCCATACAAGATCTTGGTTAATATGTGGGCATTGACATCCGATCGGCTTTTAAATCAATTTTATAACTTGACGTATGAAATTAATCAATATTTGTTTTTGAGCTGGGAGGAATGCCGAGAGATTCACTTCACCCGGCCTTCCAAAGAACATAAGTTGGTGCTTTAAAATCCGAAAATTTCAAAAGATATTTAATGCAATCGTTTTTCTATAGCCTAGAGTCTTATTATCGACATACAAAGCACGGCTGTTGTGATTTCAGTTGTCTGTTGATCAAAATTCAAAATGAAATGCATAAATACCAATTGGCTCTTTCAACTGCGAGAGCTTGGCAAAACAAATAAACTGGCTACCAATTCGACTAACGCACTGAAAATTATTCTATGTCAGCCACTTTCCCCTTATCAGCCCCGCTTCAGGCAATGCAATTGCTAATAACTGCTGCTCGCATTCACAAACACACACACACACGCACACTCACATCTTTGTAAATAAACGCACGACATTTGGTATTTGCCATTGACAAGCAGTTGCCATATTGCAGCCCCGCATTTCACGTAATCAAATATTAAACATGCCGACCCCCGCATGCCACGCCTTTGGCCATATATACCAGTTCCCCGCAGTCCCGCCTCGTGTCGCACACAAATTTCAAGGATAACTGCCCAACAAGCTTACAGCAGCGAGACTATCGAAATGCACACGGAAAAACAAAAAAAAAACACAGAAAATAAAACGCGAAACAGAAATTTCTCTTATATCATGTAAAGTGCCACGCCTCCCATATGCAGAAAACGGGCGGCGTGCGGGTTGTTCTTTTTGGCACAGTTTTTTTTTCGGCTCAAATTTCATTGAAAACTCAAATTGAATTGCAATTAAATGCGGCCAAATATTGATATGAGCAGAGGAGAAGTTTTGCCCCCGACGAAGGTTCGAACCGTGCTAAGTGCCTCCATTTCAGACCACAGCAAATGTTGTGAATGTTGTTGTTGTGAATGTTGTTGTTTTTGCTGCTGGCTACCTTTGGCTGAGGCCACAAGTTCAGCAATGGAAATAGTTTTGCGAGGAAATTACTTTAGACAGGCAAGGATAGATCCTAATGATATTTTAGTAATGTACTTGAGCGTATGTGTGTGTGTGTGTGTGTCAGAGTGAAACATTAATAAATAATGGACCTGAAGCCAGCTGAGAATGGGCTCTAAGCCAATACTCGAGGTTGAAATCGACTTGTACTCGATCCGTTTTCAGTTGACAGTTAAGTAAAATGTCTAAAATATGTATAGCATAAACGTGGAATTGCAAATAATGATAAGGGAATAGAAAATATTAGAATAGTAAAAGAAAACGAAAGAGTTAAATGCATAATATGAGTGTACTGCCCTGTGAGTGTATTTGGCACGAGGTACCTCCTAGTCGAACACTTTTGATGGTTTAAGGGTTGTCAGTCGGAGATGTGGGCACCACGCCAGATCAACTAGGGCCTGCTTCGAGTCCATTGTTTTCAGTGCATGGACAAATATTACTCTCTACTTAGAGGACAAAGAAGGCCTTTGGGAAGAATGCACCTCTAATGGAAGATTTGTATAAACAACCTGAACCCAATGATCATCATGTCTACAGTCGAAAGTTGGAGTAATTAAAAGGGTGTTGCAATAAAACCATAAACTTAATATATAGAAATGTTATTTAAAGTAAATCAAACAAAATGAAATATCGAATTAGATAATTTAATAATTTTCAAGAAGAACAAATAGCCTCCAAACAGTTCATTTCAAATATAGATAAGAGCCGTATATAATTGAATTTATAATGTAATTAAATTTGTATTTCCAGACACTTTCTACAATTTCGTTACAAAATCACAACACAAAATGACGCTACAATGAATCACTTTAAAGCATTTGCCCCGTACCAAAGAGTCTAAAACAAATGGCCCTATAAATTGCGACAATTATGTCTAATTAAATGTAAATTTTGGTGCCCCATTCGACATTGGATGCCTCCGGCGCTGCCTGCGCCTGCAGACGTTGACCTTTCCCAGGCCAAAGTCAAGCCAACCACGCCCATCACACACAAATGTGGGCGACGACGTTGCATTATAACGTTGCGAAGTCGGTAGCTTCTCCAAATACACACGCACATGCACACACACAAACACACACACAGCTGACAGCTGTAATCCTCCACATTCTGGCCCAGAAGGCCCTTTGCCCGCCCTTCATGAGGACGCCGTAATTTATAAAATAAGCCGCAGACAGGCAACAACAAGAAAGACGGAAAGGTAATGCATAGAAGAAAAGTGAATTTAAGACTACTTGACTTGGAAATACCTGCGGGCAAGTCGCCCGATTTTAAAATACTCGGGTATTTCTAGGAAAAGATCCACTTTAACCAAAATCTAAAAACCATTTTTTCTTTTATCATCAAAGAAACGGATATCAAAAGGATTTTCTATAATTTAATAGAAATTGTTTAAAATAAATTTTAAACTTTCATTGAGATTGCTCAAGGGGTTCGACCCTGACCTGTCCCTGACCTTGCAATTGTCATGGGAATTATATCTCGTTTACTTTTATGCATAACCCTAAAATATGTCTGAAGTTGTCACAATTTCGACCCTAAGAGAATCGATACAGTTATGAGAATATCGTTACACATGACAAGAACATTCTTCAGCATATTTGAAGTATTCACACTTTAATTATATATTATTCAATCGATAATTCCTAACTTTTTGTAAACTGTTTAACTCCTTCTGAATTTAAAAGCTTCAATACAATTTTCCCTTGATAACATTTTATTATTATTTATAATTATGACACAGGCATGTTTATCATAATTAAATGCACCTCCTTCCTATTGTCTTATCATACCATTTGGGTGCAATAAGTCAGGGTATAATTGAAAAAATAAAAAACAGACAATTAGCAGGCTTTGCTATGGTTTTTGCTGCGAACACGTTTTGCCCACACCTGACGCCAAGTGGCAACGTTTTTAGCCACTTGTGGCATGCCCACAAATTGCGTCCAGACATTTTACACAAAGCATCTTTTGAAACACGATTCTCGAGATTTGTGGCCATTTTTTCAAGTGCTTCTCGTCTATAACTCACCTCTTTGACACGCTCGCCAATTAAGTTGCAGTTGTGGTTGTTGTGATTGTTGTTGTTGTTGTCGTTGTCGTTGTTGTTGTTGTTGTATTCGTTGTGGCAGTTGTGCTGAATCGCATAGCTGTTTGCTGCAAGATACAAAAAGCCGCACATGAGTCATAAAATAAATTCGCTTCAACGCCTCGTTTAAAATAATTTTTTTAATGTTCTGCGCGGAACACAGGAGATAAAAATGTAAAAATTATAAAAAATGAACCTAAAAAATAGCAGCGGGCAGCAAAAGGAATAAAATGAAAAATATGTGCAACCATTTGCAATGTATCCTTAAGATACAAAGCGATTAAATGACACGTAAATCATATACTATGCAAATTTCCTGCGGGATCACTTTGAAATATATTTATTTAAATGTAAATTCCGCTTCGGTGTGCTTTTAATATACAATATTTACTTCGATTTTAAGGCAGCTGCCACGCCCTTTCAATGATTCATTAAGATTCATTCCTAGACACTCGGCATCATTTTGCTCAACATATTTGCGGCCTGAAGTCAGCGCTGACTCAACTTGATTTCAGCACGCCAGAAGAGCTCGGTGCATACACTATGTATATATAAGCATACATACATTCTCGAGCCCCCTGCCACGCCCAGCATGCAACTTACTCTCTCATAGCTATGCCAAATGTTTCATATTCATTTGGCTGCCGGCATTCCGGCTGAGATTGTTTTTGCAGTCATAAAATATGACAACTGCTGGCGTATGCGTTGCTCAGATCAAAACTATGTTGTTTACATTTACTTAAGTTCTCCTACTTACTCACTCGCTCCCCAAATTCAGTAATAGTTTCAGCATTACTTCAATTTATGAAAATCGAATAGAAAGGCTAACGGATTTTCATGTTTTTTCAAACATGGGTTCAACTATTTTTGTTTTTTTAACTTATCCAATTAAGTTTATGAAATTTAGGAATTACTGCACTGCGAGACCGTTAAAAACATCGTTTTTGTCGCACATATTTGAGCAGGGTTGTGAGTTGTTTTCATGATATTTAGTGTTGTGAAACCAACAAAAATGTATATTATTTAAACACTGTGAGTATATTTTTGTATATTTTTAACTTTAATCTATCAATGTCATCTTTCTACTAATATAAGATTTATTTATTTTCGTAAATGTAATTTTCCCAAGGCTGCCAGCACTGTCAAATTTATGTCCCAGTATATGAATCTACATGGTATGATTCATGATTCATGCAATATTTTGACAGTTACAGTTAATCTGAAGATAGACTTAATGCTGCATAAATATGCTAGACGTTTATTTGACAGTGTCTGTGATTTGAACATGCATTCAATTCAATGTTTATATTTTGACAGAGTGATAATTTGTCAAATCTAGCAGGATTAGTTTACATTAGTTGGCAACTACATTTGTCGATAAGTTTCGATTAACTAGATGGCCGTTTTAATGATGTAAACTTTAATGTAAGCTCGAGTCTCGTTAGGGCGCAGTCAAGCAGAAATTATTGACGCAAGCAACTGAATTCCCTGCGGGTAAAAGCCGCAAGTTTTACAAATGTTCGAGTACATATTTTGAACCCGGGCTCTATTTGCATTCCAATTTGCAAGTACACAAGTACTGAGCCAAGGCTAAAGCCGACAGACGCCGCAAAGGGACAGTGTCATTTGCAATAAAGATAGACTTTCTATATCTATATTTTGCTCGGCACCTGGAAAACTTTTCTCACAGACCTTTTGCCATAATTTATTAAAATATTTTTGCACATTTGTTGAAGGGAAATAATTAAAGAAAATATTATTGTTGGTTGCACAAAGCTGAATTTGCATACATATATATATACATACTGGTGTATATATGTTTGTCATTGGCTTAACAATTATTTAAGTTTCTATTTAATTGAGGTTTTACATTTGAGGTTTGCCCTAAATTTTACGAACTCTGTACCCATTAAAATTGAGTAAAAATGGCAAAAGGCAGATGGAAACTCATCGACGTCATAAAATATATATATATATATATTGGTCATGTCTAGTTTGTTCTTGACAAACAGAAAAACTTTGGAGCTTAGAATTCGTTTAGAATATATCTAAAATTATAAGAGCTGTGGTTTTTCGTATATCATTATCCTCCCTCCCCCTACTTTTACGTCCAGCTTAAACCAAAATAAAAACAAATATTCTGAAAACTTTTCCTTTTGTTCTGCACCATATATCATATGCAGGCCGAGTACAGGGTATTTTCCAGTCGAGTAGTCTTGATTAAAATGCCTTCACTTGTTTTATGTTACGGCATCTAATGAAATTCCAAGCAATTAAAGAATGCCAGTAGCCACATTGGGAATATGGCAATAAAACTTATCACAAGCTGTCGAGAGCTGTGACACTGATTGAAAAATATAAACTCTCCTGCGGCAAGGACGAGTCTGAGAAGGGGTTGAGGAGAGGGGGCCCCCTGAGTGATAGCTCGTATGCTATTAGCATTTTTGCACACATGCATAAATTATGCAAAACTCGGCAGACATCAAAATGTATTTTAAATATTTGGCTAAAGTGTTGAATATATTCAAATACATTTGCCACAGCTCCTCGGGCTGACAGGATGTGCATAGGCATAAGTACATAGAATACAACGTAAGGACGAAGTTTTGCTTGTTTTAGCTTAAGAGCTACGTTGCCTAAATGCCGTGTTGCCAAAATATTTTAATAATTTTATTTTGTTGCCCATCAAGTCGAGTTTGCAATTGAGATGAGTTGTCACTGTATATTTCCATGAGGATCAACTTTTAGTCTGCACTTTGCAAGTGTAGATGAGAGACAACATGAGCGAAGTTGGGTTTTGTGAGTAAAATGTTTTTAAATAAATGCTTGTAAATAAGAATTAATTAGCACTTGACAGAGAGCAACAGTTGTGAGGGGATGGAAAACGTCGAGATAAATTAAAGACATGCCCTAAGTATGACAGCATTAAGTCACATTTAATTAAGTTAGTTATAGTGACCATAATTAATATAGCTAAGTGCATTAATTTTTTCGGAAATACATATTATGTAGTTCAAATAAATATCATGCTAAGCTTAGAAACTGTATCTAAGTAAAAAAAGCTGTATTTCCAAGAAAACTCGATGATCTAACCAGAATTGTAACATTAATGCATTTAAAAAGTTTACAATTGATAATTATACAAATTATATACAAATATGTATAAAGAGTTCCTGGGAACGTGCATTCGTTGTGTATGGTTCGTAATTACGAATGCAACTTTGTCTGGGCTCTTTTACCCATTCCATTCCATTCCGGGTCGCATTTCAAACGTAAGCTTAAAAGTTGCTCTATTGACTGAGCTTCTAAATAATTCCACACAAAGCGGTCGAAAAGTTTTCTATATCAAATGGAATATAGTGCATTCAAGTAAAAGAGAACAAACTAGATTTCAATTAGTAAGTGCAAATGAAAGCTGAAAAACCAAAAAAAAAAAAATAAATAAAATTATAAAAAGGCTGAAAGCTCTTCTTTTGAGCTCAACTCGATTCGAACTCTGGGCCCAAAACACGCCTCGATGAGACTTGGTTAAAAGTTGACAATTAAAAGTTTGCTGCTGGGGTTTTGTTGGTGTTGTAGTTGTTGTTGTTGTTGCTGTTTTGCTTCTGCAGCTCTTCTCCTTGCTGGTTGTCTAAATGAGTTTTTTTTTTGTCAACAGAAGCAGCGCAGACAAAGTTGGAGCCAACTGCAAAACTGTGCAAATTAGTTTTGTTTTTAATTTAGCATGATTTAAATTGTTCCCCTTGCTTTGTATCTTTACAACTGCTGCCGAATCAAATGATTCTTCTTCTTCTTCTGCTACTGCGTGTGTTTGACTAGTTAGCATATTAAAATTCTTTCAACTAGCTGTCGCTCTACAGCGGGCGAGCGGGATGGAGTTATTGAGTAAGCAAGTTTTTTGAGTCAGTTCTTCAATAAAATTAAAGTTACATTTTTAAAGCCGTAGCCAGTTTTGTAGGCGACGCCGACGAAGGCGTGTGGGCGGGCGACAAAGACGCTGGCGATTGCGACGGCAACGGCGACAACGTCTGCCGCAGACAAACAGACAAAACCAACAACTCACATGTATACACACACACACTCTTACCCCACTGGCCGCTGCGACTGCGCTGCTTGCAGCGTTGTCCAAAACTGGTTTTTGTTAGCTTTGCTGCTGCTCCCTGCTTCTTCTTCTTCTTCTTTTCGCTCGTCTGTGTGGGGATTGGTGAGAAGTAAGCACTTTTTTTCAATACCTTTTTATTTGTTGCGAAATATACTGCGACGTCTGTTAATGTTTTTCTTGTTGTTGTTGTGGAGCCGTATGCTACTTGCAATTAATTAAGCCCAACAATTGGCTAGCAAACAAAAGAAATCAACGCGACACACGGCAAACACGATACACAACTCCAAATACAGGCATAAACACAAATACACACACGCTAATATATGTACATAAGTATGTATAAAACCTATGTGATTCACTTGTCGCGCGCACCTTTTGCCCTGACGTAGGCGGCAAACATGCGTAGTTGTGAGTGCGAGGGGTTTGGGGAGGTGAAGCAGTAAACGCGCGAATCGTGAATACGACAAAACGAGTATGCGTTTGAGAACACGCGACAAAATGATGCGCTAACGTCCGTACAGCACAAAATTTATAAACAAACTGAACTGGCAGCGACGTTGGCGACAACGTCGTCATTGCCGGCAGCCAACACCAACCAGGTTGCGTTTGAACTTTGGACGAGAACTTGTTTGCTGCCTGTCTGTGAGCGAGCATGCGGCGTTCTGCGAGTGTGTGTGTGTATACTTGTGTGAGTGGGTGGCATGAAAAGCGGGCTTAAGCGCGGAAACCGGCACAGTGGAGCAAAGCTTGACAAAGTGCAGGAGTGAATAAGGTAGCTTAAATGTTGTTAGAGCTAAATAGTATTATTTATAAATATTTACAATACAGTTTTTAATAAACGTACAGGCATTTGCTACCAAATATTATTTAATATTTTACCTGAACAGAAGGGGATATAAATCTTCAAGCCAATTATTTATTTACTTTGATTCAGCTCTCGCTTGCAACATGTTCAAGTTGGATGCTCTGCATGAGCATGGTTACATTTTTACACGCCAGCAAAGACACAACCAACAGCAACTGCAACAACAACATTATACGATATGAGAGCAAAGTTATAAAGGGTGTATGCGGTTTTTGAAAAGCAATGTAACAAACAACGCAAATGCGAACCTATGCAACTATATGGGTAAAATTAATTAATAATAATTAAACTCAATGCACAGGAGCTGCGATTCTATAGGTAACAAGGTTTAAAGGTTATTTATGTAAATTCAAGGGTATTTTATAGTCGTTTACTAGGTAAAAAGCACTGAATGTGTCCTTAGCTGTTGCTGGCTCTAGCGACAGCGCTGTTGACGTTTTTACTTAAGCATTTTTGTTGCTTTTTTACCTTAGTTTTATTTTTATGTATTTTGATTTTGTGTTAATTTCTTGTGCTGCCGGCTGTCGCAGTTGCTGCCTCAGTCGCAGTCGCTGCTGGCGTCGCTGCTGTCGCTAAGTCAATTTTTAGGTTTATTTGAATTTCATTTTTTGTGTAGTTTTTCCTCTGCTTCGGTGTGTTTTTCGTCTGTCTCTGTCGCCTGGCAATATTTATGTTATTTTTAGTGTTGCATGTAAATTTGTGTGGCATCCACACGATGTCGTCGCATAAACTCTCTATGCTAATGAGCCAGCTTTTATGCCGGCCCAAAACTGGGAGAGGAACTGTACTCGATACATTCAATTGCCTGTTGCGCAAACTAATAACAATTTAATTTTCAATCGAATTATGCAGGCTTCGATGGGCACACACAGACGCAAACATATTTAGGTGCTAGATTCATATTTTAGGGCTATTGAATTGAATTTGCATAAAGCAATTTTCCACAGCCAATGAGCCATACATGAGCTACTACCACGCTTACCACAATCACACACTCACGCATACACACACACACACAATCACACACTCACGCATACACACACACACACACACACACACTCACATACAACATTTTGTATGCAAAATTGCGCATACGCAACGTGCACCGCTCCTGAAGAGCTGGGTTCGTTTGAATATTTTCTAAGAAGACAAGAAACGTACATGCAGCGGATCCTCTTTTCTATTCTGGTATGGAGATGTCCGTTTAAAGGATATATCGAAGCATTGTCAAAAACAGACAGCCTTAAGTACAATTCCTTTTAACATATTTCTTATGTTCATTATTATTAAAAAATTATATGTATGTAATTCCAATTTTAAATTTTTATATATTCTTTTGTTAGATTATTTAGAAAATAAAAAACGATTAAAACCTTTTCTACTTTCGGTTCAAAATTTGTCAAATATTCATTTTTCTATATTTTGATCTGTAAAAAAGTGATTTATCTGGTCTAGAGACAGTATTTGTCCAAGTAAAGAGTGATATTCCTTTTCTCTTACTGAACATGCAGATAAAAGACATATAAAGATATATATAAACTCTTGTTTACATTACATTAATTTTAAATTGAAACCTTTTCGTTAAATTAATTTAATTGAAATTTTGTAGCTTAATTTTAAGCCTTCTTTTGTCAATTTGGACACACGTGAAATTTAGTTTCGAGCGTGTTCACGTCACATGCCTTCAGCTCTAGTTGGTTTATCGATAACGATAATTAGGGCGTGGCACAAAGAGTCGCCGTCCAAAGGATTTGGCGTCCATTTCGGGCAGCCAAGAGCCTGCATCCTTTTGGCAGTTTGCACAATTTAAGCCACGCAGCCGCACGCAATCAACAGGGACAACAGCAACTGGCAAAAGGCTAGCTAATGGCTTAAAAGGCTGCACACGAACCGTCGACACCGTTAATGATGCTACGAATGCTGCACGCGCGTGCATGTGTACGTGTCTGTGCGTGTGTGTGTGTGTGATTGTCTGCGTCTGTGTGTCTGTGTGTGTTTGGAGATAGAATGTGGCAGGTGCAGCAGGCAGCAAATGCACTCATGCAGCTTGATTGCCGACAGACATTTGCCAATGACAGCAACAGGAAAAAACTTTTAATCGCAACTACATGCTGTCTCTGACAAGACACTAACTGGGCGGCTGCTACGGCTGTTACCGCTGCTACCAAGGCCAAAAGAAATGGGCGTGGCAAGTGGGGGTAAGCCGAAAATGTTGTAGGCTATGCAGACCCGTAGACCAGACCCGTATCCAGCTGTGGTGTTGGTCTCGGAACCGTGCCCAAATTGGCCCTAATAAAACACTCTCACACACACAGATAGAGAGAGAGAGAGAGCCCATTGAATGCTTAGTTATTGGGATTATATTGGTCCATTGGCTGCAACTTCTGGTTAAATGCTTGCCTGGTATCTAGCCCAAAAACGGTTCCATAGAGTTGAAGCTGAAAATAACCTTCTTTAGTTTAGATAACTGAGAATGGGGAAGCAAAAACCTTGCAACGCCAATTTAAAGACAAAGTTTGTTCGAGTTTCTCTTATAATTGACAAAATTTTAAGTGAATAAATACTAAATTTTAAGCGGGTTCTATGTTCATGTTAGTCACAATGAACAACGCCAACAATGTATGTTATAAGCATCAGATGAATAAATGCTTAAAATATTTAAGAAATAGTAAACTAGAATTATTATAAAATTTTATATACATGCCCTTTTCTTTTTGTTCCTGTTAAAGTTCTTGGTAATTTCCCAAACAATATTTAAGTGCTTTACACAAATGTTTTTTTAAATACGAGCTACGTTTATTTTCAGATACAACTCTAAAGTTTCTGCTTTTTTTGCCCGAAACTTTAAGAACATCGTACTTTAAGATACTTACGTAACGTTAAATAGTTTGTGGACTCATCAAGCCAAAGCTACTTATTGTTAAAAACGTATATTTAAATATTTAAGTATTGATTGATTTAAGGACGCCTCTAATCGTGCTAATTAAACTGTTCTTTTAGCTATGCAATGGACTACTCTCTCTGCTGTTGCTTTAACTTCGACAGCTGTTTATCACTCATACGCACCGCTTGCTGCGGCCTGTGCGTCCATTATTTACGCACATGAATTGCAATTTACTAACATTTCTCCCTGACTATGTTATTGTTGTTGTTGTTGTTGTTGTTGTGGGCTATAGCTGCCAGCTGGTGGCACCTGCGGTCTAATTAGTGCGCTTCGTCCGGCTGCCTGCTAGTTAGTTAGCTGCCGATAAAGTCCAACCAAATTTGGCGCCGGTTCGTGTTCAGCATATTGACGTGATTTATGAAGCGACTGCAGATGAGCATTAAATATAATACCCCGAAAACTATTGCGCACTGTACGCTAATGAGATCCTTCGGGCTGTGCGTTCAAATGCGCCGTACGCCCATAAAAACCGCTTAACCAAAAGTCACAGCTGCCCGTTGCGCGTGTATGTGTGTGTGTGTGTTAAAGAAAAAATAAAACGTTGCACCCTAATGACCCCAGCGGATTTCGCTTCGCACTGCTCGCATTTAATATTTTTTCAATTCATAAATTTAAATAAGCCGCCCAGCACAGACGTGAGGCGTCCCTTTTGTATTTTTCATTTTATTTTCCTTTTTTTTCCTTTTTGGTTTCCGCCTAATGCGACGATATAAAATTTAATTTTGCATAATTAATGTCGCACTACAGGCCGAAACATGACCGAAAGAAAATTCATTAACATGATTTAGGCCCCAAGCAGCAAACAAAAACAACAATCAGGCAAAAACAAAAAAAGGAACACATTTCCAAAGTGCCGAAGCTATTTAAAGTGTATTTGTTTGGGTCGCAACGCCACACGCATGACTGACTCTTGGCAACCCTTGCGGTACCCCAGGCCAAAAGGTTTGGGCCAAAAAGGCGAACAAAACACAAAAACAAAAAAAAGCACACAAATCTATAGCCACTTATTATTAGAGGCCAGTTGATCACAATGTACACAAATACACAGCAATAGTAAAATATTAAATAAAAAAACCTAAAAAACCTATTTTTATTATTGCATATTATTATTATAATTAGTCATTATTATTATTATTATTGTTTTTATTATTCTTATTCTTATTATTATTGTTATTATTATTATTATTATTATTATTATTTTTATTATTATTATTATTATTATTATTATTATTATTATTATTATTTTATTAATTTATTTTATTAAAAATATAAAAATTATTATTTATGTCAATATTTTTCTTATTTATTTATTTTTTATTTTTATTATAAAAATATTATAAATTTTAATATTTTAAAACAAATATGTTTTATTTAATATTTATTATTATTATTAATTTTATTACTATTATTGTTATGTATTATCTTATTAATATTCTTATAATTGTCATTATTTTTCTTATATATTGTTATTATTATTTTATTATTATTATTCTTATAATTGATATTATTATTACAAAGTTATATATTTTAAAATTGCAAAAAAATGACAAATGATTTGTATAATTATTAGTATTATTATAATTATTATTATTATTGTGATTATTGTTATCTCTTTGCCCTGACCGACTGACTGACTGACTGACTGACGGACTGATTGGTGATCAAAGCACAGCCCAAACCGTAAGAGCTAGGAAGCCGAAATTTTCATTTTCTGTAGCTTACTTATGTGATGTAGGTGCACGTTAAGACGGGGTTTTGGGAAATTCCACCCGCAAGTGTGGAAAAATCGCGAAAAACGTTTGTATGTATCTTTTTTGTTTACCATCCGATCGGCCTCAAACTTATTTTCAAAGATCTTTGTTCAAATTCATTTGAGGGGTGTTTCACACTTTTAGGAAAATCCATTCTTCCTTGGTGGAAATGGAAGTCAAAGATTTGGTGGGTCACGTCTCGCTTAAATTCGTTTCCAAAGATTAAACTTCTTGGGGGGGAATGCGATTTAAAGATTTGTTGGGCGCAGTTTGAAGTTGTGTCCGATTTGCTTCAAACTTATTTTCAAAGCTCTACATAAGAACTAAATAAATACGTATTTCAGCGATTTGGAAAATTCCACCCGAAACAGTGGTAAATTGGCGGAAAACGTTTGTATGTTTGTTTACCGTCCGACTTTTCTTATCACTCTGCGAGCTCATGGACTATCTGCTAAGTCCACCAATTGTACGTTTTCTACGCAAAAGAGCTCTATTTGATGTCATTTGGTATTATCTCCAACTTTTCAGCATGTCAACTAACTAATAACTAAAATTAATTAAATTTTTTTTTTTAAATGTCTAAGTATTATGCATTTAAAGACCTTGCTTTAAACTTGAAGCAGATACATATATATTTTTAATCATACCTTATAAAGCTCTTCGCTGAGTGTATTGAACTATCTGCGAATGCTCAGTCAGGAACAACCTTTAAACTTAACACGCACGATTTTTGCGCATTTAAAAAAGAGTTTAATCTGCACGTGTCAGGCGCAAGGCTGTGGCTTTTAATGGCATGCGAGTGTGTGTATGTGCGGCTGTGTGTGTGTGTGTGTGGGTTATCTGTCCATCCAACTATTGCCGCTTTGAACTGAATGCCTAACCCATCTCCTGCCCCCCTCCCCACCCTTGTGCCTTGTTTATTTGTATTGGCTGCAGCGATGGATTTATAGGCTAAATCGTTCAGCGACCGATTTAAAAGCCAGGCTGCAGCTGTGTGTGTGTGTGTGTGTGTGCGTTGGGTAGGCACACAAATATGCCAAATGCACGCGCCTTGCCTAACCACGGTCACGCACAAACATACACGCACACACATCTATGTCACCTGGCATTGTGACATTTGCGTTTTCGGTTGCCACATGGCGTATACGCAATATTTTGACTCCTGATGTTTTTGTTTTGCTGCTGTTGTATGTTTGGCAATATTGCGAAAACTTTTCAATGCTTTTCCACGCAGAAATCGTTGCTAATACTTTTGTTCTTGTTGCTGTAGCTGTTGTTATTTGTTACTTTTTTTGTCATTTTTCATAACTTGACCTTTTTGGCCAGCGTTTGTGTCGTAAAGAATGCTTGTTATTGTTACGCTTTTATGGGCCAAAATGGTCGCACGTACATACGATAACAACAGCAGCAACAACAACAACTACGGCGAATAGGGATAACAACCGCAACAACAACAATTTCTTCAAATACATTCTATAACCAATATAAATGTCATTTATGTTCCGGACACTTGACCATGGCCAGAAGCCCGGCAAAGGGTTCTACGGGTAAAAGCTGTCACGGTCAGCTATGTGAAATACAACAGGCAAAAGAAGGAAAATCCTGGAAAAACTAGCGTAGAACAGTTGCAAGCACTTGTGCATTTGGCACAGATAGGAGTCGCATGAGAGGGGCGTGCAGGGACGTTGCTTGTTTGAGTTAGAGTGCGATAAGCACCACACAAATGAAAGCAATAGCGCCACTTAGTGGCACTTGAGGATATGCAAAAGCGTCAGGCACTTCCGGTTTATCGTGTTGTGTGTGCGTACTGTGTGTGTTGTCTGTGTGTGAGTATATGTGTGTGTGTGTTTGTCACAGCCAAAAGAAGGGGGCGGTGGATGTGTTTTCCAAATGCGACTGATTGTGAGTTATTTAAAGTGCACTAGATAAGCTTCAAGTGACAGCTCTAAATACATAAAGTATCTTTTGAAGCTGCTAAGTTTGACAACAATAAATAAATATAAATAAATATATATATATATATATATATATATATATATATATATATATATATATATATATATATATATATATATATATATATATATATATATATATATATATATATATATATATATATATATATATATATATATATATTATCTTTAATAATATATGTTCTATTGTTGGTGAACCTAACATTTTATTACATTTAAGTTCAAGGATCCTTAGTTAATAAACGCTCAGCAAGTATTTGAGCAGAGCTTCCGGCAATATAATAAAAGCGACACTTTAAAAAGGAGTCATGCTGTTTGCATACCCTGTTAAATAGATATCAGTGGGTATTTTAGCTGTGCTCAATACAAATAAATAAAAATTCAATAATAAATTCACATAAAATAATAATATATCTTATATATAAATTTCTAAGATGTTTAACAATTACAGTTTTGTTTAATAAATTCCAAATTATTTTTATTTGTCACAAAATTTAGACTGGATCCAGGGCATGCACACAGTTCAACAGCTTTGATGATACGATATCAACTTCTTTGAGGTCTGATAAAATTTTTTTGTTTTGTTTTGTGTTTATATATATATATATATATAAATATATATATATATATATATATATATATATATATATATATACATACATATATACATATATATATATATATATATATATACATATATATATACATATATATATACTAACTATATATATACTAACTTTCGCCTCCGCTGTTCTTGTTATTGCATTAGCTGTCCCCGCCTCCGCTAAATCGGCGTCGGGATGGTTTGAGATTAAAGATTGTGGGTGTGGATGTGGATGGAATTCTGGGGAGGCAAGATGCCCCGCCGAATCTGGCGGCGCCTGATGTTATATGTTGTTTTTACCAACTGGATGTCTTGTCATATTTTTACGATTATTTATTTTTATTATATGAATTGATGTTCGTATCCACTGGCATTTATTATTATGCATGTCGTGTTCTGTCGCAAAGGGAAAACAATATTTTAACCCTTTGTTGACGGATTGAAGGATTGAAGACTTGCGGTTGACTCTGTTGTTTGGCTTTGCATTTAATGTGTCATAAATATTGAAGAAACTTTGCGTTTTCCATGACAATGTTTTACATTTTACTTATACATTGCAGACTTTTGGTCAGAGTATTCAAAACTATTAATAAAAAATCCATTGTCACATAAATTTCACGGCACACAAATATTTTTTGGATTACTATTTATTTCTTTTTGATTTTGCTTCTTTTTTTTGTCCGCGCTGCGCTGTCTTTAGGTTTATCTTTACTTTTTATATATTTTGTGTATAGCCCAATTTGATTTATTTTTAGTGTCAACAAAACTGGCACGCAAAATATGAGGCTATTAAAATTTCTTTTATCTCAGTTATATAAGCAAAAATAAACACAATTTATTGGTAGAGCTGTTAAAAAGACTGCAGCTGACATAGAGTTAACTTATAATTGCTGTCAACTCGGCTTGACACAGTTATTTTATGTACTATACTCGGTAAAAAATGTTAATGAATTTACCTGTGCGTTTAAACAATGGAAGTTTTATTTCTGTGCGCCCCCACAACTACATAAAAAAGTGTATACGAATTTAGCAGGAAAGAACTCACAAAAATAAACCACTTCATTGTAAAGCTCAAAACTAATTACAGACCTGAATGTATGACAGACCTGATAAACTCATCCGCCAGTTAGTATCCCTTCGGATAATATATTTCAAATTGATTTTGGAGGTATTTCACACTTTCAGTCCATCCCCTCTTGTTTTTTTACCGTTTCATTGTAGAGCTCAAAACCAATTACACTAAAACCTGAATAAAGACTTAATCAAATCTTATATATGATCTATAAACTCCACTAGCTAGAATCTCTTTGGATAACATATTTCAAATTGGTTTCAAAGATGTTTTACACTTTTCGGAAAGTCCATCCCTTCTTGTTGGAACTGGGGCAAATGTGGAATTTATAAAGTTTATTTTTCGGTTTCCTTATTAGGTAGGTAGAAAATACACTGAGAACTCGGATTTCAGGGCTGTCTGGCTGTCTTTAAATTTTCGCCTATCAATGTATCTCTATATATAAAACTGTTTTTCCTGACTGACTAACTGATTGGTGATTAACGCACAGCCCAAAGCCGTAAGAGCTAGGAAGCTTAAATTTCCATTGTAGTTACCTTGATTGTGATGAAGGTGCACGTTAAGACGGGATTTCTGAAATCCACCCGCAAGTGTGGAAAAATCACGAAAAACGTTTGTATGAAACTTTTTTGTTTACCATCCGAACGGCCTCAAACTTATTTTCAAAGATCTTTGTTTAAATTCATTTGAGGGGTGTTTCACAATTTTTTTAAAAATCCAAATGGGAGTCAAAGAGTAAGTGGCCGACGTTTCGCGCTCAAATTCATTTCCAAGATTCTATACGAAAAATCATTTGAGACGTGTTTAATATTTTTCGCGAAATCAGAGCTTCCTCGGTGGAAAGTGCGATTCTAAGATTTTTTTGGTGAAGTTGTAAGATATGTCTGATTTGCTTCAAATTTATTTTACGTGTTTTAGCGATTTAGGAAATTCCACTCGCAACAGTGGTAAATTGGCGAAAAACGGCTGTATGAAAGTTTTTTGTTTACCATCCGATCAGCATTAAAATTATTTTCAGAGATCTTCGTTCAAATTCATTCGAGGAGTGGTTCTCACTTTATGGAAAGTCCATTCCTCCTTCGAGGAAATGGGGGTCAAAGATTTGGTTTCTTGCTCAAATTCATTTCCAAGGATATATATGAAAGATCATTTGAGAAAAATCACATTTTTCGCAAAATTTAAGCTTGCTCGGTAGAAAATTCGGGTAAACATTTTTTTGTGTCAGCTTTAAATTTTGTTCGATCGACTTCAAACTAATAGATGTTTAAGCGATTTTAGAAATTCCATTCGAGACTGTGGTAAATTGGCGGTAAACGATTCTATGATAGTTTATAATCAATTCGGGTAATATATCTAATTTTCTAGCACAAAACTTGCCAAGGGCAAGGCCGGGTAATACCCGCTAGTAATTAATATATATAAATATGATTTTGCAGTGCTTCGCAGATGAGTAACTGGGCAGCTCAAGAGTTCGAATCGTATTTTTCGAATTTAATAATTAATAATATTAAATAATGGCATGATTATCCACTTTATGAAATTACCGTATTTACTGAGGAATAGATGAATCGACTGTCTATTTAAACTTAGTTTTAGATTAGAAATTGTCATAATATCCAAAACATTTAGAAATGGAACCAAAGTGATTTTCAAATTGAATATAACAATTGCTGTCAAACTGTATGCTTTTGGCAGGCAATTTAGCAAAGCACATTTGCCCCTAAACTGTACGCATGCCTGAGCTTTGCTGTGACTATAAATACACACACATATTTTAATTACTAACTTATTATTTAATATTGAAAATTTAATATTTAAAAATAGATGTATATATAAGTAAACTTTTTAGAAAATATTAAAATTTTAAAATTAAATAATAAAATGTATATATATGTATTATATATAATATATATGTATTAACACACTTCACAAATATAAATTTGTATTTAATTATTGCTCGTCATTTAATTTAAATTAAAATACAATAATCAAACGCAATGATGCGACTGCACTTGCTTAATATGCAAATATTTATAGCAGCCACACACTCCATACACATACACACAAGCACATATGCATACGCTCACACACGCACACAGAACAGTTGCTGCAACAGTTGTTCTGTCTTTTTGGCGCCAAAAATAGCAACAAGCGTAAACAAAATGCGACCTTGTGTCACAAGAAAGCGCTCAAAGTCGAAGCCAAAGCGTTCTCTCTCGCTCTTTGAGTCGTTTACAGCTACGTTGAATGTGGGTCACACACTGCGTTTGAGTGATTTTTGGTACATGCTGCTGTCTCTGGCAGACTTGGGTTCAGTTGTGCACGAGACGCGTGCAAAGCGCCACGTTTGTAGAGCTTGCGTCGCTTCAGCGCTCGCCGCCTGACAAATTCGGCGCGCTTTTCTTTTGTGGAAATTCCGGTTACTCGAATCAATAGCCCAGTAAAAGGACAAAAAAAAACATAAAAAAAGGGAAAGGAAAAGTGTCGCCAGCAATTGTGCTTTATTTTTGGTCCTTTGTGCGGCTTTGTTAGTTGCACTTGGCCGCCATTTGCTGTTGTTTAAGTGCCAGCAACAGCAGCAGAGCCTGTAAAACTGTAAGCCAAATTTGCAAGTCAACATTAAAATTTGCAGTCCAAATGTAGTCCTAAGTGGCAGGTCCAACCTTTGGTTATCGCTTAAGCTGCTGTTTATCGCGATGTGTGCGTCTGTGTGTGTGTATGTCTCTCCTTAAATGTGAACATTGTGTATATTACGCATACGCCGCGTTGTCAACGCACAAGTGACGTGACAAGCACAAAAGGAGATGTTGCCCGACAGCAAAAGCTGACGCAAACACACAGACAGTCGCACTGACAGACGGACAGTCGCCACAGTCGCTGTGACGGACATTTATGACACGCCAAAGGATCGCACGAGCTTTTCGTTGTGCCTGCCTGCACTTGACGCCGGCCATAATTAAAGTGTAACCGCGTTTTAGGCGTGTGGCGCCACAAGAGACCTTGCTGTGGGCGTGGCACACTTTATTGTAGCAGTTATAGTCGTTACTGTTGCGACTGGCCACGTATCCATTTTTGGGGCATGACAAATGCGAACAGCTTTCAGCTGTCAACTCTGTCAGCGAGAATTTCCATTTGACACAGATCCCAACTTTTCGACAGCCACAAATTTGGCAGACAAATGCACTTTAGATCTGTGTCCAGTTATTAGAATCGGGTTAAAAAAATATAGCATATTGAAATCAACACTTTCGTCGCTCAACTTGACAATAATTTAATTTAATTAATTTATTATATATTATATTTTATTTGTGCAACTCTCCCAAAAGTAGGCTATGCCAAATATAATTACAAGCTACAAAGCCTCTAAGTCCTCAGTAAATGCACAAAGATAGTCTTGCTATAGACATCAATATCGTTAAATATAAGTAATTATTCTACTTATTGTGAGCATAGGTTATCGATAACCGCAACAATCGATTAATGACCCTATGAAAAACGAATGAGTACAAATTTAGTTATTTCGAGATCAATCTTGGAATTTAATTTTGTATACCCGTGACTAACATTTGCTGTTACCTTGAGAGGTATCTTGCAGTCGATCATTTAGCTCCTCCGACTTCCTAATTGTTTTCCTTTGCCGCTGCCAATGATTTTTGTGCGTGCCAACATTCTCTTATTTTTATTTCGTGTTGGTTTTTGTACATTGAAGCACCTGTGCTTGGCCTGCTACCAACTCCCAGCTCGCTTCCCCCCGCTCTCTCTGAGCCTTGAAATTTATCGCTTTTTTATTGGTCAACCAACAGGAAAACTTGTGTTTAATTCATAAGCAAAACATCCCATTGTACTGTTAGTTTGGTTTTTCTTTCTCTGCTTTTAACATTGGCTTCTCGTCCGGCGGGCAGCTGATTAAGACGATAATAATGTCTTTTAATATTAAACAAGAAGCCCCCCTCACGCCACGCCCCTGGCATGCTTTTGGGCTCTAGTCTGCGTGTAAGTCTATGAAGAAGTTGGAAGCTAATTGAATGGCCCGGCCTTTGGGTAACTTAAGTGTGTGTGGCTCAGGCTTCATTTGCGGCCCAACTTATGCTTGCTTTACATATATTTTATATGTATCCCTGCGGCCATTTTATGGACACATCATTAACAGACGCGCAGATGTCGCCGCAAACTCCTAACTAAAATACACTACTTTAATTTTAATACTAATCTTCCGGCAAAAAAAATTAAATACACACACAAATTTCACATGGCTCATATCCTTTGATGGGCTGACCCTTAACCACACAGGAGGCAGGCATAAAAGCTTCTAGAATATTGTTTAAATATTGAATGTGATGTTGACATGGTTGACATGGAATGCCTCAAGTTGTCTTCGTGAGTTAGCTAAAATCAAGCGAAGGTCCACTTTACGGCTGCTTCCAATCTGATGACGTTATCATGGGAGAATTCAAATGGAGAACAACAAGAGGGCTCACTAGGCCGAACATTAAGTACTCTGAATCTCTATAAGCTTCCCAAGGGATATAAAATATATAAAACAAATAAAAGCAAATAGACGGATATGGCTATATCGACTCAGCTCGTCGTCCTTATCAAGAATATATATATATATACTTGATAGGCTCGGAGATCTCTCCTTCTGTCTGTTAAATTAAATTTTTGTCCATTTGGTCCACTTTCAATGTGCTTAAACAGGGTATAAACTGTTTTTTGATAATATACTTCCTTTCTGATCAACCATAAATTTATTTTCTTTATTCCAATTCTAGGATTCGGTCCTAGAATATAATACGACCTTGAAAGCGTAACACAGCTCATAAAAAGCGTTTCTCGGCCTGAGTTCTTGTAAAGTATGGTTTTATGAGTCATCTAGTGTTAGTGTCAACAAATTACGTTTTATAATTCCCATGTGGTTCTAGCACTAATTAAGTATTGTGTGTGGGTTCATGTCTAGGCTAAGCGAGTGTACCTCTAACTAGCTATTAAATGCTAGCGCAGCAACACGTGAATGTCCTTGTTTTTATCGTTCTTGTTAGATCCAATCAACTATTCATTTTATAGTGCATGACTAATTCAGTTAATTAACTCAATTTGTTTCCGCTTATGTCTCAGTAATCAATCGCGCAACTGAAGCTCGCTTGAAGGGTGCCACGCCCTCTTTGCCTGGCCTGTGGCAACTAACAACTGCTTGACAATTTGTTACGTTTATGCTGCGATTCTATTCGATTTGCTTGGCTGCGTGTCCATAAATCAGAGGCTAACGTGACGTCATTTATCCGAGAGCAAACAGAACAAAAAGTGAACAAAAAGAGTGAAAAGAAAACGAAGGATGCCCTTAAGGACTTGTTTACCCAGTTGCCGTCGAGCGCCGCCCCTGGCGCCCGTCAACCTTGCGACCCCAATTGGTGTTGTTGCAGGTTCTTGTGGCGTGTTGGCCATGCTGTCTCTGATTCGTTGTGCGGGGCGACAATCAATGGGCAAACATCAAAGTTTATTGTTCAATCACGACATCAGTTTCAGTGCTCAGTTCAAAGTTGAAAGGCCCCCATTATGCATACGCCGCGTATGCCGAGTCGAACTACTAAAAACTAATTCAAGACGTAGAAAATCAAATATTTATAAAGCAATTAAATCACGCGACATGCAACGAGCATTGCAGATGAGCGCGTGACAGCGTAAAATTTGGTTCTCAATTAAATATTGTGGTTTAGTAAAGTTTTCTAGGGAAACAGAAGAAAGTCGTGCGCTATGCATTTATAGATCTGAGAGGAACTTTATAGGGTATATTTTAGTCTTTGCGAGCAAACAGGAATTAACTAAAGGATTCTGCACGCTCCAGACCTAGAAGATTCGTTAAATTAATAAGAATAATTAACTTCTCATCGATTCCTTCCGTAAGGAATATAGAAACAGGTCTTACACACATATATATTTTTAACAGATCTCCCATGAAGTCATGAGAAAACAAGCGTGATTAAATAACTTTCCATTGGTTCCATCCCTAATTGGCTGGCGCTAATTTTAGGGCCCGTAGCATGCAGTACATCCTGTGCAAGCACACAAGGCGAATTACTGGCAAATTTTAAATTCCCGAGGAGCGGCATTTGATGCAACATTTTCCAGGCATTTGTCAGGCATTTGCCTGGCATAGCCTGCAGCAGCAAATGCAGCAACAGCAGCAGCAACAACAATGTGTGTCCTTCAACAACAAGAGCTGCCTGCCTTTTGCCTTCCTTTTTTACCTTCCTGCCAGGCACACAATGTGCAGCAACGTGTGAGTGTCTGCGCGCGTGTGTGTGTCTGTGTGTGTGTGTGCGGGGCGGTGTTGAAGGCCATATTAAAGTTGGCCCAGCTGTAGTTTATTTGCATCTGATATGCGCTTTTTGCGGCGCGTTGTTTACCTTTTAATCTGCGCTGGCGGGCATTAAAAATGCGTATGCCACGATTATTACTCATACGTCACGTGTTACGCGCACATTTGTTATTTATGAAAATCGTCCGTTTCCGTTGCTTAAGCCCGCAGCTTAATAACGGATGCTCCCGTCGCCCGTCGAAATTAGCTAAGGGATGCCGTCAGAGCACAGGATCCGCACCTATGCCCACCACAAATAGTAACAATTAACAATTAACATTCGACCCGGCTGCTGTCTACACAGTTACCTAATGATTACACTGTCCAACAAATAAGCTATGCTTGTAATAGCTGCGTATAGCAATTAAATAGAGTTATGTAAACTATTTACACTTGGAAGCAAAACATTTTGTTAATCGATTTTATAAAAATAACTTATAAGCACATTCTTTTCAAAAATAATAAAGAGCTGTACAATTTTTGTAGCAGCAAATGCCTCAAATTTAAATTATAAATTTACAATATTTTATTTCAATTCGATAAATTCAGATTTGAAGTGGTTTCTATTTTTTAAGCAAGTTTTTTTTATAAACGTAAAAATGAGATAACATTTTTGATGTGTTAACCAGTGTAGCCCAGTCTACCTAGGCTGGGCCTACCCCATGGAGGCAAAGAAACTACACAACTGAGACGCGCATCGCCCGGCTGCTGTGAGAAGCTTTTGCTCAACACAAAAAGCTTTCACTCAAAGCCCAAAATCTTCTATTGGCTGCCGCTCAAAATTTCAGTTCAGTTTTCAAAACGTCGCCGTCGACGCAAAGTCGTCAAACGCGTCGCGCAATCTACAAAAAAGAAAAACTGCAAAGAGCGCAGTTTTACAAAAAAAAAAAACAAGTAAATAAAAAACAACATTAAAATTCGTATACACTTTATAAAGTTTTGTTTGGGTGCGTATATAATTTTGTAATTTGCCGTGTTGTTTCTCAATGCGTTATCAGAATCCGGTTTCAAAACACACTCAACAAATTTGTTGTGTTTATTTGTTGTTGCTATTTGAAGAATGAATGAAAATTAGAACTTGATAAAAATATACAAATTGTATTCCATATTGGCAAGTTTGTATATACTCTATGCCACATAAGAATTTCAGATGCTCGCATACATGTATCTATATGTGTGTATTTATGGGTGTGTGCGTGTGTGTATTCAAAATGAAAGACGTTTTCATACGTGCTCATTTATAAAGACTTAGATATGCATACAGATTGTTAAAATATGTAATTGATTACCAATTGCTATATGAAATTTTCAATTGTAAAATTATTTCTAATTCAAAAGAAAAATTATAAGACCACAAATCACATCTGCAAACTTAGAAATATTTCTGGATTAAAAATAGCTCGTTTTCATACTAATTTTTATAAGAGGGCACAATTCATGTGCCAAGAATTTTAAATATGATTCAAGCAATTTCTTATAAACTCATAGTTGAACCCCTATTTAAGCTATAAATATTGATTATAATATATACTGGATTTATAGGCTATAGATACCTAAATCTTATTCATTTAATGTTTTACTATATTTTAAAGTCTTCCTTATCTTGTTGAAAATATTTTTAAAAAAGTGTTGTCTTATGTTTCTAATTTCTCTAAATAAAATAATATATTTTTTTTTGGCTCATACATTCTTATTTAAATTACGTTTAAATTATAACTTAAATTTTTATTTTTACAATCAGAGTTATAATTTGTGCTTACTTATGTTTAATAATATTTTATTAATTTACACAATTGATATACAACATTATTGTTATTAACTTTATAAATTTGTATTTATGTTTATTTTCTAATCTTTTACTTTACAGCACACACAAATTGCACACACACAACTGCAACACTAAGAAGAAGAACGCACTATAACAACAAAACATGCTGAGGTGATTTATTTATTATACCCCTACAGAGGGAATTATTTACTTTTTTATATTATTCACAATCATCTATTATTCACCACAAAAACACTGCGAGCGGGTTACGCCTATATAATATAACAAAAAATAAACGAAATAAAAATTGTATGTTAAAACTACAACAATAGCAATCAGAAGACGACGTCATTCTATAGAAACGCAGACCAACTTACAGGGAGAGAAAGAGAGGCAGACCGAGAGAGAGAGAGAGAGAACGTGAAGAAGCAACAAATATGCGAAAAGTCGTTAGGCGGGTTCAAGTTCTTGACCATGGGATGCCAATTGAACAGCTTTTGGAGGTAGCCCGCATCTCTCTCTCTCTCTCTCTCTCTCTATTTTTTGTTTGTTTTTGTTTGCCAGACTTTGATGGCAATCAACAGGTGCCCAGAGACCCAAACAAATTACCCCAGGCCCATGACAATTGTCGCACCACGCGAACCACTTGAATGATATGTGAAACGAGGCGGAATGAAACGAGCTTGGAAACCGAAGCTTTGACGACGCCTAGCTACCGTATAAAATATTTAACGGGGGGTTAGGAACCACCCACACAAAAACTGAACTCAATGTTAAATCGTTACGACAAAAGCTCTTCAATTTGATAAAAATCCCATTGGAAAAGTTGAGACAATGGCAAAAGTTGATTCTTTAAATATTTTAGACAATGTACATCATCCAACTTTTCCAAATGGGCCCAACTTAAGGCGACGCCTATGTAAAACTCAAATGAATAACACAAACAAAACAACAAAACGAGAACAAAAAGTCAACACAAGGCGCCGGCAACGGCAAAGAAGTTTGTAAAATTGAGAGCCCAAAGGCTTTAAAAATAGGTGGTTTAATTCCTGATGTTGCGAGTGTTCGATTCCTGCGCCTTGGGTGCTTAGAAATTCATAATATTCGCACATTGAAGCACCTACAAAGTCGAAGAGTCTGAGGCTTCTCCCCACTCATTTTTAAACAGTTTTTTTTTATATTCAGACTTATCCTTTACTGTCAAAATTTTAGCTAAATTTAACAAGGCGTTAATTTTGTAAACGTCTGCAAGGATTTTATGCAAATGTGGCATCGGCGCAATGTTAAGTTGGCCGCAGTCCATTAACTAGTGGGCAAAAGTTGTCGATAGATTGTAAAGCTTTGAAATAAATGTTTATTGAAAGCTGCATTTTGTTGACCAAAATATTTTAATATAATTAATATTAATATTTATAAAATTAATCTCTATATATAAAACTGTTTGTCCTGACTGACTGACTGACTGACTGATTGGTGATCAACGCACAACCCAAAGCCGTAAGAGCTAGGAAGCTGAAATTTAAACTGTAGTTACCTTATGTGATGAAGATGCAGGTTAAGACGGTGTTTCATGAATTTCCGCCAGCATGGATGAAAAAGTCTCTCGAAATGAAACTTTTTTTTTAGCATCCGATCGGCCTCAAAATCATGCTCAAAGATCTTTGTTCAAATACATTTGAGGGGTGTTTCACATTTTTCGAAAAATACATTCTTCCTTATTGAAAATAGGGGTGAAAGACTTGGTGGGTGACGTTTCGCGTTCAAATGCGTTTCCAAAGATCTAAACGAAAAATCACTTGAGACGTGTTTCACACTTTTCGCAAAATCAAAGCATTCTCGGTGGAAAATGCATTTTAAAGATTTTTTGGACAAGTTTTAAGTTGTGTCCGATTCGCTTCTAACTTATTTCCAAGCCTATACATAAGCATTAATGAATACGTGAATACGTTCTTGGGTGGCAAATGCGCAAATGCGGGTAAAAGGTTTAATAAACGAAAGATTATTGTTCAGCTTCCAAAACTTGGTTTTTAATTTGATGCACTTAAAAGATATCTTTGAATAGAAATGAAGTTCAAGATGGTACTTAGGAGCAAACTTATATCTAAAATTTTTAGAACAAAATGTTCCGGGCCATACCCGTAGTATTAATATCAATAATTCGGTGCCGCCATTTATTCAAAAAAAAACCAGACAAGTTGACTTTGTTTTTAGAATAGAAGCATATGTTTTCAACCCGAGGCATGATCAGTAATACAATAAGTATTGCAGTTCAGATCATGTTACGAACAGCATGGCAAAGTCAAGGTGCTCGCTTTTCAATGTAGAGGCCAGCTTGCTGTGGGCTCAACAGGTGCTTGGTGTAGTTGCCGCTTGCCACATGCCACTTGACAGTTGCCAGTTGAAAGTGGCACAAAAATTGTGTTAATTTGCTTGGCCCACGCGACGTATGAGTAATACGTGAACATATAATAGAAATTGCCAGCCAGGTAAACACAAATTGAGTACGTTCACAACATTTTAGCCGGCAACAAGTTTACTGCACTCTCTATAGACCCGCATCTCATGATGACATCATCGGCTGGGGCCGTGCTTTGCCGGCTGTGCTAATGAATCAGCTGCCTTCATTTAAGCTAATATAATTGACAATAACAACAACAACATTGTTTTAAAGATTATAATAATAATTATTATTTTATTTCTCTCATTATTCCAGCGATAAGAACGAAGCTGAGTCGAGCACGCCTCTGGCCGATTTCATTGTGCCGCCGGATCCGGAGCGGGTGGAGGAGCCAATCGTGCCGCTGGCACAGCTGCCCAAAATGAGCGAAACGCCGGCATTGCCAATTGCCACGCCCACAGCAACTCCGACAGGCACGGGAGTAGGCGCAGGCACAGGCACAGCGACACCAAAGACTGCAAATGGCAACACAACTGTGGCCAGGAGCCGCTCCAGCAATGAGGACGGCATCTTCTCGGTGCTCTACTCGGTGGGCAAGAAGGTGGCCATTGTGGGCTCCATATATCTGGTCGGATATATGGGCTGGTCTGTGGCCTGGCTTATAGCGCCTGTCATTTTGTCCGTGGCCCGCGATCAGCTGGCGAAGACATCTGCGAAGAAGCGCGACATTGCCAAGGCATCGGCGCTGGCCTCCGAGAAGGATGTGATCCTGGCGCGCATCGACGAGCTGCCCGCCTGGGTATATTTTCCCGATGTTGAGCGCGCCGAGTGGTTAAATAAGGTAAGCTCTCCAGCCTAACTAAACCTAACCCGCATCTATATCTATTTGTTTCGATAAAGTATTTAAGTTTCTCTATGCAGTCACTGAAAATTTCCATCTAATCATTTCTGCTATCGCAAATTGATCCACAGATTAATATTAATTTAATTTGTCCATCAATCCGTTCGCCCGACTTGTTCTATGCAAACCAGACTCTCAGCTTTAAAGCTATAGACATGAATCTTTGCATAGGTCCATCCTAATGTTGTAGGCAGGATATATGTCGGAAACGGCCGAATCGGACCATTAAATCTTATCGATATCGGACAATTCTATCATAAAGTTGCCATAAGAATTATCAGTTTAACATGAAGTTATTTTATTAAAAAATTTTTTATCATTAAGACAACTAACTTGACAAATCGCGGCATTTTACAGTTTTGCTAAGCTTCTAACATATATGCCAAATCTTATCAACATTGCACAACTATATAAGAAATTAAGCTTGGAATTTCCTACTTTCACTGTGCTCCTTATATAGAAACCATATATGTATATTCAACATCGGACAACTACATTATAAACCTCTATAGGAAGAATCATTATAAAAATTCATTTTTGTATGGAAAATTGTTCTGTTTATAAAACTTCGTAATTACAAGACAAATCCTCTCAAATATCTACAAAACCGTAAACCATAAATCTATAAGTGTATAAAATCTTCGGCGTGTCGAAAATATCTTTTCGGCAATAAAAAATTATGTTTTAAATCCATCCTACCTGCGATTATTTTGTATCCCAGTTATATTCACATTTGCTTATGAACTTTGCTCAATAGTGTTTCTAAAAATATTTTTGGGAATTCGCTTTAAAAACATTAAGACCGCCAGATTAAATCCTTTTTATCCTCCCAATAGATTCTGAAGCAGGTGTGGCCCAATGCCAACCATTTCGCCCGCTCTCTGGTCAAGGAGACGATTGAGCCAAATGTGGCTTTGGCCCTGGCGCAGTACAAGATGCACGGCTTCCGCTTCGATCGGATCATATTGGGCACAATACCGCCGCGCATTGGCGGCGTGAAGATCTACGATAAGAACGTGGACCGAAATGAGATTATAATGGACCTGGACCTATTTTATGCCAGCGATTGCGATATCAACTTCTACTTGGGTGGCATGAAGGGCGGCATTAAGGATTTCCAGATACACGGCTGGGTGCGCGTTGTGATGAAGCCACTGATACGCTCCATGCCGCTGGTGGGCGGACTCCAGATATTTTTCCTAAACAATCCCAACATTGATTTCAATCTGGTGGGTGTGATTGACTTTATGGACATGCCCGGACTGTCGGATCTGTTGCGTCGCATTATTGTGGAGCAGATTGGCAATGTGATGGTCCTGCCCAACAAGCTGCCCATATCCCTCAGCGAGGAGGTCTCCGCTGTGGCGCTCAAAATGCCCGAGCCTGAGGTGGGTCGCAAAAATTATTATCTGCATACACATACAGATATAAATATATATAGAAGACTAACCGAATTTTAAAGCCGAAAATACTAGATATTTGAATATTACGGATTTTTTGCAAAACTCCATTTAATACCAAAAACTTTTTTATTCGATCGGCTTCAAACTAATTTTCAACAATCCTTGTGAAAAAACACAGGCCCTAAGCTGAACTCCATTGGCTTCCATATTAACCCGAGCAAAGCCGGCCAATATTTTAGTCATTTATAATATTATAAATATTTTTATTACAGGGTCTGTTGCGTATTCACGTCGTGGAGGCAAAGAATCTGATGAAGAAGGACATCAGTATGCTCGGCAAGGGCAAATCGGATCCGTACGCCATCATCAATGTGGGCGCACAGGAGTTCAGGACGCAGATCATTGATAATAATGTGAATCCCAAGTGGGATTATTGGTGTGAGGTACGTAGGCTGGCTGCTATGAAACTGCCATGAGACAGCGTTGCTTTTTGTAGTCTGTTGTTGCCGTTGCCCATCGATTGCTGCATGCTACAAAACACACGCACATAGACACACACCCAATCAATACCCATGAACTTGATATGCCGTAGAATTTTGTTTTTCTATTTTCATTTATAATTTTCATGCATATTTCTTGACATTATGTACTCGTATTTTGTTTGTGCGTCTCGCGCCTGCCACTAGGCGCCAGTTTTTATTGAAATGGGTCAATGGGTCGACATACTATTGAAGGACTCGGATGATTCCAAAAAGGACGAAAGCCTCGGCAGGTAAGCTATAAATTTGACTAAAAACAAAAACAAGATCTCTATGGGTTCGGCTCACCACGTTCAGTTGGCACTCAACTTACGATACCCTATCCGATTTCCCATCCCCCCAAATTCACCGTACATCGTATGTGAGTAATATCAGTAATATATGTATATGTTGGCTACCGTGTTGTACTAGTGCATGCTTTGTTCTAACTCTGAATAGGATTATACCTTTTGCTCTTGCTGTCAAGTTTAGCCAATGCTCCCTCTCTCTCTTTCTCTCTATCTCTCTCTCTATCTCTGTCTTTCTCTGTCTTTCTTTTTGACCTTAAACACACTTGTTTTTCTAGGCGTCTATTTTTACCACCATTAACCACTTGGTTGGTTTTTCTTTGTGGGACTATGATCAAAGTATGCCAGGCGTACAGGCCGATGATGTATTGGGCAGGTTGTATTGCGGCAGGAGGCTGCCTTGTTATTTAATTACTTTTATTGCCCTTTTTAGTTCCAGTTATGTTTCATTTTGTTTGCAAGTTATACCTCGCAATAAACAAAGTACTAAATAGCATTTACTAACTAATCAGACAAATGACTGTGATTTGACCTTTTAACTATGATTCAACATGGAGTGAATCAAATTACCATCACGATAAACATTTACCATGAACTTTGACTGGTTCAGTAACAATATGCAATAGTCGCTCGCATATTATAATGCTTCGTTTTAAAAAGTTTTCTATTGAACAGGATTTAAAAAATAAAACAACAAAACAATATCAAAGATCAATATGATTCCTGAACATTTCTAATTGCTGGAAGCTCTAATTTCCAACCATTCACTGGCCCCTAGCTTGCATTACGTTTATCATCATCCAGTCAACGTACTGCTAAGATTTTATGCAAAGGTGGCAACGCCACATAACTAAGTTGCCGGGATACATTTGGAATCATAGTCAGACTCATGACAGGCAAGTTTTTAAAGAACTTAGTTCGGTGCTGCCATATGTGAAATGCATTCTCAGGTGGGCAACACTGCAGTTCTCTAAATTTGTGGCATTTGTAACTGTCTACCGAATGTTAACAATAAGATCAGTTGACAATAACATTTAAATAGAAGTTAAATAGAGTGCTAAGGAGTTCTTTTAATGATATGAAATGTTTTTTTGATGCCGTGACTACCCCAACTAAGAATTTCTGGAAACACCAAACATATCCTTCTATTTGCTTTCGTACATCTAAGTAATGACTACATTTTCTCATTCGTCAAACAGTTAGTGATAAGCTTAAAACTAAACAAAAACTGACCGCTAAACGCAACTGCTAAACACCTCATACTAACTAGTAAATAATACTAATAATACTAAAAATACTAACTTTGCATGCGCCGAAACACGCACTCACAGCCAGCTGGAGCACCCTGTACTGAACACTGCATGCCCTGAAGTGTAATTGATGTAGATTGATTGACTTGAATTAATGCCACTGTACATACGTAACAAGCCGCTCAATACTAACAGTATTAATACAATATCTTCCATCTATTTAACTGAACGGATAAGGCTGTGGTTGAGGTCTCACAACGTGCCATACTCGTGCTTAGGCTCTTTGATTGGGATCGTACAAGTGATGACGAGTCGCTCGGCAGGTTAGGCAATCGTTTTCACAACAACATCAATGAGTACCCGACAGAAAATGAAAAACACATCCAAAACAATACTCTTTATCCACTGTGCCAAAACAGACCACACAATTCTCACAGTACTCAATCCGCAAACCGTTTTTCCAAAGCTCCAATTTTTGGCCTGAGACCCGCTTAACACTTAACAAGAATTTTACGTTATAAAACTTTTAAAATAATTTATACTAAATATAATTGTTATTTCCATCGCCTGCAGAGCCTCCATCGATATATCCAGCGTTATCAAGAAGGGCGTTCTAGATACTGTAAGTAATATTTAATAGAAGCTGACAGCAGAGTAATAAATTCTTAGCTCAGCGCTTAAGGGAATGCTGAATTTTCTATAGTAAACTGGATTTGTAGAATTCCACTTAAACGGGCGGAAATCGCATAATTACGCAATATCAATATTGGTCAGAGCAAAGATTTTATTTATCTGCATCAACTTCCGTTTTTGTTTTACTCACCACCTTGGGTGGAAGATGGGTGAAATTCAAGTTATAAAGTAATACAAAGATTTTTGAATTAAACACTATTCATGCTTCCACAGTGGCTTACTCTAGAAGATGCCAAGCATGGCGATCTGCATGTACGTCTGCAATGGTATAAACTGACCGCGGACCCGAATGATCTGCAGCAAATCCTACTGGAAACGCAGCTGCTGCGTGTGACGACCATGAGTTCGGCTGTGCTAAGCGTTTTCATTGACTCGGCCAGGCACCTGAAGGTAAATAATATCACTCAGTTGGCTGTCAATCGGAATCTTGAAATCAGTTCGTTTAAATCCTACACAGCAAGCACGTTCCAACTCCAAGCCCGATCCCTATTTGGTTTGCAGCGTCAATAAACAAAAGAAACAGACTGCAATGATCCTGCGCGATGATTCGCCCGTGTGGGAGCAGGGTTTCACCTTCCTGGTGAACAATCCGGACAACGAGTGCCTGAACATTAAGATCTATGATCAGAAGACAGGCAACGATATCGGCCAATATACCTACACACTGAGCACTCTGCTGAAACAGTTCAACATGGAAGTCATACAGCAACCCTTCCAACTGCAAAAGTCTGGACCCGAATCGAAACTATATATGTCACTATCTCTGCGCATTCTGAAGGCTGGCGAAATTGTTAAGGAATCCGAATCCTTGGAGCAGGTGGCAGCCCTGCAACGCAGCACCTCCACCGACGTGCCAGTACTCTCCTCTCAGTTATCCAAGGTAATCAAATCTTAAAAATATATATACTTATATTCGGCGTATAAGCAGAATCTTTCTGATTCATCCACCCGCAAAGATAATGCACAGAGAACTGGTCAATGAAATTATTGCATTTTTCATCCGATCAGTTTCCTTCTCATTTACAAGGATCAATGTAAAAATCCACTGTATAGAAATGTTAGAACGGGTGAATTATAACTTGGCCATATTTATGGTCTCGTCTATCTGAATAACCAATCTAAAATTCATATTGGACTACATTTTACGATTTGAAGATTTTGTCTGTGGGCTACAGGGTCTTTCGAAGTCGAGCACACTCTAGTGCAGCATTCCCACTTGTTTCTAATTGAAAACTGCCGTGACTTTCAATCATAATATTCAAACTGCATAATTTGATTGTGAATTTTCAAAAATCGTGTAATAATGAATTAATTAATGTTTATGTATTATAACCGCATTCCCTCATCCCACCCGTTGACCGCCAATCAGTCAGTCAATTAGTCTTAATTAGGATGTGCGACATCGATTTTTAGTTAAATTATATGCAATCAGAACAGGTTGAAATATTTGTAAAGAGCAACAGCAAAATATGTATATATAGATTTAAGCACACTGAAGGAGGCCTACCTCACCGTAACATCTCCATCTGTTACCTGTTTAATTCGTTATTGTTTCTGCCTTTGCTTAGGACGATCAGGCGAAGAGCAAACGCCTTTCCGCAGAGGCTCCGATTGGCGAGGAGGAGGCCGTCAAGAGTTCGCCAGTGATCCCGTCATCCGCATCCCTGGAGAAGCCAATTAGCGAGGTGGTCAGCTCGATGCTGACACATCGTATGCCCGAAACGACCTCAACTGCCGGGGAGCATGGGCTGGGTCGCATACAGCTGTCCATCACGTACTCGGAACAGCGCCAGAAGCTCGACGTGACCATACACAAGATAATGAATATACCGTTGCGTGATCCCAGCAGCATACCGGATCCATATGTCAAGCTGTATTTGCTGCCTGGTCGCACCAAGGAGTCCAAGCGCAAGACCAGCATCATCAAGGACAACTGCAATCCCGTCTATGACGCATCCTTCGAGTACCTCATCTCGATTGCCGAGTTGAGGCACACGGCACTCGAGGTTACCGTCTGCACACAGAAGGGTTTCCTATCCAGCGGCAGTCCCATCATTGGCATGGTGAGTGAGCAGGTCAAAAACCAACCCCTAGTCGACTACCTGAGCGTGCCAGCAGCCGCTCGCTTGTAATTCCCAACAGCTTCTTTGGCCTCAGCTGCATTTATATAGTCGATTTTTTGGTCTACATTCGTTCTTGCTTCGGCAGAACATATACTAAAATTGGAACGATACAGAGAAGATTAGCATGGCCCCTGCGCAAGGATGACACGCAAAATCGTGAAGCGTTCCACATTTTTTTGTATAAATATTATACCCTTGCCCAGGGTATTATTATTTTCTCATTAAATTTGTAATGCCTTCAAGGCGACCTCTCCGACCACATAAAGCAGAAGTATATGTATATATTTTTAATCAGTATGCAATCAGTTTGCAATCTTCTGCTCTCAAAAAAAAATATTTCTTTTTATTTTTAGAAATTAATTTTTTATTATTTGTTATTTTGCAGCTTAAATTACCTTTGGATGACAGCGATATTACTGCGCCCGCTGGCCTAAAGTCCTGGTTTGATCTGCAGCCAGAGCTGAAGCACGAGTGAATCAGCTGGGGGAAATTTGAATTATTCATCAGGAATCACAGTCAGCAGAATCTGAACTGAACATTTGTCATTGTATTGTATTTAATTTGTGTATAAAAGTAAATTGTATTTATGACTCTCTTAAGCAACACTGGTTGGTCTTTCAACACTAGAACCAAAACTCTCTTAGTCGTGCCTCTGAATCTGTATTTTCTATTGTAGTTTAAATAACGCGAACAATTTGTGTTTACAACTGTAATTAATGTGTCTTTAACAAATAAATAAATATTCATTTTACAAAAATAATCGTAAGAATCTGATTTTTCCAGATATTATAAACAGTTTTAAACGACTCCGCCAAATTTGCTTATCTGTATCTATTTTTATTTTTTACCACGCAGAAAGTGGACGTAGGCAAAATATAAAGATATTCCTTTAGATGATCTCATCAAAAACCAATGTACTTAAAATTCCAGACAGGGTGTGAAATTTATAAAAAGGTTTATGAAGATATATACAAAAAATTTAAGCAGAACGAATGAAAGTACAAAACTTGCGTTGATCACCAAGCATTTAGTCGTCAAATCAGACGAACAGTTTTATATATGTATATATATGAACAGATTTAAATGTAAAAATGCTCTTAATGGAAATTTGGAAATGATTTTTGCACACAAAAACTAAAGTTTAATCAAAAATGCGTGCTCGGTGTGCTGGCTATTATTTATTATTTTAATTTATCGCATTTTAATATTCCATGGCAAGTTAAGTATATGTCAAAGCAACGACACCGCGATTAGCGTATACACAAACCAATGTGAAACCAACAACAGATGTCGCGTTGTGCATTTTACTTGTTTGCTTATAATTCCCAACTGCGTATTGGGCCGGTGATGCATTTATATAGCTGGTTTTTTGCTCTACATTCGTTCTTGCTTCGGCAGAACATATACTAAAATTGGAACGATACAGAGAAGATTAGCATGGCCCCTGCGCAAGGATGACACGCAAAATCGTGAAGCGTTCCACATTTTTTTGCACCTCCCTCCTCACCTAACCCTTAGTTTTATGTACATTAAATCCAATATTCTACCAATCTTTTAGTTGTTTTTTTTTTGTTGCCGTCGCCATTTATTTTTGCATTGAAATTTGGTATTTATTTTGAATATATAGACATTGTTTTATTGGTTGGACATGCATTAATGAGTGTGTTTTATGTTCGTATTCTATGTATAATTTATGCTTTTCGCTGTTCCTCATTATTTTATACATAATAATTATGTTTTTTTTTTGTTTTGCCTTAAGGCTGACACAATTTAAAATTTGCAACACAGTTTCTTTAAATATACTTTTCTCTTGTACATAAGTATGTATATATTTATATAATCATATATATATTCATAATTGTTTATCAATTAGTTGCAATTGTTGTTGGACACCACATAAATTTGTTGGGTTATCTGATAGCCTTGCAGGCCATCTAAAGAGCTGTATAACTCGATAGTTTCCTGACTTGGAATCGGCACGGAACTGTAAGATGTTTAGCGCTTCGTTTTCTAACGAAATTCTATAATTTGTTTTGTGTTTCACATACCTAATTAATATGAAAATTCATATGTATGCTTTAAATAGACAAATAACATATGAATATGATTCAGGCTCTCTTGTTGTATATATATATATATATATATAGTTATATATATTTTTAGTTCCCACAGTTAATTATTGGTGAATTCAATTTTTGACCATCATTTAAGCTGTATGTAAACCTACGACATATATGTATATGTTATGTATATCATTTTGATCCTTAATTATTTACTGAATATGAAACTTGTATTCAACTTTGAGGTAGTTAATCCTTTGTTTAGGTATTTTACGATTAACAATTACGTTATTGATATCCACATATAAAAATTGGTAAATATGAAGCACATTTATTTAAAGCACACATTTACAATACATAAATATAATATTTATGTGTTCTTGGTATATATATATATATATTGTTTTTTTTTTTTTTTGTATTCGCATTTGTTCTTGTTACAGTACAATTAAGAATTATATAGGTTAATATTTGTGTATGTATATAATATTCAGTATGCTCTTTACACATATTAAACACTGAGGAACTGTCGTGCTTACTTCAATGCTGTCTCGCACTTCATTTGCATATATTACTTGCAGTGGGACAAAGACAACCCTAAACCTAAGCAACTCTGTTATACACTACAGTATATATATAGCAGGTTTTACATGCCCAAAAAATTTTAGTCGCTTTGCTTGCGCTTGTACTTTGTGTGTGGCTGTAGCCATGTGTTTGTGTATGTGTGTGTGACTTGTGTGTGTGTGTGTGGGTGTATTAGACGTAAATGTAATTTTGAATTCGTATTCATATCACTTATGGATTTGAAGCTCCTAAAACATGAATTTGAAAACCCTAATCAAAACTGATGGCCAATCGTTAAATGTGTATACATATTTTACAAACATATTAGTTCCATATATGTTTCTTTTCCATTTTGTAAGCCTAAACTAAGAACTACAATTTGTTTGTCACGTGCTCAACTCAGTGGGTGATACGAGTGCCTAAGTTCTAAGTTTTTAACTTGAATCACTTTTGTATTTTACATTTGTATTTTCGTTCTCATTTATCAAAGGAAAGCAACGAAAACAAACCGAAACAAAACAAAAAAAAAAGAAGAAGTCCAGACTAAACGCCTTTAGAATGTTTTGAATCTTTTTCTAACTTTTTATTAAATTTTTTTGATATTAACTGAACACAACTTGTTGCGCAACAAAAAGCAATTATAAGGCTAGACCAGCCCCAACCCAGGAAAAACTTAAAACCCACGAATCCCTAACAAATATACTCAATACAAATATCACAAAATTAGCATCGAAGCAGAGCAAAACGTTCTTTTAAAAAATCAAATAAACAATCGAAAATAATCAAAATGATATCGAAATTTACATATATATATATATATATATATATATGTGTGTGTGTGTATATAGATATATATCGAACATAATAAAACTCAAAGTGTGTGTTAAGCTTGTTGTTGTTTTAGGTTTTTTTTTGGTGTTTTTGTATTTGAAACTTAATTCGTATGCACTTCAAAGAGCGACCCGCAACTAAATTTAAAAAATGAATGTAATTTAAGTTTTGCAATTGTTTGTTTTGCCTTAAGTAATATATTAGGTTATTATATTGAAGGTAATTCATATGCGAAACGTAAATAATATGGTTTAATTTATATAAAACTTAAACGTATATAGTACGTAAAACCTGATAAGCATTTTATTAGCCAAAGGTTTTACCTGAACAAAATCGAATCATATAAAGAAAAATTAAAATTATATCACCACGCATATATATGTATTTATAATAATATGTATATATTAGATTTATATAGATAGATGTACAGTATATGTAATTAAAAGATGCATCAAATTTAACAGCAAAAATGCAGTCGAATTCAATAAAGCAATAATATTTTCATTTAACTTAGGATCAAACAGAAACTTAAAGACTGACAACCTAGGACCAATAAAAATGTATGTGGGGGCGGGTGGGGCCAACAAACATAATGAACATAATTGTTTTATATAGATATATATATATGGATATAACTATTAATATAAAAGTAAAAGCTCTCCATTTTAGCGAATCGGTATAGAAAAAACTTAAAGCTAAACATTGAACCAATTTATACATCTTGTTTTATATAGCATCAAAACTTAAACAAATAAATCGCAGTTGTATATATAGTTATATATGTATGTATAATAATTAAATATGTACGTGCTTGTTTAGTTATCGCGTAGCCTAATTTTGTCTCGCAATTCAAATGTTTTAACAAAATCAAAAACTTATGTCGTAAGCAGGTAAAACTGGTAGCTAATTCCTAGACTCGTTTTTTTTTGCATTACCTCCATAATTTAATCTTTCGTTCTTCTTCTTAAAAACTAAACAAAATTTCGTAGTGTTTTTGTGTGTGTGGTTGCCTCTTTCTTTTCAGTTTGTTTCGTTTTTTAGCAATTGTTTTTTTATTTCTTTTACATTTAGCTCGGGGCATTATTTTCTCTTTAACTTTTGCGCTGGCCAAATAGCTCGTTGCACAGTATGATGCACTTATCTGTTTCACGCAAAGCCAGGCTCTTAAATCACAGTTACAACTATTTCTCACTTTCGCTCTTATCCTGTTATCATTCACATATTATCACGCACTCAAGCAGAATATTTTTTGAAAATTTATGTTTGGTTAGTCTAGTTTATGGGTTACATTCTTAGAGGTGTGGATGGCTGGGCTGGGGATCTAGTTGGCGGGGGCTGTGGCTACATGCTAGTCAATGCTTAAGTCTAAACTTGATGGGCGGCTCGTTTAAGCTTTTGATTTTTTGGTCTATGATTTACGCAGATCCTCGAGCCCACCATTGGGCAAGCCGCCGCGCATATTTTCCAAGACTTTATTCACAAAATCTGTAGATCCGCCCGCAATGCGTATGCCCGCTATAGGATATACAAAAACAAAATCCGAAATTCATTATTCAATTCTATGTTATTATATTCCATGTCCAACTCACATGTAGCCGTTGCATAAATGTGTTGTATTTGCTGATCCACCTCCTCGGTGGACTCGCCCTGACTCTTTGTGCGATGCTTCAGTGCCAGCGCCTGTTTCAGCTCGGCAATGCCATTGATCAGACGCTCTGAATTAAATTTAAAGATAAGTATCGTATTAAGGCCTTAAACGTATTTCAACTCGACTCACTGTGCTCAATTTCCAACCCATAGAGTTTGATCTTATTAGCCTCATGCTGAGCCTTCTTCTTCAGACGGCAGGCACGTGAGGCCAATTTGTTCTTCTCCTTGCGCGACTTGGGACGCACATTGAAGGGCAGCTCCGACACGGGTGTCATATCGTTGATGGTGCGACTCAGCTTGTCCAGCTCCTTGCCAATGTTATGCAGCTTGCGCGCATTTGGCGTCAAATCGTTGCCATCCCCCTTGCGAGCCTTGCCACTGTGCTGTTTGTTTAAAAAATAAAACCAAATATGATTAGAATTAGGTCAAAGAACTATTTCATTTATAAGTCGGGTATAATTAGGCTACCCTGGCTAATCCCTATTAAGCGATGTTTTGCTTTGCTTCCCTCTTAACTTTATTGTTAATTCCTAGATTTGACATTTTCGATAGTTTATCGATAAAGTTGTAAGCTTTACTATTGATATTTATGGTTCAACATTGACTTTAAAACTCCTACAAACCAGGGCTGCAAAGAAATTGTCGGTGATATTCTCTGCCCAGAGGTTCGCTTCGTGATTGATTCAAAGCCTGGTCTTCAAATATTTTCAATACTTTATATTTAATGAAGATTTGGCAGAAAATTGGTATTTATCAAATTAGATTAGACTATATAATTGCTGGACCCAAAATTATTTTCTTTTGGGTTGGGTCCCTCTCTCTCTCTCATTTTCTCTCTCTCTCTCGTTTTATATTTTTATTCTAAACCATATTTTTGGTTTTGTTTTGGGATCGGTTTATAAATCGGAATTTAGGATCACTTGAAAGCAGATTTCCATCCCTGATTGATAGTATTGGGATGAAACAATCTTTCTATTCTATCCTATCTTCTATAATTCTTTAAATGCTTACATAAAAACTAAGCCCCAATTGGTTTTTGAATATCTTTCCTATTTCGTTCAAGTGCTATTTGGACGCACCTTATACACTTTAATGCCGCGCACAGAGCAGGTGGGACTGAACACGGGATCTGTGACCTCGTTGAGCACATGGGGATCCTCTAGCTTGGACTGGAAGACGAGCCGCTTGCCCTTCGGCCCCTTGGCCTGTACATTGTACTGCCAAAAGAAACGCTCCTTGCCCTTGCTGCTGCTGAGCTGGTTCGGTGTCGATGTGCGTGTCTCATCCTCATCCCCAGAGCCGCCTGTGGGAGAGTGGAGAAGAGAGAGAGAGAGAGAGAGAGAGAGATCTTTAGTAAATATATATAGAAAATTTTATGTAACAATTTGACCCACAATTGTCGCTGCTGAAGTCGTCGTAGTTGTCGCTATTCTCGCTGGATGCATCGTCCTCGTCATCCTGGGAGAAGTCGATGCCATCAGGCGATAAAACGCTGCCGGTGCTAAGCGAGGAGAAGCTCTCGGCCTCGGCCAGCGAGCCGGTTGATAGTAAATGCTGTCGCGGCTCACGTCGCATCCAGATGTGCTCCAGGCCCAAATGCGTTGGCGCCGACGACGATAGACGCGACAGCTGTGAGCTCTCCACGGCGCCGGCGCCCGTCTGATAGCCAACCGATTTGCGTACGCCGCCCGGCGGCGCCTCGGTTATGACCACCTGACCGGGGCTCTGATTGGAACTGGAGCTGGCATTTGTTGTGCCGATTATAGTGCTGTTGCCGCTGGCGGCGCTGCCAAAGCCGCTGCTGCTGCCACCCGGACTGAGCGCAGCCGTCTGACTGAGCAGTGAATGGCGGTCAGGAGGCGAGGACATAGCCATGCCCTTCTTTAGCATCTCCTGCATGTTGCGCGACTTAACCAGCTGATATTGTGAGCGGCTGGCATGCGGCGGTGGCGTCAGCGGCGACTGCGATGCCTGGCTGCCCGGCGAGAAACTAGAGCCCAATTGAGATGGCGGCTTCTGAGGTGTGCTATGGTACAGCTCAAATGTGTCCGCCTGTTGTTGTTGTTGTTGTTGCTGTTGTTGTTGCGTCTGTTGACCCTGCGATAGCAGCGTTTGAAGCTGCTGTTGTTGTTGTTGCTGTTGCTGCTGTTGCTGCTGTTGCAACAGCTCCAGAGGTGGGCCCACGAGCGAATCGGGTGTTTGCGACTGCGGCGACAGCAGAAAGTTAACATTCTGTGCGGGCAGCAGATCCTCAATGGTGCTCATCACATCCAAAAAGTCACCTCCATTCAAATCGGCCAGCTCGGCAGCCTGCATTTCGGCCTTGTCGTTGGGAAAGATATAATCATCATCTAGATTAAATGGCTCGTGTTTTGTATGGACAATGGCGCTGCTGATGTCGCTCCACATGGCATTCGAATTGGGAGTCATCTCGTACAGCGATGCACTGCCGCTGACCACATCCTGCAGCAGCGATTGCTCCGATGGCATGTTCAAGCTGAGACAGGAGCTCAGATCAGGCGTAAAATAGTTGCTGCTGCCGGCACCGCCACGGCTATTGCTGCCAGCATTGTGTCCGCTTGTATCCGTGCCGCCGCTGCTGTAGAGCGTGGAGCTGAGCGGCGAGGCAGCGCCCAGGCTAACGTCCTGCAGCAGCGTCGGCGACAATGACGCAGCATCCAAAGCATCCAGTCCAAAGTCGGAGAGTTCGCCTAGTTGCAGCGGTTGTTGTTGCTGCTGTTGTTGCTGCTGTTGCTGCTGTTGTTGTTGTTGCTGCTGCTGCTGCAACTGTTGCTGCTGTGCCATGCTGGGCAAACTGTGCAAATGATGTTGCTGCTGGCGCGGCGTTGGCGTCAATGTCGGCGTACCGCTCAGCTGCTGATACGGATGATGGTGATGGTGACTATGATGATGGCTCTGATTGGGATTATTGCTGCGCGGTATGCTAATTGCAGTTGTGCTCAGCATTACATTCGATGTGTAGCTGCTGCCGCTGCTGCTGCTCGAAATGGCACTCGAATTGTTGTGGCTGTTGTTGTTGTTGTTAGTGTTAGTGTTGCTGTTGTTGCTGTTGTTGCTACTGCCGCCGATATAGCTGCCCGTTTGTATGCTCAGCGTGGGCGTGGTCAGCGCATATAGTTCGTATTTCAATGGATTGCTGCTGCTGTTTGAGCCGCTGTCAAAGAATTCCGATGACATGGAATATAACTGATTCTCAGTCATGGCGCCGCAAGTGGAGATCAACGCGGGGGGGGAGCAATGTTGTTGTTCTTGTTAGTGTTCTGCGCCTGGCGCCCAGGCGCTGCGCTGCGACTACGACGGCGCAGTTGCTTTAGAATAGCTGCAAAAGATATTAAGAAAATGAGTTAGTTGCTTGAACTTCTGATTAAATTAAACATAAATAGTTTTAAATAGCATATTTAATGGCTAAAAGCAAGCTTCAAGGCCTGTCACATTCACAGCAACAACAACGAGTATAGCTAAGCACTGAAATCGGAATTTCTATCGTATCGCTGTATCTCTGTCTGAACTTTAAGAATTGGCATTTGCAACTTTTAAATTATCCATAAAATCATAATTTAAACACCTCGCGGCAAAAAAAAAGTCTAAACGGTTACGTAACTTTACAGCGATAACGTTTATTGATAATGTTTAATTTAAGCAAATATCGACAAGAAATTGATTAACCTCTTCAATTTTTAAACGACAAATATCGATATAAATGCGCGTAGACAGCATCGATGCAGAAATAGATCATGGATATCGATAATTGTATATCGATAATTAAAGAAGTTGTATTATTATTTAATAGATCTTCGATAGATGTAAACGATATTTCAAGTATTTTTAATAACCATAGTTATAAGACAGATATTAGCTTTAACGATTATATCGATACTGTTAAGGTAATGATACCATACACATTATAACAGCTCTTAAATATTCTACAAGTGTATAACAGTCGCTTTCGACTCTAAATTAACTACTTAGTATTACTTATTAACTATTATGCTAATTACATTTGCAATGCCAGATTCCAATTAAGTTGTTAGTTATCTAAAACTGAGCCGGAACTGTACTGTAAAGTGATTATACATATGTAATGCCAAGACTAAGACGTTGTGTTATATGATTGATGGGCTACCATGCAAATGATGTAGAAGCTTATCACGTGGCAGGTAGAGAGAGTGTGAGATTAGGTACCTAAAACATTTACCAAGGAACTAGAACCGAAATGTTCTATTGTATTTTAAGAAATATTTTCATCAGGTATTCACATATTATTTATGAAGATCTTTAAAAGTTCTTTTTTTAAGTTTAATTCAATAAAGAAGAAACTTTCACGTCAAAGTAAAACTATAAAAGATAATCGCACAGCAACTGGCATACAAATGTGATCGCCGGCTTCTTTAATATGTTTTGCAAATAGTTGTTGACTTTTTGTTATTGTTTTTCTTGTTCTGCATAACTTTTTAACGCAAAATCCTCTACATCCCCACCTCCCCCCTTCCTCTTTTTTGTTGTTAAACCTATTCGCAGTTTTGTTTTGCGCAAATTAGAATCAAAAATAGAAAGGAACAATAAAAAAAATATATAATTTGAGAAAAAAAAACGAGAAATCAAGCCAAAAGAAACTAAATAACAAAAATAGGGAACAAAATAAAATTGAAGAGGAAAAAAACTATGCCAAAATGAGTATGTGCTTGTTTTGGTTGCTTTTCTTGTTGTTGTTGTTGTAAATTTCGTGGTTCGACGGCTTTTGCCTTTCGCCAGGCAAGTGACTCCACAGTTTGTTATTGTTGTTGTTCTTCTCTTTGTAGATTATAAATATTTATTAGTTTGTTTACAAAGAAAACGAAACTTCTGGTTGATTTTTGGTCGTAAATTTAAACGGCTAAATGCATCTAGTATCTGGATTTCCCTGCGGCGCATTTCGTACAAGAGATGAAAATCGTTTATTGGGAAATTGAGCCGAAAGTCCTTGACTAATTTTTAAGAAATAATTTGTTTTTATTTGGTTATTCAAGAATTAATTTTCGGTACATAGACTAAGTGCAAATAGTATAGAATGCAAATACCTAACCTCAAAAATAGAGTTCTAGGTAAATAATTCAAAATTGCAAAGAAAAACCCGAGCAACGAAGGCTTTCAGGTTGAAAAAGAGTTATTAAGTAAATCGTCTCCGAATTTTAGACAGTTAAAAACGTATGTATTAATTAATATAACGTTTGTGTGATCGGTTATCGATAGAGTTATCGAAAACACTCTCATTGGTTTTACTTTACAATTAAGAACATTCTCCGATCTTACATAAAAATTTAAAACATAATTTATATTTATTATTCAAGTTTAAATAATTGTGTGATGCTAGCGGTATTTTAATTGAACTATAAAGTTATGGATTAGCTTTTCTTAAGCAACCATAACAACACAATGCCGCATTTGGTGGAATGTGTTTTAGATAGTTTTTGTAATATGCGTAATTTACAACAATTACAGCATTTCTTCCAATCTAAAAATCACTCACTCTTCGATATTATTACCGATAACTTCTGAAACAAATAAAAAAATTTCAAATAATATGTTTTTAAGCTAACGTACATCTCGAATACCCCATTCTTTTTTCTGATAGATCACCAATGCATCGTTGATCGATCATGTTTGTAAAGTAACGACAATTTAATGCCATATTTAGCAATTCTATTTATTATTTAATCAGCTGTTTAACATTATAGAACATATTCGCATGCATTAAAATGTGAACATATGAATGTAATGTGTACTTATGTATGCTTAAGCAGAGACCTTGGAATTAATATCAGCCAGTCGACAAAGCTTATCTACAGCAGCTAGTCAGTCGGTTTGGGTGATAACTCGACATATTCACAGCTGATAGCTGAATCAATTACAACAGGCCAAACATTAGAGTGGACCGACCGAGCATTGTCTCCCGTTCGTCAAGGTCATACGAGAACATACCAGAACCCGAGCAAACGCAACACAGACACACGCACACACACACACACACACACAATGTGTAGCATCTAAAGCGGCACTTAAACGGCAAATATAACAACAATTCTACTTTAGCTAAGTTAAATGCTTGTTTCTCTGGTTTCCTTTACATATTATTCCTATTGCTCGAACACACCTCTTCAACAATCCCCCGCTTCCCCCTTTCCCATTGTTGGCATTTAAATTGTTTAATATTCGTCAAAGGTTGCCGAACGCGTCGAAGGCCAAACAATTTTTTTTTCATTTCGAACCAAAAGCGCCCTCTATGAACAAATGTGGGTATTATAGGAGAAACATTTATATGTATGTATGTATATGCATACATCTGTATATACATATGTATATATAGGAAACATATGGCAAGCGCTTATACATATACAAAAGCTGCGAATGGGAATAGACAAAACACAAAAAGAATTTATTACAAATTTTCTGCCGAAAAGCATAGCAAAAAACAGAAATAATAAATAGCAAAAAAATACTTAAAAACTTAAGTGGAATTGTACAGAAAATACAAAACAAGCCGAAAGCAAGCAAACATTTTGATGGGGCAAGTGTAGAAGAGACAAAGCGGGAGAGAGCACGAAAAAAGCTTTAAAAAGAGCATGTCTGTATAATTATCATGAAGATTATTATAGCGAACAACATGCTTACTTCAGAAAAAGGTAATAAACGCGAAATGTTTGCAGAGGAGAACGGGAATATAAAGATAACGAGAAGAAACATCTGATGCAAAACATATGATTACAAAAGAAAGATACATGATAAACAATGAAAAAATAATAAATAAATAATGAACAAATATACATATTTGTATGAATATTCAAGTTTTGCATGTGTAAACAAAGCGAAACGGCACAAAGAACGCGTGGGTTGCACGTGAAGCGTGTTTTGGTTTATACTTGGGTGGGGGAAGGGTTTAAAGTACAAAACTGACCACAAAGCGTGACCAAAACAAATAAAACACACCAACAAAAGTAGCTGCTCATGACGTCATATATGAAATTCAAATACATATATAAAAATTCATAAACATTTTAAATTATAGAAATGTATAAAAATTTCGACTCAAATTGTAAACACAGCAGACAGGGAATTTCAACACACAATGAAATAATGTGCAATAATTATAAACAAAATATGTATAACAAGAGCAATAATACAAAGAAAACAGTTAGGCCAGCCGAGCTATCAACAAATTAGAGAGAGAGAAAAAGGGCGAAGAGTGGCATGCAGCACATAGAGAGCAAGCAGCCCGCTGTGGGTGCAGTTATTAACCAACCTCAAGGTCAAAACTGTTTATTTTTTATATTTTGTTTTGAATTTATAATTTATCGCAGTGTTGCCTTTGTTTTACACACACACCGACGCAACAAAGAGTTGTAAACAAAACTAGGTGCTTGTAAAAAGCTTTTGAGAGCGTGGGCTGTTTGTGTACTCTGTCTTTCTCCCTCTCTCTCTCTCTCAATAGCACACTCAACGTATGCGCTCTGTTTCTGTTTTCTGACTGTTTGCTTTTGTCGCCATTTTCGTATAAATGTATAAAGCGTGCGTGTGTGTATATATGCATATGTAGTAAATAATCTAAAGCTTTTTGGTTGCTTTGGCTAGCAGTCGACGGGTTTTTTGTGTGTAAATAAAATATTGTTACAATAACAAAACGCCAGCGCTATGGAAGCTTTTACATTTCGCCAGAATATATACTAGAATTCTTGACAAACACACAAACACACAGACAACTATGAAGGTGTACATGGCGTGTGGCTGCTGATACTGCTTAAGGTTCTCGAAAATATAAGCGAATAGATCGGATAAATATTCAAGCATGCAGTTGTCCTATAGACTGACCAGCAACTGACTTCGTTTTGCCTCACAAAACAAAAAAATTTCAATTTTATAAATCAGAACCCTGGCACGTTGCATAAGCCTCGCGACACAGACACCACTTTGCATTATCAGTTTCTTTTGAGAGAGCGCATGCAGTCTGACAAAGCAAAAAAAAAAGTCAACCATACAAACACACATAACCATACACACACACACAGGCAAATCTATAGAACTCTCGCTCTTTTTCATTGCACCGGAAAGTTGGATTTGTGTTGATTTCGATCGTTGAACGGGCTCGCAACTTCCGTTGTGCATTATCAATGGGTCACTGACTAGTTCTAGTCGCCCCCTTTGACACTCGTATCACCCCCTTCACCCATCTGGCCGACAGTTTTTATTTGTCAACACTGAACAGCAACAATAACAGCGTCGCTGTCGTCATCGCCGTCACATGTTCCGAGTGCATGCAATTTTTTGTTGGATTTCATACTTATCCGCACACGGCTGCTCTCTCGCTCTCGCTCTCTTTCTATTTTCTTTGTTTTGCATTTTGTGCAAGTCACTTTTGCTTAGTTTTCTTGTTGCTTTCGGCTTGGCATTGTTTTATTTTTGAGGTACACGCAATAGAAGCGACACGTACAAGCACACATACACACACAGCCAAACAAATTGATGTTGAGGTAGCCACAGTTACCGCCAAGTGCAAGTTCCTGCCTCCACCTCCACCACCCACCGCATTTCTACCTATTTTTAGTGCGCGCTTTTAGGGCGCCAGTTTTATAGCTAAAAATAGGTCCCATAAACACCCGGCATGCGGGGGCGCTGTTGTTTTATATAGTTTTTCATATTAATATGTCCGTTTTGTATATCGAAAAAGGGGATAATAGCAAGGAGGCCGCAAGTGGCTGTCAATTGATGATATAACATGCGTTCGTCAAATTATGAACTTTTATATATTCACTTTATAGCTATTATACAAACAGCTGACGCAAATTGTGACTTTGCGACAGAGGGGGGTGAGGGGCAACAAGTGATCGGAACCAATGGATTTCGCTATAGAACTGCAACAGATTTTCTTATTACCGTTCAGTTGCGGTAAGAAATTGAAAAAAGTATTTAGTTAATATCGTAATATCGTTTACCGAATTAAACTGAATTTAGTACTGATTACTAACACAATAGCTATGGGCCTATTTAATGGTATAGGGTTAACAGCGCACAGAACTAACTGCTAAACAATAGACGGGGACATGGTTTATTGTTATTATTATTTATTTATTCGGTATCATTTATTAAATTGAATTGATCTAACATTAATGTGACTGTTAGCACATTAGTCATCAACATTGCTCAAGGAATCGATTATCGATTCATATCCGTCCAATCGAAAAACAAACTGACTGTCAAATCAATAGCTTTCGATCCCGTTTACTATCATTGGACTAACTGTTAGTACAATAGTTAACTGGCTCAAAAAGCCTAAACTAAAGTACATTTGAGAATCGCTTAGAAAGGTCGCACATTATAATATACATGCACACACATATGTAAATATAGACATTTCACACATCTCTATCTTTCATTCTTTCTCAGATCTACCTTTTTTTGCCGTGCATTTTGCATTCTGATGCCAGCCTGATTCAATAACAATACGCGGTCTTAAACCACATATAGAACCACATATGTATATACGTATATACATATATATAAATTGCTTGCCTGCTGTTTCGCTAATAGATAAATAATTGAAATCAATTTATATTGATTTAGCAACATATTTGTGCACAATACACAGAAATTAGCACAAATCATCTGAAATGTTAGGCAAATACTGCGAAATACATATATATGTATGTACACATGTACGTAGACCCTAAAAGCAAGTTCAGATAACATCAAATAAAAAGGCTTTAATAATCGAAATCGTGACTGGCCAGACGACTTTCCACTCAACCAAACATCAATGCATTGAACTACATGCAAATACTATAGATATGCACATATATGTATAAACATATTTCTACATAGTACATATAGCATCCAATTTAATCGGATACATTGCAGGTACACGTGAGCTGCGTATCAGGGCACGGCTTACCAAGGCGGCATCTGCTGTCTGAGCTGCCCGTTGCAACTGCTTATCAGCATCGAGCCTCGTGCCAGTGACGATGCGGACTACAGCTCTGAGCTGATAAGGAGGCCAAGCACATACATTGGGTCTAAAGCACGTTGCAAATTTCTGGGAACAATACGCCCGCCGTCCCACACTCTCCCTTTAAGTAAGCAGAAAAACAGAATGGGGCTTCTTTTAGAAAGTTGGGCAACAGTTCGTAAACTTTAAAAAGTTCGTAAACTTTAAAATGCATACAGGATGTGAGGCGGGAAAACTATAGCGATAGCTTAAAATTAATTAAAATTGATCAAGTCGAGCTTAGAAAAGATTTTGTATTGTTTGCATTACAAAAAATGCATATTGAGTTATATATTTATATTAAGATTTGATGGAATGCACAAAAAAGTCATTGTTATCGCCTTTTTAACATCCAAACTGAAGACACAAGTAGAGAAAGCGATAAACATTGTTTATAACATCGTAAATGCGAGACTGTTTCTTCTGTTCCTGGCGTAACGCTTTCGTATAGCCCCGAAGTAAGCGGCTTCTTTCTGAAGAAATTAAGTAGACGTCTTTGCCGATAAGCGATGCCGACTAAAAATATCCCCTTTTTATACGCCTGTGCGGGTATTATAAATTTGTCATGAAGTATGTAACGTATCGAAGAGACAACACCTTAAATTGTATACATATATTCTAGATCAGCATCAACAGCCGTGTTGATATAACCATGGCCGACTGACCGTCCGTTCGTGTGTCCGTTTGTCTTTTTCTATGCGAACCAGTCTCTCAGTCTTAAAGCTATCGTCTTGAAACTTTGCAGAGGTCCGTCTTTCTGTTGCAGGCAGTACATATGTATGTAGGTCGGAGTCAGGCGGATCGGACCACTTTATCATATAGCTTTCACAGGAACGATCGGTCGAAAAGTAGGTTCTGCGTTGTGTGGCAAAATATTTTGTTTGCAAGATATTTCCATCTCACCTGACATTTACGAACTTCACTGTTCACACATATCTGCAAAAGGGAAATGTCTACAAGGGTATTAAGTCTTCGGCTCGTCGAAGATCCTCACTTTCTCGTTATCTTTCGCGATATCACAACTTTAAAAGCAACCCGCGCTCCTTATCGGCAGCCTTTTACGAACAAGTGGAAAAGCCGAATACGATAAGCTTCTCACGCCCACAGGCAAAACTATTTGTTAGACATGCTCAAAATGTTTGCGGAAAAGAAAAAAAAAACAAATAACCATGGAACGGAAATGTCCAGTCAACAATATTGGATATCTATTTTTATCAGAAGAACAGCGAAACGAAAACGAAAACAAGAGAACCTGAAGTTGAGCACAAAATTCAATTCTACGAATTCTACAAAAAGGGTTTTTTTTTGGCTTTAGAATTGACAAATACCAAAGAATAAATGATATGAGTCAGGAAAACAACAACAGATATAAAGATATAAATGTATACATACATACATACATATATAGATACACTCTGTATATGGTTCATATTTTATATTTTTATTTAAAAGAAAAGCAAACAAGTTTGCTTAATGGCCGCATCCGCAGAGGCCGCAGAGGCCGGAGAAGCACAACGTAACAACAAAGAAAGTTGAAGGCCGACAAAGCATTGACCGTATATAGAATATAGAAATTCGTAAACACATATGAAAGTAATAGCTATGTATATAGAAATTTGTTAAACAAATCAACTGATGAGCACTTTTAAACTATGCACTTAAATTGCTCTAATCGAAACGGGGAGCTAAACAGCAATCGGCGCGAGTCAAGAAATCGAGAGAACGAAAAATGATGCAATAACTGCGAGAAATACAATCAGCATTTCGATCGCATCAGAACGGGATTCAAGATTCCACAGAATTGTCAGAGCATTTAAGTAAATGGAAGTGCTACGAGTTGGCCTGAACGTGCGGGTTATTCTCTTTCGTGACACGACCAGACAAAGTATCGTAAGGACTTGCTAGTGCTTAAGTATCAAAATTTGCACGAGCAAAGAATTTATTAATTTCTTTTTGTAGTTTTTCTAATTAATATAGTTAAATAGTAAGATATATACACAATATATATTTAAAATATTGTTACGATTTATAACTTTCCTGATATTTTTCTACAAATAGTAATATGCCCATCTCTAAGTGTAACAATATTCCACTCCGAGTGCTGCCAATTTTAGAATTCATATAATTAATTAATGATTGACAGTTTGAAGGAATGTCGTTTGGTACTTATTATAAACTTTATTTTAATGAAAACGAACCGATTGAGCAAAATACACTATATAGTTTATAGTATTGTAAATCGTTAGCAAAGGTTATTAAATGAGGATCTACGCATAGTTCAGTGTTAGAGATGATGCTACAAGTTATTCGATAAAAGTTCTAGAAGTTCCGTTGCATCAAAAAATTTGAAAGTTGGTGTGAAAATTGTAGAAAATAGACAAAAATCAAAAGCAATACCAAATCGATTTCTTTGCTAGTTTCTGCTAGTTTTAATTTCCAAGCCAAGAGGTTATATTTTAAATTTTAAGAATTCTATGCATTGACTTAAAGAAATTAAAATAAGAAATGATCCAAAATAATAACTGCATGTATAAAATACCGATGCCAGCTTCTAGAGATTCCAGTTTTCGAGCATTCAATGTTTAAACAACAAGAAGACTTTAATCATTTTATCATAATCGTTTAACTTCGTGGAAAATAAGCATAATAAATATAGGTACTGTCGCACCTAAGAATGCGCCAAATAGCGCGTTATTTGAATACTTTTGAAAGCTAAAACTTAATTCCCTGCTTTTATCAAATATACCTAAACCAAAACTGTGCTAGCAATCAAACAGAAAATGTGCGAATATTGCATGTTTATTTTCTCAATTATACCGTTGTTTCAAGGATCAGAAATCATAAATTTCCCAGGTCAAAGTCAACAGTTTTTGAGCAGCCGATTTACCTGCCAACTCGCTTTAATTCGTGCTAATTTGTATTTGTGTTCCTTTTTGCTGCTTTATCAGCGGCCCTTATCGTGCACTCAACTGTTGAGTCATTGCCTGAGGCATAGCTTGTGATAAATATATGTATATATGCTCTATATGTATATACATATACATATATACATATATATATATATATATATATATATATATATATATATATATATATATATACAATGGCATAAGGTGATATGACAGTATTCAGCTGGCGCTGTTAAGTCAATTAAGTCAAGCAGTTTCTCAGACAGCTGGAGACCCAGTCGTATACGTAATAAAGCGGCGCCTAAAAGCAAATGAGGCGTGTGGTGAATTAGAGGAGGGACTTGGGCTTGAGTTTTTTTTAATCTGAGCTGCGGCTAAAAACTTGCTATACATATGCAAAGTCACAGACTGAGGCAGAGAGAGAGAGAGAGAGACGGGGGCTCCAGTATTGGTATTTGCCCAACATATGGCCGGTTTCTAGGCATTCAACTCGATTGGGTTTTGTGTTTGTCTGCTTCTACCTCCCTCCCTTCCCCTCCCTACGATCCGCGGCGAGTCAACACTTTTTCAGCCTTGAATTTTCGCGCACTGACACTGAACTCTCTGAACGCGTTGAAATTCGAAATTCAAATTGAAATCAATTTCAAATTTTATTTGGTTTTTTTTTGTTTCTTTCTTAATACTCATTGGAATTCATATAAGAAAAAAAGGGTATTATCAAGTTGTGCAAGTCTAGGTAAATATATTGTTGATCAGTAAAAAAAAAAAACTAACTCGATACAGTTTTATTAAACTGACTGCATTGAAAATTAAAGAATAAAGAGCTTCGATTTGCAATGTTTAGGTTTAGCAGCTGCCAAAATTGACCTTGCGTATCATATAACTTGTAAGATATTCAAGTAATTGAGACAGGGTATCACACAGTCGAACACTCTCCACTGGAGCTCGGTTATTTGTATTTGAATTTTGCGTTTGCAACAAATTTTGAATATATGCACAATTTGTGCAATAGAAAAAATCGCTCTCCGAAGTCTATATATATGTATATATAAACCAATCCATACAGCATATAGTATTCGAATAATCTAAAGATTTGAACACATTTTCGCAGCAGTTGGGGAAAACTTGTGCTGTATTTTTTTTGGTATTTCATACAGGAAACGCTTAAGTTTTGAGCTCAATTTTATGGACTAAACATAAACAAATGCGAGCTTGTTTATGGTTTTATGTTATCCGCTTTGCTGCAAGGTCTCGCATTACACGATTTCAATTTCAAATCTCAACACTGAGAGCGGAATATGTGTCCATGTGAATTCTGTAAATTGTCTGGGATGAGTTGACATTTTAATTGGTTCAGGCACATAAATAACTATTTTGGACAGCTCCAAGAAATGAAAATGAAGTTGGAAGCAATTAAAATATGATCTGTATATTTGTAAAGTTTGTTAAAGTTTTCGGTTTAATTGCCAGTTTATTCGTTTCTCAAAGGGGACTACAAATTTGTTTTTTTTTTATTTTCTTTCCAATTATTTGTAAATCACAATATGATCTATTGATTTATAGGCTTGAAAGTTTTGTCTGATTCAAATTTCAATTTCCAGTTTGAGACTCAGTTGGAAAAGGGTCGTAAAAATGTGTTATATACCTTTGAATTATTTTTTTAATAGCTGCTCTCATTTAACTTTCTCTTTTACTTTAACGTTCAGATTATGCTTAAAGTAGAATAATTAAATATGGGCTCCATCCGGAGCCTATAATTAATTTGTTTGACTTTTTGGCTGTTTTCTTCATTAACATTTATTTCTCTTGCAGATTTATACGCATTTAAGGCTTTTGTGGATTATTGGGTCGTCGTCTGGCATTTAAAATGAAAATTTTGATGTACATGTGTATATGTACATATATTTTATATATATTCTCCTTATATGTACATTGTATGTATGCTCGCTGGAATACCAACCTTATAATTTAGCACCGTGTGGTATTTAAATGATATACTATATAAGTATAAACAATTCCAGTTGAGGGGACCTCGTGGTGTTGTAAATCGTCTATAAAACGGTCGTTTCGACTTCCGTGTCGGGGTTTTTTTTTAAGATCACGAACACTATATACAAAAATGGTTAAGTAATTTGCTAGAAATGTTTATACAAACATTTTTATAACTGTATATTTTCTTTCATTAATTAATTCATATGCATGGGCACGCATGTGTGAGAAGCGGGTGAGAGGAGGAGCTTGCTCTTTTTATATGTAAATCGTATACTTCATTGTTGTTGTTGCTGCCGTTGAACACGCTTTTTGTTGATTGGATTTATTTATTTTTTTTTTTAAACTGGGTCACACATGTGGCGATTAAAACAGAAATATTATATATCTGTAGGTATGTATAACATTTAAAACACAAAAACTATGCACACTGTGTATAAAATTTGATAAGTAAAATTAAAATATTATATACATATGTATACACTCGCGGCAAAATCTTATCAGCCTGTCGCCAGAAAGAAACATAAGTTCCGAAGAGTTGTTATATGTACTTAGGAACACATTAGTTCGCGGCTATATACATATGTACATACATATATACTTGTTGTTGTTGTTGTTGCTGACGTACGGCTTGAAGTGTGATAGTTGAAAGAATGAAGCTGTTGTCGCTTTATTTTCAACTGCTAGACTCTGACACTTGATGGCACACGTTAGATTCGAACATATAACGTTAATTTCTTTTATAATTATGGCAAAAATTTACAACAACTTTAAGCTTTTGTGGACGCTTTTCTAACCGTTTTGTATTTGTTGCTGTCAATTTTGCGGTAATTTCGACCGACCAGCTGAGCGCGATGCGAACAACTGATCAAAGCACGCGCTGAGAACTCGAGAAAAACGCAAAGCTCGCTCTGCACGCGCGCGCGCTCCTCATTGTGTGTGCCTGTGTTTGTATGTGTGTGCGTGCGACGGGGAGTGTGTGAGTGGATAGGCAGACGTCGACGCCAACGTAAGAATTTTTGTAGTCAAATTCCAGCACTCTTTAAATTTGGCAGCGTTGTTTTTTTTTTATTTATATTATTATTATTTAATGTTTGTGGCTTTATTTATTTATGCAAATGTGCTTAGCTTTTTTTTGTTGCTTTGCGCGTTTTTGTGTGATTGAATATTGAAACTAGTTCGCATTGTCTGAACGAGTATGTTTAAATAAAAGCCTGGCACCTGAGTTGATTTACTTAAACTCGTATGACCAGAGCGCTTTTTGTTGCCGTTTTTCTGACTTGTTTTAATCGTACACTAATTGAATTATGAGCACAACAAATACTACTTTTTAATTAAATTTATAATTTGTTTAACATACATATATTTTTCTGTATTTACTTTGATTTGCACGCTTTGCATTGACGCTCGTTCTTCATTCTATCAGCGTTTCTGGCATGTACAAAACGACAATAAAAATAATTTTTGTGTTTTATTTTGATTATCGCACTCTGTACTATGTAAGTGTGTGTGTGTGTGTTGAGTGCTGCTACACACACAAATGCACCCATGAATTGTGTTTTACTGCGTTCCGTGTCCGCGCTTGTCAAACGTTCTTGACCGATTGATAAAGTTTTGAAAGCTCGGCGACAAAAACACACCAAGTACACCAAGCGAAAGCTCACGCGCTCGATGATTTGTTTTGATTGTTCAGCTGTTTGGTCGCAGCAGTCAGAGAGAGAAAGAGAGAGGGCAGTCGTGTGTGCGCATGTCGCTCACCCACACATTTACAGTCAGTAGCGGCAGTAGACCGACGTTTTTGTCTCTTCGTCTGTTGCTTCTTTCACTTCCACTTTTCCATTTGGGTTCTTGAATGCCTGCGCTGGGGGCATGCGGCAGTGGAGAGCAGCAAAGTAACGACCGCGCAGCTGCTCGGGTACAGTCTGTTGCGTTTGTTGTTGTTTTGGTTTTTTATTTTTGTGCGCCTTTTTCGTTTGTTTTTGTTCGCATTGCTTGGCAGTTTGTTTTTCCCCATTTGATTAATAAATAAAATTATTTACAAAGCTTCCGCTCGCGCTTTTTCTCACTCTTTCTCTCTCTACACTGCCACAACCCATCCGTGTATTTTGCTTTTGTTTTTTGACGTCACTTATGTTGTTTACTTCGGGGCAGGCGGCTTGTTTTCATTTTCTTGCGCATTCGCATTGTTATTTCTGTTGTTCTTGCTTTTTTTTGTGTAATGCAAATTTCTGTTATGAAATTGTCTGGCGCTTTGATTTGTATTTTGAATTTCGCAAAAAGAATCTAGTTGAGCACTGAAACAATACTATAATATCAGAACACTTATTTATAGCAAAAAACAGCAACAGAAAAGAGATGGAAGCGAAAAGTCTGCGCACTTTGAGAACCGTTGCATACGCCAGCGTTTCGATGCTGACGCTGCTTTTTTTCAACTCTATTGGTTTGTTTATAGCACTCAGTAATGACATAAAAAAAAATAATAATAACTGGAATTCGCACAACTATATCGCTTTTTTTTCACTATATATATGTATGTACTTATGTGTGTATGTGTGCATGAGAATCGAATATCAGCTCAGCTTAAGTTTGCTTTGGCTTACTTTTTTCATGCTGCCTTTTTACACAATTCGTTCCGATTGGAGGTTCTATGCATAAGGCTGATGCAATATGTCATAAACAAAGTGTAATCAAAATTTCGAAATGAGAAGCCTGCACAATAATGTTTTTGGGGTTTTATGAATAAGTAGAAGAATTGCCAAAAGGAATATGATAAAAGGGTGTACGGTGTGGCAGCTCTGTACGGCAATTCATTGTGGTAACTCCTGAATTATTTTGTATGCTCAAATGACAGTGTTAGGAAGCGTATATTATATGTGAAGCTTAAAAAATAATTGCAATTGTAAAAATAATTTTGAAAAATTTAAAGACATCTTATTGACAAGAAGCAAATGCAAACGTGTGACACACATTTAAAATCAAATACTAATTGTGAAATTGGTTTTAATATATCACTTTTTAGGAATTGATAATGTATATACAAACATAAGTTTATTTACATTGAAAATCAGACAAAAACATCAGATTAGATTATACCTAATTTACAAATTGCAATTCACTGGAAACATAAATCCAATAAGCAATTGAAATCATCTTGTATGCCTGCTGTATGAGCCAACTTCAAAGCGGAAAATTAAGTCGTATTGGTAATTCAATGACAATCGAACTGACGCACGGAAAATTTTGCCTAGGGGCTGCTGCTGCAGACAAATCACAGCCATGTCCTTGAATGGCAAATTGCGACACAGCAAAATGAAAACAGCTCGTGTAGGTAAACATGGTCGGGAACCGACGCGACGCGCAAGGATGTGACAAAAACAACAATCAGTGAAGCGCTCTTTAGGAACTGTCGTTCCAGGATATATACATACATATGTAGACATGCCAAGGATGCCAGACTGCACACACGCACACGCCCGCCGACTTCAAGGATCCACGCGGTAAACGATTGTCAAGGACGTGGGCGCCGGCGTCTATTAGAGTATTTACTAAACAGCACCTAAAGCAGACGCCTACGCCGCGACTTATGAGGCGTGGGCGTTACGGCTGACAAGCACCGGCTTATTTATTTTTCTTCCTTTTCTTATATTTTTTTGCAGCCCTCCCACCCATCCCCCCACTCAGCACTTTCACTTTTCCTTCGTGAAGCAGGGTCGTCGTTGTCGGGTTCATGGCAGTCCGAAGCATCGGGACCTTGGACACTTGTGGGCGTCGCCAGTGTTGCCACCCCGCCACCCATAAACTGTGGGCGTTCGCTTTTCGCAAGCTACTTGTGTATTCCTTATGCTGCCGCGCGCGTTCATTTTAATTAAATGCAAAGCATTTGACAAGCCACAGCATAAATATGCTTTAATTAACAAAAGGCCATCACGTTTTAAGGGTCTGGCAACGCCAGTTGCCGAGCAGTACAGCCAAGGAGTGTGCGTGTGTTGTTAATTGATTTGGAAAATTTAGGTATTGTTGATTACTTTCCAGGATGAGTATTTAAAATCTATTTGTACTATATGTTATTAACCAATATTCTAGGCGTTCAGAAAGGATATTACAACTGTCGGCACCCAGTGTATTACTTTTCCTAACTTGTTTTTGTTATGAATGTGAAGAAGCACAACAAAAATGCGACAGCAGACTGGCAAAGACGTCAAGGAAATGGGGTTGAGTGAAGCCTGCGCTTGACACTGGGGTTTGTGTACAGAGCGTGGGCTTTTATTATGCGAGCGCATGCCAGAAAGAGAGTGGAGAGCGGTAGAGAGCAAGAGAGTGTGGCTGTCCAGCGTTTGCCCAAGGATTTCAAGCGAAATTCTGCGTCGTAATTTTTCAATATGGCAGCTAAAAATCTCCACAGTAACCCCCACGCACGCAAGCCCCATTCCAAGAGAGGGTGAAGGTGGCAGCCGGCAAATGCGTACAACGAAAATATGGTATTTACATACATATATAATATTATATATATGTATATTATGTAGCCTGGATGGACGCACGCAGACATTGTTGGCGTTGTTGTGACGCGTATCGATTTGTTTATGTTTATTAAATGAAAATTCACAAGGGATCAGTTGGGGCTAAGGGATGGGGCTGCTAATTGGTGGCGGTAAGATGGTGGGAAGTTTTCACACTCTATTCGCATGGCTACGCCATAAAAAGGAGAAATAAAATTTGTTAAAATTTTACCGAATTTTTATTGGGTAGGAAAAAAATGGGTCTCACAGAAATTTTGTGTGTGTGTCTGTGTGTATGAGCGAGAGAGAGAGAGGATAAGCCTCTCATTAACAAGTCCAAATTGCTTTGAAATTTTGAAAGGCGCAAAGAAAGGAACGTTAGGTTGAGAAGTTACAATTAGCAAGAATAATAAATAAGTAGCTAATTTTTGGTAAAAATATATAGATTAGATTACGTCAAATTAAAAGATTAGATATATGATAGCATCTCTTAAATAATTGCTGTTTTTTTATTTTCATGAGATGAAAAGGATGATAAGCCTCGATTGTTGAATCTTGTGGATTGATTAAACATAACTTACATATATACTTTTAAGTGGATTTTAAATAGTTTAAGCCCCACATTAGACTGCTTTATTAAATGGCCAGTTTTATCAAACTTTTTAAAAACTATCATTCAGTTAAATTGTCGAACGTACATGCACTTTGCATGTGATTCAAGCCATTCAGCAATTTACTCAAATAAATAATATTATGATAATAATTTTTTTTGTATTTTTCCAATTTTGTTTTTGTGCTGATTCGTGCGCTTAGCGTTCATTGGCCCCTTTTAGCAGCGCACAAATAATATACTACATCTCCGATAAAAACAACAAAACACAATAACATTTTCAGCAACTAAGCGTTTTTCTACATAGTATAGACGTATAGGCCAAAACGTAGACGTAGTGTAAAGCCATTGACTTTTCCACAATGCTTAAGTCAAGTTCAGGGCCAGTTGGAGCTGCGCTATTTGGTCATTGTTTCTTCGTTTTTTAAGCAGTTGCCTTATCGAGCTACCAAACACATGACAACTAGATATATGACCATTATCTGAGACAGTTATATGTGTAGCAGATATAGCATATTATCACTACAGTCTGGCACGTCATAACGACAATGACAACAAATAATTTTAGCTGCCTCATAGAGTCCAATTTGAATCATCCAAGGAAATTAAATTATACTATGCAAATACGCGTGACAAAGTCAAGCAAAATGTGGGCGTTTTCAGTGATTATTTGGCAGCAGATTTTAACGTAGCTGCCGCATTGCTATAATTATAGAGAACAGCTAATATTGTACTTAATGTGGAAATTTACATTAGTAACATGCTGTTGAGAAGCGCAGAGAGAGGCGCATTTGAGCATAGCACGGTTATAAAGCTTAAATGATAATCTAATATAAATAATAACGCCTATCTACCGTAGTTTTGGTTCCTTAATATAATTCGTATATTTACTTCTTTATACTATCTAATTTCCTTTCTCTACAATGATATTTCAAAATATTGTTGTTCTATTCTGATTGTATTTAAGATAAGTATGCGTACAGATAAGAATGAAGCAACTCAGCAACGGACGGCTGAAATAAGTGTACTTATAGAAACCTTTCAAGTGGTTTATAGACTCACAAATTTCACAACAAAACTCTAATAAATATATTATTTTAATCTGAATAAAGCCTTATAAGGCAAACACTCACCTTTTCAGTAACAGCTACTATAAAAACCATTTTAAGGCAGCTTCTTAATAAAAACAGGCAGCTGTCTATAAGAAAAATTAAAACAAAGAGATATAAAATGTGGAAGTGAATTGTGTAAAATATTTAATATGTGTTAGAGATTCTGGAAACTACAAATAACAACAAAATAAATATTTATACGCGTGCCAAAAGTCCCAGAAATGGGTATATACAACTTCGAAGAAAAATGCCGTACAAAATATTCTATTTTTGTAAAAGTAATTTTAAATTTAGTAAGAAACATCCTTGCTTTGAAAATGTACAATAATTATATAGAACTAGAAATAATCCAAACAACTTATCTCAGGATTCTTATCTTATATTTTTTCCTTTGAGTGAAATTCTATTCCTTGAGTCTCCAGGTTTCATTTGAATATGAATATTTTTAAAATAAGTTTTAAATAAACATTAAGTAATAAAAGTTCTTAACATTTAAATGTATATTTTATTATTAGGTACGGGTATAAGGCCTTCGTATCTTTGTTTATAGTATTTTTATTGGAAAATATATATGCATTTAAGTGCAAAATATATGTGCTGAAAAACTTGTGTGGGTCTCAGTTCATTGATTGCAGACGACTTGGACGACTACAGCAGCAGCAGCAGCAGCCGCAGTCGCGGTCGCCTATATGTTTTCTATATGTTTGACAATGCGGAAGTTGTTGAAATATAACAAATCCAAGGCGAGAAACAAAGAGAAACTGCATATAAAAGATATAAAAATGTATCTCTCGCTGTGTGTCTGCAGTTGCAACAAAGCGCAGTCTATGTCTTTATATATATGGCCGCTATATGCAAGTTCACGATCCGGCAAGTAATTAATGGATAGCACTTAGAGTGGTAATGTCAGCGTAGGACCCAAAAGCCACAAATCGAGGAAACTTACCCGATAAACCAACAAAAGATAAAACGCCGACAAGCGAAATGCGATTAAGGAAAGCAAACGAAGCGAAAGATAGACACAAAGATAAATCGTGCGGGGGAGTTACAGAAAGTCAATGTGAACAGATTACTGAGATGCCCGAATAACTATTTTAAGGATTCAACAAAAACAAATTTGAAAATAAAGGATTTAAGAGCGAAACTCGAAACCGGAATACGAATTATACGCGACGCGAACCGTCCGCTGCCAGGAGTAGACACAACCGACCTGTCCAAATTGCACTCGATAACTGTGTCAGTGTGTAGCGATGGAATGCCCGTAAACTGAGAAACACACACAGAGAGAGAGAGAGAGGGAGAGAGAGAGACAGGCAGAGAGAGAGTGAACGAATCCCAGTATCACACTGGATGTGAGACTCTCCTGTTGGATTTGTTGGCGGCGGCGGGGCAGATTGGAACACAGCCACCACCAGCAGCAGCAACACCATCAACAGCACCACCACCACCACCAGCTGGAGAGCAAGAGAAATTTCTTGTTTGTGTATCCTGGCATATCCTGGCCAGAGACGCGCAGATAATAAAAGAAAACTATAAAGGAGTTGTTCAAGGCATCACGAAGTTTAGATACCCTTGCCAATCCGTGACAGATAAACGATATAATATTTATAAATATAGCAATCGGACGATGCTGAAAAAATTACCCGGCATTACCCGGCTCAAATGAATTATGTTGACAATTCAATTGTAGCGAAATTGTTTATAGAATTCGCGAAGATCAAATTGCCTCCGCTGTCCCTAAGCCCTCCCAAGGCGCGCAGAATCTATTAATCACCAATTCAGTTAAAAAAAAAAATTGTAATAAAAACGTTAAAAAAACTAAATAAACTCATGCTAAAAGACTCATTACGAATTTATAGAAGACCACATATTTAATAATTTAAATTAAAAATATATAAATTGGGTCTTACGTCTTCTTGAAAGTTAGAACCCTTAACGTCATCCTTAGAGTGAGCCGCTTATCCCACTACGCTACTCAACCAACTTTTTGGGCTCTGCCAAAGAATACATTTGACAATCCCGTCTTAGTGCTAACTTTCGACCCCAAAGAAAGCTTCCAAACAAATTTTAGATTCGTAGCTCTTAAGATTAAGGCTTTGCGTTGGCCAATCAGTCGGTCGGGACAAACTCTTTTATATATATATGTGTATATACTTCTTCGTCACATTATTAGAATACCTTTTGCAAGGGTATTTGAAAAAGGGAAACCTTGACAGACAAAAACTAACCCCAAAAAGGCAAAGGCTGTTGAATGCTTTCCGAGTATCCTTGAGTAGCATAGCGAAATCTTTAGGACTTTTCCTTCTGTTTTGAGTCGATTTACTAACGTGTTTGGCCAGCAAACGACGCGGGGTGGAAAGCGCCGGCGGCCCAAGTTCCCGGTGTGTGTGTTTGTGTGTGTGTGTGTGTGCGCGTGGTGTGTGCGAGTGAGTAATCGCCTGCGCCTGGCAACAGGACTCCTTTTTTATAACTTCAACATTTATTACTCACTTTTACTGGAGTAATACAAGCAACATATAGGCCACAGCAAAGTACAGTAAAACTTGCCATTTAGTCGGTGGACAAAAGATGAAAACAAGCCGGGGGTTAGTTCAAGAGGGGGAGTAACAGCCCTGCCTGGGTATTAGAGGGATAAACTTGTAGTTCCCGCTTAATTAATTATTTAGATTATGTCTACATCTCAAACTAGTTTTACATGATTTGCAATTCCTCGAAAACATTCACTTGATCCGATTTGTAACCCAGACTTTTGTGATCCTATGTTGTCTGAATCCAAAAAGTCAAATTACTATATTTATATAAATAATATATTGGGTAATATTTGACTTGAAACTCTCATGAATTTAGGGAAATTAGAAATAATCGTATTCATTTTTAATAGATTCAAAATTTTCAGACACCATCGTGTATAAAGTGTAATAACTAGCAAAGTAATCGGAAAAACGAGAAAGAAAGAATATCTTCATGTAATACCCTTGTAGACATTTTCCTAACTGTTTTGCAGACATGTGAGAAAATTGAAGCTCGTAAATGTTGAGTTTGATGAAAATATATTGGAAGAACAGAATATTTTGACATAAAAAACTAGTTTTTTTGATGGATTCTTCCTATAGTGCTATATAATATAGTGCGACATTGATAAACTTTGTTTCCTATGTAAGCATCATAGTTTAATAAATAATAATAAATAAAAAAATAAACAGAAAAGTTGTTCATACAAGAACCTACCTTTCGACGGATCATTCCTATAGCAGCTATGAGACAGTAGTTCGATTTTGATAAGATTCTGAATATATGTATGTAGGAAAGAAGTATAACTTATAGATGCCAAATTAGGTGAAAATATCTTGAAAAATAAATAGTTTTCCATAAGGGAACCTACTTTTCGACCGATCGTTCCTGTGACAGCTATATGATATAGTGATCCGATCTGGCTGGAGCCGACATATGTACTGCCTGCAACAGAAAGACGGACCCATATAATCTGAGAGACTAGCTTGCGTACAAACAGACAGACTTGATCTAGAATATATATACTTTGTCGGTTTTGGTCACGTTTTCTTCTATGGGTTACACATTTCATGACAATATAATAATACCCCCATTACAAGAGAAGGACACAGGTTTTGTTGAAAATCAAATAAGATTAAAAACACGTTACCGGGAAATATTTAATTTCGCAAATCGAATGTAGTGTTGTATAATCAATATTTAATCATTCATATGATATCACATGACTGGACATTAATTAAATTGAATTCCCAGAAATACAAGAAGCATCTTCTTGCTTACTTCCTACCCCTCGCTAGCTATTGAGCTGTGTACGTGTGTGTGTGTGCGTGTGTGTGTGTGCGAGGACAATTGTTATTTAAGGTTGAATTCTCACTGAGCAGAACTTGTGACGCATGCGAACAATGGATAAGAAGACAACCCGCTGCCCTAGATAGAGTCGGGAAAGCATCTTTAGGAACTAGGATTGTTATTATGATTGTACCTCGAACGTTTTATGCCAATTCGGAATTCCAGTTTGGCCGAATACAAAAGCGCTGCACATAAAAACATTAACTTTTGTCCCACTGCCAGGGAGGGAAGCTGAAAACCAAACCGAACTGAGGATCTTCCAAGCAGTATGTGAGCTCCAGACAATGGCAAAGACAATAAAAGTTGAGGCAACCCTATTTCGGCTTATTTTTATGTTACTTTTATGTTTTTCCAATTTTCCACGAGCAGAGCGATTTACGTGAATGTGTGTAAAGTACTTAGGTGCGCTTTTCCCTAACCCCCTCCACACCACCCCACCCTACACCACTCCACTCCACTCCACTCCACTCGGATGCCTCCCTCCGTCGCTGAGCAATTCATTTCAATAGAAATGTAAATAACAAATTTTAATAATAATTGAAATGGATTTGCCAAGGAAACCCCTAAGGGTGGATGCAGTCCATCCATCCCATTCCCGAATTGTATGTGGCAACCCACAGTTAACAGTTCCTCGAGTCATTTTCTACTATGCAGATTGAAAAGTTTTCAACGAAGCCTGGAAAACTGCGTGCAAATGACGCGATGATTTATAAACTGTTTTAAATCGCTTCAATTGAATTGAAAGAGGTTTTCAATCGATTTCACGGTGCATGCATAATTGAGATTCAAGGAAATAAACACACGGAATACCTAAAGATGATTTGTAACCCTCCCATTGTGAGCGTGTGCATCGGGTATGCTAAGGAGTCGGGCAAGATCGAATGGTTAAAGGATCTCAAGAGTTATCGAAACGGTTCACATTTGACTTATAAGTTTTATAAAGTTAGGTTGAAGGGGTTAATACGTAAGGGAAACTAATGGATCATTATAATCGGCACGTAATATTTATTCAAAAAGTTTGGGGCTATTCGAAGAAGGAGTTCTTGAGAGTTCATCATCTGAATTTGTTTTAAGAACTTATATGTATCAATTATAATTGTTCAAAATTTATATGATAAGTAAGGTAAAGTTAAAGATATTGAAAATGTAAAAAAAAACAAGTAAGAGGTTCTAGTCGGGAGCTCCCGACTAGGGGATATCCTGAACTCTCTTCTTCCAACACCAAATGCAGATCGCGCTACGCGCTCGTTTGCTTTAGTAGTAATAAAGAAAAATTAAAATAAAAAAAAAACTGTTACCTTGGCAGAGGGTTCGAACTCGCAACTAACCACTTGCCGCCGCCTCTACTTAAGAGCCACACCAATAAATGAGAAAAAAACCAATTAAAATAGCAGCACAGAAAACAATACAATCGCAATTGTAATGCTGTTGACAGAATTCAAAGCAGACTCGCAATTTGCGCTAGCTGCTGTTGTGTTTATTAACGGATCTTAATGATCTTACATCTTATTGTAGATTAGAATTCGATCTTCGCGGGCACTAGGAGAACCTACAGCTAAAATTTCTTATAGGTTCCGAGATCCTTGCGTTCATACATACGGAGGGACGGACGTACATGGCTAGATCGACTCGGCTGTTGATGCTAAACAAGAATATACATACTTTATGGGGTCGGAGATGCTTCCTTCTGCCTGTTACATACATGTGCACAAATACATTAAACCCTTTTTACCCATTTTTAATGGGTTCAGGGTATAAAAAGATAAAGAAACATCGCTAAGTAACTATACATATTTCTCAGGGAGTTCCGACCGGATCTCATTTTATTGTATAGGCCTATGAATATTTCTCCATTAAAAAAAATTTTTTGGGGAGCCAATCTTCAAAATAATGAAATTGAGGTGAGGTTTATTATATTCTTCAGGCATAGTCGGAGCTAGTTATAAACTAGTTAAAGCTGAACTTTAACCAATTTGAACTTTAACACAGCTTAACAGTCAAAGGGCTCACTTTTAGCCAGACACCACTTGAACTCGGACCACGTAGCATTTGCATTCTGCTAACAAGCCTCCAATTATTTGGAAGATAAATGAACTAAAAACTTTTCTTAAGGAACAACAGAAGATTTTTTGATGAATTGCTACCAAAAATTAACATTAATTTGCAGTGTCAGTGGCTGGCGGCGTTTTGAACCTAACACTTCCTGCCCCCAGGCAACCGGTTTCAGCTGGATCCTTTTGTCCACAGAGTCTATTGTTTTCGTCCAGTTACGTCGGGTTTTGCACGTGTGCACAAATTAGCAGAACTGGTTCCAAAAATGTACCGGGCCTTGCCTTATGTTTTTCTTGAATTAGGAAAAGGAACCACATGAAAGTAGTTTTGCTCCAGGGGCGCTTTTACCTATTGGCATTGTTCTAAAAGGGGCGAAACAGATGGGCAGCCGAAGGAAATTATGAAAATTCTATTGTTTTCGTTTTCCTAGCGATGGCTAAGCCTAGCAGGGATTTCAGTGCCGTGTGAAGTCGGCCTAGTAAATATAATCTAAAACTAAGTTTTGATTTACGAGTTGTAGAGAGGGAGAGTATAAGCAAGATTTATAAATAAGGAACCATTGTTTCTCTTAAAAAGCAAAGCTTATTGGAAATACTGGAAGATTTTCTTGCAATTACATTTCCAATTGAATTCCCTAACGATCAGCCCCTCGAATGAATCATTCGGCGGCAACCACGTGGTAGAAAGATTCGACGAAAAAACGCAATGAAATTCCATTCAAAAAACTACATGGAACAAAAGGCATTTGAATAACTCGCCGTACTTGTAGGCATGTAAAGGAATTAAAAAACGCTTTAAAAAACCAGACCGTATTGAAGGAAACGCCGCACAGCATATTTTCACTCACTGCCAAAAGCAAATCAACCCCTCAAGGCTGTGGGCCCCCGGGGGTGCAACCATGTAAGGGGTGCACACGTACACACAGCACAGCGTGAGATGCGTGTAAATCTCTAAGCCATTACAATGTCACTGGGTCCTTGGAAGCACCCTAAAATTGCCAAGGCAAGAAGACATTGCAGGCGAAGTTCCGAAGGACAAGGGTTGAGGGTTAGGTTAAACTTCAGTCTGAGGGGAGGCAAAGGCGCACGAGTTACCGAAGCATAACATGAATGAGTAAATCACAATAACGCACACACACACACACACACACACACACGCAAAAACACACACATTAATGCTTGGGGATGATTGGACCTGCAATGTGGAGGCAGCAGCAAGCTTTTTGGATTAGAGCTTCCAAGATGGCGATCATTGGTTGGTTAAAAGCGCTGCCACAGTTAAAAGCTTCATGCCAGGACACACTACATTAGGAAAAAATAACTAGAGACGATACTTCACTCCGAGATGAATTATTTTTTAAAAGTCCTCTAATTTGATTGAGTCGCCACCTAATTGATATATTGTTTAGTTGAAAATCAAAACACAGGAAACACGCCGAAAAATCACTTTTACCAAATAGGAATATTTATGTATATACATACATGTTAATGATAATCTTTAATCAGGGCTTGAACATAATTACGTCCAATGGCAGATACATATATCCGTTAGTAGAGCTTTTACTGCCGTCAAAAATGTTGAATTTATCCAAACACTTAGAACACATCTTTAGAAATCGTCCGGGTTTGATCACCAGCAAAGTATACAGCCCAACAGCTTTAGCTCGTGATAATGATAATGATCACAATCACAAGTCAAAAGCAAAGAGCAATTAATTAACGCCTAGCAGAAGCGTCGTACTGCACGACGCGAAGATCAAGACTATGCAAATAGGTGAAAATTGTGCATCTCACACACAGTCGCACAGAGTCGTAAAGTTGTGGGGGAGGGTCCAGTGCCATGAATGAATGGCATGTGCAGAAGTGTGTCACGCAGTGGGAATGAGAGAGAGAGAGAGAAAGAGAGCGCGATAGTTGCAGGGCGCACAGATGCATAAGTGTGGCATGCAGCATGCAAGCTGCACTCTTTGGCACACATTTTGCAGCTGGCAAAGTTTTCGCGCCAATTTGCGCGACCACAAAAATATGTATGTATGTAGCAAGCAACAACACAAAATCACAACACGCAACAGCAGCAGCAGCAACAACAAATAACAGGTTTACAACGGCTGACTGACCGACTGGTTGCCATGGTGAAGGTTGCAATAGAAGCAGCAGAAGCCAACACACCATAACAGCAACACATTGCAACCAGTGTAAAAATGCAAGCAACATCACGTTTTTCGAGCAGCCTTTTTGTGCTTTGTTTTTTTTTTGTGAATTTTACTTTGCGTTTATGGCAAACGCTTTATGGTAATTAGCGGAGGCGGGGCACAGCCACACGCACACAATCTTGTTTTGTTACGCTTTGTTCTGTGTAACAACACAAAGCATTTCACATACATACAAGCATATGTATGTTGAGTAAAGTATATACAGCAATATACATACATACACAGTATTTATGAACTAATTGACAGCGCACTTACCTATATACCTAATTACACAAATTATAATCTTTATTTTTCTTTCTTTTCCAAGAACTTTGAGGCAATAGCAGCGCAGCACGCAGGTGTAGTTGAACACTATTTACCATTCGCTTTTGCGTTTGCTATTCTACACACAGGGTTGCATATTGGCGCGCGCGCGCGTAAAGCGCACAGGGTTGCAAAGCAACGAATCAAGGCGCGAGTTTTCAAAATTGCAGTAATCGGTTTGTGTTTGCTTTTAAACCAATTTTATTGCTAAAGGTTTAATGTTTATACAATTTAATGTAGTCTTATCAAATTGAAGCAATAAATGCAGCGACCTTTAGCTATCTTAAAAGCTGGTCAGGTATCTTGGTAAAACTACATATTTAGGGGGCCATGGATAATTTCCGTTGTAAATTGAGTCATATGAAAACTCAGATAAATTTTGAAATACCAGCTATGATATATATGTCTGCAAGCATATTTGATCGTCGACTTGTTCGTTCCTAAACTATTGTACCCTCTCACATTACACAGTGTTGTAAAACCAAGCAACTATGCGCGGGGTTTAAACATAGTAAATGTTATCGATAACAAATGTTATTAATTAAAATATTGCTTATTTATTTACTAAATGCAATAATTTTACATATCCTCCACGCTGTACTTGTAAGCCTCGTCCTGTGCCGCTCGCCGCTCATTCTGCTTGTCAAACCAGCGCTGCTCGTAGCCATTGGAACGATCCACTCCATCCCAGCGGTAACCAGGTCGTATGCCATACCGATTTTCCGGATAGCTGCCCTCGTAAACAGGCAGCACGGGTTTATCCGACAACTGATCTCGTTTCTTGCGCTTCTGTCGCATATACTCGAGCATGGGATCATCCGCATGCTCCTGTTCACGCAGATGGCGATCCAAGTCCTCATCGTTGGCATAACGCGCCACAGGCTTGGCCGCCTCGTGCGCCATTTCCTCGTGTCGTGCCCGCTGATCCTCCAGCTGCTTGAGTCCCTTGCCCCAGCGTTCATATAGCTGCTTTTTCTGCTGCTCATGCGCCTCCTTGCGCTGCTGCTCTGCTGGATCCTCGGCCGCAGCGTCGCGTGCACGTCGCCCACGTCTGCCCGTGCTGCGCATCTGCACCTCCGCATCTCGACCGGACACCTCGCTGGACATTTCCTCGAACACGCGTCGCTCCTCGCGCCGTCGCTCATCTGTTTCGGTCTTCAGCGATTGCGCATCCTGCAGACCCGCCTTTTTCCCGTCCAGTGTGCGCATTTGTGCTTGCCCCTTTGGTTTGTGCGTTGGCGGCGGCGATGGCGTCCGACTGGCCTCTGCCTTGGCCCAGCGACTTTTGCGCTCTTCTTTTTTGATCCTTATCGGCGTCGCCTGGCGTCGATCTCTGCTGCTGGATCGACATCGCCTAGGCGGACTTTGATCGGAATCTCGTCTTTTTTTGGTCGGAGTTTGTCGTCGCCTGGGCGGACTTTGATCTGAGCTTCGTCTTTTTCTTGGTGGTGAATGATCCGCATCACGGCGGCGCCTGGAAGGACTTTGATCGGCATTTTGTCTCTTTCTAGGCGGAGATTGGTCCACACCTCGATATCTTCTTGGCGGACTTTGATCAGAGCCATTCACTTTGGAATGTTTACCGACAGGGCTTTGATCGGTATCCCTTCCTCTCCTGGGCGGCGAATTATCAACATCACGACCTCGCCTGGGCGGGCTCTGGTCTGCATCCCTTCTTCTCCTGGGTGGAGATTGATCTTTATTAGGACGTCTCCTGGGTGGGCTTTGATCACCGTCTCTTTTCCTCCTCGGCGGCGATTGATCCGCATCACGACGCCGCCTGAGCGGGCTTTGATCTGCAACGCTTTTCCTGGGCGGCGATTGATCATGTCGTCGTCTGACTGGGCTTTGATCCGAGTCACGACGCCTTGGTGGGCTCTGGTCGGAGGGGCGTCTCTTGAGGTTATGCGACGGACTTTGCTCGCGACTGCTGCTACGCTTCTCTAGCTTAATTTTTATGGCGGGTGCGCCGCTATTGCTGGGGGACTGCTCCTGTTTGATTTTGATTGCTGACGCCTTGCGACCCCACAAGACTGGCTCCCCATCCGCGGGCTCCTGCTTGATGTGCACAGCGTCACCGTTTTCCTCGACTTCCCTTTTGGGTTCATCCTTAACCGCAATGTTGCGCCACTTGCTGCGTATTGCGTCCGGATTCTCCTCGATGTACTCGCCCACAATTTGCGGCGCATCCTCGCCGCCTAGCAACAGATCCTCATCCATTTCCTCGGGGTTTGCATCGTAGGCATCATCGTCGATGATTTTAACCTTTGCCTGTATGGACTTTTTATGTTTCTTTTCCTTCTTTTTCTTCTTCTTTTCCTTGTCGCCGGACAAATATTTCTTTAAATATTCCTTTTGATTTATTAATTTAGCATTTTGCATGGACATTTCGCCGTTTGTTTTTTTCTATACGATAAGTTGTACAAGCAGCTGCTTAAAACTTATCGATAGTTTTAAAAAGTTAGCCGATAACAATTTCAAAAATTTTCAGTATTAATTAAATAGGCGAAATAGGCAACTTTGCAGCAAATAAAAGGTTTTTATTGAAGTTCCCATTTAAAATGTTTTGGTAAATTTGGTAATGTGAGCAGCGCGAAAAACTTTTTTGACGGTATCGATAACTGTGAACAGTATATTTTAGTATCGCCAAGCAAATTCTCGAGTTGGCAGCGCTATGTTCAAGCACGTGAAGTTAGCTTTGGTATTTCTTAATATTAGTGGTATTGTTTTTACCTATGCCGAGTTCGGTCACACTGCCACTGAAGTCTAATTACTTTTTCTTGTGCCGCAGCCAATTTAATAATTAATTTTAATATATCAATACAAATCTAAATACGGAGATCTTGTTGTTCCTGAGTTTAACTTGTTTGTACCAATTTACGTGCCCAGTGAAAGGCAATTAAGCAATTACAGTTGCATCGGCGTGAAATTTAGCACGCCGCCGCCAAGGCGGTGGCGTTGGTAACTTCGCAAAATGTAAGTAAATCGTGCGGAATAAAAACAGTGCTAAAACACCGTTACACCGCGAGGCTCATAAAGACACACCTAGGCAAGCGCACAAATCTGTAAGCAGTCATTGTCCTTCTCGAGATTTCCATCGCTTTTCCTTTTTTTTGTACCGCGATGGCCGAGCAAATTGCCAGGCGAGAGTGCCTAAGAATTTCAACAGCAAAGCAGAGGCCAACAAAAACAGAGCACAATCAAGTCTGTTGGCAATTTAAGAGGCAAAAAAAAACGCAACGGGTTGCAAAAAATATGAAACAGCTGCAATTTGTCGCCTGAAGAGCCTGTTAAGAGGCATGTTGCCCCTTTTTTTTGCGTGATTTGCAGTTATTTTGCATTGACTGCAGCTTGAAATGGGCATTTTAAGTGAAATTTATAGCACAACGTGTGGGCCACTTGCTCTCTCAGTCAGCACGCGCTCTGCACGCACACATACACTCTGCATGTGTAGCATGTGCATGTCGCGCTCTATCACTCAGGGAGAGTGAGAGACCGCGTGAGAGCGTACGATTTTTGTTTGAACGTGCAGCATTTGAGTTGGGATCTGCTTAGACTTTTCTCAGTTTGAAAGCAACACGCGCCGCGTGCAGTTCGTTCAGCTACCTTAATAGAGGAACTTCGCGCAATAAGAAAATAAATTATTCTCGTGCGCTGCCTAAAATCCAAATTCAGTGGCCTCCTGAGTTTTTACAGTTGTGTGTGTTCATTGTTATTGTATTTTTATTTCAATTTAATAGCACGCCTAGATGTGTGTGTTTGTCCGGTCGCCCGTTTATTTAAATTTGAATTCACTTAAGTTGCCACTGTTTGGGGCAAGCGTTGCCGCTAATTGTTCGAATTTAGCTGCAAGCAATATATTAAAAGTTCTGTTTACCGTTATATTTGTGCTTTTTGTGGTTGCGTTCTTGCTGCTGTTGTTTTTCTGATTGACCAATAAGAATATTTTTGGTTTTTGTGGGCGCACGCTATGTTGCCATAAAGAGAGAGTCATTCGCTATATTTAGAACGCCAGCAAGGACGTTCGTCTCGCATTAGCATGCTTTAACTTTCCGGTCTGCCCTAGAAACAATGCTCGCTATTCTCTCTCTTTTTAAATTGAGCCTAAAAAATATCACACGACCAGATCGAGTTGAGGCCCAAATCTTACGGCCGTTGGCCTACTAACCAAAACTTGTCCCAGCTCACACAACATACACACAGACACAAGCGCGCAAGAATTCATTATTATTTGTTTTTTTTTTATTTTTTTTTTTACATATATATGAATGTCTGTTTATCTTTGCCCCCCGATCTGCTTTAGGTATTTTCTGCCGTGGTCAAAACGAAAGCGCGTTACGCCAGCAGAGCAGCAGCGGCCTCAAAGAAAGGCAGCGCGCCAGCAGCGATCGTGAGAGAGTTTAAATGAGAGCGCACCATTCACAGCAAATGTGAATCGTGCGTGTGAAAGAGAGTGCAAAAGGAAAAAAGTTAAAAAAGCAGCGTAGATAACTCAAAAGTGAAAGAATCGAAAACCAAACAATAAATAAAAAAATAAAATAAAAATGAGTGCCAACAAGCGACGACGTAGCAACAGCGAGAGCAGCCGCCAAATGGCCACAGCTGACTGCATGAATGCCGCCAAGGATGTGCGCGACGGCGGAAGAATTCAACATTCAACAATTGACGCCGGCGTCGGAGACGGCGTTGCCGAGCTGCTTCAAATGCCGCGCGTGTGTCGTTGTTGTTGCAAAGGCGACATGGAATTGCTCGGCATTTTCGAGGCCAGCGTTGAGACAGCCAAACAGACAACACAACCTCAACGCCGACGCAAAACGACTACAATTGAAGAAGCAGCATCAACAACAACCACACAACAAAAACAACAACAGCGCAAAAGTGATAATCCCGTTGAATATGCGCTCAGCGGTGCGCACAGCAGTATGGACACTGTGTTAGAGGAGATGATCATTTGGATGCTCAATGTAAGTACAACAACAATAAATTGCTCTCCCTCTCGCTCTCTTTCAATTCACATGTTGATAACGCTGAGTTTTTATTTTTAATGCTGCGCCTAAAGTGGGCAATGCTGACCAGGGGGCAGTGGGTAATTGTGAAAGATGAAAAACAGTGGAAAATGGAAATTTTGACTTTTTGTTAAACAAGTTTTCTTAATTTTACAATACAATACACACTTAGTAAATTCAAGTTCGGCATTGCCGTAAGATAATATATGTTTGGATTCATAGTCGGGACTTTTTAAAAATAAAATGTAGCTTGTTAGTCTCTTTTTTTTCCTAAGCGCACTCAACTGCGTTGAGCTGCATAACTTAATTTGCGGTGTAGAACTTCCAAAGCGGCGTCTAAGTCAAGCCATGTTACAACAAAACAAGCTTACTCTCATTTCAAATTTAGTTGCTAACTGTAAATGAACGCAATTAAGAGCTTTCAAAGCTGCGCGAGAAGCAGTCGCAATTGCATTTGAAATAAGAGCAAAAACCAATTCTTAGTTTTCAAGCCGCTCACTTTAAGCTGAACATTGTTTTGAAAGCCATGCTTTTAAAAACTTTCCGCCTGTCATGTATTGTTTATGCATACATCTGTGTGAGTGTTTCTGCGTGTGTGTGTGTGTGTGTTTTGTGCCTGCGCTGCATTTTGAAACATCGGCTAAAACTCTCTGCTGTTGTTGCCGTCGCCCGCTCATCTATCTCTCTCTCTTTCACTCTCTCTCTCTCTCTCTCTCTCTCTCTCTCTCTGATCTGTTTAATTTTTAATGTGATTTATATGCCGCACATTTTGACTGACTCGGCACGAACCAATGAATACATGTATGTGGGCATGCATATGTGTTTGTGTGCGACTGGATGAGGGATTTGACTGACTGCCTTTGACGTGCCTTTTTCATTCGTGGCTGTCTGCCAGCCAGCATTCATTTCGTTAGCTTGTTGTTGTCTCCATTTCTTATTCGTATTCGTATTTGTCGTTTGTTGTGTTCTCTCTTCCCTAGTTGATGTGCTAGTAACTAAATTGAATTAACATCTCCCTGATTTCATTAGTTTTCCATTCTTGTCCTTACAATAGATAATGATGTTGACTTTGTGCCCGTTAGTTGATGATGTGTGATATCTTAATTATAACATATTTCATAATTCGTAATTGCGACATGCAATGCAATTAAGGTTAAACCAACTCGTAATCACCGTTAAAAATAACCACATTAACAGCTAAGCCAAGAACAACTTTTGTATTATCATTAAAGCCCTAATTGAACCGTTGATTCAAGATATCATTTGACAGTTTTTAGTTCTTACCCACTCAGATTATCCTTAATTTAAGCTCTTAGCCCTGATAATAGTGTATACGAACTTTAGCCAGAGAGTTAACCACATTCTGTTCTGTTTGACCCATTTAAAATGCTAATAAACGGGTAAAATGGTTTTAATGGAACATTTGTAACAGGCAGAAAAGAAGCATTTGCGAAACCAAGGAATAAGTAAGAGAGACTTCTAAGCATACCTCGGATATTATTATATAGCCAATATATATCAAGAATATTTAAATACTTAAATTTCGATCATATGGAAAGAAGGAAGAGCGCTTCCTCAAGGTGCGCCTCCTACTGTATAAGTATGTTTATATTTGGAATGAAGGGTATCTAATAGTCGAGCAGGCATCATTAAGGGGCACTTACTTATTTTTTGTGCTTCACCAGGTCTTCACGTATTTGTTATTCTTAACTTTAAGGCCTTATCGCGTGCCAAGCATTTCTCCCCCCTACCGCCGGTCCCCTCCTCATCCGATGTGTGCCATAAACACGCACAGCGCAACCTGAGCTTTTGCTGTGCCACTGCGCACACGTGTTCAACACCCTAAAAGAACTAGGGAGTCAAATCCATGGTATATGGAGTCGAGTCCGCGTTAGTTTCCGGTCAATTAAAGCTACTGCGATTGCGACATGGCCTTAGTCCCAATTGCAGCGTAAAGTTCTTCAGCCATATACAGGCACCCCCTCTATATAAATAAATATGTATAATATTATGGCTGAGATCGGGCTTTGGTTGTGGCAACAATTATTCATACTCATTACCAATAACGCGGGGGGCTCGACGACAAGCAATGGCAAGGCATGGCTACAACCGGTTTCCTTGGGAGGGCGGGTGAGAGAACCCCCCTTGGCCTCGCCTTTTGAAACCCGCATTGCTAAAATGATTTGGACCCGCGGTGTGTGTGGATTTTTGTGAAGTGTGTGCGTGTGTGTGTGTGTGTGTGTGTGTGAGTGTGTGTGAGTGTATGTCTGGCCGCAGCTCAAGGTGTTGCATGAAAAACTGTTTGACCTTAAGTCGCGCGTTTGGATTTTAATACAATTTTGCTTGTAATTATTTTTCATTATTTATGATTAGTCGCATAATGTGTCTATATGCGCTCATATATTTATGTTTATATATATATATTGGATTTGTGTGTGAAGAAAAATGAAATGAGTCCAACTGAGACGTGAGATTACACGTTACAAATTCATTTGCATTTTCAGTACATCCAACGAATTATCTCCAATAGCTATTTCCAAGGTAGACATATATACCTGATGTACCTGTGTGAAAAGTGAAAGGGGCGGATAATAAGACGGATCTTCAATGAAATATTTGAGTGTGTGTGTGTGTGTGTTGCATGCGCAGCTTAAGATATTTCGACAAAAAGAAATATATAATTAAATACAATACAAAATAAAATACATAAAGGAAAGTCAATGTTCGTTTGAAGATAATTAAAATCGAAATGCCTTCAACTGGGAAGTTTTATTTAAACGGTTTTCAAAACAGTTTCATTTTCTGTAGCAAATTATTATATTTTAAATATAGCTTTTTCAATTCATACATTTTGTCTAAAGTTTTTTACATAAGTCTAAGTATCTAAGGCCATTGTAAAACATGAATCCGGGTTCGAATTCCTTGCTCGACGATCGCGAGCAAAAAAAGTGCGCTACACATTTATTTACATACCATATTACGATGTTCACTCAATGCTGATGATTGTGGGCACACGTATACGGAAATAGCTCGCACATGTGCTCGAGTGTCATTTGACAGTTTTACTGTATGGGATCAATCATTAGAAAGCGCTCTTTAATTTGGTTCACGCTAATAGCGATGCTTGAGTGTGTATTAGTGTGTGGGTCCCATTGGTTACCGTTGTTCACGGGTTCGGTGCTACTCGTGTTCTTATTTTCACTCAATTTCACAATGATGCTTGAGTGTGACCCATTGAAAGGTTCTGATCTTTTTTGGGAGCCATGCTCATTTCCTGGCGCTCTCTCTCACTCACGCTCTCTCGCGATCTCACTTACTTGCATTGCACTCAACACTCGCAGCTCTGCATACAAATTGAATTGTTGCATTTCGCTGTAACGTTTATATATACGTGCGACGCATATTTATATTGTTGATTAGCGGGCAACTCTGGAAATTAATTGTTATAGCAATTTAACGATATAAGTCTTAATTGTTTCGTACATTGCCGTTAACGGGTTTTAATAGAAATTGTGAAATCTGCCCAAACAGTTAAGAGCTGCGCTAAGTGCTGTCATATTTCAAATAGCTAATTGACTCACTATAAACCACACAGCGAATGGTGAAAATCCAATCGAACAATCATAATACTTTATCTGTCAGCTGCACCAACAAATTCTAAACACACACACACGCCCACGCAAGTGCGGCGCTGCAGTTTCTGGGTCATTGCCTATACCTTGACTTCGCCATAAAAGGAAGGAAAGCTTTACCTAAATGTTATCTACAGACCCCACACACACACACCTCTTATCGCCTAATCCAATTTAGTTAGAAAAAAAATTGTATTTGGTAAACAATTCGCCTTGTTTTGTGTTTGTCTAGAGATGGGCGCGTGATCATCAGCGAAATCATCAAAAGCTAATACTAAAAACACGTGATCCTAAAATCATTTTTATAATCGTGTATTTGTAAAATTTATTAATAAAGCACGCTCTTATGTGTTAATTCCAATAAAATTAAATTGGTTTACCCTGTTAGAGGGCCCATAAAGTCCAATTGAAAAGCGTTTTCCACCAATCTTGGCCGCAGGTAGTGCATATTTTGAAGACAACCGGAGCAGATCACTTATCGTATTTGAGCTTGATTTTGATTTTATAACTATCAGCCATATGTATGTCTGCAAGGGTATCTAATCTTCTCTTCTTATTTACTATTTGCCGTTTCTACACATCACTAGTTTGTTTATTGAGTATTCACTCCGCAAATGATTAAATACATATGTATGTATGTATTTTTTTGTTTATTCATCTGATAAGGCATTCCCCGTAGCGTTGTCTAATCTTTTAATTGCCACAACATTTATGTGATTTTTATTCAGCTTCCACATATAATTTGGATTGCATTTCTTTATATATAATAAAGTTAGTAATATCTAGAGCAATGCCTATTGCATAAATTTGATGCTTATTGTAATGCGAGCCACGTTAATTTAATTTATAAAGTATGTTGCGTCATATTATATTTAGTTTTCTTTTTTATTGTGGCCTATGCAATGATAACGAAAGGTGAAATGTCTTGGGGCCTTACATACATAGGGCATATGTACGATAGAGTATATAGATCGAGATAAGGATTGAATCTATTTATATATAAAATTCTGGTCTTATCAGCGGTTTTCAGCTGCATGTGGTATTTCTATTTGACATTGCGTAAACGTTGTAAATAATTGGTAAATAATAGAAACAAAATATTTCATAAATAATACAATTACCAAATAACACGATTAAGTAGATTCGATTATAACATCGCACAGACAAATGCAATTGCTTTATTTAAAAATCAAACAATTCGCAACGCACATTCTGCAACTTTCTAGTATAATATAATAGAGGTATTCCCACTTACGAACAGCTGTTTGCTTTGGCTTGAAGTTGAGAAACATAAACAACAGGCACAAAATGTATTTAGGTGTGAATGGAAAAAGCTGTGAAAGACAATAAAATAACAAAGGAGAAGTGCTAAATAACTCTGCTGGATATGCTCTGAATTTGTTAAGGCGTTAGATGCGAATGATCGTGAAACTATCTTGAAAAATCACTCAATTGCAGCTAAACTGATTTTAAAAATATTTCTTGATCACAATTGCGAATGTGTGATAAGCAAAATATAATTAAATTCTTTTCCTGATCAGTTGATCAGATGTCTGGTCTATAATAAAACACGAATATAAATCAATAGCGGGAGTTACACTAATATTAAGAGTTCTCGACCGGTTCACAAAACTCTTGTGATATTTATTCAGAAACGTGAATCGAGTTTCTTTCAGCAGCTGCAGCGATTCTACTGAAAAATCCCATTTGTAAGTCTCGTTATTCAGCGAGTACCGTTTTCTAATTTGATTTCCAAATCGTTTCTTGTAAACAACAACTTTGCTTTGATGGCGTTATCAGGCCCAACGATTCTGTTAGCAATGCTAATCAATCGACAGCAGCGAGAGAAACACGACCCACCCCACCCCACCCCACCTACCTCTCTCCTCCCCCATGGCATTTGGTTTTTACCTTTAGCCGAAACTTCGGCGTGGCTAATTAAAGCGGGCGGCAACAATAAAGCAAACAATATGCCACACGTGCCCAGGAACTGTAAAATATGTACAGGAAACAAACAACAAAAGAAAAGAAATATAATAAAATAATGCAAATCCCTGACAGGAGCCTGACTACGTGAGATAGAGGATGGGGTCTTTGGGCTTTGAATGCAATTTGTGAGGGCTTTCAATGAGGTGGCAGAAACAGAAGCGCAAACCGAATCGCCAGCGCATTAATACCGATCCGATCCAGCACTATGCGAACATAAGAATTATCCACGATACTTCGCATATCCTACACTCAGAGAAAAGCCCAACAATTTTGTGCCCAATTTTCGACAAATGTTGAAAGCAGAATCGAAATTAACATTTCGTGTTTCAATAACTTTATACTCACGAAATGCATTTATCTTAGATTTAAATATGGATCGCAATTAAAATGGTTTATTTATGCTTAGTTCTATTAACCCGATCTTCGAAATTTCTTTGAAAAAGTTCTACACTTATTTCACACATGAAAGTACTATTGAAAATCAAAACAAATGTCTACTGAACTTTTGCCTGCTCAAACCAGAATGAAGAACAGGGGTTTTTTTTTCTGAGTGTACATATATTTTTTGCAGGGAGAACGTGTGCAATCCAGGCGTACGTGCCGCTTTGCCTGCCTGGCCTGCGTCGTTTTGTGCGTCTGGTCGTCGGGGGTTAATACCTGAAACTGATTCTACTCTATTCTTATGCCTGTCTAGAACACTCTTAACACCCGCATACAAACACACACACACACACACAATCCCACGCACTCACGTGTTGTTGTTATTTAATGCTCGATTACTTTATTATAAAGTTTGTTCCAATTTCTATTCGATTTGTGCGCCTTTGTTTACTTTCGATAACAAAATAGAAGCAGCCAACCAACTAACAGCAACAACAACAAAATTACCACATCAAAATTTTCACTATTTCTTTGTATTGTTTGTTTGTTTTCTGTTTGTTTGGGGTACACGTTTTAAGGCTTTCAGGCACAATATTATTTTGCAATTTTCTTTTATTTACCTGCGAATGTCATTGAGCACATTTGCAACCCATTTTCCACGCTGCTATTAGCAACAGACCAACAGTCAGTAAAAGATGTTTGTTGACGTAATTGAATAGAGGAGGGTTGCTTTATTCAATAACAAACGCAGGAGGCTTACTGTGCTGCGGGGGTGCTTAGGTAACCGGCTACCAGGTGGCGTTCAACGAGCGATAATCTCTTATTATTAACTTAATCCGGAAGGTAACTAAGCAGAAGAAGAGCCGGCTTTTATTTGAGCATTTAAATAGCTTAACAATTTAATTACCAAACGTTTTGATATTGTGACTTATCCATTATATGGAGTCATATGAAATTCATAAGCATTTCAAATACATAATCTTCAATATATCGAAAGTAAAGCAAGTGATTAAATTATCGATAACATCAACAGATAACAAGGTAGTTATCGTGCCAGAACTTTTTTTATATGATTACCTTATCGATACACTTCTATCGATAATATTTCTGCGTACTTCATGTTGTGTTGTACATGCTTAAATATTTAATTGCCAAACGTAATGTTTTTGCGACTTATCGATAAAATGAAGTCACAAGAAAATGAAAATCATATCAAATACATAATCTTTAATATAACGAATGTAAAGCAAGCGATTAAATTATCGATAACATCAACAGATAACAAGGCACTTATCGTGCCAGAACACTTTTAATACCATTAAAATACAGAATACGTAGCTCTTCATTAGAGCGATTGGAGCATTTGATTACATTATCGATACACCTATATCGATAACATTTCAAGCAGAACGTACTTCATGTTCTTGAAACACTTATACATTTAGCTAGACAAGCGGTAATTTGTAGTCTATCATTTGCATCTTCAAACTGGGTTTTGTAATTGTTTTTTTTTTTTTAAGTTTATTTTTTGTGGCACAGTCATGAAATGCAGCAAGTTATTACGACTGTTGTTGTTGTTGGCTTTGGGTATATGTTTTTTTGGTGGAATGAATGAGTTTGTTTCTCACGTGCATGTGTCAGTTTGTTGTTGTTGTAGTTGTAGTTGTAGTTGTTGCCAGTCCATTCACTAGCTGACATTTTCTGGCCCGTTTCTCAGTAAAGTTGGCAACTCGACATTGTTGGCTCTTTGAATAGACCAATGCGGGTCGAGCTGAAAGTTGCTTTTTACACTATCTTTCAAAAGGGCATTATGACATTGTCGCTAATGTGGTTGTTGTTGTTGGAGTGAACAACCAATTGAAATGGAAGTGAGATAAAGTGTAAACTCATTAAATTGATGGGGGCTTTACGATTTCGATGTGAGTGAAAGTTGTTTAATGCAAATAGAAACACTCGGAAGAGCATGACACAGCAACTTCATCAACTTTTAACATTTGCTTGCGTCTTATTTTTTATATTTTACCCCATTTTCGTATTTTGGATTTCTATCCAATTTGAATGAAACTCTACCTGACTGTTTATTTCTATTACGAGCTGCATGCAAGTTGGAATAATTGAGTCAATCAACTGGGTCAGAAACACAGGGTTTATAACTGAAATATGCATTGCATGCGTTTAACATATTATTTTGTTTATTTATTTAAAGAAATGTTGGCCTTCTCGGAACGTTCCTTGAGAACGTTATTTAAGAATTATTTATCGTGTATGTATAATTTATGTGCCCGTATAACTAAGATTGAGATCTATGCGTGGCGACTCATGTAAACAACACTTGGGAAACCAATTCACATCACAACAACGAGGTGTAAATTGTGTGTGTGCGTCTCTCTCCTTCTCCCTCTCTCTCTCTCTCTCTCTCTCTCTCTCTGTATTCTCTCCAGTTAGTTTTTCGGTATACTCTGTTAATACAGCGCAAATGGGGTATATTGGTTGAATGCAATAGGCACACCAGACTATTATCAATTTGTGAAAATAATATATTTATATATTTTTTTTAAACATTTTATTATATTTTCTTATTCTATTCTGTACTTTTATTGTTATTTTTAATGTTACTTTTCTTTTGTTATTCCCTATATTATAACATTATCTTCAATCTCTTGTCTTCTGCTTGGCCTCTTTGACAATTGTTTCCAATTAATATTTACATTCTAACAATATAAATTCTTTGTATTTTCAACACCATCGTTATATAATATATTATTTATTTACATATATATAATATGTCTGATATGTTTTATTATTACTGAAAGTAGAGTACCTATTAGTCGTTCTCCAGCAGAAGTATTGTTCTTGGTTTTACCTCCTTCTTTTTTTCATACAGATATGCACATTTATAATAGCCTGATTCTTTTCAGCCTCTTTTTGCCTCAAAGTTATTCCAAAATTTTTATTTTGTTTCTCATTATTTCGTGCACACTTTGCAAGGGCATCGATACTTCGGCGCGCCCAAAGATCTGCCGCATTTGGTTTTCTTATGTGTGTTTTTTTTTATATTTTTTTTCCTCAGCCGGTTTGCAGGCTTTACGTTTACTTTGTGTACTTTGTTGTTGTTGTGGTAACATTGTAGTTATTTTTATTGTATTAGTTGTAGTTGGTGCTGTGGTTTTTTTTATTGCTGTGTATCGTTTGTCTGGGCTCTTTTTGCATTTGTTGCGCTCTATTTGACTTTTACTTTTCATTTTGCCAGCAGCAGCAACAGCAGCATTTGCTGTTCCGTCGCCTTCGGTTCATAATAAGCTTGTCTATTGGATTCCGCCTATATAAATCGCCACAAATCCCTATTATATAGTCGCTGTTGTTATTTGGCACAGTTTATTTTCATTGTATCGTAGCTGGGGCTCTAAAAGAAAGTAAACATTAAATGACGATCAATTGTACAATATATGCGATAATTGTGTTCGCCTCGCCGTAGGCGGTCTTTCAATTTGTCTCGGCTTCCAACAGAGTGTATTTTTTTTTGAGGCTTATTCATGAACAAAAAAAAACTGTTGGGAATTTATGGTTTTATTTCCGATGAGCTCATTGGTGTAGAAAAATTTCAAAAGTAAGAGAGAAAGGGAAGCGAAACGTTTCAGACATAATTAAAGAAGTCCAAATTAGGGTACCGCAGACTGTGCTCAGAACTCAACTCTCGAGTGTTTCTTTTGTATTCTGTAGGTTGTGCGATTTAATTTGATTTGATTGATTAGGTTTTGAGTTTTGGGTTTGAGAGCAAGAAGATGACAAACTGCTAAAAATGCTTAACAAAAACTATATTTTATCATAAACTCATGTGAACACTATGCATTTTTTATTTACTCTTTTTGACTAGTTGGCAGCTTGTTTAACATATTGTCAGAATCCAGCTCTTTTTCCATGTTTTCCTCAGCAGATTAGCCCTAATTGGCATTCATTTGCAGCAAATGCCTTTAACTGCTTGTTAAACATTTTACTTGCTGTGAATTTGGATTTGTCCTGTCTTGGTCGTATGTCTCTTATGCGCACTATTTGTAAGCCAAATCGTTTTAATAACAATTTCATGACATATTTACAAATCCATTGTCCTTTTTTTTTTTTAGCCCTTTCATGGGTGTTGGCTATAAAAGAAGCTTACAATAGACGTTTAAATGTAAATTTTGCAATTTCTTGGCAAGCACTGCCAATCTGTGACATGGCTTTGCTAAATGAGGGTGTAAAAGCTTAACATATGTTAGCTTCATGCCAACTAGATAAAAACTCTTAACCGGAAAATGCCAATATAAAGGAAGTTTATTTATATTAACTTTTTTTATATTCATTTTTAATTAAAGTTCAAAAACCTTGTCACAAATTGCTTTGGAGCTTAGTTAACAACTTAGCTGACGTCTCATTGCTTAGAGCTGTGTATAAAATTTTAACGTTTACCTAAATGTCGATGCCAACTGGAGACAATGGAAGCTACTGCTGGCCATCTGTGGATATCTCGTTGGCTAATGCGTTGTGTAAACATATAGTTGGTGCCTGCATCTCGTCTCTCACTATCAAATGCAGCGAATCTTAATTAAATTGTTATGTCTGCTACTAGATGACGGAAGGTACAATTAAATCAGCCAGGGCGCAGCTGTGACTGCTTGCGGTTGTTATGGTTATGGTTAAACTAAATGTTAATGCTAATGTTATTGTTATTGTTATTATTGCCATGCGGCCAGTGAGCTCAGCCGCAAAGCAGCTGGACAAGTTCAAGCCAGCATAACTGACATAACATACCGTTTATGTGCAGCCAGTACTGTGGACACCCGCTAAGCAGCACTAATGCCATAATTTGCGATACGTTTATGACTGATGACGACACAATGGCTCGAATTCAAGGAGCGTAGCGCAAAAGATAAAAACACAAACACAGCAAACGTGATGCAATCAGACGCCGCCCCATCACTTCACGTTTCCGCCTACCACTCAAATTGAATACGGCTGCTCTATTAAGTGTATTGTATGTTAATCTGATTTAACTCGTCTCACGCCCAGTAAATACAGCTGCGCGCGGCAAAAGGGGGCGGAAATGTTGCTCTATGTAAGCATCCCATCCCGCATCCATAAACTTAACCCAATGCGCACAACTGTGACAAGCGTTTCGCCGTACTCTGATATCGGCAATAATAATTTCTCTGCCTCTTTTTTTCTCAAGTGCATCCACATTTCGAGCACTTGAATGTTTTATTAAATATTGCCACAATTGCGGCTTGTTTGTTGCCATGTTAAGTGCTTGTCAAGAGCAGATTAAATACATATAGTATATTTGTAAGCAACTGATCATAGAATACACGAAAATAGACAGTCCCCCGGCCACTGATAACTGATATAGCATTTCTGTAAGTACAACTTAAGTGTAGCAATAGGGCGCAGATTGGGCTGGAGTGTGTGCCCATAACATTGACCTTTATATGGCTGTTTTTCTGATAACAGCTGTTTGTTTTATTGCCACCTCAAAGAGTGGTTGTTGTTAGGGGTAATTCGAGCAGGAAGTGGTAAGCAAGTTTTGTTTTAATAATAAATTTAAAGGAAACCAAAAATCAAATTGTCTTACAATTTTTATACGTACTGCATGTTGTGCTTGTAAGTCTTTTGCGACTTGATTTCATAAATGTTATTGTTACAATCCCTTGCTTAAGTTTATTATATCTTAGGCCTCACAGGATACGGGAAAGTTAAGTCTTATAGTCCTCGCGATAAAAGAGACAGTATTTTCAGCAGAATCATAGCTACTATATTTAAAGTAAAATAAGTATCGTTATTTATTTTGCCATTTTTAACAATAGATCGATATAATATATTTATATATACATATATCGATTTGAGTTATTTAATTAAATATTACGATGCATCGTTAGCAAATCTTCAACTTCCTGTGATTAAATTATTCATATGTTTTATATTCATATATTTTATATTTTTAATGAAACAATTGATAAAGTAACTGTAAACATTTTCGATAAGAAATCTAACCATTAACATTTATTTAGGCGTCGCAACGTCTAATTCCGCAGCTAATTTGTCATCGGGCATTATCTTAAGTTTCGATAGGAAAAGCTAGCAAGTTTTTTGTTTGTTTGAAGTGATGTGTATTTAGCACACAATTTACTTAGAGTGTGCATAGCGTGACCTGTTTACGATATCAGATCGATTAAAGTGCCATATGGTGACAATAAGGGGCACAGTGCTTGCTCGAGTTATCATCGGTTATTTGTTGCACATCAAAGACTGTTTAGGGCAATTATGTTATTACGCTGTCTTGCGAAATAATAATGAGTGCGTGCTCAAAGATCTTTCCGCTGCTCCAGTTCTGGTCATGTTTATCCACCCCTGACACGAATGCGGCAGACGTTTCGGTTTGGTGCATCGCCCATAAGATCCATCGTCAGCACACGTTGCCGAGGCACACACAATTTGATGGTCCTATTAGCACCGGTTTGAAACTTCCTGGTGTTTTATAAGATTCGTGCAACGCTTCCATAATTCCCCATTCCCACCTCGGCACATAATTTGCAGCTTCTTCTTTGGCTTTGACTGAGGCCGCAAAAGTGTTGAAAATTTGCTTCTTTTTTTTCTCGTTTTTTATGGCTTTCACACGGAGCGAAACTCACAATATTGCAGACAAGATCAGCAAAACGCAAGATAAATAACAACAAAATTTGGTGAAAATACAAAAAACAAGAAAACAGAGTTTACTTCGATATGCAGCAGATTAAATACACTGACAGTACTTTAGGGCAAAATATTGGGAGTATTATAGAAGTTGTCACAAGCACTTAATTTTTAAAGAAGATAAGAGATCTCTTTTGGTGGTTAGTCCTGCACCGCCTGCACTAAAAGAGGGACTTGATTAGATATTCATCAAAATAGTTTGACGGACATAATACTTAGTATCGACAGAGTTCCTCATCCTGATGGGGACGGTCTTTTCTTTTTGCGTTACATATTCCATTCACAAATTGTATTACCCTCTCAAAGGGTATAAAAGAGACCCTGCGAACAGCAAATATTTACCCGAAAATTGGTTGTGCCACTTACAATATATGCACAATAATTTAAGATTTCGCAGAACCCATGAAAATAAAAGTCCTAAACAGAGTGCGAACAAATTTCTTTTAGCACAAGCTATTAAAAAGTAAAAAAAAAGCAAAAAAGAATAAATAACAAATAAAACTAAATAAATCAGACAAACTAAATTGTGGTTTATTGAACTTTGAAAACTGGCTAAACTGCATGAAAGCCGTGACTTATAAGACAACTTGGTCTGTATTCTCCCATCTATTCGTCTCTTTCCGACGCTGTTGCTATTAACGGCAAAACTTGTGAATTAACGTATGTGAAAGAAGAAGAACTTGGACACGTTCCAAAAAAAAAAAAAAAAAAATGAAAAAAAAGCAAAAACAACAAAAAACGAACAATTTGTTGTTGATTTTTATGGACTTTAGTCATTTCCATTATGCAAATGACGTCGTATTCTGCTTGTTGGCACCTTTGCCGTCTGCGTCATGGTTTTTGGGTGCTATAAGGTCAATGGCGGGTTTACTTTTCTTTTGGGTATCTTGCATTATTTGCCACCGTCTGGGAAAGAATTCTTCTTTTAAAACTATTCCCACTCGGGTCTGTGGTCTGTGTGCAGAATATTTGCGGGATATTTGCGCGGTCTCTGTTTACCAGCTGCTGTTTGCCTTTCAGCAGAATTTCGATCACCTGGAGTGTACACTTACTCACTTTCTAATGGTTGATCCACCGTGCTATACCCTGTAAAAATGTACAAGTATTAAACAAATGGGGTTAGCGTAGATACTACCCTACAAATTTATATTATATATTCTTCTCAAGCAGGATAAATCGGCTTGTTTAACCATTGAACTAGCTTGTTTTATTTATCATAAGAGAATATAAGAGCTGAAGATATAAAATTTTGTTTATAAATGTTTGAATATGCATATTTAGCTTATGTGATGTTTGGCTTTATTTATTTACAATTCTATATATATGCTTTGATTTCTCAAAGAATATGTTTATTCCGACTCCAGTGATCTAAAAGCATTATAATTGCTTGAGATGTATGTATGTATTTATGTGTAGGTATATTTCAATAGATAGTTTCTCAAAATGCCGAAAAATTTATAGCAGTGGGGTAGAAAACGAAATAGTTGCTTGGGAAACTATAGTCTATGGTTGATATGTATAAATGGTATGTATTCGGATACGTACAACATTATTACTGGATATGTAACATTCTCATTCGTAAGCATTCGTTTGAGTGGAAAAATTGTTGGGCTTTTTTTTTTTTAGATGAACAGTGCCAAATGTTTTCAGATTTTGAACGGTGTGTTCGTATCTTAGTCTTAAAAATAGCATCGGGTCAGTTTGAATTTATATGCTCTACGTCATATGGGATAAAAAAAAAGAAGAAATTATAAATACAGCAAACACGCAAGAAATGTTCTAGACAATCGACTTTTTGCGTGGGTAATATTTATTGCACAATTTGTCTTCTATCTCATGGTTGTGCAATCCACAAATAGTTTTTATTGGTTCCTTCAGCCCACATAGATCTGCAGATGCAGCTATAAAAAAAAATTGCCAATTCGGTTAAGTGGGCTAAGCGGTCAAGCCGTTTAGTATAGCACTAAGTATACTTGTCAAATGGTACTAAATAGTTATAAACACAATAGACCGAGTGCGAGTCAACACTTTGACACTTTTCGATGATCGCATACTTAGCCTTTTGACACTTCGCACCTTTTAGATAATTGTTCGAAAGATATTATCATCTCACTTGTTTAAGTTGGTCTTCTGCGTAATGTGGCATGTTTGTGTGATCTACAACAATTCGAGAACCTGATTTCGGGTGAAAAATTCTTATTTTTCACATACTATAGTTATAAACCCAAAAAGCTGTTGGATACTCTTTTTGATTGAATTAGTTTTTGAAGTGAGCTAAATCAATTCGAAATCCAATTTGTATTTACTCTTTTCGAAATACATTGTGAGAACTTAAAACGAAACTAGCCGATTAAATGCTTACTAAATTTATTTATTTAATTTATTTGACTTTATGCACAAATCCTTTATTTTGTTATATCTTGCACATTCTTTGAACTTGCCAGGTAAAGCAAATCCCCAATGTCAGCTGCGAGGCCTTTGAAGCACCATTTTCTGTCGCAACTCGGCGACTGCAGATTCGCCCGACGGCAAGAAAATTACACAGCACATTATTTAGCTGGCGTGTCAACGAATTATTTAAGATTTTGCTTGCAAAACAAGTAGACGAAAATAAGTTTAATTAATAATTTGGGACCTCGGCCAATTGCGAATTTAAATCACAAATTGCAAACGAGCCAATGGCAAAAAAAAACATGCAAAAACAACAATCATTCAAAATGTTTATTTGGCAAAATGAGCGGCAGCCAGGCGAAAATAAAATAAACAATAAAAGAGCGATGTGGTGGGCGATTATAATCAAGTGGTGATTTATAGCAATATATAGGTGTGCGGCAAAAAGTGCACTAAAATGCAAGTGTTGTAAAATTCCCCAAGGAATGTATACGAAATCACGTTGGACGACGCGAGCTTACAGCTGCAAACCAAAATAGCACACTAAACAGCATAGCGTTAGAACTGGTTGCGAATTATGTGCTGCGAAAATTAAGGATTCTGCTTTTTTGTAAATTATTTGGCATGTATGAGAGCTGAACGCTAGAAATAGCCGCGAAATACAAACAAACAACTTAAGAGCTTTGCTCGGCGTGAATTTCATCAAACAAATAACTGATCAATACAAAATTACGCCAGGTAAATAGGTTCGCGATGGCATCAGTTGCGAATTATAAGCTACACAAGATTTCTAGCGATACGCCAAGTGCTTGGTAATGGCTTTTGTATGTACTCTTTATACTACTTATTATATCTTTTTCTTTGAGTGTAGACTTAACGCTGGGCGGGGCACTACTTGCCCTCCTTGCTCTGGTGCCACTCGTAAATAGTAATACACTTTCTAATGGCTAGTTGAGACCACAACAACATTTGCACACCCTTTACTCGAGAGTGTGTGGTGCGCGTGTGTCTGTGTGATTCGTAAAAGCATAAACAACTCGAAAGATATGATGTGTAACAAGAATCCAAAACGGGGAGCTGCTGCCCTTACGACTGTTCGTCTGTCTGTCTGTCTGTTATGGGTTAATCAAGTAAACAAACAAAGCCATCACAGCACCCAAACACCAGCAGCTGCTAAGCAACAACAGTGAGCAACAGCAAGAAGAACAACCGAAACACCCGAAATGTAGGCGAAACACGAAACACACCCCCAGCTAAAAGTCAGTAACACTTAACGCCTTTTGATTGTTTAATTTCTCAAATTGTTTTATGGATTTATCCCAGCTGTCGGTTCAAGCAACGGCAATGCTCTTCCGGGCGCCGCACGCCAATGAAAAATTAATGCCAATGCCAAAGCCAACGCCAACGCCAAGGGTTGTCCTGCACAGCAAGAATGAGTTGCTGCTGAATTTCTGCCGGGTGCAGCATCGAGCCGAGCAACAGCCCCGGGACAACATCAAAGCCGTGTGGCTTCATTTTTCACCGCTTTTGACATTTTGCAGCCACCGTTGAGTCTGAAACAATCAGCCAACCAAAGCGCCAGCAGACAGCTGACAGACGCCAACAGTGTGGGGGGGGGGGTGTATAGTGAGTGTTAACTTTTACTAGCCACTGTTGCGTGCTAATCCATCCCCCCCACTGGCACACGCAACGACCATGCCCAACATCCAGCAACCAGCTGCCCGACTATCCGACTGCCTCCTGCGCATATTCCAATCAAATTAAGTAAAAAGGTTTTGGTTCGGTTCGGGTTTGCCAACGTTTTCGAGGGGGTTCGTTCTATATAACAACGAATGCACTACAAATGCGTTAGTCGCTAATTAACGTAAGGTCCTACATGGCACGTATGATGCCTCATGAGATATTTGCGATCTTTCTGGGCTCTTTTCTCCTATTTTCTCGAGTGAGTATCTCGAGGGTAGCTTGAAGGTCACATTAGATAAGATTGCAGCTGACTCATCGTCCGATCTCTGATAATACACTTGACTACTTTCTGTAGTCAGACGTAATTTGTTATGCAAATTATATACACTGGCTACTAATTGCATCAGAGGAGCGCACAAAGTCTTCTAGTAATTGTCTAACCCATAAGTTCACTTGCGTTCATTACTATAATTTACGTCACGTTACCTTTCTTAATATATGATGTATACGATATGCAAATATATATACATATATATCAGTTTGGAATAATTTATATTCGCGCTTTAGTTTTGCTTTCGATATTTATCCTTTTCTTTTAATTCGTTTGTCGGATTCGTTGTTCTATTTGTTTATACAATTCGTTATTTTGTTTTCTTTTTTTGTTGAAATCGTTCCTCTTGATTTTGTTTGTTTCAACTTTTTCAATTAGTTATTTTTTCAATTTTATTTTTAGCTATTTGTTTAGAGCTCAAGTTTTCAAGTGGATCAGGTGCGTTCAATTTGTTCCTTCTTATGAGCTATTTTAACCTTAATCCAGTTGTTTTCATTTATATTTTCCTATGCATTTGATCCATTGCATTAAAAAGACTTATTTTAGGAAAATTGTTTGATTGTTTTTCTATTTTTAAAATGGAGCTAGGTTAACTGGTTTCAGCTTTAGTTCGATCCATTTACTTATGAGCTCACCCCGCATTTGTTTAATTAATATATGTAATAGATTTTTTTAATCTGGAATATATTTTTGAGCTTAAGTTTGTTTCAATAAGTTAGTGGTTCTTTATTGTAAAAGATACATTTCAATTAGGCCAGTAATTTAGATTTCATACGTTAAAGTTGATTTTGTTCCCTATACCCTAAAAAAAGGGTATACTGTTTTTGTACAAATGTATGTTACAGGCATACCGCCCCTATACTAGCCAAATATACGGACGTAGCTACGTCCGTCTGTCCGTCCGTATGCATGAACGCGTCGATCTCAGAATCTATAAGAGCTAGAGACTAAATATTTGAATTTATTTCCGATAATCAATAGCTTGTCCTGTTTCCGAGCAATCTATAAAAATTGATATCTAGATCATCTTATAGGTTTCCTCTTAGCTTCTGGAATAGTACATACAGATCAAGTATCTTTCATTTTATAGCTTCCTCTCCTCCTGCGGGCTGCATTTGATGTTGGTTGAAGAATGTTCAGGGTATCCCTTAGTCGGCCACTCCCGACTAGAGCACTCTTACTTGTTTTGATTTTAATTTCTTTAGATACGATTTTCATTTACAAAGGCACTCAGATATATTTAATTGGTTGTTTACTTTTATAAGTTGTAGCTTGAAGTGCTTCTGGTTCACTTTCCAAAAAAAGCTGCTTCCAATGAACTAGTTTATATCATGCATCTAGTGTTTGCTGTTGCACTAGAATCATTTGCCCGTTTTCAATATTGAAGTGGATCCAGCTCATTTCATGCTTGGTTCATTTAATTACTGGTTCCTGTTGCACTTGACCCATTTCAATTAGACATGCTCCGTGCTGTTAAGTGTAGCGCATCCACACACAAAGTACCCGGCTGATGGTGGCCTGTTTTGCGTCATGTTAATGGCGGGTGCCCCCATCCTCGCTTCCTTCACCCCGTCAATGCTACCCAACTCCCTGCCTCAGTGTCGTTCCGCCATGGCTTTTATTGCTCCGCCTATTAGCACGCACACCGGGGCACAGACTCCATGGTGGAGAGCTAATGCGTCAGAGCAAGACAGCAGCATCCTTTTTGTTGTTCTTTATGCCTTTTTGGCCAGCTGTGCGCCTCCAGCCTCCATTTGTTACCCGCTCCGCTGCTGTCGCCCCAGTCTGTCTGTCCTTCCGCTGCAATTAAGTCGCAAATTGTCAAAGCCAACAAGTTCCACAAGTGGATTGTTGCTTTCGCTGTTGTTGTTGTTGCTGTTTGTTTGTTTGTTTATTTGGCTTTTGTGTTTGTTTCATTAACTGCGAAAAGGCGTTGCGAATCCCAATCCGAATCCGAACTGAATTCCGAAGCGTAAACGAACAAATTCCCAAACTCCTTTCTCGCTCTCTGTCTCTCTTTGTCTCTCTCTCTTTGTCTCTCTCTCTCCTTATCTGTGTGCCACTCTCACCGTGGGCTTTGGTTGGCTGGCAAAGAGCTAACCACTCAACGTTGCCCTTGCGGAATTGGATTTGAGCGGGGGCAGCCGAATGAGTTTTGGGGCATTGTGTGCAGTAAACTGTCTAATTTGCCCGCCCACCACACACTCTTCCCGCCCTCGCGTCAATGAGCTATGATTTATTAAGTGGCGCTGTCTCTCTCCAGCTCGTCTCTCATCTCTCGACGTGTTCTATGGGTGGTTTTTTAGACGCGTGCAATTTGATTACAATTTGATGCTTGGCGCTGACTGCTGTGGCTTTTTTATGGCAGCATTAGAGTCACAACTTGGACTGCAAATGAATTGTATAAAATGTACACCTCCAGCGCACAAAAAAAAAAAAACAAATGTTGAAAAACGAAACAACCCCCAGCTAATTAGTTAAACATTGGCATTGTCAACCCCGCGCCAAGAATGCGATATTTTTCACGCAGCACTTGGCTCGAGATCCACTTCTTCGGCCGACTTGACTTATGTTTCCACTTTAATTTGCCGCCGGGGGGTTCTGGGAGAATTATCATCAAAAATGTAAATTTATGTTTGCGTACATGCGATTTATTATCTGTATACTTCGCCATTTGCTACCGTTATGCAGCGACTAGCTTTATCTCTTTCTTTCTGCAGTCCGCCCTAGACTTTTAAATTTATGGCCAATTGCTGTGTTTCAGTTATTAACTTTTTGTCCAACTCGCCGGCGGCCAATATCATATTGTGTTTAAGCTGTAAATTGTTTTTCATTGCATTCAATTTTCTCTGCGCGGGTTTTCCAAAGAAATTTTATCACATTTCGCGTGTAACTCGAAAAACCTGTGGAATCTTTAAAGCGAGAAAGAAGAGGAAAAAGCCTTTTGCCAAGCACGTGTTTTTACTTAGCTTTTATTGTATTAATCATCTTGTTAGTCTTATTGAATAGAAACCTGTTATGCTAAATATTTACATGGAGCTTAGACTTTGTAATTATTATTTGACTATTTAACGCGGCTTTTGAACCTGCGTTTTTAATCTGACATTGTGTGGAATAGTTAAAGCATGTTTACCGCATTAAATCAAACTTTAGATGAACTTAGAAAGCTTGCAAGTAGTTCTGTAATTAATTTATATATTCTCAACAATTTAAACTTATTTAGAATTTGTTTATGAAGTTTTGTACTCAAGATTCGACAAAATTCCAGAGTTTCACAATTGGAAATGTTTTAATTTCCAATGTAGCAAAAAATTAAAATATTTTTAGAGTTAAAAGAAAAGAAATTTTCTGAACTTTCAATCTGATTCAGAAACCTCAAACCAAATCTATTAATTATTAGTCTTAACCAAATTTAAGCTGCCTAAATTTAGTGGTCTTTAATTTAAGTTTATAATACCATTTATATTCAAATGTAAGCTTGTTTATCATTATGTTTTTAAATTTGGTTTCTTTTATTTCCGATTCATATTTAATTTGTTTTCTCTTCACCATTTGTTTTGTTTTATACTTTTTTAGCAATCGTTAAGTTTGGCTTATAATATGCAAAAACACACTCATGATTTGTTTATCATTTAATGTTGACTTTCAATTCATTTGCAAGTTAAGTCCGATTCATATCTAAAATTACCCACATTTCTATTCACTGATCTTGAGATTTGGCTTATAATTGATTTACATTTCTATATAGATAAACCTCGCACGTATAGCCGATTATTTATTCGCTAAAATTTACATAGTATTATTGTTAAGCACTTTGCTTGATATTTTTCCATTATTGTCGATGTGTATTATACATATATGAAATAAAAATATCTCGTATGACAAATTTCCCCCTTTCGTGTGACAAATTTTGTACCTTTTTTGCTCGATTGCTTAACTGACGAGTACACACAATATTGACAAATGGAAGATCTGTATAGCCTTTTCGGTAAATATGGCTGTTTAACATGCCGTAAAAACGCTGATCAATCACTGGAGAGATTTACATACATATCTATATACCATATAAGGTAAAATATATTTGTTAAAAAGGCTGAAAAGCTCGACTAGGTGATAGCCACCTATAGACTATGTAGACTTTTTCTGAGATTAAGTTATTAGCATTAATAAAGTGAGGCTCTGCCATTTTTTTTAAACGTTTATTGTTTTGGATCAAAAATATCATACATTTTTATTACAACACAGTTGGCTTAGGTGATGTTTCGCCAAGCCTGGTTGGGCCCCCTCAGGCTTTGTTTGATATTTGAGAGCTCTCTAAGATCGATGCGCTTATGCAGACAAGCGGATCGCCTGCTTGTCTATCTGTTCAAGAATATTTATATCTTCTGGTATTGAAGATACCCTCTTCTAACTGATGCACACCTTCTCTCATCTCCGTTATACCTTTTGTGCGCATTATTAAAGGAAAGAGATCAGAGGAGATATCCATCTAATTTTCGTACAGTGTACACTTTGATGCGTAATATCTCAATTCAAATGATTCGTTGTCTTATTTTTTAAGTACGTTCAATTGTTATTTTCGTTAGATGCATTTTAAAGAGCATTCGGTGCATACTCTTTGTGCATCTATTTTTATTTAGCTGGGGGCAGTCGTTCGTCTTTAATCGGCCGTTATTTAATTTGCTTTTGTTTTTTATTTTACTTTATTTTTGTATTTTTTCGTTTCTTTGTCTTTAGATTTGCTGTAATTTACACTTGACAACGTCTCTAGCACTTCCTCTCCGTCAACGCCGTCTCGTATATCTATTTGTATCTCCATCTCTGTTTGGCACTCTCGGGGACTCATTGGCTATGCAGAGTCGGCGATTTTCATGCATTCGAAATGCTGAGTTTCCGTCTCTTTTATTGTCCACCTCTGCATAAATTTTGATCACAATTGTATAGTTCTTGTTATTGTTGTTGTGTGTTGAATTTTATGCCAATTTGGGGACTTGTGGTCAATTACCATATGGTTTATACTTGGGGTAACGTCAATACAATTCATATGCCCTTATCTGTATCCAAATCACGTTGCTCGCCTTTCCAAATCATTTTCGTTACGCGTTTTTCTCTGGCCTCGCATTCTCTGCTGCCGCGTCTTCTTCTTTTTCCTTTTTTTGCATTTTCAAGTTAAACTCCAATCAAACTCCAATCAAAACTCTCAGATCTGAACTGACTCTGCTCTTCTTCTTACGTAGACCCTGTGACTGCCCGCGTGACGCATCTACGGGCATCACAACAAGTGTTTATCAATCAATGACAAGATCTTGAACTAACAGCCGTTAGCAGTGTCAAAGATAAGGTCTGTCCTCGAATTTTTAATTTCTTTCGACAGATTTTGAGGCACGTGTTCCCACATACAACACATGTTGCAAGGTAGTTTACAAAAACTTCGGTAGGTTCGATATGTCTTCGTATTGCCACCGAATTACTTGCATCTCGCTATCCATAACAGATAAAAAAAAACAGCTGTTGAAAGTAGGTTAATATGAATATGAATGTCTTGTTGCTGTTGAAACGTTTACGGATGTGACATAAAGAAGAATGTGCAACTCACGAGTACATGCAACTGTAAAGTTTAACGCTAGATACATTAAATGTATCAGAGCATGCCTTAAAGATTATACGAACATTTTTATAGACTATTTCTTTTTCAGGGTTCTTCAATTAATCTGAATTCTAGTAAAACGAGATCAACATTTGTTAATTGGATAATTACTTCGATATTAGCCGATGACCATTTATTTTCAGTCGTATTTATTTTAGGTTTATACAAGTTACTCTACTCTAATGAAATCGTTCAATTGAATAACAAAGACAAATCATTTGCTCCAAATAACAAAATGAGGCGGCGACAAGTGGCTGCAAATTTTGCCACTTGGCTGGCCAGGCCAGGCGAACATCGTCGCCCGCCGCTTTGTCTGCTTAACCGGCCATAAAATATTTATTTATGCTGAGCAGAGGCAATAGCTTATCATTTAATATCGCTTACTTTCCAAAAAGTAATTTACAATGCCCTTTACACATATTCAATGTCAATAAATTAATGCATAAGCTTTTTAAGTTGATCCAAAATGTAGCTACAAAGAAAAGTGAAAGATAAACAGTTGAAATGCGATTGAGTCAAAACAGATGTTGAATAATGGCTGGGAGTGTGATACAAAAGTTTCCAATATTCAAAAACAATCTCACTGTAAATTGTCCGGTTTTTCGTTATCATTAACAGCGATAACTTAACATTTGTAATATTAAAAGGCTTAAAATAAATGGCGAGCGGTTATTTGTTACTTTGTCGAATGGCTGATAGCTTGTTACCTAGTTGAAATATGCAAAAAACACAGCGCTTTCATATTAATTTAAGCCAATTGATAGCTTGATATTTATTATGTTGCTTTTAAAGCGTGAAAAGAAACGCTATTACGGTTACATTAGCAAGTTTTTAAGCATGGCAACTGTGAATATTACGCTCTTAAATTTACATTAATAGTGACTGCTTAAAAAAAAATGATAAAAAAAAAACAAACATAACATTAACCGCGAGCCTAATATTTTTAATGTTAATGTGCGGTATTTGGTAAATAGCTGTGACTAATTGGTTACTGCCTAAAACATTCTTTGAAATGCATTCTGTTATAAAAGATATTTGGCTTAACTGTTAATTAGAGTGCCATTGAGCGAACTGTTATATTAACATTAACAGAGGCAGGAACATTTGTGCCACCACTTAACATAGATCTGTTTATATAGTTTGTATGAAATATTTTGGTTGTGCTGAAATGTTTTCTTCTTTTGCAGATCTCACGCGATGATGGCCTGCCCCAGGAGATCTGTCGGCAGTGCAAGGCACAGTTCATAATGGTTGCCAAGTTCCGGCGGCGCTGCTTGCGTGCACAGCAGCGGCTAGAGGAGTATGCCAAGGAGATAGCCCAGCGCAAGAGATGTCTGGCCGCCAAGCAAGAGGAGCAACCACAGCAAAATGAGCCATCTGAAGAGTATTATCTGCATCTGCCCGAGTCACAAATTGAGCGCAAGCGTCGCCTGGTGCTTAGTAAGGAGGCGGCACAGTTGGAATCGCAGCCGAAACAAGCCAAGACTGAAGCCGAACGCGTGCCGACGCCGCCCAAGCTGCGACGCCTGCAGCTTAGATTGCGCAACATGCGCATTGCCTCCTTGCCAGCCAACCAGATTGAGACTGAACAACCGACGCGAAGTGCGTCACAGCAGGGCGAATTAAAGGAGCGGACGCCACTGAGAATGCTATGCAAAAAAATGCACATGCCCTGGAAAACGAAGGCGGCACGCAAACAGCTCTCAGAAACGTGGTCCAGCTGTTCGACGGTCTCCCACTGCCGGGCAGCATCCATAACGTCAGAGGAGCTGACAAAGGCACAGTTGGCGACACCGTCGCGGGCGAAAAGTTCCGACCCAGAGACCGAAACAAGCGCAGGTCAAACGTCACCCGAGCAGCTCAGCGATTTGTCCGTGAATCCATGTCACGGCTTCGAAAGCGACTGCCACACTTGGTCGCCCCCCTCCTCCATTTCATCAGTAGCTATTCCCGCCACCCAGGACGCAACGACGCTTAAGCCAATTGCCCAGATTCAGTTTCCTCCAAAGCACGAGACGCCCAAAAAGCAGCTCGTGGTGCTGCGCCGAGGACGACGTGGGCGTAGCTCTGTGCCGCTGAAGCGAGCGAAGCGCATTGCAAAGAAAAAGAAGAAGCAGGCAACTGCAGAGAATCATTTGTCCAAGCAGAAGATGGAGCAGTCGACCAGTCAATCAAAAGAGCAACAGTGTGATGAGATACTCGCAGCCGGGGCAGATAAGTTGGCCAGCAGCTCCTCGGAAGAGACGCCGTGCTACAGTCAGGCTGTAGAATCAGAAACCACCTCCGAGGATCTGGCGCACATGACCACAGATGAGGAGCGAGAAAAACCAAGCGACAAGGAGAAGCCCACAGTAGCAACAAGCGAGTCCATGGAACAGCTGGAGCACGCGGCGCCAGAGCAGTTGCAGTCGCCCGACGCAACTGAGCACCCTGCAGAAAATGCAACCAATCAAACTCAGGACAAAAGGCCAACAGAACCAATTCAAAGCATATCAAAGAAAGTAAACGAGACAGAGGAACAGATGGCCGTAGATGTAACCAGCCCTTTATGCACACACAATGGAACTGCAGAAACAGCTGATTCCACAGTTCAATCTGAAGAGCTCACTTCATCCACCATGGAGCACAGCCCGCCAATCCAGGGCAGTCAATGCATGTCGCCTGTCGAAGTGCCAGCTTCCGAATGCGAAATAGAGCTGGGCATTGCAAATGATGAGCAGCAGCACGCAGAGCAGCCGCCCGAAGAGCAGGCCAATGCAGAGCCCGTACAGCAGGCGGAGGAGCCAGCGTCGGAGCTTATAGTAAGCATACCGTTAGATGTGCTCGGCGACGAGCTGCAGCGAAAACTATGCAGCAGCGATCCAATCACGCAGGATGAGGAAGAGGAAGCTCAAGATGCCGAGCCCAAGGAGCCCGCGGAGGCGGACGATGTGAATAACAATGAGAATGGTGAGAATTTTTGCCAGAGTGCTACAGCAGATAGCTTCAATGCTGCTGTGGCACTCACATCCAAACAAATTGAAGCAGAACCAAATGGAGGGAAGGCAATAGTGCCACTCGATGACGACATGGAGTCCCTCGAACGATTAGCTGATATGCAGCCGCATGCACCGGTTGCGGAAGTGCAGCCGCTCCGTACTGTGAATGCCAGCTCCATGGATTTCTTGGCCGAATTCGAGAAGCACTGTGAAAAGACGCTTAAGCTGCAGGCAAAGGAGGCGCCACTGGAAACGGAACTAGAACTGGTGGAGGCCAAACAGCAGCTGGAGGTGGAAATGAACGATGTGGAGACCACCCTGCATGGCATACTGAATGAGATGCAGGACCAGCATCTCTATACGCCCGTCTGTACTCCGATTGATGAATTTCTAACGCCTGCCGATTATGTGCCGCTCAACGAGACGGAAACGGCAGAGGCCACGCCAACAGCACCAGAGCTATACGCGTCGCCAGCTGATACACCTCAGGGGCAGGTTCCGCCACAGCAGCAGCAGCAACAGGTGAAGGAGGGGAATCTGTTTGATAGCAGCAACTTTAGCAATGAGCTGATCGGCTTCCAAAATGATATGCCCTGCTTTGAGAATATTGAGGCAACGCCTGAGTCGATGGCAGCGCAGCAGAGCCTGCAGCTGGAGCTGACGCAGCTGCTCAATGAGCTGCAGCCGGCACAGCAGCAATTAGCTCAGCAGCAGCAATTAGCACAGCAGCAACTGCAGCAGCAACAGCAGCTGCAGCCGCTGCAACAACAGCAACAGTTGCAGCTACAGCAGGAAGCCGTCGGCTATGAGGCAGTGTATCAGGCACCGCTTACCGCCCAAGCTCCAGTGAACGGCAATAAGTTGCAGCTCATCCAAATGCAGCCACAGGAGACGCTGTGGCAGGCACAGGCAACAACCGCACAGCAGACGACAACCACACAGCTGCAATGGTCGACTGTGGGCGGGCTGGAGGCCATCAAGACAACACCTGTTGCCGGCGTGGATAGTCTGGATGGCAGCGGCACAACCACCTACTACATAAATGCCAGCGATCTCTACCAGACGCAGCTGCAGCAGCAACCAGCTCACCTGACGGGCGATAGCTATGCACTGCTCGATAGCAATGAGAACTACGTGCTGGAGGAGCAGCAACAACAGCAGCAGCAGCAGCAGCCCATTATGATACTCATACAGTCAGAGCTGCAGCAGCCAGAGCTGCAGCAGCCGGTGGCATCCGCCAGCAATCCGCAACAGGCGCCGCTGCATATAACATACGGCAGCAGCCTGGCTAATGAGCTGCACGCCTATCCCCCACAGCAGTTGCAGCAGCCGCAGCACCAGCAGCAGCACCAGCAGCGGCACCAGCAGCAACAACAGCAGCAGCAGCAGCAGGAACGTACACAACAAAAGCCACAACAACAAAAACCTCACTCACAGTCACAACAGAAAGTACAAAATACAGTATTAGGCTTGGCTGCTGCCGTACCGCCGCCCACCCGCGGCCGTCCGCCGATGCTCAAGTGCCGATTCTGCCAGAATGGACCGCGTTTCTCCAGCAGCCTGGAGTATAGTCGTCACATCATTGAGCTGCATCCGGCCGTGGCGCCCTTCAATTGTCCCCACTGCCCGCTGGCCTTTGCCGGTCGCAGCAAGCGCAGCCAGCACATCCTCAACCACCACATGGTGCAGCAGTTTCACTGTGGCCAATGCTCACTGATGTTGCCCTCGCAGCGTGCTCTGGATTTGCATCTGCAACGCTTTCACATGCCGCTGCCAACGGAATCGGCCCCGTCCGAAAATCCAGCTGCTGGCGCCGTGCGCCTAGACGAGGTTCAACTGCAAATAGCCAACAAGAGAGAGCTCCCAAAACTGCAGCAACAGCAGAGGTCGCCGCATATGCCTGGTGAGTACTGAAATGAACCAAGTTGAACTCTGGGTCAGAGCAAATTGTTTTTATGCCTATTAATCCAAACCCAAATGCGTGTTGATTATTTTTTTGGTTAAGTTAGTTTAAGTTTAATGAAACAAGCTGCAAGACGAACTAGTGCTATCTATATCTAGTTCACATCAATTAAACGACATATGAACTAGTGTTATTAAATTTGTTCTAGTTAATTGATAAAACTAACTGCAAAAACAAAAAACAAGTGACGTTCCCTTTTATAAGTCGGTCAATTCTAAATCTAGTTCATTCAAAATGAGCTGAACTAGTGCTGCTGCTTATTGGAATAAATTTGGACTCAGTGCGCTTAAGATTGTTATTATTATTTGACGTTCCTTTAAAACTAGTTCATTAAGTACAAATTCTTTTGAGCTAGTCCAGCAGTAAAAAGTGTTCTGTCCTCTCATTTAAGCGATGGCATCATATTGATCTGCAAGTGTGAAATAGTTTTAGTCTTGGTTCATAAAGGTCACCAGTCCCATTTGTTCAAACAATTGTATTCTATTAATACTTAAAATAAACTAGAGCCTCTTTCTCTAAAGGTAGTTCCTTAGAATCGAAAACAAACTGAATTAGTTAAATTATTTTGAACTATTTTTTGCATTAGATAAATTAGTTAAAATAAACTTTGAATCTTATTGTTTAGCTTTTGATTTCATTAACTTCACAACTTTTGTTTTGCTTTCTTAAATAAACTAATTTAAATAACATTCTTGTTATAAACTAGTTAAATATTTGTGTAGAGTATATTGTACTCCCTGATAAGAATTAGTTTCTATTTTGTATACATTAGATAATTATTAGATATTAATATTTTATTTTTTTTTATGATGAGCAAGTGCTTTCTGTTGGAAAAAAAATTTGTCTTATACTGTTGTTTAGTTAGTAAGTTAATTTATTAAACTGTCGCCTTATGTTTGTTAAAGTAATTAGTTATTACCCAGCTCCATTAGCTATTACTAATGCTTATGCTCTATGCCTCTTTCTCTCTCCTCCTCTCTTTGTTTGTCCTCTCTTATAACTGTATTTGCCTGCGCATGCGTAGCTTTGGATCTTGAAACAAGCCCGCAACAGCCACGCAGGACGCGCATACTCTGCTGCCCGGACTGCGAGGACTGTAAGTATCCAAATTGCTTTTTAAAATCAATGAGCTTATAGTGTTTACCCTTTACTTATGTATTGTTTTTTTAAATTTGTTTCCAGGCTCAAGTGGACACAGTCATGGCAGCGGTCAGTCGACGTACGAGGAGCTGACCAATCTGCAGCCACCGCCGACGGTGCTGACGCCGCCGTCGACAATTGCATCGTTGCCGTCGCCGCAGCCAACACCGCACATAACGTTGCCCTCGCCGGAGCAATCGGAGCCGGATTCGACGACGGCAACTTTGCGGCAGTTTCGCAAGCGCTGCGTGGCCAACAGTACGACAGGAACAACAACACCAGTCCCAGCACCAACAGCAGCAGCTGCAGCAGCTGCAGCAGCAGCAATGCTAACCACAGCCGCATCGCCGTCGCCCTCCTCGTCGCCGTCCTCGTCGACCATGGAGACGAGCGTAACGCTGCAGCTGGGCAAACTGAGCAGCAGCCACCAGTGCGTCATCTGCGAGAAGCGTTTTACCAATATCATAGCGCTTCGCAAGCACCAGCAGCTGGCCCATGATTCGCAGACATCCATGCCGTGGGTGTGCGGCATTTGTAAGCGTGGCTATCGGAAACGCACCGACATGGATAATCATATGAAATCACATGAGCCCAAGGGTCGTCCGTACGAGTGCAATGAGTGTTGGGTACGTTTTCCGGAATTCAAACAGCTGGCAATGCACAAGTTCACCGTCCATGAGCTGATCAAGCCGCATACCTGCGATGAGTGTGGTAAACAATTTGGTACGGAGAGCGCCTTGAAGACGCACATTAAGTTTCACGGTGGTAAGTTTTTGGGTGCTCGCACGCATGCGGATGCGGTGGCTAACCGGGTGCCGGTTGGATGCTAGCTAAGCTTTACTATAAAGTACATATACATTATAGACACATTCATATATACATATACATATTCATACTTAGTTACATATACATACATAGATTTGATTAAATTGTAGTATTAATAGAACCAATAGCTCGTAATTTTGTTTACTAATCTTAACCCAAAAAACACACCTTCATCCTTTTTGATATGCTAACAGTGTACACTGCCGTGATTGTTTCCTCGAAAGGTAAAAAGGAAATATGAACTCAATGATACATATATCTATTGTGAATGCCATGCAAAGCGACTGTAATATATAGTTGTTATCGTAATCATTCTAGCCTATAATTTTGTTGTTGCCTTTGAAACTCTCTTTCAAAAAAACATATGTGAGTTCTATTCCTACGCCCTTGAGCGCATATGATTATTCAATTCTTCTTTGCGCCTTAAGCTTGGCTCTAAAGCTTTTAGCACTTAATAGGTAACAATAATATATTATTAAAAAAAAAATAATTTTAAATTTAAAACCAACTTGGATATGGCTAATAATTAATTTTGAGATTCGATTATAATAACAATTTTGTGACGAATTCTTCCTTTTACTCAAATGTTACGATAACAACAAACTCTTTCTCAGACATTTTTGTGCCATAATCGAGCAATTCACGCAGCGCACAGCTTCATAAAAATTTTGCTTAAAAGTAACCCAAATACTGCTTTAATTGCATCCTATATTAGATCATATAGTTAATAGAATCAGAACATTTTAATAATGTAATTCTTACTAAAGCTTATTAAAGAACTAAGTATCGTAAATCAACGCGAGGTAAATCGCTTTAATTGACACTGTCAATCAATATAAATTAACGATCACGTTGAGTTGGGTATTAGCATAAATGAAGTACATGTACTATAATATGATAATCGGGTAGTACCAAGTATTAAGTATTGTATGCAAATATATTTGTTTGTTTCTATTTTGATTATTATTAGTGGGATTTGTGTATATAAACAAACTGAAATTAATAATAGTACTTAGAGGCAAATCTAATGAGAGAGGAACACACTATAATTGTAGTTTTTAAAAAGAAATATTCCCGTAGTTAGTGCTCATGTGTCAGATTGTTTTGACGTTAGCGTTCGGAACCTATTTTTTCAGCTGTTTTGATCCCAAATATATTCACATATATAAAACCAGGTTGCAAACCAGGTTGCACGCTGCACTCACAGTTAACTGACTGTTAGTAAACTTTAGGCAATATGTTGGAAAACTTTGAAAAAACAGTGTGATTAAAAATATTCGTGTTGTTATCCCTACCTGGAACCATAGAATATCCAATCGAAATCCAATTTACACTCTTTCAAACTGAATTCCTTTTGGATTCACTGCACTTGCTGTTAACTGGCTGTTAGCAACGTTAGAACATATGTTAAATCGCTGTTAACCAATTTTGTGGTAACAAATGTCTCTAAATGTGTTTTAAAGACTCTCCAGACACAGCACTGTACCAACCACTTTGTCAACTCACGCTGTTGACTACATGTTACAAATCTAACTGCCCCTTAGCTACAAAACGAACACCCAATTGATTTTCTTACAGAAAGCGGCTTCGAGTGCGACGAATGCGGCGAGGCATTCGCCTATATCAAAGATTTGCGCAAACATCGGCGCACCCACAACAGTGAATTATTTTACAAATGCGACTACTGTCCACGCACGTTTCTACATTTTTCGAGCCATCGTGGTAAAGTTTTAGCCAAATGCTACTAGGCCTGTGCCTAGTAGTATAAAACCTATACTAAGTAGTCACCAAATGTAGTGGCTAGTTCTAATTAGTTTAAGTCCTTTAAAGATATATTATTAGTTATTTAATATTTAAGCTCGATTGCCTGATGATATGCATAACACCTGCACCAGCTTTAGACTTTAACTAGATTTTTAGTCACAGTAGTAAAAAGAAAAAAAAACATTAATTAATTGAATTTGCTTTCATGTGCAGCACATATAAATACCCACCTGCCGCTGGGCGTATTCCTCAATGATAAGATGCCCAGCAGCGTGAGCAGCAAATTTGAGAATCCTTCAACGCCAGCAACTACCGAGGAATCTCTGCCATTGACGCCGCTTAGCAATTGCAATGGCAACGGCGGCAGCATCGAGGATTGCCCCGGCTCTGTGGAGTTGGTGGAGAGCAGTGTAGCGCCATCGTTGGACATGATTGTGGATACGCCATAACGATTGTCGCAGCTTTATTATTTGGTTTATCAGGAACCAGGAACGGAACCTTCCTATTACTATTGCTATGTCTAGCGATGGCTTCCATTTTTAAATACACACTGAGAGAGAAAACCCAGCACAACAGGAAAAACTGTTGCAGACTGCATTGAATGCACACAACTAGTTGTAAGACACCACACACAAAAAATACTTAGTTACACTTAAGCCTAGATCTAATATCAACAAATGGGGGATATTCATTGAATGAATGTTATATATGGGTACGACGAAGTACTGCAAAAACAAATTGTAAACAAAGGTTTGCATATACTTTTTATTATGGAACCTCATTTCAGGTGCAGACTAGATAAAACTAACATGCGGCACAGTTCTAAATATTATATTAATTTAAGACAAGTCATTGTTACAGACAACCTAACTATTTGCCTGAAGAATTGAATCAGACGCTCTGCCATGGGGAAAATTACTTTCAAAACGCATTTTTAAATTATGGAACTGATGACATTGATTGAACTTTACTTAATTTAGTTTTTAAGGCGCATATTATTCTATTTTAATTTCAATTGGTAAATGTTTGGCTCTCTGAGTTCCATTTGAACAAATTTTGAAACGCAAACAATTAATTAACTCAAATATCATTTAAAATATAGTTAAGGCTGAGCTCACTTAATTTGTAACCTTTAGTTATAAAACGAAATAGCGCTAGTGACAACAAGAACTACTACACGAACAACATTGTTTCTAATTTTTTATTTTTAAATATAAATTACGTAATAAACAAGTTATGTTTTAGAGTGCGATAACAAAAACAATCATGAATTTTTCACTTTCACATTTTCTTATTTTTTTTACACGAGACAATTTTTATTTTAATCATAGTACCAGTCAAGAAATAGTAAGGAGAAAGACATGACCAGCAAAAAGAATAAGGACCAGACGCGCAAACCAGCATTGCGCTGCGTCGCCTGACGTATCTGCTCGTTGGCATCCTTGACATTCTCCGTGGTTCCCACCACGGCACTCACAATGCGCTCGATATTGTGTTGTTGCAAAGCAACCTGTTGAATAAAAATAAATCTGGTTAACCATGTGCAGCTTACGGATTGCTTTCTGCTCACCTTCTCTGTAAATATGTCCTGCAACTGTGCTATGTCCACAACGTTCTTTTCAATTTGTTCGACCTCCTCGGAGACGCCCTGCAACAGATTGTATATATGCACATTTTCAGCCTCGAACAGCTGCATATCCTCGGCGCTTAACACATCCTCTCCATCGTTCTCTTGCTGCTGCGCAGTCTTCTGAATGTCCTCTTCCAGCGCAACTTTCGCCGAGGAGTCACCGCTACATATCCCGGCTGGCCGGCTGCGTTTGCGCGTGCGCGGCTTATGCTGTTCATCTGTTGTCGAGCTGCTGTCCAACTGCGACTCTTCCTGCTCGTCATCCCACTCAGCCCAGCTGTCGTTGTTCCAATCGTTATCCTCGTCTGCTGCTGCCACAGGCGACAGCTCTTCGTTGCTGTCATTGCTCAGTTGACGCTTAACCAGCTTGCCGCTGTTGGCACCCGCTGGACGCACTGGTATCTTCTTCTTATCCGCCGCCAGTTTGAGCAGCCTGTATGTCTCCAGCTCGTGCTGTACGCGATATTTCTTTTGATCCAGGTAGATCTGCTCTACGCTGTGCAGATAGCTGACCAGCAAATCAAGCACTGCTTCGATGTGCTGACGCTCCTGTGGCTTTCGTTTAGCGCTCTTCCAGTCGCTGCGCATCTTGGCCAGATGCTGTGTGTAGTATGTCACAAATTTCTCTGATTCGCGATCAATCAAATCGCGCTCAGCATCCGTCATGTGGGTGGCGCTCTTCAGGTGCTGGCCAATGCGCATATAGGCCGTGCGATTCTCGATAAGCACATTCCGAAGCGTTGTTATCTTGTTGCATACATCCTTTGCCTGTTTGGCAAAGTCATTGTTGCCAGCGGTGGGCTTTGTGGTGATGGCGCCCGACCGTTGTTGCTTGTCCTGTGCTTTGGCTTTGGCGGCCGCCAGCTCAGTCTTGCGTTGCAGTCGCACCGTCATAACGCTGGCCTTAAAGTGCTGCGTTATGTCCATGGTACTGCGTTTTTATTTAAATAGTTAAACTAACTGAAGCAACAACTCAATTTGTAAATTCCACATCATCATCAACAACGATTGCCAACACTTGCTTACTGATTGAGAGGTTTTCAATAGGACTAGTTCATTTCGATCGTTTGCCAGCACTGTTACAATTTAACATGACTGCGAACTCTGTTATTGCCATTTTGAGTTAACATTGTACTCAGCTGTTCCATTCGCGCCAAATTTTTGTTGCGACGTTTAAAATTGTTTTCCTTAACAAAATGCAGGCGTTTTTAAAAACTGGCAAATCCAGCTCTGGCAACAGCAACACAGACAAACAGGCAGCCAATGCGCCCGCTGAACGTCGCAAACCCCCCGCACCCTGGGTGGAAAAATAGTAAGTGGCATTTAAAACTCGAGCACATTACAACTGTTGTCAATTTTGCATGTATTTTGCCGCATAGTCGCCCAAGAAACGTGGATGATGTTGTTGAACAAGCGGAGGTGGTGGCCGTGCTGCGCAAATGCGTCGAGGGCGCCGATTTGCCCAATATGCTGCTCTATGGCCCTCCTGGTACTGGCAAAACTAGCACCATTCTTGCGGCGGCACGTCAAATCTTTGGCGACATGTACCGCGATCGCATACTAGAACTGAATGCCTCCGACGAGCGTGGTATCAATGTGGTGCGCACTAAGATCAAGAATTTTGCCCAGCTTACGGCAAGTAGTGTGCGTCCCGATGGTCGGTCGTGTCCGCCATTTAAGATAATTGTTTTGGACGAGGCGGACTCCATGACGCATGCAGCACAAGCGGCACTACGTCGCACTATGGAGAAGGAGAGCCGCAGCACGCGTTTCTGTCTCATATGTAATTATGTGTCGCGTATTATTGTGCCCATTACGTCGCGCTGCTCCAAATTTCGCTTTAAGGCGCTGGGCGAGACACAGATCATTGCGCGATTGCAGCACATCTGCGAGCTGGAAGGCGTGCGCATTGATCCTGATGCTTACAAGTCCATTGTAAAGATATCCGCTGGGGATATGCGACGTGCCATTACCACATTGCAATCCTGCTATCGCCTCAAAGGCGCCGAGCACACCATTAATACAGACGATCTGCTCGAGATGTCTGGCATCATACCGGAGCATTATCTGGAAGATTATCTTGAGGTCTGTCGCTCGGGTAACTACGAGCGTTTGGAGCATTTTGTACGTGAAATTGGCTACTCGGCATACAGCGTTGGCCAGATGATGGATCAGTTCGTGGAGTTCATTGTGCGCTGCGGCTCCCTAACTGACAAACAGAAGGCCATCATATGCGACAAGCTGGGAGTGAGTTCAACGCAGTGGCCCTGTGTATTAGCTTAGCTAATCCTTAATATTTTGCAGGAATGCTGCTATCGACTACAGGATGGTGGCTCTGAATATTTGCAAATCATGGATCTAGGCTGTACCATTATTCTAGCGCTTAAATGAAGTCTGAATTCCACTCACATGATCTTTCCTATTCAAACATTCTCAGAAGCAAAGCATCCCCTAGAAAGAACCGGGTATATGGCCGATAGACTGTTTTGTATACCGGGAAAACCTTAAGTTCACAGTTTTTAATTTATTTTTACAAATTAAAATTATTGTTTAATAAAAACCTTGATAAAAACGCTGATAGACATTTAAAAAATATTTGTATACCTTGTAACAGGCAGAAGGTGTCTCCGGTCCGATAAAATTTACTTTATATATATATATATATAGAGGTCCGCATTGGCCTTTCTTGACAAGAACAAACATTTAACTAACTTAATTATTTTGAACATTGGAGTCAGTTACTTGTTAAAGCGGCTGTTGGCAGCAATTGTGTGTTTTTTGCTTGTCAGCACAAAAGTATGCAATTATAATTCAGCAAATATTAAATTGTTATACAGAAAAGTATACACTATTGAAAATATCTGAAGTTATTTTTTAGTAGCGCCCTCTGTTGATCATAAAAAATACTCGTATTTGGAATATCTCGGGTAGTCAGATATTTGATATTCAATTCCCGACATATTGGAATGAGCATTGGTCAAGAGTCAGTCTGCCAAAAGACAAGTTAATAAACTCTACATTTATAGTCACATTAAAATTGAACAAAATACAAAAGTTTTAGAAATGCCGAAACGTATTATCCGAACAGATCCTTTAAATTTACAAATATATGCTTAATGTATATTAGTTTAGACATATATGTTCTCAGTTCGCTGTAAATTCAAATTCCTCCTCCTCGCGTTCACGCTTTACAGCCACGTTATTGCCACCAATGCTGCCCACGGCTGCCGCATCACTGTCTACCTCCATTTTCATGTCACTGGCGTTTGGCTCGCTCTTGACCTCCATTGTGGTGACCGTTTTCGTTGCGGTTGTGAATTTGATGACGGGTTTGGGTATGGTAACCACCTGTTGTTTGGACACAATTGAATGGGCGCGTTTGGGTCCATTGGCACTGGACACCGGCTTCACTACCGTTTTTACAGCGCGTCCCTCTAGCGCGGATTTGGTCATCTTTTTGGGTTGATTTGTTGCGCGCAGCTTGTAGTTGACACCGGTCAGACAGTAGCGATCAGGAGGCAGGCGCAGACCGCAATGCGGCTTCACGGGCGGGAGTGGCATCGCATTTCGCAGTTCGGCCATCTTGGCCAGGACATGACGAGACGGCGGCCCCGTGAAGCTCTTGTCTAGGGTCATCTCCGTGGCAAGGCGCACATCATCCAGATCGATGGTTTTCTTGCGCGCGTGATTCGCATATACCTTGGCGTCATCTAGTATGCAGGTCACATACCCTGTGGCAAAACCAAATTGACTTTTATTTAAAAACAAAGTTAAGAGTTGTAGCTGCGGCACTTACGAAACGTAAACTCGAGCATTTGGTTGACGACGCGCGGTTCGTATTCCTGGATGTTGAGTTCCTTAAGTATGGACATAATAACCTGTGCATCCTTGGGCACATGTTTGATTTGTGCGCTAACTTTTGCTTTTTCAGCCTTTTCGCTGCTCATTGTTTATTTTATTCTTATTTTTCAGCGCTGTTTGCTAAATGTCGGTGTGACAGCAGGAGCTTAATGAGAAAATACAAAAAATAGAAATACTAAAATATACATTACATCGCTTTTGCAACGAGTTGGCAGCACTTTTCCAAATTACCGAATTTCGACCGCGCAATTCAACCGTTCATTATGTATTTAGTTTACCAACTAATTTAAAAACTAACTTTTTTGATTTTAATGACTAGTTTTTATTGAAAATATATAATACACAGCATATTCCAGCGCAAATATTTATATAAATGCCATTCATGCATTTCTATTAAAACAATTCTGTAGTTACATTTTTTGTTTTGAATTATACATAAAAAAATGCACTTTGGTCGCATACGAAAATTGTTTTCAGACAACTACAACTTAAAATAAGAGCTTAACTTTACATTTTTCTACACACACTGTGAAACAGGCGAATCGAATGCTCGCGAATCAGACAATTACATAATACAATTACGTATAACAATATTTAACATTAGGCATAGGATTTAATTAAAGTATTTTGCACGTTTGCGGCTTCTTTCCTGGTTTCTTCTCCACCGCTCGCACCGCCTCTTCGAACACCTGCTGTAAATTGATCTTCTTCTTCGCTGAACACTCGACCAATTGATGCGCATGTATCTCCTTGCGCAATCGTCGGCCCTCCTGTGTGGTTACAAACTTTTCTGAATTCGGTATACGCAAATCCAGCTTAGTACCCACTAGCACCACAGGCACAGTGGCGCCAAAGTGACGAATTTCTGGCCACCATTTACTCTTGATGTTCTCGAACGAGGTGCGACTGCTGATGGAATAGCACAACAGGAAGCAGTTCGTCTGTGGCAAAAAAAAAGAACAAATGAAAAAAGATTAGATAAGAACAGACAAACATTATGCCTGTAGAAATACCCACATTTGGATAACTTAATGGGCGCAGCCTTTCGTAATCCTCCTGACCGGCCGTGTCCCATAGTGTTAAATTGTATTCATTATCATCGACTGTTATGTTGCAGGCATGATTATCGAATACAGTCGGTATATACTCCTCGGGAAATTCGTTTTGTGTGTAGGTTATCAGGAGGCAGGTCTTACCCACCATGCCATCGCCCACGATGGTTATTTTAAGAGGGCGCAGACTTTTCGACATTGTGCAAACCAACTGCAAATATAAAGAAAACGGAATCGGCGCATTAATATGAGTATATGTATGTGTGTATGTGACATTTCAGTGCGCTGCCTTGCACCATTTGGTGGCATATGTTGAAGCGACATGCGTTGTTTATCTTGCCATACCCACATCCCATTGCGACCGGAAATCTACTCTGTGTGTGTGTGTGTGTGTGTGGGCGCATTTTCTTCACTTTCGCAGGCCTTGCAACTTAACATAAGACCTTACCGTTACATTTTTATGCAGTGACTGCTAGCAACAGCGTGCTGTTAAAACATGAACTTCAAATTAATTAATCTAATCAGCAAAAGCTTAAAAATTTTCATTTTTAAATGAAATTGCACATTGTACAAGCATTTGTGTGAGCTAAACAGCAGTCGAGGGCATTAACAATTCAATTAAAAGTTTAATAAAAGCCGCATAAAAAACTTTACAAGGCTACAATTGATTCTGTGAAATTCATTAGGCATTTTTGGGGCCTGTTGTTGTTTACGCCTTATATAACATAAAAACGTTTGAAAAACTTATGCACTTTCACCAGCCAAATAAAATTTCGTTTAATAAATGTTTCTTTTTTAATTAAAACTGGTTTTAAGTCAGCGTCAACCAAACGAGTTGTTGACCCAAAACATGAACTAGATTTCCCTACAGCATCTCATGTCCAGTGTTAAACAATGTCAAACAGACAAATGCTTAATTTGCATTAAGTTACAGTTAGAGTCCGAAGCTCTTCCATTCCTCGAATACGCAGAAAACTCATACGAATTCTGGGAAACAGAAATCTTCAAATATGAGTCATGCCATAAGATTGTCAGTCAATTGGCTGGGCAACCTCTTATTACAATTATAAACAACCTGATTGAGTGCGAAATGAAAATATCTAACTGCGGGTGTAGCTAGATGACGACGATCTGATTCTAGTGACTCATCCAAAGCCTGCCATCAGGTCAACCCACATTATACATAATAATATTAATAATACCCATATCACAAGCTGCGGCAACGGGCTGCAGTTACAAACAGAAAACCGGTTATATTGACATATGAATTATAAAACGTTGATCATCGTTTACCGTTTGCAACAAGCGTTTTCTGTTGTACTTTCGGCTTGTGGCATGCCACAATACACATACACTGAACTTTAACTGCAGCCGCACTTTTGATGTGGCTTCTTGGCGCCAACAGCTGATCCCCGAGTTCGCTGCCATGGCCATGCCTCCCCACACAATTAAAGCTAATTGCTGTATAGGCATCCCAACTGGGGTTAAGTGCTCACTTTGTAGTTCCGTTTTTTTATTTTTATTATTTTTTTTTCGTTTTAACATACATGTGTTTTTGTGCTGTACAGCAAAGAAGTGCTTGACATTCGGAATTGTATGTTTTAAAAGTAGATTAATTAAATTCAGTTTTGCTAATGAATTGAGTTTCAAATAATAATAAGCTTGCTTGTACATAGGTTAGCCAAAACACGCACATTTTATTAATTTATATTAACTCTAATGCTTATAAATTACTAAATTGCTGCCTACACCTATGTTATTCAGATTGGCCACAATTTAAATTTTCCACAATGCTGAAATGCTGGATTTGTTCCAATAATTATATACATATATACATATGCATATGATTCATTAAACTGCATCTCAGAGAAATTGCACTTGTTGCCACTTGTTAACCCATTTAATTGCTCATTCAAAAACTGTTCGATTACAGCTTTTGGAATTTCCACTCAAGTGTGTTCTCCAACATCTGATCATTCAGAACTTTTGGCCAAATTGCTTAATCAGCTGCCTATATGGTGTGTATAAATAGTAACAGACGCTGTATAATATATACATACATATGTTCAGGTGCACAATACACAGGTGCAGGTATACAATACACAATGTAAATTATTTGCAAGGTAGTCACTAAAACAGCGCCCACATTTGGTTTGTTTATAATAATTTAAAAGAAGCGTCGAACAAGAAACAAGCAAAAAAACGCAATTAAAAGCAAAACAAACGCAAGTGTTGTTTATTTATTTTTGTTCGGGTTCGGGTTTTAGTTGTTGTTGTTGTAGTTGTTAATGCTACTTAATGGCTGACTGCTCCACTGCCGGGCATTGAAATTTGTTTAGAATTTGCAAAAAATATAAATAAAAAAAGGGAAAGAGAAAGCAAATTGTTGCTATTTCGGTGCGGTTGATCGGGTACTTTGTTGCCTCTTCTGCAATGCAATGTAATGTTATTGTTTAACTCAACAGTATTATCAAGATTTGCATAAAAGATTAACAATTTGTAATATTTCATCATGAGTAGCAGCTCTTCAGTCTAGATCAACTATAGAGTATTATACATGTGTGATATGATTAACGGAAACGGACTATCAAGACTAGACATCGAAATTGTCAGGCCCGAGAAGTGCTCGCAGTGTAATTAATACACATAATAAATTATTTAAACATAATTACGCTTTCATAAAATGTTAAATATACTGTACTGAAAACGACATTTCTGTTATCGGCGCGGGGCAGGGACTGGAGTTGGGGCTGGGGCTGGGGCTGCGGCTCGGGCTGCGGCTGTGGCTGCGTTGGCCTCTTGTAAACTTTACATATCAAGTTACGCCTTTATTGTTATTGTTGTTCTTATTATTGTTGTTGTTGCTACTGTTGTTGTCGTTATATTCTTGGAACACTTGCCACATTCACACTCTTTCCCAATGCCTTTGTTGCACTCTCTCTCTCTCTCTCTCTCTCTCTCTCTCACACTCACACTCACACTCACGCTCGTCAACTCTTTTCCTCCAACTAAAGCACTCGAAAATTGCTTTATACGAATTTATGGATCGTTCTTAGCAGTGCTTCTTAGCTTAAGCGACTTTATTGAACACACATATACATATGTATATAAATAATTCATATATGTATGAATAGTGCATGCTTAATAAGTGAGACACTGTTCAGCTTCTACAGCCCACTCCTTTGTGCCCTTATCAGCGCTTTGTAATCGCATCGTGCATCATACTCTACAATTGCTCATACGCAGCTTTGGATGCTGTCACTGCAATAAGAATTTCTCCATATAGCTTTTAAATATGTGCTAGACTATGGCTGTGCAATGGAGCGTAGTCTGATTTATATACTAATTATAGTCAAAGCTAAATTATGAGCTGCAGCTGTTTCGCCTCGTTTTTAGTTATAAATATACATATATATCGAACAAAAAACACTCTAAGGCGGGTTTAATAGCTGCAAAAACCAATAAAAGGTAGCCGGTTCGATTCACGGTTTTAACCAGTGCTTCGGTTTTCGATAGTTTCAACTGTCTTTGGAGCAACTGGCTTGGTTCTAAGTTCGGTTCATTGCAAAATATTAACTTTAATTATAATCAGTTAAAAAAAATGTCAAAACATTTATGTTTAGGTTTTTATCACAGCTCATATAGATATCTTAGCATTGGAATTAGGCGTCTCTGCATTGAATTACTAATAACTGAAACACTGAAAAGAAAAACTAAAAGATCAAATGAGCAAATGGGATTTTATTTGAAAACCCCAATTTTTTGAAGATCATTTTTCCCCACATCTTTGTTAGATTTCCTATACTACTAAATATAAAGAGCGAGTACAATTGTTCTTACATATATTTGGCGTATGGCAACCAAATAGAAGTTTAGCTATTCATTTTCGCTGTTTATGTGTGCAAATGTGCATATGTATTTTGTTTTATGATTTCACGCATGTGTTTTCGTATTTAATAAACAGATTAGATAAGATATATGTATATACATTTGTGTAGGTGTGTGCGATTATTCGTATCAGCTATATAAAAGAAATCAACTTGAAAGTGCGATAAGTGCAACTATAACTCTGGTTAGCTGCCCGACTAACAAATATATACATACTCTCGATATGATATAGGAAAATTTGTTTGCGATTTGGCTACGGGATTCACGCCGCACGCGCTGTCAATTAGTTTAATTAATTGAGGTCATATTTTATGGCATAGGTCGTATTAAATTGATTTGCTGTTGATTTGATGGGGATCACTGCCAATAATGGGTGTGATGGGGTGTTCAGTTGTCACGTACTTGAAGATTTCCTGTGGTATCACACACACTATAACACGCCCCCTCTGGCCAGGCCAGGCCAGGCCAGAAGAGGCGAGTTGGCCTTTAATGGCTATGCAGCCATATAATTGTTGTTAACTTAAAATGGTAACGGGCCTAAAACAGAGCGCGCAGCAAGAGAGCCAGACTGGCGGATAAACAGCGAGAGCGGGCTAGACAAAGACGGAGAGTGTGTGGGAGAGTGAGAGAGCACCTATAATCAAAAGGCAAAAAGCTGGTTGGCATTCCAGAGCCGTTGGGCGGGCGTATGTGTGAGAGTGTGACGTGAGCGCCATACAAAAGTGACTCAGGTGATAAAGAGTTGATCACGAAAACGATACCAAAAATCGAAAAAAAACACAGCAACAACAACGCCGCGTTAGCTCAGAATGCAGTGAACAGGTTGCTTGATGCTGCTTTAAGCCAAAACAGTTGCCAAGATGCTTTCTACTGATTATGTTAATGATGTTTACACAAAAGATACACACACTCACACACACACACACACACACATACGCGTGCACAGTTTCAGATACGCAATTGCACAAGGTCAGCAAAGCTGCTTGTATATAATACTAATTATATTATATTGAGTATTGGCTGTCCTGTTATGGACAACTTAAAGTTGCGTACAATTGCAACTACAACTGCAGCGCACACAGCACGTATTTGTAGATACACGTACACGTACTCGTATTCGTATGCGCACTCGCACTCACTTTGTTTTTGTTAATATATATCTGTATATATTTATTTTTTGTTTGCTCTTTGCAACAAATCAATCGAGCGACACGTCCGTCTCTGGCGATGACGTCTGTTGATCAGTGAACGTATTTGGAAGCACAGCGCGCAGCACGAGACGCAATACAAAAACAGCAGCTAACTATGGAGAGCTGGCACAACCGATCGCTCCGGCAGTCGTCACGCAACTGAGAACGAGTATCTGACGGATAACGTTGAGTGGCCAGAAGGCGCAGAGAGCGCCAGAGCGCTGCTTCTGCACTCAAAGCAAATCATTTCAACAATAGCGCTCAGTTATTTAAGGAAAAGCGCCTAGAAAGCTTATTTAAGAGCAAAGCAACTTGGCTTGAGTATCGAATAAAACTGCATAATAAATCAATTAGGAAATGCATATCTTAGGCAATTATATACCCTGTAAGCAATGATAATAAATAGGTAAATATGAAACCGAAAAAAAATAATAAAATAATAAATAATAATAAAATCATAACATACATTTGGTTAGGTATAATTTTGTTATATAGTATCTATTATTATTTCTTCTTTCTTAGAGTATCTATTCTTAGTAGAATAGAAGCCCGGATTCGCCGACTGTTTGTTTTTTGAGAAACGCTGATGCAGCTGATAAGTCCAATTGAAATCCACTTGCCAGCTCTTTTGTTTATGTAAAAGTACAAATTAATATTGTTACTCACTGGCATTAAGTATATATATATTAAAAACCGAATAATTAATCACAGCTTATTTTTCCCATTCTATTGCACAATATATAATCGAGCTTTTTATTAATAATATAAACCGCAAGCAGAACAAATTTAAGATTTGAAATTATTATAATACTTATATTATATTCCAGTATTCCACAGTTAACAAATCTTTTGAAATATCAAAATTAATACTTAATTGTTGTACTTTCTTGTACATTCTTTTAGGGAATGATATATAGACAAGGACCTTGCTTATCATTTAAAAGCCGTTTTTTCTGAAACTGTTTTTAGCTATTAGCATATCTTTGAAACTGAGACACAAACAAAATTTCAGAATATTTTAATTTAACTAACGAAAGTTACAAAAATACAACAAAAATAATTATGTTAAACTCATATGTAATTAAACGCTTAACATACAATTAACATTAAGAATAACATTAACATTAAGAAACGCCTTAAATCCGTAATTGCGTAATCCTATGAGCAGAACGTGAACGCGACTGTCATGACCAATTAATCAACAACTTGACCGCGGACTTTTGGTCGTATGCGTGCCCGTTATGTCGTTGTAACTGTAATTTAAGCTCCCCCATATACGGACAATGAATTAGTAAATGGAACAGCCGCAACTCACAATTCACGTTTGCCATCATATTAGGCATTAATTATAATTATCATTGCACTGGACATGCCTTAAAGGGTGGCAAACTCTTTTTAAATGCTGACTGGCAAAAGGTTAATGCGTGGGCCGTGGCCTCCACAAAGAGAAGACCGGAAAAATTATAAATAAACACAAGTATTCTGCAATTCCAATTAGATGCAGCTACTTATGCACCACATGAGCAACATGTGTGCGGTAAGCGGTAAGCGCCAAGTGTGTGGGTGAGAGTATGTGTGAGTGTGTTTAAGAGAGTGCAGCAGGTGCAGTTGCAGGTCGGTATCAGTTAAAATCAATACAATTTGGTCGAGTGCGTTTCAAGGTCAAAACACTGGCATCTATCCTCCAGACAAACACACATACACACACCCCTTTTTTGTTAGCTGCACTTTCATTTTCCAACAGACACAATCTATATTGTCAACGCATGAGATTTGCTCTCACGCAGTGAACGACTAAGAAGCAGGCGACAAGATAATATTGCATGCATTTCCCGTTTCCGGTCGGGGTTCGTGGTGTGTGTATGGATTGCACGGGTGGTGCTGTATGCCGGTTGTTTGCTATTTCTGTACGGCACTCATATTTTATATCTTATCTTGTGTACGCGCTAGCTATAGCCATTATAAGGGTGAGTAGTAGCTGCAAAAGCGTGACAGCGATGATGTGACAAAAACAAATATTATATGTTCATGTTACAGACGTGGTGGTTAATTTCAATTGAACTTTTTAAACACATTTAAAAAAAGAGCATATCCGAAAATATATCAGTGTTTTAGTAACCCTCGGTAAAAATATATCACAAAGTTGAGTATTTAAATCTTAGCGCTTTCATTGCGTTTACCAACACTCAGTAGCGAGCATACAACTTTTCACCACTAACTTCTAGCTTAACAGAATTTATTTTACGCTTGCTGTTAATTACAGAAAATGTTAATTTCGATGTTTCTTTACAACACTTATTCTTCTTTTTGCCTGTATGGACAGTTTTTGTAGAGAGTTGCCATACTGCTAGGCATAACCAATTTGATACAAGAAAAAAAACTCTTGTTTGTACCGCAAATTTATATTAAAAAACGAATAAAATGCCTGAAAGTGATGTTACCAAGATGAAGGTGAGTGTAAATAATATAACCCGAACAAGACACAAACAACCCACGCTATATCCAATCCAGGTTGCGGATTTAAAGCGCGAGTTGAAGCTGCGTGGGTTGCCATTGAACGGCAATAAAAATGAATTACAGGACCGCCTGCAAACCGCTTTACTCGAAGGCGACATTTCACTGGAAGACAGTGCTATTGCCGACGCTATCGACGACGATGTCTCTTTGACGGACGAGGACGAGCACAAATTATTGGGTGATGATCACGAGGATTTGCTGCTAAAGAGCCCAGTTAGCACACCTACGGCGACAACAATACCAGAACTATCTTTACATATGGAAGCAGGGTCAGATTCGCAATCGGAGGCAACCAACGCATCGCTGCCGGCTAAGAAAATCGTGCTGAAACGCAACAATTCGCAACAGCTGGCGACGGCGGTGACGACAACAACAATAATGACATCGAAGGAAAATGCCGCACCCGAGACAACAGACAGCATACCTGGAGCTTCGGAGTTAGAGGAGAAACCCACAAAAACGCAACACAAACCAATTGTGGTGGGTGGTGCTGCAACTAAAAGCAAAAACGCGGCAACATTAGCTGACAAGAAGCTAAGTGAGCTAAGCATACAGGAGCGCTTGGAAATGCGCGCCAAGAAGTTTGGCATTGCACCCGATACCAAAGCTGTTGATCCACCCACAGCTGTTGTGCCCACGGTTAACAAGTCATCTTCAGCTTCAATCAAGGCCAACAAAGGCAACAAGGAGACGGACGAACAGCAAAAGGAGGCTTTAAAGAGACGTGCCGAACGCTTTGGTTGTGTGGTGCCAGAAAAGAGTCCGAAAACCGTTGCCGACGACCGGCTGCAGAAGCGCAAGGAACGCTTTGGTGCTACGGTTGGCACAGAGACTGCAGCAAGCGATCCAAAGGGCCGAGGTGAATGGGCGGAAAAGGCGCGAGCACGTCTGGAGCGTTTTAAAACAGCACCAGCGGCCGTAGCTGATGCAACAAAATAGACGACAATCTTCTCTATAAAACCCAGCTCAGTATCCACGCTCGGGCTCGTCTTTTTAAGCCACAATTAACCACCAACAATGCGTGTAGCCGTTAAGCAAGGGTAAACAACTTCAAAGAATATTATTAATTCCATTTATATGGACTTAGTTTGAGTATTTAACTAGCTCTTGTTTCGATTAATATTTCTTTGTATTTGTATTGCGAAAAAATAAAGATATACTTATTTTTAATGGTTTCTACCCAACCGAAAAGTTTTTCCATATTACTATTAAACAACCTTGCACATGTATGACTAACATATATTACATATGCCTTGCAATTTGTGGTCCACGAGCCTCTGCCTACAAGTCGCAGGCTTGATAGACATGCATGCATGGATATTAGGTAACTCTGCGCCAGGTTGGGCTTTGGTCGTTCTCCAAGCTGACGAAGGCTATTTTTTTTTTTTATCAAAATGTTAGCAGAGTTAAATTTTACGGTATCTTGGAAATAACATTTTTTATTTGAAAAATATAACTTGATACAGTTATTCGAACGGACACGTTAACAAATAAGCAGGCTATATCTATCTATCCGTCATAAGGTCGGATCTCTTTGGATCCGCTGCTCATTTTTTGAACACCGTATATACAATCAATTTTAGAAGAAAAGTTTATAATAATAGAATTAGAAACCAAGTATATAAATAAAACAGACTACTAATACTATATAAATATTATTTTAAATATTGTTTATATATTTATTGGCTTCAATCACTTATAACTTACATGAATTGCGTCTTCTGTATTTTGGAAAGTCAATTATTTTATGATACTTTTTGTTATTAGTAATGTAAATATATGTATAAAAATTAAACAATTATTTGTTTGTGGGTTACTACAAACTAAAATGGTTCGGACAGCCTAGCCGCTGCTCTGCTGCCTGCTGTGGGTTAAGGTAAGCCGTTGGTCGTGTCTAGAAGTTCATTCGGTTCATTGCGTGGACATTCGGACTTTGCGTTTTAAAAATCTAAGGGATACGACTTAAAAGTAAGTTACTTTAATGGTACGACCATCCAGACGTGAGCCATCCATGAGAGCTGTGGATTAGAATTTATTGTTAGAGTTGTAAGCAAGACCAGGTTAATTGTTTTCCTACCTATGGCTAGCTCCGCGTCACGCTCCTTAAAGAAACGCACCACACCCACATCGTTGCCGCGTATTTCGGCAAACTTGACATCGCCGACGTCACGGAATTTATCGCGAAGTGTCTGCCATGTGCAGCTGAGTGGCACGTTCTTGATGATTATAGTATCTGATTTGCGTGCACCACCGCCGGCATTACCAGCTCCGACACCAACGCCAACATTGCCACCGCCACCGCCAACGTTGCCACCACCGCCGCCAAACATGTCCAACTGACTGCCAGAATTGCCATAGTCATTTCCATCCAGCTGATTGTTGCCGGCATTTGAGACGCCGCCAGCGCTGCTGTTGTATGAATTGTAGCCAACATTGCCACCGGAGACGCCACCACCGCCGCTACCGCTCGTACCACCTCCACTGTTGTAGTTGTTGCCAGCACCACCATAGCCGCCGCCGCCGCTGCTGTAGTTATTGGACAAACCAACATTGCTGGCAGAGACTAGTCCGTCATCGTTTCCGCCCGCATTGCCGAGATTAAGACCAAGGGTGTTCAATGATGAGGTGAGCAGCGGATTGGACAGAGCCGCGCCCAGGTTGCCCAAATTGCCGACCACAGCAGCCAAATTGCTGGGATTCAAGTTATTTAGATTGATACCGCCACCGCCGCCTCCAGAATTGTTGCCCATGCTGGGCTTTTGCACCGGCGCCACAGGAGATGGCTGCACAGCAGCGTTATTGCCAAACATGACGCCACTAAGGCTTCCTAGCAGATTGCTAGCATTGGAGTTACCGCCGCCGACAACTTGACCGCCAGTCACTGCGGATAGCTGCTGGGCGCTCTGCACATTGCCGAGCAGCTGGGAAGCGTTCTGATTACCACCGTTAGGCAGATTGTGAGCCACATCCTTTAGAGGCTCACCGTTTGGGCCCAGGCCAATGCCAACACCACCCAATCCTTCGGGTAGCTTAAGACCCTCACCCTTGTCGGGTATACGATCCAAACGAACTGTCATACGACGATCATAGAGCATCTGGCGATCCAACATAGAGATTGCCTGTACGGCCTCCACTGGATGATCATATTCGACTACAGCAAAGCCACGACTGTGGCCCTCCTTATCCAAGGATAGATCCACGCTTTGCACCTTGCCGGCAAGCTTAAAGACCTGCTTAAGCTTCTTACTGTCCACCTTATAGTCCAGCTGTTGAGACAAGAACACCACAAAGTTTTAGATATTAAAATAATGGTCATCGCCTTGGGCAACAGTGAAGAATGGATAAAAGCATTGTCCAAACTGTTGTCGACTCCGGCCGCCACCTTAACTAAGAGCAAACGAAGTCTGCAGAATCTCAGGTATCAATACGTTAGCCCAGATAGTTGATCCAAAAGCGACGCAGCAGGCTCTCAGTTAAACGACTGTTTCATATTTATAACCCAGCTGCAGGTTTCCTCATCCCTCTCATGGAAGAGTCTTCCTTCTCGACCGACAAACAAAATCAGAATACAACTAGATTAATCTAGTTTCATTACATTACAACACAATGCAACAATAATAAAGAAATTCATTCAGTGGATGGTCCAACATTGAATAAAATTGTACTCCCGGTACCATTTTTATTTTCACTTCATTTAAATACAAAAAAAAAAGCCTCAAGAACTTCCCGTCGGATTTCAATAATTTCGGAGCGTATACTCCTTTCTCTAGTAAACGCCGATTGAAAATAAAACTGGAGTAGCACCCTTAGTAGGATGAACAATCTTGGGTATTTGCCAAAATCTAAATACATAGCTGGTATTACCATAATCTTCAATATCTATCAATACATACAGGATCGATTTCCAAAAATCCCTATTTCCATTTAATCTAAAAATTTCGGACAGTTGCCGTCAATTCATTCTCTTCGAGACCGATATAAGAGAGTCAACGGATTATAAAAAAGTAAAGACTACAATCCAAATGTTATAAATATCGATCTATAATATCAGCTTTGTGAAGATCAAAAATCAAAGTAGAAAATCCTAATTATATTGTTTGAAAATTGTCAAATACAAAGGGAGAAATTTAAATTATACAGTAAGGCGTAGAGTAAAATTGTATTCGCATCTTAGCTACAAATCATATGTTATTTCTATAGTTGGGTTATAAATACGAAACAGAGCCCACGATGAAAACAAAAAATGTGTAAATACTTAGAATAAACGCAACTTACGACTTAAAAACAACTGGGCGAAGAATGCACAAGCTACAAAACATATATCTATCATATAGAATATATGTATATGTATTGTAATGGTTTGGTTGGTTTGGTATCGGTATTGGTTTGATTTTTGGTTCAATACAGTAGTTTACATAGTTATTGGAATTTTTATAATACTTATACTCACATTAGCAACAAAAACCTTATTATGCAAAGGTCCACTTATGCCAAGACTCTCCAAAAACGAAGCAGAAAGCCCATACAAATTGTAATTCGACGAATTAAAATCATTCGACATCATGTTAAAATTATTACGCCCAGATCTAGAAAAAGAAGCCAAAAGATCCAGAGAGAAAAAATAACAAGAGCAAGAGGTAAAGCACAACAAATACAAGTATCCCAAGAGCGCACGCATCTCAGCTACAATCGGATTAAATCCAGAACGCCGTATCTAAGATTACCGCCTTTACGTTATTATGTTATTTTAATTATAGGCAAAAATACAAAATAACAGTCATTCTGCATTTATTTATTTCGACATCATAATTCGCAGAAGCTGAATTTTCAAAAATTTATTTTTATTTCTTATATTCTAGAGCCAATGTTTGAAAGAGTTATTATTCTGCCCAATTTAACACAGGATTAATAGTAAATTTATTAATCGTATCATCAACTTCAACGACATAAATGAATGCTGCAAACAAAATCACTGAAACTTTTTACTAACAAATTTACATATAAGGCAAGCCCCGATATACAGAAATCGAACGAATATATCCTATATTTTATCAATAGATTTCTGATTTTTCCGATTCAATTTTTGGTGGAATTACAAACCGTATCAAGCCTTATTATCAGAATAAAGATCTATGACACAAAAGCCTTGTCTAAAAACGTTGCCATATTTTTAAACCACTTGAATTCTCGTTTTTCGATTTGCTGAGGAACAAAAACTGCCGACCGCTGAACAATTTAAGTCTAAAAGCGGCAGTATACGCTGCGAGTAAACGAACAAAGCACAGGTTTTCCCTTTTCTTTTCGAAGTAAAGTTATCAGCAAAGTGTCATAGTTCAGTAAAGAGAACATTAAACCCCGTTTCAGAACTTCTTTAATTTACAAGAGTATTAGAAGTTGAAAAGCAATCGTTGCCATTACCATTACAAATGATGATGTTAATATGAATCTTCGTTAAAGCACTGAATACCCTTACTCAAAAATTTCAAAAATTTTCTTTTTCTGATAACACTAGAAATTATGTGCTTGGAACACAACGTTTCTTCCTCAGCGATTTGCTTAGATCGGAAAATAAATAGATATGTGGAATATAATAATGATACTCACATTCTGTCATCGTCACGTCGCGAAAAACCTCGATCTCGATCGTCCATATGGTCGCGGCCGCCACCATTGCCACCGCCGCCCGCACCACCACCTCCGCCACCAGCACCATCGCGTACAATTCGCCCGTATTGATCACGCTGTTCGCCATGGTCTTCCTTGACAACCAGCTCACGCCCATTTAACTCATAGCGATTCATTTTCTCCATTGCCTTTTGCACGTTCTCTGGATCTTTGAACTCGACAATGCCGCAGCCACGTGCCTTGCCGCTCTCGTCATGGAACAGTTGGACATACTCAATCGAGCCGACAATCCGACGAAACAGATCTTTCAGGTCTTGCCAGCGGTAATCGTACGGAATGTTCGATATATATACGCGGCAATTGCGTCTTTCACGGCTTCTGTCGCGTGCGATATTTGAGCCGCCGCCTCCTCCCCCACCCCCAGCGGCGTTGCCATTGTTACCGTCGGCATCAGAGAAACGTGAACCGCGTGCACCACGTCCTCGGCGGTCGCGCTCCTTTTCACGATTTTCGACAGCATTCGCATCCATGTTCATGTCTTCGTCTCCTGCAAAATTCTGAAGTCTTTACTGAAATGTTACTTCGAAAGGGCAATCTTCAGCATCATCGCGAAAAAAAGATGGCGACTTGCGGCGTCGTCACGTCTTGTACGCCGTTTGCAACATTTTCAATGCATATGGCGTACTTACCTTAAAAGTTATTTTACACAAAGATTGTATTAAAGTTGTTGAATTGTTATGCAATTAAATCAAATTTAAAGCCACAGAAATGTAATAATCAATAAACTGGGCAAATGCCGACGCCGCGAGAAAAAGTTTGAGATGTGTGATACTTAGTTGTATGGAAATCGGTTTAATCGGACTGAATGAACAAGTGAACAAAAAGAAATGAACTAGTTTCGAAAAATGAGTACTTCTGGTTCTTGTGCACCTGCTTAGACTATCGACTAGTTATCGAGTTTTTCTTATATCGGCGAACGAATTCCGTCTTAAAATGAACTAAGTAACTTTACTTGTATTTGCATTTTTATTTTTATTTGCCTATTTATATTAGTTGCGTGATTCTATCTGGTTTAATATTAAGCGTATCGATACACAAAGTAAGTTTGTTTGTGTTGTCATTTTACATCTTATTATTAAAATTGCTTACGCATCAAATGAGGTAAAGATTAATTCCTTTACCCCTAAGCAAGAGTATAAAATATATGACATACGAAATGCTTCTCAGGACGGTTTTATACTGAAATATTGTATGTCAAAGATAAATGCATGTAGACATGATCAGAGATGATGTAGAGACGGCTATGTTTGCCCAAAATAACCACCTTTTTCCAAACGTTATCCACATTTCATCCGTAATGCAAATATAGAGTATATGGTATATATATATGTATTTCAGATATAATCGAATTATTTTTGATTGGATTGAAAGGTAGACAATTTTCAGTGCCTAAATATAGTTGTAAAGACAAACATGCATTATCAGCAATAATATTATTATTGGTAGGGTCTTTCGGCTTACGCTCAAAAGTCTTCGAGTTTCAAGTTCTATTACTTTATTTATACTTAAAACCAAATTGTACACTAAGCATTTAGCATCCAAAATGTATAAATGGTATCAATTATTGCAACCCGAGCCGAAAGACTTCTGATAGGTTAGGTAAAAGCGATTTTATTTATTACTGAACGTTTTGCGCAGTGTTTGCGTGTAGCTATTGGAACCCGTTTTATTTAAGCCTAACTACTCCTTATCAGGTTCCAGCAGGGGCTTTAAATGCCAGCGCCTAGCCATGGTCTCGGTATTTGGCTTCCAACTTTGCCAATATGAGCATCAAGTTCAATGTGAATGGCTTTCCGTACGAGGTGCAGCCAGCGGACTACGCCGCGGACATCACCCTAAACGCGTTCCTGAGGGATCATCTCCATCTGACGGCCACCAAGTACATGTGCCTGGAGGGTGGCTGTGGCTCCTGCATTTGTGTCATACGACGCCGGCATCCCATCACAGGTGAAATAAGTTCCCGTGCGGCCAACTCAGTAAGTGTCAGAAGGAAAATATTCAGAAGATTGGTGGACTGGTCTCGATGAGCTTTGAATAGCTTATGTTTTCTTTTCAAGTGTTTGACCCTGCTCAACAGTTGCAACGATGTGGACATTATTACAGACGAGGGGCTGGGCAATAGGAGCAGCGGCTATCACCCCATACAGAAGCGTTTGGCCAAGCTCAATGGCACCCAGTGCGGTTACTGCACGCCGGGATTCGTGATGAACATGTACGGGCTGCTGGAGAGTCAAGGCGGGCACGTGACCATGGCTGAGGTAGAGGATGCATTTGGTGGCAACATATGCCGCTGCACAGGCTACCGGCCCATCCTCGATGCCATGAAATCATTTGCCGTGGACAGCAATATTGGCGTTCCAGCGGAGTGCGTGGACATTGAGGATTCCTTTGAGTTGCTCTGCCCACGCACCGGTCAATGCTGCAGCGGCAGTTGTTCTCGCCCGTCACTGCCAGCTCAGAACAACAGCAATTGGTATTGGCCAAAGACGCTGGCGGAGCTATTCGAGGCACTGGCTCATGTGCCTAATGAAGAGGAGTATATCCTGGTAGCGGGCAACACAGCGCACGGCGTATACAGACGGTCTAGGAGTATACAGCACTTTGTGGATGTCAACATGGTGCCGGAGCTCAAGCAGCACAGCATCGAGCCGAACCGCATATTGCTGGGAGCCAACGTGACACTAACGGATGTCATGCAGCTCTTCCGACATGCGCAACAACGCGCTGGCTTTGAGTATTGTGCGCAGTTGTGGACGCATTTCAACCTGATTGCGAATGTTCCAGTGCGAAATGTAAGTGATGGCCAAATATCCACAAAATCCTGTTTAAAACTTGTTTCAGCGGCTTTATTAATACGATTAAAAATTGAGATGAAAACTTATATGAACCGGTGAATGGGAGTAGACGTAGCTTTGATGCTCTTCCAAGCCCATTAAAACCATCGTAAAAAGAAACTACATATGTTCATAGATAGGATGCGATTTAGTTCGGGTTGATCAGACATTAATAATTTTCAGAATGGAACTCTGGCGGGAAACATCTCAATCAAGAAGCAGCATCCCGAGTTTCCCTCGGATGTATTCATCACGTTTGAAGCCCTGGATGCGCAGGTCTTGGTGTATGAGAATGCCAGCAGTCAACGGGTAATGAGCCTGTTGGCCTATCTGCAGGATGCCACGCCTAAACTGGTCATTGGTGCGTTTATATTAAGACCCTATCCCAAGCAGAAATACTTGTTCAACTCATACAAGGTGAGTCTATTCGATTAACGTACAAGCCATCCACGTATCCCCCGATTTTCTTTATTAACAGATCCTGCCGCGTGCTCAAAACGTACATGCCTATGTCAATGCTGGTTTCCTTATCGAGTGGCAGAATACCCAGCATCGCATAGTGGGCTCGGCTCGCCTTTGCCTTGGCAACATTCGGCCTGATTACGTGCACGCCCAAGATGCCGAGCAATTGCTGGTGGGTCGCGATCTCTACGACAGCGCCACAGTAGCGCAAGTCTTTGAGCAGCTGCTGATGAGCCTGCAGCCAGTGGAAATGCCTCCTGAGGCATCGCCTGAGTATCGCCAGAAACTAGCCTGCGGGCTCTTTTACAAGTTTTTACTTGGTTCGGCGCCCGAGGATCTTGTCCGGCAGCGTTTTCGCAGCGGAGGGGACTTGCTGGAGCGCTCCCTTTCATCGGGAAGTCAAACATTCGAGACCATACGCAACAACTATCCCGTGACACAGGCGGTGCAGAAGCTTGAAGGTATATATTTATCAAAGCCATGCAAAGCAACTAAAATCTAAATTAAATTGCTGCACTTTTGTTAGGCCTCATTCAATGCTCCGGCGAGGCCAACTACATAAACGATCTACTGACCACTTCCAATGCTGTGTACTGCGCCTTTGTGACGGCCAAGCGCGTGGGAGCCACAATCGAACTAATCGATGCAACAGCTGCGTTCCAGTGCAAGGGCGTGGTTGCCTTCTATGGAGTCAGGGACATTCCAGGGGACAATAACTTCAACAATACCAAACTGCTGACGGTCGAAGGCGAGGAGATCTTTTGTTCCGGACGTGTCCAGTACTATGATCAGCCGCTGGGGGTAATCGCTGCTCTTACCCACGATGTGGCCGTATATGCGGCAACATTGGTGCGGGTGACTTATGCCAATAACCAGGTGAAGATCTATACCAGCATGAATTCCGTGCTGGCAGACAAGGTGGAAAATCGTCTTGTGACAAGCTCTGGGCCAGCTGAAGAGTTTTCCAAGCCACCGCTCGAGCCTGGTGATGTGCTGGGACGTGGAATTCTTCAGCTTGAGTCGCAATACCACTTCACCATGGAGCCACAATCGACGGTGGTGGTGCCTGTTGAACAGGGGCTTCAGGTTTGGAGCGCCACTCAATGGATGGACGGCACCCAGGCCAGCATATCGCGAATGCTCAAGTTGGAGGCAAATGCAGTCCAGTTACAGGTGCGACGCATCGGCGGAGCCTATGGCGCCAAGCTTACACGTGGCAACCAAGTGGCATGTGCCTGTGCACTTGTTGCACACAAACTGAATCGGCCAGCGCGTTTCGTGCAAACCATCGAATCCATGATGGAGACAAACGGAAAGCGCTGGGCTTGTCGCTCCGACTACGAATTCCAGGCGCGTGCTAACGGCTCCATACGCATGCTGAGCAACAACTACTACGAGGATGCGGGTTGTACCCTTAACGAGAATGTCGTTGACTTTTTTACGTTACCCGCACTCAAAAGTGTCTACAATCTGACCAACTTGAACTTTAAGGCAAAGGGTACCGCTGTAAAAACGGATGCGCCCAGCTCTACATGGTGCCGGGCTCCAGGAACAGCAGAAGGTAAGTCAAAGTTGAAAGAGAATCTATAACTTAATGATAATTCTCCTTTACTCTTACAGCCATTGCCATGACAGAGACGGCACTGGAGCACATTGCCTTTGCCTGTAAGTTGGATCCAGCGGACGTGCGCCTGGTAAATCTCCGACCGGGCAGCAAAATGGTAGAGCTCGTGCCTCGATTTCTGGCCTCCACTGAGTACCGCAAACGACGGGAGCAAATCAACTTATTTAACGCTCAAAATCGATGGCGCAAACGAGGTTTGGGATTGGCCCTAATGGAGTTTCCTTTAAATGTGAGCTTCGCCTTGTGCTACCCCACGACGGTAGCTATTTACCATGCGGATGGCTCTGTGGTCGTCTCGCACGGTGGCATTGAGATCGGTCAGGGCATAAACACAAAGCTAGCCCAAGTGGCTGCCTTTGTGCTAGGTGTGCCGCTAGAGCGTGTGCGTGTGGAGAGCAGCAATACAATCACGGGAGCCAATTCTTTTGTGACAGCCAACTCAATGGTCAGTGAAGTGGTTGGCATTGCCGTGCGCAAAGCCTGCGACACGCTAAACCAGCGTCTGGAGCCGGTCAAGCGCAGGTTGGGCGCCCAGGCAAGCTGGCAGCAGGTGGTGGAGTCGGCATTCATCCAATCGATCAGTTTGATTGCAACCGAGTCCTACAAAATGGGTGAGCAAAGTAGCTACAGCATCTATGGTTTGAGTCTCAGCGAGCTGGAGTTGGACATACTGACTGGCAACCACTTGATACGCCGCGTTGACATCCTAGAGGATGCGGGCGAGAGTCTCAGTCCCAGCATTGACGTCGGTCAGGTTGAAGGAGCTTTCGTCATGGGTCTGGGCTATTACCTAACCGAGCAATTGGTCTACGACCGCCAAACAGGTCGCCTTCTCACGAATCGCACCTGGAACTATCATCCACCAGGCGCCAAGGATATACCCATTGATTTCCGCATTGAGCTACTGCAAAAAAGTCCCAACCCCGTTGGATTCCTACGCTCAAAGGCCACGGGCGAACCGGCTCTCTGTCTGGCTGTGGGCGTGCTCTTTGCCATGCAGCATGCTATACAATCGGCCAGGCAGGATGCCGGATTGCCGCGGGAATGGGTGCGACTGGGCGCACCTACCACACCAGAAACCGTAGTATTATCAGCGGGCAACGAAATTCAACAATTTGCACTACAATAGTTTAAAAATATATACATATATATATATATCTATTGCTATTGTTATATTTATATACTAGCGGGTATAACCCGGCCTTGCCCGTGGCACGTATGTTATAAAATCAATGTTCTCAAACAAATTTAAAATGATTTTGAAACTGATCGGACGGTAAACAAATAACTTTCATACAAACGTTTTCCTCCAATTTACCACTGTTGCGAGTGGAATTTCCCAAATCGCTGAAACACGTATTCATTATATTCTTATGTAAAGCTTTGAAAATAAGTTTGAAGCAAATCGGACACAATTTAAAACTTCGTACAAATAATCTTTGAGTCGCATTCCACCCGAAAAAGTTTGGATTCTGCAAAAAGTGTGAAACACGTCTCAAATGATTTTTCTTATAGATTTCTGGAAATGAATTTGAGCGCGAAACGTCACCCACCAAATCTTTGACCTCCATTACCACCAAGGAGGAACGGATTTTCCTAAAAGTGTGAAACACCCCTCAAATGAATTTGAACAAAGATCTTTGAAAATAAGTGTGGGGCCGATCGGATGGTAAACAAAAAACTTTCATGCATCCGTTTTCCGTCAATTTACCACTGTTGCGGGTGGATTTTTTCAAATCGCTGAAATACGTATTCATTAAGTTCTTATGTAGAGCTTTGGAAATAAGTTTGAAGCAAATCGGACACAACTTAAAACTTCGCCCAACAAATCTTTAAATCGCATTCCCCCGAAGAAGTTTGAATTCTGCAAAAAGTGTGAAACACGTATCAAATGATTTTCCTAATAGATCTCTGGAAATGAATTTGAGCGCGAAACGTCACCCACAAAATCTTTGACCTCCATTTCCACCAAGGAGGAACGGATTTTTCTAAAAGTGTGAAACACCCCTCAAATGAATTTGAACAAAGATCTTTGAAAATAAGTTTGAGGCCGATCGGATGGTAAACAAAAAAGTTACATACAAACGTTTTTCACCATTTTTCCACACTTGCGGGTGGAATTTCTCGAAACCCCGTCTTAACGTGCACCTACATCACATTAGGTAGCTACAGTGAAAATTCCAGCTTCCTAGCTCTTACGGTTTGGGCTGTGCGTTGATCACCAATCAGTCAGTCAGTCAGTCAGGACAAACAGTTATATATATAGAGATAATTATTTGTTCTCATGGTTTGGTGTTCAAAGTAGCAATAAAATCTCTTTACTCTGCTCTCTAGTCCAACTGTGTATCGAGTTTAACAATGTTTAATTATAAGATATGGCATAAATTTATTTTTTCGAAATTGCGCCTTTAATCAGGGTAAATCGTACCTTTAAATTCTAATTAAAATAGTTCCCTCAACCGATTCTCTTAAACAAATCAAAGAGATTTTTGATACTATCCCAATTTAAGCTTAAAGCTTTTGATCTGCCTGTTTTTTTTTTAGTTTTTTGTTTACTCTTATCGCAAATCGCTTAGAAGCGATATGGAAAAGACGAATTGAAGACCGCTGAGTTAAAAATAAAGAGAACAGCTACTAAACTGGACAGTTACAGTAGTGTTGAAGTCTTCGTGGGCTCAACATCGGAATTGGTTGCAGCACATTGTGAAATCCCATCATTTTTGCTTTTTATGGAGTTTAGTCGAGATTGTGCGAAAAACTTTAGATATTACCTTTTCACTAAGTATACGCCCGTGGAAAATTGAAATCTACCCGTATCATCTTGATCTCCACTTCTATTTAAAAATATGTTTAAAGTGCATCGAATAAAGAACCAAATGTTGGAATCAGAGGTGTCCGTTCTTCTTAGTCTTGTGGTAAGAATTTTAAGCCCAAAAAAAATCTTACGTTTACAGACCAGCATTTTCGATCCAATATCGGTGAACTTTGCGAAGGCGTGTCAAATAAGTTATGATTTTTTTTCGCCAAATTTTCACATTTGCGGGTGAAATTTTCCAAATCGCATCACATACGAAATGCTTCTCAGGACGGTTTTATACTGCAGTTTTATATGTCAAAGATAAATGCATGTATATATTATCAGAGATGATGTAGAGACGGCTATGTTAGCCGAAATAACCAAATAACCTTTTTCCAAACATTATCCACATTTTAATCCAAACAAAATGAACCGAGTCCGTAATGCGGTATATATTACACACAATATATATATATTCAGATATAATCGAATTATTTTTGATTGGATTGAAAGGTAGAAAATTTTCAGTGCCTAACTCTATTTATTTTATTTTATTAATGCAATGCCCCTGTAATTTTGTCCACCTTTCTTGTGGAGAGGAATGATATAAGATTCTATCCAAAGAGATGGAAAGACCGAAGATTCAAGGGATAGATTAAAAAACTTTAGCAATGGACGAAAAAGGGAAGAACTACACTCCTTGAGTAGACAACTAGGAATATTGTCAGGCCCAGGAGAGTAAGAAGATTTTAAAGAATTTATGGCAGGAAGGAGAGAGGAATGGGAAATAATAGGAGCATGTATAGATCTAGAGGAAGTAATATTATAAGGGTTGGAAAAAGTTAGCAGAGGTTGGCGGAATCGGGATCATTGCTAGCTTTATCTGTCCCAAGAGAAAAAGTTTTACACTTCTAGTTTACAAAATTATAAACTGTCTCCCATTTTGGGCAAATTGCCTTTTGCAACGAGAAAGATAATTCTCATAGCACAGAGAATTAAGAAGAAAGAAGTTCGACTTGGATATGGAGCATTTAGCCAAGTCAATACTCGAACCAGATCTATTAAACTTTTTAAAATATTTAGACTTAATATTTTGTAGGTTTGATAGTCTGGGAGTAAACCAGGGTGGCTTTGAAGAAGCCATCGAGGGAAATGAATTAGGAATACAATCATCTAAGATGGAGTTTAGGCTATTATAAAAAAAAATAATAGCAATATTCAAATCAACCGAGTCATATAAAAAAGACCAATCGGTTGCATGAATACGTTGATTAAGCAAGGAATAGTTTCCTTTGCGAAAGCAACGGCGGGGCTTATAGGGCTAATGAGAGGATTGCAATTGAACATTGCAACCTCTACAGTAGGATGATATACATCCTAAGGAAGGGATTAAATTAAAACAAAATTGTGCACTAAGCATTTAGCAACCGAAATGTATAAATGGTATCAATTATTGCAACCCTACCATGGGATAAAATAAAAGTAAATAAAAAAAAAAAGAAGTGTTTTTATTTATTACGGAATGTTTTGTGCAGTGTTTGCGTCTAGCTATTGGAACCTGTTTAACTGACGCATAATTACTGCTTATCAGGTTCCAGCAGGGGCTTTTAATGCCAGCGCCTAGCCATGGTCTCGGTATTTGGCTTCCAACTTTGCCAATATGAGCATCAAGTTCAATGTGAATGGCTTTCCGTACGAGGTGCAGCCAGCGGACTACGCCGCGGACATCACCCTAAACGCGTTCCTGAGGGATCATCTCCATCTGACGGCCACCAAGTACATGTGCCTGGAGGGTGGCTGTGGCTCCTGCATTTGTGTCATACGACGCCGGCATCCCATCACAGGTGAAATAAGTTCCCGTGCGGCCAACTCAGTAAGTGTCAGAAGGAAAATATTCAGAAGATTGGTGGACTGGTCTCGATGAGCTTTGAATAGCTTATGTTTTCTTTTCAAGTGTTTGACCCTGCTCAACAGTTGCAACGATGTGGACATTATTACAGACGAGGGGCTGGGCAATAGGAGCAGCGGCTATCACCCCATACAGAAGCGTTTGGCCAAGCTCAATGGCACCCAGTGCGGTTACTGCACGCCGGGATTCGTGATGAACATGTACGGGCTGCTGGAGAGTCAAGGCGGGCACGTGACCATGGCTGAGGTAGAGGATGCATTTGGTGGCAACATATGCCGCTGCACAGGCTACCGGCCCATCCTCGATGCCATGAAATCATTTGCCGTGGACAGCAATATTGGCGTTCCAGCGGAGTGCGTGGACATTGAGGATTCCTTTGAGTTGCTCTGCCCACGCACCGGTCAATGCTGCAGCGGCAGTTGTTCTCGCCCGTCACTGCCAGCTCAGAACAACAGCAATTGGTATTGGCCAAAGACGCTGGCGGAGCTATTCGAGGCACTGGCTCATGTGCCTAATGAAGAGGAGTATATCCTGGTAGCGGGCAACACAGCGCACGGCGTATACAGACGGTCTAGGAGTATACAGCACTTTGTGGATGTCAACATGGTGCCGGAGCTCAAGCAGCACAGCATCGAGCCGAACCGCATATTGCTGGGAGCCAACGTGACACTAACGGATGTCATGCAGCTCTTCCGACATGCGCAACAACGCGCTGGCTTTGAGTATTGTGCACAGTTGTGGACGCATTTCAACCTGATTGCGAATGTGCCAGTGCGAAATGTAAGTGATGGCCAAATATCCACAAAATCCTGTTTAAAACTTGTTTTAGCGGCGATATTAAAACGATTGAAAATTGAGATGCAAACTTTCATGAACCGGTGAATGGGAGTAGACGTAGCTTTGATGCTCTTCCAAGCCCATTAAAACCATCGTAAAAAGAAACTACATATGTTCATAGATAGGATGCGATTTAGTTCGGGTTGATCAGACATTAATAATTTTCAGAATGGAACTCTGGCGGGAAACATCTCAATCAAGAAGCAGCATCCCGAGTTTCCCTCGGATGTATTCATCACGTTTGAAGCCCTGGATGCGCAGGTCTTGGTGTATGAGAATGCCAGCAGTCAACGGGTAATGAGCCTGTTGGCCTATCTGCAGGATGCCACGCCTAAACTGGTCATTGGTGCGTTTATATTAAGACCCTATCCCAAGCAGAAATACTTGTTCAACTCATACAAGGTGAGTCTATTCGATTAACGTACAAGCCATCCACGTATCCCCCGATTTTCTTTATTAACAGATCCTGCCGCGTGCTCAAAACGTACATGCCTATGTCAATGCTGGTTTCCTTATCGAGTGGCAGAATACCCAGCATCGCATAGTGGGCTCGGCTCGCCTTTGCCTTGGCAACATTCGGCCTGATTACGTGCACGCCCAAGATGCCGAGCAATTGCTGGTGGGTCGCGATCTCTACGACAGCGCCACAGTAGCGCAAGTCTTTGAGCAGCTGCTGATGAGCCTGCAGCCAGTGGAAATGCCTCCTGAGGCATCGCCTGAGTATCGCCAGAAACTAGCCTGCGGGCTCTTTTACAAGTTTTTACTTGGTTCGGCGCCCGAGGATCTTGTCCGGCAGCGTTTTCGCAGCGGAGGGGACTTGCTGGAGCGCTCCCTTTCATCGGGAAGTCAAACATTCGAGACCATACGCAACAACTATCCCGTGACACAGGCGGTGCAGAAGCTTGAAGGTATATATTTATCAAAGCCATGCAAAGCAACTAAAATCTAAATTAAATTGCTGCACTTTTGTTAGGCCTCATTCAATGCTCCGGCGAGGCCAACTACATAAACGATCTACTGACCACTTCCAATGCTGTGTACTGCGCCTTTGTGACGGCCAAGCGCGTGGGAGCCACAATCGAACTAATCGATGCAACAGCTGCGTTCCAGTGCAAGGGCGTGGTTGCCTTCTATGGAGTCAGGGACATTCCAGGGGACAATAACTTCAACAATACCAAACTGCTGACGGTCGAAGGCGAGGAGATCTTTTGTTCCGGACGTGTCCAGTACTATGATCAGCCGCTGGGGGTAATCGCTGCTCTTACCCACGATGTGGCCGTATATGCGGCAACATTGGTGCGGGTGACTTATGCCAATAACCAGGTGAAGATCTATACCAGCATGAATTCCGTGCTGGCAGACAAGGTGGAAAATCGTCTTGTGACAAGCTCTGGGCCAGCTGAAGAGTTTTCCAAGCCACCGCTCGAGCCTGGTGATGTGCTGGGACGTGGAATTCTTCAGCTTGAGTCGCAATACCACTTCACCATGGAGCCACAATCGACGGTGGTGGTGCCTGTTGAACAGGGGCTTCAGGTTTGGAGCGCCACTCAATGGATGGACGGCACCCAGGCCAGCATATCGCGAATGCTCAAGTTGGAGGCAAATGCAGTCCAGTTACAGGTGCGACGCATCGGCGGAGCCTATGGCGCCAAGCTTACACGTGGCAACCAAGTGGCATGTGCCTGTGCACTTGTTGCACACAAACTGAATCGGCCAGCGCGTTTCGTGCAAACCATCGAATCCATGATGGAGACAAACGGAAAGCGCTGGGCTTGTCGCTCCGACTACGAATTCCAGGCGCGTGCTAACGGCTCCATACGCATGCTGAGCAACAACTACTACGAGGATGCGGGTTGTACCCTTAACGAGAATGTCGTTGACTTTTTTACGTTACCCGCACTCAAAAGTGTCTACAATCTGACCAACTTGAACTTTAAGGCAAAGGGTACCGCTGTAAAAACGGATGCGCCCAGCTCTACATGGTGCCGGGCTCCAGGAACAGCAGAAGGTAAGTCAAAGTTGAAAGAGAATCTATAACTTAATGATAATTCTCCTTTACTCTTACAGCCATTGCCATGACAGAGACGGCACTGGAGCACATTGCCTTTGCCTGTAAGTTGGATCCAGCGGACGTGCGCCTGGTAAATCTCCGACCGGGCAGCAAAATGGTAGAGCTCGTGCCTCGATTTCTGGCCTCCACTGAGTACCGCAAACGACGGGAGCAAATCAACTTATTTAACGCTCAAAATCGATGGCGCAAACGAGGTTTGGGATTGGCCCTAATGGAGTTTCCTTTAAATGTGAGCTTCGCCTTGTGCTACCCCACGACGGTAGCTATTTACCATGCGGATGGCTCTGTGGTCGTCTCGCACGGTGGCATTGAGATCGGTCAGGGCATAAACACAAAGCTAGCCCAAGTGGCTGCCTTTGTGCTAGGTGTGCCGCTAGAGCGTGTGCGTGTGGAGAGCAGCAATACAATCACGGGAGCCAATTCTTTTGTGACAGCCAACTCAATGGTCAGTGAAGTGGTTGGCATTGCCGTGCGCAAAGCCTGCGACACGCTAAACCAGCGTCTGGAGCCGGTCAAGCGCAGGTTGGGCGCCCAGGCAAGCTGGCAGCAGGTGGTGGAGTCGGCATTCATCCAATCGATCAGTTTGATTGCAACCGAGTCCTACAAAATGGGTGAGCAAAGTAGCTACAGCATCTATGGTTTGAGTCTCAGCGAGCTGGAGTTGGACATACTGACTGGCAACCACTTGATACGCCGCGTTGACATCCTAGAGGATGCGGGCGAGAGTCTCAGTCCCAGCATTGACGTCGGTCAGGTTGAAGGAGCTTTCGTCATGGGTCTGGGCTATTACCTAACCGAGCAATTGGTCTACGACCGCCAAACAGGTCGCCTTCTCACGAATCGCACCTGGAACTATCATCCACCAGGCGCCAAGGATATACCCATTGATTTCCGCATTGAGCTACTGCAAAAAAGTCCCAACCCCGTTGGATTCCTACGCTCAAAGGCCACGGGCGAACCGGCTCTCTGTCTGGCTGTGGGCGTGCTCTTTGCCATGCAGCATGCTATACAATCGGCCAGGCAGGATGCCGGATTGCCGCGGGAATGGGTGCGACTGGGCGCACCTACCACACCAGAAACCGTAGTATTATCAGCGGGCAACGAAATTCAACAATTTGCACTACAATAGTTTAAAAATATATACATATATATATATATATCTATTGCTATTGTTATATTTATATACTAGCGGGTATAACCCGGCCTTGCCCGTGGCACGTATGTTATAAAATCAATGTTCTCAAACAAATTTAAAATGATTTTGAAACTGATCGGACGGTAAACAAATAACTTTCATACATCCGTTTTCCTCCAATTTACCACTGTTGCGAGTGGAATTTCCCAAATCGCTGAAACACGTATTCATTACATTCTTATGTAAAGCTTTGAAAATAAGTTTGAAGCAAATCGGACACAATTTAAAGCTTCGTACAAATAATCTTTGAGTCGCATTCCACCCGAAAAAGTTTGGATTCTGCAAAAAGTGTGAAACACGTCTCAAATGATTTTTCTTATAGATTTCTGGAAATGAATTTGAGCGCGAAACGTCACCCACCAAATCTTTGACCTCCATTACCACCAAGGAGGAACGGATTTTCCTAAAAGTGTGAAACACCCCTCAAATGAATTTGAACAAAGATCTTTGAAAATAAGTGTGGGGCCGATCGGATGGTAAACAAAAAACTTTCATGCATCCGTTTTCCGTCAATTTACCACTGTTGCGGGTGGATTTTTTCAAATCGCTGAGATACGTATTCATTAAGTTCTTATGTAGAGCTTTGGAAATAAGTTTGAAGCAAATCGGACACAACTTAAAACTTCGCCCAACAAATCTTTAAATCGCATTCCCCCGAAGAAGTTTGAATTCTGCAAAAAGTGTGAAACACGTATCAAATGATTTTCCTAATAGATCTCTGGAAATGAATTTGAGCGCGAAACGTTACCCACCAAATCTTTGACCTCCATTTCCACCAAGGAGGAACGGATTTTTCTAAAAGTGTGAAACACCCCTCAAATGAATTTGAACAAAGATCGTTGAAAATAAGTTTGAGGTCGATCGGATGGTAAACAAAAAAGTTACAAACGTTTTTCACCATTTTTCCACACTTGCGGGTGGAATTTCCCGAAACCCCGTCTTAACGTGCACCTACATCACATTAGGTAGCTACAGTGAAAATTCCAGCTTCCTAGCTCTTACGGTTTGGGCTGTGCGTTGATCACCAATCAGTCAGTCAGTCAGTCAGGACAAACAGTTATATATATAGAGATAATTATTTGTTCTCATGGTTTGGTGTTCAAAGTAGCAATAAAATCTCTTTACTCTGCTCTCTAGTCCAACTGTGTATCGAGTTTAACAATGTTTAATTATAAGATATGGCATAAATTTATTTTTTCGAAATTGCGCCTTTAATCAGGGTAAATCGTACCTTTAAATTCTAATTAAAATAGTTCCCTCAACCGATTCTCTTAAACAAATCAAAGAGATTTTTGATACTATCCCAATTTAAGCTTAAAGCTTTTGATCTGCCTGTTTTTTTTTTTAGTTTTTTGTTTACTCTTATCGCAAATCGCTTAGAAGCGATATGGAAAAGACGAATTGAAGACCGCTGAGTTAAAAATAAAGAGAACAGCTACTAAACTGGACAGTTACAGTAGTGTTGAAGTCTTCGTGGGCTCAACATCGGAATTGGTTGCAGCACATTGTGAAATCCCATCATTTTTGCTTTTTATGGAGTTTAGTCGAGATTGTGCGAAAAACTTTAGATATTACCTTTTCACTAAGTATACGCCCGTGGAAAATTGAAATCTACCCGTATCATCTTGATCTCCACTTCTATTTAAAAATATGTTTAAAGTGCATCGAATAAAGAACCAAATGTTGGAATCAGAGGTGTCCGTTCTTCTTAGTCTTGTGGTAAGAATTTTAAGCCCAAAAAAAATCTTACGTTTACAGACCAGCATTTTCGATCCAATATCGGTGAACTTTGCGAAGGCGTGTCAAATAAGTTATGATTTTTTTTCGCCAAATTTTCACATTTGCGGGTGAAATTTTCCAAATCGCATCACATACGAAATGCTTCTCAGGACGGTTTTATACTGCAGTTTTATATGTCAAAGATAAATGCATGTATATATTATCAGAGATGATGTAGAGACGGCTATGTTAGCCGAAATAACCAAATAACCTTTTTCCAAACATTATCCACATTTTAATCCAAACAAAATGAACCGAGTCCGTAATGCGGTATATATTACACACAATATATATATATTCAGATATAATCGAATTATTTTTGATTGGATTGAAAGGTAGAAAATTTTCAGTGCCTAACTCTATTTATTTTATTTTATTAATGCAATGCCCCTGTAATTTTGTCCACCTTTCTTGTGGAGAGGAATGATATAAGATTCTATCCAAAGAGATGGAAAGACCGAAGATTCAAGGGATAGATTAAAAAACTTTAGCAATGGACGAAAAAGGGAAGAACTACACTCCTTGAGTAGACAACTAGGAATATTGTCAGGCCCAGGAGAGTAAGAAGATTTTAAAGAATTTATGGCAGGAAGGAGAGAGGAATGGGAAATAATAGGAGCATGTATAGATCTAGAGGAAGTAATATTATAAGGGTTGGAAAAAGTTAGCAGAGGTTGGCGGAATCGGGATCATTGCTAGCTTTATCTGTCCCAAGAGAAAAAGTTTTACACTTCAAGTTTACAAAATTATAAACTGTCTCCCATTTTGGGCAAATTGCCTTTTGCAACGAGAAAGATAATTCTCATAGCACAGAGAATTAAGAAGAAAGAAGTTCGACTTGGATATGGAGCATTTAGCCAAGTCAATACTCGAACCAGATCTATTAAACTTTTTAAAATATTTAGACTTAATATTTTGTAGGTTTGATAGTCTGGGAGTAAACCAGGGTGGCTTTGAAGAAGCCATCGAGGGAAATGAATTAGGAATACAATCATCTAAGATGGAGTTTAGGCTATTATAAAAAAAAATAATAGCAATATTCAAATCAACCGAGTCATATAAAAAAGACCAATCGGTTGCATGAATACGTTGATTAAGCAAGGAATAGTTTCCTTTGCGAAAGCAACGGCGGGGCTTATAGGGCTAATGAGAGGATTGCAATTGAACATTGCAACCTCTACAGTAGGATGATATACATCCTAAGGAAGGGATTAAATTAAAACAAAATTGTGCACTAAGCATTTAGCAACCGAAATGTATAAATGGTATCAATTATTGCAACCCTACCATGGGATAAAATAAAAGTAAATAAAAAAAAAGAAGTGTTTTTATTTATTACGGAATGTTTTGTGCAGTGTTTGCGTCTAGCTATTGGAACCTGTTTAACTGACGCATAATTACTGCTTATCAGGTTCCAGCAGGGGCTTTTAATGCCAGCGCCTAGCCATGGTCTCGGTATTTGGCTTCCAACTTTGCCAATATGAGCATCAAGTTCAATGTGAATGGCTTTCCGTACGAGGTGCAGCCAGCGGACTACGCCGCGGACATCACCCTAAACGCGTTCCTGAGGGATCATCTCCATCTGACGGCCACCAAGTACATGTGCCTGGAGGGTGGCTGTGGCTCCTGCATTTGTGTCATACGACGCCGGCATCCCATCACAGGTGAAATAAGTTCCCGTGCGGCCAACTCAGTAAGTGTCAGAAGGAAAATATTCAGAAGATTGGTGGACTGGTCTCGATGAGCTTTGAATAGCTTATGTTTTCTTTTCAAGTGTTTGACCCTGCTCAACAGTTGCAACGATGTGGACATTATTACAGACGAGGGGCTGGGCAATAGGAGCAGCGGCTATCACCCCATACAGAAGCGTTTGGCCAAGCTCAATGGCACCCAGTGCGGTTACTGCACGCCGGGATTCGTGATGAACATGTACGGGCTGCTGGAGAGTCAAGGCGGGCACGTGACCATGGCTGAGGTAGAGGATGCATTTGGTGGCAACATATGCCGCTGCACAGGCTACCGGCCCATCCTCGATGCCATGAAATCATTTGCCGTGGACAGCAATATTGGCGTTCCAGCGGAGTGCGTGGACATTGAGGATTCCTTTGAGTTGCTCTGCCCACGCACCGGTCAATGCTGCAGCGGCAGTTGTTCTCGCCCGTCACTGCCAGCTCAGAACAACAGCAATTGGTATTGGCCAAAGACGCTGGCGGAGCTATTCGAGGCACTGGCTCATGTGCCTAATGAAGAGGAGTATATCCTGGTAGCGGGCAACACAGCGCACGGCGTATACAGACGGTCTAGGAGTATACAGCACTTTGTGGATGTCAACATGGTGCCGGAGCTCAAGCAGCACAGCATCGAGCCGAACCGCATATTGCTGGGAGCCAACGTGACACTAACGGATGTCATGCAGCTCTTCCGACATGCGCAACAACGCGCTGGCTTTGAGTATTGTGCACAGTTGTGGACGCATTTCAACCTGATTGCGAATGTGCCAGTGCGAAATGTAAGTGATGGCCAAATATCCACAAAATCCTGTTTAAAACTTGTTTTAGCGGCGATATTAAAACGATTGAAAATTGAGATGCAAACTTTCATGAACCGGTGAATGGGAGTAGACGTAGCTTTGATGCTCTTCCAAGCCCATTAAAACCATCGTAAAAAGAAACTACATATGTTCATAGATAGGATGCGATTTAGTTCGGGTTGATCAGACATTAATAATTTTCAGAATGGAACTCTGGCGGGAAACATCTCAATCAAGAAGCAGCATCCCGAGTTTCCCTCGGATGTATTCATCACGTTTGAAGCCCTGGATGCGCAGGTCTTGGTGTATGAGAATGCCAGCAGTCAACGGGTAATGAGCCTGTTGGCCTATCTGCAGGATGCCACGCCCAAACTGGTCATTGGTGCGTTTATATTAAGACCCTATCCCAAGCAGAAATACTTGTTCAACTCCTACAAGGTGAGTCTATTCGATTCGATTTATACAATCTCTAACCATAGAACATACATATAGACTGGACAACAAGAGTAAAAAAATCGGACCACGGATTCCTTTGTCCATAGGTCCTAAGTCACCTTCGTTTTTGTCGGGTTCGAGACCAGCTACATGTTCAGACAGCAAGAGAGTAAGAAATATCTCGCTCCCACTAATGGAAACTGTTTGGCTTACTCTCAGTGCTCGCTCATTATGTCTTGGGTTTGTTAGATGTATGTGTGTGTTTATGTCCGCATAAGCAAAAATGCACACAATTTCAATTTTTTCTCATTCTCCGCATAAAAAGGTTTGCCACGTCGATGCGAAATTCTTGCATTTTAGCTCGTTAATTGTAAGGGTACCTAAGCGTTGGCATGTGTGAATTTAAAAGTTTTTGGACTTGCTATTCACGCACACACACTTATTTTGTATATGAATAGAATGCGTTTGTGTGCCTGTTAGCTGCCTGACGGTCCGATGCAAATATGACATAATTATAAGTTTTTGTGATTTCTGTATTTCGGGCTCCATACACACACACACTCACACACCCATACACAAATGTGAGTGAACGGGTGTGAGCGCAAAAATATCATTATTGGCACGCGTATGACCCGCAACATTCTTTTTTATGATTTCGGGTTTGCATTGAATAACTTGAATATGATAAGTCAATAAAATCAAATTTATAGTATATAAATATATAATCGCAATTTTTTTGTATATGGTATATTTGAATATTTTAAAGATTTGATTTTTAAACAAATTTGCGCTGGTTATAATATAATTTAAGTGATCAGTCACTTGACCTACATATATATGCAACGGGCTGCTGCAGGTAATAAGGGGCCAAAATTCATTCTTCAATTCAAACCCGAACTCGTAAAAAAGAAGCCGCGCGTCAGACGCGTGCCAATAATGATATTTTCTTTTGCGCCCATGATCTGCCCCTTCACACACATTTGTGTGTGTAGAGCCCGAAATACAGAAATCACAAAAACTTCAAATCTTGTCAAATTTGCATCGGACAGTCAGGCAGTCAAAAGGTTCACAAACGCATAAAATAGCAAGTCCAAAAACTTTTAAATGCACACATGCCAACGCTTAGGTACCCTTACCAACAATAACGAGCTAAATTGCAAGAATTTCGCATTGACGTGGCAAACCCTTTCATGAGTTCATGTTACTCGTCCTTTCAAAAGGGAAGAAACGCCTGCGACATTTAAGAAAAAATTGAAATTGTGTGCATTTTTGCTTGTGCGGACATATACACACACATACATCTAACGATCCCAAGAGATAATGAGCGAGCACTGAGAGTAAGCCAAACAGTTTCCATTAGTGGGAGCGAGATAAAAAACAGCGATGCCGTTCTATTGCACAAATCATATGCATGAGAGTAAGCCAAAGCAGTTTCCTGTAGTGTGAGCGTGGTCCAATTTTTTTACTCTAGTTGTCCAGTCTATATGTTCTATGGCTAGTGGTACAAGCCATCCATATATCCTCCTGACTTTCTCTATTAACAGATCCTGCCGCGTGCTCAAAACGTACATGCGTATGTCAATGCTGGTTTCCTTATCGAGTGGCAGACTCCCCAGCATCGCATAGTAGGCTCGGCTCGCCTTTGCCTTGGCAACATTCGGCCTGATTACGTGCACGCCCAAGATGCCGAGCAATTGCTGGTGGGTCGCGATCTCTACGACAGCGCCACAGTAGCGCAAGTCTTTGAGCAGCTGCTGATGAGCCTGCAGCCAGTGGAAATGCCTCCTGAGGCATCGCCTGAGTATCGCCAGAAACTAGCCTGCGGGCTCTTTTACAAGTTTTTACTTGGTTCGGCGCCCGAGGATCTTGTCCGGCAGCGTTTTCGCAGCGGAGGGGACTTGCTGGAGCGCTCCCTTTCATCGGGAAGTCAAACATTCGAGACCATACGCAACAACTATCCCGTGACACAGGCGGTGCAGAAGCTTGAAGGTATATATTTATCAAAGCCATGCAAAGCAACTAAAATCTAAATTAAATTGCTGCACTTTTGTTAGGCCTCATTCAATGCTCCGGCGAGGCCAACTACATAAATGATCTACTGACCACTTCCAATGCTGTGTACTGCGCCTTTGTGACGGCCAAGCGCGTGGGAGCCACAATCGAACAAGTCGATGCAACAGCTGCGTTCCAGTGCAAGGGCGTGGTTGCCTTCTATGGAGTCAGGGACATTCCAGGGGACAATAACTTCAACAATACCAAACTGCTGACGGTCGAAGGCGAGGAGGTCTTTTGTTCCGGACGTGTCCAGTACTATGATCAGCCGCTGGGGGTAATCGCTGCTCTTACACACGATGTGGCCGTATATGCGGCAACATTGGTGCGGGTGACTTATGCCAATAACCAGGTGAAGATCTATACCAGCATGAATTCCGTGCTGGCAGACAAAGTGGAAAATCGTCTTGTGACAAGCTCTGGGCCAGCTGAAGAGTTTTCCAAGCCACCGCTCGAGCCTGGTGATGTGCTGGGACGTGGAATTCTTGAGCTTGAGTCGCAATACCACTTCACCATGGAGCCACAATCGACGGTGGTGGTGCCTGTTGAACAGGGGCTTCAGGTTTGGAGCGCCACTCAATGGATGGACGGCACCCAGGCCAGCATATCGCGAATGCTCAAGTTGGAGGCAAATGCAGTCCAGTTACAGGTGCGACGCATCGGCGGAGCCTATGGCGCCAAGCTTACACGTGGTAACCAAGTGGCATGTGCCTGTGCACTTGTTGCACACAAACTGAATCGGCCAGCGCGTTTCGTGCAAACCATCGAATCCATGATGGAGACAAACGGAAAGCGCTGGGCTTGTCGCTCCGACTACGAATTCCAGGCGCGTGATAACGGCTCCATACGCATGCTCAGCAACAACTACTACGAGGATGCGGGCTGCACCCTAAACGAGAATGTCGTCGACTTTTTCACGTTACCCGCACTCAAAAGTGTCTACAATCTGACCAACTTGAACTTTAAGGCAAAGGGTACTGCTGTAAAAACGGATGCACCCAGCTCTACATGGTGCCGGGCTCCAGGAACAGCAGAAGGTAAGTCAAAGTTGAAAAAAAATCTATAACTTAATGATAATTCTCCTTTACTCTTACAGCCATTGCCATGACAGAGACGGCACTGGAGCACATTGCCTTTGCCTGTAAGTTGGATCCAGCGGACGTGCGCCTGGTAAATCTCCGACCGGGCAGCAAAATGGTACAGCTCGTGCCTCGATTTCTGGCCTCCACTGAGTACCGCAAACGACGGGAGCAAATCAACTTATTTAACGCTCAAAATCGATGGCGCAAACGAGGTTTGGGATTGGCCCTAATGGAGTTTCCTTTAAATGTGAGCTTCGCCTTGTGCTACCCCACGACGGTAGCTATTTACCATGCGGATGGCTCTGTGGTCGTCTCGCACGGTGGCATTGAGATCGGTCAGGGCATAAACACAAAGGTAGCCCAAGTGGCTGCCTTTGTGCTAGGTGTGCCGCTAGAGCGTGTGCGTGTGGAGAGCAGCAATACAATCACGGGAGCCAATTCTTTTGTGACAGCCAACTCAATGGTCAGTGAAGTGGTTGGCATTGCCGTGCGCAAAGCCTGCGACACGCTAAACCAGCGTCTGGAGCCGGTCAAGCGCAGGTTGGGCGCCCAGGCAAGCTGGCAGCAGGTGGTGGAGTCGGCATTCATCCAATCGATCAGTTTGATTGCAACCGAGTCCTACAAAATGGGTGAGCAAAGTAGCTACAGCATCTATGGTTTGAGTCTCAGCGAGCTGGAGTTGGACATACTGACTGGCAACCACTTGATACGCCGCGTTGACATCCTAGAGGATGCGGGCGAGAGTCTCAATCCCAGCATTGACGTCGGTCAGGTTGAAGGAGCTTTCGTCATGGGTCTGGGCTATTACCTAACCGAGCAGTTGGTCTACGACCGCCAAACAGGTCGCCTTCTCACGAATCGCACCTGGAACTATCATCCACCAGGCGCCAAGGATATACCCATTGATTTCCGCATTGAGCTACTGCAAAAAAGTCCCAACCCCGTTGGATTCCTACGCTCAAAGGCCACGGGCGAACCGGCTCTCTGTCTGGCTGTGGGCGTGCTCTTTGCCATGCAGCATGCTATACAATCGGCCAGGCAGGATGCCGGATTGCCGCGGGAATGGGTGCGACTGGGCGCACCTACCACACCAGAAACCGTAGTATTATCAGCGGGTAACGAAATTCAACAATTTGCACTACAATAGTTTAAAAATATATACATATATATATATATATCTATTGCTATTGTTTTGTTTATATATAATTATATGTTCTCATGGTTTGGTGTTCAAAGTAGCAATAAAATCTCTTTACTCTGCTCTCTAGTCCAATTGTGTATCGAGTTTAACAATGTTTAAATATATGATATGGCATAAATTTATTTTTTCGAAATTGCGCTTTTAATCAGTGTAAATCGTACCTTTAAATTCTAATTAACACAGTTCCCTCAACCGATACTCTTAAACAAATCAAAGAGATTTTTGATACTCTCCCAATTTAAGCTTTAAGCAAGAGAGACCCGCCTGCCATATCGATCGGTTGTGTTTGGTTTTTTGTTTAATCTTATCGGTGATTTGCTTAGAAGCGATATGAAAAACACGAATTTAAGACCGCTGAGTTGGAGAATAAAGAGAGCAGCTACTAAACTGGACAGTTACAGTAGTGTTAAAGCCTTCGTGGGCTCAACATCGGAATTGGTTGCAGCACATTGCGAAATTCATCATTAAAAACTTTTGAAACAAAGCAAAATCAGATGAATACACCTGACTGACGGTAAATACAAAACTAAGCACAATATCTGGAAGTGCAAATAAAAAAGCTTAAAGACAAGTACGTATGCATGTGCACAGAGTTGTGCTGTTTCATTCAATTAAACATTGAAAAAAACTACTGCATTTATTCACGGATTTCTGTCTGTTTCTATGCGAACTAGTCTGTTTCAGTTTAAAAGGTATCGTTATGAAACTTTGCAGAAGTGCCTCTTTCTGTTGCACGCAGTACATATGTCGGAGCCAGCTGGATCGAACCACTATATCATATAGCTGCCAAAACTGGCAAAACTTTTTGTTTATTTAGATATCGACCAAACTCGCCATTTATTAGTATTACTATGCTCTTCATATATTTGCAAAATCCTATTAAGATCGAACCACTATATCATATAGCTACCATAGGAACGATCGGTCGAAAATTAAGTTGTTGTATGGAAAACTTCCTTGTTTCTCAAGATATGTTAACCATACTCGGCATTTAGTATTTTCCCCTGGAAAATTGAAATCTATCCGTACCATCTTGATCTCCACTTCTATTGCGTCCTTGTTAGTCTTGTGGTAAGAATCTTGAAGCCGAAAAAAAACTTGCGTTTACAGACCAGGATTTTCGATCCAATAGCGGTGAACTTCGCGAGGGCGCGTCAAATAAAGATCTATGAAAATTTGAAACCGATAATAAACCAAAAATGTAAGTTAGTTAAGCTTTTTCGCCAAATTCCCACATTTGCGGGTGAAATTTTCTAAATCGCTGAAACACGTATTCATTAGGTTCTCATGTAAAGCTTTGAAAATAAGTTATGTACAAGCAAATCAGACAAAACTTAAAACTTCACGGAACAAATCTTGGAATCGCATTTTCCACCGAGAAAGCCTTATTTTTCGCTATTTATCCACACTAGCGGGTGGAATTTCCCGAAACCCCGTCAACCCATAAGGTAACTATAGTGAAAACTTCAGCTTCCTAACTCTTACAGTTTGGGCTGTGCGTTGATCACCAATCAGTCAGTCAATAAGTCAGCCAGTCGGTCAGGACAAACAGTTCTATATATAGAGATTCATTCAGTTGTTCATTATTTAAACTATATAGCTCTTGTTTCAGTTTTATTATTTAATTAATCTTTGGGTCTGGCTCGGCTAGGCTCGTTGAATATTCGTTTGAATGCATTTATTTGCTAGTTGGCAACGCCATATTGTTTAGCTGCCGGTTTATATATAAAGTTGCCAGACTTCTTAATATCAGATAAGAATTGTTTTTCACAGTCAGCTGTTTTTTGATTACAAATACTCAATGTCCATGATCAGAATTTAAAAGGTCGATATTTTTGATATTTTTTTTAGATTGGTTCACCTAACATTAACGAGTACAATATCTATGTTGCCAATTAGTTTCAGAAGTTCACAGTTATACGAAATTTATTAAATTAAATGCAGATATGTCCACACTTGAATCTTCCGGTCCTTCGGAAACTGAAACCACGATGGAGTTAATAGATATTCTGCTTAACTTCATGGATATTACAAAGGAACCAAACTTGAAGCGTGTTATTCAATTTGCCTGCGGCTTACTAAACACAAACAACATTGAAAAACTGCAATTTGCTTCGAAATTAATTTCAAAGTTGTTTGCGCTCATATTCCCTGACCCAGAAGAAGATGAAGTATTGCAGATCCGCAATCCCCAACTGGTATCCGACTTCATTTTGTGTGTACAAATGTGGACTGGCCACTTTCCAGATGAAGGCAAGTTTCTATTGGCTCAGCTCTGTTCAAGGACTTTACATAACGAGAATCAGCCACATGCTGGTCAAATATTAGTGCAATTAATGGACGACATTTTGCGCGATTTAGGAGCCGAGTATATTACGTCCTCGAAGCTGTACTGCCGCATACACAAACTACTAGAATCGAATAAAAATGAGGAACGTATATCTGGTCATTTGCTTTTGAAAAAGTTACTAGACAAGAGCAAGTGCACCCAACTGAATTTATTCTCCTATATTAATGTAATGGAATGCCTGAATATTGAGCAATCCCCACAAAATCCAGCTTCGTTGGGTGCTCGGCTATCGCTTCTAAAGGAAAATGACACAGATGGAAATTGGATGCGCATTTTCTACATTAGCTTGTTACAAGATAGCAACATTCCGAGGCTGCACTCGAGCCTTGTCTTTATTATGGATCACTTTACTATTGCCGAGCTCTGTAGCGCCCATCTGCTGATAGAGTTCCTTACAGCTACTAATAGTCCGAATCTGCACGACATGGAGGGTATCAATTTGCCAGAGCAACAAATGAAGAAATTTTTATCAGACAATGCCCAGAAGCAGTTCTTCAAGGCGTTTGGAGAGATGGCCTGGTATGGAGTTCCTCTGTGTCGTTGGCTGGATTGCATTGAGACTGGGATTAAGTTACAAATTACTAAAAAGCATTTGCTGAAAATAAGTGAACTTGTACGAAATATAGCAAATTTGGATTTACGAAACAGTGCCAGTAATCGGTTTTGTGAGGTTTTTAAGGTGGGCGAATTCAAATAAAATAATTTTGAAGTAAATACAATCTAATTCTGTTATCTATTACAGGTCAGCATCGGGAGTTTGTCCGTGGGCGATTTCATGACATTAATAAGGACGCTGTATAATGACAACGATATTGTCTGCGCTTATGGACTGTATTTGCTTGCAAGGATAATCGAGAATTGCAAAAATATAAACGAAGAAATGGTTCATTTTACGAAAAGCTTCTACGAATCCCTTAGTGATAAGCGGGATAACCATTATCTATTGAATCCACTTATGGAACTATTGAGACAATTCGAACATGTGCCAAAAACACAGCACGGATGGTGGCGTTTTCCTGCTTTCTTTTCTTTGCATAACAATGATGAAGTTCGAGATTTTTATCATATTGAGTACGATGTAAATATTGAATTGATCGACGAGTGTAAAAATCTAAAAGAGCTACAGAAACATTTAATTAATAAGCTAAATTGCCAAACGAAGGAGGAAACATATTTTGTAATGCAGCAAAGTGTCGATTTATTTCTTGAAAAGAATGTGCATCACTGGAGTCAACTCGAAGAGTTTCATTTGGATCCAGTTGAAATTTTGGAAAATGGCACATTTAAAACATTATCGCATTTGTCAAAACTATTGAGTGTGCATGACAAACGGCTACAAGATGAGAAAGTAATTGAAACTTTTCGAGTACTGTTAAGGAATTATCCCAAACGCTGGGTCATGTAAATAGTTGAATCAAATAAAAAGTTGTAACCGATAAGAATTTGTTGTTTTCGCAGCCCTGGAAACATATTAAAATATGTATATAAGCATCTGGACACATATAAATCGGAAAAGCTTTTGGACGAAATGATTGCCAATAGTTATGACGGTTGGGAGCTTGGAGCGATTTTGTTTAGCACAAATTCCATGTCGGTATCTAAGCTTATAAATGGGTTACTTTATAGTGAGACTCCAACAGGGGTTTCACGGTAAGTTTACTATTATTTTGTATTAATGTATTATAATATAAATTATTTTTATATTTTTACAAAGCAACGCGTATGCTTATTTAAATAGTTTATCGACCTGGAATATAAATGATCAAATGAACGAAACAATTATATTACGTATGTCAGTGGAATGGATAAAGAGCAGTCGGTTCATATACTGTTTAATGAATTATTAAACATCAATGGGCATATTACTGAAAAAGAAATTGTAGAGAATTCGAGAGATCACAGAATTCAAATGCGCATTGCCAGAACATTTTTTAACTACGAATGCTTTGGTGAAACTTTGCCGGGGTATGTGTCTGACAAACTGTGGACAGCTCTTGTGGCCCCAAATAATCCACTAAATATTACGTACCTTTTCGAATGTCTGGTGGCAAAAGTTTTGCCATCTTTTCAACTGTTAATGGAAAAACTGAAGACGCTGACAAGCCTGCAATCCCATCAACAAGAGTCAATCGTATCTGTTGTTTATATATATTGCATGAGGAATTGGGATTCTCTAAAATTGGAACAGCTGCAAACAGCTTTTGAGTTGCTTTGGCTACATATGATGACTGCTAAATTCCAGACAATATTTTTTAGTCAGTTGGTACTACACCGACTGGCTGTTAGATGTGAGGAGAAGAGGTAAAGCTTATATCTTATAATATTTTAATGGCTTTAATTTAATTATACCTTATTTGTATTTAGTATTGACCTCCCTTTTTTTGATGCAATTAAGTCTAACCTAGAATTGTTAATTGGAGATAAGACTCCCGAGTATCGTGTGGAAGCTCGTCTGCTGCTACCAGAAATATTAGAGTATTATCCTCCTGCCGATTCAATTCTTTATATGACAAATGCACCGTTTGACGAATACAATAATCCAAAATGGGAGTATTCACAAAATCAAATGGAAAAATTGGACAAGATCCGAACTGCCTTTAAGGCCAAATGTCTTACTGTTTAAAGTTCATATGAATTGTTACAATTATGATTTAAAAATAAATGTAAAGCAATTGTAATTTGTATGATTCTATTTTGTGATTGAGAGAAATATGTTAACTGTATATTAAATTATTACTGCTTAGATTTAAGCAGACAAAATTAAAAAATAGTAATGAAATATTTAAATAGTACACACAATTTATTTATTACTTCCCCTTTTGTATGGCAAAAATTAATACAAAAAAATTAAATATTAATTTATGTATGTATAAAAAGCTTAAAGCAAACTAAATATGTATATGTAATTGGATGCTTGTTGTTTAATCCAGCATCAATCTACTCCATACGTATTTTATCTAGCTTATGCGAAGCTCTATAATAATAAACTGATCTGAATCATACATATAATAGACACGATTCCATTTGCTTTTTATTCTCACGCAAAAGCTTTGCATAAGCTAGTTAACTGATCGTTCGGTCAGTAAGATAAGTAGAAAAAAAATATAATCGATTTCTTTAAAATAACTCATACAATATTTTGTGCTGGTGTTTGTAGTTGATTTTTTCAAATTAGCACCACAAAAATATAAGAACAGTGAGCTTCTCGTTAAATTTTCATTTCAATTTTCTTTTGGAAATTTCTAATGGAATTCTGTTTGTGCGTGTGAGTGTGTTTGCAAGAGAGGAAACGAAATCAAGCGTGACTGGTAAAAGATATATATATATATATATATATGCAGCTATATATATACATATATATATGCAGCTATATATATACATATATATATGCAGCTATATATATACATATATATATGCAGCTTTATATATACATATATATATACAGCTCCCAAAAATGCTATTAATTGTAAAAACACTGGCTGTAAGGCCAATCAGTTAACCAAAAGAAACAGGTCTGAAAACTAATTAATTAATTAAATACAAATATCGTTTAAAGCACGGTACACACAAATAACATACAGCGTTAGTTTTAGTTTCGTGCTTACTGAAAGCAAATAGTTATCAAAAATGCACTGTCGCAGCAGCTTAACCAAGGCAGTTACAATAGTATTCATAGTTATTTATACATGTACGGTACACACGCATAATTAATAATCTTAAAAGGGCGCCACAAAGCTTTTCAAAACGACACACAAGTTGCACAAAATGATTTAACATACAATAAAACTTTAGTTGCTTAAATTAATTACAATTTTGTTCATCCTCCCGTCAATTGCACCAACCTAACACGCGCACTTGTGTCTGTGTGGGTGTGTGTGTGCGCATGTGTATTTGTGCGTAAACGAAAAGCAGCAATGACAAATACCACAAAAAATATATAAGCTACAGCATTTTTATGGCACACACAACAAACACACACTCACATACACACAAACCGGACAGGCGTTAATGAAAAAATAAAACTTAAGCGTGGCCATTTAGAGCATCTTACATTTAAATCTACGGTTCGGTTTATTCGTTTTACGTCCTTTTCGTCCCTTGTTATCTTTATCCTTGCGTATTTCGCGCACTAATGTGTAAAATGCATCATCGACTCCCATGCGCGTCTTGGCCGATGTTTCAATATATGGAATGCCATATTGCTTGGCCACCTGTAATTAAATATACATATATAGTGATTATCATGATATTTTAATAGTACGGACGTGCATTTACCTCTCTTGCTTGCTCGTTCTGCACGTTCCACGAAGCCAGATCACATTTATTGCCCACAAGCACCATTGGCACCTCCTCGGCGTCCTTGACACGTTTGATTTGCTCGCGATATGTGCCAATATCTTCAAAGGATTTAGCACTATTTACCGCAAACACCAGTAGAAAACCCTCACCGGTGCGCATATACTGATCACGCATGGCGGAATACTCTTCCTGGCCGGCAGTATCCAGAATATCTAGCAAGCAGGTCTCACCATCTGACAACATTAAGATTTTGTTTACATTTTAATAGAAGCTAATCGTCTTTGCAATGATAATAGTTTCGCTCAGTACACACCAATAACCACTTGCTTTCGATATGAGTCCTCGATTGTGGGATCGTATTCATCTACAAAATGATTTTGGATGAGTTGTATGGTTAGCGCCGATTTGCCAACGCCACCGGCACCAACAACAACTAGCTTGTATTCCGTCATTTGGCTCCGTTCGCTCCGTAGTGCCTGTCGATGTTTACAATTGCAGTCGTAAGTCCAACAAATGTATGTGTGTGGGTGTGTTGATCGTGTGTTTGTATTGGTGTGCGTGTTCCCCGCCCCACTCAAAAATTAGAGCTGCAACTGAAGATTGCGGCAACTGCAAGTAGTTGTACGCAAATTATTATTAATTAAAAATGATTAAAATTAATTAAGCGCATAATTAGGCATAAGTTAATGTGAGTCAGAGTAGTTTTTGACTGCGTACGGGTTTATATATTTTTCTTTACCGCTCACACACATACACGAACACTTGCACGCACTCACACAACGAGAGAGGGAGAGATGACAATGACTCAAGCGTTGCACAGACCCTTCGCAAATCTAGCAATCAATATGATCAATTATACAATTCAAAAAGCACTAGATATCCCACTGTTTTTAAACATATTTGTAGGATGTATGTTTTTGCTGATATGTAGCTTGAAGTGCAGGCTTATCTATGCATGTTGTATGTATGTATGTATGCTGCCGGACCTTCTTTGTTGCTGTCTCTTAAATTGGCTCCTCCTTGTTTTAAGTTTTCTGCTTACATCAATTTCAACTTAACGGTTTTAACTGCTAATTTATATGGAGCTTAACACTATTGCGTTTTTTGCAATAGCTAATGTAACAATTTGCGGGTAACAATTATTCACGGCTTTATTTTTTCTTGTCGAAAGAATTTTTTATATTGCCGTATTTTGTAAGTGTTAGCTAACTTCGCATGTTGGAGCCTGTTGTGCAACACTGCCACTGAGATGAGATAAAAATAATCGATGCATCGAGGTAATTTTTCGTTGAGTTCCCCCACATAAGGAACGTCAAATAGGGGTTACACTTCCCTTAGATTTTGTCAGGACTCCATTTCATGCGGTGAAACTTAACTTTATTGCGTATTTTATTAAATACAAGCAATTTAAAGTTGTCGATAACACAGTGGCGGCACGATAGCCGAGTGTCGTCAAGCAATGATACTTCCTGACGATGAATTTTCGATATCTTAGAACTATCTTCAACGCTTCGAGATGAGCGAATGAGAGTTGCTAACTATCGATGACGACTCATTGCAAATATCGAATTCTTTTGAAAATCCATCCCATGGTGGAAATGGGGTCAAAGATTTAGTGGGTGACGTTTCGCCCTCAAATTCATTTCCAAGGATTTACATAACGAATCATTTGAGACGTGTTTCACACTTTTCGCAAAATTAAAGCTTTCTCGGTGGAAAGTGCAATTCAAAGATTTTTTGGTGATTTTCGAAGCTCTGCATAAGAATTCAATGATCAGTTTCAAAGCTTTTTGAGAACATTTATTTTATTCGTGCCACGGGCAAGGCTGGACTATACCCGCTAGAATATATATATATATATATACAATATTGTAAAGTCCGCACTCTTTTCTTTTTTCCACTCAGTTTAACCGCTCAAACATTAGGGCCGTCTCCCCTCCTTTTTATCGGTGTTGTCTTATTTCCAACATCGACACATTCCCTTATTCTATCGATACATACATCGCTAAAATCTAATACTTAAGTATTTATTACATTCTTTACAATATATAAACCACTGCAAATGTAAACAGTATTTCTTATATATTTTTCAAACATTTTAAATACATAACAAATTTGATATTTATAATGACCCATCATCGATAGTTAGCAGCTCTCATTCGATTATCTCAAAACGTTGACGATATTTAAACGCTTAATTGCTAACATTTAAGAAAATAAGCGATAATGTTAAGCACCCCCTCTGGAAATGAAGTCCTAATAAAAAAAAACGAAGGGAAAAATAAAAAATGTTACCCCACCGCAGTGGGCAACGTTTACTTTCTTATATTAAAGAAAATACGCAATAAAGTTAAGTTCCGCCGCCGGAATTGGAATGCTAATAAAAATCTAATCGAAATAGACACCATCTCCGACTTATTTGGACGTTCTTTATGTTGGGGATCTAAAACTAAGAATTATCAAAAATATGTCGTTAAATTTAAAATCGCAGCAATCGACCACTGTTTTCTTCTGGGCATCGAAATGCCGATAACAAAAAGTTTGTTGCCAATCGGGAACATATTAAAGTTTCATTTTACACAGATGGCAACTCCTTGGTACATTATTAGCATAATATTGCATTTTTGCTAAGTTTGTCGCTAAATATTTGAACACTTGGCGCGCAACGCTCTGTGGAGCTACATTCGCAATGCAGAGTTAAAAAAGCTTACTGTCTGTAATTTGGATAGAGTATAAACACAATCTGTTGTGCTAGTTAGTGTAATTGGCACAAGCTTCCCGCGCACAACAATTGCTCAATTGTTCGTAGTTAAATTGCCTAACTTGCAGCTAAATTGTGAAGTTTTCTATTTTCGGATTGTGCAAATTGTACCCAATTATTTTTGTTTACTTTTGAAAGCTGGGCAACCAACGTCGACGAGATACCGACGCGTCGGTAAGTGCAAGTGAAAAATGTAGGTCTGAAAAACTTTCTCTTTTTGTGTGTGTTGTATAATATTGAATCTGCCTACTTCAATGTCCATTTTCAGTGGCATGTTAAAAAATGCACGTACACAAAAGCGAAGGTATGGCTGCGAATGTCAATAGAGAACACGCTGAGCAATATTTAGAGAACCTTTTGATAAATGGTAGCCAGGAGGGCGATAGTGGGGCAGAGCTGGAGCTGCCGTCATGGTACAATGAACAGCTATTCAAGCGGTAAGTGCTATAGTTAAATTAAACAAGCTAGGTATGTATGTCTAAAAAATTATGTTTGTACTCCTCATTCACAGGGGTCAGAGATATTTTAGCAAATATCGCTTTGTGATGACTTCAGGCATGTTGGCTGGTCTGATCGCAGTTCTTGCCATACCATCTATTCTCCGCGTACTTATCTGTACTCGTCAGTCTTCGAATGCCCTTACTGCATATCGCCGTTATTTGCGCACCATTTTTCATACGCACGCCTGGTATTTCCATTCCATTGACGATAGAAACAGCAAGTTCTGGACCAGCATTGCTGCTGTGAGACAGGCGCATTCGCGCTCTAGTCATGCCTGCCACCAACGTGGTGCTGGCCAGATAACACAAAAGGATTTGGCCTTGACACAGTTTGGGTTCATTGGCTTTATAACGCTGGGAGCACACCGAATACAGCTTTACGACGATGATTTCCTGGAAGCTACATCGCATATGTGGCGTGTGCTGGGCTATTTACTGGGCATTAAAGACGAATACAATATTTGTGGACGCAACTGGGTGGAATCCAAAGAGCGTTTGAACATTGTCATGCGTAGAGTATACACGCCTGCGCTCGAGCAAACGAATGAGGAGTTTTACCGCATGACTGAAGCACTTATCCATGGACTTTGGCATGCCAATACAATGCTGTCGGTTAGAGCAAATATTTACTTTACCAAGCGCTTGGCCTACGTCAAGGGTTATGAATATTACAGTTTTGATTATCCTGCGGGTGAGCAAAAAGATCCGCAGCAGAAATCATACTATTATGACTTAAATTTGTGGGATCGATTTATCGTTAGTTACGGTTTGTTTATTGTTACCTTTTTGCACAAATATGCCATTGTGCGCTGGTATTTCAATTTTCGAGTTTGGTTAATGGATCTCTTTATGTACTACTTGCCAACTGTAGCTATTTGGAAGTTTGGAATTAAATCGGCCTATGTGCGAATCTTTCGGCCAGGAGGTCAGGCACATGAGTTTCAATTAAATCTTAAGGAAGAGTAGTTGAGTCATATGTTTTAAGTGTTTAATGTGTTTATGTGATGTGGTGAATGTTATTTATTTTGTGTTTATTATACATTGGCCTGCTATGCAATTTATAGACTTGTTAAATATAAACGTGCAACATGTTGCCTTTTGAAAATTCCGCCTTTTTATGTTACACTTTTCAGCACTGGTTACGACCAGTTGCCGGCAAAGCCATTTATCGATAACGATAACAGTTTGTATTTTGCTTGCGCGTTTTTGTCAGTTCTCTGCAAATTTTTAATCTATATCCAAAAGTAATAGGACAAATACTAAAAACATGTTTTATCACGTGAGTTACCCTGTTTATTTTGTGTTGCAACTTTTGTTTAACGTTGCGCCACATAGATTTCACTTGAACACGAAATTCTGCTACATCCGCGCTACTTTGGGCCACAATTGTTAGAGACGGTGAAACAGAAGCTCTACTCGGAGGTGGAGGGCACATGTACAGGCAAATATGGTTTCGTTATAGCTGTCACAACAATAGACCTGATCGGCTCTGGTGTTATACAGCCAGGTCAGGGCTTTGTTGTATACCCAGTGAAATATAAGGCTATTGTGTTCCGGCCATTTAAGGGTGAAGTCCTCGACGCTGTCGTTAAACAGATAAATAAAGTGGGCATGTTTGCCGAAATCGGACCATTATCGTGTTTTATATCGCATCATGTGAGTTTGTCATTTGGTGTGTGATTGTGTATTGAGTAATTTTTAAATTTTTTACAGTCTATTCCCGCGGACATGCAATTCTGCCCAAATGGCAATCCGCCATGCTACAAGTCTAAAGATGAAGATGTTGTCATTTCAGGGGAGGATAAAATACGCCTGAAGATTGTCGGCACTCGTGTTGATGCCACCGGCATTGTAAGTGCATTTCAATTCACAAGGATTTGCTTTTAAATTGTAAACATTTAATTAATTTCTTATCACAGTTTGCTATAGGGACTCTGATGGATGATTACTTGGGGCTGGTCTGTAATTAATATAAACCAGCAAGAATGCAACTCAACGTAATATACAATTGCTATATATATGTATATATATATATTTTTTAAACTTTAATGAAATGCATTTTAGATTGTTAAATGTCTAGGTGTATATATATTATAAATACTTTATAAGATTTGATTTAAATTCAAAGGTACATTATGTTTTGTAATTTAGTACAATTCTTTGTGTGCTGGGTTTTAGGTTATGTGTTAGCTACAAATATGGATGGACATATTTTAAAGTAATTAAATAGCAAGTACTAAATTTATATGCAAATGGGGCTTAAAGTAATGATAAGCGTACAATAACAAAGAAGTTTTTAACAAGCTAAGTGTATACCCCTGCAGAGTAATTAAACAAAAAGCTGCGTTGGAAATTAGGGAAAGTCCTCTACATATTCTGCAAGGACATGTTGCTTCGGTGGGCCGAAGATCTAAGTTTCTTAGAAAAGATTGCACAAGAAATGAAAGCACGATATATTAAAGCATAGTTCCCGCGTAGGTTTTGATCAGGTTAAATACTTAGGAATTGAGGGCGGATTGGGCAACGTGCATGATTGTACATACTTAATGAATAGCATTACGCAAATCTCTAAAAAAAAAAGTAGAATATTATTGCGATGCATTCCCATAGATCACGTTTGTATCCGCCTGTAGGCCGACTCATAGGTCCCAGGAGAACAAATGATGCTTGACAAGCATGTCGCGAACACCATCCTTAAGTGGCTGCGATTCCTTGCCACGCTTGGGCGGAAGTTCCCAGTCCGGATTCAGGTTGAAGGCAAACTGTGAGAGTATGCGCAATTCGCATTTAATTTGCACCCAGCCTGGGGAATCAATGAAGCTCCAGGTGTGATACCATTTCTGCACCACCTCCTGGCAGGCGCAAAGTACCTCAAGCCACAGATGCAACACCTGCTCGTTGAGGCCCAGACAGATGAGCGAACGTAGTTTGACATCCATTTGGGCATGCGCATTGTCGTGTGTTTGATTAATGGTCTGCACGCAGCGATAGAGTAGCTCCTCGGGCGTCAATACCTTGCCATCCTCATCTAGGCGATAAGTTTTACAAAGCACCAAACGGCTATACACAGATTTAAAGTCCTTCTCCACCTCCAGCGAGGACACCTCCTCAATGAATAGCCACGGATGTATGGGTCCGCCAAGGAATGTGGGTCGTTTCATGCCATGCTCGAGGAATGCTTTAATGGCGGGCGATAGAGTGCCACGCACTAGATCTGTAACAGTCTCCGAAATGGCATCATCGCCAGCCGAGGTATACAATTTGCTACGCTCATCCAGCAGCTGTACGAACTTAGCGGGAAACCAGCCCCGCAAACCGTTCAGCTCACCCACCCAGCAATGCTCGTCTTTTTGGCTAATGATGGTTATGATATCGTTGCGTCGGAAGCCCAACTCATCGTCGTCATGTCTCTCAAAATCATGCAGCGCTTTGGCGCGCCGTTTACGGGTGCGTGCAACATTGATGAAGCTCTCATGATCCTTGGCATGCGATTCACTGCTGTAGTTGGCCGTCAGTTGTATGTGTCCCGCAAGTTTTGGTTCGATGGTTATGAAATGACGGCCCACCTTTAGTATGGCCTCGCGCAGATCCACAAGTATTTCGGTCTGTCGTATGTTTTTGTTCTTTAGCTGATCCGATTCTGGATCGCCACGAAACAGAAATGCTTCCAGTATTGATTTACTTTTGCGCACTTGACGTCTGGCTAGCTGCTGTTTGGGCAGATTGGCGGCAGCCTCTGGATTGCCAATCTGATGACCTTGATCGGCCATCAAATAGGCCAGATGACGGCGCCGATGTGTGTCGATTACGGTTTGGCTCAAAGATCCGCCCACTTCGAGCGCCTGCCGGAATAGCACCTCTACGTCATCCACCTCGCAGCACATGGAAAGTGAATTGAAGATTTGCGCCGAATTTTCCAAGTGTTTGAGATCCTGTTCCTTCACCTTGAGCATGCCCAGCGTTAGCTGAAACAGCACTATAGAACCCTCGTAGAAAAACCAATCCCAAATTCGAACTAATATTTTCATGTGCACCACATTCGCGAATAGTGTGAGAAACCAGTGCAGCGTTATCAGCGATAGATCAATGTCGTGCCGTTTGAGAGACTCATCCACGCTAGCTAAATAGTTGGCTATCAGCGTTTGCATCACACGCTGATCTGCTTGTATGCCAAGCAACGTTGAGCTGTAGTACGAGGCCGGTAGCAGATCCTCCACAATGGTGACCATCATCCAAAATGCATTCTCCTCCTCCATGAACAGCAGCAGACAGGCCACAATGACACCGGTGCCCTGGCAGTATCCAATGTCCGGAAAGAGCCACGCAATGCCGCGCAGAATACGACGCAGTCGTGGTATGCCCGTGCCATTTGGATGACTAAAGCACGCATTTGTTGGCAATATGCGGAGCAAATCCTTTTCAATTTGCTTCGATGTCATTAACTGATCGTTGCTGGAAGCTGTTATGATGGCATTGATTAAATATATATATTTTAGGCTGTATAATTAAGTCTGCTCACCCTTGACAATGTCCTGATAGCTGGTCTCGCTTTTTCGCTTTTTGGACAGCGCACCGGATAAACGCATCCACATTTGTGGGCGAAGGCTGTGCGGTATGCCGTTCTGCACCATCTTTCGCAGTTTTTCTGTGCGCTGCAGTAGCGGCTCGACATGCTCCCAGCTCAGTTCGTTGGCCTCTTTGTTGTGCGCAAACTCCAGGTGTGCTATCCACTGCAGACGCTGCTGTGCATCCTCCATAAAGGGTATGCTGAGCAGTTTATTTGAGCTCTGCTCGGGTCCATCCTCCTCCTCGACGCGAAAACCAAATTCATCGAATCGGTAATCGGGTTGATCGTTAGGTCCCGATGCTGCCAGTTCCGATTCGCCACCCAGTTTGGCGAGTATCTCCTGTGGCCACATTGATGGTGTTAATGCGGAAAACGGTCCCCCAGGATTGGGACGCAAGCCATCAGCCACGCTCAGTTCTTCCATCATGGGTGGCAGTTCACCTATATCGTCTTCGGAGCTCAAGGTCTGCAGTTTGCGCTGCGTTGACGGCGTGAAAAATTAGCAATTTTAATTAGTTTGATAAGCAATCTATCTCAATTGAATTGTTACCGTATGTTCTTCACGGCCCACGTAACCCTCGTGGTCGCGACCGAATATGCTTCTGGCCATTTCCATATTCCGATGCAGCTAATTGTCCATACACTTTAACATAAAATTAACTAAGAATATGGGAGTTAAATGATTGTTTTTTCGAATATTTTAATTGGATTTTTTTTACATCCCCAGCATTGTTTCTAACAATTTCTATGCTTTCACCCGCTGTCAGCTGTTCGATGAATATTTTTCCTATCGATATAAATTTCACAATAATGCATCGATTAACTTGTTAATAATTATTCGCCAGTCCTTTGCTGTTATTTGGTTAGTGGTTAAACTTAAACTCGTGTCTTATTTGCTTTATTATCCTTTTAATAGCTGCTAGATAGCTCCGTTTTTTTTTTTATAAACATTATAAGATTTGACAACAAAATATATTTGAACTATTAACTATTAATGCATCGAATAATCACAGTATATGCTGAATTGTTGCTCGCTTTTAATAACAGTGGAGCAAAATGTTAAATTGTATGCCATAAACATATGTGGCTGTTGCAGCAAAATCAGCTGTTATTGTGTTGTACGCTGACTATTTTGCTTTGTGCTGTTCCTAAAGTTATTGCAAATGAAAATAAACTATTAAAATAAACTGACATTAGAATGCAGATAAAGCCAATCATAACTTGTAAGTAGTGTGCGATACAAAGCATAATTTGATTTGTAAAGCATAATTTGATTCTAGATTCTGGCTCATTTCCACTTTTTCGGTCGCTTGAATCGCAAATCCTAAATGCGATTCCCTTGGACACATGCGAGTGGCGACGCACTTTTCAAAGACCAACAAAACATGTACGCTTGGAGGCGCAAACCCAGCAGTTTAGTGTGGAGCCACTGGAGAGATATAAACGCGGTGAATGGAGCATTTTGGAGCATCCCATTTTGCACATATTTGTCACGGAGTGTAATGTGAGTGTATGGGGCGGATAAATAAACTAGTTTTGTGTAATATTTAAGTCCATCCACTACCACAAGTTCTTTTCGGCTTAATGTAGACAGTAAGATACATCGATAGTTATATTGAGCGGACTTCCACTGTTCCAGATTTCTTTTCTGATTAGGGAGATGCTCATTTAAAAAGGTGGACTTTAAAAAAGTAAAAGTAAAGAAACACGTCTCAAATATTTAATCAAATTTTTGAAAATAAGTTAGAGCTGACTTTTATCCAACAATTTTCCACACTTCCTTCAATCCTTCTTCACTCAACTTACGGTTTTGGATGTGCATTGATATCAATCAGTCAGTCAATCTGTCAGGATAAATGGTTTCATATATAGTGATAATAAGTAGTAATGTTTTTCTCTTTTTTAAGGACATCGACACTTACAAGGCTACAATAAGAGAAGAAATTGATGCCTGGCTTAAGCTGTTGAGCAGCTATGGCATCTCCGATTGGATGATTTTGCTGGTGGAGACGCTAGATATGCGCAAGACAAAAAACTTACTGCCTCGTACAACAGTGCTGGATAAGATACGTTTAGATTTTGGCAGTAAAAACGATGATCGTTGCATTTCCGTATTGAATCCAGCCAAATTTGAGCAGAAATCTACGGAATCCTTTCGCTGCTTGGTACATCGCATACGATTCCTTATGCTCACTAGCTTTAATCGCAACATTGCCAAGTACGAGGAGCTGATACGCAGCAAGCGGGAGAAACGTAATCACGATGATTGGGATTTTCGACAATATTTCTTTATGCAGGAGGATTTGGCACTGATATTCGAGAAACTGGAATTGCCCACAGAGGCGCTTATACAATACGACGAACTGGATGCAATGTTCTCGCAGTTCATCACGCACACGGGCTTCAACGAGAAGCAACAGTGGCTGACATACTTTAAGCGTCCGCTTAGCGCTTTCCATGGCATCTGTTTGAGCCGCGTGGACAAGTTCGAGATGCGACAAAAAATACGAAACGAGGGCGTTTCACTGCTGGAATTCCGCAACTATTTGTTTGAGCGCCAGGCGTATCTGCTGCTCACATGCAATGAGATACCGGAGATTGCGAAACGACTGTTGGGTTTTCTTTTCTCCACGTTGCGTGAAGTCGAGTATATAAAGCTGGACTGCCAGGAGGGCGCACTGTGTTGTTGGGAGTTTGTTTGCGCTCTGGAAGTACTGCAGCTATGCGAACAGGCCATGGAACCCAACGAGGTGACCTGCTTCCAGCACTGTGCACCAATTTGGAACCTGGCCAAGGACAAGCTCTATGAGCTGGGCAAACTGTGTGGCCTATTGCCAGGCTGCACGCCCAGCTCCGAGCAGTTGCACATTGTGGTGCAGCTCTCCTCGGGTATTGGCGATGCGCCGCCGCAACAGCAGTTTCTTCAGGCCATGCCGCAATTGCGCGATCGTTCGCCCAATCGCAAGCCCAAACTGTCGGCGGCGCAACAGCTTAAGGAGGCATTGGGCTCAAATCAGACATTCCAAAAGCTATATCTCGAGCTGGCTGAGCTGGCAATTAGCACGTACAAGCATGTGACGCGATTGCGCTCTGCCCGACTGGTTGGTCTGGATTTGGGAAAATTCTACTGTGCTTTGAATGAGCCACACAAGGCGGTGGGTTTCTTTACTGATTTGTTGCGGGAACTGAAGGCGGAGAACTGGCATACGCTCAGCTCACAGACGCTGCTGGAGCTGGCCAATTGCTATCGCAAAATGGGCGACTCGCTCGCCTACACCAAAACCTGCAGCTCAATTTCCTGTTGCGCCGAGTTGGAGACACTTGTGCGCACTTTTTACTTTGATGAGTTTCTCAAATCGTTGAAAACTCTTAAGACAACGCTGTCGGCACAGCCATCCGTAGAGAATGCCAATTATTGTGTGCTGGAGGATCATTTTCGGATAGTGGACATCGAGGTGCACAATACGAACCCCATTATACAAGACGATCATCTGCTGGTGCAGTTGAAGGTGGAAAGTTTGTATCCGCGTGAGATTGTGGCCGAGTGCATAAAGCTGTGCTATGAGCTGCATGTGACACCCGAGTTGGAGACAGCTATGCAGGAAGTTTCTCTGGTACCTGCACAGCACAGGGAGTGTGAATCGCGGCAAAAAGTCTTTTTGCAACTTTTTCATAAGCAAGACAATACGCTCAGCAGCGCTTCGGTGGTCTGTGACACGCCCAAGACTAAGCAACCGGTGCGACGCACCAGCAGCACCAAGCGCAAACTCTCACCCAGCGTCCAAGCGGATTTCACAAACATTGTGCAGATCGAGAACATGGCATTGCAGCCGGGCATTAATCTTGTAGAGCTAAAGGGGAAGGCGACTCGTGTGGGACGTTGGCAGTTTAAGCAAGTGTGTCTAACCATGTCCAGCCTGGAGTTTCTCTCGGAGCAGTTGCCATTTAGTGTGCAGCCGCCGAGCTTTGAGATTTGCACCAAGCCGGCGAGTGCCTCACTGGAGTTTAAGACGCTCATCGCAGGCATTGTGCAGCCCATTAATTTGCATGTGGCCGGCGGTAGTTTCATCTTTCCAGCAGATGCCAAGATTACGTTGCGCTGCTCCAAGAATCTGCGCATACGACAGGCTTTGGAGCCAAATGCGCCGGCCAGCAATACCGATGCCAACTTTGAGAATGTGCTGCAAGTGCCGCTGTTGGAGTTTAAGTCGTTCGAGGAGCGTCGCATTCCGCTGGAGGTTCTTACCGATATGCCTGGTCGCAAAATGGCCAAACAACATGAGCATCACGTAACACTCAGCTGCCCTTGGTCGCGCAACGACCTTCAAATACCCATTGAGTTTCAGCCCGCCATGGAGGCCACTTGCCGTCTGCACACGTGCGGCACACAAAAGTTCCTGCAGGTCATTATGAAGGGTCTGGATGCACGACTATTGCTGCAGAACGCCAAAGTTAAGTGTGATGTGCCCGGCGTGCGTCTGCTGGATCTCAATCCCGAGTCACAAGAACCAATTGTAAGCATATTAGAAAGGGAACGGCGTTTGAAAACTTCACCTGACACTATTCCACTTGCAGGAAATTTATAAATCTTTGACGGTCACCTATCTATATGAGATACAAGTGGAGCCTCTAAAAACCGAACACGAGCTGCCCATTGTTAAGGTGCACTTTGTGGTCAAGTATGCATCTCTGCCACAGCCGCCTATCTGGCGCAATTATGGTTGTGCCTTTGATTTGGTCGAATACTCCACGCTCTTCAAGCTGCAGGCACAGTTGGAACCGAACGAGTTGTGCCGCCTGCGCACCGTTTGCAATTTGAATCTGAAGATTACCAAGATCAATGAGAATCCGTATGTAGATCTCATGTACGAGGTGCTCAATGATCAGAATCTGTGGGCGGTTTGTGGTCGTTCCGCGGGTGAGTCGTCGTTTATCCATTTTATCTTAATTATATATATTTGCTTATTATTTAATTCTAATTTCTTGACACATGATATACACTTTTAAATGCATATTAAGACATGGGTAAGTTTTTGGTTTATAAACACACGTAGTAGCACCCAATTGGGCTCATTGATCCCTATTAAAACTAACCTTAATAACGATAAAACGTATAAAAGCCCTCAGTAAATGCGCGATCTAATACTACATTATTTATTATGATTTATTATGAATCTTCTTCCAAGTGTTAGGATTTCTTAATACAAAGAAATTTTATAAGATTATTTTTTGGTTATTTTTCTAGTATATTGTTTTATTTAATTTAGGATAAGTCCCTTAAAATGGTAATGGTTTTCTTTTTAAACTGTTTAAATTCATACCGTGGGCTTCTGCACTTTTTTATATAATAGTGTACTTTAACTTCAAGTTGGCGAAGTTCGCTTTCCACGTAGTTAAGCTTTTAATTGGCTTATTTGAAATACAAATAAAATTATGCTTTACTCAGGATCTGTTATGAACCTGTCGCATTAACCAATGTATTTAATAATCTTGCAGGTGTTGTATCAATGAAGGATGTGGACTGTCATTCGATATCGCTGGACGTTATGCCCCTAAGTACTGGCTTTCTGCCTATGCCCAGCATACGCCTGTCCAAGTACACAGCTGGGGGCAAGAACAAAGCCGATGCCCACTCCAGGGTGCATCCGTTTCCGCCCGGCCAGGTCTACAACTCGACCAAGAGCATGCAGATCCATGTTATAGCGAGTGTCAGCGGTGACCAGTGATCAGTCAAATGTATATAGCCAAGTATTATTTATTGCAATAAGCACTGATTTGTTAATTAGACTAACATAAAATAGACAGATCGAAAGACACTACTGGCTATCTTTCCAATTCGCCGGCTAGCTTGCCCAATTGTTGTTGCTCCACGCGGTAAAAATGCCAGTTTTCCGTTTCAGTTAAATTAGTTGCGCCCAGCTGATCGTAGAACTCACGCGCCGGATTCCAGCTGAGCACATGGAAGTCCAGCCGTCGGCAGCCTAGCTTAACCGCAATGGCGGCCACTTCACGAAAGATGCGCGCACCGGCGCCCTGCTTGCGATGGGTAGGACGAACATAGATATCCTCGAGAAATAGGGAACGTCCCTGCCAGGTGGAGTACGAGTTAAAGCAGATAGCATAGCCAATGCTGGAACTGTTGAAGGAAATGTTGATTTAATGCCGTCAAATTGTAGCGCCCAATCTTATCGGAATGCTCTCCTCGAGTGCAAATGTTTGCTAAACAGATTTGTTATTTGACTGACACTGAACATTGTTTGTTAGGCAAACATTTGCGGAGTGTCTTTCAATTTGACGCCCAGCTTTCTAATGATCTTTCTTATCAATTGTTTTTCTCATTTACTTTGTGGCATTGTCCGTGAGCACATAGATTTGGCAATATTCGTGTCCGCCATCAAGGCCCGCGTCGCGTATTAGATCTGCGTGTGGGAAATTATCAAAATGGGTGACAAGTTCGCTTCGATATTCTCTACTCACCCTGCTCGCTCAGCTGGGGACCATCACTCATGCGCTCAAAGTCAGCCAGTTCCTTCGGAAAGTTCAGTCATATTCACTATATTTGCATTTATTAAATGCAATAATGTTCATCCCTAACCTGTATCATTTCTAGCACTGCTTTTATATCCGCCTTTTCAGCCCGACGGAATGTAAATTGATTTTTCTGCGACATATCGCTGCAACTTGCAAGTGTGCTCCGTAACGTGGCTCGATTTAAACTAATCAGTTTTTGTAGCCGGCAAATGTGCTTATCTTGAATCCTGAGTGGGCCAGCCTTATCGTTGCTTTTTATTAACTCAATGTTTGTAAACGGGGCTGACGCGTTTTACGAATAGGTTCGCTCATGGAACTAGTTCCAGATATGACATAAACACACAGTTCATATTAGAAAGGAGACAGACTCTTATAACCTTTAATATACATACGTACATATTTAGTCACAGACAATTTTACATAGTTACTTGCATAGACAAAAACGACCCAACCTACACACAGACACGTAGATGGACATACATTTATCTCTTTTTATAAAACTATTTGACTTACCCGACTGATTGGAAGATGGAATTTTGGGTATTTGTAGAATTTCTTGGGGGAAGCTATAGGTTTCTTCCGATCGACTTTAAACTTATTTCCAAAGCACTACTTAAGAACTTAATGAATATGTGTTTTAGCGATTTTAAACATTTCAACCGAAACTGTGGTAAATTGGCGAAATAACTATCAAAGATCTTAGTAAAAAGTCATCTGATACGCAAAATCCGACCCCCTTAGATGAAAAAGATCACAGGTTGTAAGGGCGAAGTTTCAAGTTCCGTCCGACCGGCTTCAAACTCATTTACAAAGCCCTACATAAGAACTTAATAAATACGTTTTCAGCGACTTTGGAAATTCCACCCGAAAGTTATCTAATGTTTTTTTGCAAAATCTACTTCTCTTGGATGAGAATTGTGGGCGTAATAAACGAGAGTTTATTCGTTGATGGTAAGATTCTCACCTAGAGACTAACATGTGCTTAAAATAATGTAATTCCAAATTTTGGTTCTTTGTTCGATGAATTTTTAATATAATTTCAAATAGAAGTTGAGGTCAAGATGGTACGGATATATTTACATTTTCCACGGGTGGGAACTGAATGAATGAGTCATATCATAACATGTGCTTAAAATAATGTAATTCCAAATTTTGGTTCTTTGTTCGATGAATTTTTAATATAATTTCAAATAGAAGTTGAGGTCAAGATGGTACGGATATATTTACATTTTCCACGGGTGGGAACTGAATGAATGAGTCATATCTAAAGTTTTAAGCACAAAGCTTCCGACGGACAAGGCCGGAAAATACCCGCTAGTATACATGCTTCCTAAAAGACAAAATGGAGTGTATTGTATAAGGAAATATAAATTGTTAATATGACACTTGCAGTCAAAGCATGAGAATCTTGATGAGAATTGCATAGGAAGGCAACATCGAAACAAAGTAAATTTAAATTTTCAGCGGCGGGAAGAGAACTTGTCTGTGGCTGGTATGAGAGAATATAAATGTATATATATATATATATATATATATATTTATATATATATATATATATATATATATATATATATATATAATCTAGCATATTCAGACACACATACACACATAGAGATAATAACACATACGTAAACACAGATGAAAAACACCAAAAAGAATTTCATACAATCGAAGATAATTTTAATGCTAAACCCATAAAAAATATGTTTACCTACTAATAAATACGGATTGCTGATTTTAACTACGCTAAAAACTATTTAGAAATATGTATGCTTACATTTTTAACATATATTTCAAGGCAAATAAGCATTGTAAAGTTGTAAGTAGCGAAATATTGTAAAAATTGATCGATATCTTAAATTTTGTGAGTTTTCATACAAATTGTTTCAATTTTTGTAAAAAAGAATCCATTAAATAATATAATAGTATGTTTAGAAATACCTCAAGTACAACTATTAATACTATTTCAATCTATTTGACTTTATATTTAAGATGCTTGATGCTCTTCATAGAGCTGGCCACTGAGTCTTATCAGAATTCGAGCATTATGAGCAGGGAGCAGAACTAATAAACACAATTGACCCCTTACCAAATATACATATTTTATATTACATATTTACATAGTTCATTTTTTGTAGTTTGCCTTTTTTTCAATTTCTCACTTTTTTCAGTAGACATTCGTTCAATTTTTAAAAATCGTTGTGTTTGATTTTATTTTTTAAAATCTGTTCTTATCTCTAGCGGCACCGTCACGATGATGCGACTAAAGATTGTATGTACACAGATACATGCATACATGTGTCATACATATACATTTATTCATACATGGTTCTGTCCATTGCTGGATTATTTATGTCGTCGAAGCGAACCGATCCTAAAGCCAGACTCAGCTGAGCTCATTTTGATACCCTTATGGATCTGTATTATAATTCTGTCCCGAAATGGAATGGAAATGGAAATGGCCACATCGGATTACTTTATGATATAGCGGTCATGTGAACGATCGGTCAAAAAAGAAGTGCTCTTGTGAACTACTTATTTGTTTCTCAAGATATATTAACCAAACTGCATTATTCCTTTGACTATGTTCCTACGAATTACTATATTATATAACGATCTGTCAAAAATCGAGTTTATGTGTGAAACATTTCTTTGCGCGAAAAGACTTATACAATATAAAATTTTTAAAAACATCGGAACGAAGAGGAGCCATATAACCGATCGCTCGACAATTAGGTTTTTGTAAGATACATATTAGCCAAAAGCAGCAATAACCAGCGTGAAACTCCTTCCTAACATATCTGCAAAACCGTATCAACTATTATAACATAAGGCGCCGGAAATAAAGCTCTTGTATAAAAAGCACATATTTACAAGGGTATTTAATCTTCGGCGTGTTGACTATAGACATTCTTTCTTTTTCAATTTCTTTAGCATTTTCCAACGGTTTTGTTGTTGGGGCCGAGTCGCTTGTGGAGCGCGGCTTATCTGGCTGGTGGGTTCGCTTATTGTAATTCCCGCTTTTAATTCTTATTAAATGGCCGTTAATAATTTATATTTAAATTAAATTATCGCTGGCACGTTCAATGCGCGTCGGCACCAAAAACAAAACAATGCAAAGCCAAAGCCAAACAAATGAAACAAAACAAAAGCAAAGCCGTTGCTGATAAACCAAGTAGCCGAGTTTGCTCCGGGAGCAGCCATGTTGTTGGCTCTGGGATTCATTTCAGTTCTCGCCTCGTATATGACCTTTACGCTTCTCGAGTCTGGAGTCTGGATTCTGTTGTGTTTTATCTTATGCCCACAATGCGTCTTCCGGGCTTTGCATCGGAGTTGTTGCCGATGCTGGCGCATGCCGTGATAGGGCGGGCCACACCCACACATTATTATCGGCTTAGGATCCGGGCCCTTTTCTTCCCTTTAGCTGATGACGGCGCCTGCCTAAAGTTCTTCCTCGCAGGTTGTTTACCTCCTTATCTGACTTTCAGCCATTGTTTGACAATCTCGGCTACTCTTTGCCCCTTATCACAGTTGGCAATATGCTCCTTGTGTGTATTGTGTTTTTTTTTATCACTTTCCGTGACGTCACAGCACCCGGCGTTTTGTATTCCATAGAAGTGTCCTTTGCACATTCCGCTTATCGAGTGATTCACGCCGTTATCTTATTTATTTTTGGTATTTTTGTATTGTTTTTTTTTATTTTCTGCAGACACCCGACCAGACACTCTGGAGCTCGCCTTTCTTTATTTAAACTTATCAACCATAAATAAGAATAAAATTGTATTTTATTTTCATCATGAGTTTGGGGGAAATAGTTATAAATTGCAAGCTAATGCAATAAATGCATTATTAAGTTTATAAAGCCTATGTTGCGCCTGTTTTTCACATTTAATAGATTGCAAATTGCAATTTTAAATTCTATTGTTAACTGTCCATATACCATCCCAGAAAAGTAATATTTATCTCTAGTTTAGCATGTATTTGCAAGGTTAGTACGTAAATATCTGAATTTATATTTATGTACGAGTATGAGGACAAATGAAGAAACTCTGTTTCAATAAATCAAATTAAATTAATTGTAGTCATTTATTTCATTCATTTAGTAATATTTTAAAATTGGCTTGAATTCGAATTTTCGTGTTCATCTACAACGGGAAAAGAGTCTGTATGCAATTCCCGATAGATATAAGATGTTATCGATAATACTTTTTTTTGGCAAGCGGATATCCGTTAGAAAGGAATCTGCACAGGTCTCTAAATTTTGATGGTAGCTCTTGAATTATTCGGATATAACTCGTTCAAAGTTCGATCAGTTCTAGCATAGTTTAATGTTGACTGAATGCTTGCAATCTTTTGGTTTTTTTTTGTTTTTCCCATGAACATCTCAGATAGTGGTAATCAGTAGTGTTGGCGGTGTTTCCCAAGTTTCCGTTGTCATCGTCACCAAAACAAAACCTTTCCAAACGTATAGAAATATTGATAAGGATATATGAGCACACATACAGAGGCACAATCGCGCACACATATGTTATATTACTTATGTACGGAGAGACATACAATTGGTCCGATAAGTATAGTCGCGCGACCGACGCGTGATGCAACTTAATCAAATCGGGTTTGGACTCCAGGGCTCTCTCTCACTCTCTCTCGCTCTCTCTCGCTCTCTCTCACACTCTCTGTCGATTTCTGTGGCGTCAGTGGGGCTGGGTGGTACTATGCCGGCTCAGATAGCCATATCTTGCGTTCGCCGGTCGTCCAATCGGCGAGGCAGCCAAACTACACACACCGGGCAGCAGGGAGCGGGATCGGAGATCGGGGATCGGGGCACTGGGCACGGGGAAAGGGGAACGAGTTCGACCGTTTCTCCGATAATAAAGTAGCTACCGAGCTGACGAGCGTTACTCATTGGGTGTTGTTGACTGTTGCTTATTGTTGTTGTTGCTGTTGTTGTTGTTGTTTGTTGCGTTTTTGAAAAGGTGATATGAAATGTGCTCTGATAAGTTTTAATCAAGAATATTTTACTCGTATTGCTTTGGTGGAACCGGGGTCTCAGTCTCACGAGTAGCATTTGAAAAGTTGTAGTAGTAAGTCGCCGGTCGGGGATTGTTTCAGCTCGGATCGGTCGGACAGATGCGGGTGTCGTGTCCCGTGTTCCGTGTCCCGTGTCCGGTTTCCTGTGGGCCGTGCCGGGTGATAATCACACCGATTTCAAGTGGGCGTGATCAACAAAGGAAAAAATTTTAATGCCAATATGTATGAACAGTATGGGTAACCGCTATGGAAAATTATTGCGCCGGCGCATGGAAAATCCTTTGGTAAAAATATTTGACCACAAAACGTGACGAGTTTAACCAACAGCCAGGGGGCGCCCGGAATCCCCGAAAGAGTTGTCTGCCCGGCCGTAGCCTCTGTGACACATTTATGCGGTCGCATAAACAAGGTTGACGCCTACGAAATTTGTCGGATGATTACAAATTTAACGCTTCGAGTCAGTAGTCAGCGTGTGTGAATGCCAGATGCCAGATGCCCGGTCGCCGGTCGACGGTCGACGGTCTCATCATCACCCGTAGACCACATGTGTCTCGTCGAACGCCCCTCATAATGAGCGCAACGGATCTCAAGCTGACCGTGGATTACTATCCAATCGATCGAGTTATTCCCGAATGGCGTTTGCACGCGTCACAATGACTCACGTGTTTGGTTAGCTGCTTCGCATGGTGAGTATGGATTTAGCTCAATGTAGAAAATGATTTGATTGTTTTTGAGTCAACTGCAAGTAAATTATTGTTGAATATATACATATGTTCAATATTAGCAGTTATGTATTTATATATGGACTGTTGATGTCTGTATTCATTTCCTTTAAGTTCATTTATTTGTAATATTCTATGCTATTTTCATTATTTTTTGAGCCTAAGAGCTTTATTTTATAAAAAAAGCAGATCTTTCTTCTAAAGACCATCTGATGCTATGTTCATTGTCTATGACGATATTCCATAACTTAGAATATCTCGTTGTTTAGTTGGTTTAAAGTCTTGGTCAGTTAGATAAGGTCAGCTATTCTTAATGTTGAATATTTATATAATCTATTTTATTCTGAAACTTTAGAAAACTGAGCAATTAGGAAAAACAAATTAAATTAATTCGAATGTGAAATAGGAATAGCAGAACAACAAACTCATGTATTTCGTATCTTTCGAGTTTTCTGTATTTTCACTGCAGTCGAATTATTTTTGTATTTTCTACATTAACTATTAACTAAGTACAAACTTTCAAATCAGGTTCTCTATTATTATTATAAGTTATAATACATACAAAACACTTGCAAATATGGCCTTGGACTAAAGCAATACTATATACCATACCATAGCTTGGGATTCGAACCCGGATGCTCATTGTTCAGTTGCCTAAATTACTGCAAAAGTAAGACAACTCATCTACAGGGTGCTCCAGGGGTTATATTATATACCTTATATACATATATGTATATGCAAATATTACGTAAATGTCCAGAAACAAAAAGGAAGCTTATCTAAAGACATGGTTCGAACTCCTTTTAACTTTTCTTATGCTTTGGCTAGAGGTATTTGTTGAACCTAGACCATTCGTACGCTGCCTGTATACTCTGTAAACTCTGTACTCTATGCTAAGAAACTAGGAGTATATAATTATATATTTGAAAGAAAAAGAAGAAAAGAGAAGAATTATGACGATCACATGAAACCAGCATGACGAACAACGAACCCAAAAGCGCAGCTCCGAGCTCCGAGTGCGAGTGCTCCGCACATTGTCATGGGGCAGGCAAGGGCGGAGGCGACTTTTTTGTATGGGCACGGGGACGGGCACGGGGCAAGCGGCAGCATTGCGTATGTGCTTGGGGGTAGGGTTTGAGGCAGACGCGTTGTACACGGTCGCTGTCACTGAACAAGTGCTCCATATATATATATATATATATATATATATATATATATATATATATATATATATATGTATATACATAAATCCATATACATGTATACTTAGGGGTATATACGATGTGTGGGCATGTGTAAGTGCTTACAGTAGAGCTGCGCGACCGTAGCAAAAACTGCGGTCCCTCGTCTTCTGCGTATGTATGCATGTATGTATGTATGCATGTCACAGTGGGTATGTGTGGATGTTGGTATGCGGTCGACGGGCAATGACGGCCTTATCACTAGGCCCCTACAGTAACAGCAACAACAGTAAAATGTACATTATATGAACAAAAACAAAAAATATATATTATATATATTGAAGAAAAAAAAGCGACGTGCCCGCGTCGCCTCTAAAGAATTTGAAAACAAAAGAAATATATGTATATGTAAAATATAAATGTACATATGTACATATATATAAATATATTCGTACATATGTACATATAAACTGGTAATGACTTAAGTCTCGCAACTTCCTGCCAAAGTTTAGCCTGTGGCCGGCCATGTTTGAAATAAATATATATATTATATGCATATATATATTTATACATATATATATATGTCTGTATGTATATGTATATAAAGAATATGCATAGTTGCAATTTTTGTGTGCAACAGTAATTTTCGAGCGAAACTAGGCTGAAGTGTCCCCAGCGGCAGCTAGATGCTGCTCCGTTTTCATTCCGTAAGATCCATGCCAAAGCTGAGTCCGAACCCGGACGAGAAAGACGACTTGAACTCTAGGCAAACAGCAACACGTGCAGGTCGATGATGACATATTCTTGTAAAATGCATCGCAAACAGAGGAACCGCATAAAATGCGTTTGTTTAAAAACAATGGAAGAAACCGCGACAACAAATACCGCAAAAAGAAAAAAAAAATAATCAGAAAATAAACCCAAACCGAACCGAAACCAAATCAGGGAAACACAATTTACATGCACACAGGAACAGAGACACATGTTCGTGTACACACTTAAATTAAACATAAAAAAAAATTGTAGCGCATAAAAAGGAATTTCGTGAAATTCCGAAAGATAAACAAACAGCAAACAAACAACGACGAGAGACAAGATACAAAGATACATTTCTGCGTACGAGTATTTGCCTTGATTGCCACACACACAAGCACAAGCACAAGCATAGAGCACTTAATACACAATTTGAGCCAATATCTAGGATCCATGCCGAGGCTAGGCCCTACCCAGACCGCACCTACTACGATCCAATGCTGCTCTATTTGGAGGCACCCGAGTCGTCATGGGCAGCGCGTGTCTCTGCTCTAAGTGTGTAAGAAGTGTACCTGTTGCAGTCTACCTGTTCGTAATGTGTTTAACAGGATATGACCAAGACGTTGACGCGCTGACGAAGAGCTCGTCGAAGACCCAGCACAGACCCAGGGCCAGACATATGTACGTCCATTGTGTACCGAGTTAAATTACCCAACCTAACTTACTTTCACTGCCAAATGGTAGTCGCATGTTTGCCGCATAAAAATTAATGAGCTTGTGCACCGTTTTTCGCTGTTCATTCATAAATGTAGCTCGGGAATTTCCAGCCAGCCGATGAATGAATTGCTTTTGGTCCTTTTACACTTAACTAATTGATTTTTAATGAGGAATTTTTCAAAGGTGTGCAATGATTATGAATAAACGGCACGTGGCTAAAAAATTTGTACGGTTTTTGAATAGCCGAGTCTATCTAAAAAAATGATTGGAAAATCCATACTTCGAGGCATGAAGAAAAACAGCGTCATAAGAGATATTTTTTAAAGTGGAGTTTATTAAATAGACTACCCAAAAGACAATTATATAAACATAATACTTTTTTTATGATAAGTATCTTTCGTAAATAAAATATATCTTCTATCATATTCAAATCAAATTCTTTTATATTTTATATATGTATATTTGCTCTCATCAATAATTCGAACATAAGAAAAACATTTCTCTTAGAAATGCTGTCGATTTAATACAATTCCAACATAAAGCTGATGTTTAATATTATTTCATACGATAAACTTGATTTCCGGCGGATTGTTCCTGATTGAGCTATGGGCTAAAGCGGTGAGAAGTTTGAAGAATATGGTATGGTATAAACTCGCCCACAAATTGTGATCTTGGTTAAGAATGAAGAAATATAGAAAAGTTTTCCATATAATCACTCAGTTTTGGATATATATGTGATGGAATCTGTATGTTGTAGTAGCGCGATCTGACCAGCTCCGATATATGGACCTACGCCTACCAAGTCTAGACCACGGCGTCAGCACACCAGCTCCAGCGAATAAGAGCCTCCAATGGTAGGTCACGAATGATGAACACGGTCTCCGCCTCACAAAGGTCGGTGATCAAGGTTAGATCAAGTTCTTCAACAGCCGCTACGCCGATAAGCTGCTGCGGCATCACCAAGCGTCCTGGCTTAACCTATCACAGAGAGGCGCCTCCGAAGGTTACACCCCTGCCTACGAGGCGAATTATCTAAACACCCTACAGTATTAGACCATGCCCTGAATCCCCTTATTTCTAAATGTGAATACCATCGAAGTCTTTCGCTTGGTAGAGATCAGAAGCTACTGGCTGATTCCAATAAAGCAAATAAAAAAGCAATAAAAAAATAAAGAAAATAAAGTTTAATTAATATATTATAGATTAAAAGCGTAGTATAAATTTGCAAACAAACAGACGTACGTGGCAATATCAACTCGGCTATATTTAATTTTTATGATGTCGGAGGAATTATTATTTTTTAGCAGCTAAATACCATAAGTAAAAATAATAATAAAAAAAAACATTTTAATCATTTTTGGTTTCCAAATATAATCGTATCAGGTTTCCAGGTTAATTTCTAATTGGTAAACTTGAGTTTTCCTTCCATCCAATTAATCTCAAATTTAAAAAAAAATATAATTTTTTATTATAATTTTATTGAGTTTTGATTTTGTAAGGCTTCTTATCATCTAAGCTTTTACGTAGATTTATAGTGCAGTCTTTCAGTCATCGCCCACTTAAAATAACATTAAACAAACATTTGGCTAAAAAAACACAATATTCCGAGCTCTGAAAGTAGACGCCCTAATTAGACAGCGCCAGGGACTGGACATAATGAAAATATGTATTCAAAATTATATAACCCAACAAAGAAGGAACAACAATAACTATTTTGCTTAACGCTGTCAGCCAAAACGAATTTATGACCATTTTGTTTATTTGCTTTGGCTGGGAACATGCTCGTTGAAAGAAGTAGAGACAATCCCTAGACCTGAACCTTTTAACCATAACCCGAGCCCGGACGAACAACAAACACAACAATTGGTCGATATGCGAGTGTCGTCCTTTTCTTGTCACGATCAATTTTGATCCTGTCGGCGCGTGTTTCCATTTTCTGTTTACGTTTCAACAAATTGCTCGCTTACCTGAGTCAATATTCTACCTGAGTCCGTCAACCTTGGCCAATGGCTGCCCCGGCCCGATGCTCGATTAGCTATGATCAGTTGGCTTGATCGTGGCTTTTCGACAGTTTTTAATATGACGTCTATTTAAATAGGTTCAAGTGCTGTTTACTTTACCTGTGGGAAAAACTATTCGGCCCGAAATGTGCATCAAATATGTGTCCGAGTGTCCAAGTAATATTGCATAAAAGATTCTACAGACCCGGGCTAGAGACGTATTGGGCAGTGTGTTTATTTGGATTTGATTGTTTGTCTTATAAATTAGCCAAGTTGTTGGGATAATTTGCGGATGTATTTAGTTGAGTTTCAATAGGTTCTGAAATGCTTGTCAACCATATGGAAACCAGAAATGGAAAATGTTAAGGAAAACAAATTGTGAAAATATATGATATATATAATTTTTTTTTTTTTTGTATATATTTTATATAAATTGACTCATATTATTTTATGTGAATACCGCCACAAAGGGATTTAAAATCATAGTTATTTACTTTAGTAAAAACTTTAATTAACTAAAAAAAGCTTTTCGATTAAGATATATGTATGTATATCCCGAAATGTCATAGAAGAAATTTATGATACATGAAGGATCAAGCTAAAGCATATTTCTATTCAAGACATAAAGAAGAGCTCTATTACAGAGTTTCTTATCGAAACATCACACAAACCGAAAAATAAAATTGTTGCAATAAAAAGAGTGTTAAAGACATGTTGTTTCGGGTCATAAAAAGGACCAGATAAAGCACCAATTGTGCACTCACAGCAGCCAGACCGCAGAGCACTTGACTTGAAGCGTTTTAATTGATATTATCAAAAGGCATAAACCAGTAGAACTAATAGCCATCGTACTCCTACCAGATAACGATGCTGATAATAGCCTGCATCTAAAGATCGGTGCACTTAAGGCGCGTCTCTGCGAAACTGTATCGGGATATACGATAACCGGGCAAGGACAAGGACAATATTTATGGGTAGCATGGGTAAATGTTGTCTCTGCTCGGAATATTAAAAATGCATAAATACATCAGCGTCGATGATATGTGAGATACTTTTTTTGGTGTTGGTTCTAGCTGGTCTAGTTGACACTTGTTAGGGATCCAGGCGAACCCATTTTGGGCACCATAAATATGTCAAAATAATGCTAAGCCAAGGGCTTAAGTGTGCGCCACACATACTTATGCACATAAATATTTCCAGAATATGCATATTCCGAGTCTCCTGGGATATACGAATATGTACAAAATATATTGCTCGCTTAATTTGAACCTCATAGAGGTTTTATATGCTGTGGTTATAAAAAAAAAAGAAAAGAAGAACTCATTATATTTGTGTTTGAAAGATTGTTTTGCTCTTCATTTTATCGTTTTTCCACTTTTTTGCCATAAACATGGGGCATTTGATATTTTAAAGATGGACTGTTCTACGCTGCGGCCCATTGCCAGTTGCAATTCAAGTGTGAAACACCAACACTCACACGCATACACCCGACACACACACACCCGACACACACACACACACACAGCGGCGTTATCCTTTAGGGATAGAGCTCGCGGTTCTGTAATAAATCACATCATTAGCATCTCGCACTTGTGCTGGCTGACATTTTCCACGGCTCATTTGTGATTTATGCATAATGCTGGGAAACGGTTCTGTCCAAATTTGTTTGTTGACACGCACCTCCTCTCAAGCTTGCCACAGCCAACACAGATTTCAGGACTATCAATCCCCAAGCCACACACACACACACACACACTCGTAGAGTATTTAAGTAGTTGTGGTTAGAATTTACATGCAGCTAGTTCTTTTTAAAGGTCATTTACCGTTATTAGCATATGTGCTCAATGCATTTGGTTTATAAGGTACACGAAAAAACAAACGGTAAGTGTCACCTTATCGGGCCAAACAAAGCATGACGTTGCCAGTTGGTTATACAGTGTGGGTGTGGGGGTGTCGAAGGGGGGCCTATGTTGCCTAGTGTGAGAATTTCCAGTGCGGCATGTGGGTAACGTTTCTGGACTGTAAAACAGCTGAAAGCATATGAAAAAGGAGGCATAACCATGACTGAAAAACCATCAAAGTCTTTCGAAAAGCGTGATCGTAACAGGTTATATTTTTTGTTTCTATTTTATTTACGATCTATCTTTCGATAATGAGTAAATTATGTGGTGCAGATATTTGCATGTGGTTTTTGTGTGTATTGGCACTGTTATTTTAGACGGTCTCAACACTCTTTAGGCGGCCTAAAAGGAAGGTCGAGTGGGTGGTGTCCTTAAAGTCTGTAAAACAGCTGAAAGCACAAGAAAAAGGAGGCATAACCATGACTGCAAAACGTGATCGGAGCAGATTATATGAATATCCTTTTCAATTTGCTGTTTTATCAAGCTTAAAAAGTTTTGAATATGGAATAATATATTCCCTGTTTGTTTTATTCAATTTGCTATTTTATCAATCAAACTTAAATTTAAACGAAAAAAGCGTTGCCAGACTTAGCGACTTGATTTCCCGTAACGATTTTAAATAATTATTAATTAATTTTTTCTATTTTATTCATTATTGTTTAATGATTTAAATAAATCCCAGTATAGCCGTATTTTTGGTATAAACATGCTTGAAACGCGTGTTAACAAATTTGTGACGTCTATGCAAGGTTAAGGTTAAAGTTCCATATAAATCACAGGCACATGCAACCCGCGAGCACAGTATTGAAAATGGAATAAATAACAAAAAAAATATACAAATGTACATGTTTTGTATTTTTAATAAATTGAAAATTTGTTAATGAGGCAGAACGTGGAAGAAACCAAAAATGAAGAAAAAAAATGTACAATGTATTAGAAACAAATACACACACACGAATTAAGGTTATATAGTATGTAATGTAATGAGTATATGGAAGCCGGAGTATATAGAGCCAAGTATTTCAAAGTGTAAACAAAAATCGTACGTCGGCCTCTGGCATGTGTCCCAACCCTAGTGAGAGGCAACGCGATGTCGTCGCTTGCCAACATTGCGATCTGTTCGCGTTATCAGTCTGAATTTTTTGATTTTTATTATTAATATAAGTATGATTTGAAAATTGCCACAGAGGTTAACTGAAATCAGAGACACGTCGTGCCCAATGAGCCGACGGACGACCCACTTGAGAGTCGCCTGCTTTTTAGTTTTGGGCATCGTAAAAATGTTGTCGAAATGTCCAAACAGATCGTTGGTGCCGCCTATTCAAATAACGATAAAAATGCCATTAAAACCTATTGGGCCTCCGGAGATCTTTTACGACTTTGCCTCGTCCTGGTTGAAATATAACAATTTTTTAATCAGCCATTAGAACAGTACTCAAGTACATAGACGCATTGTCGTCATCCACATAGATTTTATGACTTTTCGACAACATTTTGGCGCGTCGTCTCGGGAATTGGCGAAAGAGACCGGCACAAGTGAAAGACTCTCTACTCCAAGTGAAGTGTGCGGCTTTTCAAGATTTTCATTTCTCTTTTTATTTTCTCACGGCGCCTTTCGCCCTGGCTCCAGCTCCGGGCATGTCCTTGGCGCGGCGTATGAAATTCAACACGCGTCTCGTACGATACTTTATTTTATGTTTCTGTCTTGATGGGCATGAAAATGTTCCATATACGCATGTTCTTTCAATTTTTGAAAATTTTCATTTTTGATTCTCGCTCTTGTTCCACAAATTACAATTTTACGCACAATTTGAAAGAGTTGCCATGAAACGCTCCAGTGTTATTAGCCAAATCAATATTAATGACTACATGGCATACATGATATACATTATTGGGTAAACCTAGGTTCGTTTAGGTTAACCTCGGTGAATAACATATCTAATTGCATCCAGTTCTATTTTTTGTTGGCTAACCAAAAGTATTAAATAAAATTTGTTGTAGTACATTTTACATATAAGTAGTAATGTACCAACATAATATTTAGATAGATAGAAAATAAAGGACGGTCAGAACCAGACATTAATGTCAATATGATTCTTATATTTATCCCATTTTCACTGAATACGTATTGTTTCTTTTTCTTGGCTTGGTTGGCAGAATCCATTTGAAAATAAAAAGAATTGTGACTTATAATCATTTTGATAAAGATATTTTTCTTTCATACATACAAAACAGGGTACAAATCAAATAACATACAAAAATTTAAAATTCTTTTAAATTAAAAGAAACTGAACGTAATTTTAAACATTTCAAATATAAAACTTGCTTGTATCCGATCAAACGGCCCTTCCTTTTCCTTTGGCTCACTCGACTAGTGGTGAGACATCCATTTTCTGGTCATGATATAAGCGAATATCGTGATAGGATCTCTGATTGGAAACTATATAACATCGCTTCCCATCCGCTAGTGGGCGGTGTGTGATGGGTATGATCGATACATCTGAGCTACCCTTAGCTATCGTCTGTTATTTGTCGTTTGATTCGGATTCGATAACTTCTGCACACCTTCAGAACTATCAAAAAGCCCAATGTAAAACACTAATAAAGTCGTGAAAAAAAAAAACAAACAATTTGGCACTTGAAAATGGGTGATATATCTTTTTTTTTTACTTCTATCACGCATGATCCTCAATGGAACTGAACCCAACAAAGATTTACCTCTTGGCATACCTCTTCGCCGTGATCATTTCTACAAACATTTCTTGGGCAAAAGAATTGAGATCTGCATTCATCTTGCTAGAGTTAATAAATGTATATCAATTACTGAAGCACTTAGCTCAACTCAACTATAAAGTAGAAAAATTGTATTATTTAACTTCTTAAATCTGTTCGTGGATTTAAAATTTTTAAAATGTTTAACTTATACGATGCGAGTTGTTTGTATACATATGTATATACACTGTATATATATATATAAACATATATATTTATATATATATATATGTATATATGTATATATATATATATATATATATATACAGAACAGTACTTTACGCTGGCAACAGCCAACCACAACAACGACATTAAATACAACAGCAACAACAACACCAACAATCGAGCTGCACTTAAACAGTACAATAACAAATTTGCCTTAGCAGGCCCGGCTTTGGTCTGCCTCCCTCGTGCGTTGTGTTGCGTTTGAGAGGCGTTGCTTAAAACGGTTGCCTGAGCGAGAGAGAGATAGCGAAAGTAAATGACAAAGAGCTGTACGGTACGACGAATGTGCGATAAGGTCGGTTGCCTGCTGTCGGCAGCAGCAGGCAATATTGTTGCAGTCAAACCAACAACAATAGCGATATTCGAAGAGAGTGCGAACGAAAACAGTGAGGCAAGACGAACACCGAATTGAGCTCCAAAGAGAGAGAGAGAGCGCGAGTGTCAATGTGAGCGCCAACTGTAGTTTGTGATTGCTGTTTTTGTTATTGCGGCTACTGCTGCTATTGATGTCGCGCGCAGGCGTTAGAAGCTGTACACAGAAAACAGAAACATGCATAATGATTATGATTATAATATAACGGCATGTAGAGCAAAGGCAAAGTGCAAAGCACAAAATGTAATTGTATGAATGGAGGCAAACAAGTGTGGAAGAGAACCAAAAGGAGAGAGAGTTTGGGATGTTGGGATTTGCTTTTGTGCTTATTCCATCTACATACGTATGCATGTATTTGAATTTGTGTAGTGGCGTTTTAAAAACATTTTTTTGTATGATTTTTGTTCGTTTCGAAATTAAGCGTGTGCCGAGCTCAGTTTGTATGAAAAACGCGCCGGACTCGGACACGTACGTTAATTAGCGCGGATCATTTATAAATTCTAGGCGGGTGCGCTTGCCTGAAAAAGTTTTAACTAACTGAAAAAGTTTCAGCTCAGCTTTGCCTGCGTGCACAGTACAGTGTGTATTGGATAACATGACCAAGACTAACAAAGCAAAGGACAAGGACAAGAGCAGTGCAATGCCGCGTGTGCCCAGCAATTTGCTGGCGAGTGCTGCCAAAATGAAGATCACCAAAGCGTTGGTCAATGCCAAAAAGCAAGCAGTGCAAAAAGGAGCGGGCGGCGACAAGGCAACAGGATCAAATGCAGCAGCGACAGCAGCAGCAACACCCACAACCACAGCCACAGCATACGGTCAAGCGCAACAGGCGTTCGCAGTGAAAGAGACGACAATAGCGGCGCAGGAGAACGGCGACAGCGACAGCAACGACGCGCATAAGCAGCAGCAACAACAACAAGCAGCGACGTCGACGTCGCCGTTGTCGCCGCTTGCCACAGCGAATTTATCGTCGACATTTGAGTCGAAGGCTCACACATCAGTTGCCAGCGAAACAGCGAAGCAAGCGGTTACCAGCGCAGCAACACCAACAGCAGCAGAAACAACGGCAACACCAACAACAACAATCGCAAATACTTATGTTTATGCTGAGAACAGCGTAAGGCAGCAGCCCAACAGTTGTGACGTCATTAGCAAAGTTGTGGCAGACGAAACGGCTAATAACAATCAAGATAAAGTCGAGCCCAGAACTGAGAGCAAAACGAAGCTAGAGACAGCATCAGCAGCAACTACAATAACAGCAAGCGATAAATATTACAAAATCGTTGATAAGTGTAAAAGTGAGATAAGTGATGAAAACACAACAGCAACAACAACAGCAACAATTTTGCCGGTAGTAGTGATAAATAATAATCAGCTAAGCGACGCGAGTGAAAGTGTTGACAACAAAATCAAAAGTGAAACAAACGAGCAAGAACAAACAGCAACGGCACCAGCAACAGTAACAACAACAACAGCAACATCCGAATTGCCGCTACACTATCGCGGTCTAAACAACTCGGTGATTATAGCCAATTATGCGCATCAACAGCAGCAGCAACAGCAGCAGCATCAGCAGCAGCAACAGGCAGAGCAAGAACAAATCTACGAGCAGCAACAGTTTTTACAGCAGCAGCTTTTAAATCAACAGCAACAGCAACAGCAACAGGAGCAGCAGCAGCAACAACAACAACAACACGCCAGCTGGTTGGCCTACAACAATTGCGCCTACGACTTAACCAGCAGCAGCGCAGCAGCAGCAGCGGCGGCGGCAGCAACACAGCAGGAAAAGAGTGAATTTTATGCTTTGGCTGCCTCTCAGCAATTGTTGGCGCATTTTCCATATCACCACACGCATTTGTACGAACAGCAGCAGCAGCACAGCGCCAGCAGCACGGATCCCATAATGCGCAACAACTTTACGCTGTACAGCGTTTATGGTGGTGGCGGAGGAGGAGGCGGGGGCGCCGGCGGTGTCACGCCTACCACACACGAGCAACATCAGCTGCAGCAACATGTTGCCGCTGTGGCAGCAGCAGCCGCCAATTCGGTAATTGTCCACACAACACACACAACGCCCAACATTGATGAGGTCATACAGGATACGCTGAAGGATGAGTGCTTCGACGATAATCACAGCTCGAGCTATCACATGCTCACCGCCGTCTCGGATCTGCAGGTGCTTAAGGAGGCCAATGCAGCCATTTACTCCATGACGCACGATCAGTTGCTGCAACAGCAACAGCAGCAACAGCAGCATCTGCATCAGCATCAGCATCAACACCATCATCATCATCATCTAACGCAGCAGCTGCAGCATCATCATCCCCATACGCAGCAGCATAACAACAACTCGGCCAGTTCGGTGGGCGGTGACTCGCCTTCGCCCTCCCACACGCTCGCCGCACATGCCAGCGATGTGGCAACGCTGCAAAGCTTTACACAGCTTACAAGCGCGCCACCGAGCAGCGGGCTGCATCGCGACAGCTACGGCAGCCTCTCGCCGGACCACGGAAGCTATTTCTCTACACAGCTCAGCCCGGTGCTGCAGACCAGGTAAGTCCCTACACAGTTCACGCCATACCCCCCCCCCCCACCCTGCCCTCTAAAACCTATGTCGAAACTAGCTCATTATTAGCTGTCGCCTCGCACGTGCCTTTCGGCGAAAAACGCAGCGCCGCTTCGACGACTCGCACAGCCAAAAGTCATGATCAACAATTGTATTTGTTGTTGTTGTTGTTGCTGTTGCTGTTGTCGTCGGTTTCTGATTCATATTATTATTTTTTGTTTTTTTTTTTTGCCGTTCCGACTTTGATTTTGTGTTACGTTTCTTTATACTCGTCATAGGTAATAATAACAGCAGCACAAATGTCACAATTGTTGCACTTGTTGTTTGCCTCCCTCCCCTAATACCAATACCAATACCAATGCATATGTATTTAGCTATAGCCAAAGACGACTTCTAATACATTCGCTTATGGCATTCTCAGGTGGTTTGCATTCTATGTACATACATATGTATATACTACATATATTTATATATATACGTACATATGTATTTAGAAATATGCATTCCGTTGGGCCGGCGAAAAATCTGTTCCATGTTGCATCTTTCACTGGGGGCGTCTCGCACCCAGTTGCCTGCTTTAACTGACTTTGGAATGTTTTTCTACATTTGTTTTTGTACAGTTGTTTTGTTTTTTTGTCATGCACATTTTCGCTTTGCTACGCAGAACTCCTGAACCGAACACATACATACACACTTTTACACATGCAGTTAGTGGGGCAGGTTAAAGCTATAGTATATCTATCTGACTACTCGGCTGAATACTAATGGAACACTTTAAATACCTTGATGGAATGACAAAAACGAAAATCTAAAAAAAAAGAAACAAATATATTTGTTGCGTATTTTAAAATATAATTTTTACTGAGCACCACAGTTTGAATATATTTATATAATGTTCGATTCAATAACATAAAATTATTAATGACAATTTTTATTTAAATATATTATTATACAAAAAAATTATTTCTTAATTTTAAGAAATTGAAAAGTTTTCAAAACAAATTTGCTCCTATTTTCTAACTTTGGTTTTATTATTTACAATATATTCTTATCAAAGCTGCTCAAGAAATTTTACACAAATCGGTTATCGACAGATTATTTGTCTATAAGGAATATATAGGAAATTTAGTGATAGTTCGATAAGCTATTCACATTGGTTTCAGAGAGGAATGAAAATTGCGAAAATTTCTACGTTCTATAAGCCCTATTTTTATTTTCAAGATATTATTTTCTTAAATATTACAATTCCATACATAGGCCAATTTGAAGAGGTTTTCAAAGAAAACGTGTTACCAAAATGACGATTATTGTTTTTCTACAAATCCAGGAACGAGAGTTGAACATTTCAAGCGATTAATTTGCTCCTGATCAAAATGCACGCAGCATAATTTAACCCAAAATTAGACAGTTTTTAAACGTACCTGTAAATCAGCTTTTCAAATAAGAACACAATTTCGCGGTACAAAAGTAAATAAAATCCATGTTTTCCCTTGAAGATATTTTGAAAACTGAGAATCTTGGAAACTTCTCATAAAACAATCAATCCTTCAAACCTTCAGAAAAAGTCATATACTCTCGGAAGGTATCCAAAAACAAATATTTAAATAAAATTAATATAAAAGATGAATGGAAATAGATTAAATATTTTCATATTACGTTCATTTCTAAAGGAATGCATCTTCAAAATATTAGTTAAGGTCTTTAACTGCAAAGTTCTCAATCGTGCAGAAGACAGTTCTCTTAATGTTAGATCATCGCTGAAAGTAATTTTTAAAGCTATACAACACTGACATTTTATGCCTTTTTGAAGAATGCCCTAGATAAGCGTTGGCTAATTTTAGAATTGTCTTTTTAAATGCCCACCTTAAGCACGATCAAAATAAACAATTTCACGAAAAACGTTTTACTTGCATGTATTTAAATACAATTCGTTTACAATTTCGCACTGCGGATTTTGCGAGACGCGCCTTTTCAGCCATTCAGAGCTTCCTCCCAAAACGAAAAGAAAAATTAAAAAAAGTCCAAAGGCAAGCAAAATATTGTAAACGTTCGCTCCGATTTCATAAACAAAAACATGCAATGTGTTAATTGCGGGTATAACTGACTTTGGGGCAGCTTGGGCAGTTTGAGTCGATCTGCTGACTCATGAGACTGCCCCCAAGTTGCACACACACACACATTCATCTTTTTCCCCCTTGTACATGTATGCGTGTGTTTCTGTGTCTCGACTGAATCATAAATTGGGGGTGGTGAAAAACACACATGTTGGACTTTTGCCTGGTTGACTAACTGAGCCGGCGCGAAGGCCCACAGAATGTGGCCAAAAAAAGAGGTGGTAGTCATGCTGGTAAAGCTGCTGCTGGCAGCAACACGTGTCCAACATTTTAGGGCCGCGCACGTGCCACAAACGGCAAATGTGGCATATGCCAAAGGGGGGCATGACCCGCATTAGGCGGCAAACAAACAACAATTCGAAAAGAAAACCTGCGCTCAGCAAATGCAACAAAAATGCAATAAAAGCGCATTTTTCCAACTTGTTCTGCATATTCGGTTGCAAACTGTGTCTGGTTGTCAGGAGGATCCCGCCGTGCCCACTAAGTGTAGCACCTCCATGAGCTCTGGTCTCCGAACGCAATGGGACTTGGACTTGGACTGGGTAATTCAAAGCCGGCTTATGACATAGAAAACTGTAACGAAATGACACAGCTTCAAACAAAAAATAAAAATAGAAAAAAACATCAGTTGGCTCAACTTCACAGGGTTGTCGCTGCGACTGAGTCAGCAGACGACGCTCCGCCCTGCTCCGCCCTGATCCGCTCTGCTCTGCTGCGGTGGCTACCCTGACGACGAGCCTCTAATATTCGAGCGGGTGAAAAACTCCCTGGACCCGCACAATTTGCTGTATTTATTTGTTCTCGGTTTCCCAATATTTTTGCATTTTAGCTTTTCTTTTTGACCAGTTTTAATTGGAAAACGTGTTTTGCATACACACAATTACACCAAAATAGCCATAACAATATGTACATGGCAATATATATGTATGTACATATTCCTACCTATGTGTGTATGTATATAAATATGGCTAACTACCACTAAGTACTCGTATACATATCAAATTTTATACAGATTGTCAATAAAGCTGGGTTTATGCTTTTGAGTGAAGGCGCGGTACACAAAATAAATTGCCTACTTCTGGTTTCAAGACTGAATCCACGTTTAGGCTGTATTTATTTCTCATTTATTTAGAGCTCTAAGTAGGGAGCTGGCTAATGCCGACTAGAGTATCATTTTTTTGGAGCTAGGTATCTTTAGTGATCGACTGTCGACTGCGCAATACTCTGTTCTCGGTGCAGTAACAGCTAAACAGGGTGGACGATAGTCTTCTTAAATGTGAGGTTGGCCCTGAATCTGTAAATTAAAACATCTGTGATATTGGAATATATAAATTTTGACTCGATATTTAATGGGGATTTGTCATTTAGCCGGGCGGATCCAAAAAACGTTCATTCATTTGAAGCAAATAAGTTGAAAGTTAAAGTCTCTCGCTGGAAAAATTGTATGCACACAAAACCAATATACTCTTTTCACTCTTTTTCACATTGTGTACAGTGTATAAGAATGGCATCGACAATGAAATATATCTGCGGAACACCAAAAATTTTAGTCTAAACAGGCCTTATGCAGACTTAACTATTTTTCTCCTCACTCTCTCTTTCTCTTTCTCTATCTCGCTTTATCTAGTTATTTTTAACTTAATTTATTTTTGAATAAATAATGGTGTGCTTTATTATTTATATTCGTAAACGTTTGAAGATATCAGGTGGTTGGAAAATTAGGATTATTATTTATTTTTGCTTTGCTTGTCGTTTAACGATTCAAAATTAAATTAGATTTTAAAATGTAACCTTAATGATTGACATCATTATTATATCAATTGTTTATCATATACTTAACTTGGTAGATTCACTATACATTTATTTATTTATTTAATAAATACACAAGAGCTAAGTAAACTTAGAACTAATCGTAAGTATTATATCGCTGGCTGCTGAGGTCTTTGGCTACTTACGATTGGGAAAAGCTTAAATCGAGAAGCTTACAAAGAGATTCACTATCTTATCTGGCAGATATTATTAAAACTGTGTTAAATTGTTATTTATTGTTATGCTTATTATGATTTATAAGGTTTGGTTAGAGCAAGATTGGTCCGATAGAGATAAATAGAGAGAGAGAGAGAGACAGAGAAAGAGAGAGAGAGAGAGAGAGAGAGAGAGCTGTTAACTCGACCCACTCTGATCCTTAAATGACTGGGTCAATTTAAATTTTGTATTATAGTTGATTTTCTTAACTCATAGATTAGATTTAATCACATTTGTGTGTGTATCAGAAGTGTGAATATCTCAATAGAAACAAGTCTCTCACCGGTACCACTGGGTTAAAGTCCTTATTACCCAGTCTCTTTCTGTCAAATCTTCATATTTATATATAATCTGGTACTCACTCTCTCAGTTCTAAGCGCTCTGCGCTGGGCCGGACAGGCCGGACGCAGTGCGACTGGGTGACGAGCGCGTGTATGTGACTTTTGGTTAGTTTTGAATGCAGAAACCAGAAGAAGATACGAGATACGGTCGCTCACATATTCCACATGGAAAACAAGAAGTCTGCGCGAAATACTCACCTGCAGCAAACAGCCACAACAAATAGCAGCAGCAACAGCAACAATTAACCGAACACCGATAAAATAATATCGTGCATTTTTATTGTCTTGGCACTTCCTATGTACCGAGAACGCGACATCTCAAGCTACATATGTATGTATATACGTACATATATGTAGGTAGTATATGGGCAATTGTAATTGTTATATTCCAAGATTTGTCATGCTTTTTATTTAGTTATTGCAATTGTTGCTGTTGCTGTTGTCGTTGTTGTTGTTGTTATCGTTGTGGCTATCAGTGCGCGTGTGTATCTAGTAATAATTGGGAGCGACTAGAATGACTTGGATACATTTATGCACATAGAGTCTTCTGAATTTTTAGAGTGATTTTTTCTTAGAAAGATTAATCTGGCTTTCGGGACGGGCTCATGTGTAAGTTATTCATTAGATCTAAAGATCATAAGGGCATTATAATTTGTTCAAATCAATTTTAGATATATATATGTTCAGGATCCCCATTAACAGTCCAGATTGGTTAACTATATCATAAGGTTGTCTGAGTACCAATAGCTCAAAAAAAGAGAAAGTTGGGAGTATAGAAATCTGCTTTGGTATAGGAAATCTAGACCAAACTTACTATTTAAAGGGTAGATTTTAATTCTTAAGCCCTTCTCCATATTGGACTAGTAAGACGTAAAGCAGTTTTAAGTTTAAATTGTTGTGATAAAACTCCTACAAGCCAAGTTCTTTTCTGCCAGCTTACGCTAGAACTAAAAACTTAGGGATACAAAAAAGGGAACATAAAACAAGGATTTAGTACTTGGTTTAATGTAAGTCGAATTTACATTGGTTTTAACACCGCTGGGGCACGATTAAGGTTCGGTTAACATTTTTTGCAATATTATGTTTGTAAGCGTATTGAATATTCGACATTCCGAAAACCATTAATTATAGTATGTATAGAATGAGAGTGAAAGGATATTGGAGCTGGTTTGCTGGTCATCTGATCATCCGATCTGATGTGAACTTAATATGTGTATATTATTTGGAAGTGTTTGGTGTTATGTTTGCTGTCAAATATTGTAACCGTTGTTGTTGTTGTTGTTGTTTTTGCACGGTTATGTATGCCTCAATATGTGAAGTAATTATATTATATATATATGTGTCTGCTGATATTTGAATGCATGGGCTGCCAACTGACAGCGCATCTTTAGATTTTTTGCTCAGACTATTTGCTGGCAAGAGCTGCGGCAGCAACAACAAGCAAACAACAACAGTAACAGCAACAACAACAACATCGGGAAGCAGCGACGTTGGCAGCACGAAAAGCGTCAACTGCAACTGGCATAAAACTAAACACGACTCAAGTCATTATGCAAACGCGCGTGCCCCGTTTCGGTTGTTGTATCGTCTGACCAGTTGAGAGTATTTTGGCTTTGAGAATATTAAAAAATAAAATTAATAAAAATATACAAATAGTATATGCATAAATATATATTTCAGTTACTTCGTGCTCCTGCGTGCGTGTGTGTGTGTTCCTCTTTCAATCATAAAAATTATATTTTGCATATTAGTTCACAATTCAAAAGGGCCGTAAAAGACAGTAGAGAATATTATTTATTAATTTTCAATTGTTTTTATGTGCAACCTAAGCATTACGTTATACGTACTAATACTTATCTTAGCCAATTGTTGCATGTGTGTTTGTGTTTGTTTTTGTGTATGTGTATGTGCTGACCCCGTTTAAGATCTCTTAAGCTTTCTCTCCGTATCCATCTCCATCTCCATCTCCTGACGTTTGTAACTGCCACGCTTCTGCCAGAACAACTTCCGATCTTTGTGCCGCAGGGACTTTAACTGGCGACAAGACACGACAGACATTTGTCAAGTTCGCAGTTTTTGCCTGGCTCATTGCTTTGTTTATGCTACAATAAGCCAAAAAAAAACGAATAATAATAATAAGAGGCGACACAAGCGGCCAAGTGTAGCGAAAATATTTGCACAGGCTACCGTTCGAGCAGCTTCGTAGGGAATTCGAGTCGTATAAACAAGAGCTGCAACACTTTTATTTTTAATTAAAACTTTTATGGGTAAGCCCATACACACACACACACACACAGCTCCTTATAAACATGCCAAAAGTTGACGCTGGTGGTCTAGCAAAAACACCAACAACAACCACAACAGCAAACACATCAGCAACAACAACAACAACAACAGGACAGCTCTGTTATGTAAACAATGCAACGCAATGTTAATAGCAGTTTTATTTTACAAAAGCCGCCAATCGCCTTAACTTAACCGCAACTGTTAACAGAGCTGTAACAGCTGATTGAAGCGCAGCTGCTGTTCGAATCGCCACCAAAAACGCGCACAAATGCTAAGCGAGCGATTTTAAACGCGCCCAAAGTAGAATCATAATCACAATTTCAAAAATTAATAAAAATATAAATTAAATTTTATAAATTATCCAACATGTTTTTCTCCAACTACAATAATATGTATTTGAAGAACTATTGCTATAGGTAAATGAGAAAAAATGTTTTATACTTAACAATATGTTTATTTAACAACAATATTATTTATATTTTAATGTTTCTCTCATTTCTGTTTACAGCTCTGTCTATGCAAGTCCTCTGCTCGCATCGGCCGCCAATGGCATGCAATATGGCATGCAAACAATTGCCTCGCCGACCCACACACACGCCCAGCTGCAGCAGCAACATCACCAAAACCAGCAGCAGCAACATCAGCAACAGCAGCAGCAGCAGCAGCAACAACATCATCAGCATCACAATTCCACCAGCAGCAGTCCTGGCCCAGTGGGTCTGCACCACACGAGCGGCTCGGCGGTTGGGCACAGCTCGCTGCTGGACGACGGCTACGGATCGCCCAAAAGCAGCCACAGTGGCCACGGCGGCGGTGGCACCTTGCCCGCCTTTCAGCGCATCGCACCGGCCAGCGGCGGTGCCGGCTATGGCAACGGCGTGGCCAATGGCTCTGGCAGCGGCGCCGAACGGGCTTCTGGCTACGCATCGCTGGCCAATTACCGCACACACGTAAGTCAAGGCAGGATGCCCTGCGTCTGTCCAACTCAGATTTTTTAATGCTCTGTTCTGCTCTGCTCTGCTTTCTCTCTTTCTGCTAGCAGGCCGATGGTTGGAGTGGTCATTACGAACCAATTAGCTACGCGCCCAATGCCACCGGTCAGGGGGGGCAATTGGGTGGCAGCGGTGCAGCGGCTACCAATGTGATATGCAATCGACGCGCCGTTGCTGCCGCCGCTGCGGCCGCAGCCGCTGTCGATGGTGCCGCCAACGCCGTTGATCCTGCCCGCTTCCTGGCCAATGCCGCTCATCTGTCTGCTTCGGCATCGCTAACAGCAAGTAAGTGTGGCATTCACATATACATATATATAAACAAATCCTAGGCTAGCTTAGCATCTCAATGTACCACATTTGTCGGCCGTGTGGCCACAGAGCTGGTCTTTAGGTAGAATTTCACACTCAAACAGTTGTTCAGGCTGCCCACAAAATAGTCCATCTATTTGCGTAGCCTGTGTAAATCCTATTTGGGAACACAAAATTGTTGCCAACTGGCCGCGCAATACAGACAGAATCCTTACCATTCGCTGCCAGTCTTTTATTTAACTATATCTTTATATATATTCAATAGAACAGGACTAAGAGCAATCCAGCTAAATTTAAAGAATTATTGCAGAGCTATGAGAATATCAATACAATTCTTTTATTTGAGTTTTGAAAAATTAAACGATGTTTGACTTTTAATCAAAAAAAAAAATAGTAAAAATGTCACAAATAAGTTTAGATTTTAATTTCCATAAAGTTATCAAGAGTTATCTTATTACATTTTTTTATCATCAAAATGTAACTTAACTTTCCTAAAAATAGATTTAAAAAAAAGTTATCATATTGTAGAAAAACTAAATGTTATCAGAACTGGTTGTTTCTAAAGTTATGTCTAGTCAGATTTACCTTAAAAGTTTTTAGCATATAAATGAAAATTTAATTAATTAATTTTTTTATAACAGATTTTGACTGTCATAAAAAGCAAAAGCTAGAAGCATTTTTACGCATTGAGAAATTAATTTTAGATTTATAATTTATATTTAAACCTGAAAAATGTTTAGACATTGAGAAATTCGATTTTCGACACAATAATTTATATATATATATATAAATAATTTATATATTTAAATTATTTTAATAACAAAATCGCATTAGTTAATTTTAATTTTTATTATCTATTTAAGTATTTTTTACATACACATACATTTCTATCTCTAAGTATAACGTATAATAAATTCAATTAATTTTTTATCAACTCTTGAAAAAAAACAACAAACACACAAAAAACAGTATAACAAAAAAAAAATAATAAATACTAATTTTATAAATAAATAAAGTGCAATTCAAAATGTTTGCCACACACATACACATACATCTATACAAAGACAAAAAAATAATTACATGCCAAAGAAAAAAATATAATAATAATAATACTCCTAAACACTCGAACAACAAAATTGAAACAAATCAAATATCAATACAAATTTCGATTTTTCTATACTTGAATTTCCAAAGCATTACTCGATGCCGATTTTTTCACTGAGGGGCGAGAATGTGTCAATTGTGGTGCGATTTCAACCCCATTATGGCGACGCGATAACACGGGACACTATTTATGCAATGCTTGCGGCCTGTATCATAAAATGAACGGCATGAATCGACCTCTAATTAAACAGCCTAGAAGATTGGTAAATGTCAACAGCAACAACTACAACAAAACACAAAGTCAAAAACAAAAACAACAACAACAACTACACGTATTACTAACAAAATCAAAATCAAACCGAAATTTTGATTATTTGCTTTTGTGTGGAACAAAATTTTTAAGTACTGTTAAAGAGAAAAGATCTTAAATAATGGGCTCGAAGAACTTATAGAAATCCGCCAGCCAGACTGCAGCTTTGCGTGCTAAGAACGTTCTCGCTTCTATCATTGAACAAAATCTGAACCCTTAAATATGGAACCAAGAAATGCATAAAGAGAAAATTAATTGAATTTATTATATTAGTCAAGCGCAAATTAGTTTTGTATGCCTGAAAAACAAAAAACAACAACCAAAAAAAAAAAACCCAAACTAAAACCTAAAACAAACCGCTTTTCTTCATTACAACAAATTCTAATTGCATTATTACAGTGGCCGCTGAATCAGGCGGGGATTTCTATAAGACCTTCCCATTTAACGTGACCACCGGTAGCCGCAGTAAGGGCTCCACAAATGCCAACAGCGCTGCCGGTTCCGGCGCAGGCTCAACGTCAGCGACGACGTCGTCAGTGACTTCAACGGCGCTCGACGAGCACGTTAGTCGCGCCAATTCGAGACGCTTGGTAGGTCGTCCATTAATTACGAATAGCCAAACCAAACCAAACCAAATCAAACCAAAACAAACCAAACCAAACCAAACCAATCTGCAAGCCAAACCAACCAACTAAAACCAACCAACCTCCCAATCAGAAATATTATCAATAGCAAATAACTAAAACTAACATTACCCAAAACACCCATTCTTTCTTTCTAGCATAACTAATTACTTATTAAAAAAAAAACGAGCTTAACAATGATATATTACAATACTTTTATTCATTATTCTTCCAAATTTCAATCAAATATATCGTAGATCTTTTATATATCATTTATTTAATTGGAAGTATACGAATTTGTGCCACAAATTCAAGTTTTAACTTGCTTTGAATTCTTTAGCTAAATATCCATATTTTCTCTTGACGTTCAAACTCTAAAGAAATCTTTGTAACTTAATTTTACACAAAAGCTTAAATGTTTAAGTAGAGATCTGACTTTTATATTTGAATATGTAAATTGTAAAAATATGTAAAAATTCCTCATTCCTCATTACTAATGTATCCTTTCGCATGTATTTTTTGTTGTATAATTGTTTTTTTTTTTAATTATTCCCAATAGATAACTACACATTTTCTGATATACCCCAAACACTTATTAAAATATATTTTATTTCCTGCACAAAGTTCCCTCAGCATGCTTTGACATTGTCACACTTGTCCAAAACTATCCTTAAGACTTTTTGAAACTTATCTATAGACTTTGTTGCATGTTATTTGTCCATTTCCTTTTAGTGTTCTGCGTAGAGCTAACAAAGTTCTAAAAATCTGTTAATTGTTTGGTTTAGTTTAGGCCCAAAAAAAATATTGTTCCACATGAAAAGCAAAAGGTGCAATGCACTTGTAAAATTGATTAAACGCACACTGACACACTTACACGTACACCTACACATACACACACATACTAATCTGATGCTATTCTTGAACAACCTACACAGAGCGCCTCCAGACGTGCTGGCATGTCCTGCTCCAATTGCCAGACGAGCTACACATCACTGTGGCGCCGCAATCCAGGTGGCGAGCCCGTCTGCAATGCCTGCGGCCTCTACTACAAGCTGCACAGTGTGGTGCGTCCACTGACCATGAAGAAGGACACCATACAGGTGAGTTATTCTTGTGGTTGCAACTTGAGAGCACTTTCATTAATCCCTGGTTGAATTTCCCCAATAGAAACGCAAACGCAAACCGAAGGGCACCAAGAGCGAAAAGTCCAAGAAGATGAGAACCACGCAGGCGGCTGGATTAGTGGCCAACAAAAATGCCAATGCGAATGCCAATGCCTGCCACAATGTGGGCATGCAGCTGGAGGGGCATGGTCAGCAAATGGATGTCAATGATGGTGGGTTCCAAGCTACAAATTGCAATTAGAGGTCACTTTTCCACCTGCCACTCTCTCTATCTCTCCTTTTGTGTTGCACGCATGCCTAATTTGTGATGTCTGCTTTCTCTCTCTCTCTCCCCTCTCTAACCTGTCAGAAATGAAACCACTTGCATATATGTCATACGCATCGCAGCAACAGCTACAGCAGCAACAACTAAACACTGAGCAACATTCATCAGCGGCCAGCTCGCCGCAAAGCATGGCATCCTCCTCATTATCACCCAATGCAACATCTCAACAGCAGCAGCAGCAACAGCAGCAACAGCAGAACCAGCAGCTATGCGCTGGCCTGGACATGTCGCCCACATCCTCCTATCAAATGTCGCCCATTAACATGCAACAGCAGCAGCAGCAGCAATCATGCAGCATGCAACATTCACCTAACACGCCCACATCAGCCATGTCTAAGTCCATTTATTCCACGCCATCGCCTACGCAGCTTCATAGCAACAACAACAATAGCAGCAACAACAACAACAACAACACATTGTTCAATCATAATAACAACAACAACAACAATTGCAATAACAATGAGAATAACAAACAAATTATACAGAAATATCTGCAAGCTCAACAATTGAGCAACAACAGCAGCAGCGATCAGCAATTGTTGGCACAGCAGCAACTTATGCACCTGATGCCGAACTCCATTACGGCAGCAACAGCAGCAGCTGCAGCAGCGGCAGCGGCGGCGGCGGCGGCAATCAGCACAGCGATCAAATCGGAGGCGGTCACCAACACGACCAACACCAGCAACAGCAACAGCATCAGCAGCAAGCAATTAGCTGCCACAACAACAGCAACAACACCGACCGCGGCATCGAACACACTATCCTCTCTGAGTCACAACAGCAGCAACATTATCAGCCTGCAAAGTCCCTATCAACAGCAGGCGCTTGGTCAGACGGAGATGCCCTTGTGTAAATCGGCACTGAGCGGTCGCAGCTCATCGCCCTACTATATAAATCATCTAGCCGAGGAGGAGCAGACGGCCATTATTAAACTGGAGCAGTTGGATCACCAGCAGCAACAGCAACAGCAGCAGCAGCAACAGCAGCACCAACATCAACAGCAGCAGCATCAGCAACACGATGAAATGATGCTCAGTCGCTCAACTTCCATCGATGAGCACTACGAGCTGGCCGCCTATCATCGACAGCAGCAACAGCAACAGCAGCTACAGCAACACACACTGCAGCAACATGTTGCACTCAGTCAGCACGAGCAACAGATTGCCAGCTATGCGCTTCACGCAGCCGCACAGCAGCAATTGCACGAATTTGGACGCAAATATGGCGTTGAGCGCGAGACAATTGTCAAAATGGAATAATGCCAGCCGATTCTGAACAGACACGCATTGTCATGACCAAAGATATTGTTGTTATACACATAAATCTCACAGCTCCAAAGAAATTTATCAAAAGTTCTCAAAGAACTTGCAACAGCAACACGCAAACACACACACACATACACACATTCGTTTTGTATATACATTTAAGCAAATTTATGTGACATTTCCATAAGGTATAGAAGGGTCCCCACTACTCGAGTTTTGTTATTGTAAAATTTAGTTTAATTTTTTAGCGAAATGTCTCTGCAGCATAAAACATACTTGTTGTTGGATTTTTGTTGTTATACCCAATACTATATTTTCTATTACGGATATGAATAGCACACTTGAGATTTCTTACCATCAAATTCCACTTAGTTTTTTAAGCTATCTTTATTCATCAGCAATAATGAAAATATCAAATAAAAAAAAAATAATAATCTCATGCAATTTTAGTTAATAATTTATACATTTTACATACAGAAATACTATATGTATGTATATATATTTAATGCCAAATTAAGTTTTAGTTTCGTACAACTTTTTACTTCATTTTGCAATATTAATATTATTATTTTTGAACAAATAAACGACAAGTATCCAAAAAAAATATAAAGTTTCGTTTTATATATAATATTATTATTTTTAAGGTGTTTTCTACTGGTTGACAGCTTGTTTTAATTTGTTAGCAAATATTATTGCTGTAGAAATATGTGCATTTTGTTTGTAGAGAGAAGGAAGAAATATATTAACATACCACGAGACGGTTAAATGTTTAAATATCAGAAACAATTTATCGAAATACTTGTTATCGATCAGCCTACTTCATAACTGCCGCCATATGCATCCGGAACGCAAAAAAGAGCTAACAGAGTGAAAACGCACTGTTAGACTTCTGTTGCTGCATTGGAACCTGATTGACAGAAAGTGTTGCATTCTTTTGGGCTGCCAGCAAATTAAGATTCTTAGAAATTTTGGTTTGCTAATTGAAGTTTTGGATCTTATAAGGCCATGCTCCGATTGTACATGTTATTAGTTTCAATTATTTTATCTATTTTAGATAACATTTATCTGAAAATTTAATGCAAATAATATACATTTCCAGCTATCATTTGAAAACTTGAACACAGTTTCTAATTAGAAATCTGTGGACTCTATTAAAAACTTTTTGCTGAATTATTAATAACTATGATATGATGATCCGGTCGTTATGGTCTTTTGCACTGGCTGCTTCTTTATTCAACATAACATTAAGATAAAAAAAAAAAAAAACAAGAAATATGATCAACAAATAATATTTATCTTTATTTATTTAATTATTAAGAAACTATTTATAAAATATAGAGTTTGTGACACAAATAGATTTACATTGATATAACGGCTCAAATAAGGCTGTTTATGAATTTATTAAATTAAAGAAAAGTCTTTTAAGATTTTATATGTGATCCCCAAATAATTTTTTTCAATTATAAATTCAGCATTTTCAATAATTTAAGTGGAACAGCTTAAGAAACTCTGATTTGAAGCAATTTTTGAGATTTTACATAATTTATATACAGAGTAGCCTTGAATAATTCTTAATATGTAAAGTACTGGGAGTCATTGAATAATAAATTAATAATGAATAAATGTGATTTTATTAATGAAACAAGCATTAAACAATGGGATTCTCAACCGTTTTGAAATATAAAATGTTTGGTAACCAGTTGGCATTTCAGTTATGAATACACTACATTTTCTATATACAGTCGCATAATGTTTTTATACGCCGCCATTTATGAATGCGACAATTCTATTGTGTGATAAGATAAGGGCGCATTCCCGGTGCTCTTTCTCTCTCGCTCCCTCTCTCTCTCTATATATATATATATATGTACATATATGATTTTTGCTTTATTTTTTGTGATTACAGTTTGAGTACATTTGCTTTCTTTTTTATTGGAGTCACGCGTTACAAAAACAACAGCAAAATCAAAAAGTCACTTTTATGTGGCAAAACTGTTTTTTGTTTATTGGCGGCGCTGTTTGCATAAGCGAGAGGGAGAATATTGCTGACTACGTGACTGTACTAAAGTCCCGCATATGTGGGGGACACTTTGTGAACTGGCGGTTCGTGCAATGTTCAAGTGTGGCCTATGTTCGTATGTGTATGTGAGTGTGTGTTGCAGGCGGTGCAGGGTTTGATTGATAGCTGATAAGGCGGCGGCAACGCGGCAGCGCGGCAAAGTCACCTGGCCCGTCACCCATCGACCCAATGCGTTCCATTTATAACGAATTAGTTTTGCCGCCCCTCGGAGATAAAGTCAACATTGGAATAGTCTCTTTGATAAACATATTGTCTGGGTTGGTTCGAACTATATTTTTGACATGACTGTATTCGATATAGTTAAAATTTTTATTGGCAACCGTTCTATTTGTTTATATAGATATTTTTATAGATTTTCACTTACAATCTACAAACTGCCAGACTCGGCGCTGAAACTGGGGCTGGGTCATGGTTGCTATCAAAGTTCTGCTCAGATAATGGGATGATAATGCCCACTAGCTACATATGTATAGTATATGGAATGAAAGACATCGTCTTACATGATATCATATGTGTATACGCACGATAAGATATAGTTTCGTTGCTTTGATTTCTGTTTTCCAATTGATATTTCTGCAATCCAATTGTTAATGCCGCTATCTTGTTGTATGGTTTAGTAACTGTTTTGCTGTGGGATCAGTTAGTTGAGGGCTGCTAACTCTTCCCAATATTAACAGCTCTGCATAAGCTAGTTAAGGGCTGCCAACTCTCTATCCTCTCTCCAATATTAAGAGCACTTCACTGCGTGTGCCTGCAAATGAACATGTTCTCTACAATGATGACAGCTGCGCCACTTGGAGACTCGTAATAAAGTATTAAAAAAACGCGACGGCAACAGCAGTAACAACAACAAGAACAACAACAACAAGATTAACAGCAATATATAGCACCAGCGCTCCAAGTGCTGAAAACTTTTATCGTTGTCGCCATCTTGATTTCAAAATGGCGGAGCAGCTGTTACCACACGCGCAAACGAATACAGCAAGAACAAAAACAAGAACACGAACAACAACAAACTTGCACAATTGCACACACAAGCATGAGAAATCGGGTGTGTGTGTGAGTGTGAGTGTGTAATTGTGCATATATGCGCAATGCACCGAATGTTAACAATTGCTGCCTTTTGTTTAGCTGCTTAATAAAATGGAACAAGGGTGGGCCATACAGAGTCCACTTTTAAAGGTGTTCACTTTTATATGGTTTAAACAGAATAACAAGTCCTTGTTCTATAATCTTCTTACTGTTATAGTTAAGCCCACTGATTAAGAAATAAATTAGTTTTATTAAACATCAGAGTAAATAAACTTTTTTGGTTTGATGATGTCTTTCCTGGCCCAGACAAAGAAATTGTTGAATACTCTTAAAAACGGTTGAGTTTTTCACAAAGGTTGCCGATAAAGAACTTATATTTTGTTTTATACAATTTTCTTTAGTCCACAGCAATCAACTTCTATTTGCATTTATTTAGTCTAATCGAGACAATTCAACGAATTCGTCTGTTAGTTTAAAAACTCTCAGTAATAAGATGTTAAATAAATATGTATTTGTTTTTTTTTTTTTTGTCTGGGCGCGAAAGTCTTCTATCCCTTTTTTCATTAACGTTGAAGGTTTTTGCTGTCAGTTAGCCAAGTTTATTTTAGCGCACTCATATATGTAAGTACACACACGGCAAATGTCCATATATAGAGGAACACACACAGCTCATAATTTATGATGAGTTAATTTTTCGCTTGACGTACAACTTTTATGGCACTGTTGTTTTTTTGTTCGCTTTTTTATTAGAACGGCGCATTTTCCTTCAGACTTGTTGCTGTAGTGTCACTTTATGATGTTGTGGCTCACAAACGTGAGTTTATTATAATAATCATTATTTTATAATTATTATGTGGGCAATAATGACGGGCGAGACGGCCGGAACGGGCGGAACGGACGGATACGACGGTGCGTGTTTAAATGGAAAGTGCAAAACTTACTGTGCGAGCAACGAAATAACCGCACGGTAAGATATTATATTTTTTTACATGCCCATTGCCATAGATAGGCAATCTGTATCTGCGTCCACGATAATGCTTATAAATAAGATAATATGATTTGATAATGGTATTTACCATATGCAGAAAGTAAAAGAAATGAGCCTGGCATAAATGTACATAAAAGTATCTGACAGATACAGGAAAATGTTTTCAGCCTGCGGTGTGCCTAATTCAATACGTTGACGTCTGTTTGATTTACTTTGGCCTGGAATTCTTGGTAGAATGTCATGTAATGCACATAGTGGAACGAACATTGGGCTGCCTGCATTTAGTTGCGTTCTATGTGGAGACCGTTCCGGGTCTTTGGATGGTTATGCAAACAGTTTGCATTTAGAGCAGAGCAACATTACATTGCTCTGATTGTTGTTGTTGTTGTTGTTGTTGCTTTTTGGTTGAGTTGCCTGCCACAGTTTCCTTGGCTGATGTCTTTCTTTGCCTCGTTACGTTCTGTGAGCCTTATCGCCAACTGACGTTTGTACTTCAAATTGTGTACTTAAGATAATGAAATAAAGTAGAAGCAGTCGCAACAGCAACAACAACAGCAACAGCAACAGCAGCGAGCGACTGTCGACGCAATGACAGAACGACGACGTGACGTGACAACATGCCAAAGCAGCGGAGTCGGCAAGGGGCAGGCGGCAAGCGGCAAGTGGCACAAATGAAAATATGTAGACACACGGGCTTGTCATCAACATGGTCTTCAAGACAACGTCTTGACAATTTGAACTTTGAAGACAGACTTTCGACATGAACAATATTGTTCGTTGAAAATATTCTTCGTATACAACAATTACAAGAGACTGTTTTGGTGAATTATCTTTTTCTTTTGGCTCCAGCGGAGTAAGCTTTGTGGCTTGTTTTATGAAATGTAAAAAAAATACTGCTAGCTAATATATTATTAGTATATTCTTTTAGCCAATTACATTGAATAGCCCTTCTATAAATAAAAAAAATATCATTAAAGATATGAGCTTTTGTTTATAAAAAGAAACAGTATAATAAAATGATTTTTAAAAAACTGCATTAAAATATTAAATACTTGAATATCTCGAATAAACTAAAAATATAGCGTAAATTATTTTTGACTTCTGCCAAACACTAAATTTAAGAAGTTGGATGAAAACTTTTCCGAAATTGATTTTCGACTATTCTTAAATGCCTGTGTTTACTGTAGTTGAGATACAGTATATTTATTCATATTTATTCATATATTTATTCAGCATACTTGTACTATTAACGAGACTTTCTTTAATCCCATGAATCTTTTCCGTTTGCCTACAATTCAGTTTTGTATAGTTAGGGATTTCGCACGTTATGCCAAAGATTCTACTAAAGTGTTTGCTTCTAGAGAATCGTTTAAATTATTCCGCATTTTTATCTTATCATTAAGCCAAAATTGTTTATTTATTTGAACGGCAACTTTTCCTTTCAAGTGATACTTGAATTTATTTTCGTTATAGATGTGTGTGCGTGTGTGTGTGTGTGTGTGTGTTGGTCAGGAATTTGAACCTTTTAAGGCCAATTGCAAATTATGAGCGACTAATTAATATTAAATTCGGATTAAACTTTAATCTTTTAAAACGTCAAGAGTGTTACTGAATCATTTAAAGGTTTGAATTATATTATTTTTAAAGTATATTTATGATACTTCCGAAACTCCATGCACAATACACAGTTAACTGTTTACTCTTAAATTTGTCAAAACTTTTCCATACAATTTGTTTGTTGTAAGCACTTTGGGCAATTTATGTATTTTATATTAATTAGTTGATTGCAAATCGCTTTGTGTCGGCATATTAATTGGATCCATATAGAAAGTAAATATATCACATATATGAATATATATATATATTATATATCAATTTTTTTTGTTGATTTCTATTTGAATATTGAGTTTATCCTAAATGTGCGACGAGCGCGGTTCGAAAATAACAATGTTTCCATGTTGAAAATCCCAGTTACACTCACCAACTGTGATTAGATTCCATGCCGTTGTGCGTCCAAACTTAAGGAATTACTGAAAAATTCAAATTATTATCGCTTATTATCTTGGGACATTATCAGTTCAAACACTGATATACTGATACAGAGCAACAGGCGACAGAGCCCAGAACCAGAACCAGAACCAGAAACAGAACCATAACCAGAAGCACAACCAGACCAAACCCAACAATCAGAGGGCCTCAGGCGCTGGGGAAACCTAACAGATACCCCAAAACTGATACCGATATCCTACTGCCTACTGCCAGCAGCAGCAGTAAAAGCAGCAACAAAAACAAGAACAACTGCAGCGACAAATTGATAGCAAATCTTCATTATCTTATAAATACAGAGGCATATTATGTGCATGTGCTGGCATTTATATATATATATATATATATATATATATATATATATATATGTATATATATTTGTATGTATATTGCTGAAAAGCCAAGATTAGATACTTTTATCTAGCTAGGTCACCGGCAAGAAATTGGCAACGTCACCAGGCACGCATTATCGGTTAAGTAAATTAAGTGCGATTACAGCTTGTACACCTGGTGGCCAGTGGTAAGCCCCAGATGTTGACACAGCCAGGCCAGATATGGACAAGCAGCCGACTCCAATTGGAGTAGGTTAAGGAGCGGCTGTCTCTGGCCCTCAATGGCTCCTACATATTTGGGGGGCCTGTTGCTGACGCTGTCTGCCTCTGTGGAAGTGTGCGTGTGGCTCGAAATCTCTGTTAAGATACGTTAACTTATCTAAGGCCACTATCTATTCTCAGATATTCGATATGTTTGTTATATATGTATATATATAGGTGTATTAAATGCGACGACGATAGGAAAAATCACTTTGTTGATAGGAACAATCAGTTGTGCACAATATGCCATTGGGGGTAACGAGCAAAGTTTCCATATAACCGTCTAACACTTCCTCAGGTTACGCGGAAATGTGACACCGGCCTGACGCTACGTCCACGCCGGGAATCAATTTTCTTTTAGTTTATAGCCATCGCAAATCGTTTTCATTTCGCGCTCTTACGTCAATTATCGGCCGTTGAAGTGGAATGGCATAAAATATAATATCAAGTGCAAGTGGCAGCTCTTATAAACAATTCTTTAAATTGAATCGGAATACAAACAAACATATAGTATTTATATATATATAGAATATATATATACCATATATGTATTGATATAATCTTTTATGTTTTTCGGCAGTTAGTTATTTTTTTTTTTTGGTATGGTTCATAAGTAATTAATAATGTCCGTCATATCTGAGTGCCTGTCGATGTCGGCGTGCTTGGCTACCAAAATAACCAACCCGCAACAGAAGCCCCCTCTTTCAACCCTAGCGCCAGTAGCCATGATTGTTAATGGCGTCGCTGTCATTGTCGAACCTTCGCCAGAAAGGCCAACAACCACAACCACAGCCACAATCACAACAACAACAATAATGACAAGGGATTATTATGGATTGCCAGTTATTATAATGAGTCATGTCTGGTCATATTGGTAAACAAAGGTGCGTATGCGTATAAAGAAGGCAAACGGAAAGTCGCGTTACCAAGCGACAAACAAATGAAAGAGGCAACCTTTTTTGCTTCGCTCCACTGGATGTTGTCATTGGGTACACAAAGGTTTTATACAAGCTTAATATGTACAAGCTATATACTTCCTATTATATTACAAAGATTTACAAGCTATAAAGCTAACTTATTAAATCGTTCCTGCAGCCCTAGTTCCAAAATCTAGAATGAAATTCGAACCGGCAATCTGATTTGTGTTTAGTTTACTCCAAACACTCTTAAATGATTTTTTGCAGAGTGATTCACTTTATATACAAACAAAATGAAGGAAGTCGGCCAACTGTGCGTATGCGTTATAAATAATGAGTTTTAAAAGAACTTCCTTTTTTATTACCAATCACAAACAACCTTTCGATACAGTTTGTGGAAAACAAACAATATTGTTTCGTAAGTATAATATTAGTATGCAAATTAGCCGAAGATTAAAAATTATTGATTGCATCTGTTAAAATCTTGTACAGATTATTACCTTGCCCTCGGGATATTTTTGGCAGGCTATCGCCCAACGAGTTATGAAAACTACTTAAAACACTGATTCAACAATTTTATGTAATCAAGAAGTTACAGAATTCATTTTTGCTCTTGACATTCAATACAAAGTATATGAAGTCATTGACAAACAGTTCTTAGTGATCCGTTTAGGATTGCTTGAAATTTGAGTTGGCCGGCACGAGGCCAACAACAACAAAGAATTAACACCAAGAGTGAACATGTTGTCGGTAAAGCTATTTCAAGAACCTCCTAATGCTATCATCAACCGATTTTGCCAACGACTCTAGATTTGCAGAGCGTTGTCCTCAGTCCGAAGCTACAACCACTTGAGAATTTTAGCTACTCCGTTTAATTAACAAATTGTCTAAAGTAAACATAAAATCTTTTCGTCAAATATATTTATAAGAAATCTTTGTTATTATTCCCCTATCGACAGCTATAAGCTGTGCCAACCTAAAAGCTGCGCATTAATGGAGCGAGATTTTTCTACTGACTTATTATTAAATTCTTCCGATCTTTATGAAATATTTAAGACCTTATATATTTACCTTATATATTTAAAACTAGGCTTTGGGAATCAGTATGATTTTTAACAAAAAAAAAAAAACAGATCTGAAAATGATTGTCATTCTAAGTTTAAGGTTTTTGTAGATTGACGGACGGCCAGAATTACATCGACGCAGCTTGTCTGTCTATAAAAATCAATTATACCAAGACTGCGAACCGGTTTTTAATCGGACGGTTTCGAATTCGGAATTACAATTTATTTTATAATATAAGCCGAGAATATAAGCCAAACCGCAAACCTAAGCACATTTCTTTATAATGTGGTTTCGATAAAATTAAATAAACTTTTGACTGCGATAATAGATCGATTTACTTTATTACATTTTGTAGATACTAATCTTTGAGTAGAGTTGAAATTTAGCTCGCATTTTCTCTATGCAAATATTTACGACCAAAAAATATAGAACCTGCAATTTTAATTTTTTTAAATTTATTTTGCTATTAAAATTTTGAAATTTTATGACAAATATAGGTTTGAACTAAAATCTGGATTAATGGCTGTGGAAAACAAAGTTCACAAATAGAACCTAGAGTGCTGAATTCTTATAAGGGCTGACAGACCTGATTCACCCTTTAATCCAATTAATGATACAGCTTTCAACCATGGCCATTCGTTGAATATTTTTTAAGCGAATAAACTGAAGGTTTTCTCAACTTTTCCGTTTGGTCAGTGAGACATCGTTCCATGCAGCTACTCGTATCCGTATCTATAGATCAATTTGAGTAACTGGTGTCCACATCTTCAAGTCAAATGCCACTCGCAGAGTCCAACTGAGACTGAGACTGAAGTGAACGGTAGCTGCTGGTTGGCAGCCGTGTGGCTTTCATTGCGTGCCATGGATGATTTATGGCATATGCCAAGAGCATAGCAGGTTAATAGAAATTACTTGAACTCAATTTACTTTCACCGAACCAATCGCAACAACGGCGCCATTACAAAATTTCCATTTTAATTTGATTGAACCACGCCATAAAGCCATTGGTGGTTGTTCCTCCTTGGTGGTGGTTCTTGCTCTTGCTGTTGCCCATCCCCCGCAGTCTGACATGGATTTAATGAAAAAAAAAACGAACAAAATCAAAAAGGAAATAGAAATGCGGCACAACATTTTGTTGCTGTTCCCAATGTTCAGTTATAAGTAAGTAATTAAAACTATGCCGCGCCTTTGTGCGCATTTTGGGCGTTTAATTTTCTTGGAGTTCCTTATCAGCCGCCCAGACGACCGCTAAAAAACAAAAATAAAAACAAGTAAGAGCAAGACTGACCGAGCGACTGACCGACTAGAAGATACCCTATCTTCCAGACATATACACTCATTCCTTAGCCCCACTCTATGGGAAATGCTTTCTCGATGAACTTTGCTGCTAATAGTTCAATCTTCATGAAATGTTCGGCGCATAAATATCACATGCAAATATGTTTTAAATACCAAAACCCAAGGCATTTTTCTTTTTCACTTTTGGAGGCTTATTGTATAAAACCATCACACCCTTTTTAGCCATTTTACAGGTGTTCATGGTACAATTAGAAGTCCACCAAATTGAAGCAGCAATTGTTGCGTATATATATATATATATATATATATATATATATATATATATATATATATATATATATATATATATATATATATTTATATATATATGTGTATTTCTACATATATATATAAATTAGGTTTCGAAAAGTCAGCAGCTCTTCAACTGATCGTCGATACTGTCAAAAGTCGAAGAAGTACTGATAACTGAGTTTCGTTTTCATTTCGCAGAGCGCAGAACACTTGAAACTGCATGGACAAGTTGAAGGGTAGCAAATGTGATTCTAGGAAAGATACGAACAGCTCTTGTATGCTATCGTGTCTGCTTATGTATATGGTTGTTGGTCAGAAAACCCCACTGGAAGAATCGAGCGCCATAAATTCCTTAGTATGCGCCGCCAATAAGTCTTGCGTCTTAGGGCCATAAATTTTGGTCTTAAATATTTTAAGCTAGGCGGCCTGTGTCATCAGCTTTGGGGTATTAATTGCACGACTTTACACCAAAAGCAATAGTTCGACTGACCTGACTCTGATTCAGGGTATGGCATAGCGCCACATACGACGTTCCTCTTCTGGACTTAATCGTAATGTTGAATTCATGTTGCGCCATTTGTAACAACGTCAGAGTTGTCGGCTCGGAGCAGGCGGGTGAAGGCTGTCAGCTTTTTGAGTTTCATTTCGCATTTGTTATTAATCACCGCGTTGATAGTCTGTGACACGCTCCAGCCACATATCTTGGCATATGCCTCGAGTGTGGCTACTTTAAACAGGCAAACTATTAGATACTTTTGTTTTGGCTGTGCTTTTAAGATTTGCTCCATGATTTATGTTTGCCACAAGTCGAAACAATTAAATTTATCAGGCAATGCCATTGTAGGCGATATCAGAACCTATATATATGCATCATACAATTAGAATCTCCTCGGGCTGCGTGCGCATTGGCAAAATGAAAGCTGCTCGTAATTGCAGCGGCATAAAACCGACAACCTGGCCAGCTAATTTTTCATTAAATTTAATTTATGTGCGCCCGTTCCTGGCTCCCTGCTCCGCTCGACTATACAAGGGGCTTGTTAAAAACCGTCATATATATGGTTGCTTTATGGCGGCAACTATAAACAATTTATGATATTGTCAAGACCTGGTTTTCGGTAAATTTACGTGTTCTAACGTAATATTAATTCTTGTGCTAGTTATTAACTTATACATACGTATTTTAAAAGCAACAGTCTTCATTTATTTTGAAGACTATTGCACCGAATATCTTAACAAATTTGACATAATGAAACACATTGGAAATCGGTATCAATTCCCAAACCACAATACATTCTTAAACTCGACATTATGGTATCAAATTTTAACCCCAACCTGATCAACGCTAACGATTTTCTTTCATAAACAGATGGCATTGACCCTCCCATAAGCAGACTGGACGAAATAGAACTGATTCGCTTACGTCTTGGACACACCAAATTAACATATTCCCATTACATAAACACTACACATTCTTCTATAACAGCATATTTCCATTTTGCAATATAAATATCACATTCTTAATAGATAAGCAGTTTACAAAAGAATCCACCTCCACAATTATATCTTTTCTGAAACAAGGCAATATCTAGAACCTTATTAAAACATTCCCAGCATAAACAAAACTTATGCACCTTTTACTTTCCAGCCTCACTTTTAACGATATACTAACTTTCAAAGTTTACTTTAATCTAAAATATTGTATTAGTTATAAGAATACATGTACATATACACCCAAACTAGACATACATCCTGTTTATAGCCAATGGCTTCAGCAGCCAGGGCATTATTTTGCTTAGGTTAGCTTTAGTTTTAACTAAACTATCCTAAATATAAATATATAAATAAAAATTGATATTGCATTGCACCTTGCACATTGCACATTCAGACAATATTAGTTATGTGTCAGGATCACACACGACTGAAATATAGCCAGAGCACATACGTCCTTTCAAACCTTTTCCTTATTATTTGTACAGTCTATATACATATATAACATACTAGCGGGTATAACCCGGCCTTGCCCGTGGCACGTATGTTATAAAATCAATATTCTCAAACAAATTTGAAATGATTTTGATCGGACGGTAAACAAACAAATTTCATACAAACGTTTTCCGCCAATTTACCACTGTTGCGAGTGGAATTTCCCAAATCGCTGAAACACGTATTTATTACATTCTTATGTAGAGCTTTGAAAATAAGTTTGAAGCAAATCGGACACAATTTAAAACTTCGTACAAAAAATCTTTATATCGCCGAAGAAGTTTGAACTCTGCGAAAAATGTGTAACACGTATCAATTGATTTTTCTTATAGATCTCTGGAAATGAATTTGAGCGCGAAGCGTCACCCACCAAATCTTTGATCTCCATTTCCACCAAGGAGGAACGGATTTTCCTAAAAGCGTGAAACACCCCTCAAATGAGTTTGAACAAAGATCTTTGAAAATAAGTTTGAGGCCGATCGGATGGTAAACAAAAAAGTTACATACAAACGTTTTTCGCGATTTTTCCACTCTTGCGGGTGGAATTTCTCGAAACCCCGTCTTAACGTGCACCTACATCTCATAAGGTAGCTACAGTGAAAATTTCAGCTTCCTAGCTCTTACGGTTTGGGCTGTGCATTGATCACCAATCAGTCAGTCATTCAGTCAGTCAGTCAGGACAAACAGTTATATATATATAGAGATTTACTTATAAAATCTAAGGGTTGTAATTCGTTGGACGTTTGCTTAAAATTTAAAAAGCTATTCCCAATCTTCATATTATATTTTTCCCATAATAAAATACAATTTTCTACTGCCTTCTAAAATAGTTATGAAAATTAATTCTGAATTATTTATTTTATTTTATTATTATTTTTGGGTATATATGTCTCAAGCTCAGACAACTTGTACAACTGCACATTGAATAAAATGACTTCACCCCATTTAACAAGTGTCTCTGTTAGAGGCTTAGACGCAATTTCAGCACACCTGATCCTCGACCACGTGTGTTTGTAATGCGTGCCAAAGCACGAGCTTAAGTGTGTGTATAAATAGTATCTGCATTTGCTCGGATACACAACACGCGATGATTGTAGTTGTCGTCAAATTTCATTAGTTTCAACACTTGAGACGTTTATGAAGTGGAGCAAAGCTGCCCACATACTATACTCTGAGTGCCGGAGGGGGCCCAACCGTATATAAATTTATGCCCGGGTCCGGACAGGTGTCTGAATGCCAGGCCCAATGTGTAGCCAAAAGTGTTGACTAACTTGGCGTACGGTTTATTAGTTTGCCAGAAAAGTGTTTTACGACTGCAATTAGAAAATGCGCCCAGCTAAATTGCACAATCGACAAATAGGTGGCCTGCAATAGAATCAAAATTTGTGCCAAGGGGGGCGGTTGAGCTGGCTGGAGCTGGAGCTGGAGCTGGAGCCGTCTCCATAAACTGCATATGGGCCTGGTCTGGTCTAGGCTGGCTCTTAAATATTTGGTTGACGCCACGGAATGTTTCTGAGCACGCATGCGCAATTTGTATCTAAGAGATACTTATCGCTGGCCACAGTAACGTTCGTCGACGCTGTCGTTGCTGCCTGTTGTTGTTTGCTATTCACACAAATACAAGCACAAGCACACATACACACCCGCACACACACATAGTCATATACACCTTATCGCTGGCGATAAGATAAGCAATACCAGAGCACGAATACAACGACAGCTACAAGAGCGCTGCAAGCGTATAGAAATAAATCATAACTCACACACACACGCACACACTATATGCCATATATGCTATATACTTCTAAATGAAGCGCTGCAAACTGCGTCTGTGTGCGTTTTATAATTGGGCGCTGAGGTAAAGGTGCTAAGCGCGGCAGGCACCGCAATGCGTTGCGTCCACATCGACGTCGACATCGGTGTTGGTATCGGTGTTGTCGTCGCCATCAGCCCGGGCCCGAGTTGGTCTCGAAAAAATAGCACTTATTATTATTATTAAATGCCGCGCGGGAAACAACGAAAACGCTCTACGGATGCCAAAAGCCTGCCCTACCAATTTTGCCCACACAACTTGCGCACAATTTTCACCGAACTGAATTGAATTTTCCCACTTTCAAAAAAGTAACAAAAACAAAAAGCATTTTCCATGCGCGCGCTTTTCTAACTGCGGCGATAAACAGCTTGTTTCCGAAGCATACAACAAAACAACAACAAAAAAAAACATTTACCAGTGTTTGTGATAATTTTTTAAAAACAAAAAAATCAAGTGATAAAAACGCAACTTAGATAAAACTAAACAACAATAGTCGAGAGCCAAAGCAACGAACATTTGATGGTTTGCAAAAGTGTTGATATAGTCGATATCAAGATGCAGCTGAAGGTTCGTATAGATACGATAATTAAATATAATAATAATATAATAAATAAGTGTCGAAAAATCACTAAATATACATATTAGCTAATATAAGCATTTTGTTTCCCCGAATTTAATTCATTAAGTTTTTAATGGTTAATTAAAAATTAATTTTGTGCACTCCGAATTTCTGGAATGAAATATCTTATATATTTTATAGGCTATTTAGTTTCAGTTTTTATTTCAAGATATTACTGCAGCAACGGGTTTTCTAAGACTGAAATCTAATTATCTGGCATAAAATTAAAGAAAAATACCAAGTCCATTTCAAATCAATTTATCTAAAACTTAAAGATACTCTAACAAGACTGCGTGAGCATCTAAAGATCTCAGTGGTTTCTCACACCGGTTCATTAGGTTGACATCTACAGATGAGCGACAATAAACTTTTTATGGCATTGTCGTAAATATTCTCAATTGTGCGTTAAAGTTAATGAGCTGAGAATATTTGCTAAATTGGAACAAAATTTATAAAAGTTTCAGACGAGCTAAAAAAGGGAAAAGTGTCTTAAAACATTTCATAAATATTAATAAGAAATCGTTTATGATTAATTATACTCTGCGAACTGCATTTTATTCGATTTCAACCATTTTGCTTGGCTAAAAAACGGCAGCTAACAGATTTTTAGTTTTATTCTTTTGGAGGGACAGACAGAGACAATTGTCGCTGAGATAAGACAAATTGATTTATAATGAATGACTCATCGAGCCGCTTGCACGCAGTTCCACAAATGCGACATTTTTTTCGTTCTTCGAAATAAATGCATTTGAAAAAAACTCAAATGTGGAAAGATGTTTTATCTTTATGAGGCCAAAGCGAAATTGTGGCGGTGGCGTTAAAATACCTTCAAATAAAAAAACACGCACACATAGAGCAGCAGAGATCCTTTAGGTCCTTTGGCAACGAGTCCAGCACACAGCACGCGCAGTTCTTTCATTCATGAAAAAAGGTCAATTTTTTGTGCCCAAAGTAATGTGAAATTTATGTCAATCTTATCGCCTCGCCACGCAAGGGATGAGCCCATCAGATGTGGAAGTGAAATGCTTTATGAATGAAATTCAATTGCCAACCCTTAGTGCCTCAGGGGGGGTTGCCTCTAATCTGCAGCGGAAGTGCGCAGCGCGAACCAATCGCAATCGAGGACCAGTTAACAGTTGGTCAATGGCGGCATCGGCGGCGGCTGCAATTGATTGCGATAGTCCACAGGGCCGGGTTAGATACTCAGTCTCAGATAGTTTTATTAGACACGCGTCGCCAGTTGACAGTTGCCAGTTGCCAGTTGCCGGTTGCCAGTTGACGTTGAGCTCTGATAAGCTCAAGGGTCAAAGCGGCTTGGGCCATTTAGTTGATGGCACTTTAATGGAGTTGTAAATGCAGCTGCCAGCGGGCATCTTATCAGCCCTATATATATATAAATAGTTATATACACTCTTTTTTATTAGAAAAAGTCATTGCAGAGCGGCTCTTAATTAATTTGGATAGCTGGCAAATCTAATCGAAGCGCTTGATCTTGCCTTTTGCTACGCCCCTCGACAGCCCAGCGCCAACGAAAGCGAAAAGAGCTACGATTATGCATAAAGCCAATATCTCTTGTTTATAAAGATAAAAAATACAAAAAATAGCATTGTAGGTGTGACTGCACAGATTTCATTCATAAATGCGTATCCGCGCCCATGACAAACTGTGGACTAAAGCCAAGCAAATACTCGCAACTCGCAACTCGCATACCGCATACCGCTGACATGTAGACAAGGCGTGCGGCTAAACTTATGTACTGTAATATTTGTTTCTTTCTTGGCTTTTATCTGTCCCGTGTCTATCGATGACGTAGCCAATCGATCCAAAAGGCAAACATGACCTCCCAGCTCCACAGCAGCGATCGACCCAGCAGCAGCAGCAGCAGCAGTAGCAACAGCTGATTGTGTATGCTGATAGCAGCTAACGGATAAGATATTGTCGTTTGGTGGCAGTATCTTAACTAAACTTTCTGTTTCATATGCACACATATTGTTCTACATGGACACAAACATTGACACACGTGCATATAGCATATCGTGAACGGGTATCATATCATACAATACATCCTAGATTATAAGCAATCACGTTTGCATTTTATTATTATCTCTGAGCAAAATTCATTGAACTTTGCATTTCGTGTTGCTCCAACTACTTTAATCAATACATCTACAACAAACTCTTAACAATTTATAGTTGCGCTGGCTAAAACAAATTTTCTGAAAAAATAAATGTAAGAGTTGAATGACTTTTACTTTCATTAGATATTGTTTTGAATTCCCTTATAATTGTTGAGTATATGTAAATACATTTTAGCTGGAGCGCAGAACAATTTAAATCGATGACAAATGTCTATTTAATATTTAAATTTTGGGACTAATAATTATTCATTTTAATAAGTTGACACTGAGACTTTGATACCTGCGCACTTTTTATGACCTTCTATGAATCATATTCTACACGGAATAATTCTACTTAAATCGATCATTTCTGTCAAATAAAACACAATTCAACATAAAGTGTCGAAACCAAATAAAATGTACGGAAATTCATAAAGAATTCGTTGAAAAACTGTTTCCTGCATTTCATGTGAGTTGTATTATGACACAATGGCACGCACCGAATATGTCATTCAATAACTGAATCCTCAAAGAAAAAAAAACACACTGGTTAATATTAAACGTATAAGCAAATCATGACGTACTGTAGGTATCATGAATGCATGAGAATTGCGTAGTAGGGGGATATTTAAGAATACATTATTTACTAATCGCAACGCAGCGGAAAGTAAACTTGGTATGCGTTTTGTATAAGAGAAGATATAGTCCGAATCAAAGTTCATATCTCTAAGACCACACATAGCTTGAACTAGGCTCAATTACTCGTCGGCTAGACAAAGTATCTATGTATATGCGATTTATATGTATTTATATTTATTCGAATACATAATTATATATATATACAAATATGTCAGGTGGTAGTTAGAAGATGGGTATTACTTGTGATTCTAATAGATTTATATTATTTGAGATAAATTTATTTATATTTTATTTAAAAATCATAAATGTTTGCTTGATTTTTGTAATACTATATCCCTTCAATTGATGCTTAACAACAGCTCAAATACCTGCATAGTGAGTATTTTTATTTGCTCACCAATTTTATGTGCAGGCAGCCTTGAATTTAATATATCTTAGTGCTTGTCGTAGTTGGGAATTTCCCTGTGGTGGTGACATAAAAACGCACCTAAAAGCTTGAAGTTTTATGGAACTCGTTAAGAGTGAGGAGTAAAGCACAGTTAGGGCTGCGAGGCACCGTCATGAATCAGGTGACGCTGACGATCGCATATTGACACTTGGCTGCGCCACCCCCACCAAATGAGGTCATAAACCAAGACAAAACCCAGCGAGCTGACGTACCAAAGCAACAAGTTTTTTCTTTTTATAGTTTTGTTGAAATACTTAATTTTTTTTTAAACTGACGCGAAATTGTTAATTTTGATTTCCGGGCAAGACCGAAAACGAAACTGAGTTCTGTGACTAAACAAAAAACAAAAAGTGAGCCACAGTTTGTTGCATTGTAATTGGGAAAAGTGAAAGATGTGTGCGGTGTGTGGTGTGTGGTGTGTGTTGGCACAACTTCGATGAGGAGGCAGACAGCAAATAGAGAGAGGCTCAGGCGCGTTCAGGCCACAAGAGTGCATGTCGGGCCAGAACGGCACTCGCATTTTGTATTTTATGATTTGTAGGCGACAAATTGAGCTGCGAGTTGTGAGCTGTGAGCTGAGCGCCGAGCTGGGCGGCACCTTTGAACATTGCCGTTGCCGGCTGTGGGTCTCAGTCTGGGGGTATTGGGTTTTTGTTTTTGCGCTTGTTGACTCTGTGTGGCGGAAATAGAGGCGGCCGGCCAAGTTCGCATTGTGTGGCCGGAACTGGAGTCACACTTTTGACAACAAGCTGTCAACAATAAGTTATCCATTCATCATTTGTGCCTTGGCCATTGCAGATGGAAGCGCAGACGACGCCGCAGCAACAGCAGCAGCAGCAACAGCAACAGCAGCAACAACAGCAACAACTGCAGCAACAGCAACAAGTGCTTAGCAAACAGCAGCTGCAATTGCTGGACAAAATCAAAATTGAGACAAGCAACGGCAACGATCCACAGGCCAACAGCGTACTGGAGGAGCAACAGGATCAACAGCAGCCGCCCCCAACAGTTGGCGTTCTGGTGCAAACGAACAGCCAGCCAAGCGATTCCGAAGATCAACAGCAGCAGCAGCAGCAGACACAGTATGTCGTAGTGCCACGCACCCAACAGCGACGCATTCTTACCACAGCGGGCACACTGTAAGTAGACACGCAACAAACTTCTGACATATCCTGTAAAACTGTAATTCATGTCCGCCCGCAGCGAAGTGAACGAGACACGCGACGGCGAACACAGTACCAACAACAGCAGCGCCAGCTCCAATTCAGCACCAGAGACCCACATTGAGTATCAGCGCAGCTCGCATCACTCACCCCACTACATTCAAATGGCGCCGCGTACTGCAGTCGAGGTGGCCGAGCAGGTGGCCAATGCGCCACCCGGCACGCTTTATGCCTACCCCTCGGGCCAACTCATTTGCAGCAGCGATGATGGCACGCCCATCAAAATAGAGAGCATCGACAAGAGCGATGTGCCAGGCGATGCGCAAGCTCAGCACCTGCAACAGCAACAGCAACAGCAGCAGCAGCACGCACACCAACAGCAGCAACAGCAGCAGCAGCAGCAGCAACAACAGCAATGCCCCACACCCAATGGCGGTCCTTATGGTGATGCCATTGTGGTCAGCAGCGAGGCTGCACTGCAGCATCATCACCAGCAGCAGCAACAGCATCAACATCAGCAGCACCAGCAGCAGCAACAGCAACAACATCAACAAGCAGCAGTTGCTGCCGCAGCAGCAGCAGCAGCAGCCGCCGCTGCTCACACGCATGTGCGCTATGTGACAGAAGATGGACGCTTTGCCACCAGCAGCGGGGATGCAGAGGTGCCCGGCGGCAACTTGTACTATGATGCCTCCGTTGTGGATGCCAGCGTGCATCCCAACGAGTCTAAGACATATGCGGACCTGGGCAATGCCTATGCCTTTCCGCCGAACTCGACCTTCAGCAGCAATAGCTATGCGGCGGCCACGCTGCAGCAAGGCAACACCATTTATAGTGTGCCAGGAACGGCGCAGTTTATAACCAAATCCGATCCAAACTTGAATCCGTTAAGACAAACGGCGGGACCATATCAAACGATATCCTTCTTGGACGGCACCAATGCCACTGATGCGGGCTTGTGGACCACAGCCGGCGGCGAATATCAGAATGTGTCATTTGTAAGTATAGCACCTAGCAGTACGCACCAATTGTAGCTTAACGCCCTGGCCAACCTGCAGTCGAACTATCCTACGCAGGTAATTGATGACTATTCCACCGGCAACATGCCCGCCACTCACTGGCCGCCAGCTGGCAGCATTAGCAGCTATGATCCCAGCCTGGCAGCGTCCAATGCCACGTCGCCCTCCACACACGGACTGCAGGAGCTTAAGTGCGAGACCTGCCAGACACCGTTTGTGCGCAAGGGCACGGACTGGCCCAACTGTCCAAACTGCACCAGCTATGTACGCGGACAGGCTGGGCGGCATGTTCCGCAGCGCCAGAAGCCGAAGGCAGCCGCTGCGCCCAACAATCGGCGCAGTGGGGTCATCTGCGCCAACTGCCACACCAACTCGACGACGCTCTGGCGGCGCAACAACGAGGGCAATCCCGTCTGTAATGCCTGCGGCCTGTACTACAAGCTGCACAACATGAACCGCCCGCTCTCCATGAAGAAGGACGGCATTCAGAAGCGCAAACGCAAGCCAAAGAACAATGGAGGACCTCTACCCCATCGAGCACTTCCAAGTGAGTTATCTGATCTGCCCGACTAGAAGATACTCTGTTTACGTCATTGAGCTTTCTGCAAACTGATCGATATACTTATCGATATATTGGTATATCATATTGATGCCTACGCATCAAATTATAGTCTCTAGATAGTCTAGACAACCGGAGAGAAAGACTGACATAGCCAAGAATATATATGTATGTACATATATTGTGGGGCTCCCTTCTGCCTGTGACATACTTATTTACCAGGATATTTTAACCTTATTATTTTAATTAGTTAATGGGTACTATTTAAAAATGGTAAACATTTATTTTTGTGTACTTACATAAAATTTTAGATTGACACACACGATTATTTAATCAATTAGAGCAAGGCAGACAGATATATGATGAATAAAATAAAGAGAAAGCAGGTGAGAATAAGAGCAAGAGAAAGACCGATGGATAAAATTAGAGAGTGGGAGAGGGGGAGTAAATTGGTGTGAGCTAAAAAAAAAATTATTAGATTACAAGCGCAACCGAATACCATTTACACTTGTAATTCGAGCATTAAGACCTGTAAGTTTTGCATGAATTTTTGTGAATCGCATAGTAGAGCGATATTTAAGGGGCAATTAAGAAACATACAAAATGTATACAACATTAATTTTATTTAAATAAAAATGTATTTTGAAGGCAATATAAGTATACTTAACATCTTACATTATCACGAATTACGTTACATATTTTTATTATTGACGCTTAATTTAATGTACAATTTTTTTCTTGTATCTTCCAGGCATGTCACAGGGTGTTAATTTGATGGTAAGCAGTAGCCAGCTGTATCCGTCACAGGTTGCAGTGGGATTAATGAATAGCCAACAGAATACAAGTCCCGAGCTGCACGATATGTCGACAACAGGCCCCGCCGCCGGATCACGTGTGGTGGCCATTGCGTTAAATCCCACAGCGCCAACATCCGATGGCACGTTAAACATGTCCCGTCACCATGTGACGAGCGAGAGCCATTCGGCCTACAGCCAGCAGCAACAACAGCAGCAGCAGCAACAGCAGCAGCAACAGCAGCAGCAGCAGCCTCCGGATCAGAGTCAATCGCCTCATCTGCCAAATTCGACCACATTGAACCGCCAGATTGCGCAGTCGTGAGTTAATTTAATGCTAGTCCAATTCCATTGTTAAATCCTGTTTTCCCTTCACAGTGTTCCGCCAATCGAAAGTGGGCGCAGCTCTAATAGCGAGCTGACCCCAAGCGTCATAACACGTACAGGTCTGCCGGAACGATCTTCGAATAACTAAACTACATATTATTTAAACTATAGTTAACTTCACCAAAATGTTACAATTGATAAATTATTTGTATAAGCTTAGGTAGGCCGATATCCCAGTTAGAAAATATTCGAAAGTAGAACAAGCTCTGCTTCTTTTCGAAGCCACTTTGGAACTAGCTACGGTACCTAATTTGAAAAGAGTTTTTTAAAGTTCTGTTGTACAACATTTATTGAATGTACAAAAATAACTAGTTCCAGTTCGTTGCTTTAAGTTTTCAATGTGTTGCGTAACTTTTCTATGTCCTATGTCCCATGGAATTGTTTTATGTATTATTTTAAATTTTTTCGAAATTATGAATGCAATTTATGATTGCAGCGAGTCAGTAAATTCAATTTAACTGGAGGCAAAAACTTTCATTTTTGTTTCCTTTCAAACGTTTTTTGAATAACTTATCGATACTTAATAGTTCTTCACCTCGCAAAACGGAACTCGTTAATTTAAATATTTCTGAGCCAAATTATTTTGCCATTTATAAGGCAGCCAGTTCTTTGTCTTCCTCTTCCCCTTAGTCAACTACATGCTACAAATTATTCCAAATGATTTGAGGGCAATACATGGGGTCTATTATATACCAACTATGAGTATACTATATTTTTCTTATAAATATATATGTACATATGTGTATGTGCATCTGATAGAGTTAATTTAGCAAAAATCATAAGACCGTCAAAAGCCTACGATTTAGTATATTAAAGCTCATTTTTTAAAAATAAATAAGTTGTAAACGCACGACACTTAAGACTTTTGATGACTCTACCAAGTGTTGGCTGTGCGGCGAACATCGAGTCGTCTGCATTGTCGCCTGGCGGGCCAGGCCTGTTATATTTCATTGTCAACAATTTGGCAGCCAACCAAATTGATCCAAATTAATTTTAATGACCTCCGCAGACCACAGCGCAGGGTAGACCATAAAATCTTAACAAGTAAGTGAAAAGGCGACGGCCCCAAAGAAAGCCCAGAAATGTGCTCCAGAATAGGGTTGGGGCTCGGGCTCTCAGTCGCGGGCTCGGTCTCGGGCTCGGCCTCGGCCTCGGGCTCATCGGCTCAGCCGGGCCAGTGTCTAAATAGCGATTTGGTGTCATCGCTTAAAAGCCTGTCCGACGCACAACGCCGCCGCGGAGTAACGCCACCGCCAAGTGGCGCTGCCTTTGAAGTGTCGTCGATGGTATGGCAAAAATGCCTGGCCGATTGGGACTTGAAGCAGAAGGAGAAGCGGGCGCAAGCTTGGTATAATATTAACGCCTTGATGTGAACATGGACCGTGGACTGGCCTTAGTTGCAGTTCCAGTTCCAGTCGTTGCCTTTGTCTGATTTTCTTTGGCCTGAGGCATCTTCGTTGCCGTCCACTCCTCGTCTCCTTTCCTCTTCATATATATTTATTTAGTTTTATTTTTTTTTTTTATTTTATTTTTTTTTGGCGTACGCTCGATCAATTAGGCAAACTTGTTTTACGACCGCTTTTATTAGCGTTCGCTGGCCGGCGCTCCAAGTATCTTAAGTCCCTACTCTCGCCGCCGCGGCATACCATCTGCTGGCTGAAGGAGGGGGTTGCGGCTGGGTGCGAATGCGAGTGCTTGAATGAGTAATGAGACGCTCGAGACCGCAACTAGCAGTAGCGGCAGCTTTGGAATGTGTTTGCACAAATTATGCG